>OY855904.1:51785260-53085450 GCA_963693305.1 Meandrina meandrites | reverse complement strand
CTGTACTCTGTGCACTGTACACTATACACGGTACACTGTACTCTGTGCACTATACACGGTACACTGTACTCTTTGCACTGTGCACTATACACGGTACACTGTACTCTGTGCACTGTGCACTATACACAGTACACTGTACTCTGCACTTTACACGGTACACTGTACTCTATGCCCTGTGCACTAAACACGGTACACTGTACTCTGTGCACTGTGCACTATACACGGTACACTGTACTCTGTGTGCTGTGCACTATACACGGTACACTGTACGCTGTGCACTGTGCACTATACACGGTACACTGTACACTGTGCACTGTGCACTATACACAGTACACTGTACTCTGCACTATACACGGTACACTGTACTCTATGCCCTGTGCACTAAACACGGTACACTGTACTCTGTGCACTGAGCACTATACACGGTACACTGTACCCTGTGCACTGTGTACTATACACGGTACACTGTACTCTGTGCACTGTGCACTATACACGGTACACTGTATTCTGTGCACTATACACGGCACACTGTACTCTGTTCACTATACACGGTACACTGTACTCGCTGCACTGTACACCATACACGGTACAAAGTACTCTGTGCACTATACACGTTACACTGTACTCTGTGCGCTGTGCACTATACACGGTACACTGTACTCTGTGCACTGTGCACTGTGCACTATACACGGTACACTGTATTCTGTGCACTGTGCACTGTGCACTATACACGGTACACTGTACTCTGTGCACTGTGCACTATACACGGTACACTGTACTCTGTGCACTGTGCACTATACACGGTACACTGGACTCAGTGCACTGTGCACTAAGCACGGTACACTGTACTCTGAGCACTGTGCACTATACACGGTACACTCTACTCTGTGCACTATACACGGTACACTGTACTCTGTACACTATACACGGTACACTGTACTCTGTGCACTGTGCACTGTGCACTATACACGGTACACTGTACTCTGTGCACTGTGCACTATACACGGTATAGTAGTTTATACGGTATATACACGGTATATACACGGTATATACACTGTACTCTGTGCGCTGTGCACTATACACGGTACACTGTACTCTGTGCACTGTGCACTGTGCACTATACACGGTACACTGTACTCTGTGCACTGTGCACTGTGCACTATACACGGTACACTGTACTCTGTGCACTGTGCACTATACACGGTATAGTAGTATATACGGTATATACACGGTATATACACTGTACTCTGTGCGCTGTGCACTATACATGGTACACTGTACTCTGTGCACTGTGCACTGTGCACCATACACGGTACACTGTACTCTCTGCACTGTGCACTATACACGGTACACTGTACTCTCTGCACTAGACACGGTACACTGTACTCTCTGCACTACACAGCTGGCTTTTTGCGCTGCTTGCAAAAGCCGACCCAAAATTGTGGTTTGAAACCAAACTCGTGGAATTCGATCCCAAGGGTGTTTTTTCGTTTTGCCCCGATGGGGAATCTCAAAAAAACGAGTTTTGAACGCAATTGGACGACCTTCGTCAACCCAGCGTTTTCCGCTACTTGGTAAATCCACCCCAAAATGGTGGTATGAAACCGACCTCGTGGAATTCGATCCCAAGGGTGTTTTTTCGTTTTGCCCCGATGTGGATAGTCGAAAAAACGAGTTTTGAACGCAATTGGACGACCTTCGTCAACCCGGCGTTTTGCGCTGCTGGGAAAAGCCCACCCAAAATGGTGGTATGAAGCCGACCTCGTGGAATTCGATCCAAAGGGTGTTTTTTCGTTTCGCCCTGATGGGAAAACTCGAAAAAACAAGTTTTCAACGCAATTGGACGACATTCGTCAACCCGCCTTTTTGCACTGCTTGGAAAAGCCCAGCAAAAATGGTGGTATGAAACCGACGTCGTGGAATTTGATCCCAAGGGTGTTTTTTTGTTCCGTCCCGATGGGGAAACTCGACAAAACGAGTTTTCAACCCAATTGGACGACCTTGGTCAAACCGGCGTTTTGCGCTGCTTGGAAAATCCCACCCAAAATGGTGGTATGAAACCGACCTCGTGGAATTCGATCACAAGGGTGTTTTTTCGTTTCGCCCCGATGGGGAAACTCGACAAAACGAGTTTTGAACGCAATTGGACGACCTTCGTCAACGCGGCGTTTTCCGCTGCTTGGTAAAGCCCAGCAAAAATAGGGGTATGAAACCGACCTCCTGGAATTCGAACCCAATGGTGTTTTTTCGTTTCGCCCCGATGGGGAAAGTCGAAAAAACGAGTTTTGAACGCAATTGGACGACCTTCGTCAACCCGGCTTTTTGCGTTGCTGGGAAAAGCCCACCCAAAATGGTGGTGTGAAACCGACCTCGTGGAATTCGATCCAAAGGGTGTTTTTTCGTTTCGCCCCGATTGGGAAAGTCGAAAAAACGAGTTTTGAACGCAATTGGACGACCTTCGTCAACCCGGCGTCTTCCGCTCCTTGGTAAATCCCACCCAAAATGGTGGTATGAAACCGACCTCGTGGAATTCGATCTCAAGGGTGTTTTTTCGTTTCGCACCGATGGGGAAACTCGACAAAACGAGTTTTGAACGCAATTGGACGACCTTCGTCAACCCGGCGTTTTCCGCTGCTTGGTAAAGCCCAGCAAAAATGGTGGTATGAAACCGACCTCGTGGAATTCGAAGTCAAGGGTGTTTTTTCGTTTCGCCCCGATGGGGAAACTCGAGAAAACGAGTTTTGAACGCAATTGGACGACCTTCGTCAACCCAGCGTTTTCCGCTGCTTGGTAAAGCCCAGCAAAAATAGTGGTATGAAACCGACCTCGTGGAATTCGAACCCAAGGGTGTTTTTTCGTTTCGCCCCGATGGGGAAACTCGACGAAACGAGTTTTCAACGCAATTGGACGACCTTCGTCAACCCGGCGTCTTCCGCTCCTTGGTAAATCCCACCCAAAATGGTGGTATGAAACCGACCTCGTGGAATTCGATCTCAAGGGTGTTTTTTCGTTTCGCACCGATGGGGAAACTCGACAAAACGAGTTTTGAACGCAATTGGACGACCTTCGTCAACCCGGCGTTTTCCGCTGCTTGGTAAAGCCCAGCAAAAATGGTGGTATGAAACCGACCTCGTGGAATTCGAAGTCAAGGGTGTTTTTTCGTTTCGCCCCGATGGGGAAACTCGAGAAAACGAGTTTTGAACGCAATTGGACGACCTTCGTCAACCCAGCGTTTTCCGCTGCTTGGTAAAGCCCAGCAAAAATAGTGGTATGAAACCGACCTCGTGGAATTCGAACCCAAGGGTGTTTTTTCGTTTCGCCCCGATGGGGAAACTCGACGAAACGAGTTTTCAACGCAATTGGACGACCTTCGTCAACCCGGCTTTTTGGACTGCATGCAAAAGCGCAGAAAAAATGGTGGTATGAAACCGACCTCATGGAATTCGATCCCAAGGGTTTTTTTTTGTTTCCCCCTGATGGGGGAACTCGACAAAACGAGTTTTCAACCCAACTGGAACACCTTCGTCAACCCGGCTTTTTCCGCTGCTTGGTAAGTCCAACCCAAAATGGTGGTATGAAACCGACCTCGTGGAATTCGATCCCAAGTGTGTTTTTTCGTTTCGCTCCGATGGGGAAAGTCGAAAAAACGAGTTTTCAACCCAATTGGAAGGACTTCGTCATCCCGGCGTTTTCCGCTGCTTCGTAAAGCCCACCCAAAATGGTGGTATGAAACCGACCTCGTGGAAATCGATCCCAAGGGTGCTTTTTCGTTTGGCCCCGATGGGGAAAGTCGAAAAAGCGAGTTTTGAACGCAATTGGACGACCTTCGTCAACCCGACGTTTTCCTCTGCTTGGTAAAACCAACCCAAAATAGTGGTATGAAACCGACCTCGTGGAATTCGATCCCAAGGGTGTTTTTTCGTTTCGCTCCGACGGGGAAAGTCGAAAAAACGAGTTTTCAAGGCAAATGGACGACCTTCGTCAACCCGCCTTTTTGCACTGCTTGCAAGGGCCCAGCAAAAATGTTGGTATGAAACCGACCTCGTGGAATTCGATCCCAAGGGTGTTTTTTTGTTTCGTCCCGATGGGAAAACTCGACCAAACGAGTTTTCAACCCAATTGGAAGAACTTCGTCATCCCGGCGTTTTCCGCTGCTTGGTAAAGCCCACCCAAAATGGTGGTATGAAACCGACCTGGTGGAATTCGATCCCAAGGGTGTTTTTTCGTTTCGCCCATATGGGGAAACTCGAAAAAACGAGTTTTCAACGCAATTGGACGTTTTTCGTCAACCCGGCATTTTCCGCTCCTTGGTAAAGCCCTCCCAAAATGGTGGTATGATAACGAACTCGTTGAATTCGATCCAAGGGTGTTTTTTCGTTTTGCCCCGATGGGGAAAGTCGAAGAAACGAGTTTTGAACGCAATTGGACGACCTTCGTCAACCCGGCTTTTTGCGCTGCTGGGAAAAGCCCACCCAAAATGGTCGTATGAAACCGACCTCGTGGAATTCGATCCAAAGGGTGTTTTTTCGTTTCGCCCCGATTGGGAAAGTCGAAAAAACGAGTTTTGAACGCAATTGGACGACCTTCGTCAACCCGGCTTTTTTCGCTGCTTCCAAAAGCTCTCCCAAAATGGTGGTATGATACCAAACTCGTTGAATTCGATCCAAGGGTGCTTTTTCGTTTTGCCCCGATGGGAAAAGTCGAAAAAACGAGTTTTGAACGCAATTGGACGACCTTCGTCAACCCGGCTTTTTGCGCTGCTGGGATAAGCCCACCCAAAATGTTCGTATGAAACCGACCTCGTGGAATTCGATCCCAAGGGTGTTTTTTCCATTCGCCACGATGGGGAAAGTCGAAAAAACGTGTTTTGAACACTATTGGCGGGACTTCGTCAACCTGGCTTTTTGCACTGCTTGCAAAAGCCCAACCAAAATAGTAATATAAAAGCGACCTCGTGGAATTCGATCCCAAAGGTGTTTTTTCGTTTCGCCCCGATGGGGAAAGTCGAATAAACGAGTTTTGAACGCAATTGGACGACCTTCGTCAACCCGGCTTTTTGCACTGCTTGCAAAAGCACAGCAAAAATGGTGCTATAAAACCGACCTCGTGGAATTCGATCCCAAGGGTGTTTTGTCGATTCCCCCCGATGGGGAAAGTCGAATTAACGAGTTTTGAACGCAATCGGACGACCTTCGTCAACCCAGCTTTTTTCGATGCTTGGGAAAGCCCACCAAAAATGGTGGTATGAAACCGAAATTGGTAAATTCTATTCCAAGGGTGATTCTTCGTTTCGCCGTGATGGCGAAAGTCGAAAAACGAGTTTTGAACGCAATTGGACGACCTTCGTCAACCCGCCGTTTTTCGCTGCTTGGAAAAGCCCACCCAAAATGGTGGTATGAAACAAGCCTCGTGGAATTCGATCCCAAGGGTGTTTTTTCGTTTCGCCCCGATGGGGAAAGACGAAAAAACGAGTTTTCAACGCAATTGGACGAACTTTGTCAACCCCGCTTTTTGCGCTGCTTGCAAAAGCCCACCAAAAATGGTGGTATGAAACCGACCTCGTGGAATTCGATCCGAAGTGTGTTTTTTCGTTTCGCAACGATGGGGAAAGTCGAAAAAATGAGGTTTCAACGCAATTGGACGACCTTCGTCAACCCGGCTTTTTGCAGTGCTTGCAAAAGCCCGGCAAAAATGGTGGTATGAAACCGAAATTGGTAAATTCGATTCCAAGGGTGATTCTTCGTTTCGCCGCGATGGGGAAAGTCGAAAAAACGAGTTTTGAACGGAATTGGACGACCTTCGTCAACCCGGCTTTTTACGCTGCTTGGAAAAGCCCACCCAAAATGGTGGCATGAAACCGAAATTGTAAAATTCGATCCCAAGGCTGTTTTTTCGCTTCGCCCCGATGGGGAATGTTGAAAAAACGCGTTTTGAACGCAATTGGACGACCTTCGTGAACCCGGTTTTTTCCGCTGCTTGGAAAAGCCCACCCAAAATGGTGGCAGGAAACCGAAATTGTAAAATTCGATCCCAAGAGTGTTTTTTCGTTTCTTCCCGATGGGGAAAGTTGAAAATACGCGTTTCGAACGCAATTCGACGACCTTCGTCAACCCGGCTTTTTCCGCTGCTTGGAAAAGCCCACCCGAAATTGTGCCATGAAAACGAAATTGTAAAATTCGATCCCTAGGGTGTTTTTTCGTTCCGCCCCGATGGGGAAAGTCGAAAAAACGCGTTTTGAACAAAATTATACGACCTTCGTCAACCCGGCTTTATGCGCTGCTTGGAAAAGCCCACCCAAAATGGTGGCATGAAACCGAAACTGTAAAATTCGATCCCAAGGGTGTTTTCTCGTTTCGCCCCGATGGGGAAAGTTGAAAAAACGCATTTTGAACGCAATTGGACGACCCTCGTCAATCCGGCTTTTTCCGCTGCTTGGAAAAGCCCACCCAAAATGGTGGCATGAAACCGAAATTGTAAAATTTGATCCCAAGGGTGTTTTTTCGTTTTGCCCCGACGGGGAAAGTTAAAAAAACGCATTTTGAACGCAATTGGACGACCTTCGTACACCCGGCTTCTTCCGCTGCTTCGAAAAACCCACCCAAAATGGTGGCATGAAACCGAAATTGTAAAATTCGATCCCAAGGGTGTTTTTTCGTTTCGCCCCGATGGGGAAAGTTGAAAAAACGCGTTTTTAACGCAATTGGACGACCTTCGTACACCCGGCTTCTTCCGCTGCTTCGAAAAACCCACCCAAAATGGTGGCATGAAACCGAAATTGTAAAATTCGATCCCAAGGGTGTTTTTTCGTTTCGCCCCGATGGGGAAAGTTGAAGAAACGCGTTTTGAACGCAATTGGACGACCTTCGTACACCCGGCTTCTTCCGCTGCTTCGAAAAACCCACCCAAAATGGTGGCATGAAACCGAAATTGTAAAATTCGATCCCAAGGGTGTTTTTTCGTTTTGCCCCGACGGGGAAAGTTGAAAAAACGCGTTTTGAACGCAATTGGACGACCTTCGTGAACCCGGCTTTTTCCGCTGCTTGGAAAAGCCCACCCAAAATGGTGGCATGAAACCGAAATTGTAAAATTTGATCCCAAGGGTGTTTTTTCGTTTTGCCCCGACGGGGAAAGTTGAAAAAACGCATTTTGAACGCAATTGGACGACCTTCGTACACCCGGCTTCTTCCGCTGCTTCGAAAAACCCACCCAAAATGGTGGCATGAAACCGAAATTGTAAAATTCGATCCCAAGGGTGTTTTTTCGTTTCGCCCCGATGGGGAAAGTTGAAAAAACGCGTTTTGAACGCAATTGGACGACCATCGTACACCCGGCTTCTTCCGCTGCTTCGAAAAACCCACCCAAAATGGTGGCATGAAACCGAAATTGTAAAATTCGATCCCAAGGGTGTTTTTTCGTTTCGCCCCGATGGGGAAAGTTGAAAAAACGCGTTTTTAACGCAATTGGACGACCTTCGTACACCCGGCTTCTTCCGCTGCTTCGAAAAACCCACCCAAAATGGTGGCATGAAACCGAAATTGTAAAATTCGATCCCAAGGGTGTTTTTTCGTTTTGCCCCGACGGGGAAAGTTGAAAAAACGCATTTTGAACGCAATTGGACGACCTTCGTACACCCGGGTTCTTCCGCTGCTTCGAAAAACCCACCCAAAATGGTGGCATGAAACCGAAATTGTAAAATTCGATCCCAAGGGTGTTTTTTCGTTTCGCCCCGATGGGGAAAGTTTAAAAAAACGCGTTTTGAAAGCAATTGGACGACCTTCGTGAACCCGGCTTTTTCCGCTGCTTGGAAAAGCCCACCCAAAATGGTGGCAGAAAACCGAAATTGTAAAATTCGATCCCAAGAGTGTTTTTTCGTTTCTCCCCGATGGGGAAAGTTGAAGAAACGCGTTTTGAACAAAATTATACGACCTTCGTCAACCCGGCTTTATGCGCTGCTTGGAAAAGCCCACCCAAAATGGTGGTATGTAACCAAAGTTGCAACATTCGACTCCCAGGGTGTTTTTTCGTTTCGCCCCGATGGGGAAAGTCGAAAAAACACGATTTAAACAAAATTATACGACCTTCGTCAACCCGGCTTTATGCGCTGCTTGGAAAAGCCTACCCAAAATGGTGGTATGTAACCAAAGTTGCAAAATTCGACTCCCAGGGTGTTTTTTCGTTTCGCCCCGATGGGGAAAGTCGAAAAAACGCGTTTTAAACAAAATTATACGACCTTCGTCAACCCGGCTTTATGCGCTGCTTGGAAAAGCCCACCCAAAATGGTGGTATAAAATCGAAGTTGCAAAATTCGATTCCCAGGGTGTTTTTTCGTTTCGCCCCGATGGGGAAAGTCGAAAAAACGCGTTTTAAACAAAATTATACGACCTTCGTCAACCCGGCTTTATGCGCTGCTTGGAAAAGCCCACCCAAAATGGTGGTATGTAACCAAAGTTGCAAAATTCGACTCCCAGGGTGTTTTTTCGTTTCGCCCCGATGGGGAAAGTCGAAAAAACGCGTTTTGAACAAAATTATACGACCTTCGTCAACCCGGCTTTATGCGCTGCTCTTAAAAGCCCACCCAAAATGGTCGTATGAAACCAAAATTTTAAAATTCGTTTCCTAGGGTGTTTTTTCGTTTCGCTCCGATGGGGAAAGTCGAAAAAACGCGTTTTGAACAAAATTATACGACCTTCGTCTACCCGGCTTTATGCCCTGCTTGTAAAAGCCCACCCAAAATGGTGGTATAAAACGAAAGTTGCAAAATTCGATTCCCAGGGTGTTTTTTCGTTTCGCCCTGATGGGGAAAGTCGAAGAAACGCGTTTTGAACAAAATTATACGACCTTCGTCAACCCGGCTTTATGCCCTGCTTGTAAAGCCCACCCAAAATGGTGGTATGAAACGAAAGTTGCAAAATTCGATTCCCAGGGTGTTTTTTCGTTTCGCCCCGATGGGGAAAGTCGAAAAAACGCGTTTTGAACAAAATTATACGACCTTCGTCAACCTGGCCTTATGCGCTGCTTGGAAAAGCCCACCCAAAATGGTGGTATAAAATCGAAGTTGCAAAATTCGATCCCCAGGGTGTTTTTTCGTTTCGGCCCGATGGGGAAAGTCGAAAAAACGCGTTTTGAACAAAATTATACGACCTTCGTCAACCCGGCTTTATGCGCTGCTTGGAAAAGCCCACCCAAAATGGTGGTATGAAACCAAAGTTGCAAAATTCGATTCTTAGGGTGTTTTTTCGTTTCGCCCCGATGGGGAAAGTCGAAAAAACGCGTTTTGAACAAAATTATACGACCTTCGTCAACCCGGCTTTATGCAATGCTTGGAAAAGCCCACTTAAAATGGTGGTATGAAACCAAAATTTTAAAATTCGATTCCCAGGGTGTTTTTTCGTTTCGCCCCGATGGCGAAAGTTGAAAAAACGCGTTTTGAACAAAATTATACGACCTTCGTCAACCCGGCTTTATGCACTGCTTTGAAAAGCCCACCCAAAATGGTGGTATAAAATCGAAGTTGCAAAATTCGATTCCCAGGGTGTTTTTTCGTTTCGCCCCGATGGCGAAAGTCGAAAAAACGCGTTTTGAACAAAATTATACGACCTTCGTCAACCCGGCTTTATGCACTGCTTTGAAAAGCCCACCCAAAATGGTGGTATAAAATCGAAGTTGCAAAATTCGATTCCCAGGGTGTTTTTTCGTTTCGCCCCGATGGGGAAAGTCGAAAAAACGCGTTTTGAACAAAATTATACGACCTTCGTCAACCCGGCTTTATGCACTGCTTTGAAAAGCCCACCCAAAATGGTGGTATAAAATCGAAGTTGCAAAATTCGATTCCCAGGGTGTTTTTTCGTTTCGCCCCGATGGCGAAAGTCGAAAAAACGCGTTTTGAACAAAATTATACGACCTTCGTCAACCCGGCTTTATGCACTGCTTTGAAAAGCCCACCCAAAATGGTGGTATAAAATCGAAGTTGCAAAATTCGATTCCCAGGGTGTTTTTTCGTTCCGCCCCGATGGGGAAAGTCGAAAAAACGCGTTTTAAACAAAATTATACGACCTTCGTCAACCCGGCTTTATGCGCTGCTTGGAAAAGCCCACCCAAAATGGTGGTATGTAACCAAAGTTGCAAAATTCGACTCCCAGGGTGTTTTTTCGTTTCGCCCCGATGGGGAAAGTCGAAAAAACGCGTTTTGAACAAAATTATACGACCTTCGTCAACCCGGCTTTATGCACTGCTCTTAAAAGCCCACCCAAAATGGTGGTATGAAACCAAAATTTTAAAATTCGTTTCCTAGGGTGTTTTTTCGTTTCGCTCCGATGGGGAAAGTCGAAAAAACGCGTTTTGAACAAAATTATACGACCTTCGTCAACCCGGCTTTATGCCCTGCTTGTAAAAGCCCACCCAAAATGGTGGTATGAAACAAAAGTTGCAAAATTCGATTCCCAGGGTGTTTTTTTCGTTTCGCCCTGATGGGGAAAGTCGAAAAAACGCGTTTTGAACAGCATTATACGACCTTCGTCAACCCGGCTTTATGCGCTGCTTGGAAAAGCCCACCCAAAATGGTGGTATGAAACCAAAGTTGCAAAATTCGATTCTTAGGGTGTTTTTTCGTTTCGCCCCGATGGGGAAAGTCCAAAAAACGCGTTTTGAACAAAATTATAAGACCTTCGTCAACCCGGCTTTATGCGCTGCTTGGAAAAGCCCACCCAAAATGGTAGTATGAAACCGAGATTGTAAAATTCGATTCCCAGGGTGTTTTTTCGTTTCGCCCCGATGGGGAAAGTCGAAAAAACGCGTTTTGAACAAAATTATACGACCTTCGTCAACCCGGCTTTATGCGCTGCTCTTAAAAGCCCACCCAAAAAAGTGGTATGAAACCGAAATTTTAAAATTCGATTCCCAGGGTGTTTTGAAGAAAATTATACGACCTTCGTCAACCCGGCTTTATGCGCTGCTTGGAAAAGCCCAGCCAAAATGGTGGTATGAAACCGAAATTTAAAAATTCGATTCCCAGGGTTTTTTTTTCGTTTCGCCCCGATGGGGAAAGTCGAAAAAACGCGTTTTGAACAAAATTATACGACCTTCGTCAACCCGGCTTTATGCGCTGCTTGGAAAAGTCCACCCAAAATGGTGGTATGAAACCAAAGTTGCAAAATTCGATTGCCAGGGTGTTTTTTCGTTTCGCCCCGATGGGGAAAGTCGAAAAAACGCGTTTTGAACAAAATTAGACGACCTTCGTCAACCCGGCTTTATGCGCTGCTCTTAAAAGCCCACCCAAAAAAAGTGGTATGAAACCGAAATTTTAAAATTCGATTCCCAGTGTGTTTTGAACAAAATTATACGACCTTCGTCAACCCGGCTTGATGCGCTGCTTGGAAAAGCCCACCCAAAATGGTGGTATGAAAACGAAATTGTAAAATTCGATTCCCAGGGTGTTTTTTCGTTTCGCCCCGATGGGGAAAGTCGAAAAAACGCGTTTTGAACAATATTATACGACCTTCGTCAACCCGGCTTTATTCAGTGCTTTGAAAAGCCCACCCAAAATGGTGATATGAAATCGAAATTGTAAAATTCGATTCCCAAGGTGCTTTTTCGTTTCGCCCCGATGGGGAAAGTCGAAAAAACGCGTTTTGAACAAAATTATACGACCTTCGTCAACCTGGCCTTATGCGCTGCTTGGAAAAGCCCACCCAAAATGGTGGTATAAAATCGAAGTTGCAAAATTCGATTCCCAGGGTGTTTTTTCGTTTCGGCCCGATGGGGAAAGTCGAAAAAACGCGTTTTGAACAAAATTATACGACCTTCGTCAACCCGGCTTTATGCGCTGCTTGGAAAAGCCCACCCAAAATGGTGGTATGAAACCAAAGTTGCAAAATTCGATTCTTAGGGTGTTTTTTCGTTTCGCCCCGATGGGGAAAGTCGAAAAAACGCGTTTTGAACAAAATTATACGACCTTCGTCAACCCGGCTTTATGCGCTGCTTGGAAAAGCCCACTTAAATTGGTGGTATGAAACCGAAATTTTAAAATTCAATTCCCAGGGTGTTTTTTCGTTTCGCCCCGATGGCGAAAGTCGAAAAAACGCGTTTTGAACAAAATTATACGACCTTCGTCAACCCGGCTTTATGCACTGCTTTGAAAAGCCCACCCAAAATGGTGGTATAAAATCGAAGTTGCAAAATTCGATTCCCAGGGTGTTTTTTCGTTTCGGCCCGATGGGGAAAGTCGAAAAAACGCGTTTTGAACAAAATTATACGACCTTCGTCAACCCGGCTTTATGCGCTGCTTGGAAAAGCCCACCCAAAATGGTGGTATGAAACCAAAGTTGCAAAATTCGATTCTTAGGGTGTTTTTTCGTTTCGCCCCGATGGGGAAAGTCGAAAAAACGCGTTTTGAACAAAATTATACGACCTTCGTCAACCCGGCTTTATGCGCTGCTTGGAAAAGCCCACTTAAATTGGTGGTATGAAACCGAAATTTTAAAATTCAATTCCCAGGGTGTTTTTTCGTTTCGCCCCGATGGCGAAAGTCGAAAAAACGCGTTTTGAACAAAATTATACGACCTTCGTCAACCCGGCTTTATGCACTGCTTTGAAAAGCCCACCCAAAATGGTGGTATAAAATCGAAGTTGCAAAATTCGATTCCCAGGGTGTTTTTTCGTTTCGCCCCGATGGCGAAAGTCGAAAAAACGCGTTTTGAACCAAATTTTACGACCTTCGTCAACCCGGCTTTATGCACTGCTTTGAAAAGCCCACCAAAAATAGTGGTATAAAATCGAAGTTGCAAAATTCGATTCCCAGGGTGTTTTTTCGTTCCGCCCCGATGGGGAAAGTCGAAAAAACGCGTTTTAAACAAAATTATACGACCTTCGTCAACCCGGCTTTATGCGCTGCTTGGAAAAGCCCACCCAAAATGGTGGTATGTAACCAAAGTTGCAAAATTCGACTCCCAGGGTGTTTTTTCGTTTCGCCCCGATGGGGAAAGTCGAAAAAACGCGTTTTGAACAAAATTATACGACCTTCGTCAACCCGGCTTTATGCACTGCTCTTAAAAGCCCACCCAAAATGGTGGTATGAAACCAAAATTTTAAAATTCGTTTCCTAGGGTGTTTTTTCGTTTCGCTCCGATAAGGAAAGTCGAAAAAACGCGTTTTGAACAAAATTATACGACCTTCGTCAACCCGGCTTTATGCCCTGCTTGTAAAAGCCCACCCAAAATGGTGGTATGAAACAAAAGTTGCAAAATTCGATTCCCAGGGTGTTTTTTTCGTTTCGCCCTGATGGGGAAAGTCGAAAAAACGCGTTTTGAACAGCATTATACGACCTTCGTCAACCCGGCTTTATGCGCTGCTTGGAAAAGCCCACCCAAAATGGTGGTATGAAACCAAAGTTGCAAAATTCTATTCTTAGGGTGTTTTTTCGTTTCGCCCCGATGGGGAAAGTCCAAAAAACGCGTTTTGAACAAAATTATAAGACCTTCGTCAACCCGGCTTTATGCGCTGCTTGGAAAAGCCCACCCAAAATGGTGGTATGAAACCGAGATTGTAAAATTCGATTCCCAGGGTGTTTTTTCGTTTCGCCCCGATGGGGAAAGTCGAAAAAACGCGTTTTGAACAAAATTATACGACCTTCGTCAACCCGGCTTTATGCGCTGCTCTTAAAAGCCCACCCAAAAAAGTGGTATGAAACCGAAATTTTAAAATTCGATTCCCAGGGTGTTTTGAAGAAAATTATACGACCTTCGTCAACCCGGCTTTATGCGCTGCTTGGAAAAGCCCAGCCAAAATGGTGGTATGAAACCGAAATTTAAAAATTCGATTCCCAAGGTTTTTTTTTCGTTTCGCCCCGATGGGGAAAGTCGAAAAAACGCGTTTTGAACAAAATTATACGACCTTCGTCAACCCGGCTTTATGCGCTGCTTGGAAAAGTCCACCCAAAATGGTGGTATGAAACCAAAGTTGCAAAATTCGATTGCCAGGGTGTTTTTTCGTTTCGCCCCGATGGGGAAAGTCGAAAAAACGCGTTTTGAACAAAATTAGACGACCTTCGTCAACCCGGCTTTATGCGCTGCTCTTAAAAGCCCACCCAAAAAAAGTGGTATGAAACCGAAATTTTAAAATTCGATTCCCAGTGTGTTTTGAACAAAATTATACGACCTTCGTCAACCCGGCTTGATGCGCTGCTTGGAAAAGCCCACCCAAAATGGTGGTATGAAAACGAAATTGTAAAATTCGATTCCCAGGGTGTTTTTTCGTTTCGCCCCGATGGGGAAAGTCGAAAAAACGCGTTTTGAACAATATTATACGACCTTCGTCAACCCGGCTTTATTCAGTGCTTTGAAAAGCCCACCCAAAATGGTGGTATGAAATCGAAATTGTAAAATTCGATTCCCAAGGTGTTTTTTCGTTTCGCCCCGATGGGGAAAGTCGAAAAAACGCGTTTTGAACAAAATTATACGACCTTCGTCAACCTGGCCTTATGCGCTGCTTGGAAAAGCCCACCCAAAATGGTGGTATGAAACCAAAGTTGCAAAATTCGATTCTTAGGGTGTTTTTTCGTTTCGCCCCGATGGGGAAAGTCGAAAAAACGCGTTTTGAACAAAATTATACGACCTTCGTCAACCCGGCTTTATGCGCTGCTTGGAAAAGCCCACTTAAATTGGTGGTATGAAACCGAAATTTTAAAATTCAATTCCCAGGGTGTTTTTTCGTTTCGCCCCGATGGCGAAAGTCGAAAAAACGCGTTTTGAACAAAATTATACGACCTTCGTCAACCCGGCTTTATGCACTGCTTTGAAAAGCCCACCCAAAATGGTGGTATAAAATCGAAGTTGCAAAATTCGATTCCCAGGGTGTTTTTTCGTTTCGCCCCGATGGCGAAAGTCGAAAAAACGCGTTTTGAACCAAATTTTACGACCTTCGTCAACCCGGCTTTATGCACTGCTTTGAAAAGCCCACCAAAAATAGTGGTATAAAATCGAAGTTGCAAAATTTGATTCCCAGGGTGTTTTTTCGTTTCGCCCCGATGGGGAAAGTCGAAAAAACGCGTTTTGAACAAAATTATACGACCATCGTCAACCCGGCTTTATGCGCTGCTTGGAAAAGCCCACCCAAAATGGTGGTATGAAACCAAAGTTGCAAAATTCGATTCTTAGGGTGTTTTTTCGTTTCGCCCCAATGGGGAAAGTCGAAAAAACGCGTTTTGAACAAAATTATACGACCTTCGTCAACCCGGCTTTATGCGCTGCTTGGAAAAGCCCACTTAAAATGGTGGTATGAAACCGAAATTTTAAAATTCGATTCCCAGGGTTTTTTTTCGTTTCGCCCCGATGGGGAAAGTCGAAAAAACGCGTTTTGAACAAAATTATACGACCTTCGTCAACAAGGCTTTATGCACTGCTTCGAAAAGCCCACCCAAAATGGTGGTATGAAACCAAAGTTGCAAAATTCGATTCTTAGGGTGTTTTTTCGTTTCGCCCCGATGGGGAAAGTCGAAAAAACGCGTTTTGAACAAAATTATACGACCTACGTCAACCCGGCTTTATGCGCTGCTTGGAAAAGCCCACTTAAAATGGTGGTATGAAACCGAAATTTTAAAATTCGATTCCCAGGGTGTTTTTTCGTTTCGCCCCGATGGCGAAAGTCGAAAAAACGCGTTTTGAACAAAATTATACGACCTTCGTCAACCCGGCTTTATGCACTGCTTTGAAAAGCCCACCCAAAATGGTGGTATAAAATCGAAGTTGCATAATTCGATTCCCAGGGTGTTTTTTCGTTTCGCCCCGATGGGGAAAGTCGAAAAAACGCGTTTTGAACAAAATTATACGACCTTCGTCAACCCGGCTTTATGCGCTGCTTGGAAAAGCCCACCCAAAATGATGGTATGAAACCAAAGTTGCAAAATTCGATTCTTAGGGTGTTTTTTCGTTTCGCCCCGATGGGGAAAGTCGAAAAAACGCGTTTTGAACAAAATTATACGACCTTCGTCAACCCGGCTTTATGCGCTGCTTGGAAAAGCCCACTTAAAATGGTGGTATGAAACCAAAATTTTAAAATTCGATTCCCAGGGTGTTTTTTCGTTTCGCCCCGATGGGGAAAGTCGAAAAAACGCGTTTTGAACAAAATTATACGACCTTCGTCAACCCGGCTTTATGCGCTGCTTGAAAAAGCACACCCAAAATGGTGGTATGAAACCGAAATTGTAAAATTCGATTCCCAAGGTGTTTTTTTCTTTTCGCCCCGATGGGGAAAGTCGAAAAAACGCGTTTTGAACAAAATCATACGACCTTCGTCAACCCGGCTTTATGCCCTGCTTGTAAAAGCCCACCCAAAATGGTGGTATGAAACCAAAGTTGCAAAATTCGATTCCCAGGGTGTTTTTTCGTTTCGCCCCGATGGGGAAAGTCGAAAAAACGCGTTTTGAACAAAATTATACGACCTTCGTCAACCCGTCTTTATGCGCTGCTTGGAAAAGCCCACCCAAAATGGTGGTATGAAACGAAAGTTGCAAAATTCGATTCCCAGGGTGTTTTTTCGTTTCGCCCCGATGGGGAAAGTCGAAAAAACGCGTTTTGAACAAAATTATACGACCTTCGTCAACCCGGCTTTATGCGCTGCTCTTAAAAGCCCACCCAAAATGGTGGTATGAAACCGAAATTTTAAAATTCGATTCCCAGGGTGTTTTTTCGTTTCGCCCCGATGGGGAAAGTCGAAAAAACGCGTTTTGAACAAAATTATACGACCTTCGTCAACCCGGCTTTATGCCCTGCTTGTAAAAGCCCTCCCAAAATGGTGGTATGAAACCAAAGTTTGAAAATTCGATTCCCAGGGTGTTTTTTCGTTTCGCCCCGATGGCGAAAGTCGAAAAAACGCGTTTTGAACAAAATTATACGACCTTCGTCAACCCGGCTTTATGCGCTGCTTGAAAAAGCACACCCAAAATGGTGGTATGAAACCGAAATTTTAAAATTCGATTCCCAAGGTGTTTTTTCTTTTCGCCCCGATGGGGAAAGTCGAAAAAACGCGTTTTGAACAAAATCATACGACCTTCGTCAACCCGGCTTTATGCCCTGCTTGTAAAAGCCCACCCAAAATGGTGGTATGAAACCAAAGTTGCAAAATTCGATTCCCAGGGTGTTTTTTCGTTTCGCCCCGATGGGGAAAGTCGAAAAAACGCGTTTTGAAGAAAATTATACGACCTTCGTCAACCCGACTTTATGCGCTGCTTGGAAAAGCCCACCCAAAATGGTGGTATGAAACGAAAGTTGCAAAATTCGATTCCCAGGGTGTTTTTTCGTTTCGCCCCGATGGGGAAAGTCGAAAAAACGCGTTTTGAAGAAAATTATACGACCTTCGTCAACCCGACTTTATGCGCTGCTTGGAAAAGCCCACCCAAAATGGTGGTATGAAACGAAAGTTGCAAAATTCGATTCCCAGGGTGTTTTTTCGTTTCGCCCCGATGGGGAAAGTCGAAAAAACGCGTTTTGAACAAAATTATACGACCTTCGTCAACCCGGCTTCATGCACTGCTTTGAAAAGCCCACCCAAAATGGTGGTATAAAATTGAAGTTTCAAAATTCGATTCCCAGGGTGTTTTTTCGTTTCGCCCCGATGGGGAAAGTCGAAAAAACGCGTTTTGAACAAAATTATACGACCTTCGTCAACCCGGCTTTATGCCCTGCTTGTAAAAGCCCACCCAAAATGGTGGTATGAAACCAAAGTTTCAAAATTCGATTCCCAGGGTGTTTTTTCGTTTCGCCCCGATGGGGAAAGTCGAAAAAACGCGTTTTGAATAAAATTATACGACCTTTGTGAACCCGGCTTTATGCGCTGCTCTTAAAAGGCCACCCAAAATGGTGGTATGAAACCGAAATTTTAAAATTCGATTCCCAGGGTGTTTTTTCGTTTCGCCCCGATGGCGAAAGTCGAAAAAACGCGTTTTGAACAAAATTATACGACCTTCGTCAACTCGGCTTCATGCACTGCTTTGAAAAGCCCACCCAAAATTGTGGTATAAAATTGAAGTTGCAAAATTCGATTCCCAGGGTGTTTTTTCGTTTCGCCCCGATGGGGAAAGTCGAAAAAACGCGTTTTGAACAAAATTATACGACCTTCGTCAACCCGGCTTTATGCGCTGCTTGGAAAAGCCCACCCAAAATGGTGGTATGAAATCGAAATTGTAAAATTCGATTCCCAGGGTGTTTTTTCGTTTCGCCCCGATGGGGAAAGTCGAAAAAACGCCTTTTGAACAAAATTATACGACCTTCGTCAACCCGGCTTTATGCCCTGCTTGTAAAAGCCCACCCAAAATGGTGGTATGAAACCAAAGTTGAAAAATTCGATTCCCAGGGTGTTTTTTCGTTTCGCCCCGATGGGGAAAGTCGAAAAAACGCGTTTTGAACAAAATTATACGACCTTCGTCAACCCGGCTTTATGCGCTGCTCTTAAAAGCCCACCCAAAATGGTTGTATGAAACCGGAATTTTAAAATTCGATTCCCAGGGTGTTTTTTCGTTTCGCCCCGATGGGCAAAGTCGAAAAAACGCGTTTTGAACAAAATTATACGACCTTCGTCAACCCGGCTTTATGCGCTGCTTGGAAAAGCCCACTTAAAATGGTGGTATGAAACCGAAATTTTAAAATTCGATTCCCAGAGTGTTTTTTCGTTTCGCCCCGATGGCGAAAGTCGAAAAAACGCGTTTTGAACAAAATTATACGACCTTCGTCAACCCGGCTTTATGCGCTGCTTGGAAAAGCCCACCCAAAATGGTGGTATGAAATCGAAATTGTAAAATTCGATTCCCAGGGTGTTTTTTCGTTTCGCCCCGGTGGGGAAAGTCGAAAAAACGCGTTTTCAACTAAATTATACGACCTTCGTCAACCCGGCTTTATGCCCTGCTTGTAAAAGCCCACCCAAAATGGTGGTAAGAAACCAAAGTTGAAAAATTCGATTCCCAGGGTGTTTTTTCGCTTCGCCCCGATGGGGAAAGTCGAAAAAACGCGTTTTGAACAAAATTATACGACCTTCGTCAACCCGACTTTTTGCGCTGCTTGGAAAAGCCCACCCAAAATGGTGGTATGAAACCAAAGTTGCAAAATTCGATTCCCAGGGTTTTTTTTCGTTTCGACCCGATGGGGAAAGTCGAAAAAACGCGTTTTGAACAAAATTATACGACCTTCGTCAACCCGGCTTTATGCGCTGCTCGGAAAAGCCCACCCAAAATGGTGGTATAAAACCAAAGTTTCAAAATTCGATTCCCAGGGTTTTTTTTCGTTTCGACCCGATGGGGAAAGTCGAAAAAACGCGTTTTGAACAAAATTATACGACCTTCGTCAACCCGGCTTTATGCGCTGCTTGGAAAAGCCCACCCAAAATGGTGGTATGAAATCGAAATTGTAAAATTGGATTCCCAGGGTGTTTTTTCGTTTCGCCCCGATGGAAAAAGTCGAGAAAACGCGTTTTGAACAAAATTATACGACCTTCGTCAACCCGGCTTTATGCCCTGCTTGTAAAAGACCACCCAAAATGGTGGTATGAAACCAAAGTTGCAAAATTCGATTCCCAGGGTGTTTTTTCGTTTCGCCCCGATGGGGAAAGTCGAAAAAACGCGTTTTGAACAAAATTATACGACCTTTGTCAACCCGGCTTTATGCGCTGCTCTTAAAAGGCCACCCAAAATGGTGGTATGAAACCGAAATTTTAAAATTCGATTCCCAGGGTGTTTTTTCGTTTCGCCCCGATGGGGAAAGTCGAAAAAACGCGTTTTGAACAAAATTATACGACCTTCGTCAACCCGGCTTTGTGCGCTGCTCTTAAAAGCCCACCCAAAATGGTGGTATGAAACCGAAATTTTAAAATTCGATTCCCAGGGTGTTTTTTCGTTTCGCCCCGATGGGGAAAGTCGAAAAAACGCGTTTTGAACAAAATTATACGACCTTCGTCAACCCGACTTTATGCGCTGCTTGGAAAAGCCCACCCAAAATGGTGGTATGAAACCAAAGTTTCAAAATTCGATTCCCAGGGTGTTTTTTCGTTTCGCCCCGATGGGGAAAGTCGAAAAAACGCGTTTTCAACTAAATTATACGACCTTCGTCAACCCGGCTTTATGCCCTGCTTGTAAAAGCCCACCCAAAATGGTGGTATGAAACCAAAGTTGAAAAATTCGATTCCCAGGGTGTTTTTTCGCTTCGCCCCGATGGGGAAAGTCGAAAAAACGCGTTTTGAACAAAATTATACGACCTTCGTCAACCCGACTTTATGCGCTGCTTGGAAAAGCCCACCCAAAATGGTGGTATGAAACCAAAGTTGCAAAATTCGATTCCCAGGGTGTTTTTTCGTTTCGCCCCGATGGGGAAAGTCGAAAAAACGCGTTTTGAACAAAATTATACGACCTTCGTCAACCCGGCTTTATGCGCTGCTCGGAAAAGCCCACCCAAAATGGTGGTATGAAACCAAAGTTTCAAAATTCGATTCCCAGGGTTTTTTTTCGTTTCGACCCGATGGGGAAAGTCGAAAAAACGCGTTTTGAACAAAATTATACGACCTTCGTCAACCCGGCTTTATGCGCTGCTTGGAAAAGCCCACCCAAAATGGTGGTATGAAATCGAAATTGTAAAATTGGATTCCCAGGGTGTTTTTTCGTTTCGCCCCGATGGGGAAAGTCGAGAAAACGCGTTTTGAACAAAATTATACGACCTTCGTCAACCCGGCTTTATGCCCTGCTTGTAAAAGACCACCCAAAATGGTGGTATGAAACCAAAGTTGCAAAATTCGATTCCCAGGGTGTTTTTTCGTTTCGCCCCGATGGGGAAGGTCGAAAAAACGCGTTTTGAACAAAATTATACGACCTTTGTCAACCCGGCTTTATGCGCTGCTCTTAAAAGGCCACCCAAAATGGTGGTATGAAACCGAAATTTTAAAATTCGATACCCAGGGTGTTTTTTCGTTTCGCCCCGATGGGGAAATTCGAAAAAACGCGTTTTGAACAAAATTATACGACCTTCGTCAACCCGACTTTATGCGCTGCTTGGAAAAGCCCACCCAAAATGGTGGTATGAAACCAAAGTTTCAAAATTCGATTCCCAGGGTGTTTTTTCGTTTCGCCCCGATGGGGAAAGTCGAAAAAACGCGTTTTGAACAAAATTATACGACCTTCGTCAACCCGGCTTTGTGCGCTGCTCTTAAAAGCCCACCCAAAATGGTGGTATGAAACCGAAATTTTAAAATTCGATTCCCAGGGTGTTTTTTCGTTTCGCCCCGATGGGGAAAGTCGAAAAAACGCGTTTTGAACATAATTATACGACCTTCGTCAACCCGGCTTTATGCGCTGCTTGGAAAAGCCCACCCAAAATGGTGGTATGAAACCGAAATTGTAAAATTCGATTCCCAGGGTGTTTTTTCGTTTCGCCCCGATGGGGAAAGTCGAAAAAACGCGTTTTGAACAAAATTATACGACCTTCGTCAACCCGGCTTTGTGCGCTGCTTGGAAAAGCCCACCCAAAATGGTGGTATGAAATCGAAATTGTAAAATTCGAATCCCAGGGTGTTTTTTCGTTTCGCCCCGATGGGGAAAGTCGAGAAAACGCGTTTTGAACAAAATTATACGACCTTCGTCAACCCGGCTTTATGCCCTGCTTGTAAAAGCCCACCCAAAATGGTGGTATGAAACCAAAGTTTTAAAATTCGATTCCCAGGGTGTTTTTTTGGTTTCGCCTCGATGGGGAAAGTCGAAAAAACGCGTTTTGAACAAAATTATACGACCTTCGTCAACCCGGCTTTGTGCGCTGCTTGGAAAAGCCCACCCAAAATGGTGGTATGAAATCGACGTTGTAAAATTCGATTCCCAGGGTGTTTTTTCGTTTCGCCCCGATGGGGAAAGTCGAAAAAACGCGTTTTGAACAAATATATACGACCTTCGTCAACCCGGCTTTATGCCCTGCTCTTAAAAGCCCACGCAAAATAGTGGTATGAAACCGAAATTTTAAAATTCGATTCCTAGGGTGTTTTCTCGTTTCGCCCTGATGGGGAAAGTCGAAAAAACGCGTTTTGAACAAAATTATACGACCTTCGTCAACCCGGCTTTATGCGCTGCTCTTAAAAGCCCACGCAAAATGGTGGTATGAAACCAAAATTTTAAAATTCGATTCCCAGGGTGTTTTCTCGTTTCGCCCCGATGGCGAAAGTCGAAAAAACGCGTTTTGAACAAAATTATACGACCTTTGTCAACCCGGCTTTATGCGCTGCTCTTAAAAGGCCACCCAAAATGGTGGTTTGAAACCGAAATTTTAAAATTCGATTCCCAGGGTGTTTTTTCGTTTCGCCCCGATGGGGAAAGTCGAAAAAACGCGTTTTGAACAAAATTATACGACCTTCGTCAACCCGGCTTTATGCGCTGCTTGGAAAAGCCCACCCAAAATGGTGGTATGAAATCGAAATTGTAAAATTGGATTCCCAGGGTGTTTTTTCGTTTCGCCCCGATGGGGAAAGTCGAGAAAACGCGTTTTGAACAAAATTATACGACCTTCGTCAACCCGGCTTTATGCCCTGCTTGTAAAAGACCACCCAAAATGGTGGTATGAAACCAAAGTTGCAAAATTCGATTCCCAGGGTGTTTTTTCGTTTCGCCCCGATGGGGAAAGTCGAAAAAACGCGTTTTGAACAAAATTATACGACCTTTGTCAACCCGGCTTTATGCGCTGCTCTTAAAAGGCCACCCAAAATGGTGGTATGAAACCGAAATTTTAAAATTCGATTCCCAGGGTGTTTTTTCGTTTCGCCCCGATGGGGAAAGTCGAAAAAACGCGTTTTGAACAAAATTATACGACCTTCGTCAACCCGACTTTATGCGCTGCTTGGAAAAGCCCACCCAAAATGGTGGTATGAAACCAAAGTTTCAAAATTCGATTCCCAGGGTGTTTTTTCGTTTCGCCCCGATGGGGAAAGTCGAAAAAACGCGTTTTGAACAAAATTATACGACCTTCGTCAACCCGGCTTTGTGCGCTGCTCTTAAAAGCCCACCCAAAATGGTGGTATGAAACCGAAATTTTAAAATTCGATTCCCAGGGTGTTTTTTCGTTTCGCCCCGATGGGGAAAGTCGAAAAAACGCGTTTTGAACAAAATTATACGACCTTCGTCAACCCGACTTTATGCGCTGCTTGGAAAAGCCCACCCAAAATGGTGTTATGAAACCAAAGTTTCAAACTTCGATTCCCAGGGTGTTTTTTCGTTTCGCCCCGATGGGGAAAGTCGAAAAAACGCGTTTTGAACAAAATTATACGACCTTCGTCAACCCGGCTTTGTGCGCTGCTCTTAAAAGCCCACCCAAAATGGTGGTATGAAACCGAAATTTTAAAATTCGATTCCCAGGGTGTTTTTTCGTTTCGCCCCGATGGGGAAAGTCGAAAAAACGCGTTTTGAACAAAATTATACGACCTTCGTCAACCCGGCTTAATGCGCTGCTTGGAAAAGCCCACCCAAAATGGTGGCATGAAACCAAAGTTTCAAAATTCGATTCCCAGGGTGTTTTTTCGTTTCGACCCGATGGGGAAAGTCGAAAAAACGCGTTTTGAACAAAATTATACGACCTTTGTCAACCCGGCTTTATGCGCTGCTCTTAAAAGGCCACCCAAAATGGTGGTATGAAACCGAAATTTGAAAATTCGATTCCCAGGGTGTTTTTTCGTTTCGCCCCGATGGGGAAAGTCGAAAAAACGCGTTTTGAACAAAATTATACGACCTTCGTCAACCCGGCTTAATGCGCTGCTTGGAAAAGCCCACCCAAAATGGTGGCATGAAACCAAAGTTTCAAAATTCGATTCCCAGGGTGTTTTTTCGTTTCGACCCGATGGGGAAAGTCGAAAAAACGCGTTTTGAACAAAATTATACGACCTTTGTCAACCCGGCTTTATGCGCTGCTCTTAAAAGGCCACCCAAAATGGTGGTATGAAACCGAAATTTGAAAATTCGATTCCCAGGGTGTTTTTTCGTTTCGCCCCGATGGGGAAAGTCGAAAAAACGCGTTTTGTACAAAATTATACGACCTTCGTCAACCCGGCTTTATGCGCTGCTTGGAAAAGCCCACCCAAAATGGTGGTATGAAATCGAAATTGTAAAATTGGATTCCCAGGGTGTTTTTTCGTTTCGCCCCGATGGGGAAAGTCGAGAAAACGCGTTTTGAACAAAATTATACGACCTTCGTCAACCCGGCTTTATGCGCTGCTTGTAAAAGACCACCCAAAATGGTGGTATGAAACCAAAGTTGCAAAATTCGATTCCCAGGGTGTTTTTTCGTTTCGCCCCGATGGGGAAAGTCGAAAAAACGCGTTTTGAACAAAATTATACGACCTTTGTCAACCCGGCTTTATGCGCTGCTCTTAAAAGGCCACCCAAAATGGTGGTATGAAACCGAAATTTTAAAATTCGATTCCCAGGGTGTTTTTTCGTTTCGCCCCGATGGGGAAAGTCGAAAAAACGCGTTTTGAACAAAATTATACGACCTTCGTCAACCCGACTTTATGCGCTGCTTGGAAAAGCCCACCCAAAATGGTGTTATGAAACCAAAGTTTCAAACTTCGATTCCCAGGGTGTTTTTTCGTTTCGCCCCGATGGGGAAAGTCGAAAAAACGCGTTTTGAACAAAATTATACGACCTTCGTCAACCCGGCTTTGTGCGCTGCTCTTAAAAGCCCACCCAAAATGGTGGTATGAAACCGAAATTTTAAAATTCGATTCCCAGGGTGTTTTTTCGTTTCGCCCCGATGGGGAAAGTCGAAAAAACGCGTTTTGAACAAAATTATACGACCTTCGTCAACCCGGCTTAATGCGCTGCTTGGAAAAGCCCACCCAAAATGGTGGCATGAAACCAAAGTTTCAAAATTCGATTCCCAGGGTGTTTTTTCGTTTCGACCCGATGGGGAAAGTCGAAAAAACGCGTTTTGAACAAAATTATACGACCTTTGTCAACCCGGCTTTATGCGCTGCTCTTAAAAGGCCACCCAAAATGGTGGTATGAAACCGAAATTTGAAAATTCGATTCCCAGGGTGTTTTTTCGTTTCGCCCCGATGGGGAAAGTCGAAAAAACGCGTTTTGTACAAAATTATACGACCTTCGTCAACCCGGCTTTATGCGCTGCTTGGAAAAGCCCACCCAAAATGGTGGTATGAAATCGAAATTGTAAAATTGGATTCCCAGGGTGTTTTTTCGTTTCGCCCCGATGGGGAAAGTCGAGAAAACGCGTTTTGAACAAAATTATACGACCTTCGTCAACCCGGCTTTATGCGCTGCTTGTAAAAGACCACCCAAAATGGTGGTATGAAACCAAAGTTGCAAAATTCGATTCCCAGGGTGTTTTTTCGTTTCGCCCCGATGGGGAAAGTCGAAAAAACGCGTTTTGAACAAAATTATACGACCTTTGTCAACCCGGCTTTATGCGCTGCTCTTAAAAGGCCACCCAAAATGGTGGTATGAAACCGAAATTTTAAAATTCGATTCCCAGGGTGTTTTTTCGTTTCGCCCCGATGGGGAAAGTCGAAAAAACGCGTTTTGAACAAAATTATACGACCTTCGTCAACCCGACTTTATGCGCTGCTTGGAAAAGCCCACCCAAAATGGTGGTATGAAACCAAAGTTTCAAAATTCGATTCCCAGGGTGTTTTTTCGTTTCGCCCCGATGGGGAAAGTCGAAAAAACGCGTTTTGAACAAAATTATACGACCTTCGTCAACCCGGCTTTGTGCGCTGCTCTTAAAAGCCCACCCAAAATGGTGGTATGAAACCGAAATTTTAAAATTCGATTCCCAGGGTGTTTTTTCGTTTCGCCCCGATGGGGAAAGTCGAAAAAACGCGTTTTGAACAAAATTATACGACCTTCGTCAACCCGACTTTATGCGCTGCTTGGAAAAGCCCACCCAAAATGGTGTTATGAAACCAAAGTTTCAAACTTCGATTCCCAGGGTGTTTTTTCGTTTCGCCCCGATGGGGAAAGTCGAAAAAACGCGTTTTGAACAAAATTATACGACCTTCGTCAACCCGGCTTTGTGCGCTGCTCTTAAAAGCCCACCCAAAATGGTGGTATGAAACCGAAATTTTAAAATTCGATTCCCAGGGTGTTTTTTCGTTTCGCCCCGATGGGGAAAGTCGAAAAAACGCGTTTTGAACAAAATTATACGACCTTCGTCAACCCGGCTTAATGCGCTGCTTGGAAAAGCCCACCCAAAATGGTGGCATGAAACCAAAGTTTCAAAATTCGATTCCCAGGGTGTTTTTTCGTTTCGACCCGATGGGGAAAGTCGAAAAAACGCGTTTTGAACAAAATTATACGACCTTTGTCAACCCGGCTTTATGCGCTGCTCTTAAAAGGCCACCCAAAATGGTGGTATGAAACCGAAATTTTAAAATTCGATTCCCAGGGTGTTTTTTCGTTTCGCCCCGATGGGGAAAGTCGAAAAAACGCGTTTTGTACAAAATTATACGACCTTCGTCAACCCGGCTTTATGGGCTGCTTGGAAAAGCCCACCCAAAATGGTCGTATGAAACCAAAGTTGCAAAATTCGATTCCCAGGGTGTTTTTTTGTTTTGCCCCGATGGGGAAAGTCGAAAAAACGCGTTTTGAACAAAATTATACGACCTTCGTCAACCCGGCTTTATGCGCTGCTTGGAAAAGCCCACCCAAAATGGTGGTATGAAACCGAAATTTTAAAATTCGATTTCCAGGTTGTTTTTTCGTTTCGCCCGGATGGCGAAAGTCGAAAAAACGCGTTTTGAACATAATTATACGACCTTCGTCAACCCGGCTTTATGCGCTGCTTGGAAAAGCCCACCCAAAATGGTGGTATGAAACCGAAATTGTAAAATTCGATTCCCAGGGTGTTTTTTCGTTTCGCCCCGATGGGGAAAGTCGAAAAAACGCGTTTTGAACAAAATTATACGACCTTCGTCAACCCGGCTTTATGCGCTGCTTGGAAAAGCCCACCGAAAATGGTGGTATGAAATCGAAATTGTAAAATTGGATTCCCAGGGTGTTTTTTCGTTTCGCCCCGATGGGGAAAGTCGAGAAAACGCGTTTTGAACAAAATTATACGACCTTCGTCAACCCGGCTTTATGCCCTGCTTGTAAAAGACCACCCAAAATGGTGGTATGAAACCAAAGTTGCAAAATTCGATTCCCAGGGTGTTTTTTCGTTTCGCCCCGATGGGGAAAGTCGAAAAAACGCGTTTTGAACAAAATTATACGACCTTTGTCAACCCGGCTTTATGCGCTGCTCTTAAAAGGCCACCCAAAATGGTGGTATGAAACCGAAATTTTAAAATTCGATTCCCAGGGTGTTTTTTCGTTTCGCCCCGATGGGGAAAGTCGAAAAAACGCGTTTTGAACAAAATTATACGACCTTCGTCAACCCGACTTTATGCGCTGCTTGGAAAAGCCCACCCAAAATGGTGGTATGAAACCAAAGTTTCAAAATTCGATTCCCAGGGTGTTTTTTCGTTTCGCCCCGATGGGGAAAGTCGAAAAAACGCGTTTTGAACAAAATTATACGACCTTCGTCAACCCGGCTTTGTGCGCTGCTCTTAAAAGCCCACCCAAAATGGTGGTATGAAACCGAAATTTTAAAATTCGATTCCCAGGGTGTTTTTTCGTTTCGCCCCGATGGGGAAAGTCGAAAAAACGCGTTTTGAACAAAATTATACGACCTTCGTCAACCCGACTTTATGCGCTGCTTGGAAAAGCCCACCCAAAATGGTGTTATGAAACCAAAGTTTCAAAATTCGATTCCCAGGGTGTTTTTTCGTTTCGCCCCGATGGGGAAAGTCGAAAAAACGCGTTTTGAACAAAATTATACGACCTTCGTCAACCCGGCTTTGTGGGCTGCTCTTAAAAGCCCACCCAAAATGGTGGTATGAAACCGAAATTTTAAAATTCGATTCCCAGGGTGTTTTTTCGTTTCGCCCCGATGGGGAAAGTCGAAAAAACGCGTTTTGAACAAAATTATACGACCTTCGTCAACCCGGCTTAATGCGCTGCTTGGAAAAGCCCACCCAAAATGGTGGCATGAAACCAAAGTTTCAAAATACGATTCCCAGGGTGTTTTTTCGTTTCGACCCGATGGGGAAAGTCGAAAAAACGCGTTTTGAACAAAATTATACGACCTTTGTCAACCCGGCTTTATGCGCTGCTCTTAAAAGGCCACCCAAAATGGTGGTATGAAACCGAAATTTTAAAATTCGATTCCCAGGGTGTTTTTTCGTTTCGCCCCAATGGGGAAAGTCGAAAAAACGCGTTTTGTACAAAATTATACGACCTTCGTCAACCCGGCTTTATGGGCTGCTTGGAAAAGCCCACCCAAAATGGTCGTATGAAACCAAAGTTGCAAAATTCGATTCCAAGGGTGTTTTTTCGTTTTGCCCCGATGGGGAAAGTCGAAAAAACGCGTTTTGAACAAAATTATACGACCTTCGTCAACCCGGCTTTATGCGCTGCTTGGAAAAGCCCACCCAAAATGGTGGTATGAAACCGAAATTTTAAAATTCGATTTCCAGGTTGTTTTTTCGTTTCGCCCGGATGGCGAAAGTCGAAAAAACGCGTTTTGAACATAATTATACGACCTTCGTCAACCCGGCTTTATGCGCTGCTTGGAAAAGCCCACCCAAAATGGTGGTATGAAACCGAAATTGTAAAATTCGATTCCCAGGGTGTTTTTTCGTTTCGCCCCGATGGGGAAAGTCGAAAAAACGCGTTTTGAACAAAATTATACGACCTTCGTCAACCCGGCTTTGTGCGCTGCTTGGAAAAGCCCACCCAAAATGGTGATATGAAATCGAAATTGTAAAATTCGAATCCCAGGGTGTTTTTTCGTTTCGCCCCGATGGGGAAAGTCGAGAAAACGCGTTTTGAACAAAATTATACGACCTTCGTCAACCCGGCTTTATGCCCTGCTTGTAAAAGCCCACCCAAAATGGTGGTATGAAACCAAAGTTTTAAAATTCGATTCCCAGGGTGTTTTTTCGTTTCGCCTCGATGGGGAAAGTCGAAAAAACGCGTTTTGAACAAAATTATACGACCTTCGTCAACCCGGCTTTGTGCGCTGCTTGGAAAAGCCCACCCAAAATGGTGGTATGAAATCGACGTTGTAAAATTCGATTCCCAGGGTGTTTTTTCGTTTCGCCCCGATGGGGAAAGTCGAAAAAACGCGTTTTGAACAAATATATACGACCTTCGTCAACCCGGCTTTATGCGCTGCTCTTAAAAGCCCACGCAAAATAGTGGTATGAAACCGAAATTTTAAAATTCGATTCCTAGGGTGTTTTCTCGTTTCGCCCTGATGGGGAAAGTCGAAAAAACGCGTTTTGAACAAAATTATACGACCTTCGTCAACCCAGCTTTATGCGCTGCTCTTAAAAGCCCACGCAAAATGGTGGTATGAAACCAAAATTTTAAAATTCGATTCCCAGGGTGTTTTCTCGTTTCGCCCCGATGGCGAAAGTCGAAAAAACGCGTTTTGAACAAAATTATACGACCTTCGTCAACCCGGCTTTATGCGCTGCTTGGAAAAGCCCACCCAAATTGGTCATATGAAACCAAAGTTGCAAAATTCGATTCCCAGGGTGTTTTTTCGTTTCGCCCCGATGGGGAAGGTCGAAAAAACGCGTTTTGAAAAAAATTATACGACCTTCGTCAACCCGGCTTTATGCGCTGCTCTTAAAAGCCCACGCAAAATGGTGGTATGAAACCAAAATTTTAAAATTCGATTCCCAGGGTGTTTTCTCGTTTCGCCCCGATGGCGAAAGTCGAAAAAACGCGTTTTGAACAAAATTATACGACCTTCGTCAACCCGGCTTTATGCGCTGCTTGGAAAAGCCCACCCAAATTGGTGATATGAAACCAAAGTTGCAAAATTCGATTCCCAGGGTGTTTTTTCGTTTCGCCCCGATGGGGAAAATCGAGAAAACGCGTTTTGAACAAAATTATACGACCTTCGTCAACCCGGCTTTATGCCCTGCTTGTAAAAGCCCACCCAAAATGGTGGTATGAAACCAAAGTTGCAAAATTCGATTCCCAGGGTGTTTTTTCGTTTCGCCCCGATGGGGAAAGTCGAAAAAACGCGTTTTGAACAAAATTATACGACCTTCGTCAACCCGGCTTTGTGCGCTGCTCTTAAAAGCCCACCCAAAATGGTGGTATGAAACCGAAATTTTAAAATTCGATTCCCAGGGTGTTTTTTCGTTTCGCCCCGATGGGGAAAGTCGAAAAAACGCGTTTTGAACAAAATTATACGACCTTCGTCAACCCGGCTTTATGCGCTGCTTGGAAAAGCCCACCCAAAATGGTCGTATGAAACCAAAGTTGCAAAATTCGATTCCCAGGGTGTTTTTTCGTTTTGCCCCGATGGGGAAAGTCGAAAAAACGCGTTTTGAACAAAATTATACGACCTTCGTCAACCCGGCTTTATGCGCTGCTTGGAAAAGCCCACCCAAAATGCTGGTATGAAACCGAAATTGTAAAATTCGATTCTTAGGGTGTTTTTTCGTTTCGCCCCGATGGGGAAAGTCGAAAAAACGCGTTTTGAAAAAAATTATACGACCTTCGTCAACCCGGCTTTGTGCGCTGCTTGGAAAAGCCCACCCAAAATGGTGGTATGAAATCGAAATTGTAAAATTCGAATCCCAGGGTGTTTTTTCGTTTCGCCCCGATGGGGAAAGTCGAGAAAACGCGTTTTGAACAAAATTATACGACCTTCGTCAAACCGGTTTTATGCGCTGCTTGGAAAAGCCCACCCAAATTGGTGATATGAAACCAAAGTTGCAAAATTCGATTCCCAGGGTGTTTTTTCGTTTCGCCCCGATGGGGAAAGTCGAAAAAACGCGTTCTGAAAAAAATTATACAACCTTCGTCAACCCGGCTTTATGCGCTGCTCTTAAAAGCCCACCCAAAATGGTAATATGAAATCGAAATTGTAAAATTCGATTCCCAGGGTGTTTTTTCGTTTCGCCCCGATGGGGAAAGTCGAGAAAACGCGTTTTGAACAAAATTATACGACCTTCGTCAAACCGGTTTTATGCGCTGCTTGGAAAAGCCCACCCAAATTGGTGATATGAAACCAAAGTTGCAAAATTCGATTCCCAGGGTGTTTTTTCGTTTCGCCCCGATGGGGAAAGTCGAAAAAACGCGTTCTGAAAAAAATTATACAACCTTCGTCAACCCGGCTTTATGCGCTGCTCTTAAAAGCCCACCCAAAATGGTAATATGAAATCGAAATTGTAAAATTCGATTCCCAGGGTGTTTTTTCGTTTCGCCCCGATTGGGAAAGTCGAGAAAACGCGTTTTGAACAAAATTATACGACTTTCGTCAACCCGACTTTATGCGCTGCTTGGAAAAGCCCACCCAAAATGGTGGTATGAAACCAAAGTTGCAATATTCGATTCCCAGGGTGTTTTTTCGTTTCGCCCCGATGGGGAAAGTCGAAAAAACGCGTTTTGAACAAAATTATACGACCTTCGTCAACCCGGCTTTGTGCGCTGCTCTTAAAAGCCCACCCAAAATGGTGGTATGAAACCGAAATTTTAAAATTCGATTCCCAGGGTGTTTTTTCGTTTCGCCCCGATGGGGAAAGTCGAAAAAACGCGTTTTGAACAAAATTATACGACCTTCGTCAACCCGGCTTTATGCGCTGCTTGGAAAAGCCCACCAAAACTGGTCGTATGAAACCAAAGTTGCAAAATTCGATTCCCAGGGTGTTTTTTCGTTTTGCCCCGATGGGGAAAGTCGAAAAAACGCGTTTTGAACAAAATTATACGACCTTCGTCAACCCGGCTTTATGCGCTGCTTGGAAAAGCCCACCCAAAATGGTGGTATGAAACCGAAATTGTAAAATTCGATTCTTAGGGTGTTTTTTCGTTTCGCCCCGATGGGGAAAGTCGAAAAAACGCGTTTTGAAAAAAACTATACGACCTTCGTCAACCCGGCTTTGTGCGCTGCTTGGAAAAGCCCACCCAAAATGGTGGTATGAAATCGAAATTGTAAAATTCGAATCCCAGGGTGTTTTTTCGTTTCGCCCCGATGGGGAAAGTCGAGAAAACGCGTTTTGAACAAAATTATACGACCTTCGTCAAACCGGTTTTATGCGCTGCTTGGAAAAGCCCACCCAAATTGGTGATATGAAACCAAAGTTGCAAAATTCGATTCCCAGGGTGTTTTTTCGTTTCCCCCCGATGGGGAAAGTCGAAAAAACGCGTTCTGAAAAAAATTATACGACCTTCGTCAACCCGGCTTTATGCGCTGCTCTTAAAAGCCCACCCAAAATGGTAATATGAAATCGAAATTGTTAAATTCGAATCCCAGGGTGTTTTTTCGTTTCGCCCCGATGGGGAAAGTCGAGAAAACGCGTTTTGAACAAAATTATACGACCTTCGTCAAACCGGTTTTATGCGCTGCTTGGAAAAGCCCACCCAAATTGGTGATATGAAACCAAAGTTGCAAAATTCGATTCCCAGGGTGTTTTTTCGTTTCGCCCCGATGGGGAAAGTCGAAAAAACGCGTTTTGAACAAAATTATACGACCTTCGTCAACCCTGCTTTATGCGCTACTTGGAAAAGCCCACTTAAAATGGTGGTATGAAACCAAAGTTGCAAAATTCGATTCCCAGGGTGTTTTTTCGTTTCGCCCCGATGGGGAAAGTCGAGAAAACGCGTTTTGAACAAAATTATACGACCTTCGTCAACCCGGCTTTATGCCCTGCTTGTAAAAGCCCACCCAAAATGGTGCTATGAAACCAAAGTTGCAAAATTCGATTCCCAGGGTGTTTTTTCGTTTCGCCATGATGGGGAAAGTCGAAAAAACGCGTTTTGAACAAAATTATACGACCTTCGTCAACCCGGCTTTATGCGCTGATTGGAAAAGCCCACCCAAAATGGTGGTATGAAACCAAAGTTGCAAAATTCGATTCCCGGGGTGTTTTTTCGTTTCGCCCCGATGGGCAAAGTCGAAAAAACGCGTTTTGAACAAAATTATACGACCTTCGTCAACCTGGCTTTATGCCCTGCTTGTAAAACCTCACCCAAAATGGTGCTATGAAACCAAAGTTGCAAAATTCGATTCCCAGGGTGTTTTTTCGTTTCGCCCCGATGTGGAAAGTCGAAAAAACGCGTTTTGAACAAACTTATACGACCTTCGTCAACCCGGCTTTATGCGCTGCTTGGAAAAGCCCACCGAAAATGGTGGTATGAAACCAAAGTTGCAAAATTCGATTCCCAGGGTTTTTTTTCGTTTCGCCCCGATGGGGAAAGTCGAAAAAACGCGTTTTGAACAAAATTATAGGACTTTCGTCTACCCGGCTTTATGCGCTGCTTGGAAAAGCCCACCCAAAATGGTGGTATGAAACCAAATTTTTAAAATTCGATTCCCAGGGTGTTTTTTCGTTTCGCCCCGATGGGGAAAGTCGAAAAAACGCGTTTTGAACAAAATTATACGACCTTCGTCAACCCGGCTTTATGCGCTGCTTGAAAAAGCCCACCCAAAATGGTGGTATGAAACCAAAGTTGCAAAATTGGATTCCCAGGGTGTTTTTTTCGTTTCGCCCCGATGGGGAAAGTCGAAAAAACGCGTTTTGAACAAAATTATACGACCTTCGTAAACCCGGCTTTATGCGCTGCTTGAAAAAGCCCACCCAAAATGGTGGTATGAAACCAAAGTTGCAAAATTGGATTCCCAGGGTGTTTTTTTCGTTTCGCCCCGATGGGGAAAGTCGAAAAAACGCGTTTTGAACAAAATTATACGACCTTCGTCAACCCGGCTTTATGCCCTGCTTGTAAAAGCCCACCCAAAATGGTGCTATGAAACCAAAGTTGCAAAATTCGATTCCCAGGGTGTTTTTTCGTTTCGCCCCGATGGGGAAAGTCGAAAAAACGCGTTTTGAAAAAAAATAATACGACCTTCCTCAACCCGGCTTTATGCGCTGCTTGGAAAAGCCCACCCAAAATGGTGGTATGAAACCAATGTTGCAAAATTCGATTCCCAGGGTGTTTTTTCGTTTCGCCCCGATGGGGAAAGTCGAAAAAACGCGTTTTGAACAAAATTATACGACCTTCGTCAACCCGGCTTTATGCGTTGCTCTTAAAAGCCCACCCAAAATGGTGGTATGAAACCGAAATTTTAAAATTCGATTCCCAGGGTGTTTTTTCGTTTCGCCCCGATGGGGAAAGTCGAAAAAACGCGTTTTGAACAAAATTATACGACCTTCGTCAACCCGGCTTTATGCGCTGCTTGAAAAAGCCCACCCAAAATGGTGGTATGAAACCAAAGTTGATAACTTGGATTCCCAGGGTGTTTTTTTCGTTTCGCCCCGATGGGGAAAGTCGAAAAAACGCGTTTTGAACAAAATTATACGACCTTCGTAAACCCGGCTTTATGCGCTGCTTGAAAAAGCCCACCCAAAATGGTGGTATGAAACCAAAGTTGCAAAATTGGATTCCCAGGGTGTTTTTTTCGTTTCGCCCCGATGGGGAAAGTCGAAAAAACGCGTTTTGAACAAAATTATACGACCTTCGTCAACCCGGCTTTATGCCCTGCTTGTAAAAGCCCACCCAAAATGGTGCTATGAAACCAAAGTTGCAAAATTCGATTCCCAGGGTGTTTTTTCGTTTCGCCCCGATGGGGAAAGTCGAAAAAACGCGTTTTGAAAAAAAATAATACGACCTTCCTCAACCCGGCTTTATGCGCTGCTTGGAAAAGCCCACCCAAAATGGTGGTATGAAACCAATGTTGCAAAATTCGATTCCCAGGGTGTTTTTTCGTTTCGCCCCGATGGGGAAAGTCGAAAAAACGCGTTTTGAACAAAATTATACGACCTTCGTCAACCCGGCTTTATGCGTTGCTCTTAAAAGCCCACCCAAAATGGTGGTATGAAACCGAAATTTTAAAATTCGATTCCCAGGGTGTTTTTTCGTTTCGCCCCGATGGGGAAAGTCGAAAAAACGCGTTTTGAACAAAATTATACGACCTTCGTCAACCCGGCTTTATGCGCTGCTTGAAAAAGCCCACCCAAAATGGTGGTATGAAACCAAAGTTGATAACTTGGATTCCCAGGGTGTTTTTTTCGTTTCGCCCCGATGGGGAAAGTCGAAAAAACGCGTTTTGAACAAAATTATACGACCTTGGTCAACCCGGCTTTATGCGCTGCTTGAAAAAGCCCACCCAAAATGGTGGTATGAAACCAAAGTTGCAAAATTGGATTCCCAGGGTGTTTTTTTCGTTTCGCCTCGATGGGGAAAGTCGAAAAAACGCGTTTTGAACAAAATTATACGACCTTCGTCAACCCGGCTTTATGCGCTGCTTGAAAAAGCCCACCCAAAATGGTGGTATGAAACCAAAGTTGCAAAATTGGATTCCCAGGGTGTTTTTTTCGTTTCGCCCCGATGGGGAAAGTCGAAAAAACGCGTTTTGAACAAAATTATACGACCTTCGTCAACCCGGCTTTATGCGTTGCTCTTAAAAGCCCACCCAAAATGGTGGTATGAAACCGAAATTTTAAAATTCGATTCCCAGGGTGTTTTTTCGTTTCGCCCCGATGGGGAAAGTCGAAAAAACGCGTTTTGAACAAAATTATACGACCTTGGTCAACCCGGCTTTATGCGCTGCTTGAAAAAGCCCACCCAAAATGGTGGTATGAAACCAAAGTTGCAAAATTGGATTCGCAGGGTGTTTTTTTCGTTTCGCCCCGATGGGGAAAGTCGAAAAAACGCGTTTTGAACAAAATTATACGACCTTGGTCAACCCGGCTTTATGGGCTGCTTGAAAAAACCCACCCAAAATGGTGGTATGAAACCAAAGTTGCAAAGTTGGATTCCCAGGGTGTTTTTTTCGTTTCGCCCCGATGGGGAAAGTCGAAAAAACGCGTTTTGAACAAAATTATACGACTTTCGTCAACCCGGCTTTATGCGCTGCTTGGAAAAGCCCACCCAAAATGGTGGTATGAAACCAAAGTTGCAAAATTCGATTCCCAGGGTGTTTTTTCGTTTCGCCCCGATGGGGAAAGTCGAAAAAACGCGTTTTGAACAAAATTATACGACCTTCGTCAACCCGGCTTTATGCGTTGCTCTTAAAAGCCCACCCAAAATGGTGGTATGAAACCGAAATTTTAAAATTCGATTCCCAGGGTGTTTTTTCGTTTCGCCCCGATGGGGAAAGTCGAAAAAACGCGTTTTGAACAAAATTATACGACCTTCGTCAACCCAGCTTTATGCGCTGCTTGGAAAAGCCCACCCAAAATGGTGGTATAAAACCGAAGTTGCAAAATTCGATTCCCAGGGTGTTTTTTGGTTTCGCCCCGATGGGGAAAGTCGAAAAAACGCGTTTTGAACAAAATTATACCACCTTCGTCAACCCGGCTTTATGCGCTGCTTAGAAAAGCCCACCCAAAATGGTGGTATGAAACCAAAGTTGCAAAATTCGATTCCCAGGGTGTTTTTTTGTTTTGCCCCGATGGGGAAAGTCGAAAAATCGCGTTTTGAACAAATATATACGACCTTCGTCAACCCGGCTTTATGCGTTGCTCTTAAAAGCCCACCCAAAATTGTGGTATGAAACCGAAATTTTAAAATTCGATTCCCAGGGTGTTTTTTCGTTTCGCGCCGATGGGGAAAGTCGAAAAAACGCGTTTTGAACAAAATTATACGACCTTCGTCAACCCGGCTTTATGCGCTGCTTGGAAAAGTCCACCCAAAATGGTGGTATGAAACCAAAGTTACAAAATTCGATTCCCAGGGTGTTTTTTCGTTTCGCCCCGATGGGGAAAGTCGAAAAAACGCGTTTTGAACAAAATTATACGACCTTCGTCAACCCGGCTTTATGCGCTGCTTAGAAAAGCCCACCCAAAATGGTGGTATGAAACCAAAGTTGCAAAATTCGATTCCCAGGGTGTTTTTTCGTTTCGCCCCGATGGGGAAAGTCGAAAAAACGCGTTTTGAACAAATATATACGACCTTCGTCAACCCGGCTTTATGCGTTGCTCTTAAAAGCCCACCCAAAATTGTGGTATGAAACCGAAATTTTAAAATTCGATTCCCAGGGTGTTTTTTCGTTTCGCGCCGATGGGGAAAGTCGAAAAAACGCGTTTTGAACAAAATTATACGACCTTCGTCAACCCGGCTTTATCCGTTGCTCTTAAAAGCCCACCCAAAATGGTGGTATGAAACCGAAATTTTAAAATTCGATTCCCATGGTGTTTTTTCGTTTCGCCCCGATGGGGAAAGTCGATAAAACGCGTTTTGAACAAAATTATACGACCTTCGTCAACCCGGCTTTATGCCCTGCTTGTAAAAGCCCACCCAAAATGGTGCTATGAAACCAAAGTTGCAAAATGGTGGTATAGTGCACACTGTGCACTATGCACGGTACACTGTACTCTGTGCACTGTGCACTATACACGGTACACTTTACTCAGTGCACTGTGCACTATACACGGTACACTGTACTCTGTGTCCTGTGCACTATACACGGTACACTGTACGCTGTGCATTGTGCACTATAAATGGTACAGTGTACTCTGTGCACTGTGCACTATACACAGTACACTGTACTCTGCACTATACACGGTACACTGTACTCTATGCCCTGTGCACTAAACACGGTACACTGTACTCTGTGCACTGTGCACTATACACGGTACACTGTACTCTGTGCACTGTGCACATACACGGTACACTGTACTCTGTGCACTGTGCACTAAACACGGTACACTGTACTCTGTGCACTATACACGGTACACTGTACTCTGTGCACTGTACTCTGTGCACTGTACACTATACACGGTACACTGTACTCTGTGCACTATACACGGTACACTGTACTCTGTGCACTGTGCACTATACACGGTACACTGTACTCTGTGCACTGTGCACTATACACGGTACACTGTACTCTGTGCACTGTGCACTATACACGGTACACTGTACTCTGTGCACTGTGCACTATACACGGTATACTGTACTCTGTGCACTGTGCACTATACACGGTACACTGTACTCTGTGCACTGTGCACTATACACGGTACACTGTACTCTGTGTGCTGTGCACTATACACGGTACACTGTACTCTGCACTATACACGGTACACTGTACTCTATGCCCTGTGCTCTAAACACGGTACACTGTACTCTGTGCACTGTGCACTATACACGGTACACTGTACTCTGTGCACTGTGCACTATACACAGTACACTGTACTCTGCACTATACACGGTACACTGTACTCTATGCCCTGTGCTCTAAACACGGTACACTGTACTCTGTGCACTGTGCACTATACACGGTACACTGTACCCTGTGCACTGTGTACTATACACGGTACACTGTACTCTGTGCACTGTGCACTATACACGGTACACTGTACTCTGTGCACTATACACGGCACACTGTACTCTGTTCACTATACACGGTACACTGTACTCTGTGCACTGTACACCATACACGGTACACAGCACTCTGTGCACTATACACGGTACACTGTACTCTGTGCGCTGTGCACTATACACGGTACACTGTACTCTGTGCACTGTGCACTGTGCACTATACACGGTACACTGTACTCTGTGCACTGTGCACTATACACGGTACACTGTACTCTGTGCACTATACACAGTACACTGTACTCTGTGCACTGTGCACTATCAACGGTACACTGTACTCTGTGCACTATACACGGTACACTGTACTCTGTGCACTGTGTACTATACACGGTACACTGTACTCTGTTCACTATACATGGTACACTGTGCACTGTGCACTATACACGGTACACTGTACTCTGTGCACTGTCCACTATACACAGTACCCTGTACTCTGTGCACTATCCACGGTACACTCTACTCTGTGCCCTGTGCACTATACGTGGTACACTGTACTCTGTGCACTGTGCACTATACACGGTACACTGTACTCTGTGCACCGTGCACTATACACGGTACACTGTACTCTGTGCACTGTGCACTATACACGGTGCACTGTACTCTGTGCACTGTGCACTATACACGGTACACTGTACTCTGTGTGCTGTGCAGTATACACGGTACACTGTACGCTGTGAACTGTGCACTATACACGGTACACTGTACTCTGTGCAATGTGCACTATACACAGTACACTGTACTCTGCACTTTACACGGTACACTGTACCCTATGCCCTGTGCACTAAACACGAAACACTCTACTATTTGCACTGTGCACTATACACTGTACACTGTACTTTGTGCACTCTTCACTATACACGGTACACTGTACTCTGTGCACTGTCCACTAAACACGGTACACTGTATTCTGTGCACTATACACGGTACACTGTACTATGTTCACTATACATGGTACACTGTACTCTGTGCACTGTACACTATACACGGTACACTGTACTCTGTGCACTATACACCGTACACTGTACTCTGTGCACTGTGCACTATACACGGTACACTGTACTCTGTGTGCTCTGCACTATACACGGTACACTGTACGCTGTGCACTGTGCACTATACACGGTACACTGTACTCTGTGCAATGTGCACTATACACAGTACACTGTACTCTGCACTTTACACGGTACACTGTACCCTATGCCCTGTGCACTAAACACGAAACACTGTACAATTTGCACTGTGCACTATACACGGTACACTGTACTTTGTGCACTCTTCACTATACACGGTACACTGTACGCTGTGCACTGTGCACTATACACGGTACACTGTACTCTGTGCAATGTGCACTATACACAGTACACTGTACTCTGCACTTTACACGGTACACTGTACCCTATGCCCTGTGCACTAAACACGAAACACTGTACTATTTGCACTGTGCACTATACACGGTACACTGTACTTTGTGCACTCTTCACTATACACGGTACACTGTACGCTGTGCACTGTGCACTTTACACGGTACACTGTACTCTATGCCCTGTGCACTAAACACGGTACACTGTACTCTATGCACTGTGCACTATACACGGTACACTGTACTCTGTGCACGTTGCACTATACACGGTACACTGTACTCTGTGCAATGTGCACTAAACACGGTACACTGTACTATGTGCACTATACACGGTACACTGTACTATGTTCACTATACACGGTACACTGTACTCTGTGCACTGTACTGTGTGCAATGTACACTATACACGGTACACTGTACTCTGTGCACTATACACGGTACACTGTACTCTGTGCACTGTGCACTATACACGGTACACTGTACTCTGTGCACTGTGCACTATACACGGTACACTGTACTCTGTGCACTGTGCACTATACACGGTACACTGTACTCTGTGCACTGTGCACTATACACGGTACACTTTACTCTGTGTGCTGTGCACTATACACGGTACACTGTACGCTGTGCACTGTGCACTATACACGGTACACTGTACTCTGTGCACTGTGCACTATACACAGTACACTGTACTCTGCACTATACACGGTACACTGTACTCTATGCCCTGTGCACTAAACACGGTACACTGTACTCTGTGCACTGTGCACTATACACGGTACACTGTACCCTGTGCACTGTGTACTATACACGGTACACTGTACTCTGTGCACTGTGCACTATACACGGTACACTGTACTCTGTGCACTATACACAGCACACTGTACTCTGTTCACTATACACGGTACACTGTACTCTGTGCACTGTGCACTATACACGGTACACTGTACTCTGTGCACTGTGCACTATACACGGTACACTTTACTCTGTGTGCTGTGCACTATACACGGTACACTGTACGCTGTGCACTGTGCACTATACACGGTACACTGTACTCTGTGCACTGTGCACTATACACAGTACACTGTACTCTGCACTATACACGGTACACTGTACTCTATGCCCTGTGCACTAAACACGGTACACTGTACTCTGTGCACTGTGCACTATACACGGTACACTGTACCCTGTGCACTGTACACCATACACGGTACACAGTACTCTGTGCACTATACACGGTACACTGTACTCTGTGCGCTGTGCACTAAACACGGTACACTGTACTCTGTGCACTGTGCACTGTGCTCTATACACGGTACACTGTACTCTGTGCACTGTGCACTGTGCACTATACACGGTACACTGTACTCTGTGCACTGTGCTCTATACACGGTACACTGTACTCTGTGCACTGTGCACTATACACGGTACACTGGACTCAGTGCACTGTGCACTATGCACGGTACACTGTACTCTGTGCACTGTGCACTATACACGGTACACTCTACTCTGTGCACTATACACGGTACACTGTACTCTGTGCACTATACACGGTACACTGTACTCTGTGCACTGTGCACTGTGCACTATACACGGTACACTGTACTCTGTGCACTGTGCACTATACACGGTATAGTAGTATATACGGTATATACACGGTATATACACGGTATATACACGGTATATACACTGTACTCTGTGCGCTGTGCACTATACACGGTACACTGTACTCTGTGCACTGTGCACTATGCACTATACACGGTACACTGTACTCTGTGCACTCTGCACTATACACGGTACACTGTACTCTGTGCACTGTGCACTATACACGGTACACTGTACTCTGTGCACTATACACGGTACACTGTACTCTTTGCACTATATACGGTACACTGTACTCTGTGCACTATACACGGTACACTGTACTCTCTGCACTGTGCACTATGCACGGTACACTGTACTCTGTGCACTGTGCACTATACACGGTACACTCTACTCTGTGCACTATACACGGTACACTGTACTCTGTGCACTATACACGGTACACTGTACTCTGTGCACTGTGCACTGTGCACTATACACGGTACACTGTACTCTGTGCACTGTGCACTATACACGGTATAGTAGTATATACGGTATATACACGGTATATACACGGTATATACACGGTATATACACTGTACTCTGTGCGCTTTGCACTATACACGGTACACTGTACTCTGTGCACTGTGCACTGTGCACTATACACGGTACACTGTACTCTGTGCACTGTGCACTATACACGGTACACTGTACTCTGTGCACTGTGCACTATACACGGTACACTGGACTCAGTGCACTGTGCTCTATACACGGTACACTGTACTCTGTGCACTGTGCACTATACACGGTACACTGTACTCTGTGCACTATACACGGTACACTGTACTCTTTGCACTATACACGGTACACTGTACTCTGTGCACTATACACGGTACACTGTACTCTCTGCACTGTGCACTATGCACGGTACACTGTACTCTGTGCACTGTTCACTATACACGGTACACTCTACTCTGTGCACTATACACGGTACACTGTACTTTGTGCACTATACACGGTACACTGTACTCTGTGCACTATACACGGTACACTGTACTCTGTACTCTGTGCACTGTGCACCATACACGGTACAAAGTACTCTGTGCACAATACACGGTACACTGTACTCTCTGCACTGTGCACTATACACGGTACACTGTACTCTGTGCGCTGTACACCATACACGGTACACAGTACTCTGTGCACTATACACGGTACACTGTACTCTATGCCCTGTGCACTAAACACGGTACACTGTACTCTGTGCACTGTGCACTATACACGGTACACTGTACCCTGTGCACTGTGTACTATACACGGTACACTGTACTCTGTGCACTGTGCACTATACACGGTACACTGTACTCTGTGCACTATACACGGCACACTGTACTCTATGCACTGTGCACTAAACACGGTACACTGTACCCTGTGCACTGTGCACTATACACGGTACACTGTACCCTGTGCACTGTGTACTATACACGGTACACTGTACTCTGTGCACTGTGCACTATACACGGTACACTGTACTCTGTGCACTATACACGGCACACTGTACTCTATTCACTATACACGGTACACGGTACACTGTACTCTGCGCACTGTACACCATACACGATACACAGTACTCTTTGCACTATACACGGTACACTGTACTCTGTGCACTGTGTACTATACACGGTACACTGTACCCTGTGCACTGTGCACTATACACGGTACACTGTACCCTGTGCACTGTGTACTATACATGGTACACTGTACTCTGGGCACTGTGCAGTATACACGGTACACTGTATTCTGTGCACTATACACGGCACACTGTACTCTGTTCACTATACACGGTACACTGTACTCTGTGCACTGTACACCATACACGGTACACGGTACTTTGTGCACTATACATGGTACACTGTACTCTGTGCGCTGTGCACTATACACGGTACACTGTACTCTGTGCACTGTGCACTGTGCACTATACACGGTACACTGTACTCTGTGCACTATACACGGTACACTGTACTCTGTGCACTGTGCACTGTGCACTATACACGGTACACTGTACTCTGTGCACTGTGCACTATACACGGTATAGTAGTATATACGGTATATACACGGTATATACACGGTATATACACGGTATATACACTGTACTCTGTGCGCTTTGCACTATACACGGTACACTGTACTCTGTGCACTGTGCACTGTGCACTATACACGGTACACTGTACTCTGTGCACTGTGCACTATACACGGTACACTGTACTCTGTGCACTGTGCACTATACACGGTACACTGGACTCAGTGCACTGTGCTCTATACACGGTACACTGTACTCTGTGCACTGTGTACTATACACGGTACACTGTACTCTGTGCACTATACACGGTACACTGTACTCTTTGCACTATACACGGTACACTGTACTCTGTGCACTATACACGGTACACTGTACTCTCTGCACTGTGCACTATGCACGGTACACTGTACTCTGTGCACTGTTCACTATACACGGTACACTCTACTCTGTGCACTATACACGGTACACTGTACTTTGTGCACTATACACGGTACACTGTACTCTGTGCACTATACACGGTACACTGTACTCTGTACTCTGTGCACTGTGCACCATACACGGTACAAAGTACTCTGTGCACAATACACGGTACACTGTACTCTCTGCACTGTGCACTATACACGGTACACTGTACTCTGTGCGCTGTACACCATACACGGTACACAGTACTCTGTGCACTATACACGGTACACTGTACTCTATGCCCTGTGCACTAAACACGGTACACTGTACTCTGTGCACTGTGCACTATACACGGTACACTGTACCCTGTGCACTGTGTACTATACACGGTACACTGTACTCTGTGCACTGTGCACTATACACGGTACACTGTACTCTGTGCACTATACACGGCACACTGTACTCTATGCACTGTGCACTAAACACGGTACACTGTACCCTGTGCACTGTGCACTATACACGGTACACTGTACCCTGTGCACTGTGTACTATACACGGTACACTGTACTCTGTGCACTGTGCACTATACACGGTACACTGTACTCTGTGCACTATACACGGCACACTGTACTCTATTCACTATACACGGTACACGGTACACTGTACTCTGCGCACTGTACACCATACACGATACACAGTACTCTTTGCACTATACACGGTACACTGTACTCTGTGCACTGTGTACTATACACGGTACACTGTACCCTGTGCACTGTGCACTATACACGGTACACTGTACCCTGTGCACTGTGTACTATACATGGTACACTGTACTCTGGGCACTGTGCAGTATACACGGTACACTGTATTCTGTGCACTATACACGGCACACTGTACTCTGTTCACTATACACGGTACACTGTACTCTGTGCACTGTACACCATACACGGTACACGGTACTTTGTGCACTATACATGGTACACTGTACTCTGTGCGCTGTGCACTATACACGGTACACTGTACTCTGTGCACTGTGCACTGTGCACTATACACGGTACACTGTACTCTGTGCACTGTGCACTATACACGGTACACTGTACTCTGTGCACTGTGCACTGTTTTCTAATACACGGTACACTGTACTCTGTGCCCTATACAGAGTACACTGTAGTCTGTGCACTGTGCACTATAAACGGTACACTGTACTCTGTGCACTGTACACGGTACACTGTACTCTGTGCACTGTGTACTATACACGGTACACTGTACTATGTTCACTATACACGGTACACTGTACTCTGTGCACTGTACTCTGTGCACTGTTTACTATACATGGTACACTGTGCACTGTGCACTATACACGGTACACTGTACTCTGTGCACTGTCCACTATACACAGTACCCTGTACTCTGTGCACTATCCACGGTACACTGTACTCTGTGCCCTCTGCACTATACGTGGTACACTGTACTCTGTGCACTGTGCACTATACACGGTACACTGTACTCTGTGCACTGTGCACTATACACGGTACACTGTACTCTGTGCACTGTGCACTATACACGGTGCACTGTACTCTGTGCACTGTGCACTATACACGGTACCCTGTACTCTGTGTGCTGTGCACTATACACGGTACACTGTACGCTGTGCACTGTGCACTATACACGGTACACTGTACTCTGTGCACTGTGCACTATACACAGTACACTGTACTCTGCACTTTACACGGTACACTGTACTCTATGCCCTGTGCACTAAACACGGTACACTGTACTCTGTGCACTGTGCACTATACACGGTACACTGTACTCTGTGCACTGTGCACTATACACGGTACACACTACTCTGTGCACTGTGCACTATACACGGTACACTGTACTCTGTGCTCTGTTCACTATACACGGTACACTGTACTCTGTGCACTGTACACTATACACGGTACACAGTACTCTGTGCACTATACACGGTACACTGTACTCTGTGCGCTGTGCACTATACACGATACACTGTACTCTGTGCACTGTGCACTGTGCACTATGCACGGTACACTGTACTCTGTGCACTGTGCACTATACACGGTACACTGTACTCTGTGCACTGTGCACTGTTTTCTAATACATGGTACACTGTACTCTGTGCACTATACACAGTACACTGTACTCTGTGCACTGTGCACTATAAACGGTACACTGTACTCTGTGCACTATACACGGTACACTGTACTCTGTGCACTGTGTACTATACACGGTACACTGTACTCTGTTCACTATACATGGTACACTGTGCACTGTGCACTATACACGGTACACTGTACTCTGTGCACTGTGCACTATACACGGTACACTGTACTCTGTGCACTGTGCACTATACACGGTACACTGTACTCTGTGTGCTGTGCACTATACACGGTACACTGTACGCTGTGCACTGTGCACTATACACGGTACACTGTACTCTGTGCACTGTGCACTATACACAGTACACTGTACTCTGCACTATACACGGTACACTGTACTCTATGCCCTGTGCACTAAACACGGTACACTGTACTCTGTGCACTGTGCACTATACACGGTACACTGTACCCTGTGCACTGTGTACTATACACGGTACACTGTACTCTGTGCACTGTGCACTATACACGGTACACTGTACTCTGTGCACTATACACGGCACACTGTACTCTGTTCACTATACACGGTACACTGTACTCTGTGCACTGTACACCATACACGGTACACAGTACTCTGTGCACTATACACGGTACACTGTACTCTGTGCGCTGTGCACTATACACGGTACACGGTACTCTGTGCACTGTGCACTGTGCACTATACACGGTACACTGTACTCTGTGCACTGTGCACTATACACGGTACACTGTACTCTGTGCACTGTGCACTGTTTTCTAATACACGGTACACTGTACTCTGTGCACTATACACAGTACACTGTACTCTGTGCACTGTGCACTATAAACGGTACACTGTACTCTGTGCACTATACACGGTACACTGTACTCTGTGCACTGTGCACTTTACACGGTACACTGTACTCTGTGCACTATACACGGCACACTGTACTCTGTTCACTATACACGGTACACTGTACTCTGTGCACTGTACACCATACACGGTACACAGTACTCTGTGCACTATACACGGTACACTGTACTCTGTGCGCTGTGCGCTATACACGGTACACTGTACTCTGTGCACTGTGCACTGTGCACTATACACGGTACACTGTACTCTGTGCACTGTGCTCTATACACGGTACACTGTACTCTGTGCAGTGTGCACTGTTTTCTAATACACGGTACACTGTACTCTGTTCACTATACATGGTACACTGTGCACTGTGCACTATACACGGTACACTGTACTCTGTGCACTGTCCACTATACACAGTACCCTGTACTCTGTGCACTATCCACGGTACACTGTACTCTGTGCCCTGTGCACTATACGTGGTACACTGTACTCTGTGCACTGTGCACAATACACGGTACACTGTACTCTGTGCACCGTGCACTATACACGGTACACTGTACTCTGTGCACTGTGCACTATACACGGTGCACTGTACTCTAGATCTGTGCACTGTGCACTATACACGGTACACTGTACTCTGTGTGCTGTGCACTATACACGGTACACTGTACGCTGTGCACTGTGCACTATACACGGTAGACTGTACTCTGTGCACTGTGCACTATACACAGTACACTGTACTCTGCACTTTACACGGTACACTGTACTCTATGCCCTGTGCACTAAACACGGTACACTGTACTCTGTGCACTGTGCACTATACACGGTACACTGTACTCTGTGCACTGTGCACTATACACGGTACACTGTACTCTGTGCACTGTGCACTAAACACGGTACACTGTACTATGTGCACTATACACGGTACACTGTACTATGTTCACTATACACGGTACACTGTACGCTGTGCACTGTGCACTATACACGGTACACTGTACTCTGTGCACTGTGCACTATACACAGTACACTGTACTCTGCACTTTACACGGTACACTGTACTCTATGCCCTGTGCACTAAACACGGTACACTGTACTCTGTGCACTGTGCACTATACACGGTACACTGTACTCTGTGCACTGTGCACTATACACGGTACACACTACTCTGTGCACTGTGCACTATACACGGTACACTGTACTCTGTGCACTGTGCACTATACACGGTACACTGTACTCTCTGCACTGTGCACTATACACGGTACACTGTACTCTGTGTGCTGTGCACTATACACGGTACACTGTACGCTGTGCACTGTGCACTATACACGGTACACTGTACTCTGTGCACTGTGCACTATACACAGTACACTGTACTCTGCACAATACACGGTACACTGTACTCTGTGCACTGTGCACTATACACGGTACACTGTGCTCTGTGCGCTGTGCACTATACATGGTACACTGGAATCAGTGCACTGTGCTCTATACACGGTACACTGTACTCTGTGCACTGTGCACTATACACGGTACACTGTACTCTGTGCTCTGTTCACTATACACGGTACACTGTACTCTGTGCACTGTACACCATACACGGTACACAATACTCTGTGCACTATACACGGTACACTGTACTCTGTGCGCTGTGCACTATACACGGTACACTGTACTCTGTGCACTGTGCACTGTGCACTATGCACGGTACACTGTACTCTGTGCACTGTGCACTATACACGGTACACTGTACTCTGTGCACTGTGCACTGTTTTCTAATACATGGTACACTGTACTCTGTGCACTATACACAGTACACTGTACTCTGTGCACTGTGCACTATAAACGGTACACTGTACTCTGTGCACTATACACTGTACACTGTACTCTGTGCACTGTGCACTATACACGGTACACTGTACTCTGTGCGCTGTGCACTATACACGGTACACGGTACTCTGTGCACTGTGCACTGTGCACTATACACGGTACACTGTACTCTGTGCACTGTGCACTATACACGGTACACTGTACTCTCTGCACTGTGCACTGTTTTCTAATACACGGTACACTGTACTCTGTGCACTATACACAGTACACTGTACTCTGTGCACTCTGCACTATAAACGGTACACTGTACTCTGTGCACTATACACGGTACACTGTACTCTGTGCACTGTGCACTTTACACGGTACACTGTACTCTGTGCACTATACACGGCACACTGTACTCTGTGCACTGTCCACTATACACAGTACCCTGTACTCTGTGCACTATCCACGGTACACTGTACTCTGTGCCCTGTGCACTATACGTGGTACACTGTACTCTGTGCACTGTGCACAATACACGGTACACTGTACTCTGTGCACCGTGCACTATACACGGTACACTGTACTCTGTGCACTGTGCAATATACACGGTGCACTGTAGTCTGTGCACTGTGCACTATACACGGTACACTGTACTCTGTGCACTGTGCACTATACACAGTACACTGTACTCTGCACTTTACACGGTACACTGTACTCTATGCCCTGTGCACTAAACACGGTACACTGTACTCTGTGCACTGTGCACTATACACGGTACACTGTACTCTGTGCACTGTGCACTATACACGGTACACTGTACTCTGTGCACTGTGCACTAAACACGGTACACTGTACTATGTGCACTATACACGGTACACTGTACTATGTTCACTATACACGGTACACTGTACTCTGTGCACTGTACTCTGTGCACTGTACACTATACACGGTACACTGTACTCTGTGCACTATACACGGTACACTGTGCACTGTGCACTATACACGGTACACTGTACTCTGTGCACTGTGCACTATACACGGTACACTGTACTCTGGGCACTGTGCAGTATACACGGTACACTGTACTCTGTGCACTGTGCACTATACACGGTACACTGTACTCTGTGTGCTGTGCACTATACACGGTACACTGTACGCTGTGCACTGTGCACTATACACGGTACACTGTACACTGTGCACTGTGCACTATACACAGTACACTATACTCTGCACTATACACGATACACTGTACTCTATGCCCTGTGCACTAAACACGGTACACTGTACTCTGTGCACTGTGCACTATACACGGTACACACTACCCTGTGCACTGTGTACTATACACGGTACACTGTACTCTGTGCACTGTGCACTATACACTGTACACTGTATTCTGTGCACTATACACGGCACACTGTACTCTGTTCACTATACACGGTACACTGTACTCTCTGCATTGTACACCATACACGGTACAAAGTACTCTGTGCACTATACACGGTACACTGTACTCTGTGCGCTGTGCACTATACACGGTACACTGTACTCTGTGCACTGTGCACTGTGCAATATACACGGTACACTGTACTCTGTGCACTGTGCACTGTGCACTATACACGGTACACTGTACTCTGTGCACTGTGCACTGTACACGGTACACTGTACTCTGTGCACTGTGCACTATACACGGTACACTGGACTTAGTGCACTGTGCACTAAGCACGGTACACTGTACTCTGTGCACTGTGCACTATACACGGTACACTCTACTCTGTGCACTATACACGGTACACTGTACTCTGTGCACTATATACGGTACACTGTACTCTGTGCACTGTGCACTGTGCACTATACACGGTACACTGTACTCTGTGCACTGTGCACTATACACGGTATAGTAGTTTATACGGTATATACACGGTATATACACGGTATATACACGGTATATACACTGTACTCTGTGCGCTGTGCACTATACACGGTACACTGTACTCTGTGCACTGTGCACTGTGCACTATACACGGTACACTGTACTCTGTGCACTGTGCAATATACACGGTACACTGTACTCTGTGCACTGTGCACTATACACGGTACACTGGACTCAGTGCACTGTGCTCTATACACAGTACACTGTACTCTGTGCACTGTGCACTATACACGGTACACTGTACTCTGTGCACTATACACGGTACACTGTACTCTTTGCACTATACACGGAACAGTGTACTCTGTGCACTATACACGGTACACTGTACTCTCTGCAATGTGCACTATGCACGGTACACTGTACTCTATGAACTGTGCACTATACACGGTACACTCTACTCTGTGCACTATACACGGTACACTGTACTCTGTGCACTATACACGGTACACTGTACTCTGTGCACTGTGCACCATATACGGTACACTGTACTCTGTGCACAATACACGGTCCACTGTACTCTCTGCACTGTGCACTATACACGGTACACTGTACTCTGTGCACTGTACACAATACACGGTACACAGTACTCTGTGCACTATACACGGTACACTCTACTCTATGCCCTGTGCACTAAACACGGTACACTGTACTCTGTGCACTGTGCACTATACACGGTACACTGTACCCTGTGCACTGTGTACTATACACGGTACACTGTACTCTGTGCACTGTGCACTATACACGGTACACTGTACTCTGTGCACTATACACGGCACACTGTACTCTGTTCACTATACACGGTACACTGTACTCTGTGCACTGTACACCATACACGGTACACAGTACTCTGTGCACTATACACTGTACACTGTACTCTGTGCACTGTGCACTATGCACGGTACACTGTACCCTGTGCACTGTGTACTATACACGGTACACTGTACTCTGTGCACTGTGCACTATACACAGTACACTGTACTCTGTGCACTATACACGGCACACTGTACTCTGTTCACTATACACGGTACACTGTACTCTGTGCACTGTACACCATACACGGTACACAGTACTTTGTGCACTATACATGGTACACTGTACTCTGTGCGCTGTGCACTATACACGGTACACGGTACTCTGTGCACTGTGCACTGTGCACTATACACGGTACACTGTACTCTGTGCACTGTGCACTATACACGGTACACTGTACTCTGTGCACTGTGCACTGTTTTCTAATACACGGTACACTGTACTCTGTGCACTATACACAGTACACTGTACTCTGTGCACTGTGCACTATAAACGGTACACTGTACTCTGTGCACTATACACGGTACACTGTACTCTGTGCACTGTGCACTTTACACGGTACACTGTACTCTGTGCACTATACACGGCACACTGTACTCTGTTCACTATACACGGTACACTGTACTCTGTGCACTGTACACCATACACGGTACACAGTACTCTGTGCACTATACACGGTACACTGTACTCTGTGCGCTGTGCACTATACACGGTACACTGTACTCTGTGCACTGTGCACTGTGCACTATATATACACGGTACACTGTACTCTGTGCACTGTGCTCTATACACGGTACACTGTACTCTGTGCACTGTGCACTGTTTTCTAATACACGGTACACTGTACTCTATTCACTATACATGGTACACTGTGCACTGTGCACTATACACTGTACACTGTACTCTGTGCACTGTCCACTATACACAGTACCCTGTACTCTGTGCACTATCCACGGTACACTGTACTCTGTGCCCTGTGCACTATACGTGGTACACTGTACTCTGTGCACTGTGCAAAATACACGGTACACTGTACTCTGTGCACCGTGCACTATACACGGTACACTGTACTCTGTGCACTGTGCAATATACACGGTGCACTGTAGTCTGTGCACTGTGCACTATACACGGTACACTGTACTCTGTGTGCTGTGCACTATACACGGTACACTGTACGCTGTGCACTGTGCACTATACACGGTACACTGTACTCTGTGCACTGTGCACTATACACAGTACACTGTACTCTGCAGTTTACACGGTACACTGTACTCTATGCCCTGTGCACTAAACACGGTACACTGTACTCTGTGCACTGTGCACTATACACGGTACACTGTACTCTGTGCACTGTGCACTATACACGGTACACTGTACTCTGTGCACTGTGCACTAAACACGGTACACTGTACTATGTGCACTATACATGGTACACTGTACTATGTTCACTATACACGGTACACTGTACTCTGTGCACTGTACTCTGTGCACTGTACACTATACACGGTACACTGTACTCTGTGCACTATACACGGTACACTGTACTCTGTGCACTGTGCACTATACACGGTACACTGTACTCTGTGCACTGTGCACTATACACGGTACACTGTACTCTGTGCACTGTGCACTATACATGGTACACTGTACTCTGTGCACTGTGCACTATACACGGTACACTGTACTCTGTGTGCTGTGCACTATACACGGTACACTGTACGCTGTGCACTGTGCACTATACACGGTACACTGTACTCTGTGCACTGTGCACTAAACACAGTGCACTGTACTCTGCACTATACACGGTACACTGTACTCTATGCCCTGTGCACTAAACACGGTACACTGTACTCTGTGCACTGTGCACTATACACGGTACACTGTACCCTGTGCACTGTGTACTATACACGGTACACTGTACTCTGTGCACTGTGCACTATACACGGTACACTGTATTCTGTGCACTATACACGGCACACTGTACTCTGTTCACTATACACGGTACACTGTACTCTCTGCACTGTACACCATACACGGTACAAAGTACTCTGTGCACTATACACGGTACACTGTACTCTGTGCACTGTGCACTATACACGGTACACTGTACTCTGTGCACTGTGCACTATACACGGTACACTGTACTCTGTGCACTGTGCAATATACACGGTGCACTGTAGTCTGTGCACTGTGCACTATACACGGTACACTGTACTCTGTGTGCTGTGCACTATACACGGTACACTGTACGCTGTGCACTGTGCACTATACACGGTACACTGTACTCTGTGCACTGTGCACTATACACAGTACACTGTACTCTGCAGTTTACACGGTACACTGTACTCTATGCCCTGTGCACTAAACACGGTACACTGTACTCTGTGCACTGTGCACTATACACGGTACACTGTACTCTGTGCACTGTGCACTATACACTGTACACTGTACTCTGTGCACTGTGCACTAAACACGGTACACTGTACTATGTGCACTATACACGGTACACTGTACTATGTTCACTATACACGGTACACTGTACTCTGTGCATTGTACTCTGTGCACTGTACACTATACACGGTACACTGTACTCTGTGCACTATACACGGTACACTGTACTCTGTGCACTGTGCACTATACACGGTACACTGTACTCTGTGCACTGTGCACTATACACGGTACACTGTACTCTGTGCACTGTGCACTATACATGGTACACTGTACTCTGTGCACTGTGCACTATACACGGTACACTGTACTCTGTGTGCTGTGCACTATACACGGTACACTGTACGCTGTGCACTGTGCACTATACACGGTACACTGTACTCTGTGCACTGTGCACTATACACAGTGCACTGTACTCTGCACTATACTCGGTACACTGTACTCTATGCCCTGTGCACTAAACACGGTACACTGTACTCTGTGCACTGTGCACTATACACGGTACACTGTACCCTGTGCACTGTGTACTATACACGGTACACTGTACTCTGTGCACTGTGCACTATACACGGTACACTGTATTCTGTGCACTATACACGGCACACTGTACTCTGTTCACTATACACGGTACACTGTACTCTCTGCACTGTACACCATACACGGTACAAAGTACTCTGTGCACTATACACGGTACACTGTACTCTGTGCGCTGTGCACTATACACGGTACACTGTACTCTGTGCACTGTGCACTGTGCACTATACACGGTACACTGTACTCTGTGCACTGTGCACTGTGCACTATACACGGTACACTGTACTCTGGGCACTGTGCACTATACACGGTATAGTAGTATATACGGTATATACACGGTATATCAAATATTTCCCCGGAAATAGGATTTTTATGTCCTTTCTCTGCTTGTGTATTGAGTAATTGCGAGAGGGCCTGGGAACGGCAGGGGAGATACTGCCTCAATGAAGTTGACCCCCTATAAGTGTTTTGCGTAGATCACATGACCCTCCAAGCCATGTGCTTGTCATTGCGTCCCTGTTCATCTGCGGTACAAGACGTGTTTTCATAGTTCAAGGTAAGGGATTATTCTTTCCTTGTAATATCCTCTTTTGATCGGGTTGTGGAGCCCTTCGTGAAGATTTTTTTTTTTTTTTTTTTTTTTTTGGCGACTTATTTTCTCCTTTTGCGAAGTGTTGCTTGTAGTATCAGATGTTGTGTTGTTTTCATCGATTGTGTAACTTGTATTGTCGTAGTGTGAGCTTCGCGTGAGCATTTCTTTGGCTTTATTGTGCATTTAGATGGCTTCTTCCCCTCCCACTGTCCTTTTGTTTGGTCATTCGTTTATTAGGAGACTTCGGGAGGACCTTCGAACACAGTTCGATCCTCGGGCGGACGAGGCTTTTAATCTCTCGAATGATGCTATTGTGCATTTGCATGGCGTCGGTGGTCGTACTGTGAGAAAGCTAATCCAGTATGACCTTGGTGTTATTTCTTCTCTTTCTCCACACGCTTTGATTTTGGAAATAGGTACAAACGACCTTTCTGATCTACGGCCCGAGGTCGTGGGATCGGAGATCGAGGAATTGGTTCGGTTGTTGCTCGACTCCTACTCCGTTCGAGTTATCGGTGTGTGCGAGGTGATACCTCGTGTTCGCGCGCCGTTTTTTAACGCTGCTGCACGGATGCTTAACCAGTATCTTCGCGGAGTTTTGGACCCCATTCCAAATGTTTTCTGTTGGCAGCATCGTGGGTTTTCCGAGCCATCCTTGGACCTTTATTTATCGGACGGAGTTCATGTGAACCCGGGTGGGCAGTACTTGTTGTATCGCAGCTATCGGGGCGCCATCTTGCAGTCCTTACGCATGCTGTAAACCTTAATTTTCAACTTAATTGTAGCAGGCCATTTTCGTCGTTGTTATGCTTAACTATTATGTTTTCCTGCTCCTATATATTTTTCGTAAAGCACTGCTTATTATTCAATTCGAGCCCTTGTTGATAATGTTTTCTGGGGTGATTATTATCGCTTCTATTGTGCTCTGGTTGCTCAATTGTTATTATTGACCAAATCAGTTATTGTTATTATCGAGCCCCTGTTGCTCAGAGCATTGTTATTATGGAGCCCCTGGTGCTCAAGTTATTGTTATTGTTGAGCCCTTGTTACTCAAATTGTTATTCTTGCCCAAATTATTGTGATTTTTGAGCCCTTGTTGCTCATATTGTTGTTATTACGGAGCCCCTGTTGCTCAAAATTATTGTTATTATTGAGCCCTTGATGCTCAAATTGTTATTATTGCCCAGATTATTGTTACTATTGAGCCCTTGTTGCTCAAATTGTTATTATTGCAAATTATTGTTATTATTGAGCCCTTGATGCTCAGCTTACTGTTATTGTGTAGCCCCTGTTGCTCCAACTTTTTGTTATTATTGAGCCCTTGTTGCTCAAGTTGTTTTATTGGGCCCTTGTTGCTCGCGGTTTTATGTTTGATCAGACCGCACTGCTCAATTATTCGATTTGTGATTGAGGCCCTGTTGCCCCAATTATTGTTCTCTTGAGCTTTCGGTGCTCTGGTGTCCACTTTGTTAATTATTTAGGTGCCCTTGTTGGCCAAAAGATTATTACTGTCATTAAGCCCCAGTTTGTTTTGTGTTGCATTGTCAATTTTTTAAGAGCCCTTGTTGCTCATTTGACCCTTCTGGTTATTACAGTTTGGTGGCGAGGCACGATTCCTCGGTCTTGCCTATGTTAGTGATGGGACTTGCTACTGCGGCAACGGATGTTGGCCATGCTTGCCCATACCTCCATTTTGCTTGCTTTGCGTGTTTTTTTTTAATTTTCCAGATGCCGCCTAGACGATCTGTGCGTCAGAAGCGCCCCTCCTCTCAAGCATTGGAGGTTTTAGCAGGCGCAGACAGGGCCCCAGCACGCAGGCGACGAGCCACAGGCCCTCCCTCCCTCCCTTCCGGTGTGGAACCACCTCCGCCAGCAGGCTCGGAAAGTGCCCCGGCGCGCAGACGGCGAGCCGCAGGCCCTCCTCCCTCCCACGGTGTGGATACAGCTCCACCGCCAGCCAACCCGGTGGTCCCTGTAGATGGAGGAAATACCCTCCCAAATCCAGTTTTGCCTGCCGGGTTCCTGGATCAAGTGGTGGCCCAAGTGACCACAGAGGTCACCAGGCAGCTGCAACCGCTTCTCTCTGGTGCCCGCACACTCCAGCCGGATGTCCCCTTGCAGACCGAGCCAGCCCAGCCTCCACGTAGCAATACTGCTAATCAAGTTTCGGCAACCGGGCACCCCGCTGGGTCAGCTCCTGCCAATCAAGCCCCAGCACCTGTGCAACCCACTGGGCCAGGTATTGTTCCTCAAGACCACAGAGAAATTTCAGTTGTTGGCAACCCGGTTCAGCAGGTGGTCACTTCTTTGCAGTCCAATCTCTCAGGTGAGCAAGGCTTGTTTCCTTCACTGCCACAAGACCCATTCACATCTATTAATTTACCAGTGGATGCTAGAGTTGCTATGAAGCTGAAAACAAAGATCTGGCAGCAGGAGTACATTGATTTTGGGTCTTTGTTGGTTAATCCTACTCTGGATGGTAAGTTTCAACTTACCATTCACAACTCAAATGAAGGGCTTTCGCCTTCTTTAGCTTTAGAGCCCCTAAACAAACCCAAAAAAATTAGCTCTATTGAGATGTGGCTTCAAGCCTTTCACGTGTTTGTGGGTATTTATGCCAGTCGCTACCCTAATGAGGCTCCTGGGCTCATGAAGTATGGGTCCACTATTCAGGATCTCGCTGCCCGTGGTCACAACTGGCGTTTTTATGACGAAAATTTTCGGTTCTTGCGCAAGTCCCAGGCCACTTCCCTCCCCTGGGGCACTGTGCATTGGGAGCTGTGGCTTCGATCCCAAAGCAACCTTAAGAAACCCTCCACTTCGTTTACGGGTTCCAAGCCTGTTTCCCCCATAAGTATCCCCAGGGGATACTGCTTCAAATTTCATCGGGGTGGTGACTGCGCTGGCTGCTCATTCAGGCACACATGTTGCAAATGTGAGGGGGCCCATCGGGCTCTCCATTGTAATTTTCGTGGCCCTAGAGGAAACCTCAGAATCTCCTCTCAGGTCCGAGGAGCCAATAAGTCCAATAGTATCTCAACCTTGCCCCAGGCCAATTCAACCACACTTGCCAACTCCCGTAAAAGTTAATCACCTTCTTCTATTTCTTTCTGGGTATGACAATTCAATCGTGGAATTTTTAGCAACTGGGTTTACTAAGGGTTTTCCCTTGCATTATGAGGGACCCCAGTTTTCGTGTCATTCTAAAAACTTACTGTTTGCCATGCAAAATCCTACCGCGGTGGATGCTAAACTTTCTAAGGAGCTTGACGCTCATAGGCTTGCCAGTCCTTTTCCTTCACCACCATTTACGGTCTTTCGTGTATCTCCTCTAGGTTTAGTCCCCAAGAAAGTTGAAGGGGAATTCCGTTTAATTCACCACCTTTCATTTCCTAAGGGTTCTTCATTGAATGATGGAATTTCTCCAGACCACACAAGTGTTTCGTATGCCACAGTTGAAGATGCCATTCGCCGCATCAAGACTGTAGGCGCGAGTTGTTTTCTGGCTAAGACAGATATAAAAAACGCCTTTCGCATTATTCCAATTCGCCCTGAGGATCACAATCTCCTTGGTATATGTTGGCGAGGCTTTTATTATTATGACCGGTGTATGCCTATGGGTTGCTCAAGCTCTTGTAGAACATTTGAGACATTTTCAACCGCGATTGAATGGATTGCCCAGAATAAGTTGCACATTACTGATATTTTGCACTTGCTAGATGATTTCTTAATTATTTCTCCCACAGAGGAGCTATGTCGGAAACAATTAGATTTATTTTTGATGCTCTGTAGCTATTTAGGCATTCCCATGGCACCTGAGAAAACCGTTGGCCCATCCCAAATCATTTCTTTTGCTGGCATTGAGCTAGATTCCATCTTGATGGAGGCTCGGTTGCCTCAGGAAAAGTTAGATAAGTGTCAGGCCCTCATTTCTGCTTTTGTTAGGCGCCGTAAGGTTAGTCTGCAGGAGATTCAGTCCTTAACAGGATTACTGAATTTTGCCTGTTCAGTAGTAGTTCCAGGTCGGGCCTTTTTACGCCGTTTAATTGACCTTACTATGGGTGTTAAGCGCCCTCACTTCCTAATTAGATTGTCTGGGGAGGTGAAAGCGGATTTGTTAGTTTGGCAAAATTTTCTTTCCGGTTTTAATGGCCGTTCATTTTTTCTCTCGGATGATTGGCATGATTCGCACAAACTCCAACTCTATACAGATGCCTCTGGCACGCTTGGGTTTGGTGCTGTTTTTGGTAGAAATTGGTGCTATGGTGAATGGCCTGATAGCTGGCGTAATCGCAATATTGCATACTTAGAATTTTACCCTATTGTGTTAAGTTTGCATCTATGGGGACATGAGATGCAAAATCGCCGTGTTTTGTTCTTTACTGACAATGAGGCCTTAGTGCATGTTATTAATAAACAGTCTTGTCGGGATAAAGACTTGATGTTCTTTGTACGTGAACTGGTGCTAGTGTGCTTGCGTCATAACATTCACTTCAAGGCTAAGCATATTCCAGGTTTACACAACAAATTGGCTGATTCATTGTCTCGGTTGCAATTGCAGACATTCAAGCAGCTGGCACCAGCTCACATGCATCCACTCCCCACAGAGATCCCTCACCATCTACAGCTTCATTTCTGCTGAATTCAAGTCTTCAGCCCTCATCCATTCCCACATATCAGCGTGCTTGGAAACTTTTTCATCAGTTCTATAATTCAGTGTTTCAACACCCCTTTTTGACACTTCCTATCTCACCGTCTGTCATGGCCCTGTTTATAGCCTATTTGTATAATTCTAGTTATGCCCCATCCACTGTAAACACTTATATCTCAGCACTGGGCTATTGTCATAAACTATCGGGCCTTTCTGACCCCTCCAAAGTTTTTTTATGTCTCCCAAATGCTGAAGGGGTATGGGAAAGTGGGCTTTCGCCTGGATTCTCGTCTTCCGATTACACTCCCTATACTAGACAGACTGGTTGCTGCCGCATCTTCTCTGGAAGGTTCAGCTTACCAGATAATTCAATTTCAGGCTATGTGTTCACTAGCTTTTTATGCCTTTTTACGTATTGGTGAGATAACATCAGTTTCCAAGCGGGGTGCTCCTTCTCCTCTCCAACTTTATCAGCTCACCAAATTGTTGAATGTTGCAGGGGAATTAGCAGCATTTAAGTTGACTTTTGGGAATTTTAAACATAGTTATAATGAGCGCCCCTTTTCAGTGGTGGTCTCTCGTCACCCCCATTCTTGTCCGGTTGATTTATTGTCCAAGTATCTAACCTTACGAGGTTCTGGACCAGGCCCTATTTTTATTTCTTTGGATGGGCTGCCGGTCTCTCGATCAAATTTTTCCCAACGCCTTTCAATGGCTATTCAGCTTTGTGGCTTGGCTCCTTCGCGCTATAAGGGCCATAGCTTTCGGATAGGGGCCGCCTCTCATGCGGCAGATCGAGGTCTGTCTGATGCCCAAATTCGTGCTTTAGGTCGCTGGAAATCAAATGCTTTCCTAAGATATATCAGGGTGCCTAGCCTCGTTTCCTAAAGTCCATTAGTTAATTTCGTGAACTGCTTAGGGCTTGCAGTTAGCATGGGCGGCTGCTTCTCTAAGCCTTTTCGAGGTTCATTATGGTTAGTAGGAGCCGGTAGAATATAAGCTTTTATTGCATTCTTGTAGGGGGCAACAAGGTGGGTTACGTTAGCATGGGCGGCTGTCCCACCTCGTTGGCCCTTGTGTACAATGTTGGCCTGGGTGCAAGTATGTGTGGTTTATTTAATTTGGTTTCATTCCAGTCGGAGGCGGCATGGCGGGTTAAGTTAGCATGGGCGACTGTCCTGCGATGTCGCTTTCGACTGGATGGATTGGTTGTTCATACTGTATCTTTAATATTGATATCCTGAGGAATGCAGTTAGCAGGGGCGACTGCCTTTCCGGGCTCATTTTGAGTAGTCCAGATTGCATTGTGCGTTTATTTTTATTTCAATTAATTACTGGGCACCATGGTGGTTCCAGTTAGCATGGGCAGCTGTCCCACCTTGTTGGCCCTTACATAAGATGTTGGCCTGGGCGCAAGTATGTATGGTTAATTTCATTTGGTATAATTCCAGTCGGAGGCGGCATGGCGGGTTGAGTTAGCATGGGCGACTGTCCCGCGGTGTCGCCATAGACTGCATAGATAAGTTGTTCGTACTGTATCTTTTATAATGATATCCTGATGAGTGCAGTTAGCATGGGCGACTGCTTTTATAGGCTCAATTTGCGTAATCCAGATTGCATTATGTGTTTATTTTTCTTTCATTTAATTACTGGGCACCGGGGTGGGTCCAGTCAGCATGGGCGGCTGTCCCACCTTGTTGGCTCCTCAATCAATCACTTCCAATGCTTATGATTAGTTCAATTTTGATTGCCTCCAGTTTTTGTCAGGATGGTGGGATAAGTTAGCCTGGTGTGGGCTTCGCTGTCAGATTTAAGGGTGCCACATCGGTTGTGCTGCTTTTGCCTGGGGTGGGGCAGCATATGTGATCATATGCTTGTGGCGTTTTTAGTGCCCTCACCTTTACTGGGCCAAACTTCTTATGAAAGATTGTTAAGGAAATTTGATGTTTAATAAAAGCGGCTATGGGCCTTTGCCCATTGCCATATTAGCCCAATCATGTGATGTGTTTATAGTAGCCCAGTAAACAGAGCTCAGGCAAAGCAGCACTGGGGCGTGTTCTTTAAGGGTGAAGGGAAAGGGCATAAATCAAATATTTCCCCGGAAATAGGATTTTTATGTCCTTTCTCTGCTTGTGTATTGAGTAATTGCGAGAGGGCCTGGGAACGGCAGGGGAGATACTGCCGCAATGAAGTTGACCCCCTATAAGTGTTTTGCGTAGATCACATGACCCTCCAAGCCATGTGCTTGTCATTGCGTCCCTGTTCATCTGCGGTACAAGACGTGTTTTCATAGTCCCTCCTCCTCCCCAGGTCCTCTCCACGGTTTCCTTTCCAGTATATTTTAGTGTTTGCGTTTTTAGTGCCCTCACCTTTACTGGGCCAAACTTCTTATGAAAGATTGTTAAGGAAATTTGATGTTTAATAAAAGCGGCTATGGGCCTTTGCCCATTGCCATATTAGCCCAATCATGTGATGTGTTTATAGTAGCCCAGTAAACAGAGCTCAGGCAAAGCAGCACTGGGGCGTGTTCTTTAAGGGTGAAGGGAAAGGGCATAAATACACTGTACTCTGTGCGCTGTGCACTATACACGGTACACTGTACTCTGTGCACTGTGCACTGTGCACCATACACGGTACACTGTACTCTCTGCACTGTGCCCTATACACGGTACACTGTACTCTCTGCACTAGACACGGTACACTGTACTCTGTGCACTACACAGCTGGCTTTTTGCGCTGCTTGCAAAAGCCGACCCAAAATTGTGGTTTGAAACTTAACTCGTGGAATTCGATCCCTAGGGTGTTTTTTCGTTTTGCCCCGATGGGGAATCTCAAAAAAACGAGTTTTGAACGCAATTGGACGACCTTCGTCAACCCAGCGTTTTCCGCTACTTGGTAAATCCACCCCAAAATGGTGGTATGAAACCGACCTCGTGGAATTCGATCCCAAGGGTGTTTTTTCGTTTTGCCCCGATGTGGATAGTCGAAAAAACGAGTTTTGAACGCAATTGGACGACCTTCGTCAACCCGGCGTTTTGCGCTGCTGGGAAAAGCCCACCCAAAATGGTGGTATGAGGCCGACCTCGTGGAATTCGATCCAAAGGGTGTTTTTTCGTTTCGCCCCGATGGGAAAACTCGAAAAAACGAGTTTTCAACGCAATTGGACGACATTCGTCAACCCGCCTTTTTGCAAGCTTGCAAAAGCCCAGCAAAAATGGTGGTATGAAACCGACCTCGTGGAATTTGATCCCAAGGGTGTTTTTTTGTTCCGTCCCGATGGGGAAACTCGACAAAACGAGTTTTCAACCCAATTGGACGACCTTGGTCAAACCGGCGTTTTGCGCTGCTTGGAAAATCCCACCCAAAATGGTGGTATGAAACCGACCTCGTGGAATTCGATCACAAGGGTGTTTTTTCGTTTCGCCCCGATGGGGAAACTCGACAAAACGAGTTTTGAACGCAATTGGACGACCTTCGTCAACCCGGCGTTTTCCGCTGCTTGGTAAAGCCCAGCAAAAATAGGGGTATGAAACCGACCTCCTGGAATTCGAACCCAATGGTGTTTTTTCGTTTCGCCCCGATGGGGAAAGTCGAAAAAACGAGTTTTGAACGCAATTGGACGACCTTCGTCAACCCGGCTTTTTGCGTTGCTGGGAAAAGCCCACCCAAAATGGTGGTGTGAAACCGACCTCGTGGAATTCGATCCCAAGGGTGTTTTTTCGATTCGCCCATATGGGGAAACTCGAAAAAACGAGTTTTCAACGCAATTGGACGACCTTCGTCAACCCGGCGTCTTCCGCTCCTTGGTAAATCCCACCCAAAATGGTGGTATGAAACCGACCTCGTGGAATTCGATCTCAAGGGTGTTTTTTCGTTTCGCACCGATGGGGAAACTCGACAAAACGAGTTTTGAACGCAATTGGACGACCTTCGTCAACCCGGCGTTTTCCGCTGCTTGGTAAAGCCCAGCAAAAATGGTGGTATGAAACCGACCTCGTGGAATTCGAACCCAAGGGTGTTTTTTCGTTTCGCCCCGATGGGGAAACTCGACAAAACGAGTTTTGAACGCAATTGGACGACCTTCGTCAACCCAGCGTTTTCCGCTGCTTGGTAAAGCCCAGCAAAAATAGTGGTATGAAAGCGACCTCGTGGAATTCGAACCCAAGGGTGTTTTTTCGTTTCGCCCCGATGGGGAAACTCGACGAAACGAGTTTTCAACGCAATTGGACGACCTTCGTCAACCCGGCTTTTTGGACTGCATGCAAAAGCGCAGAAAAAATGTTGGTATGAAACCGACCTCATGGAATTCGATCCCAAGGGTTTTTTTTTGTTTCCCCCTGATGGGGGAACTCGACAAAACGAGTTTTCAACCCAACTGGAACACCCTCGTCAACCCGGCTTTTTCCGCTGCTTGGTAAGTCCAACCCAAAATGGTGGTGTGAAACCGACCTCGTGGAATTCGATCCCAAGAGTGTTTTTTCGTTTCACTCCGATGGGGAAAGTCGAAAAAACGAGTTTTCAACCCAATTGGAAGGACTTCGTCATCCCGGCGTTTTCCGCTGCTTCGTAAAGCCCACCCAAAATGGTGGTATGAAACCGACCTCGTGGAAATCGATCCCAAGGGTGCTTTTTCGTTTGGCCCCGATGGGGAAAGTCGAAAAAACGAGTTTTCAACGCAATTGGACGACCTTCGTCAACCCGGCGTTTTCCTCTGCTTGGTAAAACCAACCCAAAATGGTGGTATGAAACCGACCTCGTGGAATTCGATCCCAAGGGTGTTTTTTCGTTTCGCTCCGACGGGGAAAGTCGAAAAAACGAGTTTTCAAGGCAAATGGACGACCTTCGTCAACCCGCCTTTTTGCACTGCTTGCAAGGGCCCAGCAAAAATGTTGGTATGAAACCGACCTCGTGGAATTCGATCCCAAGGGTGTTTTTTTGTTTCGTCCCGATGGGAAAACTCGACAAAACGAGTTTTCAACCCAATTGGAAGAACTTCGTCATCCCGGCGTTTTCCGCTGCTTGGTAAAGCCCACCCAAAATGGTGGTATGAAACCGACCTGGTGGAATTCGATCCCAAGGGTGTTTTTTCGTTTCGCCCATATGGGGAAACTCGAAAAAACGAGTTTTCAACGCAATTGGACGTTTTTCGTCAACCCGGCGTTTTCCGCTCCTTGGTAAAGCCCTCCCAAAATGGTGGTATGATAACGAACTCGTTGAATTCGATCCAAGGGTGTTATTTCGTTTAATTTGCCCCGATGGCGAAAGTCGAAAAAACGAGTTTTGAACGCAATTGGACGACCTTCGTCAACCCGGCTTTTTGCGCTGCTGGGAAAAGCCCACCCAAAATGGTCGTATGAAACCGACCTCGTGGAATTCGATCCAAAGGGTGTTTTTTCGTTTCGCCCCGATTGGGAAAGTCGAAAAAACGAGTTTTGAACGCAATTGGACGACCTTCGTCAACCCGGCTTTTTTCGCTGCTTCCAAAAGCTCTCCCAAAATGGTGGTATGATACCAAACTCGTTGAATTCGATCCAAGGGTGCTTTTTCGTTTTGCCCCGATGGGGAAAGTCGAAAAAACGAGTTTTGAACGCAATTGGACGACATTCGTCAACCCGGCTTTTTGCGCTGCTGGGAAAAGCCCACCCAAAATGTTCGTATGAAACCGACCTCGTGGAATTCGATCCCAAGGGTGTTTTTCCATTCGCCACGATGGGGAAAGTCGAAAAAACGTGTTTTGAACACTATTGGCGGGACTTCGTCAACCTGGCTTTTTGCACTGCTTGCAAAAGCCCAACCAAAATAGTAATATAAAAGCGACCTCGTGGAATTCGATCCCAAAGGTGTTTTTTCGTTTCGCCCCGATGGGGAAAGTCGAATAAACGAGTTTTGAACGCAATTGGACGACCTTCGTCAACCCGGCTTTTTGCACTGCTTGCAAAAGCACAGCAAAAATGGTGCTATGAAACCGACCTCGTGGAATTCGATCCCAAGGGTGTTTTTTTCGATTCCCCCCGATGGGGAAAGTCGAATTAACGAGTTTTGAACGCAATCGGACGACCTTCGTCAACCCAGCTTTTTTCGATGCTTGGGAAAGCCCACCAAAAATGGTGGTATGAAACCGAAATTGGTAAATTCTATTCCAAGGGTGATTCTTCGTTTCGCCGTGATGGCGAAAGTCGAAAAACGAGTTTTGAACGCAATTGGACGACCTTCGTCAACCCGCCGTTTTTCGCTGCTTGGAAAAGCCCACCCAAAATGGTGGTATGAAACAAGCCTCGTGGAATTCGATCCCAAGGGTGTTTTTTCGTTTCGCCCCGATGGGGAAAGACGAAAAAACGAGTTTTCAACGCAATTGGACGAACTTTGTCAACCCCGCTTTTTGCGCTGCTTGCAAAAGCCCACCAAAAATGGTGGTATGAAACCGACCTCGTGGAATTCGATCCGAAGTGTGTTTTTTCGTTTCGCAACGATGGGAAAAGTCGAAAAAATGAGGTTTCAACGCAATTGGACGACCTTCGTCAACCCGGCTTTTTGCAGTGCTTGCAAAAGCCCGGCAAAAATGGTGGTATGAAACCGAAATTGGTAAATTCGATTCCAAGGGTGATTCTTCGTTTCGCCGTGATGGGGAAAATCGAAAAAACGCGTTTTGAACAAAATTATACGACCTTCGTCAACCCGGCTTTATGCGCTGCTTGGAAAAGCCCTCCCAAAATGGTGGTATGAAACCAAAGTTGCAAAATTCGATTCCCAGGGTGTTTTTTCGTTTCGCCCCGATGGGGAAAGTCGAAAAAACGCGTTTTGAACAAAATTATACGACCTTCGTCAACCCGGCTTTATGCGCTGCTCTTAAAAGCCCACCCAAAATGGTGGTATGAAACCAAAATTTTAAAATTCGTTTAATAGGGTGTTTTTTCGTTTCGCCCCGATGGGGAAAGTCGAAAAAACGCCTTTTGAACAAAATTATACGACCTTCGTCAACCCGGCTTTATGCCCTGCTTGTAAAAGCCCACCCAAAATGGTGGTATGAAACGAAAGTTGCAAAATTCGATTCCCAGGGTGTTTTTTCGTTTCGCCCCGATGGGGAAAGTCGAAAAAACGCGTTTTGAACAACATTATACGACCTTCGTCAACCCGGTTTTATGCCCTGCTTGTAAAAGCCCACCCAAAATGGTGGTATGAAACGAAAGTTGCAAAATTCGATTCCCAGGGTGTTTTTTCGTTTCGCCCCGATGGGGAAAGTCGAAAAAACGCGTTTTGAACAACATTATACGACCTTCGTCAACCCGGCTTTATGCGCTGCTTGGAAAAGCCCACCCAAAATGGTGGTATGAAACCAAAGTTGCAAAATTCGATTCTTGGGGTGTTTTTTCGTTTCGCCCCGATGGGGAAAGTCGAAAAAACGCGTTTTGAACAAAATTATACGACCTTCGTCAACCCGGCTTTATGCGCTGCTTGGAAAAGCCCACCCAAAATGGTGGTATGAAACCAAAGTTGCAAAATTCGATTCCCAGGGTGTTTTTTCGTTTCGCCCCGATGGGGAAAGTCGAAAAAACGCGTTTTGAACAAAATTATACGACCTTCGTCAACCCGGCTTTATGCCCTGCTTGTAAAAGCCCACCCAAAATGGTGGTATGAAACGAAAGTTGCAAAATTCGATTCCCAGGGTGTTTTTTCGTTTCGCCCCGATGGGGAAAGTCGAAAAAACGCGTTTTGAACAAAATTATACGACCTTCGTCAACCCGGCTTTATGCGCTGCTTGGAAAAGCCCACCCAAAATGGTGGTATGTAACCAAAGTTGCAAAATTCGACTCCCATGGTGTTTTTTCGTTTCGCCCCGATGGGGAAAGTCGAAAAAACGCGTTTTGAACAAAATTATACGACCTTCGTCAACCCGGCTTTATGCGCTGCTCTTAAAAGCCCACCCAAAATGGTGGTATGAAACCAAAATTTTAAAATTCGTTTCCTAGGGTGTTTTTTCGTTTCGCTCCGATGGGGAAAGTCGAAAAAACGCGTTTTGAACAAAATTATACGACCTTCGTCAACCCGGTTTTATGCCCTGCTTGTAAAAGCCCACCCAAAATGGTGGTATGAAACGAAAGTTGCAAAATTCGATTCCCAGGGTGTTTTTTCGTTTCGCCCCGATGGGGAAAGTCGAAAAAACGCGTTTTGAACAACATTATACGACCTTCGTCAACCCGGCTTTATGCGCTGCTTGGAAAAGCCCACCCAAAATGGTGGTATGAAACCAAAGTTGCAAAATTCGATTCTTAGGGTGTTTTTTCGTTTTGCCCCGATGGGGAAAGTCGAAAAAACGCGTTTTGAACAAAATTATACGACCTTCGTCAACCCGGCTTTATGCGCTGCTTGGAAAAGCCCACCCAAAATGGTGGTATGAAACCGAAGTTGCAAAATTCGATTCCCAGGGTGTTTTTTCGTTTCGCCCCGATGGGGAAAGTCGAAAAAACGCGTTTTGAACAAAATTATACGACCTTTGTCAACCTGGCCTTATGCGCTGCTTGGAAAGGCCAACCCAAAATGGTGGTATGAAACCGAAATTTTAAAATTCGATTCCCAGTGTGTTTTTTCGTTTCGCCCCGATGACGAAAGTCGAAAAAACGCGTTTTAAACAAAATTATACGACCTTCGTCAACCCGGCTTTATGCCCTGCTTGTAAAAGCCCACCCAAAATGGTGGTATGAAACGAAAGTTGCAAGATTCGACTCCCAGGGTGTTTTTTCGTTTCGCCCCGATGGGGAAAGTCGAAAAAACGCGTTTTGAACAAAATTATACGACCTTCGTCAACCCGGCTTTATGCGCTGCTCTTAAAAGCCCACCCAAAATGGTGGTATGAAACCAAAATTTTAAAATTCGTTTCCTAGGGTGTTTTTTCGTTTCGCTCCGATGGGGAAAGTCGAAAAAACGCGTTTTGAACAAAATTATACGACCTTCGTCAACCCGGCTTTATGCCCTGCTTGTAAAAGCCCACCCAAAATGGTGGTATAAAACGAAAGTTGCAAAATTCGATTCCCAGGGTGTTTTTTCGTTTCGCCCTGATGGGGAAAGTCGAAAAAACGCGTTTTGAACAAAATTATACGACCTTCGTCAACCCGACTTTATGCGCTGCTTGGAAAAGCCCACCCAAAATGGTGGTATGAAACCAAAGTTGCAAAATTCGATTCTTAGGGTGTTTTTTCGTTTCGCCCCGATGGGGAAAGTCGAAAAAACGCGTTTTGAACAAAATTATACGACCTTCGTCAACCCGGCTTTATGCGCTGCTTGGAAAAGCCCACCCAAAATGGTGGTATGAAACCAAAGTTGCAAAATTCGATTCCCATGGTGTTTTTTCGTTTCGCCCCAATGGGGAAAGTCGAAAAAACTCGTTTTGAACAAAATTATACGACCTTCGTGAACCCGGCTTTATGCGCTGCTCTTAAAAGCCCACCCAAAAAAGTGGTATGAAACCGAAATTTTAAAATTCGATTCCCAGGCTGTTTTGAACAAAATTATACGATCTTCGTCAACCCGGCTTTATGCGCTGCTTGGAAAAGCCCACCCAAAATGGTGGTATGAAACCGAGATTGTAAAATTCGATTCCCAGGGTGTTTTTTCGTTTCGCCCCGATGGGGAAAGTCGAAAAAACGCGTTTTGAACAAAATTATACGACCTTCGTCAACCCGGCTTTATGCGCTGCTCTTAAAAGCCCACCCAAAAAAGTGGTATGAAACCGAAATTTTAAAATTCGATTCCCAGGGTGTTTTGAACAAAATTATACGACCTTCGTCAACCCGGCTCTATGCGCTGCTTGGAAAAGCCCACCCAAAATGGTGGTATGAAACCGAAATTTTAAAATTCGATTCCCAGGGTTTTTTTTTCGTTTCGCCCCGATGGAGAAAGTCGAAAAAACGCGTTTTGAACAAAATTATACGACTTTCGTCAACCCGGCTTAATGCGCTGCTTGGAAAAGTCCACCCAAAATGGTGGTATGAAACCAAAGTTGCAAAATTCGATTCCCAGGGTGTTTTTTCGTTTCGACCCGATGGGGAAAGTCGAAAAAACGCGTTTTGAACAAAATTATACGACCTTTGTCAACCCGGCTTTATGCGCTGCTCTTAAAAGGCCACCCAAAATGGTGGTATGAAACCGAAATTTTAAAATTCCATTCCCAGGGTGTTTTTTCGTTTCGCCCCGATGGGGAAAGTCGAAAAAACGCGTTTTGAACAAAATTATACGACCTTCGTCAACCCGGCTTTATGCGCTGCTTGGAAAAGCACACCCAAAATGGTCGTATGAAACCAAAGTTGCAAAATTCGATTCCCAGGGTGTTTTTTCGTTTTGCCCCGATGGGGAAAGTCGAAAAAACGCGTTTTGAACAAAATTATACGACCTTCGTCAACCCGGCTTTATGCGCTGCTTGGAAAAGCCCACCCAAAATGGTGGTATGAATTGCAAATGCAATGTGCACTATACACAGTACACTGTACTCTGCACTTTACACGGTACACTGTACCCTATGCCCTGTGCACTGAACACGGTACACTGTACTATTTGCACTGTGCACTATACACGGTACACTGTACTTTGTGCACTCTTCACTATACACGGTACACTGTACTCTGTGCACTGTGCACTAAACACGGTACACTGTACGCTGTGCACTATACACGGTACACTGTACTATGTTCACAATACATGGTACACTGTACTCTGTGCACTGTACACTATACACGGTACACTGTACTCTGTGCACTATACACGGTACACTGTACTCTGTGCACTGTGCACTATACACAGTACACTGTACTCTGTGCACTGTGCACTATACACGGTACACTGTATTCTGTGCACTGTGACCTATACACGGTACACTGTACTCTGTGCCCTCTGCACTATACACGGTACACTGTACTCTGTGCACTGTGCACTATACACGGTACACTGTACTCTGTGCACTGTGCACTAAACACGGTACACTGTACTATGTGCACTATACAAGGTACACTGTACTATGTTCACTATACACGGTACACTGTACTCTGTGCACTGTACTCTGTGCACTGTACACTATACACGGTACACTATACTCTGTGCACTATACACGGCACACTGTACTCTGTTCACTATACACGGTACACTATACTCTGTGCACTGTACACCATACACGGTACACAGTACTCTGTGCACTATACACGGTACACTGTACTCTCTGCGCTGTGCACTATACACGGTACACTGTACTCTGTGCACTGTGCACTTTGCACTATACACGGTACACTGTACTCTGTGCACTGTGCACTATACACGGTACACTGTACTCTGTGCACTGTGCACTGTTTTCTAATACACGGTACACTGTACTCTGTGCACTATACACAGTACACTGTACTCTGTGCACTGTGCACTATAAACGGTACACTGTACTCTGTGCACTATACACGGTACACTGTACTCCGTGCACTGTGTACTATAAACGGTACACTGTACTCTGTTCACTATACATGGTACACTGTGCACTGTGCACTATACACGGTACACTGTACTCTGTGCACTGTCCACTATACACAGTACCCTGTACTCTGTGCACTATCCACGGTACACTGTACTCTGTGCCCTGTGCACTATACGTGGTACACTGTACTCTGTGCACTCTGCACTATACACGGTACACTGTACTCTGTGCACCGTGCACTATACACGGTACACTGTACTCTGTGCACTGTGCACTATACACGGTGCACTGTACTCTGTGCACTGTGCACTATACACGGTACACTGTACTCTGTGTGCTGTGCACTATACACGGTACACTGTACGCTGTGCACTGTGCACTATACACGGTACACTGTACTCTGTGCACTGTGCACTATACACAGTACACTGTACTCTGCACTTTACACGGTACACTGTACTCTATGCCCTGTGCACTAAACACGGTACACTGTACTCTATGCACTGTGCACTATACACGGTACACTGTACTCTGTGCACTGTGCACTATACACGGTACACTGTACTCTGTGCACTGTGCACTAAACACGGTACACTGTACTATGTGCACTATACACGGTACACTGTACTATGTTCACTATACACGGTACACTGTACTCTGTGCACTGTACTCTGTGCACTGTACACTATACACGGTACACTGTACTCTGTGCACTATACACGGTACACTGTACTCTGTGCACTGTACTCTGTGCACTGTACACTATACACGGTACACTGTACTCTGTGCACTATACACGGCACACTGTACTCTGTTCACTATACACGGTACACTGTACTCTGTGCACTGTACACCATACACGGTACACGGTACTCTGTGCACTATACATGGTACACCGTACTCTGTGCGCTGTGCACTATACACGGTACACTGTACTCTGTGCACTGTGCACTGTGCACTATACACGGTACACTGTACTCTGTGCACTGTGCACTATACACGGTACACTGTACTCTGTGCACTCTGCACTGTTTTCTAATACACGGTACACTGTACTCTGTGCACTATACACATGTACAGTACACTGTAGTCTCTGCACTGTGCACTATAAATGGTACACTGTACTCTGTGCACTATACACGGTACACTGTACTCTGTGCACTGTGTACTATACACGGTACACTGTACTATGTTCACTATACACGGTACACTGTACTCTGTGCACTGTACTCTGTGCACTGTTCACTATACATGGTACACTGTGCACTGTGCACTATACACGGTACACTGTACTCTGTGCACCGTGCACTATACACGGTACACTGTACTCTGTGCACTGTGCACTATACACGGTACCCTGTACTCTGTGTGCTGTGTACTATACAAGGTTCACTGTACGCTGTGCACTGTGCACTATACACGGTACACTGTACTCTGCACTTTACACGGTACACTGTACTCTATGCCCTGTGCACTAAACACGGTACACTGTACTCTGTGCACTGTGCACTATACACGGTACACTGTACTCTGTGCACTGTGCACTATACACGGTACACACTACTCTGTGCACTGTGCACTATACACGGTACACTGTACTCTGTGCACTGTGCACTAAACACGGTACACTGTACTATGTGCACTATACACGGTACACTGCACTATGTTCACTTTACACGGTACACTGTACTCTGTGCACTGTACTCTGTGCACTGTACACTATACACGGTACACTGTACTCTGTGCACTATACACGGTACACTGTACTCTGTGCACTGTCCACTATACACAGTACCCTGTAATCTGTGCACTATCCACGGTACACTGTACTCTGTGCCCTCTGCACTATACGTGGTACACTGTACTCTGTGCACTGTGCACTATACACGGTACACTGTACTCTGTGCACCGTGCACTATACACGGTACACTGTACTCTGTGCACTGTGCACTATACACGGTGCACTGTACTCTGTGCACGGTGCACTATACACGGTACCCTGTACTCTGTGTGCTGTGCACTATACATGGTACACTGTACGCTGTGCACTGTGCACTATACACGGTACACTGTACTCTGTGCACTGTGCACTATACACAGTACACTGTACTCTGTGCACCGTGCACTATACACGGTACACTGTACTCTCTGCACTGTGCACTATACACGGTGCACTGTACTCTGTGCACTGTGCACTATACACGGTACCCTGTACTCTGTGTGCTGTGCACTATACACGGTACACTGTACGCTGTGCACTGTGCACTATACACGGTACACTGTACTCTGTGCACTGTGCACTATACACGGTACACTGTACTCTGTGCACTGTGCACTATACACGGTACCCTGTACTCTGTGTGCTGTGCACTATACACGGTACACTGTACTCTGTGCACTGTGCACTATACACGGTGCACTGTACTCTGTGCACTGTGCACTATACACGGTACCCTGTACTCTGTGTGCTATGCACTATACACTGTACACTGTACGCTGTGCACTGTGCACTATACACGGTACACTGTACTCTGTGCACTGTGCACTATACACAGTACACTGTACTCTGCACTTTACACGGTACACTGTACTCTATGCCCTGGGCACTAAACACGGTACACTGTACTCTGTGCACTGTGCACTATACACGGTACACTGTACTCTGTGCACTGTGCACTATACACGGTACACACTACTCTGTGCACTGTGCACTATACACGGTACACTGTACTCTGTGCACTGTGCACTAAACACGGTACACTGTACTATGTGCACTATACACGGTACACTGCACTATGTTCACTATACATGGTACACTGTACTCTGTGCACTGTACTCTGTGCACTGTACACTATACACGGTACACTGTACTCTGTGCACTATACACGGTACACTGTACTCTGTGCACTGTGCACTATACACGGTACACTGTACTCTGTGCACTGTGCACTATACACAGTACACTGTACTCTGTGCACTGTGCACTATACACGGTACACTGTACTCTGTGCACTGTGCACTATACACGGTACACTGTACTCTGTGTGCTGTGCACTATACACGGTACACTGTACGCTGTGCACTGTGCACTATACACGGTACACTGTACTCTGTGCACTGTTCACTATACACAGTACACTGTACTCTGCACTATACACGGTACACTGTACTCTATGCCCTGTGCACTAAACACGGTACACTGTACTCTGTGCACTGTGCACTATACACTGTACACTGTACCCTGTGCACTGTGTACTATACACGGTACACTGTACTCTGTGCACTGTGCACTATACACGGTACACTGTACTCTGTGCACTATACACGGCACACTGTACTCTGTTCACTATACACGGGACACTGTACTCTGTGCACTGTACACCATACACGGTACACAGTACTCTGTGCACTATACACGGTACACTGTACTCTGTGCACTGTGCACTGTGCACTATACACGGTACACTGTACTCTGTGCACTGTGCACTGTGCACTATAGACGGTACACTGTACTCTGTGCACTATACACGGTACACTGTACTCTGTGCACTGTGCACTGTGCACTATACACGCTACACTGTACTCTGTGCACTGTGCACTATACACGGTATAGTAGTATATACGGTATATACACGGTATATACACAGTATATACACGGTATATACACTGTACTCTGTGCGCTGTGCGCTATACACGGTACACTGTACTCTGTGCACTGTGCACTGTGCACTATACACGGTACACTGTACTCTGTGCACTGTGCACTATACACCGTACACTGTACTCTGTGCACTTTGCACTATACACGGTACACTGGAATCAGTGCACTGTGCTCTATACACGGTACACTGTACCCTGTGCACTGTGCACTATACACGGTACACTGTACTCTGTGCACTATACACGGTACACTGTACTCTTTGCACTATACACGGTACACTGTACTCTGTGCACTATACACGGTACACTGTACTGTCTGCACTATGCACTATGCACGGTACACTGTACTTTGTGCACTGTGCACTATACACGGTACACTCTACTCTGTGCACTATACACGGTACACTGTACTCCGTGCACTATACACGGTACACTGTACTCTGTGCACTATACACGGTACACTGTACTCGGTGCACTGTGCACCATACACGGTACACTGTACTCTGTGCACAATACACGGTACACTGTACTCTCTGCACTGTGCACTATACACGGTACACTGTACTCTGTTCACTGTACACCATACACGGTACACAGTACTCTGTGCACTATACACGGTACACTGTACTCTATGCCCTGTGCACGAAATACGGTACACTGTACTCTGTGCACTGTGCACTATACACGGTACACTGTACCCTGTGCACTGTGTACTATACACGGTACACTGTACTCTGTGCACTGTGCACTATACACGGTACACTGTACTCTGTGCACTATACACGGCACACTGTACTCTGTTCACTATACACGGTACACTGTACTCTGTGCACTGTACACCATACACGGTACACAGTACTCTGTGCACTATACACGGTACACTGTACTCTGTGCACTGTGCACTATACACGGTACACTGTACCCTGTACACTGTGTACTATACACGGTACACTGTACTCTGTGCACTGTGCACTATACACGGTAAACTGTACTCTGTGCACTATACACGGCACACTGTACTTTGTTCACTATACACGGTACACTGTACTCTGTGCACTGTACACCATACACGGTACACAGTACTCTGTGCACTATACACGGTACACTGTACTCTGTGCGCTGTGCACTATACACGGTACACTGTACTCTGTGCACTGTGCACTGTGCACTATACACGGTACACTGTACTCTGTGCACTGTGCACTATACACGGTACACTGTACTCTGTGCACTGTGCACTGTTTTCTAATACACGGTACACTGTACTCTGTGCACTATACACAGTACACTGTACTCTGTGCACTGTGCACTATAAATGGTACACTGTACTCTGTGCACTATACACGGTACACTGTACTCTGTGCACTGTGTACTATACACGGTACACTGTACTCTGTTCACTATACATGGTACACTGTGCACTGTGCACTATACACGGTACACTGTACTCTGTGCACTGTCCACTATACACAGTACCCTGTACTCTGTGCACTATCCACGGTACACTGTACTCTGTGCCCTGTGCACTATATGTGGTACACTGTACTCTGTGCACTGTGCACTATACACGGTACACTGTACTCTGTGCACCGTGCACTATACACGGTACACTGTACTCTGTGCACTGTGCACTATACACGGTGCACTGTACTCTGTGCACTGTGCACTATACACGGTACACTGTACTCTGTGTGCTGTCCACTATACACGGTACACTGTACGCTGTGCACTGTGCACTATACACGGTACACTGTACTCTGTGCACTGTGCACTATACACAGTACACTGTACTCTGAACTTTACACGGTACACTGTACTCTATGCCCTATGCACTAAACACGGTAGACTGTACTCTGTGCACTGTGCACTATACACGGTACACTGTACTCTGTGCACTGTGCCCTATACACGGTACACTGTACTCTGTGCACTGTGCACTAAACACGGTACACTGTACTATGTGCACTATACACGGTACACTGTACTATGTTCACTATACACGGTACACTGTACTCTGTGCACTGTACTCTGTGCATTGTACACTATACACGGTACACTGTACTCTGTGCACTATACACGGTACACTGTACTCTGTGCACTGTGCACTATACACGGTACACTGTACTCTGTGCACTGTGCACTATACACGGTACACCGTACTCTGTGCACTGTGCACTATACACGGTACACTGTACTCTGTGCACTGTGCACTATACACGGTACACTGCACTCTGTGTGCTGTGCACTATACACGGTACACTGTACGCTGTGCACTGTGCACTATACACGGTACACTGTACTCTGTGCACTGTGCACTATACACAGTACACTGTACTCTGCACTATACACGGTACACTGTACTCTATGCCCTGTGCACTAAACACGGTACACTGTACTCTGTGCACTGTGCACTATACACGGTACACTGTACCCTGTGCACTGTGTACTATACACGGTACACTGTACTCTGTGCACTGTGCACTATACACGGTACACTGTACTCTGTGCACTATACACGGCACACTGTACTCTGTTCACTATACACGCTACACTGTACTCTTTGCACTGTACACCATACACGGTACACAGTACTCTGTGCACTATACACGGTACACTGTACTCTGTGCGCTGTGCACTATACACGGTACACTGTACTCTGTGCACTGTGCACTGTGCACTATACACGGTACACTGTACTCTGTGCACTGTGCACTGTGCACTATTCAGGGTACACTGTACTCTGTGCACTGTGCACTATACACGGTACACTGTACTTTGTGCACTGTGCACTATACACTGTACACTGGACTCAGTGCACTGTGCACTATGCACGGTACCCTGTACTCTGTGCACTGTGCACTATACACGGTACACTCTACTCTGTGCACAATACACGGTACACTGTACTCTGTGCACTATACACGGTACACTGTACTCTGTGCACTGTGCACTGTGCACTATACACGGTACACTGTACTCTGTGCACTGTGCACTATACACGGTATAGTAGTATATACGGTATATACACGGTATATACACGGTATATACACTGTACTCTGTGCGCTGTGCACTATACACGGTACACTGTACTCTGTGCACTGTGCACTGTGTACTATACACGGTACACTGTACTCTGTGCACTGTGCACTATACACGGTACACTGTGCTTTGTGCACTGTGCACTATACATGGTACACTGGAATCAGTGCACTGTGCTCTATACACAGTACACTGTACTCTGTGCACTGTGCACTATACACGGTACACTGTACTCTGTGCTCTGTTCACTATACATGGTACACTGTACTCTGTGCACTGTACACCATACACGGTACACAGTACTCTGTGCACTATACACGGTACACTGTACTCTGTGCGCTGTGCACTATACACGGTACACTGTACTCTGTGCACTGTGCACTGTGCACTATGCACGGTACACTGTACTCTGTGCACTGTGCACTATACACGGTACACTGTACTCTGTGCACTGTGCACTGTTTTCTAATACACGGTACACTGTACTCTGTGCACTATACACAGTACACTGTACTCTGTGCACTGTGCACTATAAACGGTACACTGTACTCTGTGCACTATACACGGTACACTGTACTCTGTGCACTGTGTACTATACACGGTACACTGTACTCTGTTCACTATACATGGTACACTGTGCACTGTGCACTATACACGGTACACTGTACTCTGTGCACTGTGCACTATACACGGTACACTGTACTCTGTGCACTGTGCACTATACACGGTACACTGTACTCTGTGTGCTGTGCACTATACACGGTACACTGTACGCTGTGCACTGTGCACTATACACGGTACACTGTACTCTGTGCACTGTGCACTATACACAGTACACTGTACTCTGCACTATACACGGTACACTGTACTCTATGCCCTGTGCACTAAACACGGTACACTGTACTCTGTGCACTGTGCACTATACACGGTACACTGTACCCTGTGCACTGTGTACTATACACGGTACACTGTACTCTGTGCACTGTGCACTATACACGGTACACTGTACTCTGTGCACTATACACGGCACACTGTACTCTGTTCACTATACACGGTACACTGTACTCTGCGCACTGTACACCATACACGGTACACAGTACTCTTTGCACTATACACGGTACACTGTACTCTGTGCACTTTGCACTATACACGGTACACTGTACCCTGTGCACTGTGTACTATACACGGTACACTGTACTCTGTGCACTGTGCACTATACACGGTACACTGTACTCTGTGCACTATACACGGCACACTGTACTCTGTTCACTATACACGGTACACTGTACTCTGTGCACTGTACACCATACACGGTACACAGTACTCTGTGCACTATACACGGTACACTGTACTCTGTGCGCTTTGCACTATACACGGTACACGGTACTCTGTGCACTGTGCACTGTGCACTATACACGGTACACTGTACTCTGTGCACTGTGCACTATACACGGTACACTGTACTCTGTGCACTGTGCACTGTTTTCTAATACACGGTACACTGTACTCTGTGCACTATACACAGTACACTGTACTCTGTGCACTGTGCACTATAAACGGTACACTGTACTCTGTGCAGTATACACGGTACACTGTACTCTGTGCACTGTGCACTTTACACGGTACACTGTACTCTGTGCACTATACACGGCACACTGTACTCTGTTCACTATACACGGTACACTGTACTCTGTGCACTGTACACCATACACGGTACACAGTACTCTGTGCACTATACACGGTACACTGTACTCTGTGCGCTGTGCACTATACATGGTACACTGTACTCTGTGCACTGTGCACTGTGCACTATACACGGTACACTGTACTCTGTGCACTGTGCTCTATACACGGTACACTGTACTCTGTGCACTGTGCACTGTTTTCTAATACACGGTACACTGTACTCTGTTCACTATACATGGTACACTGTGCACTGTGCACTATACACGGTACACTGTACTCTGTGCACTGTCCACTATACACAGTACCCTGTACTCTGTGCACTATCCACGGTACACTGTACTCTGTGCCCTGTGCACTATACGTGGTACACTGTACTCTGTGCACTGTGCACAATACACGGTACACTGTACTCTGTGCACCGTGCACTATACACGGTACACTGTACTCTGTGCACTGTGCACTATACACGGTGCACTGTACTCTGTGCACTGTGCACTATACACGGTACACTGTACTCTGTGTGCTGTGCACTATACACGGTACACTGTACGCTGTGCACTGTGCACTATACACGGTACACTGTACTCTGTGCACTGTGCACTATACACAGTACACTGTACCCTGCACTTTACACGGTACACTGTACTCTATGCCCTGTGCACTAAACACGGTACACTGTACTCTGTGCACTGTGCACTATACACGGTACACTGTACTCTGTGCACTGTGCACTAAACACGGTACACTGTACTATGTGCACTATACACGGTACACTGTACTATGTTCACTATACACGGTACACTGTACTCTGTGCACTGTACTCTGTGCACTGTACACTATACACGGTACACTGTACTCTGTGCACTATACACGGTACACTGTACTCTTTGCACTGTGCACTATACACGGTACACTGTACTCTGTGCACTGTGCACTATACACGGTACACTGTACTCTGTGCACTGTGCACTATACACGGTACACTGTACTCTGTGCACTTTGCACTATACACGGTACACTGTACTCTGTGTGCTGTGCACTATACACGGTGAACTGTACGCTGTGCACTGTGCACTATACACGGTACACTGTACTCTGTGCACTGTGCACTATACACAGTACACTGTACTCTGCACTATACATGGTACACTGTACTCTATGCCCTGTGCATTAAACACGGTACACTGTACTCTATACCCTGTGCACTAAACACGGTACACTGTACCCTGTGCACTGTGTACTATACACGGTACACTGTACTCTGTGCACTGTGCACTATACACGGTACACTGTATTCTGTGCACTATACACGGCACACTGTACTCTGTTCACTATACACGGTACACTGTACTCGCTGCACTGTACACCATACACGGTACAAAGTACTCTGTGCACTATACACGGTACACTGTACTCTGTGCGCTGTGCACTATACACGGTACACTGTACTCTGTGCACTGTGCACTGTGCACTATACACGGTACACTGTACTCTGTGCACTGTGCACTGTGCACTAAACACGGTACACTGTACTCTGTGCACTGTGCACTATACACGGTATAGTAGTATATACGGTATATACACGGTATATACACTGTACTCTGTGCGCTGTGCACTATACATGGTACACTGTACTCTGTGCACTGTGCACTGTGCACCATACACGGTACACTGTACTCTCTGCACTGTGCACTATACACGGTACACTGTACTCTCTGCACTAGACACGGTACACTGTACTCTGTGCACTACACAGCTGGCTTTTAGCGCTGCTTGCAAAAGCCGACCCAAAATTGTGGTTTGAAACCAAACTCGTGGAATTCGAACCCAAGGGTGTTTTTTCGTTTTGCCCCGATGGGGAATCTCAAAAAAACGAGTTTTGAACGCAATTGGACGACCTTCGTCAACCCAGCGTTTTCCGCTACTTGGTAAATCCACCCCAAAATGGTGGTATGAAACCGACCTCGTGGAATTCGATCCCAAGGGTTTTTTTTCGTTTTGCCCCGATGTGGATAGTCGAAAAAACGAGTTTTGAACGCAATTGGACGACCTTCGTCAACCCGGCGTTTTGCGCCTCTGGGAAAAGCCCACCCAAAATGGTGGTATGAAGCCGACCTCGTGGAATTCGATCCAAAGGGTGTTTTTTCGTTTCGCCCCGATGGGAAAACTCGAAAAAACGAGTTTTCAACGCAATTGGACGACATTCGTCAACCCGCCTTTTTGCACTGCTTGCAAAAGCCCAGCAAAAATGGTGGTATGAAACCGACCTCGTGGAATTTGATCCCAAGGGTGTTTTTTTGTTCCGTCCCGATGGGGAAACTCGACAAAACGAGTTTTCAACCCAATTGGACGACCTTGGTCAAACCGGCGTTTTGCGCTGCTTGGAAAATCCCACCCAAAATGGTGGTATGAAACCGACCTCGTGGAATTCGATCACAAGGGTGTTTTTTCGTTTCGCCCCGATGGGGAAACTCGACAAAACGAGTTTTGAACGCAATTGGACGTTTTTCGTCAACCCGGCGTTTTCCGCTGCTTGGTAAAGCCCAGCAAAAATAGGGGTATGAAACCGACCTCCTGGAATTCGAACCCAATGGTGTTTTTTCGTTTCGCCCCGATGGGGAAAGTCGAAAAAACGAGTTTTGAACGCAATTGGACGACCTTCGTCAACCCGGCTTTTGGCGTTGCTGGGAAAAGCCCACCCAAAATGGTGGTGTGAAACCGACCTCGTGGAATTCGATCCAAAGGGTGTTTTTTCGATTCGCCCGTATGGGGAAACTCGAAAAAACGAGTTTTCAACGCAATTGGACGACCTTCGTCAACCCGGCGTCTTCCGCTCCTTGGTCAATCCCACCCAAAATGGTGGTATGAAACCGACCTCGTGGAATTCGATCTCAAGGGTGTTTTTTCGTTTCGCACCGATGGGGAAACTCGACAAAACGAGTTTTGAACGCAATTGGACGACCTTCGTCAACCCGGCGTTTTCCGCTGCTTGGTAAAGCCCAGCAAAAATGGTGGTATGAAACCGACCTCGTGGAATTCGAAGTCAAGGGTGTTTTTCCGTTTCGCCCCGATGGGGAAACTCGAGAAAACGAGTTTTGAACGCAATTGGACGACCTTCGTCAACCCAGCGTTTTCCGCTGCTTGGTAAAGCCCAGCAAAAATAGTGGTATGAAACCGACCTCGTGGAATTCGAACCCAAGGGTGTTTTTTCGTTTCGCCCCGATGGGGAAACTCGACGAAACGAGTTTTCAACGCAATTGGACGACCTTCGTCAACCCGGCTTTTTGGACTGCATGCAAAAGCGCAGAAAAAATGGTGGTATGAAACCGACCTCATGGAATTCGATCCCAAGGGTTTTTTTTTGTTTCCCCCTGATGGGGGAACTCGACAAAACGAGTTTTCAACCCAACTGGAACACCTTCGTCAACCCGGCTTTTTCCGCTGCTTGGTAAGTCCAACCCAAAATGGTGGTATGAAACCGACCTCGTGGAATTCGATCCCAAGTGTGTTTTTTCGTTTCGCTCCGATGGGGAAAGTCGAAAAAACGAGTTTTCAACCCAATTGGAAGGACTTCGTCATCCCGGCGTTTTCCGCTGCTTCGTAAAGCCCACCCAAAATGGTGGTATGAAACCGACCTCGTGGAAATCGATCCCAAGGGTGCTTTTTCGTTTGGCCCCGATGGGGAAAGTCGAAAAAACGAGTTTTGAACGCAATTGGACGACCTTCGTCAACCCGGCGTTTTCCTCTGCTTGGTAAAACCAACCCAAAATAGTGGTATGAAACCGACCTCGTGGAATTCGATCCCAAGGGTGTTTTTTCGTTTCGCTCCGACGAGGAAAGTCGAAAAAACGAGTTTTCAAGGCAAATGGACGACCTTCGTCAACCCGCCTTTTTGCACTGCTTGCAAGGGCCCAGCAAAAATGTTGGTATGAAACCGACCTCGTGGAATTCGATCCCAAGGGTGTTTTTTTGTTTCGTCCCGATGGGAAAACTCGACAAAACGAGTTTTCAACCCAATTGGAGGAACTTCGTCATCCCGGCGTTTTCCGCTGCTTGGTAAAGCCCACCCAAAATGGTGGTATGAAACCGACCTGGTGGAATTCGATCCCAAGGGTGTTTTTTCGTTTCGCCCATATGGGGAAACTCGAAAAAACGAGTTTTCAACGCAATTGGACGTTTTTCGTCAACCCGGCGTTTTCCGCTCCTTGGTAAAGCCCTACCAAAATGGTGGTATGATAACGAACTCGTTGAATTCGATCCAAGGGTGTTTTTTCGTTTTGCCCCGATGGGGAAAGTCGAAAAAACGAGTTTTGAACGCAATTGGACGACCTTCGTCAACCCGGCTTTTTGCCCTGCTGGGAAAAGCCCACCCAAAATGGTCGTATGAAACCGACCTCGTGGAATTCGATCCAAAGGGTGTTTTTTCGTTTCTCCCCGATTGGGAAAGTCGAAAAAACGAGTTTTGAACGCAATTGGACGACCTTCGTCAACCCGGCTTTTTTCGCTGCTTCCAAAAGCTCTCCCAAAATGGTGGTATGATACCAAACTCGTTGAATTCGATCCAAGGGTGCTTTTTCGTTTTGCCCCGATGGGGAAAGTCGAAAAAACGAGTTTTGAACGCAATTGGACGACCTTCGTCAACCCGGCTTTTTGCGCTGCTGGGAAAAGCCCACCCAAAATGTTCGTATGAAACCGACCTCGTGGAATTCGATCCCAAGGGTGTTTTTTCCATTCGCCACGATGGGGAAAGTCGAAAAAACGTGTTTTGAACGCTATTGGCGGGACTTCGTCAACCTGGCTTTTTGCACTGCTTGCAAAAGCCCAACCAAAATAGTAATATAAAAGCGACCTCGTGGAATTCGATCCCAAAGGTGTTTTTTCGTTTCGCCCCGATGGGGAAAGTCGAATAAACGAGTTTTGAACGCAATTGGACGACCTTCGTCAACCCCGCTTTTTGCACTGCTTGCAAAAGCACAGCAAAAATGGTGCTATGAAACCGACCTCGTGGAATTCGATCCCAAGGGTGTTTTTTCGATTCCCCCCGATGGGGAAAGTCGAATTAACGAGTTTTGAACGCAATCGGACGACCTTCGTCAACCCAGCTTTTTTCGATGCTTGGGAAAGCCCACCAAAAATGGTGGTATGAAACCGAAATTGGTAAATTCTATTCCAAGGGTGATTCTTCGTTTCGCCGTGATGGCGAAAGTCGAAAGACGAGTTTTGAACGCAATTGGACGACCTTCGTCAACCCGCCGTTTTTCGCTGCTTGGAAAAGCCCACCCAAAATGGTGGTATGAAACAAGCCTCGTGGAATTCGATCCCAAGGGTGTTTTTTCGTTTCGCCCCGATGGGGAAAGACGAAAAAACGAGTTTTCAACGCAATTGGACGAACTTTGTCAACCCCGCTTTTTGCGCTGCTTGCAAAAGCCCACCAAAAATGGTGGTATGAAACCGACCTCGTGGAATTCGATCCGAAGTGTGTTTTTTCGTTTCGCAACGATGGGGAAAGTCGAAAAAATGAGGTTTCAACGCAATTGGACGACCTTCGTCAACCCGGCTTTTTCCGCTGCTTGGAAAAGCCCACCCAAAATGGTGGCATGAAACTGAAATTGTAAAATTTGATCCCACGGCTGTTTTTTTTGTCTGGCCAAGATGGGAAAAGTTGAAAAAACGCGTTTTGAACGCAATTGGACGACCTTCGTCAACCCGGCTTTTTCCGCTGCTTGGAAAAGCCCACCCAAAATGGTGGCATGAAACCGAAATTTTAAAATTCGATCCCAAGGATGTTTTTTCGTTTCCCCCCGATGGGGAAATTTAACAAAACGCGTTTTGAACGCAATTGGACCACTTTCGTGAACCCGGGTTTTTCCGCTGCTTGGAAAAGCCCACCCAAAATGGTGGAATGAAACCGAAATTTTAAAATTCGATCCAAAGGATGTTTTTTCGTTTCCCCCCGATGGGGAAATTTAACAAAACGCGTTTTGAACGCAATTGGACCACTTTCGTGAACCCGGCTTTTTCCGCTGCTTGGAAAGCCCACCAAAAATGGTGGCATGAAACTGAAATTGTAAAATTTGATCCCACGGCTGTTTTTTCGTTTCCCCCCGATGGGGAAATTTAACAAAACGCGTTTTGAACGCAATTGGACCACTTTCGTGAACCCGGCTTTTTCCGCTGCTTGGAAAACCCACCCAAAATGGTGGCATGGAACCGAAATTGTAAAATTTGATTTCACGGCTGTTTTTTTTTTTGTCTGGCCAAGATGGGAAAAGTTGAAAAAACGCGTTTTGAACGCAATTGGACGACCTTTGTCAACCCGGCTTTTTCCGCTGCTTGGAAAAGCCCACCCAAAATGGTGGCATGAAACCGAAATTGTAAAATTCGATCCCAAGGCTGTTTTTTCGTTTCCCCCCGATGGGGAAATTTAACAAAACGTGTTTTGAACGCAATTGGACCACTTTCGTGAACCCGGCTTTTTCCGCTGCTTGGAAAAGCCCACCCAAAATGGTGTCATGAAACCGAAATTTTAAAATTTGATCCCACGGCTGTTTTTTTTGTCTGGCCAAGATGGGAAAAGTTGAAAAAAACGCGTTTTGAACGCAATTGGACGACCTTCGTCAACCCGGCTTTTTCCGCTGCTTGGAAAAGCCCACCCAAAATGGTGGCATGAAACCGAAATTTTAAAATTCGATCCCAAGGATGTTTTTTCGTTTCCCCCCGATGGGGAAATTTAACAAAACGCGTTTTTAACGCAATTGGACCACTTTCGTGAACCCGGGTTTTTCCGCTGCTTGGAAAAGCCCACCCAAAATGGTGGCATGAAACCGAAATTTTAAAATTTGATCCAAAGGATGTTTTTTCGTTTCCCCCCGATGGGGAAATTTAACAAAACGCGTTTTGAACGCAATTGGACCACTTTCGTGTACCCGGGTTTTTCCGCTGCTTGGAAAAGCCCACCCAAAATGGTGGAATGAAACCGAAATTTTAAAATTCGATCCCAAGGATGTTTTTTCGTTTCCCCCCGATGGGGAAATTTAACAAAACGCGTTTTGAACGCAATTGGACCACTTTCGTGAACCCGGCTTTTTCCGCTGCTTGGAAAGCCCACCCAAAATGGTGGCATGAAACTGAAATTGTAAAATTTGATCCCACGGCTGTTTTTTCGTTTCCCCCCGATGGGGAAATTTAACAAAACGCGTTTTGAACGCAATTGGACCACTTTCGTGAACCCGGCTTTTTCCGCTGCTTGGAAAACCCACCCAAAATTTTGGCATGGAACCGAAATTGTAAAATTTGATCCCACGGCTGTTTTTTTTTTGTCTGGCCAAGATGGGAAAAGTTGAAAAAACGCGTTTTGAACGCAATTGGACGACCTTTGTCAACCCGGCTTTTTCCGCTGCTTGGAAAAGCCCACCCAAAATGGTGGCATGAAACCGAAATTGTAAAATTCGATCCCAAGGCTGTTTTTTCGTTTCCCCCCGATGGGGAAATTTAACAAAACGCGTTTTGAACGCAATTGGACCACTTTCGTGAACCCGGCTTTTTCCGCTGCTTGGAAAAGCCCACCCAAAATGGTGTCATGAAACCGAAATTTTAAAATTTGATCCCACGGCTGTTTTTTTTGTCTGGCCAAGATGGGAAAAGTTGAAAAAAACGCGTTTTGTACGCAATTGGACGACCTTCGTCAACCCGGCTTTCTCCGCTGCTTGGAAAAGCCCACCCAAAATGGTGGCATCAAACCGAAATTGTAAAATTTGATCTCACGGCTGTTTTTTTTGTCTGGCCAAGATGGGAAAAGTTGAAAAAACGCGTTTTGAACGCAAATGGACGACCTTCGTCAACCCGGCTTTTTTCGCTGCTTGGAAAAGCCCACCCAAAATGGTGGCATGAAACCGAAATTGTAAAATTCGATCCCAAGGCTGTTTTTTCGCTTCGCCCCGATGGGGAATGTTGAAAAAACGCGTTTTGAACGCAATTGGACGACCTTCGTGAGCCCGGTTTTTTCCGCTGCTTGGAAAAGCCCACCCAAAATGGTGGCAGGAAACCGAAATTGTAAAATTCGATCCCAAGAGTGTTTTTTCGTTTCTCCCCGATGGGGAAAGTTGAAAATACGCGTTTCGAACGCAATTCGACGACCTTCGTCAACCCGGCTTTTTCCGCTGCTTGGAAAAGTTCACCCGAAATTGTGCCATGAAAACGAAATTGTAAAATTCGATCCCTAGGGTGTTTTTTCGTTCCGCCCCGATGGGGAAAGTTGAAAAAACGCGTTTTGAACGCAATGGGACGACCTTCGTAAACCCGGTTTTTTCCGCTGCTTGGAAAAGCCCACCCAAAATGGTGGCATGAAACCGAAACTGTAAAATTCGATCCCAAGGGTGTTTTCTCGTTTCGCCCCGATGGGGAAAGTTGAAAAAACGCATTTTAAACGCAATTGGACGACCCTCGTCAATCCGGCTTTTTCCGCTGCTTGGAAAAGCCCACCCAAAATGGTGGCATGAAACCGAAATTGTAAAATTCGATCTTAAGGGTGTTTTTTCGTTCTGCCCCGACGGGGAAAGTTGAAAAAACGCGTTTTGAACGCAATTGGACGACCTTCGTGAACCCGGCTTTTTCCGCTGCTTGGAAAAGCCCACCCAAAATGGTGGCATGAAACCGAAATTGTAAAATTTGATCCCAAGGGTGTTTTTTCGTTTTGCCCCGATGGGAAAGTTGAAAAAACGCATTTTTAACGCAATTGGACGACCTTCGTACACCCGGCTTCTTCCGCTGCTTCGAAAAACCCACCCAAAATGGTGGCATGAAACCGAAATTGTAAAATTAGATCCCAAGGGTGTTTTTTCGTTTCGCCCCGATGGGGAAAGTTGAAAAAACGCGTTTTGAACGCAATTGGACGACCTTCGTACACCCGGCTTCTTCCGCTGCTTCGAAAAACCCACCCAAAATGGTGGCATGAAACCGAAATTGTAAAATTCGATCCCAAGGGTGTTTTTTCGTTTCGCCCCGATGGGGAAAGTTGAAAAAACGCGTTTTGAACGCAATTGGACGACCTTCGTGAACCCGGCTTTTTCCGCTGCTTGGAAAAGCCCACCCAAAATGGTGGCATGAACCCGAAATTGTAAAATTTGATCCCAAGGCTGTTTTTTCGTTTCGCCCCGATGGAGAAAGTTGAAAAAACGCGTTTTGAACGCAATTGGACGACCTTCGTGAACCCGGCTTTTTCCGCTGCTTGGAAAAGCCCACCCAAAATGGTGGCATGAACCCGAAATTGTAAAATTCGATCCCAAGGGTGTTTTTTCGTTTCGCCCCGATGGGGAAAGTTGAAAAAACGCGTTTTGAAAGCAATTGGACGACCTTCGTGAACCCGGCTTTTTCCGCTGCTTGGAAAAGCCCACCCAAAATGGTGGCAGGAAACCGAAATTGTAAAATTCGATCCCAAGAGTGTTTTTTCGTTTCTCCCCGATGGGGAAAGTTGAAAATACGCGTTTTGAACGATATTCGACGACCTTCGTCAACCCGGCTTTTTCCGCTGCTTGGAAAAGCCCACCCGAAATTGTGCCATGAAACCGAAATTGTAAAATTCGACCCCTAGGGTGTTTTTTCGTTTTGCCCCGATGGGGAAAGTTGAAAAAACGCGTTTTGAACGCAATTGGACGACCTTCGTACATCCGGCTTCTTCCGCTGCTTCGAAAAACCCACCCAAAATGGTGGCATCAAACCGAAATTGTAAAATTCGATCCCAAGGGTGTTTTTTCGTTTCGCCCCGATGGGGAAAGTTGAAAAAACGCGTTTTGAACGCAATTGGACGACCTTCGTGAACCCGGCTTTTTCCGCTGCTTGGAAAAGCCCACCCAAAATGGTGGCATGAAACCGAAATTGTAAAATTCGATCCCAAGGGTGTTTTTTCGTTTTGCCCCGACGGGGAAAGTTGAAAAAACGCATTTTGAACGCAATTGGACGACCTTCGTACACCCGGCTTCTTCCGCTGCTTCGAAAAACCCACCCAAAATGGTGGCATGGAACCGAAATTGTAAAATTCGATCCCAAGGGTGTTTTTTCGTTTCGCCCCGATGAAGTTAGTTTAAAAAAACGAGTTTTGAACGCAATTGGACGACCTTCGTCAATCCGGCTTTTTCCGCTGCTTGGAAAAGCCCACCCAAAATGGTGGCATGAAACCGAAATTGTAAAATTCGATCCCAAGGGTGTTTTTTCGTTTCGCCCCGACGGGGAAAGTTGAAAAAACGCATTTTGAACGCAATTGGACGACCTTCGTACACCCGGCTTCTTCCGCTGCTTCGAAAAACCCACCCAAAATGGTGGCATGAAACCGAAATTGTAAAATTCGATCCCAAGGGTGTTTTTTCGTTTCGCCCCGATGGGGAAAGTTTAAAAAAACGCGTTTTGAAAGCAATTGGACGAACTTCGTGAACCCGGCTTTTTCCGCTGCTTGGAAAAGCCGACTTAAAATGGTGGCAGGAAACCGAAATTGTAAAATTCGATCCCAAGAGTGTTTTTTCGTTTCTCCCCGATGGGGAAAGTTGAAAATACGCGTTTCGAACGCAATTCGACGACCTTCGTCAACCCGGCTTTTTCCGCTGCTTGGAAAAGCCCACCCGAAATTGTGCCATGCAACCGAAATTTTAAAATTCGATCCCTAGGGTGTTTTTTCGTTTTGCCCCGATGGGGAAAGTTGAAAAAACGCGTTTTGAACGCAATGGGACGACCTTCTTGAACCCGGTTTTTTCCGCTGCTTGGAAAAGCCCACCCAAAATGGTGGCATGAAACCGAAATTGTAAAATTCGATTCTTAGGGTGTTTTTTCGTTTCGCCCCGATGGGGAAAGTCGAAAAAACGCGTTTTGAACAAAATTATACGACCTTCGTCAACCCGGCTTTATGCGCTGCTCTTAAAAGCCCACCCAAAATGGTGGTATGAAACCAAAATTTTAAAATTCGTTTCCTAGGGTGTTTTTTCGTTTCGCTCCGATGGGGAAAGTCGAAAAAACGCGTTTTGAACAAAATTATACGACCTTCGTCAACCCGGTTTTATGCCCTGCTTATAAAAGCCCACCCAAAATGGTGGTATGAAACGAAAGTTGCAAAATTCTATTCCCAGGGTGTTTTTTCGTTTCGCCCCGATGGGGAAAGTCGAAAAAACGCGTTTTGAACAACATTATACGACCTTCGTCAACCCGGCTTTATCCGCTGCTTGGAAAAGCCCACCCAAAATGGTGGTATGAAACCAAAGTTGCAAAATTCGATTCTTAGGGTGTTTTTTCGTTTCGCCCCGATAGGGAAAGTCGAAAAAACGCGTTTTGAACAAAATTATACGACCTTCGTCAACCCGGCTTTATGCGCTGCTTGGAAAAGCCCACCCAAAATGGTGGTATGAAACCAAAGTTGCAAAATTCGATTCCCAGGGTGTTTTTTTCGTTTCGCCCCGATGGGGAAAGTCGAAAAAACGCGTTTTGAACAAAATTATACGACCTTCGTCAACCCGGCTTTATGCGCTGGTTGGAAAAGCCCACCTAAAATGGTGGTATGAAACCGAAGTTGCAAAATTCGATTCCCAGGGTGTTTTTTCGTTTCGGCCCGATGGGGAAAGTCGAAAAAACGCGTTTTGAACAAAATTATACGACCTTCGTCAACCTGACCTTATGCGCTGCTTGGAAAGGCCAACATAAAATGGTGGTATGAAACCGAAATTTTAAAATTCGATTCCCAGTGTGTTTTTTCGTTTCGCCCCGATGGGGAAAGTCGAAAAAACGCGTTTTGAACAAAATTATACGGCCTTCGTGAACCCGGCTTTATGCCCTGCTTGTAAAAGCCCACCCAAAATGGTGGTATGAAACGAAAGTTGCAAAATTCGATTCCCAGGGTGTTTTTTCGTTTCGCCCCGATGGGGAAAGTCGAAAAAACGCGTTTTGAACAACATTATACGACCTTCGTCAACCCGGCTTTATGCCCTGCTTGGAAAAGCCCACCCAAAATGGTGGTATGTAACCAAAGTTGCAAAATTCGACTCCCAGGGTGTTTTTTCGTTTCGCCCCGATGGGGAAAGTCGAAAAAACGCGTTTTGAACAAAATTATACGACCTTCGTCAACCCGGCTTTATGCGCTGCTCTTAAAAGCCCACCCAAAATGGTGGTATGAAACCAACATTTTAAAATTCTTTTCCTAGGGTGTTTTTTCGTTTCGCTCCGATGGGGAAAGTCGAAAAAACGCGTTTTGAACAAAATTATACGACCTTCGTCAACCCGGCTTTATGCCCTGCTTGTAAAAGCCCACCCAAAATGGTGGTATGAAACGAAAGTTGCAAAATTCGATTCCCAGGGTGTTTTTTCGTTTCGCCCTGATGGGGAAAGTCGAAAAAACGCATTTTGAACAACATTATACGACCTTCGTCAACCCGGCTTTATGCGCTGCTTGGAAAAGCCCACCCAAAATGGTGGTATGAAACCAAAGTTGCAAAATTCGATTCTTAGGGTGTTTTTTCGTTTCGCCCCGATGGGGAAAGTCGAAAAAACGCGTTTTGAACAAAATTATACGACCTTCGTCAACCCGGCTTTATGCGCTGCTTGGAAAAGCCAACCCAAAATGGTGGTATGAAACCGAGATTGTAAAATTCGATTCCCAGGGTGTTTTGAACAAAATTATACGACCTTCGTCAACCCGGCTTTATGCACTGCTTGGAAAAGCCCAGCCAAAATGGTGGTATGAAACCGAAATTTAAAAATTCGATTCCCAGGGTTTTTTTTCGTTTCGCCCCGATGGGGAAAGTCGAAAAAACGCGTTTTTAACAAAATTATACGACCTTCGTCAACCCGGCTTTATGCGCTGCTTGGAAAAGCCCACCCAAAATGGTGGTATGAAACCGAGATTGTAAAATTCGATTCCCAGGGTGTTTTTTCGTTTCGCCCCGATGGGGAAAGTCGAAAAAAGGCGTTTTGAACAAAATTATACGACCTTCGTCAACCCGGCTTTATGCGCTGCTCTTAAAAGCCCACCCAAAAAAAGTGGTATGAAACCGAAATTTTAAAATTCGATTCTCAGTGTGTTTTGAACAAAATTATACGACCTTCGTCAACCCGGCTTGATGCGCTGCTTGGAAAAGCCCACCCAAAATGGTGGTATGAAAACGAAATTGTAAAATTCGATTCCCAGGGTGTTTTTTCGTTTCGCCCCGATGGGGAAAGTCGAAAAAACGCGTTTTGAACAATATTATACGACCTTCGTCAACCCGGCTTTATTCACTGCTTTGAAAAGCCCACCCAAAATGGTGGTATGAAATCGAAATTGTAAAATTCGATTCCCAAGGTGTTTTTTCGTTTCGCCCCGATGGGGAAAGTCGAAAAAACGCGTTTTGAACAAAATTATACGACCTTCGTCAACCTGGCCTTATGCGCTGCTTGGAAAAGCCCACCCAAAATGGTGGTATAAAATCGAAGTTGCAAAATTCGATTCCCAGGGTGTTTTTTCGTTTCGCCCCGATGGCGAAAGTCGAAAAAACGCGTTTTGAACAAAATTATACGACCTTCGTCAACCCGGCTTTATGCGCTGCTTGGAAAAGCCCACCCAAAATGGTGGTATGAAACCAAAGTTGCAAAATTCGATTCTTAGGGTGTTTTTTCGTTTCGCCCCAATGGGGAAAGTCGAAAAAACGCGTTTTGAACAAAATTATACGACCTTCGTCAACCCGGCTTTATGCACTGCTTTGAAAAGCCCACCCAAAATGGTGGTATAAAATCGAAGTTGCAAAATTCGATTCCCAGGGTGTTTTTTCGTTTCGCCCCGATGGCGAAAGTCGAAAAAACGCGTTTTGAACAAAATTATACGACCTTCGTCAACCCGGCTTTATGCACTGCTTTGAAAAGCCCACCCAAAATGGTGGTATAAAATCGAAGTTGCAAAATTCGATTCCCAGGGTGTTTTTTCGTTTCGCCCCGCTGGGGAAAGTCGAAAAGACGCGTTTTGAACAAAATTATACGACCTTCGTCAACCCGGCTTTATGCGCTGCTTGGAAAAGCCCACCCAAAATGGTGGTATGAAACCAAAGTTGCAAAATTCGATTCTTAGGGTGTTTTTTCGTTTCGCCCCAATGGGGAAAGTCGAAAAAACGCGTTTTGAACAAAATTATACGACCTTCGTCAACCCGGCTTTATGCGCTGCTTGGAAAAGCCCACTTAAAATGGTGGTATGAAACCAAAATTTTAAAATTCGATTCCCAGGGTGTTTTTTCGTTTCGCCCCGATGGGGAAAGTCGAAAAAACGCGTTTTGAACAAAATTATACGACCTTCGTCAACCCGGCTTTATGCGCTGCTTGGAAAAGCCCACCCAAAATGGTGGTATGAAACCAAAGTTGCAAAATTCGATTCTTAGGGTGTTTTTTCGTTTCGCCCCGATGGGGAAAGTCGAAAAAATGCGTTTTGAACAAAATTATACGACCTTCGTCAACCCGGCTTTATGCGCTGCTTGGAAAAGCCCACTTAAAATGGTGGTATGAAACCGAAATTTTAAAATTCGATTCCCATGGTGTTTTTTCGTTTCGCCCCGATGGCGAAAGTCGAGAAAACGCGTTTTGAACAAAATTATACGACCTTCGTCAACCCGGCTTTATGCACTGCTTTGAAAAGCCCACCCAAAATGGTGGTATAAAATCGAAGTTGCATAATTCGATTCCCAGGGTGTTTTTTCGTTTCGCCCCGATGGGGAAAGTCGAAAAAACGCGTTTTGAACAAAATTATACGACCTTCGTCAACCCGGCTTTATGCGCTGCTTGGAAAAGCCCACCCAAAATGGTGGTATGAAACCAAAGTTGCAAAATTCGATTCTTAGGGTGTTTTTTCGTTTCGCCCCGATGGGGAAAGTCGAAAAAACGCGTTTTGAACAAAATTATACGACCTTCGTCAACCCGGCTTTATGCGCTGCTTGGAAAAGCCCACCCAAAATGGTGGTATGAAACCAAAGTTGCAAATTCGATTCTTAGGGAGTTTTTTCGTTTCGCCCCGACGGGGAAAGTCGAAAAAACGCGTTTTGAACAAAATTATACGACCTTCGTAAACCCGGCTTTATGCGCTGCTTGGAAAAGCCCACTTAAAATGGTGGTATGAAACCGAAATTTTAAAATTCGATTCCCAGGGTGTTTTTTCGTTTCGCCCCGATGGCGAAAGTCGAAAAAACGCGTTTTGAAGAAAATTATACGACCTTCGTCAACCCGGCTTTATGCGCTGCTTGGAAAAGCACACCCAAAATGGTGGTATGAAACCGAAATTGTAAAATTCGATTCCCAAGGTGTTTTTTCTTTTCGCCGCGTTGGGGAAAGTCGAAAAAACGCGTTTTGAACAAAATTATACGACCTTCGTCAACCCGGCTTAATGCGCTGCTTGGAAAAGCCCACCCAAAATGCTGGTATGAAATCGAAATTGTAAAATTCGATTCCCAGGGTGTTTTTTCTTTTCGCCCCGATGGGGAAAGTCGAGAAAACGCGTTTTGAACAAAATTATACGACCTTCGTCAACCCGGCTTTATGCGCTGCTTGGAAAAGCCCACCCAAAATGGTGGTATGAAATCGAAATTGTAAAATTCGATTCCCAGGGTGTTTTTTCGTTTCGCCCCGATGGGGAAAGTCGAAATAACGCGTGTTGAACAAAATTATACGACCTTTGTCAACCCGGCTTTATGCGCTGCTCTTAAAAGGCCACCCAAAATGGTGGTATGAAACCGAAATTTTAAAATTCGATTCCCAGGGTGTTTTTTCGTTTCGCCCCGATGGGGAAAGTCGAAAAAACGCGTTTTGAACAAAATTATACGACCTTCGTCAACCCGGCTTTATGCGCTGCTTGGAAAAGCCCACCCAAAATGGTGGTATGAAATCGAAATTGTAAAATGGGATTCCCAGGGTGTTTTTTCGTTTCGCCCCGATGGGGAAAGTCGAGAAAACGCGTTTTGAACAAAATTATACGACCTTTGTCAACCCGGCTTTATGCACTGCTCTTAAAAGGCCACCCAAAATGGTGGTATGAAACCGAAATTTCAAAATTCGATTCCCAGGGTGTTTTTTCGTTTCGCCCCGATGGGGAAAGTCGAAAAAACGCGTTTTGAACAAAATTATACGACCTTCGTCAACCCGACTTTATGCGCTGCTTGGAAAAGCCCACCCAAAATGGTGGTATGAAACCAAAGTTGCAAAATTCGATTCCCAGGGTGTTTTTTCGTTTCGCCCCGATGAGGAAAGTCGAAAAAACGCGTTTTGAACAAAATTATACGAGCTTCGTCAACCCGGCTTTGTGGGCTGCTCTTAAAAGCCCACCCAAAATGGTGGTATGAAACCGAAATTTTAAAATTCGATTCCCAGGGTGTTTTTTCGTTTCGCCCCGATGGGGAAAGTCGAAAAAACGCGTTTTGAACAAAATTATACGACCTTCGTCAACCAGGCTTAATGCGCTGCTTGGAAAAGCCCACCCAAAATGGTGGCATGAAACCAAAGTTTCAAAATTCGATTCCCAGGGTGTTTTTTCGTTTCGACCCGATGGGGAAAGTCGAAAAAACGCGTTTTGAACAAAATTATACGATCTTTGTCAACCAGGCTTTATGCGCTGCTCTTAAAAGGCCACCCAAAATGGTGGTATGAAACCGAAATTTTAAAATTCGATTCCCAGGGTGTTTTTTCGTTTCGCCCCGATGGGGAAAGTCGAAAAAACGCGTTTTGAACAAAATTATACGACCTTCGTCAACCCGGCTTTATGCGCTGCTTGGAAAAGCCCACCCAAAATGGTCGTATGAAACCAAAGTTGCAAAATTCGATTCCCAGGGAGTTTTTTCGTTTCGCCCCGATGGGGAAAGTCGAAAAAACGCGTTTTGAACAAAATTATACGACCTTCGTCAACCCGGCTTTATGCGCTGCTTGGAAAAGCCCACCCAAAATGGTCGTATGAAACCAAAGTTGCAAAATTCGATTCCCAGGGTGTTTTTTCGTTTTGCCCCGATGGGGAAAGTCGAAAAAACGCGTTTTGAACAAAATTATACGACCTTCGTCAACCCGGCTTTATGCGTTGCTATTAAAAGCCCACCCAAAATGGTGGTATGAAATCGAAATTTTAAAATTCGATTCCCATGGTGTTTTTTTGTTTCGCCCCGATGGGGAAAGTCGAAGAAACGCGTTTTGAACAAAATTATACGACCTTCGTCAACCCGGCTTTATGCCCTGCTTGTAAAAGCCCACCCAAAATGGTGCTATGAAACCAAAGTTGCAAAATTCGATTCCCAGGGTGTTTTTTCGTTTCGCCCCGATGGGGAAAGTCGAAAAAACGCGTTTTGAACAAAATTATACGACCTTCGTCAACCCGGCTTTATGCGCTGCTTGGAAAAGCCCACCGAAAATGGTGGTATGAAACCAAAGTTGCAAAATTCGATTCCCAGGGTATTTTTTCGTTTCGCCCCGATGGGGAAAGTCGAAAAAACGCGTTTTGAACAAAATTATACGACCTTCGTCAACCCGGCTTTATGCTCTGCTTGTAAAAGCCCACCCAAAATGGTGCTATGAAACCAAAGTTGCAAAATGGTGGTATAGTGCACACTGTGCACTATACACGGTACACTGTACTCTGTGCACTGTGCACTATACACGGTACACTGTACTCAGTGCACTGTGCACTGTACACGGTACACTGTACTCTGTGTCCTGTGCACTATACACGGTACACTGTACGCTGTGCACTGTGCACTATAAACGGTACACTGTACTCTGTGCACTGTGCACTATACACAGTACACTGTACTCTGCACTATACACGGTACACTGTACTCTATGCCCTGTGCACTAAACACGGTACACTGTACTCTGTGCACTGTGCACTATACACGGTACACTGTACTCTGTGCACTGTGCACTATACACGGTACACTGTACTCAGTGCACTGTGCACTATACACGGTACACTGTACTCTGTGTCCTGTGCACTATACACGGTACACTGTACGCTGTGCACTGTGCACTATAAACGGTACACTGTACTCTGTGCACTGTGCACTATACACAGTACACTGTACTCTGCACTATACACGGTACACTGTACTCTATGCCCTGTGCACTAAACACGGTACACTGTACTCTGTGCACTGTGCACTATACACGGTACACTGTACTCTGTGCACTGTGCACTATACACGGTACACTGTACTCTGTGCACTGTGCACTAAACACGGTACACTGTACTCTGTGCACTATACACGGTACACTGTACTATGTTCACTATACACGGTACACTGTACTCTGTGCACTGTACTCTGTGCACTGTACACTATACACGGTACACTGTACTCTGTGCACTATACACGGTACACTGTACTCTGTGCACTGTGCACTATACACGGTACTCTGTGCACTGTGCACTATACACGGTACACTGTACTCTGTGCACTGTGCACTATACACGGTACACTGTACTCTGTGCACTGTGCACTATACACGGTACACTGTACTCTGTGTGCTGTGCACTATACACGGTACACTGTACGTTGTGCACTGTGCACTATACACGGTACACTGTGCACTGTGCACTATACACAGTACACTGTACTCTGCACTATACACTGTACACTGTACTCTATGCCCTGTGCACTAAACACGGTACACTGTACTCTGTGCACTGTGCACTATACACGGTACACTGTACCCTGTGCACTGTGTACTATACACGGTACACTGTACTCTGTGCACTGTGCACTATACACGGCACACTGTACTCTGTTCACTATACACGGTACACTGTACTCTGTGCACTGTACACCATACACGGTACACAGTACTCTGTGCACTATACACGGTACACTGTACTCTGTGCGCTGTGCACTATACACGGTACACTGTACTCTGTGCACTGTGCACTGTGCACTATACACGGTACACTGTACTCTGTGCACTGTGCACTATACACGGTACACTGTACTCTGTGCACTGTTTTCTAATACACGGTACACTGTACTCTGTGCACTATACACAGTACACTGTACTCTGTGCACTGTGCACTATCAACGGTACACTGTACTCTGTGCACTATACACGGTACACTGTACTCTGTGCACTGTGTACTATACACGGTACACTGTACTCTGTTCACTATACATGGTACACTGTGCACTGTGCACTATACACGGTACACTGTACTCTGTGCACTGTCCACTATACACAGTACCCTGTACTCTGTGCACTATCCACGGTACACTGTACTCTGTGCCCTGTGCACTATACGTGGTACACTGTACTCTGTGCACTGTGCACTATACACGGTACACTGTACTCTGTGCACCGTGCACTATACACGGTACACTGTACTCTGTGCACTGTGCACTATACACGGTGCACTGTACTCTGTGCACTGTGCACTATACACGGTACACTGTACTCTGTGTGCTGTGCACTATACACGGTACACTGTACGCTGTGAACTGTGCACTATACACGGTACACTGTACTCTGTGCAATGTGCACTATACACAGTACACTGTACTCTGCACTTTACACGGTACACTGTACCCTATGCCCTGTGCACTAAACACGAAACACTGTACTATTTGCACTGTGCACTATACACGGTACACTGTACTTTGTGCACTCTTCACTATACACGGTACACTGTACTCTGTGCACTGTCCACTAAACACGGTACACTGTACTCTGTGCACTATACACGGTACACTGTACTATGTTCACTATACATGGTACACTGTACTCTGTGCACTGTACACTATACACGGTACACTGTACTCTGTGCACTATACACGGTACACTGTACTCTGTGCACTGTGCACTATACACGGTACACTGTACTCTGTGTGCTGTGCACTATACACGGTACACTGTACGCTGTGCACTATACACGGTACACTGTACTCTGTGCAATGTGCACTATACACAGTACACTGTACTCTGCACTTTACACGGTACACTGTACCCTATGCCCTGTGCACTAAACACGAAACACTGTACTATTTGCACTGTGCACTATACACGGTACACTGTACTTTGTGCACTCTTCACTATACACGGTACACTGTACGCTGTGCACTGTGCACTATACACGGTACACTGTGCACTGTGCACTATACACAGTACACTGTACTCTGCACTTTACACGGTACACTGTACTCTATGCCCTGTGCACTAAACACGGTACACTGTACTCTATGCACTGTGCACTATACACGGTACACTGTACTCTTTGCACTGTGCACTATACACGGTACACTGTACTATGTGCACTATACACGGTACACTGTACTATGTTCACTATACACGGTACACTGTACTCTGTGCACTGTACTCTGTGCAATGTACACTATACACGGTACACTGTACTCTGTGCACTATACACGGTACACTGTACTCTGTGCACTGTGCACTATACACGGTACACTGTACTCTGTGCACTGTGCACTATACACGGTACGCTGTACTCTGTGCACTGTGTACTATACACGGTACACTGTACTCTGTGCACTATACACGGTACACTTTACTCTGTGTGCTGTGCACTATACACGGTACACTGTACGCTGTGCACTGTGCACTATACACGGTACACTGTACTCTGTGCACTGTGCACTATACACAGTACACTGTACTCTGCACTATACACAGTACACTGTACTCTATGCCCTGTGCACTAAACACGGTACACTGTACTCTGTGCACTGTGCACTATACACGGTACACTGTACCCTGTGCACTGTGCACTATCCACGGTACACTGTACTCTGTGCCCTGTGCACTATACGTGGTACACTGTACTCTGTGCACTGTGCACTATACACGGTACACTGTACTCTGTGCACCGTGCACTATACACGGTACACTGTACTCTGTGCACTGTGCACTATACACGGTGCACTGTACTCTGTGCACTGTGCACTATACACGGTACACTGTACTCTGTGTGCTGTGCACTATACACGGTACACTGTACGCTGTGAACTGTGCACTATACACGGTACACTGTACTCTGTGCAATGTGCACTATACACAGTACACTGTACTCTGCACTTTACACGGTACACTGTACACTATGCCCTGTGCACTAAACACGAAACACTGTACTATTTGCACTGTGCACTATACACGGTACACTGTACTTTGTGCACTCTTCACTATACACGGTACACTGTACTCTGTGCACTGTCCACTAAACACGGTACACTGTACTCTGTGCACTATACACGGTACACTGTACTATGTTCACTATACATGGTACACTGTACTCTGTGCACTGTACACTATACACGGTACACTGTACTCTGTGCACTATACACGGTACACTGTACTCTGTGCACTGTGCACTATACACGGTACACTGTACTCTGTGTGCTGTGCACTATACACGGTACACTGTACGCTGTGCACTGTGCACTATACACGGTACACTGTACTCTGTGCAATGTGCACTATACACAGTACACTGTACTCTGCACTTTACACGGTACACTGTACCCTATGCCCTGTGCACTAAACACGAAACACTGTACTATTTGCACTGTGCACTATACACGGTACACTGTACTTTGTGCACTCTTCACTATACACGGTACACTGTACGCTGTGCACTGTGCACTATACACGGTACACTGTGCACTGTGCACTATACACAGTACACTGTACTCTGCACTTTACACGGTACACTGTACTCTATGTCCTGTGCACTAAACACGGTACACTGTACTCTATGCACTGTGCACTATACACGGTACACTGTACTCTTTGCACTGTGCACTATACACGGTACACTGTACTATGTGCACTATACTCGGTACACTGTACTATGTTCACTATACACGGTACACTGTACTCTGTGCACTGTACTCTGTGCAATGTACACTATACACGGTACACTGTACTCTGTGCACTATACACGGTACACTGTACTCTGTGCACTGTGCACTATACACGGTACACTGTACTCTGTGCACTGTGCACTATACACGGTACACTGTACTCTGTGCACTGTGCACTATACACGGTACACTGTACTCTGTGCACTGTGCACTATACACGGTACACTTTACTCTGTGTGCTGTGCACTATACACGGTACACTGTACGCTGTGCACTGTGCACTATACACGGTACACTGTACTCTGTGCACTGTGCACTATACACAGTACACTGTACTCTGCACTATACACAGTACACTGTACTCTATGCCCTGTGCACTAAACACGGTACACTGTACTCTGTGCACTGTGCACTATACACGGTACACTGTACCCTGTGCACTGTGTACTATACACGGTACACTGTACTCTGTGCACTGTGCACTATACACGGTACACTCACTACTGGGAGCAACCCTGTGAAAACTATGTGAAATGCATGTGAATTTTTCACAGGATTTTCACATGGTTTTCACACAGTTTTTCACACAGAATTTCACAGAAATGTGAAAATTCATGTGAAATAAACATGTGAAAACCATGTGAAACGGGCTCCACGTTTTCACAAGGTATTTCACAGTATAGGATGTGAAAAACCATGTGAAAGGGCATGTGAAACTTCTGTCACAAGGCAGGTAAACTACCCTGTGAAAATGGATGTGAAAACAGTAATCATGTGAAATACCATGTGAAATCTTACTCACTTGGTACAGGAAAAGGTAACCACCCTGTGAAAATGGATGTGAAAACAATAATTATGTGAAATACCATGTGAAATGGGTGTGAAATCTTACTCACTTGGTACAGGAAAAGGTAACCACCCTGTGAAAATGGATGTGAAAACAATAATTATGTGAAATACCATGTGAAATACCATGTGAAATCTTACTCACTTGGTACAGGAAAAGGTAACCACCCTGTGAAAATGGATGTGAAAACAATAATTATGTGAAATACCATGTGAAATGGGATGTGAAATCTTACTCACTTGGTACAGGAAAAGGTAACCACCCTGTGAAAATGGATGTGAAAACAATAATTATGTGAAATACCATGTGAAATGGGATGTGAAATCTTACTCACTTGGTACAGGAAAAGGTAACCACCCTGTGAAAATGGATGTGAAAACAATAATTATGTGAAATACCATGTGAAATCTTACTCACTTGGTACAGGAAAAGGTAACCACCCTGTGAAAATGGATGTGAAAACAATAATACCGTCTACAGAGCACAATTTATTGTTTGTAATGATGTTATATGGGAAGTTCACGGTGTCCGCTTTAGCAAGAGTCAAAACAATAAAATTGTTCATTTGTTAATGCGAAAGTGTCCATAATTCTGTAATAGCGAGAGTTTGCACTAGCGGGAGTCATTTCCAGTCAAACCTTTTGCCAGGATCTGGATTTTGTCCCTAATAGTGAGTGTCTGTATTTAATAGCAGGGTGTCCGCAAGGCGAGAGTTGACTGTACTGTGAAATGCATTTGTCAATGTGATATAAAGTAAATGAAACTGGTAAATAAAAGTTGGAAAATACCCAGCATTGAAGAACTTGTTTCTCAATTTCATTTCTCTACAAAAAGGAAAAATCTCATAAATTTATGACAGGCATATATTTGAAATCACAGAAATCACATATTATTCAAAATTAACACAGTACAGTCAACCTTTGCTTGTGGACACCTATTGTAGCTGCTATGGGCACCTTGTTTTTATATACGTCCAGGATTTTAAGTCCTAGCAAATTAATCTTAAACGGAATGGGATATCAAAATAGTAGCCGCAAAGGTTTCCATAAAAGTGGGAGTTGACTGTACTGGCCAGTGGTGTCTCAAATACAAATCAAGTACCACGGCTGGGTTGTTCGAAGCCGATTAACACTAAAGCAAGATTAAAATTTGATCAAGGGTTCAATTTCTCTTTGATAAAAGTTTTTTTATTGCTTATAGAATGATACATGTAAACATGTAGTCATGAAAAAAACAGAGGCAAGAAACAATAACAGTAGCAAAATACAGTGTCTGAGTCACAAACAATGTAATAATTTTACAGTATATAGGATTTGTGTTGGATACCAACTGAAACAGCAAGTTTCTGTCCATAATTTGGTTTTCTTTTGTGACAGATGTATTGACTGCCAGTACTAAAGGCCTTCAAATTCATAGTTGCAAGTGTCAAAGACTACATTTTCCAGCCACAATATCACACTTTATATTCAAAGTATCATCACTCGTGTTTGTGAATTGTTTTCCACTTAGCTTTTTACAACATATTGCTCCTTTGGTGAATGTTTACTGCAAGCCCTTTAAGACCTACAACAAAAGCACAAGGCAACATTTGCTTAAAACCTTGTCTTCATGTGTATAAGATTCTCAGATTGTTAGATGTGTAAAGTAAAATTATCTAATGTGCCCAGAAACATGATTTCAGATCAAGTACTACCACAGATCTAAATGCTACAGTGCTTTCTTTCTTGCTTAATTATCAATTTTAAGCTTTCACAAAAGCTTTAATTTATAATATTTATGGACAAGAACAAAGCACACTCAAATGCAAAGATTGAGTTGATATTATCACACTGACTCCACTGATCACCGATCGAGAAGAGTATTACAAAACCTTCTTCTAAAAGCCTTACGATTATTTCTACTTACATTCTCAGAGGTAAAAGATCCTGATTTTGCTGTTTAAGGCATCATTTCAAGAGGCTATTTTCAGTAAAAAGTTCTTCATACACAGTGTATAAGTGACCGTTGAAAGCAAGTTGAAATTTTGCGCGCCTATTAGAGTGCTGCATCATGGGATAGATCAACTCGTTTCCAGGTCTTCTCAGCATGTAAATCCAAGATGGCGGCTCATCTGTGTGGTATGGTCGAATTCCACACAAGAAACCCAGCTTTTTACTCCATTAAGAGGCCTTTCAAAGGCTGGAAAATATTCAGGAAACATTTAAAGAAGTGCCTGGCGATTCCAAGCAATTTTACTCGCACGGAGCTAGGATATTATTGACTGCTAACCTCTTCTAAATTCAACCTTGAGGCATTCCTACATGTACCTCTAAAAGGTAAACTGACCACTTTGGAAAGTATGTTGTTTTCATAAGGAAAGCTCAATATCAGTCAATAGCAATCGATGCAAACTTCTCGCAGTCTGGGTTTTTGAACTAAAATAACAAGCTTACATGTTGCTGCTTGAACAGATATCAGTAAGCTTATAATTTGTTGGTGGAAATGTAAAGTATTGAATTATGACAGTAGAATGCTTAATGGAAAAGATTACTGTCTGAACATCGCATTTACAATGAAACAATCTTGAGTTGCTGAATAAAATAGGACTAAATGTTATTATGACTTTGTCATAATTTTTAAATATGGGTGCATGGGATAAAACATCATGTTAATTCGTTCACATCAAGCCATGAATAATTTCACATGGTCTTTCACATGATTCTTGCTTCCTTACTTTTGTGATGAAATTTCTCAGGATGTTTCACAGGATAGCATATCAAGAGCTCCATTTTTCACATGGCTTTGCAAATTTCACACACTTTTTCACAGGCCAGAATAAATGCTGGTTTTCTTATGGCCAAGAAGCATATTGTTTCACAGGATATTTCACAGGGTGATGTGTGTTGTGTAACAACCAAGATATGTTTCACAGGTTGTTTCACATGGTTCCCAAGAGGTTCCAAAAGTATCTTAAAATTTCACAGTTAATTTCACAGGTTGCATTTGTCTTGTAACTTTGTACAAGGAGCACTAATAATATCACATGGTTTTTCACAGGGTGTTTCACATGCCAAAAAAATTCACACGGTTTTCACATGCATTTCACATAGTTTTCACAGGGTTGCTCCCAGTAGTGACTGTACTCTGTGCACTATACACAGCACACTGTACTCTGTTCACTATACACGGTACACTGTACTCTGTGCACTGTACACCATACACGGTACACAGTACTCTGTGCACTATACACGGTACACTGTACTCTGTGCGCTGTGCACTAAACACGGTACACTGTACTCTGTGCACTGTGCACTGTGCACTATACACGGTACACTGTACTCTGTGCACTGTGCACTGTGCACTATACACGGTACACTGTACTCTGTGCACTGTGCTCTATACACGGTACACTGTACTCTGTGCACTGTGCACTATACACGGTACACTGTACTCTGTGCACTGTGCACTATACACGGTACACTCTACTCTGTGCACTATACACGGTACACTGTACTCTGTGCACTATACACGGTACACCGTACTCTGTGCACTGTGCACTGTGCACTATACACGGTACACTGTACTCTGTGCACTGTGCACTATACACGGTACACTGGACTCAGTGCACTGTGCACTATGCACGGTACACTGTACTCTGTGCACTGTGCACTATACACGGTACACTCTACTCTGTGCACTATACACGGTACACTGTACTCTGTGCACTATACACGGTACACTGTACTCTGTGCACTGTGCACTGTGCACTATACACGGTACACTGTACTCTGTGCACTGTGCACTATACACGGTATAGTAGTATATACGGTATATACACGGTATATACACGGTATATACACAGTATATACACTGTACTCTGTGCGCTGTGCACTATACACGGTACACTGTACTCTGTGCACTGTGCACTGTGCACTATACACGGTACACTGTACTCTGTGCACTGTGCACTATACACGGTACACTGGACTCAGTGCACTGTGCTCTATACACGGTACACTGTACTCTGTGCACTGTGCACTATACACGGTACACTGTACTCTGTGCACTATACACGGTACACTGTACTCTTTGCACTATACACGGTACATTGTACTCTGTGCACTATACACGGTACACTGTACTCTCTGCACTGTGCACTATGCACGGTACACTGTACTCTGTGCACTGTGCACTATACACGGTACACTCTACTCTGTGCACTATACACGGTACACTGTACTCTGTGCACTATACACGGTACACTGTACTCTGTGCACTGTGCACTGTGCACTATACACGGTACACTGTACTCTGTGCACTGTGCACTATACACGGTATAGTATTATATACGGTATATACACGGTATATACACGGTATATACACTGTACTCTGTGCGCTGTGCACTATACACGGTACACTGTACTCTGTGCACTGTGCACTGTGCACTATACACGGTACACTGTACTCTGTGCACTGTGCACTATACACGGTATAGTAGTTTATACGGTATATACACGGTATATACACGGTATATACACGGTATATACACTGTACTCTGTGCGCTGTGCACTATACACGGTACACTGTACTCTGTGCACTGTGCACTGTGCACTATACACGGTACACTGTACTCTGTGCACTGTGCACTATACACGGTATAGTAGTTTATACGGTATATACACGGTATATACACGGTATATACACGGTATATACACTGTACTCTGTGCGCTGTGCACTATACACGGTACACTGTACTCTGTGCACTGTGCACTGTGCACTATACACGGTACACTGTACTCTGTGCACTGTGCAATATACACGGTACACTGTACTCTGTGCACTGTGCACTATACACGGCACACTGGACTCAGTGCACTGTGCTCTATACACGGTACACTGTACTCTGTGCACTGTGCACTATACACGGTACACTGTACTCTGTGCACTATACACGGTAGACTGTACTCTTTGCACTATACACGGAACACTGTACTCTGTGCACTATACACGGTACACTGTACTCTCTGCAATGTGCACTATGCACGGTACACTGTACTCTGTGAACTGTGCACTATACACGGTACACTGTACTCTGTGCACTATACACGGTACACTGTACTCTGTGCACTATACACGGTACACTGTACTCTGTGCACTGTGCACCATACACGGTACACTGTACTCTGTGCACAATACACGGTACACTGTACTCTCTGCACTGTGCACTATACACGGTACACTGTACTCTGTGCACTGTACACAATACACGGTACACAGTACTCTGTGCACTATACACGGTACACTGTACTCTATGCCCTGTGCACTAAACACGGTACACTGTACTCTGTGCACTGTGCACTATACACGGTACACTGTACCCTGTGCACTGTGTACTATACACGGTACACTGTACTCTGTGCACTGTGCACTATACACGGTACACTGTACTCTGTGCACTATACACGGCACACTGTACTCTGTTCACTATACACGGTACACTGTACTCTGTGCACTGTACACCATACACGGTACACAGTACTCTGTGCACTATACACGGCACACTGTACTCTGTTCACTATACACGGTACACTGTACTCTGTGCACTGTACACCATACACGGTACACAGTACTCTGTGCACTATACACGGTACACTGTACTCTGTGCACTGTGCACTATACACGGTACACTGTACCCTGTGCACTGTGTACTATACACGGTACACTGTACTCTGTGCACTGTGCACTATACACGGTACACTGTACTCTGTGCACTATACACGGCACACTGTACTCTGTTCACTATACACGGTACACTGTACTCTGTGCACTGTACACCATACACGGTACACAGTACTCTGTACACTATACACGGTACACTGTACTGTGTGCACTGTGCACTATACACGGTACGCTGTACCCTGTGCACTGTGTACTATACACGGTACACTGTACTCTGTGCACTGTGCACTATACACAGTACACTGTACTCTGCACTTTACACGGTACACTGTACTCTATGCCCTGTGCACTAAACACGGTACACTGTACTCTGTGCACTGTGCACTATACACGGTACACTGTACTCTGTGCACTGTGCACTATACACGGTACACTGTACTCTGTGCACTGTGCACTAAACACGGTACACTGTACTATGTGCACTATACACGGTACACTGTACTATGTTCACTATACACGGTACACTGTACTCTGTGCACTGTACTCTGTGCACTGTACACTATACACGGTACACTGTACTCTGTGCACTATACACGGTACACTGTACTCTGTGCACTGTGCACTATACACGGTACACTGTACTCTGTGCACTGTGCACTATACACGGTACACTGTACTCTGTGCACTGTGCACTATACACTGTACACTGTACTCTGTGCACTGTGCACTATACACGGTACACTGTACTCTGTGTGCTGTGCACTATACACGGTACACTGTACGCTGTGCACTGTGCACTATACACGGTACACTGTACTCTGTGCACTGTGCACTATACACAGTACACTGTACTCTGCACTATACACGGTACACTGTACTCTATGCCCTGTGCACTAAACACGGTACACTGTACTCTGTGCACTGTGCACTATACACGGTACACTGTACCCTGTGCACTGTGTACTATACACGGTACACTGTACTCTGTGCACTGTGCACTATACACGGTACACTGTATTCTGTGCACTATACACGGCACACTGTACTCTGTTCACTATACACGGTACACTGTACTCTCTGCACTGTACACCATACACGGTACAAAGTACTCTGTGCACTATACACGGTACACTGTACTCTGTGCGCTGTGCACTATACACGGTACACTGTACTCTGTGCACTGTGCACTGTGCACTATACACGGTACACTGTACTCTGTGCACTGTGCACTGTGCACTATACACGGTACACTGTACTCTGTGCACTGTGCACTATACACGGTATAGTAGTATATACGGTATATACACGGTATATACACTGTACTCTGTGCGCTGTGCACTATACACGGTACACTGTACTCTGTGCACTGTGCACTGTGCACCATACACGGTACACTGTACTCTCTGCACTGTGCACTATACACGGTGCACTGTACTCTCTGCACTAGACACGGTACACTGTACTCTGAGCACTACACAGCTGGCTTTTTGCGCTGCTTGCAAAAGCCGACCCATAATTGTGGTTTGAAACCAAACTCGTGGAATTCGATCCCAAGGGTGTTTTTTCGTTTTACCCCGATGGGGAATCTCAAAAAAACGAGTTTTGAACGCAATTGGACGACCTTCGTCAACCCAGCGTTTTCCGCTAATTGGTAAATCCACCCCAAAATGGTGGTATGAAACCGACCTCGTGGAATTCGATCCCAAGGGTGTTTTTTCGTTTTGCCCCGATGTGGATAGTCGAAAAAACGAGTTTTGAACGCAATTGGACGACCTTCGTCAACCCGGCGTTTTGCGCTGCTGGGAAAAGCCCACCCAAAATGGTGGTATGAAGCCGACCTCGTGGAATTCGATCCAAAGGGTGTTTTTTCGTTTCGCCCCGATGGGAAAACTCGAAAAAACGAGTTTTCAACGCAATTGGACGACATTCGTCAACCCGCCTTTTTGCACTGCTTGCAAAAGCCCAGCAAAAATGGTGGTATGAAACCGACCTCGTGGAATTTGATCCCAAGGGTGTTTTTTTGTTCCGTCCCGATGGGGAAACTCGACAAAACGAGTTTTCAACCCAATTGGACGACCTTGGTCAAACCGCCGTTTTGCGCTGCTTGGAAAATCCCACCCAAAATGGTGGTATGAAACCGACCTCGTGGAATTCGATCACAAGGGTGTTTTTTCGTTTCGCCCCGATGGGGAAACTCGACAAAACGAGTTTTGAACGCAATTGGACGACCTTCGTCAACCCAGCGTTTTCCGCTGCTTGGTAAAGCCCAGCAAAAATGGTGGTATGAAACCGACCTCGTGGAATTCGAACCCAAGGGTGTTTTTTCGTTTCGCCCCGATGGGGAAACTCGACAAAACGAGTTTTGAACGCAATTGGACGACCTTCGTCAACCCAGCGTTTTCCGCTGCTTGGTAAAGCCCAGCAAAAATAGTGGTATGAAACCGACCTCGTGGAATTCGAACCCAAGGGTGTTTTTTCGTTTCGCCCCGATGGGGAAACTCGACGAAACGAGTTTTCAACGCAATTGGACGACCTTCGTCAACCCGGCTTTTTGGACTGCATGCAAAAGCGCAGAAAAAATGGTGGTATGAAACCGACCTCATGGAATTCGATCCCAAGGGTTTTTTTTTTGTTTCCCCCTGATGGGGGAACTCGACAAAACGAGTTTTCAACCCAACTGGAACACCTTCGTCAACCCGGCTTTTTCCGCTGCTTGGTAAGTCCAACCCAAAATGGTGGTGTGAAACCGACCTCGTGGAATTCGATCCCAAGTGTGTTTTTTCGTTTCGCTCCGATGGGGAAAGTCGAAAAAACGAGTTTTCAACCCAATTGGAAGGACTTCGTCATCCCGGCGTTTTCCGCTGCTTCGTAAAGCCCACCCAAAATGGTGGTATGAAACCGACCTCGTGGAAATCGATCCCAAGGGTGCTTTTTCGTTTGGCCCCGATGGGGAAAGTCGAAAAAACGAGTTTTGAACGCAATTGGACGACCTTCGTCAACCCGGCGTTTTCCTCTGCTTGGTAAAACCAACCCAAAATGGTGGTATGAAATCGACCTCGTGGAATTCGATCCCAAGGGTGTTTTTTCGTTTCGCTCCGACGGGGAAAGTCGAAAAAACGAGTTTTCAAGGCAAATGGACGACCTTCGTCAACCCGCCTTTTTGCACTGCTTGCAAGGGCCCAGCAAAAATGTTGGTATGAAACCGACCTCGTGGAATTCGATCCCAAGGGTGTTTTTTTGTTTCGTCCCGATGGGAAAACTCGACAAAACGAGTTTTCAACCCAATTGGAGGAACTTCGTCATCCCGGCGTTTTCCGCTGCTTGGTAAAGCCCACCCAAAATGGTGTTATGAAACCGACCTGGTGGAATTCGATCCCAAGGGTGTTTTTTCGTTTCGCCCATATGGGGAAACTCGAAAAAACGAGTTTTCAACGCAATTGGACGTTTTTCGTCAACCCGGCGTTTTCCGCTCCTTGGTAAAGCCCTCCCAAAATGGTGGTATGATAACGAACTCGTTGAATTCGATCCAAGGGTGTTTTTTCGTTTAATTTGCCCCGATGGGGAAAGTCGAAAAAACGAGTTTTGAACGCAATTGGACGACCTTCGTCAACCCGGCTTTTTGCGCTGCTCGGAAAAGCCCACCCAAAATGGTCGTATGAAACCGACCTCGTGGAATTCGATCCAAAGGGTGTTTTTTCGTTTCGCCCCGATTGGGAAAGTCGAAAAAACGAGTTTTGAACGCAATTGGACGACCTTCGTCAACCCGGCTTTTTTCGCTGCTTCCAAAAGCTCTCCCAAAATGGTGGTATGATACCAAACTCGTTGAATTCGATCCAAGGGTGCTTTTTCGTTTTGCCCCGATGGGGAAAGTCGAAAAAACGAGTTTTGAACGCAATTGGACGACCTTCGTCAACCCGGCTTTTTGCGCTGCTGGGAAAAGCCCACCCAAAATGTTCGTATGAAACCGACCTCGTGGAATTCGATCCCAAGGGTGTTTTTTCCATTCGCCACGATGGGGAAAGTCGAAAAAACGTGTTTTGAACACTATTGGCGGGACTTCGTCAACCTGGCTTTTTTCACTGCTTGCAAAAGCCCAACCAAAATAGTAATATAAAAGCGACCTCGTGGAATTCGATCCCAAAGGTGTTTTTTCGTTTCGCCCCGATGGGGAAAGTCGAATAAACGAGTTTTGAACGCAATTGGACGACCTTCGTCAACCCGGCTTTTTGCACTGCTTGCAAAAGCACAGCAAAAATGGTGCTATGAAACCGACCTCGTGGAATTCGATCCCAAGGGTGTTTTTTTCGATTCCCCCCGATGGGGAAAGTCGAATTAACGAGTTTTGAACGCAATCGGACGACCTTCGTCAACCCAGCTTTTTTCGATGCTTGGGAAAGCCCACCAAAAATGGTGGTATGAAACCGAAATTGGTAAATTCTATTCCAAGGGTGATTCTTCGTTTCGCCGTGATGGCGAAAGTCGAAAAACGAGTTTTGAACGCAATTGGACGACCTTCGTCAACCCGCCGTCTTTCGCTGCTTGGAAAAGCCCACCCAAAATGGTGGTATGAAACAAGCCTCGTGGAATTGGATCCCAAGGGTGTTTTTTCGTTTCGCCCCGATGGGGAAAGACGAAAAAACGAGTTTTCAACGCAATTGGACGAACTTTGTCAACCCCGCTTTTTGCGCTGCTTGCAAAAGCCCACCAAAAATGGTGGTATGAAACCGACCTCGTGGAATTCGATCCGAAGTGTGTTTTTTCGTTTCGCAACGATGGGAAAAGTCGAAAAAATGAGGTTTCAACGCAATTGGACGACCTTCGTCAACCCGGCTTTTTGCAGTGCTTGCAAAAGCCCGGCAAAAATGGTGGTATGAAACCGAAATTGGTAAATTCGATTCCAAGGGTGATTCTTCGTTTCGCCGTGATGGGGAAAGTCGAAAAAACGAGTTTTGAACGGAATTGGACGACCTTCGTCAACCCGGCTTTTTACGCTGCTTGCAAAAGCCCACCAAAAATGGTGGTATGAAACCGACCTCGTGGAATTCGATCCCAAGGGTATTTTTTCGTTTCGCCCTGATATGGAAACTCGAAAACACGAGTTTTAAACGCAATTGGACGACCTTCGTTAAACCGGCGTTTTCCGCTTCTCTGAAAAGCCCTCCCAAAATGGTGGTATGAAACCGACTTCGTGGAATTCGATCCCAAGGGTGTTTTTTTCGTTTCGCTCCGATGGGAAAAGTCGAATAAACGACCTCCGTCAACCCGGCTTTTTGCACTGCTTGTAAAAGCCCACCCAAAATGGTGGTATGAACCCGACCTCGTGGAATTCGATCCCAAGCGTGTTTTTTCGTTTCGCCCCGATGGGGAAACTCGAAAAAACGCGTTTTGAACGCAATTGGACGACCTTCGTCAACCCGGCTTTTTGCACTGCTTGCAAAAGCCCACTAAAAATGGTGGTATGAAATCGAAATTGGTAAAATCGATTCCAAGGGTGTTTCTGCGTTTCGCTCCGATGGGGAAAGTCGAAAAAACGCGTTTTGAACGCATTTGGACGACCTTCGTCAACCCGGTTTTTTGCGCTGCTTGGAATAGCCCACCCAAAATGGTGGTATAAAACCAAAATTGGTAAATTCGATCCCAAGGCTGTTTTTTCGCTTCGCCCCGATGGGGAAAATCGAAAAAACGCGTTTTGAACGGAATTCGACGACCTTCGTTACCCCAGCGTTTTGCGCTGCTTTGAAAAGCCCACCCAAAATGGTGGCATGAAACCGAAATTTTAAAATTCGATCCCAAGGGTGTTTTTTCGTTTCCCCCCGATGGGGAAATTTAACAAAACGCGTTTTGAACGCAATTGGACCACTTTTGTGAACCCGGCTTTTTCCGCTGCTTGGAAAAGCCCACCCAAAATGGTGGCATGAAACCGAAATTGTAAAATTCGATCCCAAGGCTGTTTTTTCGCTTCGCCCCGATGGGGAAAGTTGAAAAATCGCGTTTTGAGTGCAATTAGAGGACCTTCGTCAACCCGGCTTTTTCCGCTGCTTGGAAAAGCCCACCCAAAATGGTGGCATGAAACTGAAATTGTAAAATTTGATCCCACGGCTGTTTTTTTTGTCTGGCCAAGATGGGAAAAGTTGAAAAAACGCGTTTTGAACGCAATTGGACGACCTTCGTCAACCCGGCTTTTTCCGCTGCTTGGAAAAGCCCACCCAAAATGGTGGCATGAAACCGAAATTTTAAAATTCGATCCCAAGGGTGTTTTTTCGTTTCGCCCCGATGGGGAAATTTAACAAAACGCGTTTTGAACGCAATTGAACCACTTTTGTGAACCCGGCTTTTTCCGCTGCTTGGAAAAGCCCACCCAAAATGGTGGCATGAAACTGAAATTTTAAAATTTGATCCCACGGCTGTTTTTTTTGTCTGGCCAAGATGGGAAAAGTTGAAAAAACGCGTTTTGAACGCAATTGGACGACCTTCGTCAACCCGGCTTTTTCCGCTGCTTGGAAAAGCCCACCCAAAATGGTGGCATGAAACCGAAATTTTAAAATTCGATCCCAAGGGTGTTTTTTCGTTTCCCCCCGATGGGGAAATTTAACAAAACGCGTTTTGAACGCAATTGAACCACTTTTGTGAACCCGGCTTTTTCCGCTGCTTGGAAAAGCCCACCCAAAATGGTGGCATGAAACTGAAATTTTAAAATTTGATCCCACGGCTGTTTTTTTTGTCTGGCCAAGATGGGAAAAGTTGAAAAAACGCGTTTTGAACGCAATTGGACGACCTTCGTGAACCCGGCTTTTTCCGCTGCTTGGAAAAGCCCACCCAAAATGGTGGCATGAAACCGAAATTTTAAAATTCGATCCCAAGGATGTTTTTTCGTTTCCCCCCGATGGGGAAATTTAACAAAACGCGTTTTGAACGCAATTGGACCACTTTCGTGAACCCGGGTTTTTCCGCTGCTTGGAAAAGCCCACCCAAAATGGTGGCATGAAACCGAAATTGTAAAATTTGATCCCATTGCTGTTTTTTTTGTCTGGCCAAGATGGGAAAAGTTGAAAAAACGCGTTTTGAACGCAATTGGACTACTTTCGTCAACCCGGCTTTTTCCGCTGCTTGGAAAAGCCCACCCAAAATGGTGGCATGAAACCGAAATTTTAAAATTCGATCCCAAGGGTGTTTTTTCTTTTCCCCCCGATGGGGAAATTTAACAAAACGCGTTTTGAACGCAATTGGACCACTTTCGTGAACCGGGCTTTTTCCGCTGCTTGGAAAAGCCCACCCAAAATGGTGGCATGAAACCGAAATTGTAAAATTCGATCCCAAGGCTGTTTTTTCGCTTCGCCCCGATGGGGAAAGTTAAAAAAAAACGCGTTTTGAACGCAATTGCACGACCTTCGTCAACCCGGTTTTTTCCGCTGCTTGGAAAAGCCCACCCAAAATGGTGGCATGAAACCGAAATTGTAAAATTCGATCCCAAAGCTGTTTTTCGCTTCGCCCCGATGGGGAAAGTTTAAAAAAACGCGTTTTGAACGCAATTGGATGACCTTCGTCAACCCGGCTTTTTCCGCTGCTAGGAAAAGCCCACCCAAAATGGTGGCATGAAACCGAAATTTTAAAATTCGATCCCAAGGCTGTTTTTTCGTTTCGCAACGATGGGGAAAGTTGAAAAAACGCGTTTTGAACGCAATTCGACGACCTTCGTCAACCCGGCTTTTTCCGCTGCTTGGAAAAGCCCAGCCAAAATGGTGGCATGAAACCGAAATTGTAAAATTCGATCCCAAGGCTTTTTTTTGGCTTCGCCCCGATGGGTAAAGTTGAAAAAACGCGTTTTGAACGCAATTGGACGATCTTCGTCAACCCGGCTTTTTCCGCTGCTTGGAAAAGCCCACCCAAAATGGTGGCATGAAACCGAAATTTTAAAATTCGATCCCAAGGGTGTTTTTTCGTTTCCCCCGTATGGGGAAATTTAACAAAACGCGTTTTGAACGCAATTGGTCCACTTTCGTGAACCCGGCTTTTTCCGCTGCTTGGAAAAGCCCACCTAAAATGGTGGCAGGAAACCGAAATTGTAAAATTCGATCCCAAGGCTGTTTTTTGGCTTCGCCAGGATGGGGAAAGTTGAAAAAACGCGTTTTGAACGCAATTGGACGACCTTCTTCAACCCGGCTTTTTCCGCTGCTTGGAAAAGCCCACCCAAAATGGTGGCATGAAACCGAAATTGTAAAATTCGATCCCAAAGCTGTTTTTTCGCTTCGCCCCGATGGGGAAAGTTTAAAAAAACGCGTTTTGAACGCAATTGGATGACCTTCGTCAACCCGGCTTTTTCCGCTGCTAGGAAAAGCCCACCCAAAATGGTGGCATGAAACCGAAATTTTAAAATTCGATCCCAAGGCTGTTTTTTAGTTTCGCAACGATGGGGAAAGTTGAAAAAACGCGTTTTGAACGCAATTCGACGACCTTCGTCAACCCGGCTTTTTCCGCTGCTTTGAAAAGCCCACCCAAAATGGTGGCATAAAACCGAAATTTAAAATTCGATCCCAAGGCTGTTTTTTAGTTTCGCAACGATGGGGAAAGTTGAAAAAACGCGTTTTGAACGCAATTCGACGACCTTCGTCAACCCGGCTTTTTCCGCTGCTTGGAAAAGCCCACCCAAAATGGTGGCATGAAACCGAAATTGTAAAATTCGATCCCAAGGCTGTTTTTTCGCTTCGCCCCTAAGGGGAAAGTTGAAAAAACGCGTTTTGAACGCAATTGGACGACCTTCGTCAACCCGGCTTTTTCCGCTGCTTTGAAAAGCCCACCCAAAATGGTGGCATAAAACCGAAATTTAAAATTCGATCCCAAGGCTGTTTTTTAGTTTCGCAACGATGGGGAAAGTTGAAAAAACGCGTTTTGAACGCAATTCGACGACCTTCGTCAACCCGGCTTTTTCCGCTGCTTGGAAAAGCCCACCCAAAATGGTGGCATGAAACCGAAATTGTAAAATTCGATCCCAAGGCTGTTTTTTCGCTTCGCCCCTAAGGGGAAAGTTGAAAAAACGCGTTTTGAACGCAATTGGACGACCTTCGTCAACCCGGCTTTTTCCGCTGCTTGGAAAAGCCCAGCCAAAATGGTGGCATGAAAAAGAAATTGTAAAATTTGATCTCACGGCTGTTTTTTTTGTCTGGCCAAGATGAGAAAAGTTGAAAAAACGCGTTTTGAACGCAATTGGACGACCTTCGTCAACCCGGCTTTTTCCGCTGCTTGGAAAAGCCCACCCAAAATGGTGGCATGAAACCGAAATTGTAAAATTCGATGCCAAGTGTGTTTTTTCGTTTCGCCCCGATAGGGAAAGTTGAAAAAACGCGTTTCGAACGCAATTCGACGACCTTCGTCAACCCGGCTTTTTCCGCTGCTTGGAAAAGCCCACCCGAAATTGTGCCATGAAACCGAAATTGTAAAATTCGATCCCTAGGGTGTTTTTTCGTTTCGCCCCCATGGGAAAAGTCAAAAAAACGCGTTTTGAACAAAATTATACGACCTTCGTCAACCCGGCTTTATGCGCTGCTTGGAAGAGCGCACCCAAAATGGTGGTATGAAACCAAAGTTGAAAAATTCGATTCCCAGGGTGTTTTTTCGTTTCGCCCCGATGGGGAAAGTGGAAAAAACGCGTTTTGCACAAAATTATACGACCTTCGTCAACCCGGCTTTATGCGCTGCTCTTAAAAGCCCACCCAAAACGGTGGTATGAAACCAAAATTTTAAAATTCGTTTCCCAGGGTGTTTTTTCGTTTCGACCCGATGGGGAAAGTCGAAAAAACGCGTTTTGAACAAAATTATACGACCTTCGTCAACCCGGCTTTATGCGCTGCTTGGAAAAGCCCTCCCAAAATGGTGGTATGAAACCAAAGTTGCAAAATTCGATTCCCAGGGTGTTTTTTCGTTTCGCCCCGATGGGGAAAGTCGAAAAAACGCGTTTTGAACAAAATTATACGACCTTCGTCAACCCGGCTTTATGCGCTGCTCTTAAAAGCCCACCCAAAATGGTGGTATGAAACCAAAATTTTAAAATTCGTTTCCTAGGGTGTTTTTTCGTTTCGCCCCGATGGGGAAAGTCGAAAAAACGCGTTTTGAACAAAATTATACGACCTTCGTCAACCCGGCTTTATGCGCTGCTCTTAAAAGCCCACCCAAAATGGTGGTATGAAACCAAAACTTTAAAATTCGTTTCCTAGGGTGTTTTTTCGTTTCGCCCCGATGGGGAAAGTCGAAAAAACGCGTTTTGAACAAAATTATACGACCTTCGTCAACCCGGCTTTATGCCCTGCTTGTAAAAGCCCACCCAAAATGGTGGTATGAAACGAAAGTTGCAAAATTCGATTCCCAGGGTGTTTTTTCGTTTCGCCCCGATGGGGAAAGTCGAAAAAACGCGTTTTGAACAACATTATACGACCTTCGTCAACCCGCCTTTATGGGCTGCTTGGAAAAGCCCACCCAAAATGGTGGTATGTAACGAAAGTTGCAAAATTCGACTCCCAGGGTGTTTTTTCGTTTCGCCCCGATGGGGAAAGTCGAAAAAACGCGTTTTGAACAAAATTATACGACCTTCGTCAACCCGGCTTTATGCGCTGCTCTTAAAAGCCCACCCAAAATGGTGGTATGAAACCAAAAGTTTAAAATTCGTTTCCTAGGGTGTTTTTTCGTTTCGCTCCGATGGGGAAAGTCGAAAAAACGCGTTTTGAACAAAATTATACGACCTTCGTCAACCCGGCTTTATGCCCTGCTTGTAAAAGCCCACCCAAAATGGTGGTATGAAACGAAAGTTGCAAAATTCGATTCCCAGGGTGTTTTTTCGTTTCGCCCCGATGGGGAAAGTCGAAAAAACTCGTTTTGAACAACATTATACGACCTTCGTCAACCCGGCTTTATGGGCTGCTTGGAAAAGCCCACCCAAAATGGTGGTATGTAACCAAAGTTGCAAAATTCGACTCCCAGGGTGTTTTTTCGTTTCGCCCCGATGGGGAAAGTCGAAAAAACGCGTTTTGAACAAAATTATACGACCTTCGTCAACCCGGCTTTATGCGCTGCTCTTAAAAGCCCACCCAAAATGGTGGTATGAAACCAAAATTTTAAAATTCGTTTCCTAGGGTGTTTTTTCGTTTCGCTCCGATGGGGAAAGTCGAAAAAACGCGTTTTGAACAAAATTATACGACCTTCGTCAACCCGGTTTTATGCCCTGCTTGTAAAAGCCCACCCAAAATGGTGGTATGAAACCAAAATTTTAAAATTCGTTTCCTAGGGTGTTTTTTCGTTTCGCCCCGATGGGGAAAGTCGAAAAAACGCGTTTTGAAAAAAATTATACGACCTTCGTCAACCCGGCTTTATGCGCTGCTCTTAAAAGCCCACCCAAAATGGTGGTATGAAACCAAAATTTTAAAATTCGTTTCCTAGGGTGTTTTTTCTTTTCGCTCCGATGGGGAAAGTCGAAAAAACGCGTTTTGAACAAAATTATACGACCTTCGTCAACCCGGTTTTATGCCCTGCTTGTAAAAGCCCACCCAAAATGGTGGTATGAAACGAAAGTTGCAAAATTCGATTCCCAGGGTGTTTTTTCGTTTCGCCCCGATGGGGAAAGTCGAAAAAACGCGTTTTGAACAACATTATACGACCTTCGTCAACCCGGCTTTATGCGCTGCTTGGAAAAGCCCACCCAAAATGATGGTATGAAACCAAAGTTGCAAAATTCGATTCTTAGGGTGTTTTTTCGTTTCGCCCCGATGGGGAAAGTCGAAAAAACGCGTTTTGAACAAAATTATACGACCTTCGTCAACTCGGCTTTATGCGCTGCTTGGAAAAGCCCACCCAAAATGGTGGTATGAAACCAAAGTTGCAAAATTCGATTCCCAGGGTGTTTTTTTCGTTTCGCCCCGATGGGGAAAGTCGAAAAAACGCGTTTTGAACAAAATTATACGACCTTCGTCAACCCGGCTTTATGCGCTGCTTGGAAAAGCCCACCCAAAATGGTGGTATGAAATCGAAATTGTAAAATTCGATTCCCAAGGTGTTTTTTCGTTTCGCCCCGATGGGGAAAGTCGAAAAAACGCGTTTTGAACAAAATTATACGACCTTCGTCAACCTGGCCTTATGCGCTGCTTTTAAAGGCCAACCCAAAATGGTGGTATGAAACCGAAATTTTAAAATTCGATTCCCAGTGTGTTTTTTCGTTTCGCCCCGATGGGGAAAATCGAAAAAACGCGTTTTGAACAAAATTATACGACCTTCGACAACCCGGCTTTATGCGCTGCTTGGAAAAGCCCACCCAAAATGGTGGTATGAAACCAAAGTTGCAAAATTCGATTCTTAGGGTGTTTTTTCGTTTCGCCCCGATGGGGAAAGTCGAAAAAACGCGTTTTGAACAAAATTATACGACCTTCGTCAACCCGGCCTTATGCGCTGCTTGGAAAAGCCCACTTAAAATGGTGGTATGAAACCGAAATTTTAAAATTCGATTCCCAGGGTGTTTTTTCGTTTCGCCCCGATGGGGAAAGTCGAAAAAACGCGTTTTGAACACTATTATACGACCGTCGTCAACCCGGCTTTATGCACTGCTTTGAAAAGCCCACCCAAAATGGTGGTATGAAATCGAAATTGTAAAATTCGATTCCCAAGGTGTTTTTTCGTTTCGCCCCGATGGGGAAAGTCGAAAAAACGCGTTTTGAACAAAATTATACGACCTTCGTCAACCCGGCTTTATGCACTGCTTTGAAAAGCCCACCCAAAATGGTGGTATAAAATCGAAGTTGCAAAATTCGATTCCCAGGGTGTTTTTTCGTTTCGCCCCGATGGCGAAAGTCGAAAAAACGCGTTTTGAACAAAATTATACGACCTTCGTCAACCCGGCTTTATGTGCTGCTTGGAAAAGCCCACTTAAAATGGTGGTATGAAACCGAAATTTTAAAATTCGATTCCCAGGGTGTTTTTTCGTTTCGCCCCGATGGCGAAAGTCGAAAAAACGCGTTTTGAACAAAATTATACGACCTTCGTCAACCCGGCTTTATGCGCTGCTTGGAAAAGCCCACTTAAAATGGTGGTATGAAACCGAAGTTGCAAAATTCGATTCCCAGGGTGTTTTTTCGTTTCGCCCCGATGGGGAAAGTCGAAAAAACGCGTTTTGAACAAAATTATACGACCTTCGTCAACCCGGCTTTATGCGCTGCTTGGAAAAGCCCACTTAAAATGGTGGTATGAAACCGAAATTTTAAAATTCGATTTCCAGGGTGTTTTTTCGTTTCGCCCCGATGGCGAAAGTCGAAAAAACGCGTTTTGAACAAAATTATACGACCTTCGTCAACCCGGCTTTATGCACTGCTTTGAAAAGCCCACCCAAAATGGTGGTATAAAATCGAAGTTGCAAAATTTGATTTCCAGGGTGTTTTTTCGTTTCGCCCCGATGGCGAAAGTCGAAAAAAGGCGTTTTGAACAAAATTATACGACCTTCGTCAACCAGGCTTTATGCGCTGCTTGGAAAAGCCCACTTAAAATGGTGGTATGAAACCGAAATTTTAAAATTCGATTCCCAGGGTGTTTTCTCGTTTCGCCCCGATGGCGAAAGTCGAAAAAACGCGTTTTGAACAAAATTATACGACCTTCGTCAACCCGGCTTTATGCGCTGCTTGGAAAAGCCCACTTAAAATGGTGGTATGAAACCGAAATTTTAAAATTCGATTCCCAGGGTGTTTTTTCGTTTCGCCCCGATGGCGAAAGTCGAAAAAACGCGTTTTGAACAAAATTATACGACCTTCGTCAACCCGGCTTTATGCCCTGCTTGTAAAAGCCCACCCAAAATGGTGGTATGAAACCAAAGTTGCAAAATTCGATTCCCAGGGTGTTTTTTCGTTTCTCCCCGATGGGGAAAGTCGAAAAAACGCGTTTTGAACAAAATTATACGACCTTCGTCAACCCGGCTTTATGCGCTGCTCTTAAAAGCCCACCCAAAATGGTGGTATGAAACCGGAATTTTAAAATTCGATTCCCAGGGTGTTTTTTCGTTTCGCCCCGATGGGGAAAGTCGAAAAAACGCGTTTTGAACAAAATTATACGACCTTCGTCAACCCGGCTTTATGCGCTCCTTGGAAAAGCCCACCCAAAATGGTGGTATGAAACCAAAGTTTCAAAATTCGATTCCCAGGGTGTTTTTTCGTTTCGACCCCATGGGGAAAGTCGAAAAAACGCGTTTTGAACAAAATTATACGACCTTTCTCAACCCGGCTTTATGCGGTGCTCTTAAAAGGCCACCCAAAATGGTGGTATGAAACCGAAATTTTAAAATTCGATTCCCAGGGTGTTTTTTCGTTTCGCCCCGATGGGGAAAGTCGAAAAAACGCGTTTTGAACAAAATTATACGACCTTCGTCAACCCGGCTTTATGCGCTGCTTGGAAAAGCCCACCCAAAATGGTGGTATAAAATCGAAGTTGCAAAATTCGATTCCCAGGGTGTTTTTTCGTTTCGCCCCGATGGGGAAAGTCGAAAAAACGCGTTTTGAACAAAATTATACGACCTTCGTCAACCCGGCTTTATGCACTGCTTTGAAAAGCCCACCCAAAATGGTGGTATAAAATCGAAGTTGCAAAATTCGATTCCCAGGGTGTTTTTTCGTTTCGCCCCGATGGCGAAAGTCGAAAAAACGCGTTTTGAACAAAATTATACGACCTTCGTCAACCCGGCTTTATGCGCTGCTTGGAAAAGCCCACCCAAAATGCTGGTATGAAATCGAAATTGTAAAATTCGATTCCCAGGGTGTTTTTTCTTTTCGCCCCGATGGGGAAAGTCGAGAAAACGCGTTTTGAACAAAATTATACGACCTTCGTCAACCCGGCTTTATGCCCTGCTTGTAAAAGCCCACCCAAAATGGTGGTATGAAACCAAAGTTGCAAAATTCGATTCCCAGGGTGTTTTTTCGTTTCGCCCCGATGGGGAAAGTCGAAAAAACGCCTTTTGAACAAAGTTATACGACCTTTGTCAACCCGGCTTTATGCGCTGCTCTTAAAAGGCCACCCAAAGTGGTGGTATGAAACCGAAATTTTAAAATTCGATTCCCAGGGTGTTTTTTCGTTTCGCCCCGATGGGGAAAGTCGAAAAAACGCGTTTTGAACAAAATTATACGACCTTCGTCAACCCGACTTTATGCGCTGCTTGGAAAAGCCCACCGAAAATGGTGGTATGAAACCAAAGTTGCAAAATTCGATTCCCAGGGTGTTTTTTCGTTTTGACCCGATGGGGAAAGTCGAAAAAACGTGTTTTGAACAAAATTTTACGACCTTCGTCAACCCGGCTTAATGCGCTGCTTGGAAAAGCCCACCAAAAATGGTGGTATGAAACCAAATTTTCAAAATTCGATTCCCAGGGTGTTTTTTCGTTTCGACCCGATGGGGAAAGTCGAAAAAACGCGTTTTGAACAAAATTATACGACCTTCGTCAACCCGGCTTTATGCGCTGCTTGGAAAAGCCCACCCAAAATGCTGGTATGAAATCGAAATTGTAAAATTCGATTCCCAGGGTGTTTTTTCTTTTCGCCCCGATGGGGAAAGTCGAGAAAACGCGTTTTGAACAAAATTTTACGACCTTCGTCAACCCGGCTTAATGCGCTGCTTGGAAAAGCCCACCCAAAATGGTGGTATGAAACCAAAGTTTCAAAATTGGATTCCCAGGGTGTTTTTTCGTTTCGCCCCGATGGGGAAAGTCGAAAAAACGCGTTTTGAACAAAATTATACGACCTTCGTCAACCCGGCTTTATGCGCTGCTTGGAAAAGCCCACCCAAAATGCTGGTATGAAATCGAAATTGTAAAATTCGATTCCCAGGGTGTTTTTTCTTTTCGCCCCGATGGGGAAAGTCGAGAAAACGCGTTTTGAACAAAATTATACGACCTTCGTCAACCCGGCTTTATGCCCTGCTTGTAAAAGCCCACCCAAAATGGTGGTATGAAACCAAAGTTGCAAAATTCGATTCCCAGGGTGTTTTTTCGTTTCGCCCCGATGGGGAAAGTCGAAAAAACGCCTTTTGAACAAAGTTATACGACCTTTGTCAACCCGGCTTTATGCGCTGCTCTTAAAAGGCCACCCAAAGTGGTGGTATGAAACCGCAATTTTAAAATTCGATTCCCAGGGTGTTTTTTCGTTTCGCCCCGATGGGGAAAGTCGAAAAAACGCGTTTTGAACAAAATTATACGACCTTCGTCAACCCGACTTTATGCGCTGCTTGGAAAAGCCCACCGAAAATGGTGGTATGAAACCAAAGTTGCAAAATTCGATTCCCAGGGTGTTTTTTCGTTTTGACCCGATGGGGAAAGTCGAAAAAACGCGTTTTGAACAAAATTTTACGACCTTCGTCAACCCGGCTTAATGCGCTGCTTGGAAAAGCCCACCAAAAATGGTGGTATGAAACCAAATTTTCAAAATTCGATTCCCAGGGTGTTTTTTCGTTTCGACCCGATGGGGAAAGTCGAAAAAACGCGTTTTGAACAAAATTATACGACCTTCGTCAACCCGGCTTTATGCGCTGCTTGGAAAAGCCCACCCAAAATGGTGGTATGAAATCGAAATTGTAAAATTCGATTCCCAGGGTGTTTTTTCTTTTCGCCCCGATGGGGAAAGTCGAGAAAACGCGTTTTGAACAAAATTATACGACCTTCGTCAACCCGGCTTTATGCGCTGCTTGGAAAAGCCCACCCAAAATAATGGTATGAAATCGAAATTGTAAAATTCGATTCCCAGGGTGTTTTTTTGTTTCGCCCCGATGGGGAAAGTCGAAAAAACGCGTTTTGAACAAAATTATACGACCTTCGTCAACCCGGCTTTATGCCCTGCTTGTAAAAGCCCACCCAAAATGGTGCTATGAAACCAAAGTTGCAAAATTCGATTCCCAGGGTGTTTTTTCCCTTCACCCCGATGGGGAAAGTCGAAAAAACGCGTTTTGAACAAAATTATACGACCTTCGTCATCCCGACTTTATGCGCTGCTTGGAAAAGCCCACCCAAAATGGTGGTATGAAACCAAAGTTGCAAAATTCGATTCCCAGGGTGTTTTTTCGTTTCGCCCCGATGGGGAAAGTCGAAAAAACGCGTTTTGAACAAAATTATACGACCTTCGTCAACCCGGCTTTATGCGCTGCTCTTAAAAGCCCACCCAAAATGGTGGTATGAAACCGGAATTTTAAAATTCGAATCCCAGGGTATTTTTTCGTTTCGCCCCGATGGGGAAAGTCGAGAAAACGCGTTTTGAACAAAATTATACGACCTTCGTCAACCCGGCTTTATGCCCTGCTTGTAAAAGCCCACCCAAAATGGTGGTATGAAACCAAAGTTGCAAAATTCGATTCCCAGGGTGTTTTTTCGTTTCGCCCCGATGGGGAAAGTTGAAAAAACGCCTTTTGAACAAAATTATACGACCTTTGTCAACCCGGCTTTATGCGCTGCTCTTAAAAGGCCACCCAAAATGGTGGTATGAAACCGAAATTTTAAAATTCGATTCCCAGGGTGTTTTTTCGTTTCGCCCCGATGGGGAAAGTCGAAAAAACGCGTTTTGAACAAATTTATACGACCTTCGTCAACCCGACTTTATGCGCTGCTTGGAAAAGCCCACCCAAAATGGTGGTATGAAACCAAAGTTGCAAAATTCGATTCCCAGGGTGTTTTTTCGTTTCGCCCCGATGGGGAAAGTCGAAAAAACGCGTTTTGAACAAAATTTTTCGACCTTCGTCAACCCGGCTTAATGCGCTGCTTGGAAAAGCCCACCCAAAATGGTGGTATGAAACCAAAGTTTCAAAATTCGATTCCCAGGGTGTTTTTTCGTTTCGACCCGATGGGGAAAGTCGAAAAAACGCGTTTTGAACAAAATTATACGACCTTTGTCAACCCGGCTTTATGCGCTGCTCTTAAAAGGCCACCCAAAATGGTGGTATGAAACCGAAATTTTAAAATTCGATTCCAAGGGTGTTTTTTCGTTTCGCCCCGATGGGGAAAGTCGAAAAAACGCGTTTTGAACAAAATTATACGACCTTCGTCAACCCGGCTTTATGCGCTGCTTGGAAAAGCCCACCCAAAATGGTCGTATGAAACCAAAGTTGCAAAATTCGATTCCCAGGGTGTTTTTTCGTTTTGCCCCGATAGGGAAAGTCGAAAAAACGCGTTTTGAACAAAATTATACGACCTTCGTCAACCCGGCTTTATGCGCTGCTTGGAAAAGCCCACCCAAAATGGTGGTATGAAACCGAAATTTTAAAATTCGATTTCCAGGATGTTTTTTCGTTTCGCCCGGATGGCGAAAGTCGAAAAAACGCGTTTTGAACAAAATTATACGACCTTCGTCAACCCGGCTTTATGCGCTGCTTGGAAAAGCCCACCCAAAATGGTGGTATGAAACCGAAATTGTAAAATTCGATTCCCAGGGTGTTTTTTCGTTTCGCCCCGATGGGGAAAGTCGAAAAAACGCGTTTTGAACAAAATTATACGACCTTCGTCAACCCGGCTTTGTGCGCTGCTTGGAAAAGCCCACCCAAAATGGTGGTATCAAATCGAAATTGTAAAATTCGAATCCCAGGGTGTTTTTTCGTTTCGCCCCGATGGGGAAAGTCGAGAAAACGCGTTTTGAACAAAATTATACGACCTTCGTCAACCCGGGTTTATGCCCTGCTTGTAAAAGCTCACCCAAAATGGTGGTATGAAACCAAAGTTGCAAAATTCGATTCCCAGGGTGTTTTTTCGTTTCGCTTCGATGGGGAAAGTCGAAAAAATGCGTTTTGAACAAAATTATACGACCTTCGTCAACCCGGCTTTATGCGCTGCTTGGAAAAGCCCACCCAAAATGGTGGTATGAAATCGAAATTGTAAAATTCGATTCCCAGGGTGTTTTTTCGTTTCGCCTCGATGGGGAAAGTCGAAAAAACGCGTTTTGAACAAAATTATACGACCTTCGTCAACCCGGCTTTATGCGCTGCTCTTAAAAGCCTACGCAAAATAGTGGTATGAAACCGAAATATTAAAATTCGATTCCTAGGGTGTTTTTTCGTTTCGCCCTGATGGGGAAAGTCGAAAAAACGCGTTTTGAACAAAATTATACGACCTTCGTCAACCCGGCTTTATGCGCTTCTCTTAAAAGCCCACGCAAAATGGTGGTATGAAACCAAAATTTTAAAATTCGATTCCCATGGTGTTTTTTCGTTTCGCCCCGATGGGGAAAGTCGAAAAAACGCGTTTTGAACAAAATTATACGACCTTCGTCAACCCGGCTTTATGCGCTGCTCTTAAAAGCCCACGCAAAATAGTGGTATGAAACCGAAATATTAAAATTCGATTTCTAGGGTGTTTTTTCGTTTCGCCCTGATGGGGAAAGTCGAAAAAACGCGTTTTGAACAAAATTATACGACCTTCGTCAACCCGGCTTTATGCGCTGCTCTTAAAAGCCCACGCAAAATGGTGGTATGAAACCAAAATTTTAAAATTCGATTCCCAGGGTGTTTTCTCGTTTCGCCCCGATGGCGAAAGTCGAAAAAACGCGTTTTGAACAAAATTATACGACCTTCGTCAACCCGGCTTTATGCGCTGCTTGGAAAAGCCCACCCAAATTGGTGATATGAAACCAAAGTTGCAAAATTCGATTCCCAGGGTGTTTTTTCGTTTCGCCCCGATGGGGAAAGTCGAAAAAACGCGTTTTGAAAAAAATTATACGACCTTCGTCAACCCGGCTTTATGCGCTGCTTGGAAAAGCCCACCCAAATTGGTGATATGAAACCAAGGTTGCAAAATTCGATTCCCAGGGTGTTTTTTCGTTTCGCCCCGATGGGGAAAGTCGAAAAAACGCGTTTTGAAAAAATTTATACGACCTTCGTCAACCCGGCTTTATGCCCTGCTTGTAAAAGCCCACCCAAAATGGTGGTATGAAACCAAAGTTGCAAAATTCGATTCCCAGAAAGTTTTTTCGTTTCGCCCCGATGGGGAAAGTCGAAAAAACGCGTTTTGAACAAAATTATACGACCTTCGTCAACCCGGCTTTATGCGCTGCTCTTAAAAGCCCACGCAAAATAGTGGTATGAAACCGAAATATTAAAATTCGATTCCTAGGGTGTTTTTTCGTTTCGCCCTGATGGGGAAAGTCGAAAAAACACGTTTTGAACAAAATTATACGACCTTCGTCAACCCGGCTTTATGCGCTTCTCTTAAAAGCCCACGCAAAATGGTGGTATGAAACCAAAATTTTAAAATTCGATTCCCAGGGTGTTTTCTCGTTTCGCCCCGATGGCGAAAGTCGAAAAAACGCGTTTTGAACAAAATTATACGACCTTCGTCAACCCGGCTTTATGCGCTGCTTGGAAAAGCCCACCCAAATTGGTGATATGAAACAAAAGTTGCAAAATTCGATTCCCAGGGTGTTTTTTCGTTTCGCCCCGATGGGGAAAGTCGAAAAAACGCGTTTTGAAAAAAATTATACGACCTTCGTCAACCCGGCTTTATGCGCTGCTTGGAAAAGCCCACCCAAATTGGTGATATGAAACCAAAGTTGCAAAATTCGATTCCCAGGGTGTTTTCTCGTTTCGCCCCGATGGGGAAAGTCGAAAAAACGCGTTTTGAAAAAAATTATACGACCTTCGTCAACCCGGCTTTATGCCCTGCTTTTAAAAGCCCACCCAAAATGGTGGTATGAAACCAAAGTTGCAAAATTCGATTCCCAGGGAGTTTTTTCGTTTCGCCCCGATGGGGAAAGTCGAAAAAACGCGTTTTGAACAAAATTATACGACCTTCGTCAACCCGGCTTTATGCGCTGCTCTTAAAAGGCCACCCAAAATGGTGGTATGAAACCGAAATTTTAAAATTCGATTCCCAGGGTGTTTTTTCGTTTCGCCCCGATGGGGAAAGTCGAAAAAACGCCTTTTGAACAAAATTATACGACCTTCTTTAACCCCACTTTATGCGCTGCTTGGAAAAGCCCACCCAAAATGGTGGTATGAAACCAGAGTTGCAAAATTCGATTCCCAGAGTGTTTTTTCGTTTCGCCCCGATGGGGAAAGTCGAAAAAACGCGTTTTGAACAAAATTATACGACCTTCGTCAACCCGGCTTAATTCGCTGCTTGGAAAAGCCCACCCAAAATGGTGGTATGAAACCAAAGTTTCAAAATTCGATTCCCAGGGTGTTTTTTCGTTTCGACCCGATGGGGAAAGTCGAAAAAACGCGTTTTGAACAAAATTATACGACCTTTGTCAACCCGGATTTATGCGCTGCTCTTAAAAGGCCACCCAAAATGGTGGTATGAAACCGAAATTTTAAAATTCGATTCCCAGGGTGGTTTTTCGTTTCGCCCCGATGGGGAAAGTCGAAAAAACGCGTTTTGAACAAAATTATACGACCTTCGTCAACCCGGCTTTATGCCCTGCTTGTAAAAGCCCACCCAAAATGGTGCTATGAAACCAAAGTTGCAAAATTCGATTCCCAGGGTGTTTTTTCGTTTCGCCCCGATGGGGAAAGTCGAAAAAACGCGTTTTGAACAAAATTATACGACCTCCGTCAACCCGGCTTTATGCGCTGCTTGGAAAAGCCCACCCAAAATGGTGGTATGAAACCAAAGTTGCAAAATTCGATTCCCAGGGTGTTTTGTCGTTTCGCCCCGATGGGGAAAGTCGAAAAAACGCGTTTTGAACAAAATTATACGACCTTCGTCAACCCGGCTTTATGCGTTGCTCTTAAAAGCCCACCCAAAATGGTGGTATGAAACCGAAATTTTAAAATTCGATTCCCATGGTGTTTTTTCGTTTCGCCCCGTTGGGGAAAGTCGAAAAAACGCGTTTTGAACAAAATTATACGACCTTCGTCAACCCGGCTTTATGCCCTGCTTGCACTACCAATCACAGTTTGATGAAAAATCCATTAAAAAATTGTGAAATACCCATGAACCCATTTTTCATGGTCATGAAAATAGAGATTTTCATTTTCATGGTCTTCTTCAAGCCCATGAATTTTCCATAAAATTTGAATTGATATAATTCATGACCCATGAAAAAAAAAAAATCATGGCCATGAAAAATTTCATGGGGCATGAAATTACCATGAAATCTGAAGAGATAAATTTCACAAACCATGAAAAAAATCCATGGCCATGAAAAACTTGGAACACACCAAAGTTAGGTCATGAAATTTCCATGAAATGTAAAGTTGAAATTTCATGACCCATGAAAAGAGTGATCTTCTTGAGTATTGAATTTCACAGGTCATGAATTTTCCATGAAAGTATGCTTTTAGACATGACGTATGTTCTAAATGCCCCCATGATTATCAACGAACCACGGGTCATGAAAATTATGATAAGATATAAGACAATAAACAGGTGAGTTATATCTTGGCCTGGAGTAATATTATTTCACAAGTTAATAAAATCACTCTAAAAAAACAAATAATCTTTTTTTTTTCTGTTTACCAGGTACCACTTTGAGTTTGTTTTTAACTAAAATACAAAATGCTTCTGATTAAATTCCACTACATATCAGTTTAATGTCTGTTTAATCAATGAGTTATAGTTTTTCATCTAAAATAGATGTACTATATATTCTTATCAACTGGAGGAAGAGAGTAAATAGAAGTTAATTCTTAGTTCTATTTAAATTCTTTGTTCACAAGTTTGAATCAATAAACTTCATCTATATTCTATTAAAAATATATATATGCTTTTGCTGTTGTGGATAACTTTTATTATATTTGAAAAATGGAATAACAAAAGACAACCATAAAACGCTGCATACAAAGACACATTCGGTCTCTTCAAATCTAAGAGTGTTACATTGGTATTAGTGGTAAAAAAGAAGAACTTAAAAATAAATTTCTCTCTTGAGCACTGCCTTCATCCTGAAAATTAAACACAGAAAGATATTCGTTTTTGAAGTTTTATATCTTCAATATCATGTGACTTAAATGGAGGAGCTTTAATTGCTTTCACCAATTCGGATTTGAAGTATTACTCTTCTGCGAGTGTCTTATCTTGTACAGTTCGCAAGAAACCACCAAGAAACTCCACATCCTAAATATCTTTGATTTCCAGTGAATAGGTAAAATCGTTTTCAGTGTCAATAGGTTTCACAGCATTTGTAATTCAAGGTGCAAAGATTTCACTTTACCTGTTGGAAAGCTGCGGCCTGAACATTTCTCTAAAAGAAGATGAATATGCCGCAACAGTTCTTGGGGTATCATAATTTCTTCATGTATTCTTGGTCAATGATCATTTTCTTCCCGATGAAACACCAAGCCTTCCATCTTGACAAGAATTTGATTTGATTGGAATAACCACTGTCATCTTTAAATGATTTCTCAATATTTTCTAGCTTAAAAAAGTGTATAAAATGAGTGAAAGCCTGTGTTTCTCTCTTCTGAAAATTGAATACAGCAGCACTTTGGTCCGCCATATTGATTCTGTCCCGTGATGCTTTGGTAAATGTGGTAAAATGACTCCTTTTGACCAGCGGATTACCACTCGAAATAGTCGTTTTTTAGGGCGCGCATATTTTGAAGTGCAGTTTGAATCAATATGTCCCTAGCAATTTCAGCTGTTTTTGGCATGGAATTCCCTTCAAAATGATATGTACAGGATCAAATAAGGATCACAATTGCTTCACAGAAAGGAAGGCAAGTTAAGGACAAGTAAGAACATTAGTGATGTTCGTAGTTTAACATTTAAATTGCTCAACTGTTGACATGCTTATATCCTGGAGCAGATCGACTTGAAACACAACATTTTTGGCACTGATTCCTTGTCATTTTTATTTAGTTGAAAGACTAGAAAAATGCCCCTGCTCCTTGAATGTTTAGAAGGCATATTAGAAAATTATACACAATCACTGGTGGGCGGTATGCTTTTGTAGTGAGATTGAATTGATTTAAACGTACAATGATTTTAAGCGATTAAATGATTAAATGTTTCAAGACTTACAAGTATTACAGACCCCTCAAATAATCAATTTGATTCTGTGTTTCTTTTTGTCTTATTACAGCATTTGTACTACCAGAACAACTAATGAATAGCACACAGTACAGTTGTAACTTGAAGTTGGTCAACAAACTGCTATAAGCTTATGCCTAATATAAAAGCTAAGTGTAAAAGCCTGTTAACAAAAAATCAATTTTATCAGATTTTATGAATTTTGTGTTAATCTGAACTGGTGGGAATTTTTTGAAATATCAGCTTCTCTTTAGAAACCATTCAATTCTGTGTTGTATTGTTTTCTTCCTTTCAAGAATAGCTTTAACTTATAAAGCAGTTACATTTTCTGTTATCATCATTATAGATTGTTAAAACAATCAATAAACATTACATTGAGAAAACATTTCGCTGGTGCAGATAGAGTGATTTTATTTACCATGAAACAATATCTACTAGCTAGAAAACAAACAGTTTTAGAGATCTGTAGGATGTATTACTTCAATGTGGATGAGTACCTAAGTTTTTATTTCATATATTGTTTAATGGACTTTTAATGGAACTTTCATGGTGTGCAGTAGTAACCATTTACCCCATGAAAGTAACAGGGAACCAGATTTCATGGGCCATAATAATGTCGTGAAAAGGCCATGAAAGTAATGGGAAAATTTTAATGGGCCATTAAAAACGTCCAGTTAACAGGGTTTTCATGGGCCATGAATTTTCCATCCCCTTAAATTACCATGAATTTTCACACCATGAAAATCTGGTGGTGAGTTTCATGGCTTGCTTTTCTAGCCATGAAAATCCCATTAAATTACATTTCATGACTCATTAAAGTTTAATGGCTTTTTCATGCATTTTTAATGATTTTTTCCCCCAGGCAGTAAATTTCATGGGCCATGAAGTGGATCTTTTTAAGAGGATTTTCATGGCATTTTTCATGGTTTTACCCCATGAAAAATCCCTGAGTTAGCCCATGAAAAACCTGTTAAAAACTCATGAAAATCTTGTGATTTTCCCATTAAAATATTCACAAGATTTTAATGGGTTTTGGTTTCCTAGTGTTGTAAAAGCCCACCCAAAATGGTGGTATGAAACCAAAGTTGCAAAATTCGATTCCCAGGGTGTTTTTTCGTTTCGCCCGATAGGGAAAGTCGAAAAAACGCGTTTTGAACAAAATTATACGACCTTCGTCAACCCGGCTTTATGCGCTGCTTGGAAAAGCCCACCCAAAATGGTGGTGTGAAACCGAAGTTGCAAAATTCGATTCCCAGGGTGTTTTTTCGTTTCGCCCCGATGGGGAAAGTCGAAAAAACGCGTTTTGAACAAAATTATACGACCTTCGTCAACCCGGCTTTATGCGCTGCTTGGAAAAGCCCACCCAAAATGGTGGTGTGAAACCGAAGTTGCAAAATTCGATTCCCAGGGTGTTTTTTCGTTTCGCCCCGATGGGGAAAGTCGAAAAAACGCGTTTTGAACAAAATTATACGACCTTCGTTAACCCGGCTTTATGCGCTGCTTGGAAAAGCCCACCCAAAATGGTGGTATGAAACCAAAGTTGCAAAATTCGATTCCCAGGGCGTTTTTTCGTTTCGCCCCGATGGGGAAAGTCGAAAAAACGCCTTTTGAACAAAATTATACGACCTTCGTCAACCCGGCTTTATGCGCTGCTTGGAAAAGCCCACCCAAAATGGTGGTATGAAACCGAAATTGTAAAATTCGATTCCCAGGGTGTTTTTTCGTTTCGCGCCGATGGGGAAAGTCGAAAAAACGCGTTTTGAACAAAATTATACGACCTTCGTCAACACGGCTTTATGCGCTGCTTGGAAAAGCCCACCCAAAATGGTGGTATGAAACCAAACTTGCAAAATTCGATTCCCAGGGTGTTTTTTCGTTTCGCCCCGATATGGAAAGTCGAAAAAACGCGTTTTGAACAAAATTATACGACCTTCGTCAACCCGGCTTTATGCGCTGCTTGGAAAAGCCCACCCAAAATGGTGGTATGAAACCGAAGTTGCAAAATTCGATTCCCAGGGTGTTTTTTCGTTTCGCCCCGATGGGGAAAGTCGAAAAAACGCGTTTTGAACAAAATTATACGACCTTCGTCAACCCGGCTTTATGCGCTGCTTGTAAAAGCCCACCCAAAATGGTGGTATGAAACCAAAGTTGCAAAATTCGATTCCCAGGGTGTTTTTTCGTTTCGCCCCGATGGGGAAAGTCGAAAAAACGCGTTTTGAACAAAATTATATGACCTTCGTCAACCCGGCTTTATGCGCTGCTTGGAAAAGCCCACCCAAAATAGTGGTATGAAACCGAAATTGTAAAATTTGATTCCCAGGGTGTTTTTTCGTTTCGCCCCGATGGGGAAAGTCGAAAAAACGCGTTTTGAACAAAATTATACGACCTTCGTCAACCCGGGTTTATCCCCTGCTTGTAAAAGCCCACCCAAAATGGTGGTATGAAACCAAAGTTGCAAAATTCGATTCCCAGGGTGTTTTTTCGTTTCGCTCCGATGGGGAAAGTCGAAAAAACGCGTTTTGAACAAAATTATACGACCTTCGTCAAACCGGCTTTATGCGCTGCTTGGAAAAGCCCACCAAAAATGGTGGTATGAAATCGAAATTGTAAAATTCGATTCCCAGGGTTTTTTTTCGTTTCGCCCCGATGGGGAAAGTCGAAAAAACGCGTTTTGAACAAAATTATACGACCTTCGTCAACCCGGCTTTATGCCCTGCTTGTAAAAGCCCACCCAAAATGGTGTTATGAAACCAAAGTTGAAAAATTCGATTCCCAGGGTGTTTTTTCGTTTCGCGCCGATGGGGAAAGTCGAAAAAACGCGTTTTGAACAAAATTATACGACCTTCGTCAACACGGCTTTATGCGCTGCTTGGAAAAGCCCACCCAAAATGGTGGTATGAAACCAAAGTTGCAAAATTCGATTCCCAGGGTGTTTTTTCGTTTCGCCCCGATAGGGAAAGTCGAAAAAACGCGTTTTGAACAAAATTATACGACCTTCGTCAACCCGGCTTTATGCGCTGCTTGTAAAAGCCCACCCAAAATGGTGGTATGAAACCAAAGTTGCAAAATTCGATTCCTAGGGTGTTTTTTCGTTTCGCCCCGATGGGGAAAGTCGAAAAAACGCGTTTTGAACAAAATTATACGACCTTCGTCAACCCGGCTTTATGCGCTGCTTGGAAAAGCCCACCCAAAATGGTGGTATGAAACCAAAGTTGCAAAATTCGATTCCCAGGGCGTTTTTTCGTTTCGCCCCGATGGGGAAAGTCGAAAAAACTCCTTTTGAACAAAATTATACGACCTTCGTCAACCCGGCTTTATGCGCTGCTTGGAAAAGCCCACCCAAAATGGTGGTATGAAACCGAAATTGTAAAATTCGATTCCCAGGGTGTTTTTTCGTTTCGCGCCGATGGGGAAAGTCGAAAAAACGCGTTTTGAACATAATTATACGACCTTCGTCAACACGGCTTTATGCGCTGCTTGGAAAAGCCCACCCAAAATGGTGGTATGAAACCAAAGTTGCCAAATTCGATTCCCAGGGTGTTTTTTCGTTTCGCCCCGATATGGAAAGTCGAAAAAACGCGTTTTGAACAAAATTATACGACCTTCGTCAACCCGGCTTTATGCCCTGCTTGTAAAAGCCCACCCAAAATGGTGTTATGAAACCAAAGTTGCAAAATTCGATTCCCAGGGTGTTTTTTCGTTTCGCGCCGATGGGGAAAGTCGAAAAAACGCGTTTTGAACAAAATTATACGACCTTCGTCAACACGGCTTTATGCGCTGCTTGGAAAAGCCCACCCAAAATGGTGGTATGAAACCAAAGTTGCAAAATTCGATTCCCAGGGTGTTTTTTCGTTTCGCCCCGATAGGGAAAGTCGAAAAAACGCGTTTTGAACAAAATTATACGACCTTCGTCAACCCGGCTTTATGCGCTGCTTGTAAAAGCCCACCCAAAATGGTGGTATGAAACCAAAGTTGCAAAATTCGATTCCTAGGGTGTTTTTTCGTTTCCCCCCGATGGGGAAAGTCGAAAAAACGCGTTTTGAACAAAATTATACGACCTTCGTCAACCCGGCTTTATGCGCTGCTTGGAAAAGCCCACCCAAAATGGTGGTATGAAACCAAAGTTGCAAAATTCGATTCCCAGGGCGTTTTTTCGTTTCGCCCCGATGGGGAAAGTCGAAAAAACGCCTTTTGAACAAAATTATACGACCTTCGTCAACCCGGCTTTATGCGCTGCTTGGAAAAGCCCACCCAAAATGGTGGTATGAAACCGAAATTGTAAAATTCGATTCCCAGGGTGTTTTTTCGTTTCGCGCCGATGGGGAAAGTCGAAAAAACGCGTTTTGAACATAATTATACGACCTTCGTCAACACGGCTTTATGCGCTGCTTGGAAAAGCCCACCCAAAATGGTGGTATGAAACCAAAGTTGCAAAATTCGATTCCCAGGGTGTTTTTTCGTTTCGCCCCGATATGGAAAGTCGAAAAAACGCGTTTTGAACAAAATTATACGACCTTCGTCAACCCGGCTTTATGCGCTGCTTGGAAAAGCCCACCCAAAATGATGGTATGAAACCGAAGTTGCAAAATTCGATTCCCAGGGTGTTTTTTCGTTTCGCCCCGATGGGGAAAGTCGAAAAAACGCGTTTTGAACAAAATTATACGACCTTCGTCAACCCGGCTTTATGCGCTGCTTGGAAAAGCCCACCCAAAATGGTGGTATGAAACCAAAGTTGCAAAATTCGATTCCCAGGGTGTTTTTTCGTTTCGCCCCGATGGGGAAAGTCGAAAAAACGCGTTTTGAACAAAATTATACGACCTTCGTCAACCCGGCTTAATGCGCTGCTCTTAAAAGCCCACCCCTAATGGTGGTATGAAACCGAAATTGTAAAATTCGATTCCCAGGGTGTTTTTTCGTTTCGCCCCGATGGGGAAAGTCGAAAAAACGCATTTTGAACAAAATTATACGACCTTCGTCAACCCGGCTTTATGCGCTGCTTGGAAAAGCCCACCCAAAATGGTGGTATGAAACCAAAGTTGCAAAATTCGATTCCCAGGGTGTTTTTTCGTTTCGCCCCGATGGGGAAAGTCGAAAAAACGCGTTTTGAACAAAATTATACGACCTTCGTCAACCCGGCTTAATGCGCTGCTCTTAAAAGCCCACCCCTAATGGTGGTATGAAACCGAAATTGTAAAATTCGATTCCCAGGGTGTTTTTTCGTTTCGCCCCGATGGGGAAAGTCGAAAAAACGCGTTTTGAACAAAATTATACGACCTTCGTCAACCCGGCTTAATGCGCTGCTCTTAAAAGCCCACCCCTAATGGTGGTATGAAACCGAAATTGTAAAATTCGATTCCCAGGGTGTTTTTTCGTTTCGCCCCGATGGGGAAAGTCGAAAAAACGCCTTTTGAACAAAATTATACGACCTTCGTCAACCCGGCTTTATGCGCTGCTTGGAAAAGCCCACCCAAAATGGTGGTATGAAACCAAAGTTGAAAAATTCGATTCCCAGGGTGTTTTTTCGTTTCGCCCCGATGGGGAAAGTCGAAAAAACGCGTTTTGAACAAAATTATACGACCTTCGTCAACCCGGCTTTATGCGCTGCTTGGAAAAGCCCACCCAAAATAGTGGTATGAAACCGAAATTGTAAAATTTGATTCCCAGGGTGTTTTTTCGTTTCGCCCCGATGGGGAAAGTCTAAAAAAAACGCCTTTTGAACAAAATTATACGACCTTCGTCAACCCGGGTTTATGCCCTGCTTGTAAAAGCCCACCCAAAATGGTGGTATGAAACCAAAGTTGCAAAATTCGATTCCCAGGGTGTTTTTTCGTTTCGCTCCGATGGGGAAAGTCGAAAAAACGCGTTTTGAACAAAATTATACGACCTTCGTCAAACCGGCTTTATGCGCTGCTTGGAAAAGCCCACCAAAAATGGTGGTATGAAATCGAAATTGTAAAATTCGATTCCCAGGGTTTTTTTTCGTTTCGCCCCGATGGGGAAAGTCGAAAAAACGCGTTTTGAACAAAATTATCCGACCTTCGTCAACCCGGCTTTATGCGCTGCTTGGAAAAGCCCACCCAAAATGGTGGTATGAAACCGAAGTTGCAAAATTCGATTCCCAGGGTGTTTTTTCGTTTCGCCCCGATGGGGAAAGTCGAAAAAACGCCTTTTGAACAAAATTATACGACCTTCGTCAACCCGGCTTTATGTGCTGCTTGGAAAAGCCCACCCAAAATGGTGGTATGAAACCAAAGTTGCAAAATTCGATTCCCAGGGTGTTTTTTCGTTTCGCCCCGATGGGGAAAGTCGAAAAAACGCCTTTTGAACAAAATTATACGACCTTCGTCAACCCGGCTTTATGTGCTGCTTGGAAAAGCCCACCCAAAATGGTGGTATGAAACCAAAGTTGCAAAATTCGATTCCCAGGGTGTTTTTTCGTTTCGCCCCGATGGGGAAAGTCGAAAAAACGCGTTTTGAACAAAATTATACAACCTTCGTCAACCCGGCTTTATGCGCTGCTTGGAAAAGCCCACCCAAAATAGTGGTATGAAACCGAAATTGTAAAATTTGATTCCCAGGGTGTTTTTTCGTTTCGCCCCGAGGGGGAAAGTCGAAAAAACGCGTTTTGAACAAAATTATACGACCTTCGTCAACCCGGGTTTATGCCCTGCTTGTAAAAGCCCACCCAAAATGGTGGTATGAAACCAAAGTTGCAAAATTCGATTCCCAGGGTGTTTTTTCGTTTCGCTCCGATGGGGAAAGTCGAAAAAACGCGTTTTGAACAAAATTATACGACCTTCGTCAAACCGGCTTTATGCGCTGCTTGGAAAAGCCCACCAAAAATGGTGGTATGAAATCGAAATTGTAAAATTCGATTCCCAGGGTTTTTTTTCGTTTCGCCCCGATGGGGAAAGTCGAAAAAACGCGTTTTGAACAAAATTATACGACCTTCGTCAACCCGGCTTTATGCGCTGCTTGGAAAAGCCCACCCAAAATGGTGGTATGAAACCGAAGTTGCAAAATTCGATTCCCAGGGTGTTTTTTCGTTTCGCCCCGATGGGGAAAGTCGAAAAAACGCCTTTTGAACAAAATTATACGACCTTCGTCAACCCGGCTTTATGTGCTGCTTGGAAAAGCCCACCCAAAATGGTGGTATGAAACCGAAATTGTAAAATTTGATTCCCAGGGTGTTTTTTCGTTTCGCCCCGATGGGGAAAGTCGAAAAAACGCGTTTTGAACAAAATTATACGACCTTCGTCAACCCGGCTTTATGCGCTGCTTGGAAAAGCCCACCCAAAATGGTGGTATGAAACCGAAGTTGCAAAATTCGATTCCCAGGGTGTTTTTTCGTTTCGCCCCGATGGGGAAAGTCGAAAAAACGCCTTTTGAACAAAATTATACGACCTTCGTCAACCCGGCTTTATGTGCTGCTTGGAAAAGCCCACCCAAAATGGTGGTATGAAACCGAAATTGTAAAATTTGATTCCCAGGGTGTTTTTTCGTTTCGCCCCGATGGGGAAAGTCGAAAAAACGCGTTTTGAACAAAATTATACGACCTTCGTCAACCCGGCTTTATGCCCTGCTTGTAAAAGCCCACCCAAAATGGTGGTATGAAACCAAAGTTGCAAAATTCGATTCCCAGGGTGTTTTTTCGTTTCGTCCCGATGGGGAAAGTCGAAAAAACGCGTTTTGAACAAAATTATACGACCTTCGTCAACCCGGCTTTATGCGCTGCTTGGAAAAGCCCACCCAAAATGGTGGTATGAAACCGAAATTGTAAAATTCGATACCCAGGGTTTTTTTTCGTTTCGCCCCGATGGAAAAAGTGGAAAAAACGCGTTTTGAACAAAATTATACGACCTTCGTCAACCCGGCTTTATGCGCTGCTTGGAAAAGCCCACCCAAAATGGTGGTATCAAACCGAAATTGTAAAATTCGATTCCCAGGGTTTTTTTTCGTTTCGCCCAGATGGGGAAAGTCGGAAAAACGCGTTTTGAACAAAATTATACGACCTTCGTCAACCCGGCTTTATGCGCTGCTTGGAAAAGCCCACCCAAAATGGTGGTATAAAACCGAAATTGTAAAATTCGATTCCCAGGGTTTTTTTTCGTTTCGCCCCGCTGGGGAAAGTCGAAAAAACGCGTTTTGAACAAAATTATACGACCTTCGTCAACCCGGCTTTATGACCTGCTTTTAAAAGCCCACCCAAAATGGTGGTATGAAACCAAAGTTGCAAAATTCGATTCCCAGGGTGTTTTTTCGTTTCGCCCCGCTGGGGAAAGTCGAAAAAACGCGTTTTGAACAAAATTATACGACCTTCGTCAACCCGGCTTTATGACCTGCTTGTAAAAGCCCACCCAAAATGGTGGTATGAAACCAAAGTTGCAAAATTCGATTCCCAGGGTGTTTTTTCGTTTCGCCCCGATGGGGAAAGTCGAAAAAACGCGTTTTGAACAAAATTATACGACCTTCGTCAACCCGGCTTTATGCGCTGCTTGGAAAACCCCACCAAAAATGGTGGTATGAAACCGAAATTGTAAAATTTGATTCCCAGGGTGTTTTTTCGTTTCGCCCCGATCGGGAAAGTCGAAAAAACGCGTTTTGAACAAAATTATACGACCTTCGTCAACCCGGCTTTATGCCCTGCTTGTAAAAGCCCACCCAAAATGGTGGTATGAAACCAAAGTTGCAAAATTCGATTCCCAGGGTGTTTTTTCGTTTCGCCCCGATGGGGAAAGTCGAAAAAACGCGTTTTGAACAAAATTATACTACCTTCGTCAACCCGGCTTGATGCGCTGCTTGGAAAAGCCCACCCAAAATGGTGGTATGAAACCGAAATTGTAAAATTCGATTCCCAGGGTGTTTTTTCGTTTCGCCCCGATGGAAAAAGTAGAAAAAACGCGTTTTGAACAAAATTATACGACCTTCGTCAACCCGGCTTTATGCCCTGCTTGTAAAAGCCCACCCAAAATGGTGGTATGAAACCAAAGTTGCAAAATTCGATTCCCAGGGTGTTTTTTCGTTTCGTCCCGATGGGGAAAGTCGAAAAAACGCGTTTTGAACAAAATTATACGACCTTCGTCAACCCGGCTTTATGCGCTGCTTGGAAAAGCCCACCCAAAATGGTGGTATGAAACCGAAATTGTAAAATTCGATACCCAGGGTTTTTTTTCGTTTCGCCCCGATGGAAAAAGTGGAAAAAACGCGTTTTGAACAAAATTATACGACCTTCGTCAACCCGGCTTTATGCGCTGCTTGGAAAAGCCCACCCAAAATGGTGGTATCAAACCGAAATTGTAAAATTCGATTCCCAGGGTTTTTTTTCGTTTCGCCCAGATGGGGAAAGTCGGAAAAACGCGTTTTGAACAAAATTATACGACCTTCGTCAACCCGGCTTTATGCGCTGCTTGGAAAAGCCCACCCAAAATGGTGGTATAAAACCGAAATTGTAAAATTCGATTCCCAGGGTTTTTTTTCGTTTCGCCCCGCTGGGGAAAGTCGAAAAAACGCGTTTTGAACAAAATTATACGACCTTCGTCAACCCGGCTTTATGACCTGCTTTTAAAAGCCCACCCAAAATGGTGGTATGAAACCAAAGTTGCAAAATTCGATTCCCAGGGTGTTTTTTCGTTTCGCCCCGCTGGGGAAAGTCGAAAAAACGCGTTTTGAACAAAATTATACGACCTTCGTCAACCCGGCTTTATGACCTGCTTGTAAAAGCCCACCCAAAATGGTGGTATGAAACCAAAGTTGCAAAATTCGATTCCCAGGGTGTTTTTTCGTTTCGCCCCGATGGGGAAAGTCGAAAAAACGCGTTTTGAACAAAATTATACGACCTTCGTCAACCCGGCTTTATGCGCTGCTTGGAAAACCCCACCAAAAATGGTGGTATGAAACCGAAATTGTAAAATTTGATTCCCAGGGTGTTTTTTCGTTTCGCCCCGATCGGGAAAGTCGAAAAAACGCGTTTTGAACAAAATTATACGACCTTCGTCAACCCGGCTTTATGCCCTGCTTGTAAAAGCCCACCCAAAATGGTGGTATGAAACCAAAGTTGCAAAATTCGATTCCCAGGGTGTTTTTTCGTTTCGCCCCGATGGGGAAAGTCGAAAAAACGCGTTTTGAACAAAATTATACTACCTTCGTCAACCCGGCTTGATGCGCTGCTTGGAAAAGCCCACCCAAAATGGTGGTATGAAACCGAAATTGTAAAATTCGATTCCCAGGGTGTTTTTTCGTTTCGCCCCGATGGAAAAAGTAGAAAAAACGCGTTTTGAACAAAATTATACGACCTTCGTCAACACGGCTTTATGCGCTGCTTGGAAAAGCCCACCCAAAATGGTGGTATAAAACCGAAATTGTAAAATTCGATTCCCAGGGTTTTTTTTCGTTTCGCCCCGATGGGGAAAGTCGGAAAAACGCGTTTTGAACAAAATTATACGACCTTCGTCAACCCGGCTTTATGCGCTGCTTGGAAAAGCCCACCCAAAATGGTGGTATAAAACCGAAATTGTAAAATTCGATTCCCAGGGTTTTTTTTCGTTTCGCCCCGATGGGGAAAGTCGAAAAAACGCGTTTTGAACAAAATTATACGACCTTCGTCAACCCGGCTTTATGCCCTGCCTGTAAAAGCCCACCCAAAATGGTGGTATGAAACCAAAGTTGCAAAATTCGATTCCCAGGGTGTTTTTTCGTTTCGCCCCGATGGGGAAAGTCGAAAAAACGCGTTTTGAACAAAATTATACGACCTTCGTCAACCCGGCTTTATGCGCTGCTTGGAAAAGCCCACCCAAAATGGTGGTATGAAACCGAAATTGTAAAATTCGATTCCCAGGGTGTTTTTTCGTTTCGCCCCGATGGAAAAAGTAGAAAAAACGCGTTTTGAACAAAATTATACGACCTTCGTCAACACGGCTTTATGCGCTGCTTGGAAAAGCCCACCCAAAATGGTGGTATAAAACCGAAATTGTAAAATTCGATTCCCAGGGTTTTTTTTCGTTTCGCCCCGATGGGGAAAGTCGGAAAAACGCCTTTTGAACAAAATTATACGACCTTCGTCAACCCGGCTTTATGCGCTGCTTGGAAAAGCCCACCCAAAATGGTGGTATAAAACCGAAATTGTAAAATTCGATTCCCAGGGTTTTTTTTCGTTTCGCCCCGATGGGGAAAGTCGAAAAAACGCGTTTTGAACAAAATTATACGACCTTCGTCAACCCGGCTTTATGCCCTGCCTGTAAAAGCCCACCCAAAATGGTGGTATGAAACCAAAGTTGCAAAATTCGATTCCCAGGGTGTTTTTTCGTTTCGCCCCGATGGGGAAAGTCGAAAAAACGCGTTTTGAACAAAATTATACGACCTTCGTCAACCCGGCTTTATGCGCTGCTTGGAAAAGCCCACCCAAAATGGTGGTATGAAACCGAAATTGTAAAATTCGATACCCAGGGTTTTTTTTCGTTTCGCCCCGATGGAAAAAGTGGAAAAAACGCGTTTTGAACAAAATTATACGACCTTCGTCAACCCGGCTTTATGCGCTGCTTGGAAAACCCCACCAAAAATGGTGGTATGAAACCGAAATTGTAAAATTTGATTCCCAGGGTGTTTTTTCGTTTCGCCCCGATCGGGAAAGTCGAAAAAACGCGTTTTGAACAAAATTATACGACCTTCGTCAACCCGGCTTTATGCCCTGCTTGTAAAAGCCCACCCAAAATGGTGGTATGAAACCAAAGTTGCAAAATTCGATTCCCAGGGTGTTTTTTCGTTTCGCCCCGATGGGGAAAGTCGAAAAAACGCGTTTTGAACAAAATTATACTACCTTCGTCAACCCGGCTTGATGCGCTGCTTGGAAAAGCCCACCCAAAATGGTGGTATGAAACCGAAATTGTAAAATTCGATTCCCAGGGTGTTTTTTCGTTTCGCCCCGATGGAAAAAGTAGAAAAAACGCGTTTTGAACAAAATTATACGACCTTCGTCAACCCGGCTTTATGCGCTGCTTGGAAAAGCCCACCCAAAATGGTGGTATAAAACCGAAATTGTAAAATTCGATTCCCAGGGTTTTTTTTCGTTTCGCCCCGATGGGGAAAGTCGGAAAAACGCGTTTTGAACAAAATTATACGACCTTCGTCAACCCGGCTTTATGCGCTGCTTGGAAAAGCCCACCCAAAATGGTGGTATAAAACCGAAATTGTAAAATTCGATTCCCAGGGTTTTTTTTCGTTTCGCCCCGATGGGGAAAGTCGAAAAAACGCGTTTTGAACAAAATTATACGACCTTCGTCAACCCGGCTTTATGCCCTGCCTGTAAAAGCCAACCCAAAATGGTGGTATGAAACCAAAGTTGCAAAATTCGATTCCCAGGGTGTTTTTTCGTTTCGCCCCGATGGGGAAAGTCGAAAAAACGCGTTTTGAACAAAATTATACGACCTTCGTCAACCCGGCTTTATGCGCTGCTTGGAAAAGCCCACCCAAAATGGTGGTATGAAACCGAAATTGTAAAATTCGATACCCAGGGTTTTTTTTCGTTTCGCCCCGATGGAAAAAGTGGAAAAAACGCGTTTTGAACAAAATTATACGACCTTCGTCAACCCGGCTTTATGCGCTGCTTGGAAAAGCCCACCCAAAATGGTGGTATCAAACCGAAATTGTAAAATTCGATTCCCAGGGTTTTTTTTCGTTTCGCCCCGATGGAAAAAGTGGAAAAAACGCGTTTTGAACAAAATTATACGACCTTCGTCAACCCGGCTTTATGCGCTGCTTGGAAAACCCCACCAAAAATGGTGGTATGAAACCGAAATTGTAAAATTTGATTCCCAGGGTGTTTTTTCGTTTCGCCCCGATCGGGAAAGTCGAAAAAACGCGTTTTGAACAAAATTATACGACCTTCGTCAACCCGGCTTTATGCCCTGCTTGTAAAAGCCCACCCAAAATGGTGGTATGAAACCAAAGTTGCAAAATTCGATTCCCAGGGTGTTTTTTCGTTTCGCCCCGATGGGGAAAGTCGAAAAAACGCGTTTTGAACAAAATTATACTACCTTCGTCAACCCGGCTTGATGCGCTGCTTGGAAAAGCCCACCCAAAATGGTGGTATGAAACCGAAATTGTAAAATTCGATTCCCAGGGTGTTTTTTCGTTTCGCCCCGATGGAAAAAGTAGAAAAAACGCGTTTTGAACAAAATTATACGACCTTCGTCAACCCGGCTTTATGCGCTGCTTGGAAAAGCCCACCCAAAATGGTGGTATAAAACCGAAATTGTAAAATTCGATTCCCAGGGTTTTTTTTCGTTTCGCCCCGATGGGGAAAGTCGGAAAAACGCGTTTTGAACAAAATTATACGACCTTCGTCAACCCGGCTTTATGCGCTGCTTGGAAAAGCCCACCCAAAATGGTGGTATAAAACCGAAATTGTAAAATTCGATTCCCAGGGTTTTTTTTCGTTTCGCCCCGATGGGGAAAGTCGAAAAAACGCGTTTTGAACAAAATTATACGACCTTCGTCAACCCGGCTTTATGCCCTGCCTGTAAAAGCCAACCCAAAATGGTGGTATGAAACCAAAGTTGCAAAATTCGATTCCCAGGGTGTTTTTTCGTTTCGCCCCGATGGGGAAAGTCGAAAAAACGCGTTTTGAACAAAATTATACGACCTTCGTCAACCCGGCTTTATGCGCTGCTTGGAAAAGCCCACCCAAAATGGTGGTATGAAACCGAAATTGTAAAATTCGATACCCAGGGTTTTTTTTCGTTTCGCCCCGATGAGGAAAGTCGAAAAAACGCCTTTTGAACAAAATTATACGACCTTCGTCAACCCGGCTTTATGCGCTGCTTGGAAAAGCCCACCCAAAATGGTGGTATAAAACCGAAATTGTAAAATTCGATTCCCAGGGTTTTTTTTCGTTTCGCCCCGATGAGGAAAGTCGAAAAAACGCCTTTTGAACAAAATTATACGACCTTCGTCAACCCGGCTTTATGCGCTGCTTGGAAAAGCCCACCCAAAATGGTGGTATGAAACCGAAATTTTAAAATTCGATTCCCAGGGTTTTTTTTCGTTTCGCCCCGATGGGGAAAGTCGAAAAAACGCGTTTTGAACAAAATTATACGACCTTCGTCAACCCGGCTTTATGCGCTGCTTGGAAAAGCCCACCCAAAATGGTGGTATGAAACCGAAATTGTAAAATTCGATTCCCAGGGTGTTTTTTCGTTTCGCCCCGATGGAAAAAGTAGAAAAATTGCCTTTTGAACAAAATTATACGACCTTCGTCAACCCGGCTTTATGCGCTGCTTGGAAAAGCCCACCCAAAATGGTGGTATAAAACCGAAATTGTAAAATTCGATTCCCAGGGTTTTTTTTCGTTTCGCCCCGATGGGGAAAGTCGAAAAAACGCGTTTTGAACAAAATTATACGACCTTCGTCAACCCGGCTTTATGCCCTGCCTGTAAAAGCCCACCCAAAATGGTGGTATGAAACCAAAGTTGCAAAATTCGATTCCCAGGGTGTTTTTTCGTTTCGCCCCGATGGGGAAAGTCGAAAAAACGCGTTTTGAACAAAATTATACGACCTTCGTCAACCCGGCTTTATGCGCTGCTTGGAAAAGCCCACCCAAAATGGTGGTATGAAACCGAAATTGTAAAATTCGATACCCAGGGTTTTTTTTCGTTTCGCCCCGATGGAAAAAGTGGAAAAAACGCGTTTTGAACAAAATTATACGACCTTCGTCAACCCGGCTTTATGCGCTGCTTGGAAAACCCCACCAAAAATGGTGGTATGAAACCGAAATTGTAAAATTTGATTCCCAGGGTGTTTTTTCGTTTCGCCCCGATCGGGAAAGTCGAAAAAACGCGTTTTGAACAAAATTATACGACCTTCGTCAACCCGGCTTTATGCCCTGCTTGTAAAAGCCCACCCAAAATGGTGGTATGAAACCAAAGTTGCAAAATTCGATTCCCAGGGTGTTTTTTCGTTTCGCCCCGATGGGGAAAGTCGAAAAAACGCGTTTTGAACAAAATTATACTACCTTCGTCAACCCGGCTTGATGCGCTGCTTGGAAAAGCCCACCCAAAATGGTGGTATGAAACCGAAATTGTAAAATTCGATTCCCAGGGTGTTTTTTCGTTTCGCCCCGATGGAAAAAGTAGAAAAAACGCGTTTTGAACAAAATTATACGACCTTCGTCAACCCGGCTTTATGCGCTGCTTGGAAAAGCCCACCCAAAATGGTGGTATAAAACCGAAATTGTAAAATTCGATTCCCAGGGTTTTTTTTCGTTTCGCCCCGATGGGGAAAGTCGGAAAAACGCGTTTTGAACAAAATTATACGACCTTCGTCAACCCGGCTTTATGCGCTGCTTGGAAAAGCCCACCCAAAATGGTGGTATAAAACCGAAATTGTAAAATTCGATTCCCAGGGTTTTTTTTCGTTTCGCCCCGATGGGGAAAGTCGAAAAAACGCGTTTTGAACAAAATTATACGACCTTCGTCAACCCGGGTTTATGCCCTGCCTGTAAAAGCCAACCCAAAATGGTGGTATGAAACCAAAGTTGCAAAATTCGATTCCCAGGGTGTTTTTTCGTTTCGCCCCGATGGGGAAAGTCGAAAAAACGCGTTTTGAACAAAATTATACGACCTTCGTCAACCCGGCTTTATGCGCTGCTTGGAAAAGCCCACCCAAAATGGTGGTATGAAACCGAAATTGTAAAATTCGATACCCAGGGTTTTTTTTCGTTTCGCCCCGATGGAAAAAGTGGAAAAAACGCGTTTTGAACAAAATTATACGACCTTCGTCAACCCGGCTTTATGCGCTGCTTGGAAAAGCCCACCCAAAATGGTGGTATCAAACCGAAATTGTAAAATTCGATTCCCAGGGTTTTTTTTCGTTTCGCCCCGATGGAAAAAGTGGAAAAAACGCGTTTTGAACAAAATTATACGACCTTCGTCAACCCGGCTTTATGCGCTGCTTGGAAAACCCCACCAAAAATGGTGGTATGAAACCGAAATTGTAAAATTTGATTCCCAGGGTGTTTTTTCGTTTCGCCCCGATCGGGAAAGTCGAAAAAACGCGTTTTGAACAAAATTATACGACCTTCGTCAACCCGGCTTTATGCCCTGCTTGTAAAAGCCCACCCAAAATGGTGGTATGAAACCAAAGTTGCAAAATTCGATTCCCAGGGTGTTTTTTCGTTTCGCCCCGATGGGGAAAGTCGAAAAAACGCGTTTTGAACAAAATTATACTACCTTCGTCAACCCGGCTTGATGCGCTGCTTGGAAAAGCCCACCCAAAATGGTGGTATGAAACCGAAATTGTAAAATTCGATTCCCAGGGTGTTTTTTCGTTTCGCCCCGATGGAAAAAGTAGAAAAAACGCGTTTTGAACAAAATTATACGACCTTCGTCAACCCGGCTTTATGCGCTGCTTGGAAAAGCCCACCCAAAATGGTGGTATAAAACCGAAATTGTAAAATTCGATTCCCAGGGTTTTTTTTCGTTTCGCCCCGATGGGGAAAGTCGGAAAAACGCGTTTTGAACAAAATTATACGACCTTCGTCAACCCGGCTTTATGCGCTGCTTGGAAAAGCCCACCCAAAATGGTGGTATAAAACCGAAATTGTAAAATTCGATTCCCAGGGTTTTTTTTCGTTTCGCCCCGATGGGGAAAGTCGAAAAAACGCGTTTTGAACAAAATTATACGACCTTCGTCAACCCGGCTTTATGCCCTGCCTGTAAAAGCCAACCCAAAATGGTGGTATGAAACCAAAGTTGCAAAATTCGATTCCCAGGGTGTTTTTTCGTTTCGCCCCGATGGGGAAAGTCGAAAAAACGCGTTTTGAACAAAATTATACGACCTTCGTCAACCCGGCTTTATGCGCTGCTTGGAAAAGCCCACCCAAAATGGTGGTATGAAACCGAAATTGTAAAATTCGATACCCAGGGTTTTTTTTCGTTTCGCCCCGATGAGGAAAGTCGAAAAAACGCCTTTTGAACAAAATTATACGACCTTCGTCAACCCGGCTTTATGCGCTGCTTGGAAAAGCCCACCCAAAATGGTGGTATAAAACCGAAATTGTAAAATTCGATTCCCAGGGTTTTTTTTCGTTTCGCCCCGATGAGGAAAGTCGAAAAAACGCCTTTTGAACAAAATTATACGACCTTCGTCAACCCGGCTTTATGCGCTGCTTGGAAAAGCCCACCCAAAATGGTGGTATGAAACCGAAATTTTAAAATTCGATTCCCAGGGTTTTTTTTCGTTTCGCCCCGATGGGGAAAGTCGAAAAAACGCGTTTTGAACAAAATTATACGACCTTCGTCAACCCGGCTTTATGCGCTGCTTGGAAAAGCCCACCCAAAATGGTGGTATGAAACCGAAATTGTAAAATTCGATTCCCAGGGTGTTTTTTCGTTTCGCCCCGATGGAAAAAGTAGAAAAATTGCCTTTTGAACAAAATTATACGACCTTCGTCAACCCGGCTTTATGCGCTGCTTGGAAAAGCCCACCCAAAATGGTGGTATAAAACCGAAATTGTAAAATTCGATTCCCAGGGTTTTTTTTCGTTTCGCCCCGATGGGGAAAGTCGAGAAAACGCGTTTTGAACAAAATTATACGACCTTCGTCAACCCGGCTTTATGCCCTGCTTGTAAAAGCCCACCCAAAATGGTGGTATGAAACCAAAGTTGCAAAATTCGATTCCCAGGGTGTTTTTTCGTTTCGCCCCGATGGGGAAAGTCGAAAAAACGCGTTTTGAACAAAATTATACGACCTTCGTCAACCCGGCTTTATGCGCTGCTTGGAAAAGCCCACCCAAAATGGTGGTATAAAACCGAAATTGTAAAATTCGATTCCCAGGGTTTTTTTTCGTTTCGCCCCGATGAGGAAAGTCGAAAAAACGCGTTTTGAACAAAATTATACGACCTTCGTCAACCCGGCTTTATGCGCTGCTTGGAAAAGCCCACCCAAAATGGTGGTATGAAACCGAAATTGTAAAATTCGATTCCCAGGGTGTTTTTTCGTTTCGCCCCGATGGAAAAAGTAGAAAAATTGCCTTTTGAACAAAATTATACGACCTTCGTCAACCCGGCTTTATGCGCTGCTTGGAAAAGCCCACCCAAAATGGTGGTATAAAACCGAAATTGTAAAATTCGATTCCCAGGGTTTTTTTTCGTTTCGCCCCGATGGGGAAAGTCGAGAAAACGCGTTTTGAACAAAATTATACGACCTTCGTCAACCCGGCTTTATGCCCTGCTTGTAAAAGCCCACCCAAAATGGTGGTATGAAACCAAAGTTGCAAAATTCGATTCCCAGGGTGTTTTTTCGTTTCGCCCCGATGGGGAAAGTCGAAAAAACGCGTTTTGAACAAAATTATACGACCTTCGTCAACCCGGCTTTATGCGCTGCTTGGAAAAGCCCACCCAAAATGGTGGTATAAAACCGAAATTGTAAAATTCGATTCCCAGGGTTTTTTTTCGTTTCGCCCCGATGAGGAAAGTCGAAAAAACGCCTTTTGAACAAAATTATACGACCTTCGTCAACCCGGCTTTATGCGCTGCTTGGAAAAGCCCACCCAAAATGGTGGTATGAAACCGAAATTGTAAAATTCGATTCCCAGGGTGTTTTTTCGTTTCGCCCCGATGGAAAAAGTAGAAAAAACGCGTTTTGAACAAAATTATACGACCTTCGTCAACCCGGCTTTATGCGCTGCTTGGAAAAGCCCACCCAAAATGGTGGTATGAAACCGAAATTGTAAAATTCGATTCCCAGGGTGTTTTTACGTTTCGCCCCAATGCGGAAAGTCGAAAAAACGCGTTTTGAACAAAATTATACGACCTTCGTCAACCCGGCTTTATGCGCTGCTTGGAAAAGCCCACCCAAAATGGTGGTATGAAACCAAAGTTGCAAAATTCGATTCCCAGGGTGTTTTTTCGTTTCGCCCCGATGGGGAAAGTCGAAAAAACGCCTTTTGAACAAAATTTTACGACCTTCGTCAACCCGGCTTTTTGCGCTGCTTGGAAAAGCCCATCCAAAATGGTGGTATGAAACCGAAATTGTAAAATTCGATTCCCAGGGTGTTTTTTTGTTTCGCCCCGATGCGGAAAGTCAAAAAAACGCGTTTTGAACAAAATTATACGACCTTCGTCAACCCGGCTTTATGCGCTGCTTGGAAACGCCCACCCAAAATGGTGGTATGAAACCAAAGTTGCAAAATTCGATTCCCAGGGTGTTTATTCGTTTCGCCCCGATGGGGAAAGTCGAAAAAACGCGTTTTGAACAAAATTATACGACCTTCGTCAACCCGGCTTTATGCGCTGCTTGGAAAAGCCCACCCAAAATGGTGGTATGAAACCGAAATTGTAAAATTCGATTCCCAGGGTGTTTTTTCGTTTCGCCCCGATGGGGAAAGTCGAAAAAACGCCTTTTGAAAAAAATTTTACGACCTTCGTCAACCCGGCTTTATGCGCTGCTTGGAAAAGCCCACCCAAAATGGTGGTATGAAACCGAAATTGTAAAATTCGATTCCCAGGGTGTTTTTTCGTTTTGCCCCGATGGGGAAAGTCGAAAAAACGCGTTTTGAAAAAAATTATACGACCTTCGTCAACCCGGCTTTATGCGCTGCTCTTAAAAGCCCACCCAAAATGGTGGTATGAAACCAAAGTTGCAAAATTGGATTCCCAGGGTGTTTTTTCGTTTCGCCCCGATGGGGAAAGTCGAAAAAACGCCTTTTGAACAAAATTATACGACCTTCGTCAACCCGGCTTTATGCGCTGCTTGGAAAAGCCCACCCAAAATGGTGGTATAAAACCGAAATTGTAAAATTCGATTCCCAGGGTGTTTTTTCGTTTTGCCCCGATGGGGAAAGTCGAAAAAACGCCTTTTGAACAAAATTATACGACCTTCGTCAACCCGGCTTTATGCGCTGCTTGGAAAAGCCCACCCAAAATGGTGATATGAAACCAAAGTTGCAAAATTCGATTCCCAGGGTGTTTTTTCGTTTCGCCCCGATGGGGAAAGTCGAAGAAACGCATTTTGAACAAAATTATACGACCTTCGTCAACCCGGCTTTATGCGCTGCTTGGAAAAGCTCACCCAAAATGGTGGTATGAAACCGAAATTGTAAAATTTGATTCCCAGGGTTTTTTTTTAGTAGTAGTAACTTTATTTATTTATACACGGTAAATTCGTCAGTTCAGTCAATTATAAAATACTAATGATAATAAATACAATACTAAAAACTAAAACAATACTAATTTATACTAACAAAACTCTGCTTTACATGAATGCCGTGTGCTATAAAAGGTAAAAAAATTTGTGACTAAGAAAAATGATGTTGGCAACCAATTCGAAAACCATTGAGAGTTTGTGCTTGCCGCAAATCATGTGGTAAGCTGTTCCAAAGCACCGCACCTTGGTAACTAAAACTGTTTTTTAGATAGTTTGTGCGGGGCAAAGGAACAGCGAGTTTGCCCACGGTGTCTCTCAGTTCGTATTGAGTTATATTATTCCTATCGGTAAAGATAGATTGCAAATAGGTAGGTACAAGACCGTTAAGAGATTTGTACACCATTATTGCTTCTTGTATTTGCCTTTGAGATTCCAATCCCCTCCAGCCGAGCCGTTCAAAGAGAAGTCCGGCATTTGTGTCATAGCTGGAAAAGGTTAGAATACGTGCAGCGCGGTTCTGCAATTTTTGCAGTTTGTCAGAAAGGGTCTTATTACAGTGTCCCCAAACAACACTACAATAATCAAAATGAGGCTGTATTAAGGCACTGAAAACCGAATGCAGCGTGCTTTGAGGAACAAATCGTCTACACCTCTTTAAAGCTCCCAGGCCAGATACAATTTTCTTAGCAATGGACTCGATGTGCCCATTCCAAGAGAGATTTTCGTCAATGTGCACACCAAGAGATTTAGTGCTAGAAACTTGCTTTATAGATTTATCATCAATTGAAAGGCTAGGAGATTTGTCAAAAGTACTTAACCTTTGTCTCGACCCGATTAACATAAATTCTGTCTTGCTTGCATTTAATGTTAATTTGTTCGCGACAAGCCATTCATTGACCTTAGCTAGGTCGCGATTTAAGACCACATTAATCGTGTCGACACAGTTACTGGCAAAGGTCAAGTGAGTATCGTCAGCGTACATTCGAGGCTTAGAGATTGAGAGACAACTAGGGAGATCGTTGATATAGATTAGAAAGAGTAGTGGCCCTAAAATTGTTCCCTGTGGAATCCCACAAGTTAGTGATTGGCTGTTAGAGAGCGAACCATTTACGAAACATTTTTGTTTACGATTATCCAGATAAGAACGAAACCAACAATGAGAAATTCCTTGTACGCCATATTCATGTAATTTAGATAAAAGAATATGGTGATCGACAGTGTCAAACGCCTTTTTCAGATCCAAGAAAACTACTGCGTTGACACTGCCTTTGTCAATATTGTAAGCCCAGTCATTCGTTACCTCAAGCAAAGCGGTAACTGTAGAATGAAGGGAACGGAAACCAGATTGTTGATCTGATAACAACCCATTTTTAGTGAGGTAATCGTAAATTTGATCGTATATAATTCGCTCAAAAACTTTCGCTACGACAGGTATAATCGAAATGGGACGATAATTATTAAGATCAGAGCGAGCCCCCCGTTTAAAAAGTGGAATAACTTTACAGCATTTCCACTCATCGGGGAACACACCTGAATTTATTGAGCAATTAAAAATAGAGCAAAGAGAATTAGCGATCAAGTCTGCACTTTCACGTAGCAGTCTTGCTGAAATCTTGTCAAGGCCAGTTGCCTTAGATTTACAAAGTTTAGATAGTAGCAAAGACACTTTTGAGGGATTAGTATTGTTAAGTATAAAGCGGTCCTGAGTACCCTTAACATATTGTAAATGAGATAAGCCATTTGTGCCCGATTTAATTTCATTCGCGAGTTTGGGACCAACAGTAGCAAAATGGGTATTAAAGGTTTCTGATAAGAGCTGAGAATTATAAATAGACTCACCCTCATTTTGGATTTCTTTGATATTTGAATTTGCGGTTTTCCTTGATGTAAGCTCATTTACAATACGCCAAGTTTGACGAGAATCCCCCTCATTTTCATGTAGTGCATCCTTATAATAGGTTTCCTTAGCTAATTTTATATCGATATTTAATTGGTTACGGCACTGCTTGAATCTAAGCCAATCGGAAGCATCTTTAGATTTTGATGCTTTTAATTTAAGAATGTCTCTGTCATGCATCCGTTTTTTCAATTCAGGTGTGATCCATGGTGATCTGAACGCGCGAGTGCGCTTAACTCGCAGTGGGGCATGCTTATCAACACATTGCAAAAACATTGTTTTCCATGCTTCCCACATTGCATTGGGGTCAACACAATTTTCAATGCTGCTCCAATTTTGATGAAAAATATCATAACGGAAGCCGACAGAGTCAAAATTCTTAAATTTCCGATAATACACAGTATTGTGACCCTTATTAGAAAGATCGGTAGATACTTTACGAAAGGCGTAGACGAGACTGTGGTCACTAATACCAATGTGAGAGACACCAGAGCAAACCACCCTGTCTGGACAATTCGTAAAAATAACATCAATTAAAGTGGACGACTTTTCCGTAATGCGTGTAGGTTCAGATATTAGCTGATGCATACCATATACATTCGCAATATTTAACAGTAATTTGGTGTCATTGTCAGGCTCATGAGCATTAATATTACAATTCAGATCTCCCAAAACCCAATATTCTACATTTTCGGAATCCAGTTTACCTATCAACGCTTCAAAATGCCTAAATATGTCTACCAGCGAATTAGGTGGCCTGTACCAAGTGGTGACAACAAAAGGCTTGGATCTAGGCTTCCTGATTTCTATGGTAACGGTTTCAAGTTCAGTAGAAAGATCTGAACGAATCGAATAATTTATTGTCGAACGAACATAGAAGCATACCCCCCCCTCCACATCTGCCTTTGTGATAGCGATCACTACGTATTAATTCATATCCAGGGATATAAACTTCGTCATCGTTCACTGTGCTATCGAGCTTAGTTTCATTGATAGCTAACACATCAATTGGACGGTCGGCAAGCAAAACTCTCAATTCTTCAATATGAGCTAACAAGCTATTGATATTCAGCGAGGCAAGTTTAAAGCCACGTTTAGGGGGCAAAAATTCATACGTATCAAGGTTTTCGTGGTTTTCGATTGGGCCGAACACAGATAAAGGTCAATGCTTACTTAAATAATTGGCAAAATTATTATACATTGTATTTGTACCTGCCTCATTTAAATGCAGTCCTCCTCTATTAAGTTCAGCAGTGGTTATATTATCGTGACAGATGATGCTGTAGCCTCGTTGACCACAAAACTGGCGAAGTCTTCTATTTACTTCTTTGACAGCTTCTTTAGATGAATCATCAGCCCTTGTAATAAGTTCAGAGACCACCACTCGAGAAGCAGATTCGTTCGTAATAAAACGCGCTAAATCAACAATGTTTTCAGCAATTACTTGGGGTTGTAGCTTGCCTACGTCATTGGTGCCAACATGTAACAAGATTTCATCAGGATTTTTAGCAATCGTAGGCTTCACATAGTGCGACATGTCAGAGGTTGTTGCGCCTGCAAAGGATTTAACAACCACTCTTTGGCCAACTTGTTTTCCGAGTTTCCAGCCCAGAATATTCTTTAGCATGGAGTCGCCGATTATGACTGATGTATTTGGAGCACTTGTGCTATCAGTGACTGGACTATTTTCAGAGGTTATCGGGACACTCGCATCTCTTACAGCATTCTTCTCGATGGTGTCAGCAGTATCGGCAATTTTCTTTGACTTCCGTTTCTTCCGTTTCTTCGACTGCTTAGATTGTGTGGTCTCCTTCGCAGTCGCTTTTAGTGTGTTATTGATTTCCTTCACTGATCCAAATGGTTTCTGTGTAGCACTATTAACAGTTCTGGAAGGTTGTTGATCATTTGAATTTGTAGGAATATCATTCTTGGAGGATCTGTGTCCTATCGATCCTTTAATTTTCTCGTATGTGATTTTCTGTTTAGCTCTATAATCGTCGATTTGATTGTCGAGGGATTTACTTGAGGATTGGTATTCGCTAACTTCCTGTGGCACCTCAATTCGGATTTCTGACGAATTAGTGCTAAGTAGCTTTATGGCCGTAATGAGGCTAAGATTTTCTTCTTTTGTTCTTTGTAGTTCTATTTCCATTTCAAGCAGTTTTCCTTTCAACAGATCATTCTCGCTTGAAAGGTTTTCAATAGTTAGTAACTCCCCAGGGCTTTTAGTTGGGCTTGTGCTTGAAAATGCAGATTTTTCTTCGACGATAACGTTGATTTTAGAATTAATTACATCAATGGCCTTCCAAATCTCCTTTATTTCATCCCCGTAGCCAATATTAGACACAAAGTTTGAATGATCCTTGCTGGCCTCTTCAACTGCAGAGTCAATAAAACTTTCTAACTCATTTAATCCACATTGCGAGTCCTCGAGGGTTTCGACAGAGTTAGGTGCTTGAAACTCGCTTCCCATAGCTAGAGTTTCGTCAAAGTTGGATGCTTGAGATTCGGCTGGATTGTCACTGCAGTTCCGTTCATTGCTGTAATTGTGAAACTCAATCAGTCTATTTCTTAGGTCACAAGCTGATTTTCCTTGTATTTGAAGGGTTTTAGTAGTAGGGAAGAAGTTTACCGTAGCCGTAGAGTATTTGAAGATATTGCGTTTAGCATTTGTGTTCACCGTTAATATGCTGTCATCTCCGTTCATCTCGCTGATATTATACGTGAGAAATTTCTCCAGGTCATCCACATTACCATTCCAGATAAGCCTATTTTCTTTTCTGTTGAATTCAAGGTTGCTTTGAGCTTTGACTGGAAATTGGCTCTTAGCCCTGGTGACACGTCCGTTCTCCATCACTGCCATTAATATTTTCGTTTCGCCCCAATGGGGAAAGTCGAAAAAACGCCTTTTGAACAAAATTAAACGACCTTCGTCAACCCGGCTTTATGCCCTGCTTGTAAAAGCCCACCCAAAATGGTGGTATGAAACCAAAGTTGCAAAATTCGATTCCCAGGGTGTTTTTTCGTTTCGCCCCGATGGGGAAAGTCGAAAAAACGCCTTTTGAAAAAAAATTATACGACCTTCGTCAACCCGGCTTTATGCCCTGCTCTTAAAAGCCCACCCCTAATGGTGGTATGAAACCGAAATTGTAAAATTCGATTCCCAGGGTGTTTTTTCGTTTCGCCCGATGGGGAAAGTCGAAAAAACGCGTTTTGAACAAAATTATACGACCTTCGTCAACCGGGCTTTATGCGCTGCTTGGAAAAGCCCACCCAAAATGGTGGTATGAAACCAAAGTTGCAAAATTCGATTCCCAGGGTGTTTTTTCGTTTCGCCCCGATGGGGAAAGTCGAAAAAACGCGTTTTGAACAAAATTATACGACCTTCGTCAACCCGGCTTTATGCCCTGCTCTTAAAAGCCCACCCCTAATGGTGGTATGAAACCGAAATTGTAAAATTCGATTCCCAGGGTGTATTTTCGTTTCGCCCCGATGGGTAAAGTAGAAAAAACGCCTTTTGAACAAAATTATACGACCTTCGTCAACCCGGCTTTACGCGCTGCTTGGAAAAGCCCACCCAAAATGGTGGTATGAAACCGACATTTTAAAATTCGATTCCCAGGGTGTTTTTTCGTTTCGCCCCGATGGGGAAAGTCGAAAAAACGCGTTTTGAACAAAATTATACGACCTTCGTCAACCTGGCTTTATGCACTGCTTGTAAAAGCCCACCCAAAATGGTGGTATGAAACCAAAGTTGCAAAATTCGATTCCCAGGGTGTTTTTTCGTTTCGCCCCGATGGGGAAAGTCGAAAAAACGCGTTTTGAACAAAATTATACGACCTTCGTCAACCCGGCTTTATGCGCTGCTCTTAAAAGCTCACCCCTAATGGTGGTATGAAACCGAAATTGTAAAATTCGATTCCCAGGGTGTTTTTTCGTTTCGCCCCGATGGGGAAAGTCGAAAAAACGTGTTTTGAACAAAACTATACGACCTTCGTCAACCCGGCTTTATGCCCTGCTTGTAAAAGCCCACCCAAAATGGTGGTATGAAACCAAAGTTGCAAAATTTTATTCCCAGGGTGTTTTTTCGTTTCGCCCCGATGGGGAAAGTAGAAAAAACGCCTTTTGAACTAAATTATACGACCTTCGTCAACCCGGCTTTATGCGCTGCTTGGAAAAGCCCACCCAAAATGGTGGTATGAAACCGAAATTGTAAAATTCGATTCCCAGGGTGTTTTTTCCTTTCGCCCCGATGGGAAAGTCGAAAAAACACGTTTTGAACAAAATTATACGACCTTCGTCAACCCGGCTTTATGCCCTGCTTGTAAAAGCCCACCCAAAATGGTGGTATGAAACAAAAGTTGCAAAATTCGATTCCCAGGGTGTTTTTTCGTTTCGCCCCGATGGGGAAAGTCGAAAAAACGCGTTTTGAACAAAATTATACGACCTTCGTCAACCCGGCTTTATGCACTGCTTGTAAAAGCCCACCCAAAATGGTGGTATGAAACCGAAATTGTAAAATTCGATTCCCAGGGTGTTTTTTCGTTTCGCCCCGATGGGGAAAGTCGAAAAAACGCCTTTTGAACAAAATTATACGACCTTCGTCAACCCGGCTTTATGCGCTGCTCTTAAAAGCCCACCCAAGATGATGGTATGAAACCAAAGTTGCAAAATTCGATTCCCAGGGTGTTTTTTCGTTTCGCCCCGATGGGAAAAGTCGAAAAAACGCGTTTTGAACAAAATTATACGACCTTCGTCAACCCGGCTTTATGCACTGCTTGTAAAAGCCCACCCAAAATGGTGGTATGAAACCGAAATTGTAAAATTCGATTCCCAGGGTGTTTTTTCGTTTCGCCCCGATGGGGAAAGTCGAAAAAACGCCTTTTGAAAAAAATTATACGACCTTCGTCAACCCGGCTTTATGCGCTGCTCTTAAAAGCCCACCCAAAATGGTGGTATGAAACCAAAGTTGCAAAATTCGATTCCCAGGGTGTTTTTTCGTTTCGCCCCGATGGGGAAAGTCGAAAAAACGCGTTTTGAACAAAATTATACGACCTTCGTCAACCCGGCTTTATGCACTGCTTGTAAAAGCCCACCCAAAATGGTGGTATGAAATCGAAATTGTAAAATTCGATTCCCAGGGTGTTTTTTCGTTTCGCCCCGATGGGGAAAGTCGAAAAAACGCCTTTTGAACAAAATTATACGACCTTCGTCAACCCGGCTTTATGCGCTGCTCTTAAAAGCCCACCCAAAATGGTGGTATGAAACCAAAGTTGCAAAATTCAATTCCCAGGGTGTTTTTTCGTTTCGCCCCGATGGGGAAAGTCGAAAAAACGCATTTTGAACAAAATTATACGACCTTCGTCAACCCGGCTTTATGCACTGCTTGTAAAAGCCCACCCAAAATGGTGGTATGAAACCGAAATTGTAAAATTCGATTCCCAGGGTGTTTTTTCGTTTCGCCCCGATGGGGAAAGTCGAAAAAACGTGTCTTGAACAAAACTATACGACCTTCGTCAACCCGGCTTTATGCCCTGCTTGTAAAAGCCCACCCAAAATGGTGGTATGAAACCAAAGTTGCAAAATTTTATTCCCAGGGTGTTTTTTCGTTTCGCCCCGATGGGGAAAGTCGAAAAAACGCCTTTTGAACAAAATTATACGACCTTCGTCAACCTGGCTTTATGCGCTACTCTTAAAAGCCCACCCAAAATGGTGGTATGAAACCGAAATTGTAAAATTCGATTCCCAGGGTGTATTTTCGTTTCGCCCCGATGGGTAAAGTAGAAAAAACGCCTTTTGAACAAAATTATACGACCTTCGTCAACCCGGCTTTACGCGCTGCTTGGAAAAGCCCACCCAAAATGGTGGTATGAAACCGACATTTTAAAATTCGATTCCCAGGGTGTTTTTTCGTTTCGCCGCGATGGGGAAAGTCGAAAAAACGCCTTTTGAACAAAATTATACGACCTTCGTCAACCCGGCTTTATGCGCTGCTCTTAAAAGCCCACCCAAAATGGTGGTATGAAACCGAAATTGTAAAATTCGATTCCCAGGGTGTATTTTCGTTTCGCCCCGATGGGTAAAGTAGAAAAAACGCCTTTTGAACAAAATTATACGACCTTCGTCAACCTGGCTTTATGCACTGCTTGTAAAAGCCCACCCAAAATGGTGGTATGAAACCAAAGTTGCAAAATTCGATTCCCAGGGTGTTTTTTCGTTTCGCCCCGATGGGGAAAGTCGAAAAAACGCGTTTTGAACAAAATTATACGACCTTCGTCAACCCGGCTTTATGCGCTGCTCTTAAAAGCCCACCCCTAATGGTGGTATGAAACCGAAATTGTAAAATTCGATTCCCAGGGTGTTTTTTCGTTTCGCCCCGATTGGGAAAGTCGAAAAAACGTGTTTTGAACAAAACTATACGACCTTCGTCAACCCGGCTTTATGCCCTGCTTGTAAAAGCCCACCCAAAATGGTGGTATGAAACCAAAGTTGCAAAATTTTATTACCAGGGTGTTTTTTCGTTTCGCCCCGATGGGGAAAGTAGAAAAAACGCCTTTTGAACTAAATTATACGACCTTCGTCAACCCGGCTTTATGCGCTGCTTGGAAAAGCCCACCCAAAATGGTGGTATGAAACCGAAATTGTAAAATTCGATTCCCAGGGTGTTTTTTCCTTTCGCCCCGATGGGGAAAGTCGAAAAAACACGTTTTGAACAAAATTATACGACCTTCGTCAACCCGGCTTTATGCCCTGCTTGTAAAAGCCCACCCAAAATGGTGGTATGAAACAAAAGTTGCAAAATTCGATTCCCAGGGTGTTTTTTCGTTTCGCCCCGATGAGGAAAGTCGAAAAAACGCGTTTTGAACAAAATTATACGACCTTCGTCAACCCGGCTTTATGCACTGCTTGTAAAAGCCCACCCAAAATGGTGGTATGAAACCGAAATTGTAAAATTCGATTCCCAGGGTGTTTTTTCGTTTCGCCCCGATGGGGAAAGTCGAAAAAACGCCTTTTGAACAAAATTATACGACCTTCGTCAACCCGGCTTTATGCACTGCTTGTAAAAGCCCACCCAAAATGGTGGTATGAAACCGAAATTGTAAAATTCGATTCCCAGGGTGTTTTTTCGTTTCGCCCCGATGGGGAAAGTCGAAAAAACGCCTTTTGAACAAAATTATACGACCTTTGTCAACCCGGCTTTAAGCGCTGCTCTTAAAAGCCCACCCAAAATGATGGTATGAAACCAAAGTTGCAAAATTCGATTCCCAGGGTGTTTTTTCGTTTCGCCCCGATGGGGAAAGTCGAAAAAACGCGTTTTGAACAAAATTATACGACCTTCGTCAACCCGGCTTTATGCACTGCTTGTAAAAGCCCACCCAAAATGGTGGTATGAAACCGAAATTGTAAAATTTTATTCCCAGGGTGTTTTTTCGTTTCGCCCCGATGGGGAAAGTCGAAAAAACGCCTTTTGAAAAAAATTATACGACCTTCGTCAACCCGGCTTTATGCGCTGCTCTTAAAAGGCCACCCAAAATGGTGGTATGAAACGAAAGTTGCAAAATTCGATTCCCAGGGTGTTTTTTCGTTTCGCCCCGATGGGGAAAGTCGAAAAAACGCGTTTTGAACAAAATTATACGACCTTCGTCAACCCGGCTTTATGCACTGCTTGTAAAAGCCCACCCAAAATGGTGGTATGAAACCGAAATTGTAAAATTCGATTCCCATGGTGTTTTTTCGTTTCGCCCCGATGGGGAAAGTCGAAAAAACGCCTTTTGAACAAAATTATACGACCTTCGTCAACCCGGCTTTATGCGCTGCTCTTAAAAGCCCACCCAAAATGGTGGTATGAAACCAAAATTGCAAAATTCAATTCCCAGGGTGTTTTTTCGTTTCGCCCCGATGGGGAAAGTCGAAAAAACGCATTTTGAACAAAATTATACGACCTTCGTCAACCCGGCTTTATGCACTGCTTGTAAAAGCCCACCCAAAATGGTGGTATGAAACCGAAATTGTAAAATTCGATTCCCAGGGTGTTTTTTCGTTTCGCCCCGATGGGGAAAGTCGAAAAAACGTGTTTTGAACAAAACTATACGACCTTCGTCAACCCGGCTTTATGCCCTGCTTGTAAAAGCCCACCCAAAATGGTGGTATGAAACCAAAGTTGCAAAATTTTATTCCCAGGGTGTTTTTTCGTTTCGCCCCGATGGGGAAAGTCGAAAAAAGGCCTTTTGAACAAAATTATACGACCTTCGTCAACCCGGCTTTATGCGCTGCTCTTAAAAGCCCACCCAAAATGGTGGTATGAAACCGAAATTGTAAAATTCGATTCCCAGGGTGTATTTTCGTTTCGCCCCGATGGGGAAAGTCGAAAAAACGCCTTTTGAACAAAATTATACGACCTTCGTCAACCCGGCTTTACGCGCTGCTTGGAAAAGCCCACCCAAAATGGTGGTATGAAACCGACATTTTAAAATTCGATTCCCAGGGTGTTTTTTCGTTTCGCCCCGATGGGGAAAGTAGAAAAAACGCCTTTTGAACAAAATTATACGACCTTCGTCAACCTGGCTTTATGCCCTGCTTGTAAAAGCCCACCCAAAATGGTGGTATGAAACCAAAGTTGCAAAATTCGATTCCCAGGGTGTTTTTTCGTTTCGCCCCGATGGCGAAAGTCGAAAAAACGCGTTTTGAACAAAATTATACGACCTTCGTCAACCCAGCTTTATGCGCTGCTCTTAAAAGCCCACCCCTAATGGTGGTATGAAACCGAAATTGTAAAATTCGATTCCCAGGGTGTTTTTTCGTTTCGCCCCGATGGGGAAAGTCGAAGAAACGTGTTTTGAACAAAACTATACGACCTTCGTCAACCCGGCTTTATGCCCTGCTTGTAAAAGCCCACCCAAAATGGTGGTATGAAACCAAAGTTGCAAAATTTTATTCCCAGGGTGTTTTTTCGTTTCGCCCCGATGGGGAAAGTCGAAAAAACGTGTTTTGAACAAAATTATACGACCTTCGTCAACCCGGCTTTATGCGCTGCTCTTAAAAGCCCACCCAAAATGGTGGTATGAAACCAAAGTTGCAAAATTCGATTCCCAGGGTGTTTTTGCGTTTCGCCCCGATGGGGAAAGTCGAAAAAACGCCTTTTGAACAAAATTATACGACCTTCGTCAACCCGGCTTTATGCGCTGCTCTTAAAAGCCACCCCAAAATGATGGTATGAAACCAAAGTTGCAAAATTCGATTCCCAGGGTGTTTTTTCGTTTCGCCCCGATGGGGAAAGTCGAAAAAACGCGTTTTGAACAAAATTATACGACCTTCTTCAACCCGGCTTTATGCACTGCTTGTAAAAGCCCACCCAAAATGGTGGTATGAAACCGAAATTGTAAAATTTGATTCCCAGGGTGTTTTTTCGTTTCGCCCCGATGGGGAAAGTCGAAAAAACGCCTTTTGAACAAAATTATACGACTTTCGTCAACCCGCCTTTATGCGCTGCTCTTAAAAGCCCACCCAAAATGATGGTATGAAACCAAAGTTGCAAAATTCGATTCCCAGGGTGTTTTTTCGTTTCGCCCCGCTGGGGAAAGTCGAAAAAACGCGTTTTGAACAAAATTATACGACCTTCGTCAACCCGGCTTTATGCACTGCTTGTAAAAGCCCACCCAAAATGGTGGTATGAAACCGAAATTGTAAAATTCGATTCCCAGGGTGTTTTTTCGTTTCGCCCCGATGGGGAAAGTCGAAAAAACGTGTTTTGAACAAAACTATACGACCTTCGTCAACCCGGCTTTATGCGCTGCTTGGAAAAGCCCACCGAAAATGGTGGTATGAAACCAAAGTTGCAAAATTCGATTCCCAGGGTGTTTTTTCGTTTCGCCCCGATGGGGAAAGTCGAAAAAACGCGTTTTTAACAAAATTATACGACCTTCGTCAACCCGGCTTTATGCCCTGCTTGTAAAACCCACCCAAAATGGTGGTATGAAACCAAAGTTGCAAAATTTTATTCCCAGGGTGTTTTTTCGTTTCGCCCCGATGGGGAAAGTCGAAAAAACGCGTTTTGAACAAAATTATACGACCTTCGTCAACCCGGCTTTATGCCCTGCTTGTAAAAGCCCACCCAAAATGGTGGTATGAAACCAAAGTTGCAAATTTTTATTCCCAGGGTGTTTTTTCGTTTCGCCCCGATGGGGAAAGTAGAAAAAACGCCTTTTGAACTAAATTATACGACCTTCGTCAACCCGGCTTTATGCGCTGCTTGGAAAAGCCCACCCAAAATGGTGGTATGAAACCGAAATTGTAAAATTCGATTCCCAGGGTGTTTTTTCGTTTCGCCCCGATGGGGAAAGTCGAAAAAACACGTTTTGAACAAAATTATACGACCTTCGTCAACCCGGCTTTATGCCCTGCTTGTAAAAGCCCACCCAAAATGGTGGTATGAAACAAACGTTGCAAAATTCGATTCCCAGGGTGTTTTTTCGTTTCGCCCCGATGGGGAAAGTCGAAAAAACGCCTTTTGAACAAAATTATACGACCTTCGTCAACCCGGCTTTATGCGCTGCTCTTAAAAGCCCACCCAAAATGGTGGTATGAAAACAAAGTTGCAAAATTCGATTCCCAGGGTGTTTTTTTCGTTTCGCCCCGATGGGGAAAGTCGAAAAAACGCGTTTTGAACAAAATTATACGACCTTCGTCAACCCGGCTTTATGCACTGCTTGTAAAAGCCCACCCAAAATGGTGGTATGAAACCGAAATTGTAAAATTCGATTCCCAGGGTGTTTTTTCGTTTCGCCCCGATGGGGAAAGTCGAAAAAACCTGTTTTGAACAAAACTATACGACCTTCGTCAACCCGGCTTTATGCCCTGCTTGTAAAAGCCCACCCAAAATGGTGGTATGAAACAAAAGTTGCAAAATTCGATTCCCAGGCTGTTTTTTCGTTTCGCCCCGATAGGGAAAGTCGAAAAAACGCCTTTTGAACAAAATTATACGACCTTCGTCAACCCGGCTTTATGCGCTGCTCTTAAAATCCCACCCAAAATGGTGGTATGAAACCAAAGTTGCAAAATTCGATTCCCAGGGTGTTTTTTCGTTTCGCCCCGATGGGGAAAGTCGAAAAAACGCCTTTTGAACAAAATTATACGACCTTCGTCAACCCGGCTTTATGCGCTGCTCTTAAAAGCCCACCCAAAATGGTGGTATGAAAACAAAGTTGCAAAATTCGATTCCCAGGGTGTTTTTTCGTTTCGCCCCGATGGGGAAAGTCGAAAAAACGCGTTTTGAACAAAATTATACGACCTTCGTCAACCCGGCTTTATGCACTGCTTGTAAAAGCCCACCCAAAATGGTGGTATGAAACCGAAATTGTAAAATTCGATTCCCAGGGTGTTTTTTCGTTTCGCCCCGATGGGGAAAGTCAAAAAAACGCCTTTTGAACAAAATTATACGACCTTCGTCATCCCGGCTTTATGCGCTGCTCTTAAAAGCCCACCCAAAATGGTGGTATGAAACCAAAGTTGCAAAATTCGATTCCCAGGGTGTTTTTTCGTTTCGGCCCGATGGGGAAAGTCGAAAAAACGCATTTTGAACAAAATTATACGACCTTCGTCAACCCGGCTTTATGCACTGCTTGTAAAAGCCCACCCAAAATGGTGGTATGAAACCGAAATTGTAAAATTCGATTCCCAGGGTGTTTTTTCGTTTCGCCCCGATGGGGAAAGTCGAAAAAACGCCTTTTGAACAAAATTATACGACCTTCGTCAACCCGGCTTTATGCCCTGCTTGTAAAAGCCCACCCAAAATGGTGGTATGAAACAAAAGTTGCAAAATTCGATTCCCAGGGTGTTTTTTCGTTTCGCCCCGATGGGGAAAGTCGAAAAAACGCCTTTTGAACAAAATTATACGACCTTCGTCAACCCGGCTTTATGCGCTGCTCTTAAAAGCCCACCCAAAATGGTGGTATGAAACCGAAATTGTAAAATTCGATTCCCAGGGTGTTTTTTCGTTTCGCCCCGATGGGGAAAGTCGAAAAAACGCCTTTTGAACAAAATTATACGACCTTCGTCAACCCGGCTTTATGCACTGCTTGTAAAAGCCCACCCAAAATGGTGGTATGAAACCGAAATTGTAAAATTCGATTCCCAGGGTGTTTTTTCGTTTCGCCCCGATGGGGAAAGTCAAAAAAACGCCTTTTGAACAAAATTATACGACCTTCGTCAACCCGGCTTTATGCGCTGCTCTTAAAAGCCCACCCAAAATGGTGGTATGAAACCAAAGTTGCAAAATTCGATTCCCAGGGTGTTTTTTCGTTTCGGCCCGATGGGGAAAGTCGAAAAAACGCCTTTTGAACAAAATTATACGACCTTCGTCAACCCGGCTTTATGCACTGCTTGTAAAAGCCCACCCAAAATGGTGGTATGAAACCGAAATTGTAAAATTCGATTCCCAGGGTGTTTTTTCGTTTCGCCCCGATGGGGAAAGTCGAAAAAACGCCTTTTGAACAAAATTATACGACCTTCGTCAACCCGGCTTTATGCCCTGCTTGTAAAAGCCCACCCAAAATGGTGGTATGAAACAAAAGTTGCAAAATTCGATTCCCAGGGTGTTTTTTCGTTTCGCCCCGATGGGGAAAGTCGAAAAAACGCCTTTTGAACAAAATTATACGACCTTCGTCAACCCGGCTTTATGGGCTGCTCTTAAAAGCCCACCCAAAATGGTGGTATGAAAACAAAGTTGCAAAATTCGATTCCCAGGGTGTTTTTTCGTTTCGCCCCGATTGGGAAAGTCGAAAAAACGCGTTTTGAACAAAATTATACGACCTTCGTCAACCCGGCTTTATGCACTGCTTGTAAAAGCCCACCCAAAATGGTGGTATGAAACCGAAATTGTAAAATTCGATTCCCAGGGTGTTTTTTCGTTTCGCCCCGATGGGGAAAGTCAAAAAAACGCCTTTTGAACAAAATTATACGACCTTCGTCAACCCGGCTTTATGCGCTGCTCTTAAAAGCCCACCCAAAATGGTGGTATGAAACCAAAGTTGCAAAATTCGATTCCCAGGGTGTTTTTTCGTTTCGGCCCGATGGGGAAAGTCGAAAAAACGCCTTTTGAACAAAATTATACGACCTTCGTCAACCCGGCTTTATGCACTGCTTGTAAAAGCCCACCCAAAATGGTGGTATGAAACCGAAATTGTAAAATTCGATTCCCAGGGTGTTTTTTCGTTTCGCCCCGATGGGGAAAGTCGAAAAAACCTGTTTTGAACAAAACTATACGACCTTCGTCAACCCGGCTTTATGCCCTGCTTGTAAAAGCCCACCCAAAATGGTGGTATAAAACAAAAGTTGCAAAATTCGATTCCCAGGCTGTTTTTTCGTTTCGCCCCGATGGGGAAAGTCGAAAAAACGCCTTTTGAACAAAATTATACGACCTTCGTCAACCCGGCTTTATGCACTGCTTGTAAAAGCCCACCCAAAATGGTGGTATGAAACCGAAATTGTAAAATTCGATTCCCAGGGTGTTTTTTCGTTTCGCCCCGATGGGGAAAGTCGAAAAAACGCCTTTTGAACAAAATTATACGACCTTCGTCAACCCGGCTTTATGCGCTGCTCTTAAAAGCCCACCCAAAATGGTGGTATGAAACCAAAGTTGCAAAATTCGATTCCCAGGGTGTTTTTTCGTTTCGCCCCGATGGGGAAAGTCGAAAAAACGCCTTTTGAACAAAATTATACGACCTTCGTCAACCCGGCTTTATGCACTGCTTGTAAAAGCCCACCCAAAATGGTGGTATGAAACCGAAATTGTAAAATTCGATTCCCAGGGTGTTTTTTCGTTTCGCCCCGATGGGGAAAGTCGAAAAAACCTGTTTTGAACAAAACTATACGACCTTCGTCAACCCGGCTTTATGCCCTGCTTGTAAAAGCCCACCCAAAATTGTGGTATGAAACCAAAGTTGCAAAATTCGATTCCCAGGGTGTTTTTTCGTTTCGCTTCGATGGGGAAAGTCGAAAAAACGCCTTTTGAACAAAATTATACGACCTTCGTCAACCCGGCTTTATGCGCTGCTCTTAAAAGCCCACCCAAAATGGTGGTATGAAACCAAAGTTGCAAAATTCGATTCCCAGGGTGTTTTTTCGTTTCACCCCGATGGGGAAAGTCGAAAAAACGCGTTTTGAACAAAATTATACGACCTTCGTCAACCCGGCTTTATGCACTGCTTGTAAAAGCCCACCCAAAATGGTGGTATGAAAACGAAATTGTAAAATTCGATTCCCAGGGTGTTTTTTCGTTTCGCCCCGATGGGGAAAGTCGAAAAAACGCGTTTTGAACAAAATTATACGACCTTCGTCAACCCGGCTTTATGCACTGCTTGTAAAAGCCCACCCAAAATGGTGGTATGAAACCGAAATTGTAAAATTCGATTCCCAGGGTGTTTTTTCGTTTCGCCCCGATGGGGAAAGTCGAAAAAACGCCTTTTGAACAAAATTATACGACCTTCGTCAACCCGGCTTTATGCGCTGCTCTTAAAAGCCCACCCAAAATGGTGGTATGAAACCAAAGTTGCAAAATTCGATTCCCAGGGTGTTTTTTCGTTTCGCCCCGATGGGGAAAGTCGAAAAAACGCCTTTTGAACAAAATTATACGACCTTCGTCAACCCGGCTTTATGCGCTGCTCTTAAAAGCCCACCCAAAATGGTGGTATGAAACCAAAGTTGCAAAATTCGATTCCCAGGGTGTTTTTTCGTTTCGCCCCGATGGGGAAAGTCGAAAAAACGCCTTTTGAACAAAATTATACGACCTTCGTCAACCCGGCTTTATGCACTGCTTGTAAAAGCCCACCCAAAATGGTGGTATGAAACCGAAATTGTAAAATTCGATTCCCAGGGTGTTTTTTCGTTTCGCCCCGATGGGGAAAGTCGAAAAAACCTGTTTTGAACAAAACTATACGACCTTCGTCAACCCGGCTTTATGCCCTGCTTGTAAAAGCCCACCCAAAATTGTGGTATGAAACCAAAGTTGCAAAATTCGATTCCCAGGGTGTTTTTTCGTTTCGCCCCGATGGGGAAAGTCGAAAAAACGCCTTTTGAACAAAATTATACGACCTTCGTCAACCCGGCTTTATGCGCTGCTCTTAAAAGCCCACCCAAAATGGTGGTATGAAACCAAAGTTGCAAAATTCGATTCCCAGGGTGTTTTTTCGTTTCGCCCCGATGGGGAAAGTCGAAAAAACGCGTTTTGAACAAAATTATACGACCTTCGTCAACCCGGCTTTATGCACTGCTTGTAAAAGCCCACCCAAAATGGTGGTATGAAAACGAAATTGTAAAATTCGATTCCCAGGGTGTTTTTTCGTTTCGCCCCGATGGGGAAAGTCGAAAAAACGCGTTTTGAACAAAATTATACGACCTTCGTCAACCCGGCTTTATGCACTGCTTGTAAAAGCCCACCCAAAATGGTGGTATGAAAACGAAATTGTAAAATTCGATTCCCAGGGTGTTTTTTCGTTTCGCCCCGATGGGGAAAGTCGAAAAAACGCGTTTTGAACAAAATTATACGACCTTCGTCAACCCGGCTTTATGCACTGCTTGTAAAAGCCCACCCAAAATGGTGGTATGAAACCGAAATTGTAAAATTCGATTCCCAGGGTGTTTTTTCGTTTCGCCCCGATGGGGAAAGTCGAAAAAACGCCTTTTGAACAAAATTATACGACCTTCGTCAACCCGGCTTTATGCGCTGCTCTTAAACGCCCACCCAAAATGGTGGTATGAAACCAAACTTGCAAAATTCGATTCCCAGGGTGTTTTTTCGTTTCGCCCCGATGGGGAAAGTCGAAAAAACGCCTTTTGAACAAAATTATACGACCTTCGTCAACCCGGCTTTATGCGCTGCTCTTAAAAGCCCACCCAAAATGGTGGTAGGAAACCAAAGTTGCAAAATTCGATTCCCAGGGTGTTTTTTCGTTTCGCCCCGATGGGGAAAGTCGAAAAAACGCGTTTTGAACAAAATTATACGACCTTCGTCAACCCGGCTTTATGCACTGCTTGTAAAAGCCCACCCAAAATGGTGGTATGAAAACGAAATTGTAAAATTCGATTCCCAGGGTGTTTTTTCGTTTCGCCCCGATGGGGAAAGTCGAAAAAACGCGTTTTGAACAAAATTATACGAGCTTCGTCAACCCGGCTTTATGCACTGCTTGTAAAAGCCCACCCAAAATGGTGGTATGAAACCAAAATTGTAAAATTCGATTCCCAGGGTGTTTTTTCGTTTCGCCCCGATGGGGAAAGTCGAAAAAACGCCTTTTGAACAAAATTATACGACCTTCGTCAACCCGGCTTTATGCGCTGCTCTTAAAAGCCCACCCAAAATGGTGGTATGAAACCAAAGTTGCAAAATTCGATTCCCAGGGTGTTTTTTCGTTTCGCCCCGATGGGGAAAGTCGAAAAAACGCCTTTTGAACAAAATTATACGACCTTCGTCAACCCGGCTTTATGCGCTGCTCTTAAAAGCCCACCCAAAATGGTGGTAGGAAACCAAAGTTGCAAAATTCGATTCCCAGGGTGTTTTTTCGTTTCGCCCCGATGGGGAAAGTCGAAAAAACGCGTTTTGAACAAAATTATACGACCTTCGTCAACCCGGCTTTATGCACTGCTTGTAAAAGCCCACCCAAAATGGTGGTATGAAAACGAAATTGTAAAATTCGATTCCCAGGGTGTTTTTTCGTTTCGCCCCGATGGGGAAAGTCGAAAAAACGCCTTTTGAACAAAATTATACGACCTTCGTCAACCCGGCTTTATGCACTGCTTGTAAAAGCCCACCCAAAATGGTGGTATGAAACCAAAATTGTAAAATTCGATTCCCAGGGTGTTTTTTCGTTTCGCCCCGATGGGGAAAGTCGAAAAAACGCCTTTTGAAAAAAATTATACGACCTTCGTCAACCCGGCTTTATGCGCTGCTCTTAAAAGCCCACCCAAAATGGTGGTATGAAACCAAAGTTGCAAAATTCGATTCCCAGGGTGTTTTTTCGTTTCGCCCCGATGGGGAAAGTCGAAAAAACGCGTTTTGAACAAAATTATACGACCTTCGTCAACCCGGCTTTATGCACTGCTTGTAAAAGCCCAACCAAAATGGTGGTATGAAACCGAAATTGTAAAATTCGATTCCCAGGGTGTTTTTTCGTTTCGCCCCGATGGGGAAAGTCGAAAAAACGCGTTTTGAACAAAATTATACGACCTTCGTCAACCCGGCTTTATGCACTGCTTGTAAAAGCCCACCCAAAATGGTGGTATGAAACCGAAATTGTAAAATTCGATTCCCAGGGTGTTTTTTCGTTTCGCCCCGATGGGGAAAGTCGAAAAAACGCCTTTTGAACAAAATTATACGACCTTCGTCAACCCGGCTTTATGCGCTGCTCTTAAAAGCCCACCCAAAATGGTGGTATGAAACCAAAGTTGCAAAATTCGATTCCCAGGGTGTTTTTTCGTTTCGCCCCGATGGGGAAAGTCGAAAAAACGCGTTTTGAACAAAATTATACGACCTTCGTCAACCCGGCTTTATGCGCTGCTCTTAAAAGCCCACCCAAAATGTTGGTATGAAACCAAAGTTGCAAAATTCGATTCCCAGGCTGTTTTTTCGTTTCGCCCCGATGGGGAAAGTCAAAAAAAACGCCTTTTGAACAAAATTATACGACCTTCGTCAACCCGGCTTTATGCACTGCTTGTAAAAGCCCACCCAAAATGGTGGTATGAAACCGAAATTGTAAAATTCGATTCCCAGGGTGTTTTTTCGTTTCGCCCCGATGGGGAAAGTCGAAAAAACGTGTTTTGAACAAAATTATACGACCTTCGTCAACCCGGCTTTCTGCACTGCTTGTAAAAGCCCACCCAAAATGGTGGTATGAAACCGAAATTGTAAAATTCGATTCCCAGGGTGTTTTTTCGTTTCGCCCCGATGGGGAAAGTCGAAAAAACGCGTTTTGAACAAAATTATACGACCTTCGTCAACCCGGCTTTATGCACTGCTTGTAAAAGCCCACCCCAAATGGTGGTATGAAACCGAAATTGTAAACTTCGATTCCCAGGGTGTTTTTTCGTTTCGCCCCGATGGGGAAAGTCGAAAAAACGCCTTTTGAACAAAATTATACGACCTTCGTCACCCCGGCTTTATGCGCTGCTCTTAAAAGCCCACCCAAAATGGTGGTATGAAACCAAAGTTGCAAAATTCGATTCCCAGGGTGTTTTTTCGTTTCGCCCCGATGGGGAAAGTCGAAAAAACGCCTTTTGAACAAAATTATACGACCTTCGTCAACCCGGCTTTATGCGCTGCTCTTAAAAGCCCACCCAAAATGTTGGTATGAAACCAAAGTTGCAAAATTCGATTCCCAGGCTGTTTTTTCGTTTCGCCCCGATGGGGAAAGTCAAAAAAACGCCTTTTGAACAAAATTATACGACCTTCGTCAACCCGGCTTTATGCACTGCTTGTAAAAGCCCACCCAAAATGGTGGTATGAAACCGAAATTGTAAAATTCGATTCCCAGGGTGTTTTTTCGTTTCGCCCCGATGGGGAAAGTCGAAAAAACGTGTTTTGAACAAAATTATACGACCTTCGTCAACCCGGCTTTCTGCACTGCTTGTAAAAGCCCACCCAAAATGGTGGTATGAAACCGAAATTGTAAAATTCGATTCCCAGGGTGTTTTTTCGTTTCGCCCCGATGGGGAAAGTCGAAAAAACGCGTTTTGAACAAAATTATACGACCTTCGTCAACCCGGCTTTATGCCCTGCTTGTAAAAGCCCACCCAAAATGGTGGTATTAAACCAAAGTTGCAAAATTCGATTCCCAGGGTGTTTTTTCGTTTCGCCCCGATGTGGAAAGTCGAAAAAACGCGTTTTGAACAAAATTATACGACCTTCGTCAACGCGGCTTTATACCCTGCTTATAAAGGCCAACCCAAAATGGTGGTATGAAACCGAAATTGTAAAATTCGATTCCCAGGCTGTTTTTTCGTTTTGCCCCGATGGGGAAAGTCGAAAAAGCCCGTTTTGAACAAAATTATACGACCTTCGTCAACCCGGCTTGATGCGCTGCTCTTAAAAGCCCACCCAAAATGGTGGTATGAAACCCAAATTGTAAAATTCGATTCCCAGGGTGTTTTTTCGTTTCGCCCCGATGGGGAAAGTAGAAAAAACGCGTTTTGAACAAAATTATACGACCTTCGTCAACCGGGCTTTATGCGCTGCTTGGAAAAGCCCACCCAAAATGGTGGTATGAAACCGAAATTGTAAAATTCGATTCCCAGGGTGTTTTTTCGTTTCGCCCCGATGGGGAAAGTCGAAAAAACACGTTTTGAACAAAATTATACGACCTTCGTCAACCCGGCTTTATGCCCTGCTTGTAAAAGCCCACCCAAAATGGTGGTATGAAACAAAAGTTGCAAGATTCGATTCCCAGGGTGTTTTTTCGTTTCGCCCCGATGGGGAAAGTCGAAAAAACGCGTTTTGAACAAAATTATACGACCTTCGTCAACCCGGCTTTATGCGCTGCTTGGAAAAGCCCACCCAAAATGGTGGTATGAAACCGAAATTGTAAAATTCGATTCCCAGGGTGTTTTTTCGTTTCGCCCCGATGGGGAAAGTCGAAAAAACGCGTTTTGAACAAAATTATACGACCTTCGTCAACCCGGCTTTATGCGCTGCTTTGAAAAGCCCACCCAAAATGGTGGTATGAAACAAAAGTTTCAAGATTCGATTCCCAGGGTGTTTTTTCGTTTCGCCCCGATGGGGAAAGTAGAAAAAACGCGTTTTGAACAAAATTATACGACCTTCGTCAACCGGGCTTTATGCGCTGCTTGGAAAAGCCCACCCAAAATGGTGGTATGAAACCGAAATTGTAAAATTCGATTACCAGGTTGTTTTTTCGTTTCGCCCCGATGGGGAAAGTCGAAAAAACGCGTTTTGAACACAATTATACCACCTTCGTCAACCCGGCTTTATGCGCTGCTTGGAAAAGCCCACCCAAAATGGTGGTATGAAACCGAAATTGTAAAATTCGATTCCCAGGGTGTTTTTTCGTTTCGCCCCGATGGAAAAAGTAGAAAAAACGCGTTTTGAACAAAATTATACGACCTTCGTTAACCCGGCTTTGTGCGCTGCTTGGAAAAGCCCACCCAAAATGGTGGTATGAAACCGAAATTGTAAAATTCGATTCCCAGGGTCATTTTTCGTTTCCCCCGATCTGAAAAGTCGAAAAAACGCCTTTTGAACAAAATTATACGACCTTCGTCAACCCGGCTTTATGCGCTGCTTGGAAAAGCCCACCCAAAATGGTGGTATGAAACCGAAATTGTAAAATTCGATTCCCAGGGTGTTTTTTCGTTTCGCCCCGATGGGGAAAGTAGAAAAAACGCGTTTTGAACAAAATTATACGACCTTCGTCAACCGGGCTTTATGCGCTGCTTGGAAAAGCCCACCCAAAATGGTGGTATGAAACCGAAATTGTAAAATTCGATTCCCAGGGTGTTTTTTCGTTTCGCCCCGATGGGGAAAGTCGAAAAAACGCGTTTTGAACAAAATTATACGACCTTCGTCCACCCGGCTTTATGCGCTGCTTGGAAAAGCCCACCCAAAATGGTGGTATGAAACCGAAATTGTAAAATTCGATTCCCAGGGTGTTTTTTCGTTTCGCCCCAAAGGAAAAAGTAGAAAAAACGCGTTTTGAACAAAATTATACGACCTTGGTTAACCCGGCTTTGTGCGCTGCTTGGAAAAGCCCACCCAAAATGGTGGTATGAAACCGAAATTGTAAAATTCGATTCCCAGGGTCATTTTTCGTTTCGCCCCGATGGGGAAAGTCGAAAAAACGCCTTTTGAACAAAATTATACGACCTTCGTCAACCCGGCTTTATGCGCTGCTTGGAAAAGCCCACCCAAAATGGTGGTATGAAACCGAAATTGTAAAATTCGATTCCCAGGGTGTTTTTTCGTTTCGCCCCGATGGAAAAAGTAGAAAAAACGCGTTTTGAACAAAATTATACGACCTTCGTTAACCCGGCTTTGTGCGCTGCTTGGAAAAGCCCACCCAAAATGGTGGTATGAAACCGAAATTGTAAAATTCGATTCCCAGGGTGTTTTTTCGTTTCGCCCCGATGGGGAAAGTAGAAAAAAACGCGTTTTGAAAAAAATTATACGACCTTCGTCAACCCGGCTTTATGAGCTGCTTGAAAAAGCCCACCCAAAATGGTGGTATAAACCGAAATTGTAAAATTCGATTCCCAGGGTGTTTTCTCGTTTCGCCCCGATGGGGAAAGTCGAAAAAACGCGTTTTGAACAAAATTATACGACCTTCGTCAACCCGGCTTTATGCGCTGCTTGAAAAAGCCCACCCAAAATGGTGGTATGAAACCGAAATTGTAAAATTCGATTCCCAGGGTGTATTTTCGTTTCGCCCCGATGGGGAAAATCGAAAAAACGCTTTTGAACAAAATTATACGACCTTCGTCAACCCGGCTTGATTCGCTGCTTGAAAAAGCCCACCCAAAATGGTGGTATGAAACCGAAATTGTAAAATTCGATTCCCAGGGTTTTTTTTCGTTTCGACCCGATGGAAAAAGTAGAAAAAACGCGTTTTGAACAAAATTATACGACCTTCGTCAACCCGGCTTTATGCGCTGCTCTTAAAAGCCCACCCAAAATGGTGGTATGAAACCGAAATTGTAAAATTCGATTCCCAGGGTGTTTTTTCGTTTCGCCCCGATGGGGAAAGTAGAAAAAAACGCGTTTTGAAAAAAATTATACGACCTTCGTCAACCCGGCTTTATGAGCTGCTTGAAAAAGCCCACCCAAAATGGTGGTATAAACCGAAATTGTAAAATTCGATTCCCAGGGTGTTTTCTCGTTTCGCCCCGATGGGGAAAGTCGAAAAAACGCGTTTTGAACAAAATTATACGACCTTCGTCAACCCGGCTTTATGCGCTGCTTGAAAAAGCCCACCCAAAATGGTGGTATGAAACCGAAATTGTAAAATTCGATTCCCAGGGTGTATTTTCGTTTCGCCCCGATGGGGAAAATCGAAAAAACGCTTTTGAACAAAATTATACGACCTTCGTCAACCCGGCTTGATTCGCTGCTTGAAAAAGCCCACCCAAAATGGTGGTATGAAACCGAAATTGTAAAATTCGATTCCCAGGGTTTTTTTTCGTTTCGACCCGATGGAAAAAGTAGAAAAAACGCGTTTTGAACAAAATTATACGACCTTCGTCAACCCGGCTTTATGCGCTGCTCTTAAAAGCCCACCCAAAATGGTGGTATGAAACCGAAATTGTAAAATTCGATTCCCAGGGTGTTTTTTCGTTTCGCCCCGATGGGGAAAGTAGAAAAAAACGCGTTTTGAAAAAAATTATACGACCTTCGTCAACCCGGCTTTATGAGCTGCTTGAAAAAGCCCACCCAAAATGGTGGTATAAACCGAAATTGTAAAATTCGATTCCCAGGGTGTTTTCTCGTTTCGCCCCGATGGGGAAAGTCGAAAAAACGCGTTTTGAACAAAATTATACGACCTTCGTCAACCCGGCTTTATGCGCTGCTTGAAAAAGCCCACCCAAAATGGTGGTATGAAACCGAAATTGTAAAATTCGATTCCCAGGGTGTATTTTCGTTTCGCCCCGATGGGGAAAATCGAAAAAACGCTTTTGAACAAAATTATACGACCTTCGTCAACCCGGCTTGATTCGCTGCTTGAAAAAGCCCACCCAAAATGGTGGTATGAAACCGAAATTGTAAAATTCGATTCCCAGGGTTTTTTTTCGTTTCGACCCGATGGAAAAAGTAGAAAAAACGCGTTTTGAACAAAATTATACGACCTTCGTCAACCCGGCTTTATGCGCTGCTCTTAAAAGCCCACCCAAAATGGTGGTATGAAACCGAAATTGTAAAATTCGATTCCCAGGGTGTTTTTTCGTTTCGCCCCGATGGGGAAAGTAGAAAAAAACGCGTTTTGAACAAAATTATACGACCTTCGTCAACCTGGCTTTATGCGCTGCTTGAAAAAGCCCACCCAAAATGGTGGTATGAAACCGAAATTGTAAAATTCGATTCCCAGGGTGTTTTTTCGTTTCGCCCCGATGGGGAAAGTAGAAAAAACGCGTTTTGAACAAAATTATACGACCTTCGTCAACCCGGCTTTATGCGCTGCTCTTAAAAGCCCACCCAAAATGGTGGTATGAAACCGAAATTGTAAAATTCGAATCCCAGGGTGTTTTTTCGTTTCGCCCCGATGGGGAAAGTAGAAAAAAACGCGTTTTGAACAAAATTATACGACCTTCGTCAACCTGGCTTTATGCGCTGCTTGAAAAAGCCCACCCAAAATGGTGGTATGAAACCGAAATTGTAAAATTCGATTCCCAGGGTGTTTTTTCGTTTCGCCCCGATGGGGAAAGTCGAAAAAACGCGTTTTGAACAAAATTATACGACCTTCGTCAACCCGGCTTTATGCGCTGCTCTTAAAAGCCCACCCAAAATGGTGGTATGAAACCAAAATTGTAAAATTCGATTCCCAGGGTGTTTTTTCGTTTCGCCCCGATTGGGAAAGTAGAAAAAACGCCTTGTGAACAAAATTATACGACCTTCGTCAACCCGGCTTTATGCGCTGCTTGAAAAAGCCCACCCAAAATGGTGGTATGAAACCGAAATTGTAAAATTCGATTCCCAGGGCGTTTTTTCCTTTCCCCCCGATGGGGAAAGTCGAAAAAACGCCTGTTGAACAAAATTATACGACCTTCGTCAACCCGGCTTTATGCGCTGCTTGGAAATGCCCACCCAAAATGGTGGTATGAAACCGAAATTGTAAAACTCGATTCCCAGGGTGTTTTTTCGTTTCGCCCCGATGGAAAAAGTAGAAAAAACGCGTTTTGAACAAAATTATACGACCTTCGTCAACCCGGCTTTATGTGCTGCTCTTAAAAGCCCACCCAAAATGGTGGTATGAAACCGAAATTGTAAAATTCGATTCCCAGGGTGTTTTTTCGTTTCGCCCCGATGGGGAAAGTCGAAAAAACGCCTTTTGAACAAAATTATACGACCTTCGTCAACCCGGCTTTATGCGCTGCTTGGAAAAGCCCACCCAAAATGGTGCTAGAAAACCGAAATTGTAAAATTCGATTCCCAGGGTGTTTTTTCGTTTCGCCCCGATGGAAAAAGTAGAAAAAACGCGTTTTGAACAAAATTATACGACCTTCGTCAACCCGGCTTTATGCGCTGCTCTTAAAAGCGCACCCAAAATGGTGGTATGAAACCAAATTGTAAAATTCGATTCCCAGGGTGTTTTTTCGTTTCGCCCCGATGGAAAAAGTAGAAAAAACGCGTTTTGAACAAAATTATACGACCTTCGTTAACCCGGCTTTGTGCGCTGCTTGGAAAAGCCCACCCAAAATGGTGGTATGAAACCGAAATTGTAAAATTCGATTCCCAGGGTGTTTTTTCGTTTCGCCCCGATGGAAAAAGTAGAAAAAACGCGTTTTGAACAAAATTATACGACCTTCGTTAACCCATCTTTGTGCGCTGCTTGGAAAAGCCCACCCAAAATGGTGGTATGAAACCAAAATTGTAAAATTCGATTCCCAGGGTGTTTTTTCGTTTCGCCCCGATGGAAAAAGTAGAAAAAACGCGTTTTGAACAAAATTATACGACCTTCGTCAACCCGACTTTATGCGCTGCTCTTAAAAGCCCACCCAAAATGGTGGTATGAAACCGAAATTGTAAAATTCGATTCCCAGGGTGTTTTTTCGTTTCGCCCCAATGGGGAAAGTCGAAAAAACGCCTTTTGAACAAAATTATTCGACCTTCGTCAACCCGGCTTTATGCGCTGCTTGGAAAAGCCCACCCAAAATGGTGCTATAAAAACAAAATTGTAAAATTCGATTCCCAGGGTGTTTTTTCGTTTCGCCCCGATGGAAAAAGTAGAAAAAACGCGTTTTGAACAAAATTATACGACCTTCGTCAACCCGGCTTTATGCGCTGCTCTTAAAAGCCCACCCAAAATGGTGGTATGAAACCGAAATTGTAAAATTCGATTCCCAGGGTGTTTTTTCGTTTCGCCCCGATGGAAAAAGTAGAAAAAACGCGTTTTGAACAAAATTATACGACCTTGGTTAACCCGGCTTTGTGCGCTGCTTGGAAAAGCCCACCCAAAATGGTGGTATGAAACCGAAATTGTAAAATTCGATTCCCAGGGTCATTTTTCGTTTCGCCCCGATCGGGAAAGTCGAAAAAACGCCTTTTGAACAAAATTATACGACCTTCGTCAACCCGGCTTTATGCGCTGCTCTTAAAAGCCCACCCAAAATGGTGGTATGAAACCGAAATTGTAAAATTCGATTCCCAGGGTGTTTTTTCGTTTCGCCCCGATGGGGAAAGTAGAAAAAAACGCGTTTTGAACAAAATTATACGACCTTCGTCAACCTGGCTTTATGCGCTGCTTGAAAAAGCCCACCCAAAATGGTGGTATGAAACCGAAATTGTAAAATTCGATTCCCAGGGTGTTTTTTCGTTTCGCCCCGATGGGGAAAGTAGAAAAAACGCGTTTTGAACAAAATTATACGACCTTCGTCAACCCGGCTTTATGCGCTGCTTGGAAAAGCCCACCCAAAATGGTGGTATGAAACCGAAATTGTAAAATTCGATTCCCAGGGTGTTTTTTCGTTTCGCCCCGATGGAAAAAGTAGAAAAAACGCGTTTTGAACAAAATTATACGACCTTCGTTAACCCGGCTTTGTGTGCTGCTTGGAAAAGCCCACCCAAAATGGTGGTATGAAACCGAAATTGTAAAATTCGATTCCCAGGGTGTTTCTTCGTTTCGCCCCGATGGAAAAAGTAGAAAAAACGCGTTTTGAACAAAATTATACGACCTTCGTTAACCCATCTTTGTGCGCTGCTTGGAAAAGCCCACCCAAAATGGTGGTATGAAACCAAAATTGTAAAATTCGATTCCCAGGGTTTTTTTTCGTTTCGCCCCGATGGAAAAAGTAGAAAAAACGCGTTTTGAACAAAATTATACGACCTTCGTCAACCCGGCTTTATGCGCTGCTCTTAAAAGCCCACCCAAAATGGTGGTATGAAACCGAAATTGTAAAATTCGATTCCCAGGGTGTTTTTTCGTTTCGCCCCGATAGGGAAAGTCGAAAAAACGCCTTTTGAACAAAATTATACGACCTTCGTCAACCCGGCTTTATGCGCTGCTTGGAAAACCCACCCAAAATGGTGCTATAAAAACAAAATTGTAAAATTCGATTCCCAGGGTGTTTTTTCGTTTCGCCCCGATGGAAAAAGTAGAAAAAACGCGTTTTGAACAAAATTATACGACCTTCGTCAACCCGGCTTTATGCGATGCTCTTAAAAGCCCACCCAAAATGGTGGTATGAAACCGAAATTGTAAAATTCGATTCCCAGGGTGTTTTTTCGTTTCGCCCCGATGGAAAAAGTAGAAAAAACGCGTTTAGAACAAAATTATACGACCTTCGTTAACCCGGCTTTGTGCGCTGCTTGGAAAAGCCCACCTAAAATGGTGGTATGAAACCGAAATTGTAAAATTCGATTCCCAGGGTCATTTTTCGTTTCGCCCCGATCGGGCAAGTCGAAAAAACGCCTTTTGAACAAAATTATACGACCTTCGTCAACCCGGCTTTATGCGCTGCTTGGAAAAGCCCACCCAAAATGGTGGTATGAAACCGAAATTGTAAAATTCGATTCCCAGGGTGTTTTTTCGTTTCGCCCCGATGGGGAAAGTAGAAAAAACGCGTTTTGAACAAAATTATACGACCTTCGTCAACCGGGCTTTATGCGCTGCTTGGAAAAGCCCACCCAAAATGGTGGTATGAAACCGAAATTGTAAAATTCGATTCCCAGGGTGTTTTTTCGTTTCGCCCCGATGGGGAAAGTAGAAAAACGCGTTTTGAACAAAATTATACGACCTTCGTCAACCCGGCTTTATGAGCTGCTTGGAAAAGCCCACCCAAAATGGTGGTATGAAACCGAAACTGTAAAATTCGATTCCCAGGGTGTTTTTTCGTTTCGCCCCGATGGAAAAAGTAGAAAAAACGCGTTTTGAACAAAATTATACGATCTTCGTTAACCCGGCTTTGTGCGCTGCTTGGAAAAGCCCACCCAAAATGGTGGTATGAAACCGAAATTGTAAAATTCGATTCCCAGGGTCATTTTTCGTTTCGCCCCGATGGGGAAAGTCGAAAAAACGCCTTTTGAACAAAATTATACGACCTTCGTCAACCCGGCTTTATGCGCTGCTCTTAAAAGCCCACCCAAAATAGAGGTATAAAACCGAAATTGTAAAATTCGATTCCCAGGGTGTATTTTCGTTTCGCCCCGATGGGGAAAGTCAAAAAAACGCCTTTTGAACAAAATTATACGACCTTCGTCAACCCGGCTTGATGCGCTGCTTGAAAAAGCCCACCCAAAATGGTGGTATGAAACCGAAATTGTAAAATTCGATTCCCAGGGTGTTTTTTCGTTTCGCCCCGATGGGGAAAGTCGAAAAAACGCCTTTTGAACAAAATTATACGACCTTCGTCAACCCGGCTTTATGCGCTGCTTGGAAAAGCCCACCCCAAATGGTGCTATAAAACCGAAATTGTAAAATTCGATTCCCAGGGTGTTTTTTCGTTTCGCCCCGATGGAAAAAGTAGAAAAAACGCGTTTTGAACAAAATTATACGATCTTCGTTAACCCGGCTTTGTGCGCTGCTTGGAAAAGCCCACCCAAAATGGTGGTATGAAACCGAAATTGTAAAATTCGATTCCCAGGGTCATTTTTCGTTTCGCCCCGATGGGGAAAGTCGAAAAAACGCCTTTTGAACAAAATTATACGACTTTCGTCAACCCGGCTTTATGCGCTGCTCTTAAAAGCCCACCCAAAATGGTGGTATAAAACCGAAATTGTAAAATTCGATTCCCAGGGTGTATTTTCGTTTCGCCCCGATGGGGAAAGTCAAAAACACGCCTTTTGAACAAAATTATACGACCTTCGTCAACCCGGCTTGATGCGCTGCTTGAAAAAGCCCACCCAAAATGGTGGTATGAAACCGAAATTGTAAAATTCGATTCCCAGGGTGTTTTTTCGTTTCGCCCCGATGGGGAAAGTCGAAAAAACGCCTTTTGAACAAAATTATACGACCTTCGTCAACCCGGCTTTATGGGCTGCTTGGAAAAGCCCACCCAAAATGGTGCTATAAAACCGAAATTGTAAAATTCGATTCCCAGGGTGTTTTTTCGTTTCGCCCCGATGGAAAAAGTAGAAAAAACGCGTTTTGAACAAAATTATACGACCTTCGTCAACCCGGCTTTATGCGCTGCTCTTAAAAGCCCACCCAAAATGGTGGTATGAAACCGAAATTGTAAAATTCGATTCCCAGGGTGTTTTTTCGTTTCGCCCCGATGGGGAAAGTAGAAAAACGCGTTTTGAACAAAACTATACGACCTTCGTCAACCGGGCTTTATGCGCTGCTTGGAAAAGCCCACCCAAAATGGTGGTATGAAACCGAAACTGTAAAATTCGATTCCCAGGGTGTTTTTTCGTTTCGCTCCGATGGAAAAAGTAGAAAAAACTCGTTTTGAACAAAATTATACGACCTTCGTTAACCCAGCTTTGTGCGCTGCTTGGAAAAGCCCACCCAAAATGGTGGTATGAAACCGAAATTGTAAAATTCGATTCCCAGGGTCATTTTTCGTTTCGCCCCGATGGGGAAAGTCGAAAAAACGCGTTTTGAACAAAATTATACGACCTTCGTCAACCCGGCTTTATGCGCTGCTCTTAAAAGCCCACCCAAAATGGTGGTATGAAACCAAAATTGTAAAATTCGATTCCCAGGGTGTATTTTCGTTTCGCCCCGATGGGGAAAGTCAAAAAAACGCCTTTTGAACAAAATTATACGACCTTCGTCAACCCGGCTTTATGCGCTGCTCTTAAAAGCCCACCCAAAATGGTGGTATGAAACCGAAATTGTAAAATTCGATTCCCAGGGTGTTTTTTCGTTTCGCCCCGATGGGGAAAGTCGAAAAGACGCCTTTTGAACAAAATTATACGACCTTCGTCAACCGGCTTTATGCGCTGCTCTTAAAAGCCCACCCAAAATGGTGGTATGAAACCGAAATTGTAAAATTCGATTCCCAGGGTGTTTTTTCGTTTCGCCCCGATGGGGAAAGTAGAAAAAACGCCTTTTGAACAAAATTATACGGCCTTCGTCAACCCGGCTTTATGCGCTGCTTGAAAAAGCCCACCCAAAATGGTGGTATGAAACTGAAATTGTAAAATTCGATTCCCAGGGCGTTTTTTCGTTTCGCCTTGATGGGGAAAGTCGAAAAAACGCCTGGTGAACAAAATTATACGACCTTCGTCAACCCGGCTTTATGAGCTGCTTGGAAATGCCCACCCAAAATGGTGGTATGAAACCGAAATTGTAAAATTCGATTCCCAGGGTGTTTTTTCGTTTCGCCCCGATGGAAAAAGTAGAAAAAACGCGTTTTGAACAAAATTATACGACATTCGTCAACCCGGCTTTATGCGCTGCTCTTAAAAGCCCACCCAAAATGGTGGTATGAAACCGAAATTGTAAAATTCGATTCCCAGGGTGTTTTTTCGTTTCGCCCCGATGGGGAAAGTAGAAAAAACGCCTTTTGAACAAAATTATACGACCTTCGTCAACCCGGCTTTATGCGCTGCTTGAAAAAGCCCACCCAAAATGGTGGTATGAAACCGAAATTGTAAAATTCGATTCCCAGGGTGTTTTTTCGTTTCGCCCCGATGGGGAAAGTAGAAAAAACGCGTTTTGAACAAAATTATACGACCTTCGTCAACCGGGCTTTATGCGCTGCTTGGAAAAGCCCACCCAAAATGGTGGTATGAAACCGAAATTGTAAAATTCAATTCCCAGGGTGTTTTTTCGTTTCGCCCCGATGGGGAAAGTAGAAAAAACGCGTTTTGAACAAAATTATACGACCTTCGTCAACCGGGCTTTATGCGCTGCTTGGAAAAGCCCACCCAAAATGGTGCTATAAAACCGAAATTGTAAAATTCGATTCCCAGGGTGTTTTTTCGTTTCGCCCCGATGGGGAAAGTCGAAAAAACGCGTTTTGAACAAAATTATACGACCTTCGTCAACCCGGCTTTATGCGCTGCTCTTAAAAGCCCACCCAAAATGGTGGCATGAAACCGAAATTGTAAAATTCGATTCCCAGGGTGTTTTTTCGTTTCGCCCCGATGGGGAAAGTAGAAAAAACGCCTTTTGAACAAAATTATACGACCTTCGTCAACCCGGCTTTATGCGCTGCTTGAAAAAGCCCACCCAAAATGGTGGTATGAAACCGAAATTGTAAAATTCGATTCCCAGGGCGTTTTTTCGTTTCGCCCCGATGGAAAAAGTAGAAAAAACGCGTTTTGAACAAAATTATACGACCTTCGTCAACCCAGCTTTATGCGCTGCTATTAAAAGCCCACCCAAAATGGTGGTATGAAACCGAAATTGTAAAATTCGATTCCCAGGGTGTTTTTTCGTTTCGCCCCGATGGGGAAAGTAGAAAAAACGCCTTTTGAACAAAATTATACGACCTTCGTCAACCCGGCTTTATGCGCTGCTTGAAAAAGCCCACCCAAAATGGTGGTATGAAACCGAAATTGTAAAATTCGATTCCCAGGGTGTTTTTTCGTTTCGCCCCGATGGGGAAAGTAGAAAAAACGCGTTTTGAACAAAATTATACGACCTTCGTCAACCGGGCTTTATGCGCTGCTTGGAAAAGCCCACCCAAAATGGTGGTATGAAACCGAAATTGTAAAATTCGATTCCCAGGGTGTTTTTTCGTTTCGCCCCGATGGGGAAAGTAGAAAAAACGCGTTTTGAACAAAATTATACGACCTTCGTCAACCGGGCTTTATGCGCTGCTTGGAAAAGCCCACGCAAAATGGTGCTATAAAACCGAAATTGTAAAATTCGATTCCCAGGGTGTTTTTTCGTTTCGCCCCGATGGGGAAAGTCGAAAAAACGCGTTTTGAACAAAATTATACGACCTTCGTCAACCCGGCTTTATGCGCTGCTCTTAAAAGCCCACCCAAAATGGTGGCATGAAACCGAAATTGTAAAATTCGATTCCCAGGGTGTTTTTTCGTTTCGCCCCGATGGGGAAAGTAGAAAAAACGCGTTTTGAACAAAATTATACGACCTTCGTCAACCCGGCTTTATGCGCTGCTTGAAAAAGCCCACCCAAAATGGTGGTATGAAACCGAAATTGTAAAATTCGATTCCCAGGGCGTTTTTTCGTTTCGCCCCGATGGAAAAAGTAGAAAAAACGCGTTTTGAACAAAATTATACGACCTTCGTCAACCCAGCTTTATGCGCTGCTCTTAAAAGCCCACCCAAAATGGTGGTATGAAACCGAAATTGTAAAATTCGATTCCCAGGGTGTTTTTTCGTTTCGCCCCGATGGAAAAAGTAGAAAAAACGCGTTTTGAACAAAATTATACGACCTTCGTCAACCCGGCTTTATGCGCTGCTCTTAAAAGCCCACCCAAAATGGTGGTATGAAACCGAAATTGTAAAATTCGATTCCCAGGGTGTTTTTTCGTTTCGCCCCGATGGGGAAAGTCGAAAAAACGCGTTTTGAACAAAATTATACGACCTTCGTCAACCCGGCTTTATGCGCTGCTCGTAAAAGCCCACCCAAAATGGTGGTATGAAACCGAAATTGTAAAATTCGATTCCCAGGGTGTTTTTTCGTTTCGCCCCGATGGGGAAAGTCGAAAAAACGCGTTTTGAACAAAATTATACGACCTTCGTCAACCCGGCTTTATGCGCTGCTTGAAAAAGCCCACCCAAAATGGTGGTATGAAACCGAAATTGTAAAATTCGATTCCCAGGGCGTTTTTTCGTTTCGCCCCGATCGGGAAAGTCGAAAAAACGCCTGTTGAACAAAATTATACGACCTTCGTCAACCCGGCTTTATGCGCTGCTTGGAAATGCCCACCCAAAATGGTGGTATGAAACCGAAATTGTAAAATTCGATTCCCAGGGTGTTTTTTCGTTTCGCCCCGGTGGAAAAAGTCGAAAAAACGCGTTTTCAACAAAATTATACGACCTTCGTCAACCCGGCTTTATGCGCTGCTCTTAAAAGCCCACCCAAAATGGTGGTATGAAACCGAAATTGTAAAATTCGATTCCCAGGGTGTTTTTTCGTTTCGCCCCGATGGGGAAAGTCGAAAAAACGCCTTTTGAACAAAATTATACGACCTTCGTCAACCCGGCTTTTTGCGCTGCTTGGAAAAGCCCACCCAAAATGGTGGTATAAAACCGAAATTTTAAAATTCGATTCCCAGGGTGTTTTTTCGTTTCGCCCCGATGGAAAAAGTAGAAAAAACGCGTTTTGAACAAAATTATACGACCTTCGTCAACCCGGCTTTATGCGCTGCTCTTAAAAGCCCACCCAAAATGGTGGTATGAAACCGAAATTGTAAAATTCGATTCCCAGAATGTTTTTTCGTTTCGCCCCGATGGGGAAAGTAGAAAAAAACGCGTTTTGAACAAAATTATACGACCTTCGTCAACCTGGCTTTATGCGCTGCTTGAAAAAGCCCACCCAAAATGGTGGTATGAAACCGAAATTGTAAAATTCGATTCCCAGGGTGTTTTTTCGTTTCGCCCCGATGGGGAAAGTCGAAAAAACGCCTTTTGAACAAAATTATACGACCTTCGTCAACCCGGCTTTTTGCGCTGCTTGGAAAAGCCGACCCAAAATGGTGGTATAAAACCGAAATTGTAAAATTCGATTCCCAGGGTGTTTTTTCGTTTCGCCCCGATGGAAAAAGTAGAAAAAACGCGTTTTGAACAAAATTATACGACCTTCGTCAACCCGGCTTTATGCGCTGCTCTTAAAAGCCCACCCAAAATGGTGGTATGAAACCGAAATTGTAAAATTCGATTCCCAGAATGTTTTTTCGTTTCGCCCCGATGGGGAAAGTAGAAAAAAACGCGTTTTGAACAAAATTATACGACCTTCGTCAACCTGGCTTTATGCGCTGCTTGAAAAAGCCCACCCAAAATGGTGGTATGAAACCGAAATTGTAAAATTCGATTCCCAGGGTGTTTTTTCGTTTCGCCCCGATGGGGAAAGTCGAAAAAACGCCTTTTGAACAAAATTATACGACCTTCGTCAACCCGGCTTTTTGCGCTGCTTGGAAAAGCCGACCCAAAATGGTGGTATAAAACCGAAATTGTAAAATTCGATTCCCAGGGTGTTTTTTCGTTTCGCCCCGATGGAAAAAGTAGAAAAAACGCGTTTTGAACAAAATTATACGACCTTCGTCAACCCGGCTTTATGCGCTGCTCTTAAAAGCCCACCCAAAATGGTGGTATGAAACCGAAATTGTAAAATTCGATTCCCAGAATGTTTTTTCGTTTCGCCCCGATGGGGAAAGTAGAAAAAAACGCGTTTTGAACAAAATTATACGACCTTCGTCAACCCGGCTTTATGCGCTGCTTGAAAAAGCCCACCCAAAATGGTGGTATGAAACCGAAACTGTAAAATTCGATTCCCAGGGTGTTTTTTCGTTTCGCCCCGATGGGGAAAGTAGAAAAAACGCGTTTTGAACAAAATTATACGACCTTCGTCAACCCGGCTTTATGCGCTGCTTGGAAAAGCCCACCCAAAATGGTGGTATGAAACCGAAATTGTAAAATTCGATTCCCAGGGTGTTTTTTCGTTTCGCCCCGATGGGGAAAGTCGAAAAAACGTGTTTTGAACAAAATTATACGACCCTCGTCAACCCGGCTTTATGCGCTGCTCTTAAAAGCCCACCCAAAATGGTGGCATGAAACCGAAATTGTAAAATTCGATTCCCAGAATGTTTTTTCGTTTCGCCCCGATGGGGAAAGTAGAAAAAAACGCGTTTTGAACAAAATTATACGACCTTCGTCAACCCGGCTTTATGCGCTGCTCTTAAAAGCCCACCCAAAATGGTGGTATGAAACCGAAATTGTAAAATTCGATTCCCAGAATGTTTTTTCGTTTCGCCCCGATGGGGAAAGTAGAAAAAAACGCGTTTTGAACAAAATTATACGACCTTCGTCAACCCGGCTTTATGCGCTGCTTGAAAAAGCCCACCCAAAATGGTGGTATGAAACCGAAACTGTAAAATTCGATTCCCAGGGTGTTTTTTCGTTTCGCCCCGATGGGGAAAGTAGAAAAAACGCGTTTTGAACAAAATTATACGACCTTCGTCAACCCGGCTTTATGCGCTGCTTGGAAAAGCCCACCCAAAATGGTGGTATGAAACCGAAATTGTAAAATTCGATTCCCAGGGTGTTTTTTCGTTTCGCCCCGATGGGGAAAGTCGAAAAAACGTGTTTTGAACAAAATTATACGACCCTCGTCAACCCGGCTTTATGCGCTGCTCTTAAAAGCCCACCCAAAATGGTGGCATGAAACCGAAATTGTAAAATTCGATTCCCAGGGTGTTTTTTCGTTTCGCCCCGATGGGGAAAGTCGAAAAAACGCCTTTTGAACAAAATTATACGACCTTCGTCAACCCGGCTTTTTGCGCTGCTTGGAAAAGCCCACCCAAAATGGTGGTATAAAACCGAAATTGTAAAATTCGATTCCCAGGGTGTTTTTTCGTTTCGCACCGATGGAAAAAGTAGAAAAAACGCGTTTTGAACAAAATTATACGACCTTCGTCAACCCGGCTTTATGCGCTGCTCTTAAAAGCCCACCCAAAATGGTGGTATGAAACCGAAATTGTAAAATTCGATTCCCAGAATGTTTTTTCGTTTCGCCCCGATGGGGAAAGTAGAAAAAAACGCGTTTTGAACAAAATTATACGACCTTCGTCAACCCGGCTTTATGCGCTGCTTGAAAAAGCCCACCCAAAATGGTGGTATGAAACCGAAATTGTAAAATTCGATTCCCAGGGTGTTTTTTCGTTTCGCCCCGATGGGGAAAGTCGAAAAAACGCCTTTTGAACAAAATTATACGACCTTCGTCAACCCGGCTTTTTGCGCTGCTTGGAAAAGCCGACCCAAAATGGTGGTATAAAACCGAAATTGTAAAATTCGATTCCCAGGGTGTTTTTTCGTTTCGCCCCGATGGAAAAAGTAGAAAAAACGCGTTTTGAACAAAATTATACGACCTTCGTCAACCCGGCTTTATGCGCTGCTCTTAAAAGCCCACCCAAAATGGTGGTATGAAACCGAAATTGTAAAATTCGATTCCCAGAATGTTTTTTCGTTTCGCCCCGATGGGGAAAGTAGAAAAAAACGCGTTTTGAACAAAATTATACGACCTTCGTCAACCCGGCTTTATGCGCGGCTTGAAAAAGCCCACCCAAAATGGTGGTATGAAACCGAAACTGTAAAATTCGATTCCCAGGGTGTTTTTTCGTTTCGCCCCGATGGGGAAAGTAGAAAAAACGCGTTTTGAACAAAATTATACGACCTTCGTCAACCCGGCTTTATGCGCTGCTTGGAAAAGCCCACCCAAAATGGTGGTATGAAACCGAAATTGTAAAATTCGATTCCCAGGGTGTTTTTTCGTTTCGCCCCGATGGGGAAAGTCGAAAAAACGTGTTTTGAACAAAATTATACGACCCTCGTCAACCCGGCTTTATGCGCTGCTCTTAAAAGCCCACCCAAAATGGTGGCATGAAACCGAAATTGTAAAATTCGATTCCCAGGGTGTTTTTTCGTTTCGCCCCGATGGGGAAAGTCGAAAAAACGCCTTTTGAACAAAATTATACGACCTTCGTCAACCCGGCTTTTTGCGCTGCTTGGAAAAGCCCACCCAAAATGGTGGTATAAAACCGAAATTGTAAAATTCGATTCCCAGGGTGTTTTTTCGTTTCGCACCGATGGAAAAAGTAGAAAAAACGCGTTTTGAACAAAATTATACGACCTTCGTCAACCCGGCTTTATGCGCTGCTCTTAAAAGCCCACCCAAAATGGTGGTATGAAACCGAAATTGTAAAATTCGATTCCCAGAATGTTTTTTCGTTTCGCCCCGATGGGGAAAGTAGAAAAAAACGCGTTTTGAACAAAATTATACGACCTTCGTCAACCCGGCTTTATGCGCTGCTTGAAAAAGCCCACCCAAAATGGTGGTATGAAACCGAAACTGTAAAATTCGATTCCCAGGGTGTTTTTTCGTTTCGCCCCGATGGGGAAAGTAGAAAAAACGCGTTTTGAACAAAATTATACGACCTTCGTCAACCCGGCTTTATGCGCTGCTTGGAAAAGCCCACCCAAAATGGTGGTATGAAACCGAAATTGTAAAATTCGATTCCCAGGGTGTTTTTTCGTTTCGCCCCGATGGGGAAAGTCGAAAAAACGTGTTTTGAACAAAATTATACGACCCTCGTCAACCCGGCTTTATGCGCTGCTCTTAAAAGCCCACCCAAAATGGTGGCATGAAACCGAAATTGTAAAATTCGATTCCCAGGGTGTTTTTTCGTTTCGCCCCGATGGGGAAAGTCGAAAAAACGCCTTTTGAACAAAATTATACAACCTTCGTCAACCCGGCTTTATGCGCTGCTTGAAAAAGCCCACCCAAAATGGTGGTATGAAACCGAAATTGTAAAATTCGATTCCCAGGGCGTTTTTTCGTTTCGCCCCGATGGAAAAAGTAGAAAAAACGCGTTTTGAACAAAATTATACGACCTTCGTCAACCCAGCTTTATGCGCTGCTCTTAAAAGCCAACCCAAAATGGTGATATGAAACCGAAATTGTAAAATTCGAATCCCAGGGTGTTTTTTCGTTTCGCCCCGATAAAAAAAGTAGAAAAAACGCGTTTTGAACAAAATTATACGACCTTCGTCAACCCGGCTTTATGCGCTGCTCTTAAAAGCCCACCCAAAATGGTGGTATGAAACCGAAATTGTAAAATTCGATTCCCAGGGTGTTTTTTCGTTTCGCCCCGATGGGGAAAGTAGAAAAAAACGCGTTTTGAACAAAATTATACGACCTTCGTCAACCCGGCTTTATGCGCTGCTTGAAATAGCCCACCCAAAATGGTGGTATGAAACCGAAATTGTAAAATTCGATTCCCAGGGTGTTTTTTCGTTTCGCCTCGATGGGGAAAGTCGAAAAAACGACTTTTGAAAAAAATTATACGACCTTCGTCAACCCGGCTTTATGCGCTGCTTGGAAATGCCCACCCAAAATGGTGGTATGAAACCGAAATTCTAAAATTCGATTCCCAGGGTGTTTTTTCGTTTCGCCCTGATGGGGAAAGTAGAAAAAACGCGTTCTGAACAAAATTATACGACCTTCGTCAACCCGGCTTTATGCGCTGCTCTTAAAAGCCCACCCAAAATGGTGGTATGAAACCGAAATTCTAAAATTCGATTCCCAGGGTGTTTTTTCGTTTCGCCCTGATGGGGAAAGTAGAAAAAACGCGTTCTGAACAAAATTATACGACCTTCGTCAACCCGGCTTTATGCCCTGCTTGGAAATGCCCACCCAAAATGGTGGTATGAAACCGAAATTCTAAAATTCGATTCCCAGGGTGTTTTTTCGTTTCGCCCTGATGGGGAAAGTAGAAAAAACGCGTTCTGAACAAAATTATACGACCTTCGTCAACCCGGCTTTATGCGCTGCTCTTAAAAGCGCACCCAAAATGGTGGTATGAAACCGAAATTGTAAAATTCGATTCCCAGGGTGTTTTTTCGTTTCGCCCCGATGGGGAAAGTCGAAAAAACGCCTTTTGAACAAAATTATACGACCTTCGTCAACCCGGCTTTATGCGCTGCTTGAAAAAGCCCACCCAAAATGGTGGTATGAAACCGAAATTGTAAAATTCGATTCCCAGGGTGTTTTTTCGTTTCGCCCCGATGGGGAAAGTCGAAAAAACGCGTTTTGAACAAAATTATACGACTTTCGTCAACCCGGCTTTATGCGCTGCTTGGAAAAGCCCACCCAAAATGGTGGTATGAAACCGAAATTGTAAAATTCGATTCCCAGGGTGTTTTTTCGTTTCGCCCCGATGGGGAAAGTCGAAAAAACGCGTTTTGAACAAAATTATACGACTTTCGTCAACCCGGCTTTATGCGCTGCTTGGAAAAGCCCACCCAAAATGGTGGTATGAAACCGAAATTGTAAAATTCGATTCCCAGGGTGTTTTTTCGTTTCGGCCCGATGGGGAAAGTCGAAAAAACGACTTTTGAACAAAATTATACGACCTTCGTCAACCCGGCTTTATGCGCTGCTTGAAAAAGCCCACCCAAAATGGTGGTATGAAACCGAAATTGTAAAATTCGATTCCCAAGGCGTTTTTTCGTTTCGCCCCGATGGGGAAAGTCGAAAAAACGCCTTTTGAACAAAATTATACGACCTTCGTCAACCCGGCTTTATGCCCTGCTTGGAAACGCCCACCCAAAATGGTGGTATGAAACCGAAATTGTAAAATTCGATTCCCAGGGTGTTTTTTCGTTTCGCCCCGATGGGGAAAGTCGAAAAAACGCCTTTTGAACAAAATTATACGACCTTCGTCAACCCCGCTTTATGCGCTGCTTGGAAAAGCCCACCCAAAATGGTGGTATGAAACCGAAATTGTAAAATTCGATTCCCAGGGTGTATTTTCGTTTCGCCCCGATGGGGAAAGTCGAAAAAACGCCTTTTGAACAAAATTATACCACCTTCGTCAACCCGGCTTTATGCGCTGCTTGGAAAAGCCCACCCAAAATGGTGGTATGAAACCGAAATTGTAAAATTCGATTCCCAGGGTGTTTTTTCGTTTCGCCCCGATGGGGAAAGTCGAAAAAACGCCTTTTGAACAAAATTATACGACCTTCGGCAACCCGGCTTTATGCGCTGCTCTTAAAAGCGCACCCAAAATGGTGGTATAAAACCGAAATTGTAAAATTCGATTCCCAGGGTGTTTTTTCGTTTCGCCCCGATGGGGAAAGTCGAAAAAACGCCTTTTGAACAAAATTATACGACCTTCGTCAACCTGGCTTTATGCGCTGCTTGAAAAAGCCCACCCAAAATGGTGGTATGAAACCGATATTGTAAAATTCGACTCCCAGGATGTTTTTTCGTTTCGCCCCGATGTGGAAAGTCGAAAAAACGCCTTTTGAACAAAATTATACGACCTTCGTCAACCCGGCTTTATGCGCTGCTTGGAAAAGCCCACCCAAAATGGTGGTATGAAACCGAAATTGTAAAATTCGATTCCCAGGGTGTTTTTTCGTTTCCCCCCGATGAAGAAAGTCGAAAAAACGCGTTTTGAGCAAAATTATACGACCTTCGTCAACCCGGCTTTATGCCCTGCTTGGAAACGCCCACCCAAAATGGTGGTATGAAACCGAAATTGTAAAATTCGATTCCCAGGGTGTTTTTTCGTTTCGCCCCGATGGGGAAAGTCGAAAAAACGCCTTTTGAACAAAATTATACGACCTTCGTCAACCCGGCTTTATGCGCTGCTTGGAAAAGCCCACCCAAAATGGTGGTATGAAACCGAAATTGTAAAATTCGATTCCCAGGGTGTTTTTTCGTTTCGCCCCAATGAGGAAAGTCGAAAAAACGCCTTTTGAACAAAATTATACGACCTTCGTCAACCCGGCTTTATGCGCTGCTTGGAAAAGCCCACCCAAAATGGTGGTATGAAACCGAAATTGTAAAATTCGATTCCCAGGGTGTTTTTTCGTTTCGCCCCGATGGAAAAAGTAGAAAAAACGCGTTTTGAACAAAATTATACGACCTTCGTCAACCCCGCTTTATGCGCTGCTTGGAAAAGCCCACCCAAAATGGTGGTATGAAACCGAAATTGTAAAATTCGAGTCCCAGGGTGTTTTTTCGTTTCGCCCCAATGAGGAAAGTCGAAAAAACGCCTTTTGAACAAAATTATACGACCTTCGTCAACCCGGCTTTATGCGCTGCTTGGAAAAGCCCACCCAAAATGGTGGTATGAAACCGAAATTGTAAAATTCGATTCCCAGGGTGTATTTTCGTTTCGCCCCGATGGGGAAAGTCGAAAAAACGCCTTTTGAACAAAATTATACGACCTTCGTCAACCTGGCTTTATGCGCTGCTTGAAAAAGCCCACCCAAAATGGTGGTATGAAACCGATGTTTTAAAATTCGATTCCCAGGATGTTTTTTCGTTTCGCCCCGAGGTGGAAAGTCGAAAAAACGCGTTTTGAACAAAATTATACGACCTTCGTCAACCCGGCTTTATGCGCTGCTTGGAAAAGCCCACCCAAAATGGTGGTATGAAACCGAAATTGTAAAATTCGATTCCCAGGGTGTTTTTTCGTTTCGCCCCAATGAGGAAAGTCGAAAAAACGCCTTTTGAACAAAATTATACGACCTTCGTCAACCCGGCTTTATGCGCTGCTTGGAAAAGCCCACCCAAAATGGTGGTATGAAACCGAAATTGTAAAATTCGATTCCCAGGGTGTTTTTTCGTTTCGCCCCGATGGAAAAAGTAGAAAAAACGCGTTTTGAACAAAATTATACGACCTTCGTCAACCCCGCTTTATGCGCTGCTTGGAAAAGCCCACCCAAAATGGTGGTATGAAACCGAAATTGTAAAATTCGAGTCCCAGGGTGTTTTTTCGTTTCGCCCCAATGAGGAAAGTCGAAAAAACGCCTTTTGAACAAAATTATACGACCTTCGTCAACCCGGCTTTATGCGCTGCTTGGAAAAGCCCACCCAAAATGGTGGTATGAAACCGAAATTGTAAAATTCGATTCCCAGGGTGTATTTTCGTTTCGCCCCGATGGGGAAAGTCGAAAAAACGCCTTTTGAACAAAATTATACGACCTTCGTCAACCTGGCTTTATGCGCTGCTTGAAAAAGCCCACCCAAAATGGTGGTATGAAACCGATATTTTAAAATTCGATTCCCAGGATGTTTTTTCGTTTCGCCCCGAGGTGGAAAGTCGAAAAAACGCGTTTTGAACAAAATTATACGACCTTCGTCAACCCGGCTTTATGCGCTGCTTGGAAAAGCCCACCCAAAATGGTGGTATGAAACCGAAATTGTAAAATTCGATTCCCAGGGTGTTTTTTCGTTTCCCCCCGATGAAGAAAGTCGAAAAAACGCGTTTTGAGCAAAATTATACGACCTTCGTCAACCCGGCTTTATGCCCTGCTTGGAAACGCCCACCCAAAATGGTGGTATGAAACCGAAATTGTAAAATTCGATTCCCAGGGTGTTTTTTCGTTTCGCCACTATGGGGAAAGTCGAAAAAACGCGTTTTAAACAAAATTATACGACCTTCGTCAACCCGGCTTTATGCCCTGCTTGTAAAAGCCCACCCAAAATGGTGGTATGAAACCGAAATTGTAAAATTCGATTACCAGGGTGTTTTTTCGTTTCGCCCCGATGGGGAAAGTCGAAAAAACGCCTTTTGAACAAAATTATACGACCTTCGTCAACCCGGCTTTATGCGCTGCTTGGAAAAGCCCACCCAAAATGGTGGTATGAAACCGAAATTGTAAAATTCGATTCCCAGGGTGTTTTTTCGTTTCGCCCCAATGAGGAAAGTCGAAAAAACGCCTTTTGAACAAAATTATACGACCTTCGTCAACCCGGCTTTATGCGCTGCTTGGAAAAGCCCACCCAAAATGGTGGTATGAAACCGAAATTGTAAAATTCGATTCCCAGGGTGTTTTTTCGTTTCGCCCCGATGGAAAAAGTAGAAAAAACGCGTTTTGAACAAAATTATACGACCTTCGTCAACCCGGCTTTATGCCCTGCTTGTAAAAGCCTCCCCAAAATGGTGGTATCAAACGAAAGTTGCAAAATTCGATTCCCAGGGTGTTTTTTCGTTTCGCCCCGATGGGGAAAGTCGAAAAAACGCGTTTTGAACAAAATTATACGACCTTCGTCAACCCGGCTTTATGCGCTGCTTGGAAAAGCCCACCCAAAATGGTGGTATGAAACCGAAATTTTAAAATTCGATTCCCAGGGTGTTTTTTCGTTTCGCCCCGATGAGGAAAGTCGAAAAAACGCGTTTTGAACAAAATTATACGACCTTCGTCAAGCCGGCTTTATGCGCTGCTCTTAAAAGCCCACCCAAAATGGTGGTATGAAACCGAAATTGTAAAATTCGATTCCCAGGGTGTTTTTTCGTTTCGCCCCAATGGGGAAAGTCGAAAAAACGCGTTTTGAACAAAATTATACAACCTTTGTCAACCCGGCTTTATGCGCTGCTCTTAAAAGCCCACCCAAAATGGTGCTTTGAAACCAAAGTTGCAAAATTCGATTCCCAGGGTGTTTTTTCGTTTCGCCCCGATGGGGAAAGTCGAAAAAACGCGTTTTGAACAAAATTATACGACCTTCGTCAACCCGGCTTTATGCGCTGCTTGGAAATGCCCACCCAAAATGGTGGTATGAAACCAAAGTTGCAAAATTCGATTCCCAGGGTGTTTTTTCGTTTCGCCCCGATGGGGAAAGTCGAAAAAACGCGTTTTGAACAAAATTATACCACCTTCGTCAACCCGGCTTTGTGCGCTGCTCTTAAAAGCCCACCCAAAATGGTGGTATGAAACCGAAATTTTAAAATTCGATTCCCAGGGTGTTTTTTCGTTTCGCCCCGATGGGGAAAGTCGAAAAAACGCGTTTTGAACAAAATTATACGACCTTCGTCAACCCGGCTTTATGCGCTGCTCTTAAAAGCCCACCCAAAATGGTGGTATGAAACCAAAGTTGCAAAATTCGATTCCCAGGGTGTTTTTTCGTTTCGCCCCGATGGGGAAAGTCGAAAAAACGCGTTTTGAACAAAATTATACGACCTTCGTCAACCCGGCTTTATGCGCTGCTTGGAAAAGCCCACCCAAAATGGTGGTATGAAACCGAAATTGCAAAATTCGATTCCCAGGGTGTTTTTTCGTTTCGCCCCGATGGGGAAAGTCGAAAAAACGCGTTTTGAACAAAATTATACGACCTTCGTCAACCCGGCTTTATGCCCTGCTTGTAAAAGCCCACCCAAAATGGTGGTATGAAACCAAAGTTGCAAAATTCGATTCCCAGGGTGTATTTTCGTTTCGCCCCGATGGAAAAAGTAGAAAAAACGCGTTTTGAACAAAATTATACGACCTTCGTCAACCCCGCTTTATGCGCTGCTTGGAAAAGCCCACCCAAAATGGTGGTATGAAACCGAAATTGTAAAATTCGAGTCCCAGGGTGTTTTTTCGTTTCGCCCCAATGAGGAAAGTCGAAAAAACGCCTTTTGAACAAAATTATACGACCTTCGTCAACCCGGCTTTATGCGCTGCTTGGAAAAGCCCACCCAAAATGGTGGTATGAAACCGAAATTGTAAAATTCGATTCCCAGGGTGTATTTTCGTTTCGCCCCGATGGGGAAAGTCGAAAAAACGCCTTTTGAACAAAATTATACGACCTTCGTCAACCTGGCTTTATGCGCTGCTTGAAAAAGCCCACCCAAAATGGTGGTATGAAACCGATATTTTAAAATTCGATTCCCAGGATGTTTTTTCGTTTCGCCCCGAGGTGGAAAGTCGAAAAAACGCGTTTTGAACAAAATTATACGACCTTCGTCAACCCGGCTTTATGCGCTGCTTGGAAAAGCCCACCCAAAATGGTGGTATGAAACCGAAATTGTAAAATTCGATTCCCAGGGTGTTTTTTCGTTTCCCCCCGATGAAGAAAGTCGAAAAAACGCGTTTTGAGCAAAATTATACGACCTTCGTCAACCCGGCTTTATGCCCTGCTTGGAAACGCCCACCCAAAATGGTGGTATGAAACCGAAATTGTAAAATTCGATTCCCAGGGTGTTTTTTCGTTTCGCCACTATGGGGAAAGTCGAAAAAACGCGTTTTAAACAAAATTATACGACCTTCGTCAACCCGGCTTTATGCCCTGCTTGTAAAAGCCCACCCAAAATGGTGGTATGAAACCGAAATTGTAAAATTCGATTACCAGGGTGTTTTTTCGTTTCGCCCCGATGGGGAAAGTCGAAAAAACGCCTTTTGAACAAAATTATACGACCTTCGTCAACCCGGCTTTATGCGCTGCTTGGAAAAGCCCACCCAAAATGGTGGTATGAAACCGAAATTGTAAAATTCGATTCCCAGGGTGTTTTTTCGTTTCGCCCCAATGAGGAAAGTCGAAAAAACGCCTTTTGAACAAAATTATACGACCTTCGTCAACCCGGCTTTATGCGCTGCTTGGAAAAGCCCACCCAAAATGGTGGTATGAAACCGAAATTGTAAAATTCGATTCCCAGGGTGTTTTTTCGTTTCGCCCCGATGGAAAAAGTAGAAAAAACGCGTTTTGAACAAAATTATACGACCTTCGTCAACCCGGCTTTATGCCCTGCTTGTAAAAGCCTCCCCAAAATGGTGGTATCAAACGAAAGTTGCAAAATTCGATTCCCAGGGTGTTTTTTCGTTTCGCCCCGATGGGGAAAGTCGAAAAAACGCGTTTTGAACAAAATTATACGACCTTCGTCAACCCGGCTTTATGCGCTGCTTGGAAAAGCCCACCCAAAATGGTGGTATGAAACCGAAATTTTAAAATTCGATTCCCAGGGTGTTTTTTCGTTTCGCCCCGATGAGGAAAGTCGAAAAAACGCGTTTTGAACAAAATTATACGACCTTCGTCAACCCGGCTTTATGCGCTGCTCTTAAAAGCCCACCCAAAATGGTGGTATGAAACCGAAATTGTAAAATTCGATTCCCAGGGTGTTTTTTCGTTTCGCCCCAATGGGGAAAGTCGAAAAAACGCGTTTTGAACAAAATTATACAACCTTCGTCAACCCGGCTTTATGCGCTGCTCTTAAAAGCCCACCCAAAATGGTGCTTTGAAACCAAAGTTGCAAAATTCGATTCCCAGGGTGTTTTTTCGTTTCGCCCCGATGGGGAAAGTCGAAAAAACGCGTTTTGAACAAAATTATACGACCTTCGTCAACCCGGCTTTATGCGCTGCTTGGAAATGCCCACCCAAAATGGTGGTATGAAACCAAAGTTGCAAAATTCGATTCCCAGGGTGTTTTTTCGTTTCGCCCCGATGGGGAAAGTCGAAAAAACGCGTTTTGAACAAAATTATACCACCTTCGTCAACCCGGCTTTGTGCGCTGCTCTTAAAAGCCCACCCAAAATGGTGGTATGAAACCGAAATTTTAAAATTCGATTCCCAGGGTGTTTTTTCGTTTCGCCCCGATGGGGAAAGTCGAAAAAACGCGTTTTGAACAAAATTATACGACCTTCGTCAACCCGGCTTTATGCGCTGCTCTTAAAAGCCCACCCAAAATGGTGGTATGAAACCAAAGTTGCAAAATTCGATTCCCAGGGTGTTTTTTCGTTTCGCCCCGATGGGGAAAGTCGAAAAAACGCGTTTTGAACAAAATTATACGACCTTCGTCAACCCGGGTTTATGCGCTGCTTGGAAAAGCCCACCCAAAATGGTGGTATGAAACCGAAATTGTAAAATTGGATTCCCAGGGTGTTTTTTCGCTTCGCCGCGATGGGGAAAGTCGAAAAAATGCCTTTTGAACAAAATTATACGACCTTCGTTAACCCGGCTTTATGCCCTGCTTGTAAAAGCCCACCCAAAATGGTGGTATGAAACCAAAGTTGCAAAATTCGATTCCCAGGGTTTATTTTCGTTTCGTTCCGATGGGGAAAGTCGAAAAAACGGGTTTTGAACAAAATTATACGACCTTCGTCAACCCGGCTTTATGCGCTGCTTGGAAAAGCCCACCCAAAATGGTGGTATGAAACCGAAATTGTAAAATTCGATTCCCAGGGTGTTTTTTCGTTTCGCCCCGATGGGGAAGGTCGAAAAAACGCGTTTTGAACAAAATTATACGACCTTCGTGTCTATTTTCGCAAGTTCTTCTTCCAAAGATTCGAAGTCGATTTCCGCAAGATCTTCTATCAAAGATTTGAAGTCTATTTCTGCCATTGTATATAATAGAAAAAATATTTTTTTGTAAAATTTACTTATATAATACATGGTATATATTTCTCTAATTGAAAAAACTTTTTTGTAATTGCTTGTTCTTGAGCTCCATCAAGACCAGCTCGAAGTTTTTCTTCGCCTTTTTGTGTTTGCTGATTAGCCGGTGCTTTAGTTTACTTCCTCCGCATGCCATACACAGACGATAGTCACACATTACACCTTTACCGCAACTGCGACATGGGACTGGTTTTTTTTTTACTGTTTTTAGTTGATAGTTGTGCCACGCGCAGTACTCTCCCATACACCTCCGCCCGCATGTTTCTTTTCGACTTAACATTAACCACCCGCAGTTGTTTTTTCCTCGCGCCACTTTTCTGTTATAAGCTGGCACCATTTTCTTATATAACCTTAGTTGCTTTTTTTTAATTGACCCTCTCTTACCAAGTAGTAATATCGGTAGTTAACGAATATCCGTTTTATGTGGGGGAGTTAAAAATTTTTAAAAAAGCCCGTCACCCAAACCCCCGGCGACAAAAGGAGCTGGGGGTTTTGGTGATGGGGTGTTTAAAAATTGTTACCTCCTTTCCCCCACATAAAACGGTATTCGTTCACTACCGATATTACTACTCGATCCCAAGGGTGTTTTTTTGTTTCGCCCCGATCGTGAAAGTCGAAAAAACGCGTTTTTAACGCAATTGGACGACCTTCGTCAACCCTGCTTTTTGCGCTGCTTGGAAAAGCCCACCCAAAATGGTGGTATGAAACCGACTTCCTGGAATTCGATCCCAAGGGTGTTTTTTCGTTTCGCCCCGATTTGCAAACGTTTTTATCCATAAAGAGTCCTTTTACAGCACTTTGCAACTACAATCATAGTAATCGGATAAATCCTGAGTAAAAAAATAAAGGAACGTTACAAATATTGATACAGGAAATTGTCAAGCACACGGATTATTCTTGCTTTATAAGGAGAACAAGTGATTATAATCAATACTTAAATAGCAGAAGAAGCAGGATAATATACACGGGAAAAATAATCCAGTAGAAGCTTGAAAGCAAGTGCCATTTATACGTTGTTTAAAAAAAGAAGTAAGCCAATAGGGCTCTCTGTTTTGTAGGCAACTGATGTATGGCTTAATATAGTTAAAGAATGTTTATTGTACACTGATTCACTCTCTGAAACCTCACGGTTATTAACACACAATAAAACAATTAAGATAAATTTAATTTACTTCACTGGTGTAAAGAAGACGGAAAGAGCAGATTAAAGGCTGGACCCAACAGGGGCGTAGCGTGGGTTTTTGAAGATGTACGCACGATGAGGAATTTTTTTTAAGCGCCGAAGGCGCTTGCAACTAGGGGGGCCTGGGGGCATGCTCCCCCAGAAAATTTTGAAATTTAGGGTCTCGGAAATGCCATCTCCTGGTTTTTCTGCGGGGCATTTTCAATAAATAATGCGGCAAAAATGCAGTAGAAAGTTGTTTATTTTAACCATTTCTCTATTGTTTTCTGTACGCTACAAGCCACACGTCATGGCATTGTAACCTCTCCTTCAAGAATACCTCTGGGGCTAGGGAAACTGGTGAGGCTGGCTGACCTCTAGGGAGGGGTACATGAGGCGTTTTTTTTTTCTATTTTTAATTATGACTCAAATGCATCTTGCCATTAGTGACCAGCACTGAATGATTAATGCTTGGATAAACGGAAATAATAAAAAAACGCCCAAATATGTAATTATCAGCCAGCAAATTTAATGAGAAAAACGTTTTTAGGCAATTCCAAAAAAAAAAATTTTTCTCACATGTCAGCTGTACGCACAGGCGTACGTGCGTATATGGACGCTACGCCCCTGCCCAAATGCTCTTTAAGATTTTCTTAGTGACTACCAAAGGATATAAAATATGCCGCACCGTATTAAAACTGAATGCGGTAAAACCTGTGTTCTTTACTTTTACATTTAAATATATTTTACTCTCATAACAAATTCCCTAAAACAAAGAAGAGAATAGAGCAAAGGGTATTTATGGACACCGTGGGAGAAATTTTCCTCATCTCAAACTCTTGTCTTTCCTTGCGGAAGATTGTGGTAGGGAATTAAACTGTAACCCAAAATCCCTCAATCGTCTTGATGAGAACATTATGGGTTAAAGTTTAACTCTCAATCACAACCCTCCGCCCTCTCAGAATTGAGCATTATAAAATGAGATCTACTTTCTTGCATAATCCTCCGCTAGTCTGCTAGAATTGTGGATTGGAATAAAACTCTCTCCAGTAATCTTCATTTCCAGGCGGTTCAATGATTCTGTCTGACACCTAAACATAAAAAGTTGCCTCAGGAGGATTGTGGAACAAAGTTTAACTGACTTCTATAACTTGGCTCAAGGAATATAAAGAATTTGAGAGGGTACTAAGATTCATCCACACTGGTTGTAAATGTCTCTGCCAAATAGTGTTCTTAGGAAGGAACTGAAGGAGGGTTAATCAAATTTGAATAAAAAAGTGAAAAAACAAAGACCCTGGCAGCATATTCTCTATTTTCCAATTGCCCATTGTTTACTCCCCAAATCTTGCATACTATATTGTTTTGGGATTATGCCGATCTTCCAAGAGATTTGTAAAACAATACTTTATGCAAGTTTTGCAACGACAAACAAAGTGTATTCTTTGGTTCTTGTTATGAGGTGATGGCATACATGAATAAATTAACCTGGGAGAAGGATGGGTGGGAGTACCTCCCACCCTCCCTCTCCTTCTAACCGGTAGTGGGAGAAGGATGGTGGGAGTTGTACAAAATAACACCTTGTTGGTGAGAAACGTATGCACTGGGACAAAAAAACAAAACTTTTTGTTTTGAATGTACCAGTGCTTGGCTTCCTCACTAGCAAGGTGATATTTTTTATCACGCTACCGTATGCTGCAAACAGCGTAGCTAGTAATAAGCTAACCAGAACACCTTGTTTTGCCATGCGGCTATTTTTTCTTCTATATATAGAGTATGCTAGTTACTTTTTAGTAGAAGATTTTAAAGAGCCTTTAACTGTCCTCCCTTTATTTCGCTCTTGGGACCTTCTTTACAGCAGTTTAATTTTCAGAATGCAACACAGATATCACGGCATATCTTAAAACTATTCAAATTGTAATCTTATTGTCTGGTTGCTTGATATATTTAATAACTTATGTAAAAATGGAAAATGATAGTGGTTTTTGTGTTCAAAAATCTTGAAAGTTTATTCTGAAAACGAGCGTCGCGATGATGTTGGGATATGATTTGCAAGGTAAATTTACCGTTGTGGCGCTTCACTGTGCATTTTCTTGTGCTCTCCCTCGCATTTCTAGCTTTGTGCCTGTTGACAAGATTAAACAAAAAAGATACGTTAGAAGGCGTATTCATGTGGTGTCAGACTTTTCTGAAAAGTTACCAATAATCTACTGCTTATCAATTATGTGTTCTTACAATACGATCGATTGATGTTTCTTGCCGGCAAGACGCTATGCATTCATTTAAGAAATAGATTTCGTGATTAATCATTCTTGCATTTTCGTGGAATTAAAAGTTACATAGATTTTCATGTTCAGATCTTAAACCAAAGGCAAGTGACTTTTTAGAGGATTAAAAATTTGCAGAAAGTTTAAGCTAAAGACTATAAAAAAGCAGAGACCGATACAACGTAGAAAGGTTTTAAACTTGTGTACTATATTTCGGCTGGCCAAACCAGCCTTCTTCAGGTACCTGAAGAAGGCTGGTTTGGCCAGCCGAAATATAGTATGCAAGTTTAAAGCCTTTCTACGTTGTATCGGTCTCTGCTTTTTTACAGTCTTCATTTTTCTATTTTAAACCGATCAGATCATTATTGATCCAACGTATACCAGTAGGATCATCGTCCACGGTTGCTTGCTTGTTTAAACATTTAAGCTAAAGCTTCAAGCACAATGTAGTCGGAAATTACTGTCATCCAGTGAAAGTTGTCTTCTGAATTTTTTAATTATCGCTTCCCAAAAGTAGTACACTACTGTTGCCAATATTCATAAGCTATCTACCTTAAAATAACTTATGCGCTCCTGTCAGTTTCTAATCGATAAATAAGATATGCATGCAAAACAACAATCCTGTGTTTATGTATCATATATGATCTCAGCCTCATGGCATGATTATAATACCACAGCAAATCGCACTACTAATTGTACTCTTGAAATGATATTATCTCTTGGTCTAGTTTTTCGAAGTGGAACTAAGCTAATCCAACGTGATTTAGTGATCACTTTGAATTTAGTGTAAATAATTAACTTTAAATGAAGGGAGTAGTATAGTCGGAGTCAAACGAATACCACTTTGGGCGCGCCGCGCCCAAAGTGGTATTCGATTGTGACTCCGACTATACTACTAAGGAAAAAAGAAAGGGAGTAAAAGGAAATGAAAAGGGAGTGAAACCCCAGGCGACCGACTATACTACTAAGGAAAAAAGAAAGGGAGTAAAAGGAAATGAAAAGGGAGTGAAACCCCAGGCGGGGACAAGCAATTAGAGAATTGACACCGTGCAGTATAAAAGTTTTTCAATTAATTATTAAAAAAATATTTTTTCTACTAATATACGATGGCAACTGTCGAGCAAAACATTGGACAGACTTTGGAAGAACAAAATTTGGAATTCTATTGCGAATGTATTGAGAGGAAGCAAAACGAGGGATTAAAAACCAAACCAAGGTTAAAACAGATAATCTGGTATAGACTTGGACAGCGAAAAGATCTTGGCTGGGACAAAGTACACCAAGATTTACAGAAAACCCCTTTTTGTCAAAGACGGCAAAGGCCAGTGAAAGTTATGTTTTGTCTTGAACATAAAAATTGCGGCGTTGATGGGATATGTGTTCCGTGTATACGAAAAGACTCCATCAATCATTACGCTTTCCCAGACATAGACGAATACAACAGCCCCAGACGCTGTATTGAGATATGCGATGAAGATCTTGAACACACTTGGATCCTTTGTAAGTTAAGGGGTTTAGACCCAACGCGAGAAATCTTTCAAAAATTTTACTGAGCGACCGATCGCGCAAATGAAAAAATGAGTCCGCAAGATGTAATGAATCTTCTTTTATCAAGCAATTAGAGAGTTATGCTGACAGTGTATACGCTGAATGGCAGACACATTGGAATTAATACAAGCACTTCCACTAGAACTTCGAGAAAAAATTTGTACGGAGTATATTAAAATAAAACTCTGGCAGCGTAAAATGCTAGGCTGGGACGAGGTTCGAAAAGAAATCCGCAAAGGCTATATTAAAATGAAGCTCAAACAGCGAAAAACTCTTGGCTGGGTCGAAGTTCATGCTGCAATCCATGAAGCTCCATTTTGTGTTCGCAATGAACAGGGTCTTGTTCTGTTATAAATGTGACAGAAGCAGATGTTCGCGAAATGGTCACTGTAATCTGTGTATTAGAAATGGATTCAGACACTATCTCGGCTATCCTATTTATGATGAAGATGATTATGATGAGTGTTTCAAGAAATCTTTCTACGCAGGTTGGTGATATTTCTGAGAAGAAGAGCGGAAACAATATTTATATTACACAAGCCCAATATTGAGTGAAGTTAACTTACCAAGCGAGACTGTTTATTTTTTTTCCGCCTCTCTCATAGCCTCCACTACTTGACGCGCTATCTGTCTGACCTCGTTTTGCCAAACAGGTGTTGAAATTTCGTTTATAACATACATAAGAGCATGAAATAGTGAAATCATTTTGCGTGTCTTCCCGTGTAATTATATTCAAGAAAGTTCTTGAACTTTGTGTATTTACATAATCTTACTAACGTTTAAATAGAAAACTGACAGGTCTTAATTTGTTTTTTTTTTTTTAAAAAATAAGCAGACCATCACGAAAGAACAATAGATTTGATTGTTCTGAAATTTTTTGGGGCTAAACCACAGAATTTTAGCACTGAAGAATGTAAAAACAAAAGATTTGCGTGGGAGGTAAAACCACAGAATAAGAATTGATTGACAGCGCACGTGCGGACGGCAAACTTACTACCTTGTAAAAGAATAATCGTCTATTAAAATTAAACTTACTAATACATGTTTTGTATATAGTAGGTCATGGTTTAAGGGATTGGCATCTTCCGTAGTTAAATCAAGTGAGAAATATTCTCCCTGGTTTATTTTAATACTCCGATTGCCGCTTAAACGGGGCTCTACATATTGGTATTGAAAGTCATAGCTACTACGTGTACTTTTAAATTTTTTACTGTATAATGAATAAGTATCGTCAGTTTTTCTAAATCTAAAACCTATTTTTTCATAATTTTGAGCTGAACCTTTATCTAAAATTAAAATAGAGACAGCATCAATGATGCAATTAAATGGCGCCATTACACGCCGGTCATTACCGAATTGAACATAAGTTCTTAAGCCATCGTCATTTACATCTGGTTTCCATTCTCCAGTTATTATTATTTTAGGCCGGAAATTTTTTAACGCATAACCGTTTAGATCTAAATCTTTTTGTAATTTGATTGTATCGTTGTCTATTGCGTAGCCAGGAGGATCATAATTTTTTATTTTAAAATAGTTCATATCTAAATTTGTTTGTAGAGTAAAATCACCGGAGGAATCGAGAAAGAAAACATCATCGTAAATAATTCCGTTTATATCTGATTGATACCCCTTAACACCGTAAATGATTAAAGCGCCCTTTTCACTAGGTGCTGAACCATCATAACCCGGATTTAAAATATCAAAATAGATAGTGTCGTCATTCTTATCTTTTAATTTGTAAGTATTAAAAATGATCCTTATATACGGAGGGTCATGGGTGGCAAAGCGTTTGGTGTGGTAGGTAATAGTACTGGAGGCCAACTTGTTTAAAGGGTTAAGAAACCAGTTTTGGTCGTTTTTGTTTTTAGGGTAAAAGAACTCAACACATATAGTGTACTCTCCTTCTTTTAGAGGTGTTTTATTCAACGCCAAACGCGAGTTGAAAGAATTGTTACTTGTTTTTATAATGTTAAAAGTGTAAGCCTTTTTATTGACACTGTGAAGGTTGGATGTAAAGTCTTCAACTGTAACAGAAGAAATATTGTTTACAGCTGAAACACCAACCCTTTGGGTTAAAAAACCTAAGTCATTCTTTTTATGGGCGTGCCCAGTTGTAATTGCAGAGGAGCCCACATATTTTTTCATTGAAGTGAGATTGACAGCATCTTGATCGCCGACAGGATTTGCGAGCTGTTTGATTGCATGGTCGTTCATGACAATGTCACCAGTAACGCTAGCTGATGACATATCCCCACTATCACCCTTTTCCCCTTTTTCACCTTTATCCCCCATAGCACCCTTTGAGCAAGCAGGTCCAGATGCTCCAGTAGGCCCCGCGGGTCCTGTAGCTCCGGTTGGTCCTGTAGGTCCCGTTGCTCCCGCAGGGCCAGCAGGTCCGGTCGGCCCTTGTGAGCCCGTATCACCCTTATTACCTTTTTCCCCAGCATCGCCTTTATCTCCTTTAGGTCCTTGTGGGCCAGTATTGCCCCTTTCGCCTTTTTCACCTTTAGGGCCAGCGGGTCCAGTTGCGCCAGTTGGACCAGAAGGGCCGGCAGGGCCGGTTTCCCCTCGGATTGAAGTAGACTCTTCATGTGTTTGAGTTGCACCCGTCGCACCGTTAAGATACCCCATCTCTATATATTTTCATCAAAATTTTTGAGTGTGGTTTTTTTTGGTTTGTCGTAGTATAAAAAAGAATATTTAGTATCGGTAGCCCTTTCAAGCAGCTCTCGGTCAATTCCCAATTCATCAGCAATACGGTTATTTTCTCTGGGAAGAAAGTTGAAAATGCAAAAGTGGGTGCAATTATCTCGGATGTTTTGGGGGTCTTGAAGTAGCTTTGAGAAAGATAAATGACGCTGCAATTGCGCTGCCGCCCGTTCATAAAATAATCGATAATGTCGTTTTGGTTTTTTTCACAAACCATATCATCGAAGATTACAATTTTTTGGTTGTCAGTGGGCAGCATCTCAAGAGGAATAACATCGTTGGTGCCTTCAATAACATTATACCCAGCCGCAGGATTGACTCTTTTATCGAAATCATCAATCATATATTGGTACTTGTCTTGATGAAGGTTCTTTGTGCAAAGGTAAATTTTGTCGTAGACCAACAACCTGTAAAGCATATGCATGAGAATATTTGTTTTACCAGAGTTGCTCGGCCCGCAAATAAGCATCCGAAAGGTATATGCTGGCATACAAGGGTGGCCTTGCTTGTAATTACTTTTTGTAGTCAAACTGGGGTCGTAATTTGGAATTTTCATTTTTATTCTGTTATATATACGGTAAAAATATGTCCATGAAGAAGTGGCGAAAACTTGCCAGCGAAAAGGCACAAGTTGAGCAGCAGAACGACAGCATTCTCGCGGCAATAAAAAATAACAAAATAGATAAAGAGTTTGGCCAGCTATCAGGTGAGGAGTTGTTCAAACCTATCACATCACGGCTTGACAAACTCCAAGTAGGGACGGCACCAAAAGAAGAGAAAGAAGAGGTTCCAGACTATGGTATGGATGAGTTTGATTTAAACAACCCCTTTGACGAAGATTTTAACCCGGATGAGGAAACTCCACTACCAACACCAACACCATCACCAACACCATCACCAACACCAACATCATCACCACCACCATCTCCTACATCAACACCGTTACCACCTTTGGCTGAAGAGGAAGAAATGGAATTAACGGAAGAAAGTGGGGCAAGCCCAGAGGAAAAACCAAGTAAATGGGGGCCACCACAAGAACCGGGTATCAAGGGATCAGAGTCGGTTGACCTGCAGACACTGAGCAGCATGTTAACAAAAAATAAAGACAATCCCGGCTATGTGGTAAAAAGCAAAAAATCAAAATTCTACGGCTACACATTGGCAGATATAAAAGAGGCAAGAGAAGAAATTCTAGACAGGAGAAAAGGGAATAAACAGCCTTCAGTAAGGTTACCCCACACCCAGGATGAACCCGACAGTGGGGTAAACCCCGCACCCCAGGAGGAACCCGAAAGTGAAAAGGAAATGGAAGGAAGCGGAAGTGTTGATCCAAACGCTTTGGTTGAAAGGCTACACTTAAGCTTGGCGTCTATACAGGCGGGCAACACTTCACTGAAGCTGAAAAAACAGGTCCAGCAGACGTTGGGGCTGCTGGTAAGGCTAAAGGAAATAACAGAAAAAGAAGCCCACAAAATTTTGAGTAATATTATATAAGCAACATGTCAACCCATTTTCATTTCAACCTGTTGCTTGACTCGCAGCTGGCCAAACAAAAAAACACCAACAGCAAGTCACATGACTTCACAATTAACTTTGACCCACCAATCGCTTTAGACCCCTACAAAAGGTACAAGGCGGCGTTAAATGAGCTGGTATCCATGTCTTATTCGTGGTACAACATCGCGAAACGGTACAACAACAACGAGTTCAAATGGCGGAAAAAAACAGAGAACTGGAAAACCGTGACAATCCCGGACGGAATGTATAATTACGAAGACCTCAACACCACCATTCAGTCACTAATCGGAAGAGTGGATCCCAAGGATGAAAAATCCAAGTTTATTGTCCAGCTGTATTTTCACAGCACAACGTATCGGGCGGTCATTTTGTTGCAGGACGGCTACGAGCTTGATCTAAGTGGAGGTGAATTTGCTGCGTTGCTGGGTTTTGACAAGAAAACAATAGATGGAGCGAACAATAGGAGCGACCGCGTGCCAAATATAACAAGAGGCGTCGACTGGATCTACATCCATTGTGATCTCATTACAAGGGCCGTGGACAACATCGGGGGTGACGTTATGTTCTCTTTTTCAACCGCTGAACTCTCCGTCAGCTACCCCTTTTCAAAAGAGCCCCGCCGCCTCCTGTGGCACCCGGTAAATAAAAATAGAATCAATAGCATAAATATCAAAATCACGGACGGGCGCAACAACATTATAGATCTGAATGACCAAGACGTGGCTTTAAGCATCATCATCGAAGAAGAAAAAGAAAAATAATTTACACATAAGTATAATAATGAACCATCCGAGCGAGTGGGCGAGATATTATGACGCGCCGAAGGGAACATATAGATACAAACACAAAGGTACGGGGGTTGTTAGAGACACCCTGATGAATATAGGAAAGCGGTTCAAAAAGAAGGTCACCCGTCAGACGTTGAAGAAGGCTGTAAATGAAGCCTCGAAGCAAATGCTGAAAAAAGCTGCAGAAAAAGCAGAAGAAAAAGCGGCTGACAAGATACAAGCCGTTTTGCGGCGGGGTTCACCCGGCACCCCCACAGTGGAGGTACCCCATACCCCACGCCCCAAGAGTAAAAAGACGACCTCACTTAGTACCGAGTCGCGGTAGAAACTGAAGAAGATGCTAAGTGGGGTACCTAAAACTAAACTAAGCGGGGATTCGCGGAAAAAGTTGAACCAGATTTTAAACGCGGGTCGGGCTGCAAAGTTGAAAGTAAACCAATATTTGGCGGAAAATTAAAATAATTTTTTTAAAAGATATATAGGACGCAAGACGTTCAGAAGCCACAGGCATTTGGAAAAAACAGAGTATGTTCGTATCGGGTTAGACAAACCGATTACTATCCCGGGTAACAATCAGCACCAGGTAAAAACAAACTATAAATTCACACTCACCGACCGAGACAACTGGTTTGACTGGTATAACGCCTACTTCCGGGCTGATTTCACTTTCGAGGCAACCGCGGATGGCGCAGCAGTTGCGGGGGACGTCCGGTCAGCGCCCATTAACGGCTCATTTTCACTGATAAACAAACTTGTGGTAAAATCGGCGGGCAAAAACATTTACAACGTAGACAACATTCACAAGTTAATATTCATCAAAAACTTGTTGGATTTTTCTGATGACTTTGCGAGGAGCGCAGCGAAAAACCAGTTTTGGTATCTGGATACAGATAATAGCAATGTAACGGCCGCCGCTGCCACTAACCAAGGAATCAGACAAAGGGGCTTGCTTGCCCACGCCGGCCTCACAGTTGAAACCCTCATACCGCTTAACAGGTACTCATTTTTCGAAGAGCTGAGTGACAAGCTTCTTCCCCCCATGCAGATGGAGTTCGAAATTGAGCTACAATCGGATGCAGAGCTGATTTGGCAAAACGATGGCACCGATCGTAGGGTAGTGGTGAGAAACTTCGGGCTGTGGGTTCCAATGCTGCGTTTCACCAGCGAAGGACAGAAGCTCGCAAACGAAAACTTTTTGAAACCTCAGAAATGGACGTACCTGAATGAAATGATCCAGCCCAGTAGCAGCCGGCGTGACGCTTTCGGTTCGTGGCAGATAAATCCCGGCGTAAAGGATGCCAAACATGTTTTCATTTTCATACAACAGTCAAGAAAGGAAAACTCCTTAACTCAAAACCCCTACTTCTTCGACACCTTTGACATTGACGGAGACAATTCAGCCAAGCTAGCGACCTGCCGGCTGCAGTACGGCTCTTCACAGTACTATCCGCAGCTGGACTACGACGAAAACTTCAAACTGCGCATTCTTAATGACTTGATGAACTACCGGTACCGCAAAAACGACTACAACACCGGTGTTCAGCTTCAGCCCAACAACTTCGAGACGCTGTACCCAGTACTCTATTTCGACCTACGTGAAAACAAGGAAAACAGGACAAACGACGCGAAGCAGATGGTTTTCCGCTACAAGCTCAACGAGGCGGCCAACGCGCAAGACTACACCATTTATGCAGGAATTTTGTACGAGTCCGAACTTGTTCTCAGGCAGGTGGGTAATGAGCTGGTGATGGTTTAAAACTCCTGGGGGTGTGGGGTACCCCCACTGTGTAAAATAATTTTTGTATGAAATATAAGAGATGACGACTTACTATCCGCACAAGATTTCACTTTCAGACGGACAGAAGGTAAGCCTCGCGCGGGCCTTTGGGCCAGGAGAAGCAGTTACGCTCAGATTTAAAAACGAGGCTATAACCGGCGGTAGCGACACTTTGCACTTGACCGCCAGGCAGATCAAAAAAATACAGCGCGCTATCAAAAACAAAACGGGCGTGGACATAGACATGAGCAAGACACAAATCAGACATGTGCGCAAGATGGTGGCGCAGGGGGCGGGCATGCAGGTGTCAAAAAGAGGAGGAAAGGGTATGCGCATCAACCCTCCACCATATATGCGCCCTCCACCATTTATAGGTTCTTGGGGCGACCAAAAAAAAGCCCGCCTTCGTTGATGTCCCCTTAACTGATTATGACTTGCAGCGGTGGTGCCAATACTTGAAAATCCCCATTAAAGGTATATTTGCGAGAGACGAGATCCACGTGAAAAACCACTCCCCTTGTATAATCAACATGGATGATCTGGGAGGGCCAGGCACCCATTGGGTATGCTGTTGGGGCGGGCGCGAATACTTTGTTTCTTTCGGTTTACCTCCGCCCGCGGAATGGGAAATTGAGTTGATTCTTGAGGGCAAACAGACCTTTCTTCGGAATGACAACCAGCTTCAGTGGGAATTCAGCGTACGCTGCGGCTACTACTGTTTGCTTTTTCTGAACGAACGTAACAAAGGGCGGACATTTCGAGAAATTTTGAGCATGTTTTCAGAAAATACACACGCCAACGAGGCTGTGGTGAAGGATTATTTTACACATAATGTATAAGTGGGGTAAACCCCACACCCCAGTGAATTTTTGCAAGTTATATAGGATGGATGTTTACTGTGTGAAAGAAAAGCGCTTCACACCTAATGTGGTGGGAAGTGAAACATTTGCAACCGCAAGAAATGGTAAAAGGTTGCTTAAAGTAAAATGTGCTAGCTGCGGCATTACCAAGACACGTTTTGTCAGTGCTCAAGAAGGAGGTAATATTTTAGATCCAATTTTAAAGTGGACCAGAAGTGGTTTACCCAAAAAGAAGAGAGAAGAACTTGCACGCGCTGAAAAAAGAATGTTCGGAGGTGGGGTTCTTGATACAGTCGGAAATACAGCAGCTGAAGCTTTCTTTGAGTACGGAGTTCCTTATTTAGCCAAACAGGGTGTTAAACAAGGAAGATACTTTGCAAGCGAGTTTCTGAGACAACCAGAGTATCAGAAGAAGTTAGCCAATAAAGCCAAACCAATCGCGAGAAAAGCTGTTAAGAGGCCGTCTCTCTTAAAAGCTACCATTGATTCTCGTTCGAAAATTCGATTTTTCTCATTTGCTGGGATTTTGAAGCCCTTACCTATTTAATCACTAAAATAAGTTTTATTTGATTCAAAATCCTAATTTGAATTTTTTAGGATCGATCGAAGTTTGGTCGGAACGACACTAATGACACACCTCCCGAAACTGTTAAAATAACACATATTGAAGTCGCCCTGAAAAAATAGCCATTCGCTTAAAAGACCCAATTCTTTTTTCAAGCTATAGACTTATCACAGTAGTTTGTTTAGTGATGTTCCAATTATAATTAATTCTTGTAACTTTTTCTGTTAAAAGGAGAATTTCGACCCCCCTAATCCAGCTTTGAACGAAACAAGAATATAGCTCAACTTTGAAGACACATTTTAAAAATGTGGCACCTGCTTGAGACTGCTTATTTGCATGAACAGAAACAAGAAATGACCCTCGATAAAAAACAAAAATAAAATTTGTCAGCACGCCAGGTTTGCAAAGCTGACAATCGCTTAAAACTCGGGAAATTTAGAAAATATTCAAGTAACGAACACACTCGCCTTTACAATGTGTTCGAATAAATTCACTTTCTATAATCTCTTACCTGACTTTAAGATGTAAGTGTTCGCCTTTGAAGTAGCCTCTGAATCCTAATAACTGGACATCACAACTAGTAGCTTTTTCCTGCAGCTCTGGGTTTATATGCAAAGTATAGATTTTATGTTCCTCATCAGCAAACTATCGAGCGTGACGGTCACATCACAACACTGCAACGTCTTTGTTCTCTGTACTGCTGACAATGATGTTGCTCGAGGCCGCTTAAAGTTCCCTTGAAAAGTTCATAGATGCATTTAAGCGCTATTGTTACAACAAATCAAATTGTAGACCGCAGGAGATCCAACGAAAAAATCGGAAGAATGATAACTAAGAATGCGGCGGCCATCTTGTGTTTACAACACGTGATTTTGTTTCCAGTTTCCTTGTGAGATGAAACCAACAAGCTCGCAATGGAGACGAAATGTTCGTTCTCGGAGTTACGAAAATCTAGTTGCGGTGACTTCCGTGGTTGTGAATTTGTCGTGCGAAGATTAGTGGAATGCAAAGATGACATAACTAGTCACTTGCAAAGTTGCCATCTTTCCAAACTCATTGGAAATGTCGAAGAACACGATCTCATACTTATGAGGGCCGGGAAATTCGATTTGCCAGCACATCACCTTGAGTGCATGTGGATTTGCCCAAAACACAGATACAATCTGGGTCGTAATTGGCGTCCTCTAAGGACATGCCAATATCCTCTCCATTCCGGAGCAAGAAAAAAACAGAAGAACAGAGATGTGGTAAACGTGCAGATGGCAAAAAATATTCAGACTATTTTTGGGATAACAGTTCCGATTGGGTCAGGTAAGAAAATGTTACTCTTAACTTATAAATAGTAATTCCTACTGAAATTAACATGACTTTACCAAAAAGTTGTTTTGCTAGCCTATATTGGGTTTGTTCTGTCAGTTTTCACAAGCTTGGTGGGACTTATAAACGAGACAGAATGAGTGACTATGGATTTTTATTGGAACGTCATCCGATCTCAGAACTGAAACTTACATGTTAATAGACTGGCCCGCCAAGACTGGCACTAGCTACCTGCGAGCCAGTCTAATCAAAATGCTTTAAGATTGTTATTGTTGCTCATTGAGCCATTTTTGAAGGCTAACAACAATTAATGCCCACACCCGTAGTCAGGACTTTTTATGGTGTGGTGCGCTAGAGCGGAGTAGATGCAAACTCGTGAACGGCTCAGACGCGAGCTTAAATGGGATTTCGGGGGTATCCCCCGACAGACAATTTTGAAAGCCTCTATTCTCCGAGATAGAATTTCGTCAGGTTTGAAGGCAGGTTGATATGAAACCAGAACCAAATCATTGCATTCAGATTATAGGGTTGGATGTACCTGATAAGTGTACAGACTAATGCTTAGAACGTCCGATTGTCCAACTATATTTGGCTGATATTTTTCTGTTTATTTGCCCAGCAATTTGTACCTCCTGTCTGAAGAAACAAAAAAAGAAGTCTGAGGAACATTTCAGTTTGATGGAACCGGAATGCTGTAAAAAAGGGAACGAAACAGAAAAAAAAGCAGGGTTTGAGGTTTGAAGACGAATAATGGATGCTGTTATGTTGAATATTTTAATGAAGAAACATTGTAATATATAAAAAATACCCAGAAAGAAAAACTAATCCCAGAAACGAAATTTTGCACATTTCAGGAGCATTGTGCATTAAATTACGTTAAGAATACTTTGCTAGGCTCGTATTTTTAATAATACAATGAATGATCATTATCTATATCAAATTGGAATATTTGCATTTTATGAAGGACAGCAAATCTAAATGAAAGTAAAAAATACGATATGAATTGTTCACTCAGTCGAAGGATGCAAATACATTGATTTTTTTTATTATTGTTGTCACGGTTTTTACAGACTCGCCAAACAAAGGGCAGCAAAAAACCTAGAAACCACAACACGTTTGGAATGTACCCCGGTGACGTCTAGACTACTACAATCTGAGATTGAAAAACAGGCGGAGTGGACTCCCGGGCAATGGACTGAAGAGGAGAATGAAGACTCCCAAGAAGAGGAAGAAAGCAGAGAAAAAGCAGAGTCTTTGATGTCCTCGTATAATGAAGCAATTGCCACTTTATCAGAGAAAACAAAGGTCGGCAAAGTTAGTCCTTTGACGTTTCAGCTAAAATCTACTTGGGATGAGGCGACAGAGGCTGAAAAGGAAATATGTATTGAAAAAGCAATGGAAGGATGCAGCATTGTATGTGAAATAATAGCACCAAATGCTGGAGAAAAGCTTTTGCAATCGTGTGTCCAGTCAACAAATGCAGAAACCGAACATGTTTCCGGTGACTTGGTGGCTCTTATGCAAGCATACAAAAATGCACCAACAAAAAACCTAAAGAGACAAATTCTTAGTATTTACGCTTACCGTTATCCAATGAATAAACTGCAAAAGTTGCATGAACCTTACGAAAGCATAACTACTTGGCAAATAAAGAAAGCAAGAGCTCATGCTCGAGAATGTGGACCTGGTTTATCCGTTGAGAAGCCGTCATCTCATCGTGTTCGACTGGATACAACTTTAGTAGACCATTTTGTTGATTTTATAAATCGACCGTACTTCTACCAAGACGTTGCGTTTGGAACTCGAAAACTGAAGTTGGACAACGGTGAAGAAGTGACCATGCCAAATGTGGTTCGAACAGTTACTCGTTCAACTATGATAAGTCAGTATCTAATGTTTTGTGAAGAAGAAATGGTAGTGCCGCTTAGCCGTGCGACGTTGTTTCGGATCCTTGAAGTACGGGAAGCCTCCCAACAGAGGTCGTTATGTGGTCTTGACAATACTGCAGCTGAAGGATCGGCTGGTTTTGAAAGAATTTGCAGGATAGTTGAGGATCTTCAACAAATGGGCGAAGAAAAGAGTTGGGCAGAAGAAATGAAGAAATCTATTCAAGATGGTAAACGCTACTTCAAAACCGAATACCGCAATCACTGTCAGCAAGATGACAGTGGATGTCCTGATCACTGTCCGATGTTCGCACTTAGTGATGCCAATGATTCAGACCTAAAAGAACAATGTGCACATAAACATTCAACTTCCTGTAGCCAATGCGATGACATATCTATCTGCCTTGGCAAGATAGGAAACGTGATCAAAAGTAGAGACACCAAATTTTACAGCAAGGAGCAACAAGAAGATATCCTCTACGATTTCGAGAGAGCTACAAAGGCTATCAGTCAGTGGAAAGCGCATATCATGAGATCGACAAACCAAGAACGTGCGAAGCAAGAGATTCTTGAAAAACTCGATCCTAACTCAAATTTAATTGTCATGGATTGGGCAATGAAATTTCTGCAAATTCGTTTTCGTGAGAAACAGAGCGACTGGTACGGGAAGCGAGGCCTTAGTTGGCACGTTAGTAGCGTGGTATCACGTGATGAGTTAACAAGAGAGTTAAAGGTTACTTCATTTGTACATTTGTTTGACCAATGTACACAGGATTGGTTCGCAGTGGCATCCATAATTGAGCATTTGCTGAAATACTTGAAAGTGAATGATGTTAAAAGTGTTTACCTCAGGTCGGACGAAGCAGGATGTTACCACAGCAACTTCTTGATTGCTTCAGTGAAAGACATCGGAGAAACAGTTGGGATAGCAGTTGAGTCCTATGACTTCTCCGAACCTCAAAGTGGAAAGGACATTTGCGACCGGATTCTTTGTCCTCTAAAATCATCAATTCGAGCGTACTGCTCTGAAGGCCACGATATCCTGACGGCGTCGGACATGAGAGAAGCTCTCCAGCAACATCCTGTTAGAGGAACTTCTGCCACAGTTAGTGTCGTGGAGGAATCCAAGAAAACTCTCCTGATCAACAAACTCGACCACTTTGGTAGTTTCCACAATTTTCGTTTTGAAGAGTCGGGGATCAGAGCCTGGAAAGCTTATAGTATCGGCCGAGGGAAGCTTTTCCCATACGACACAGTGTTAATCCAACACCAGGGACCAACTATGCTTCAGACGGAAGAGGGTTTTCCTGCTACGATTAAAGAAAGGGAACTGAAGCCAAGAAAAAAGCCTTTATCGGATCAGGGGGAGCATTCAGTTGATTCAAATCCTCTTTTTGAGTGCTCCGTGCCAGGATGTGCTGAAGCGTTCAATTCATTCACAGATCTGGAGTCTCACCTTGATGTCGGTCAACACAACAACAAGCAAGCAACAAGTTCTACAAGTGAAAGTGTTAACAACAAGCAAGCAACAAGTTCTACAAGTGAAGGTGTTAACAACAAGCAAGCAACAAGTTCTACAAGTGAAAGTGTTAACAACAAGCAAGCAACAAGTTCTACAAGTGAAAGTGTTTACGACGGTTTAAGGAGAGATTGGGCGGCAAAATTTGCATCCGTAGATGTAGCTAAGAAAACACCTTGCGTTAAATTGCCCACTTCCTCTGAAACACCCGCCAGACAACCGCTGCAAATGGGATGGGCTATCAGCAAGGCCCACACGGGTTCCACTCGCTTTTCTCCGAAGGTTAAAGAGTACTTAACCAGAAGATTTGACATTGGAGAAAGAACTGGCCGTAAGGCTGATCCAGCTCAAGTTGAAAAGGATATGAGAACTGCAAGAAATCCATTGAATGAGCGCCAGTTTAGTTGTACAGAGTGGTTGACAAAAACTCAGATACAGAGCTTTTTCTCCCGACTTGCAGCGTCGCGACGCAAAGAACAGGGCTCACTTGGAATGTCATTTGAAAAAGCAGAAGATGTTGAATGTCTTGTGGAAGACACAGAACGTCAGGAATTACTTGAAGAAATAGCTGACCACGTTGGGCTGAAGCACCCTGTTACTTTCGATGTGTACGACCTTTGTGAATATTATCACCAGGGCAAACTATCAGCCTTTAACGTTCAAATGCTTAAGAACATTCTTTCGCATCTTGAAGTACCTTTCAAGTCCAAACATAAGAAGAGTATTCTACTTAGCAAACTCAGTGTAGTTATTGGGGCGTGTAATTGCGATGCTACTCTCTATGAATAGACACGTATTCGACTGGAACAGAAATATTAGTAATTAGTTACACGATCCAAAAACAGCTTCCGTCAAAAATGTACACCTCGAACAATGCGACGAAGCGCGAATCCAGACAAATTTGTATGTGTATGAACAGACAGTCAATTCCTGAATGAATTAACACGTTAATTCGCCAAGCAAAAGATAGAGCAGTAGCCGATATTTAATATTCAGCGTTGCTAGAAGTGTAATGACTCTATCTCTTGGTATATTGGTGGGGTTCTGTGTGGTCTTGTAAAAAGCAAGTGTTATCATCATGTACAGTTTAACATCAACAAATCGGCTAGTTGTCGAAGTCCTCACTATTGACAGTAAAAAGCTTTCAATGAAACCCCTAAAGAAGGTGTCGAGAGATAAAATCTTAAAGAAATTGCCTTTTACAAAAGAAGCACTCTTGTTGTTTTTTCTTTTTTTTTTCGGCTTTTCCCATTCCTTCCCTTTTCCCAAAAAGCAAACTGACTGACTACAGCGTTCAGAACCCCAAGGAGACTGGGAACGAATACGCCTGCTGTAAACACAAGATGGCCGCCGCATTTATCATTCTTCTGATTCTTTCGTTGGATCTCCAGTCCACAATTTAATGTGTTGTAACAGTAGCACTTAAATGCATCTACAAACTTTTCCAGGGAACTTCAAGCGCCCTCGAGCAACATTGTGGTCAGCAATGTAGAGAACACAGACGTTACAGTGTTGTGATGTGACCGTCACGCTCGATCCTTAGACGATGAGGAACATAAAATTTATACCTTGCATATAAACCCAGAGCTGCAGGAAAAAGCTACTAGTTTTTATGTTTGTTAGGATTCAGAGGCTACTTCAGAGGCGAAAACTTGCATCTTAAAGCCAGGTAAGAGATTATAGAAAGTGAATTTATTCGAACACATTGTAAAGGCGAGTGTGTTCGTTACTTGAATATTTTCTAAATTTCCCGAGTTTTAAGCGATTGTCAGCTTTGCAAACCTGGCGTGCTGACAAATTTTATTTTTGTTTTTTATCGAGGGTCATTTCTTGTTTCTGTTCATGCAAATAAGCAGTCTCAAGCAGGTGCCACATTTTTAAAATGTGTCTTCAAAGTTGAGCTATATTCTTGTTTCGTTCAAAGCTGGATTAGGGGGGTCGAAATTCTCCTTTTTACAGAAAAAGTTACAAGAATTAATTATAATTGGAACATCACTAAACAAACTACTGTGATAAGTCTATAGCTTGAAAAAAGAATTGGGTCTTTTAAGCGAATGGCTATTTTTTTCAGAGCGACTTCAATATGTGTTATTTTAACAATTTCGGGAGGTGCATCATTAGTGTCGTTCCGACCAAACTTCGATCGATCCTAAAAAATTCAAATTAGGATTTTGAATCAAATAAAACTTATTTTAGTGATTAAATAGGTAAGGGCTTCAAAATCCCAGCAAATGAGAAAAATCGAATTTTTGAACGAGAATCAATGGTAGCTTTTAAGAGAGACGGCCTCTTAATTACACAATTGATGCTTTGTCTGGGGATTTGTTGACTAAAGCCTCAAACAGATTAAGATCAAAAGATATGATACCGGGAAATAAGTTGAAAGGCGGGTGTCACACAGCGGCCTGAGAATTTTCTTTAATTATATAAGATGGAGGTATACTGCGTGAAGGAAAAACGCTTCACACCCAACGTACCGGGAAGTGAAAAAAACACTACCACAAAAAATGGTAGAAGAATGTTAAAAGTAAAATGCGCAAGTTGTGGCATTACCAAGACACGGTTTATTAGTGGGGGTACCCAACGTGGTGGTAATTATGATATGAGAATTTATGCGGGTAATAGAGTAGATGACCCAACAAACCCTCTTTATGAACGACCCCGCGGTGGGGCCTTTGATTTGCATAAAGCCATCGGCAAGCTGCCTAAGCCAAAAAAGGGGTGGACGCTTCCTGGTCATAACTACACAGGACCGTACAATCCTCTTGAAAAACAGCTTTCTTACGACCCCAAGACGGGGAAGATCTTGAAGATATACCAGCAACCCACAGGCGCCACGGACGCAGTTGCAATGCAGCATGACGTTGATTATGCCGTCTGTGCAGGCAAGAAAAATGAGAAAGGCTGCAAACATGATGCAGACAAAAAAATGGTGAAGGCGCTTGACGCTATCCCCAAAAACAAACGGCAATGGGGTCACGCCGCGGCGCGCAACGCAATCAGCTCGAAGCAAAAGGTGGGTTTGGGTGTCGGTGAAACGATCAATAAAAAGATCGGCGAAAAAATTCCGGGCTTTCAACAGTCTCAAGATGTGGCTGCTGCAATCATGGCTATCACAGGTGGTGATAAGGATTTGTTTAAAAAGTATTGGAGTGGTGACATCGCAAAAGGTGCCTTTAACACGAAAACCGGTCTGTTCAGCAAAAAGTTCTGGACACACCCTAAAAATACAACTGATCCATGTAATCGGGTTGTATATAAAAATGGAAAATGGCATAACCAATATTGCGATTAGATTACACATTTTTTAAACACATATATAGGAAATGGATTCTGCATCAAAATTCAGGCGGGCTGAAATAGAATTGATAAAGACGAATCTTGAAAACCAGTTGGTGCACTACTACGAAACCTCAGCCAAATTCAAACGGTGGCACACACGTTGCCAAACGGTATGTGCATTTACAGGCGGAGTCGCTACCATTCTTACCGGCTCTGGGCTCGCCGCTTCTCTTTCTGCGGTTGGCGTTGCTGTTGGTGGTCCTTTAATCGCAACTGCCACCTTGTTTTCATTGGTGTCAACCTCCTGCATGGTCACCATTCAATTTTTCCTGCGCAAAGCGAAAAAACACGAAAAAATACAGACCCTGGCTGAAGCTACGCTGAGCACGATCAACTCTCTCATATCAACCGCTCTTGAAGATGGTGTAATCTCTGACGGTGAGTACCAAGATATTGTGAAAAAGTACAACACCTTTACAACTGCAAAGACAAAACTGCGTTTTTCAAACCACACTGACGGTGGAGTGGGGGTAAAGGTTAACAGAACATCTAAGTCAACTGCTGTTTAGAGGTGGGGTATCAGCAACTGAGTTGCCACCAGCCACCATTCGTTGAAACTTTTATCCGCTTTATTTCTGGTTTGTTGCATCTTTGGCAAACTTTTCGTGAGCTTTTCAAGTATTGCACTTTTCGCCGGCCAATCGATAGGTGAGACCTTTTGAAAATAGTTGTATAAAAAACAAACGTAGTTACACGACCTGAGATTAAACAGCTTGAACTGGCAAATGACATTACATGAGGACCCGCACGCCTTAGCAACCTGCGATTGAGTCGGCCATGGGTACACTCAGTGTACCCGATTTCGCAATATTAAACAATAGGCGTGTTGATAGATCTTGCAATTTGAAGCTCGGTAAAGCTTGCAGGAGGAGTGCAAAACATCAGTCACAACTCATCACTTGACAGATGTAATCGCTTGTTCTCGTCAAGGCTCTCACTAAAAAAAAAACTCGATTTATCTGCTAGATGCCAGAGAGAAATTGCTGTACTGATGGCGTTCTTTGAAGCCGTGCTCCATCAACCAAAAATGTTTAAAAAATACATATCGAGTGTATTACGCAACCGGGAACTGATGCAGTCGACTCTGCCATGGCTGCATGTATGTACATGCTAGCAAAATGAACTGAAGGTCCAAATTATTTTTTTTGAAGTGTGTACGGAATTCGTAGATATAAAGCTTTTATTCCAGTCAAGGGACGAGGTCTGTTTCGATCTGTAGCACGCGAACAGTACGTGCATTAATGAGCCCACTGTGCTCAGACTGCGGTTGACCTCAAGCAGCATGTGTACAAACTCCTGCCGCCTGTGTTTTTGTGATGTTTTGGTCGGTTTCGTGTACAAGTAGCGCAAAATTGCATTGTTTTTGGAAAGTGCCGTTTATACAGGTAAACGAATAACTGGACGAAGAGATGAGAAAGTGAATGTGGCTTCCGCGTTTGGCCTTATTGTAGGAATACTGCGCCAGAAATCACTTGTGGACGCCCGATTCATCCGATCGAGCAAGGTCAAGCGTTGGTGGCGTGGGTTAACGCTTTCGTTCTTAATCAGTACGAAGTCCAGCCCTCTAGCTTTATTGAGTGCCCGTCACAGAAACCTGCATCAGAAATACTTCTACCTTCGAAAGAAAATTTGGTTCAGGGGAATGAAAATAGCGAGTCTCTGCCGCCTACTCCGCCGAGCATTCCAAGCCCGCCAAATTTCAAAAGCGCGCGCGCGGCAATATTCGGCATGTTCCGACAAAACCTGAAAAGAAGCTTTGGAGGACACTCTCCGAACTCAGGGCCGATGAGGATCTGTCTCCTGCCGCCAAAAGAGCGAAAGTTCCCTGAAATTTGCTGATGGAAGACTTGATGGAAGTGGCATTTTCGAAGTGCATTCCAGAAGACGTGTGGAAGGAGAAGCTGAAGTCAATGAGAGTACCTTTTTAAGCTAAAGAGTAGGATTTCAGAGCGTTCCTGGCAAGACTTCCTTACAAGGCTAGGAAGAACAAGGGTAAGAACTATTTGTGTCGAATTTATCAGAAAGACATATGGTGTGTGCTGAAAAGTCTTGGGTATTTAGGTTGGGGAATTTCAGTTGAAAACATGAGTTTTTTCAAGCAATGTAAGGTTATTGGTACAATCATGTAGTGTTGTAAACAAGCTCAGACAGCCTTTTCTGGTGCCCAGGTTATGTTGTGATTTAATAGTTTTTGGCTGTAAGTAGCTCTGAAAGTCTATAACAACCATTTTGAAGTTTCATTTTTATGGCCCATTTGCCATCAAGTTTTTTAGTATTGTGGAGTTTTAGGTTTGATCCTTTTTTCTAAGATTTTCTAGCAGTGTTGTATTTGAAAAGAGCCACAATATACATATCTTAATATTTAAGAAGAAATTATTCCAAAAATGCATATAATTTAGGAATCTTTTCTCATTTATTGGCAGAAAACATCAGACATAAAATGAAAATCGATGGCAATTAAAGAACACAAATTTTTTGGCCAACAATAATAATTATTGTTTATTGATTTCCGATAGCAATCAATTAGATTTTATTGATTGATATCTATTGCCATCAATTGTTATAGATTATTAAAGATTATTATCAGTGTCATAGATTGATCATGCCGGGTGTTTAAATTTCAAGATGTTGTGGAGGTGGGGGGTAGCTGTTCAAGATAAAATGTCTAAATCTTGCTTGTCTTTCTTGTTTTTTTTTTATTTACAGTGTATTTGTAATATACACATACACATACAACCTACTTATGAGTGTTTTAATTTCTTTTCTTCGATATCCTTAGTTGCTCTTGATTACAAGGGGTTGCTCTTGTTTTGGGTGAAGGTTGGAGATGATCATTTTATCCTTGGTGGTCAAGGACTGGTGGATGAGTTTTGTATTTTCCGTTTAGCAATGAGGGTAGGTTTATAATTCAGTAATTGAAAAAGTAGAATATAATCAATTTGTTGGCAATGCTGTTTATGTTAAAAGCTGCCCAATAATAATAATAATAATAATAATAATAATAATAATAAAAATATATATACTATATTTTGCAGAATGCAAAATAGGAGTCAGTGAGCGAAGAAATATTCGCGAGTTCACTCGCTTGGTTGGTCAATCCTCCTTTCCTTCCTTCTTTGGGTCGTAGACTTTTGTTTGTAGTTCTGCTGACCAATGTATTACTGGACTTGACAAAGATGAAATTAAATGCCGGCAAATGTAAAACAGTGAAATAATGATGAGATATTTATCAGCTATGTCAAGAGCATGGGGTACAAACATTTGTACTACATGTACAAATGGCTACAAAAACTTGTAGCCTTATAATGCTCTTAAAGAGGCCATTGATTGAAAATCCAAAGATTAGCTCATGATTGAAATCATTCAGTGTCTTTCAGTTTTAGGTTTTAACAGCTTATTTTACCAAATTCCTATAATTATGTATTTTACACAACAAAATGTCTAGGACAATAGTTGTTTAGTTAAAAGCTAACTGCAGTATTCCTTTCAGAGAAGTATATTATTTTAATTTATTTTCAGCTCACTATAGCACTACTTTTAGCTTTGGTCGTGGATGTTGCTTCCTTTTTATTTTTACTAATCTCCATAAAGTTTTTCCCAAAATTATTAGTACACTGATAGTTTTCCTTTCTTTTCTAAAAGTTGTTTTCTTTCCCTTTTTAGTGTTTGGTGTGATTTCTTCTACCAGCTAAGAAACACCCCCCAGTATTCAGAAATCAAGATGTCTAAAGAAAAAGAGAGAGACAGGCCCTCCAAACCTACAGGAAATAATTATGCCTAAAAGAAGATTCTGTTAATTGTCATTCCTCCTGGGGAAAAAGAAAAAAAAAAACAAATGGCTCATAGCACCACTCATAGCAAAATCATGATCAACACAGTCAATAGCTGTGAACTTGGGGAAATGTTTAGTCTGAAGTGTCAGCCTTCCTCTCTTCCCTCCAACTGGGGGTACGGAAGAGAGGATCGCTGACACTCCAGACAAGAAAATGTTATGTTTGTGGTGGGTCATTTGGTAATGTCATGAGGTTCTTAAACTCCTAAGTGCAATTTTCAAATGCAACAGAAACACTAGGTGGCACGCCCGTGATTCTGTGAGTTGGAATGTTGTGACATTATGAAATGATTGGTTAACTGGTGGGAAACCTTTTAGAAATGTTATGCTTGTGGTGGGTCATTTGGTAATGTCATGAGGTTCTTAAACTCCTAAGTGCAATTTTCAAATGCAACAGAAACACTAGGTGGCACGCCCGTGATTCTGTGAGTTGGAATGTTGTGACATTATGAAATGATTGGTTAACTGGTGGGAAACCTTTTAGAAATGTTATGCTTGTGGTGGGTCGTTTGATAATGTCATGAGGTTCTTGAACTCCTAAGTGCAATTTTCAAATGCAACAGAAACACTAGGTGGCGCGCCCGTGATTCTGTGAGTTGGAATGTTGTGACATTATGAAATGATTGGTTAACTGGTGGGAAACCTTGGAAAATGTTATACTCGTGGTTGGTCATTTGGTAATGTCATGAGGTTCTTAAGCTCCTAAGTGCAATTTTCAAATGCAACAGAAACACTAGGTGGCACGCCTGTGATTCTGTGAGTTGGAATGTTGTGACATTATCAAATGATTTCAATCATTCAGGAACAAAAGGTGTTACAGTGTTTTCTTAATAAGATTTTTTTTCCAATATTCTCAATTAACGTTTTTGACATTTCAGGTAAAGATTTCCATTGTGGCCATGGCCTTACATGTATTGCCAATTTAAATACCACCTGTTGTACAACTTCAGATTGTAAGTAGATGTTGTTCACCTACAATTTGTGATAGCACCTTAGTACAAATGTTACAATAATAATCAGTGGTGTAGAATGGTCTTTTAAAAATAGTGAGTCTTGGCAAATTTTAGGGGAGTCTCAAAATCTTGGCTTTGCAAATTAGAGTCTTGGAATCTTGGGCTTGCAAAAAGTAATCCTGAATTTTTCAATTTGAGTTGTGAGTCTCGCAAGCCAATTAATAGTTTTATCTGAATAAACTGTCATTAAAATAAGAGTAAGAAAGAATAATCATGATAAGTGGCTCAAAAGTCTGGCAATCGAAGTTTGGAAATGCAGCCTCTCAAGGGTCTCAGGGAGTCTAAGATTTTACCATTCTATACCCCTACAATAATTGTGTTACTGTAGGTTGACATGCAATACAAAAAAAGCTGAGTGATTGTTTAAGCTCCAGGGTTAAATCAAATACAGAAGCTTTAACAATTTAAATGTTTTATCAATCAACAATGGTATTATGGTCACTGAATTTCACTCACATTCATATGGTGCAATATGCATTGGAAAATACAATAATTTATACAATAAATTCAAAATAATATGAGACATTATAATTTTTGACATGGTTTGTACCATAAAATCAATTTCATTAAGGGCCTGATTACATGAGCCGGCCTGGCCCGGTTAGCAGGGCTGGCTCGGTTTGCAGAGATGACTTTCAGCCCGGCATTACATGAGCCTGGTTAGCCGGCATCGCAGCATCCCGGCATCGCGATACCGGGATCTCGGCTAACCAGGCTGGCCTGGTTGTCATGTAATCGTGAAGTTGATTTTTTGGGGGTTTAACAGACGTGCTGAGATCTCAGCAAGCCGAGCCAGGCCAGCTAACCGAAACAGCCCGACTCGTGTAATCAGGCCCCAAGTGCACAAAACTCCTTGGAAAATTCTTTGCAAAAATAAATAAACCTTTTCAATGTTGATTTTCTTGTGTTTTTTTTTTTTAGCTTGTGACTTTTCTGCTTTAGAATGTCTTTGGGGTAACAATTACAAGTGTTAGGGGTCTTGATCTGTATCTCGTTCAGCGAAAGGAATGATTTGACAGCGCTTCAAGCTGCGACCATTTTGGTCGCCATGGCGAGTGGAAATAAAATTTGGCGACTAAATTTTCCACACAGGTCGCCAATTTGGCGACCAACATTTTTTTTTTGCAGTTCAATCACTAAGCCAAACAAATTTGACCACAAAACTTTTCATTACAACTATTTCAATCGCCTATCTTACTTATCTGTGTGAGTTAAAGATACCTCATTGCTCAGACTCCTAATTGTGTTTTGATGCCTTCGGTCATCTATAAAGTTTGCAAACCACATTTCTTTCCATTGTTTTAGTGTACTGTACAAGAATTAAACTTGTTTTGCATGTTTATCTTCCTTACCTGTTTCTTTAATCTTTTATTTACTTTTCTGCATGATAATTGGAACAGTTCAACAAAAAAACTCTTCAACGCAAACGAAAATAACTACGTTGGAACGTTCTTCGAACGATTTTAATTCGGCTCATAATGGTCAGCGGTATTACTTCATGTAAGGCAACATAAGGTGTCCTGCTTTAAAAACGCCTTGATTTTTGGCGACCAAAATTTTTCTAGCGGCGACCATTTTACAAAAGAAAGTCGCCAAAAGGCGACTTCTGAAAAACTTGAGCTTGAAGCACTGTTTGACATGGTTAAGTTAAAAACATATAATTGTATTTGCAAATTTATCCTATCCAAAATAAAATATTCTAAACATTTTGCAAATTTCATCCTTGATATCCTTATAAAATATATTCTTATAAAATAAAAAGTGTATTTTTTTATTTATTTTTTTATTGTGGCATGGACAGATTATAACAGGATTTGTCCTCCAGAAATGTGAATGATTCCCAGCCTTGACTGCATGGTTGATCTTGCATGGCCAGTTCATTCATACTAGTTTTTGTTGAAATCGTGAATACGTTGGCTGCTGGATTTCGTTTTTTTGCAAAATGATATCCTTTCTAAATATTTCCCACTTTATCAAAAGATCAGTCATTTCCGTCATTTCCTGATACGCTGTGTTACCCAGACATTGTAGTCTGTGTTTGATATCTGTTTTAGTCATTTGTGGAGGCAGCGTGGCCGAGTGGTTTAGGGCGCTGGTCTTGTAATCCGGAGGTCCCGGGTTCAAGCCCTCCACCCTGCCACTAGCTGGATTTGTTTCACGGTCGTCCCGAGTTCAAATCCTCGGTCACGCTTTGTATATAGCCAACAGGTCTGCCTCCACCCAGTTGGGATTTTTAACCATGTTATGTTCATTTAAAGTTATTTGTTTCCTATGTTTCAGTGGCATGCCTAAACTAGCTATCTCGAAGCTAAGTGCATGACTACTATAAACAACATTTACATTTACATTTACAAATACAGCTTTAGTTAACATATGTACGAGTCCATATGTGCCAGTTGTAAAATGATTTTTTGTTCATCATTGAACACCCAAGTCTCAAAGGGAAAAAAGTTACAACTGACAACCCCTACAAAGAAAAAAAATTGAACAGGTATAAGCTCTGTACATGTAGGCTTATTATCAGAATGAGTTACATTTTTATGTTAATTTGTTTTTCTTTGCCTTTTAGGATAATTCTTCACCTTGGTCAAATCAAGAAGAAGCCCTTGCTGAAATTATTTTTATTATGATATGTGTTTAGGGCTTGCATGGTTTTCAGAGCACATTTAAGAGAAGGCATGAATTTTTCATTCTCTGTACATAGCTGCTGTTATATTCAACACTTTCTTAAACTCATCAACAATAGATGAGCTTTAGGAATAGTGCTTAAAAAAAGGAGTGTGGGGGCCATGAGTGAAACCGATCCGAATGCGTATGGTATCCATGACAACCCTGTGAGCGGGGCAACCACTCACTCAGGACCATCACACTGAAAAGACAGTGGGAACTAACACAGATACTTACCACATACTTACCATGACAAGAGGGAGGGGAGGGGCGGAGCGGGAATAAAAAGCTCTGTGCGAACTATCAAACGCAGAATGACTTGACATCTGAAGCTGAACTGTAAACCGTGTGCGGCCCCTGCACGAAACCCCCGCTAACCCCGCACCAAGACCCTGAGAGATACTGCTGGCCAGCATTGTTTCGCGTTTAACTTAGCCTAAATTGCATTCAGCTTCATTTAAAGTTGATTTTTGTGTGATCATTAAATCGAATTTTCCTTGAACCATGATTTAGAATTAAAAGCACAGTTGATTCCCAATAGCTCAAACCCTGGATAACACAAACATCCAAGTATTAAACTCAAAAACCTCATTTTTGTTCCCCTGCAGCCCATTGTCTCATTAGTTACCCTTTAATATATCTGACAATTTAAATCTTTTCGATCCTATTTAAAATTGAGAGTTTTTTAGATTAAGTTCAAGTCGCATTTTTCAAGGTAGAATCGTATGACCATCTTAACAAGTTCGGGCATGGTATACAAGTCTGGCCACCATATTAATTTCCCCCTCCCCCAAGAGGAACTTTGCCGCTAACCAGAATTTTAGTGTTCATAGAAATGCCATGGCTTACTTGGTAGTAACCCTTAACCCTTCGATCCGACCACCTAGCCACATCCGGTAGCCCTCTATTGTTCTTTTCTCCAGTGTCTCTTCTGGGGCAGAAAGATCCGTTGCTTTTATTTCTTCGTCGTGGAACACAACAGTCGGGGTGCCTTCATTGATTTCTTCATGTCTTTCTCAGACATTCTGTTTTTAATGAATACAAAGTCTTAACAGCTTTTTTGACATTTTGTCACAAGCCAAGGCGCGGAAGATTTTGAGTGAAATACTTTGATCAGCGAGTTGATTGTGCGGTAACCAATTAAATGACAGATAAACAGAGACATTGCCACAGGAGTTTGTGGTTTTTTCTGATTCGTTCTTATACAATATAGTCCTAGTTTTCACACATTTTGATTCGTTGAAACTATATATGCTATATATTTCTTGTTTTAGAAATGACATTTTCGACGCGAGCTCTTTGTCAAAGCACGGCAACCGACATATTTTCCTTCGGAATAATGCTAGAATCTTACGTTTCTAACAGAAGTTTGGAAGCACAGACCTATTTGCAGCGCGACTTCACGGCGTGCCACGGTCAGGCCGTCCGCGCGCGAAGTTGTGCAGTGAACAAAATTATTCAGGTTGTGTAAAATGAAGCGAATGTTGCCGCGTTTTCCATTTCAACGTTTATAGCGCACGAGTTCAGAATGGGTGAATAGTGAATTGTTTTCGCTCATGATCAAAATAAAATGCATGCTGAGAGTGTTGAAAATGGCAACCAGAGATCAAATCCCTTTGCGCTGAGTAGTTAATTAAATTTCACACGTTTGTGTAATTTGGAGATATAATTACATATGGCGTCAGTAGCAACGATGGCTTCCAACAGAGAGCAGAAAAGTATCCTATGCGGGTCCTCATGCCAAAAAGGTCAACCCCATTTCGTCACCGACCTGTTCTAAAGAAATGCCGACTTTTTTTAGTACTGCAATTAAATACCATAATTTTGGTTTGGGAGGGTGGCTCATCTCTTCGTGGGGTAAAAACCACACCCCTTCGAGGTCGTAACGGTCGTCAAGATCTTTTTCTGGCTTGATTTCTTTTATTTTTTTTATTAACTCTTCCTCCTCTTCCAGCAACATTTCGTTAAGCGTGGAGAGGAACTCAGTTGCAAATATCCCGCCGTAAGGGTCACCCAAACTCATTTTTCCCGCCATGTATATATGTCCGCGCATAATTATTTAAATGGACAGAAAATTAGAGCGGCGTTATTACAGCCCACAAGGTTACTGGAAAGGTATCTCCGCAATTAAAAAATTAGCGGTTGCTGCAAAGGTACCTGAAGTTGTTGCCAAAGAATGGTTGTTCAAACAAGCGCTCTGGCAGATCTACCTCCCCGCACCGCGCTACATTCCTCGCCCAAAATTCGACGTGCCTACACCCAACAAAGTGCATCAGGCAGATCTTCTTTTTCTGCCGCACGACAAAGTGGGCCGTAGCACTTACAAATACGCGCTTACCGTTGTTGATGTTGCCAGCAGATTCAAAGAAGCTCAGCCTTTAACCTCCAAAGATTCTACTGAGGTTGCCAAAGCTTTTAAGACAATTTATACACGTGGACCTCTGAAGTGGCCACAGATTCTGCAGGTTGATCCTGGGCGTGAATTTATGGGCGCTGTTACAAAAGAAATGGAAAATCACAAAACTTCCATCAGGCGTGGCCACCCTGAAATTCATAGAGACCAAGCTATCGTTGAACGTTTTAACCGCACCCTGGCTGAGCGTTTGTTCGGGTATCAGTACGCGGTTGAAATGCGTAGCAATGAGGGTCAGCGGTCTCGAGCATGGGTGAAAAGGCTTCCCAAAGTTGTTTCTGCTCTGAACAACCAAGTCACTCGATTGATTGGTATGAAACCTGCTGCTGCTATCAAAGAAAAGGCTGTGGTATCCCAACCAGCAACCAAATATTTGCGACCTGTTGGAAAAAATGAAAAAAAGCTCCCCTCCATAGTTTTGGTTCGATATTTGTACCAACCTGGCGAGCTTGAAGGTGGGACGAAAAGAGCCACTGATCCAATCTGGTCTTTGAAAGTTTACAACCTTGAACGTTCTTTTACCAAACCTGATCAGCCCGTTCTCTACTATTTACATGACGGACCCAAACGTGGATTTGTACGTGAAGAACTACTTGTTGTGCCTCCCAACACTACTCTTCCTCCAGCTAAAGTTACCTAGGGTGTGGGGTTTACCCCACTTAAATGTGGTATTCAATTGGTTCGGTGTGTATCCCGTCAGGTAGCACCCATCGTTTGTCATAATATGCACTCAACCCCAGCTTCTCCTGTTCGTAAGTTACTATTTTTCCATCCCGCATCCGAAACCCTCTGTTTGTTGCCATATCCTTGTTTCCTTCTAACGCTGCCTTGAAACGCTGCCAGGTTATATTGTTTTGCTTCTTTGACATTCCTTTTGTGCTGAACTTCTTTTTTTCTCCTCGGTCGTCAATATAGTAGCATTTGGGGCAAAGTGCAATCATCCTGGCCCCCTCACACTCCAGCTTAAATAGACCTGGCGTTCTACCACTCCACTTGTCCCATGCCAGCCAATTCTCTTTTTGTGCCTCGAATTCTTCTTTCAGCTCTGGTCGCACAATGTCCTCGAGTTTCTTACCGGAGATGGCCAAGTAGTTACTGTCTGTGTCCATCTGTATCAGCTCGAAATCTTTTCTGTCAAAATATCTGTCAAGGAAGTCGTAATAGAATTCCAACATCCTCAGCTTTGCCAGCTGGTAGACCGCTATTCCTACCTGAAACGGTCTTCTTATTGTTATCCTTGGCTTCCTGCTTTCTAACTCATACGCCTCTGCAATCTCGTCAAGGTCTGAGAAATATGCACTTCGCAATGCTCTGTCAACTACCTTCTCATCTTTGGTGTAAATGACGTTTTTTTGCCGCTCCAAGGTTTCTATTAGCTTACCGTACCCACTGTTTCCCAACAGTTTGAACACATCGGCCAGCAGCGCTTTGCTTTTTTCCTTATCTCCTGTGCGGCGAGCCTCCGTCACTTGTTCCACGAACCAGGGAAATATTTTGGCTGGTGTGTAGTCTATTGTCCGATAAACCTTTGTTATTTCCGCTCCGTGATTCACATACCAGAGCAGCAGAGGGGCGTATAGTAGTATCCTCTTTGCCGACAACGCGCCCATGAGTTTCTTATCTTCTCCGCGTTTTCTTCCTGTATCCCGCAAGTATTTTAGCATGTGTTCGGGAACAGCTTTTGCTGGCACCACTTTGTTATAGAAGAGTGGACACATTTCCTCGAACTTTGGGTGCAATGGCTTCGGAATCTCTATATCTACTTCTGCGTACCCGAACCAGCTTCCTTCTTTGAGAGTTTGTGTTAGTATAAAGGGCGCTGTCAAGTCGTCAAAGTGGTGTTCAACACTTTCCTTTCCGCAAGGCATTTCCCTTAGCATTGTTGAGAGATAGAGGGCGTTGGCATCGTATCCGACGATGTTTTGACAAAGTTGTGGTTCTGCTATTTGATGTGATCTTATTCTTGTTTTTCCGACTTCGTGGTATCTTGTGAAATCGATGCTTGGCCCTCCAACAACCGCTTCTTTCAGCATCTCGTACGCTTCTTTGCTTGGGGCGTAAAGATCCGCGCCGCGCTTAATAGACCCTTTTAGCAAGTAATTTAAGCTCACCCCTGGAACGCTGACTGCGTCTTTCATTATGTCAATCCCCTTCTCTTCGTAGAAGTTTTTCATCTTTTGCAGCGCCTCAAGTCCTGGGGCCACATCCAGATCATTATAGTAACGCACCCAGTCTTTGAAGGTTTTCATTCCCTTTTCTCGGAACAGCTTCTTGCAGGCTTTCCATTCCGACAGTTTTAGCACAAAGTCTCCTTTCATCTTTGAATACCAATGCAGGTAATCAGGCAATCCCGGGTAATCCAGCTTTTCTTGGCTGTCAAACCACTCGTATGGGAGCCAGGATTTTACTGTTTTACAATCGTAGGCTTTTACCCATTTCTCGTAGGAGGTACCTACACGCCTCTGGAATACTATACCCAGCACCATAAGGAACAAGCCTAGTTTAGTAAGTTTTAAGAAGGCTACGTTTAAATTTTTTAAAGATACATACAAACATTTAAATCACTTTACCTTTTAGTTAACTCTTTTATATCAATCTCGCCATTTTAGAGTAATTTTTACCTAGTTTTTATATTATAGCGTATTTTAAACTAAATTTTGTAATTTTAGATTGTTAGATTTTTAGCATTATTTTTAGTTCTCGATTGTATTTTATATTAGAGGGCCACTGGTTTGTCAGTTTTTTACTGTTATGTGTTTACCCTCTATAAATAAAGTTGATTATTATTATTATTATTACCTGGTCCAAGGTAGTTCATTATGTCAAGAAAACGGAAGCCAGAAGTGAGTATGAACATAATTTTGTTTCCGTTCTTTGCCACTCTTACTTTGTTGGTTGTGTCCGCGAGTTTCTCCGCGAAGTACTCTTTGATCAGATTCAGATCGTATTGCCCCGAGTTGAACCCGGTAACTACCACCTGGTCACACCATTCTTCAATCTTTTTCCTCTGGGCTTTTGGTAGCAGGGCGACGTCTGCTGGCATAAACTCCTCTCTTACTCGTTTCCTGATGTTTCTGCCCCGCCTCTCCAGCTCTTCCACAAACTTGCGGATCATTTTTTTCGGATCTCTTTCACAGATGTGGGTTGGCTCTCTTTCAAGCGTGTCACCGATGCTCACCGAAACTGGTACGTGTTCGTTCACGATTGTAAGACTGTCTGTCGGCTCCTTCCGCTTACTTTCATCTCCGTACGACTCGAAATCGTAGAAGATCGCGTGTGGGTAGTTTTTTGTTTTTGCTTCTGGCAGTTGTTCGACATATTTGTCTCCAACTTCACATGCCCAACACTCTATTACATTGTAGCCAGCCTTTCTGAGATCAGCTGTTCTTCTCTTTGTTGCCTGGTAGAGTTCTTCTCTTGTTTTACCGTCATTTCCGATTATTCTGTCGCGATCCTGGTGACATTTTGGACAGCCGTGCCAGTGACAACCATGGTATTGAAACACAATCTTATCCTTATGGTTGTAACCATCAACCGGGCTTTTCCCTATCCAACGCTCTCCTCCGTGGCCTGACATTGCGTGGTGAATGGGGATTTTCCAATGCTCTGCCACGTACTCAAGCCACTGAATTGATTCTTTTGAGGCTTTATGCTTTGGGAAAAACGCTTTCTGGTAAGCTGACTGTGGCGCTTCAACCTTTTCTCCGGGACAATCTATTACTGTTTTCCCTTGCGCACATCTATCCGCATGACGTTGAAGATTGCAAACCTTTGTGAATCTTGCGTTGCAATGGGTGCATGCATAAATTTTCGCTAACTTTGTAATGTCTTTTATCAAAAATGAATGCTCTCCAAAAATACCGATTGTCATAACGTTTTTAAACTTCGACGCAGGATTTCTTGTGAGGTGCCATACAACTTCTTTATCATCCACACGCTCAGGTATATAAACCCTGATGCCTAGCCAACTAGAGAAAGCGGTGCCCTTATTCAGGTGCATTTCTACCTTTTCCAATTCATCAAGTGAGGTTTTTACACAGTTCGTCGGTGTATCCCTGAGCTTGAAGAAACTCTTCACCAGACGTCGGGCTGCTTCTGTACTTCGATCTGGCCTAGCTCCTCTGTGCACAGCGATACAACGCCATAGACACATGTTATCTCTATAGGTGTCCAGTGTCACCATTGCACGATTCCCGCGCGCAAGGTTGCGTAGCCAGTCTGGTAATGGGCCTATCCCCATCAGAGGTTGCCGGTCGAGCACAACTTTTACATCAACAGCATAGTAGTGGTCGAAGATCCATTTTGTGTCTGGTCTTTCGATTCTATCTACGTCCAGACGTTCAGACTCCCTTTCCCTCAGCCATTTTTCCGCGTCTTCTAGCTTGTTTATCCATCGGGAGCCTTTTTCAGTTTGGTAGAAGGTAAGAAAGGTTCCGTCTTCAATGTTGCGCAAATTAAATGCGAAAACGTACCTTATGTAAAATGATGTTCTTACGTCCTTTCTTATTTTTTCCATGAATTTTGATGTTTGGTCTCTTTCCAGATTCTTTTTGAAGCGCCACCGAATATAACGCCTACCTTTTATCTTCTCTACACCCTCAGTTGTTTCGTCCTGGTACTTATCCACAACCTCATTCTGGTAGTCTGCCGCATTTCTTATGTTTAGCGGGTGGAGGGGGTCAAACTCCCTCAGAAGTTTAAACTGTCTAATCATTTTTTGTCTTCTGTTCCTTTTTCTTGGAGGTGCTATTGGTTGGTAAGGTTTTGGTTTTAAAGGTGGTTTTAATCGCTTCTTTGTTTCTTCTGGGATTGGTTCTTCCAACGCATTCCTTATTATCTTTTTAACGGCAGGCACGTTTTCTGGAAGTAATTGCGATAAATAGCGCAACACTTCCGGGTCTATTCTCGCAAGTTCTTGTTCAAGAGATTCGAGGTCGACATCTTCGAGAGATTCGAGGTCTATTTCGTCCATCGTATATTAGTAGAAAAGATACTTTTTAATAATTAATTGAAAAACTTTTATACTGCACGGTGTCAATTCTCTAATTGCTTGTCCCCGCCTGGGGTTTCACTCCCTTTTCATTTCCTTTTACTCCCTTTCTTTTTTCCTTAGTAGTATAGTCGGTCGCCTGGGGTTTCACTCCCTTTTCATTTCCTTTTACTCCCTTTCTTTTTTCCTTAGTAGTATAGTCGGTCGCCTGGGGTTTCACTCCCTTTTCATTTCCTTTTACTCCCTTTCTTTTTTCCTTAGTAGTATAGTCGGTCGCCTGGGGTTTCACTCCCTTTTCATTTCCTTTTACTCCCTTTCTTTTTTCCTTAGTAGTATAGTCGGAGTCAATCGAATACCACTTTGGGCGCGGCGCGCCCAAAGTGGTATTCGTTTGACTCCGACTATACTACTAAGGGTACTTTTGATCAATTAATCACTTCTCTGAATAATTGTTGTTTTATTTTTCCCTCAAAACAGTGGAAAACTGGAACGTAAATTTACAGAAACAAGAAAAATAAAAACGAAGGTAACTGGTAATCCCAGCGTTAATCAGCTGAACAATCTGGTCCTGCAGTGCGGACACTTACAACCTCGTTTTTTTGGCTTTTGAGAAATAAGCCAGGCTTTCACAAATTTGAAATGCTTTAACCTCTACTCTATTCACATTAAATTAATAGAAGGTTTGTCCAGCCTGTAGACTATTAATAAAATTCAAAATGATACTTATTTTATAAGTCTCGACTTTGGTTGTTGGCGAACAAACACCATGCATTCAATTTTCCAAATATCTGAATCAGATAAAAAAAACTTCGAGATGACGAACATTGTTGATTTACAATTTGGACAAGTTGAATAGATTTTCTGCCAAGCAGTTTAACAAAGCACTTTTCTGTCCCTCGACTGCAAAGAAACATTCACTAGACCTTACTAGTGTTTTGTGGCGTGATTTGATAACTTTTCAGTATAAATCCTTTGATATTCATTGCTTTTAATGACTGTCATATTTCTAACTGTTAAATCAGAGAACTCAATAATAAATCAAGACAATGCGTTCTAGCTGATGATTGTCTCTATTCTCCCCCACCTGCCTGTTTAACAATGGATTGATATTGTAGGGGAAAGTTGGAAGTTGGTGTCCAATCTTCATTTTTAAAAAAAAAAAAAAAGCTTAAGATCAATGCTAACTGGCCTCTGTTGTATTTATTCATTTTCGTTCCTAATCTCGTTTCTGTAAGTTCAATATCCAAAGGCAAGAGCGTTTAACTTAACTAAATAATAGGGTTGCTTGATAAATAAATCTTAAACTAAACTTTATTCAAGAAAACTGTAAGGTATTTCTCACCCCCTTCAAAAGTTGGAAAAAGCACTATTTCCTTTCCGGGAACTCGTGTCGAAAATTTGCCTATATGTGACGTCACAACGTTTTTAAACAACACTGCAAACGAAGACTATAAAAATTAATTTTTGTTAATAAACTTTCCCTGGTCACTTATCATTTTCGACAAATATTTTATTTTTATTTCACGAGAAACATACTTTTTAGCTTCAAACTAGATTTAATAAAAGTGGGTCCGCAATGCGTACATATGTGGACTTTCATTTGCTTTTGATAACAAATGAGTAGATGAGCCAATGTTAGACCTTTTTAAAGACGTTTCCAGTTTGGCAATAGACCCCGGAGCTCTAGCGCTTCGCGCTCTGTGAGCTCGACTTGTAGGCGAATATGAGTTGACAGTCACTTGAAACTCGAGATGATAAAAAACTTATCAATCAACTTTTCTTATGATCATGAAAGAAAAACTACTTTTTCGTTTTGAGAACACACCTTGCAATTTACCCTGAAGATCGCCTTAAACATTGAAATGCAGTCCAATTTAAATTGTGCCAGAGAAGCGGAAAACCTGGGACAAGACCCGACAGTATCTCTATATGATTATATGAAAAGGACGGGGATGTTCGACGGAGAATTTGATCTACTGATTCTACTCCTGTAAAGGATAACATTACAAACAATACAGCAAGGTTGATACTAGGTAAAAAAAGTAGACTTTGTTTCTCGAAAGCCCCGGAGACCTTTTAGGACCGCAAAGCCACTTTAAGTTATTTGTATTTTAAAAACAGAGAAGTGTATAGGCCTGAAACTTTGTTTGAAGAGAACTTCTGTTCATATTAAAAAATATCATAGATTAGACACCTCTGTAATCATAAGGTTTAATTAAGATTTTGCTATGGCTTTCTGGGTGCGAAAACTTCTCCGGACCTTCGAGAAACGGACCCCAGAATTGATATAGCACGGCTGCAACCGTGGACAGCTGTCGTGTTGCTGTCTCTCTAAGTCTACTTTTTCACGTAGTATTAGTCTACTGTATTATTTGTAATGTCATTTTATTTTTTCGGCTGATAGAATCTTTTGTATATCCCACGTTAGCAGCATTATCGTTGGCGGTCCCTTGCTGTTTTGAGTTTTACTTTTCCCGTAAAGGATGGCAATCTGGGCGTGGCTCAATTTTTTTTAGCCCCCAAGCTAGAGATACCATTTAAAAACACAGACAATTCAAATAAGAGCTACAGTCACTTTAAATGGATAAAAACATTGGCAACATGTCCTTAAAACCAAAAGAAGATGTCTGTTGGGACTATTTTGCTATATAGAGCTCTCATTGAACCGTATTTCGACTATTGCTGTCCTGTGTGGGATGGTCTCAGCAATGAAATGACTGATAAATTACAAAAGTTACAGAATCGCGCCATTAGGATCATCAGAAGGAAAAGCATAAAGCGAAACTAATGTTTAAAACCATAAATAAACAAGCTCCGGAGTACTTACAAGACCTATTTAAACCATTCAGCACAGGATATAATCTTAGAGACAAGGCAAATAAGTTAGCTCTACCTAAGCCCCGTACTGATTTTTTAAAACGAAGTTTCTGTTACAGTGGGGCACAGTTGTGGAATAGCCTTCCCCACGATGCCAGAGCTGCTAGATCCTTTAGCCTGATGTCTCCCTCGTGCTCCCACACGGCAAACATGTAAATCAGTTTTTTTTCTGTTTGTTTTTTTGTTTTTTTAATGTGATGTAATCATTCTTAACTTGTAACTGATGTTTTTACCGTGTTTAAATAAAGTATATGATGATGATGAAGTATATGATGATGATATGACAGTCTCTTGCGGGGGGGGGGGGGGGGGGGGGAGGGGGTTACTAGAAATAGACAAATAAGATCTTTAAATTGAAATTAGAACAATAAAATTAGTTATTAAGAGGCCGTCTCTCTTAAAAGCTACCATTGATTCTCGTTCAAAAATTCGATTTTTCTCATTTGCTGGGATTTTGAAGCCCTTACCTATTTAATCACTAAAATAAGTTTTATTTGATTCAAAATCCTAATTTGAATTTTTTAGGATCGATCGAAGTTTGGTCGGAACGACACTAATGATGCACCTCCCGAAATTGTTAAAATAACACATATTGAAGTCGCTCTGAAAAAAATAGCCATTCGCTTAAAAGACCCAATTCTTTTTTCAAGCTATAGACTTATCACAGTAGTTTGTTTAGTGATGTTCCAATTATAATTAATTCTTGTAACTTTTTCTGTAAAAAGGAGAATTTCGACCCCCCTAATCCAGCTTTGAACGAAACAAGAATATAGCTCAACTTTGAAGACACATTTTAAAAATGTGGCACCTGCTTGAGACTGCTTATTTGCATGAACAGAAACAAGAAATGACCCTCGATAAAAAACAAAAATAAAATTTGTCAGCACGCCAGGTTTGCAAAGCTGACAATCGCTTAAAACTCGGGAAATTTAGAAAATATTCAAGTAACGAACACACTCGCCTTTACAATGTGTTCGAATAAATTCACTTTCTATAATCTCTTACCTGGCTTTAAGATGCAAGTTTTCGCCTCTGAAGTAGCCTCTGAATCCTAACAAACATAAAAACTAGTAGCTTTTTCCTGCAGCTCTGGGTTTATATGCAAGGTATAAATTTTATGTTCCTCATCGTCTAAGGATCGAGCGTGACGGTCACATCACAACACTGTAACGTCTGTGTTCTCTACATTGCTGACCACAATGTTGCTCGAGGGCGCTTGAAGTTCCCTGGAAAAGTTTGTAGATGCATTTAAGTGCTACTGTTACAACACATTAAATTGTGGACTGGAGATCCAACGAAAGAATCAGAAGAATGATAAATGCGGCGGCCATCTTGTGTTTACAGCAGGCGTATTCGTTCCCAGTCTCCTTGGGGTTCTGAACGCTGTAGTCAGTCAGTTTGCTTTTTGGGAAAAGGGAAGGAATGGGAAAAGCCGAAAAAAAAAAGAAAAAACAACAAGAGTGCTTCTTTTGTAAAAGGCAATTTCTTTAAGATTTTATCTCTCGACACCTTCTTTAGGGGTTTCATTGAAAGCTTTTTACTGTCAATAGTGAGGACTTCGACAACTAGCCGATTTGTTGATGTTAAACTGTACATGATGATAACACTTGCTTTTTACAAGACCACACAGAACCCCACCAATATACCAAGAGATAGAGTCATTACACTTCTAGCAACGCTGAATATTAAATATCGGCTACTGCTCTATCTTTTGCTTGGCGAATTAACGTGTTAATTCATTCAGGAATTGACTGTCTGTTCATACACATACAAATTTGTCTGGATTCGCGCTTCGTCGCATTGTTCGAGGTGTACATTTTTGACGGAAGCTGTTTTTGGATCGTGTAACTAATTACTAATATTTCTGTTCCAGTCGAATACGTGTCTATTCATAGAGAGTAGCATCGCAATTACACGCCCCAATAACTACACTGAGTTTGCTAAGTAGAATACTCTTCTTATGTTTGGACTTGAAAGGTACTTCAAGATGCGAAAGAATGTTCTTAAGCATTTGAACGTTAAAGGCTGATAGTTTGCCCTGGTGATAATATTCACAAAGGTCGTACACATCGAAAGTAACAGGGTGCTTCAGCCCAACGTGGTCAGCTATTTCTTCAAGTAATTCCTGACGTTCTGTGTCTTCCACAAGACATTCAACATCTTCTGCTTTTTCAAATGACATTCCAAGTGAGCCCTGTTCTTTGCGTCGCGACGCTGCAAGTCGGGAGAAAAAGCTCTGTATCTGAGTTTTTGTCAACCACTCTGTACAACTAAACTGGCGCTCATTCAATGGATTTCTTGCAGTTCTCATATCCTTTTCAACTTGAGCTGGATCAGCCTTACGGCCAGTTCTTTCTCCAATGTCAAATCTTCTGGTTAAGTACTCTTTAACCTTCGGAGAAAAGCGAGTGGAACCCGTGTGGGCCTTGCTGATAGCCCATCCCATTTGCAGCGGTTGTCTGGCGGGTGTTTCAGAGGAAGTGGGCAATTTAACGCAAGGTGTTTTCTTAGCTACATCTACGGATGCAAATTTTGCCGCCCAATCTCTCCTTAAACCGTCGTAAACACTTTCACTTGTAGAACTTGTTGCTTGCTTGTTGTTAACACTTTCACTTGTAGAACTTGTTGCTTGCTTGTTGTTAACACCTTCACTTGTAGAACTTGTTGCTTGCTTGTTGTTAACACTTTCACTTGTAGAACTTGTTGCTTGCTTGTTGTTGTGTTGACCGACATCAAGGTGAGACTCCAGATCTGTGAATGAATTGAACGCTTCAGCACATCCTGGCACGGAGCACTCAAAAAGAGGATTTGAATCAACTGAATGCTCCCCCTGATCCGATAAAGGCTTTTTTCTTGGCTTCAGTTCCCTTTCTTTAATCGTAGCAGGAAAACCCTCTTCCGTCTGAAGCATAGTTGGTCCCTGGTGTTGGATTAACACTGTGTCGTATGGGAAAAGCTTCCCTCGGCCGATACTATAAGCTTTCCAGGCTCTGATCCCCGACTCTTCAAAACGAAAATTGTGGAAACTACCAAAGTGGTCGAGTTTGTTGATCAGGAGAGTTTTCTTGGATTCCTCCACGACACTAACTGTGGCAGAAGTTCCTCTAACAGGATGTTGCTGGAGAGCTTCTCTCATGTCCGACGCCGTCAGGATATCGTGGCCTTCAGAGCAGTACGCTCGAATTGATGATTTTAGAGGACAAAGAATCCGGTCGCAAATGTCCTTTCCACTTTGAGGTTCGGAGAAGTCATAGGACTCAACTGCTATCCCAACTGTTTCTCCGATGTCTTTCACTGAAGCAATCAAGAAGTTGCTGTGGTAACATCCTGCTTCGTCCGACCTGAGGTAAACACTTTTAACATCATTCACTTTCAAGTATTTCAGCAAATGCTCAATTATGGATGCCACTGCGAACCAATCCTGTGTACATTGGTCAAACAAATGTACAAATGAAGTAACCTTTAACTCTCTTGTTAACTCATCACGTGATACCACGCTACTAACGTGCCAACTAAGGCCTCGCTTCCCGTACCAGTCGCTCTGTTTCTCACGAAAACGAATTTGCAGAAATTTCATTGCCCAATCCATGACAATTAAATTTGAGTTAGGATCGAGTTTTTCAAGAATCTCTTGCTTCGCACGTTCTTGGTTTGTCGATCTCATGATATGCGCTTTCCACTGACTGATAGCCTTTGTAGCTCTCTCGAAATCGTAGAGGATATCTTCTTGTTGCTCCTTGCTGTAAAATTTGGTGTCTCTACTTTTGATCACGTTTCCTATCTTGCCAAGGCAGATAGATATGTCATCGCATTGGCTACAGGAAGTTGAATGTTTATGTGCACATTGTTCTTTTAGGTCTGAATCATTGGCATCACTAAGTGCGAACATCGGACAGTGATCAGGACATCCACTGTCATCTTGCTGACAGTGATTGCGGTATTCGGTTTTGAAGTAGCGTTTACCATCTTGAATAGATTTCTTCATTTCTTCTGCCCAACTCTTTTCTTCGCCCATTTGTTGAAGATCCTCAACTATCCTGCAAATTCTTTCAAAACCAGCCGATCCTTCAGCTGCAGTATTGTCAAGACCACATAACGACCTCTGTTGGGAGGCTTCCCGTACTTCAAGGATCCGAAACAACGTCGCACGGCTAAGCGGCACTACCATTTCTTCTTCACAAAACATTAGATACTGACTTATCATAGTTGAACGAGTAACTGTTCGAACCACATTTGGCATGGTCACTTCTTCACCGTTGTCCAACTTCAGTTTTCGAGTTCCAAACGCAACGTCTTGGTAGAAGTACGGTCGATTTATAAAATCAACAAAATGGTCTACTAAAGTTGTATCCAGTCGAACACGATGAGATGACGGCTTCTCAACGGATAAACCAGGTCCACATTCTCGAGCATGAGCTCTTGCTTTCTTTATTTGCCAAGTAGTTATGCTTTCGTAAGGTTCATGCAACTTTTGCAGTTTATTCATTGGATAACGGTAAGCGTAAATACTAAGAATTTGTCTCTTTAGGTTTTTTGTTGGTGCATTTTTGTATGCTTGCATAAGAGCCACCAAGTCACCGGAAACATGTTCGGTTTCTGCATTTGTTGACTGGACACACGATTGCAAAAGCTTTTCTCCAGCATTTGGTGCTATTATTTCACATACAATGCTGCATCCTTCCATTGCTTTTTCAATACATATTTCCTTTTCAGCCTCTGTCGCCTCATCCCAAGTAGATTTTAGCTGAAACGTCAAAGGACTAACTTTGCCGACCTTTGTTTTCTCTGATAAAGTGGCAATTGCTTCATTATACGAGGACATCAAAGACTCTGCTTTTTCTCTGCTTTCTTCCTCTTCTTGGGAGTCTTCATTCTCCTCTTCAGTCCATTGCCCGGGAGTCCACTCCGCCTGTTTTTCAATCTCAGATTGTAGTAGTCTAGACGTCACCGGGGTACATTCCAAACGTGTTGTGGTTTCTAGGTTTTTTGCTGCCCTTTGTTTGGCGAGTCTGTAAAAACCGTGACAACAATAATAAAAAAAATCAATGTATTTGCATCCTTCGACTGAGTGAACAATTCATATCGTATTTTTTACTTTCATTTAGATTTGCTGTCCTTCATAAAATGCAAATATTCCAATTTGATATAGATAATGATCATTCATTGTATTATTAAAAATACGAGCCTAGCAAAGTATTCTTAACGTAATTTAATGCACAATGCTCCTGAAATGTGCAAAATTTCGTTTCTGGGATTAGTTTTTCTTTCTGGGTATTTTTTATATATTACAATGTTTCTTCATTAAAATATTCAACATAACAGCATCCATTATTCGTCTTCAAACCTCAAACCCTGCTTTTTTTTCTGTTTCGTTCCCTTTTTTACAGCATTCCGGTTCCATCAAACTGAAATGTTCCTCAGACTTCTTTTTTTGTTTCTTCAGACAGGAGGTACAAATTGCTGGGCAAATAAACAGAAAAATATCAGCCAAATATAGTTGGACAATCGGACGTTCTAAGCATTAGTCTGTACACTTATCAGGTACATCCAACCCTATAATCTGAATGCAATGATTTGGTTCTGGTTTCATATCAACCTGCCTTCAAACCTGACGAAATTCTATCTCGGAGAATAGAGGCTTTCAAAATTGTCTGTCGGGGGATACCCCCGAAATCCCATTTAAGCTCGCGTCTGAGCCGTTCACGAGTTTGCATCTACTCCGCTCTAGCGCACCACACCATAAAAAGTCCTGACTACGGGTGTGGGCATTAATTGTTGTTAGCCTTCAAAAATGGCTCAATGAGCAACAATAACAATCTTAAAGCATTTTGATTAGACTGGCTCGCAGGTAGCTAGTGCCAGTCTTGGCGGGCCAGTCTATTAACATGTAAGTTTCAGTTCTGAGATCGGATGACGTTCCAATAAAAATCCATAGTCACTCATTCTGTCTCGTTTATAAGTCCCACCAAGCTTGTGAAAACTGACAGAACAAACCCAATATAGGCTAGCAAAACAACTTTTTGGTAAAGTCATGTTAATTTCAGTAGGAATTACTATTTATAAGTTAAGAGTAACATTTTCTTACCTGACCCAATCGGAACTGTTATCCCAAAAATAGTCTGAATATTTTTTGCCATCTGCACGTTTACCACATCTCTGTTCTTCTGTTTTTTTCTTGCTCCGGAATGGAGAGGATATTGGCATGTCCTTAGAGGACGCCAATTACGACCCAGATTGTATCTGTGTTTTGGGCAAATCCACATGCACTCAAGGTGATGTGCTGGCAAATCGAATTTCCCGGCCCTCATAAGTATGAGATCGTGTTCTTCGACATTTCCAATGAGTTTGGAAAGATGGCAACTTTGCAAGTGACTAGTTATGTCATCTTTGCATTCCACTAATCTTCGCACGACAAATTCACAACCACGGAAGTCACCGCAACTAGATTTTCGTAACTCCGAGAACGAACATTTCGTCTCCATTGCGAGCTTGTTGGTTTCATCTCACAAGGAAACTGGAAACAAAATCACGTGTTGTAAACACAAGATGGCCGCCGCATTCTTAGTTATCATTCTTCCGATTTTTTCGTTGGATCTCCTGCGGTCTACAATTTGATTTGTTGTAACAATAGCGCTTAAATGCATCTATGAACTTTTCAAGGGAACTTTAAGCGGCCTCGAGCAACATCATTGTCAGCAGTACAGAGAACAAAGACGTTGCAGTGTTGTGATGTGACCGTCACGCTCGATAGTTTGCTGATGAGGAACATAAAATCTATACTTTGCATATAAACCCAGAGCTGCAGGAAAAAGCTACTAGTTGTGATGTCCAGTTATTAGGATTCAGAGGCTACTTCAAAGGCGAACACTTACATCTTAAAGTCAGGTAAGAGATTATAGAAAGTGAATTTATTCGAACACATTGTAAAGGCGAGTGTGTTCGTTACTTGAATATTTTCTAAATTTCCCGAGTTTTAAGCGATTGTCAGCTTTGCAAACCTGGCGTGCTGACAAATTTTATTTTTGTTTTTTATCGAGGGTCATTTCTTGTTTCTGTTCATGCAAATAAGCAGTCTCAAGCAGGTGCCACATTTTTAAAATGTGTCTTCAAAGTTGAGCTATATTCTTGTTTCGTTCAAAGCTGGATTAGGGGGGTCGAAATTCTCCTTTTAACAGAAAAAGTTACAAGAATTAATTATAATTGGAACATCACTAAACAAACTACTGTGATAAGTCTATAGCTTGAAAAAAGAATTGGGTCTTTTAAGCGAATGGCTATTTTTTCAGGGCGACTTCAATATGTGTTATTTTAACAGTTTCGGGAGGTGTGTCATTAGTGTCGTTCCGACCAAACTTCGATCGATCCTAAAAAATTCAAATTAGGATTTTGAATCAAATAAAACTTATTTTAGTGATTAAATAGGTAAGGGCTTCAAAATCCCAGCAAATGAGAAAAATCGAATTTTCGAACGAGAATCAATGGTAGCTTTTAAGAGAGACGGCCTCTTAAGAACAAAAACAAAATCTTACCACTAGAAATCGGGGATTCTAATTTCAGTCCATCCATAAATAAATATTTCGCGCAGTATGTAGACTGTCTTTGTTTGCGTGACATTTCATCTGAACGCTTGTGTAAACAACAGCTGAACTCATTAATTAACTCATTTTCTTTGAATGCGTTGTTTTTATATATGAATTTTCCGTAATGGCTTTTATCGCCTTTCAACAAGATTTCACTAATAATTTCTTGATGCAAGAAGGCAGATGAATACTTTTTTTCAACCTAAAATTAACATCGTTCTTGAATTACTTGTCAAGTGGAGTCGGCGAGTTGCGAACGACACGTTTTATAATTATCAGTAATTTAGTTTACCGCACGGTTTCAATACATACATTTTTCGGTTCAAAATAAGTTTTATGCGATTCACACTTACTTTTTACTACAATCTTGGACAAAACTGTTGAAACACTTAGCAAATTTCCACGTATTTAGCCAACACAGTTCAGTTTTGCAACCCCCTCCCCCCCATTTCAATGTTGTTAATGCTTTAGTGTTTTTAAAACAAAGCCTGTTGAACCGCAAATCTCAAGAAACAACATTGAGTAGGGGGGGAGGGGGATAAGATATTTTGAACCCGCTTGCAAGTCGAGACATTTGTGAGAAATGCGTGAAAATCGTATGTTTCAACTAGTTTTGTCCAAGATTGTGTAAGCTGCTTTTTCAGGAATTTTGAGGAATTACCATATTTCGGTGAGCTAAGGAGCCATGTATATTTAAAACTATTCGAATTGCTTTTGTAAAAATAATTTACGCCTCAAAAATATTATTCATTCAAATTTTACAGGCAAAATAGCGACTTCTCAGGTCAATGGCGCACACATGCTTTTTTTTCTATGGCGGTCGAATATGCTACTATGAGTAGGGCAAGCGCTTTTGAAGACCAGTGGTCGTGTTGTAGTCATTTAAAAAGTATTTGACCAAAGAATCTAGTTGTAAACTATAATAGAGAGGGCATTTTGCAATAATAGCTCACTTAAAAATAGCCAGGTATCAGGGCTCACGTTACAGTATCCCGCGCTAACCCGCAGGATTTTAACACTGAATCCCGCAATTCTCGAAATGCTGTTTCTCCCCTTGAATTTAGAAAGCAATAGATGAAATCGTGCACCAGTCGATTAACTTTGAATGATCAACACAAAGAAAGCGAAAAACTACGGTTAACAGAGCTTTTCAACGGTTAACAGGGAAGTCTTTTGAAATAATAGAAGATGTCAAGGTATCTTTCATGAATAGCTGTTAATCGGTGTTAACCGTTTGTTAACCGTTCAAATCACTGAAAATCCTTTTGTTAATCGTTCAGAATCACAGTGTTTACGCTAATTCAAAGTTGCGGCAGACAACTAAGGGTAACTGATGCGAATTGAGAGAGAAAAGTCCCATTAAGTACATAAAAACAGTCGTTAGCAATAGTCTGTTATTAACCGCCTGTTTGTCACGCCGCATCCATTTTGTCACGCTTGAGACGTTATGGCGTCACGCCATTGCTTTTCACGTAATCCCACTCAAAAAACGCGTGCAACTTCATGCATTTTCATTCTTTTCCTATGGAATGGTAAATACGTTAAGTTTTGGGTTATTTTCCGTAATGAATGTTTCGTTTTATGACTTCATTTGTCTGAATTGTACTCTGGTCGTTTGAATGTATAACTGATGTATCGACTAAAGCGTAACAACTTGGTCTAATTACCATCAATGACGCACATAAAAAACAAACTTTGTATTTTATCTGAAGTTTTAGAATGCAGACATTTGATGGAAACTTGCATCAGCCCTTCAATAAAGCCATTTGCTATTGAAATCCTTGAAAAGAATCTGACTGAGTAGAATCATTGAAAGTTCTGTTGACTCGATTCGTAACGAGCCTCCGAAAACCATTTTAATTGATGATTCCGTGGCTTCATGAAGGCATGTTGTGGCAACGAGTAGTTGGTGGTAAACAACTCGAAGCGTACAAAAAGCTAAAGGCGTTTTATGGCAGAACTTAAACGCGTTTTCTACTTGTTAGCCAAAATATCGTTTACACAATCTTGGACAAAACTGTTGAAACACTTAGCAAATTTCCACGTATTTAGCCAACACAGTTCAGTTTTGCAACCCCCTCCCCCCCATTTCAATGTTGTTAATGCTTTAGTGTTTTTAAAACAAAGCCTGTTGAACCGCAAATCTCAAGAAACAACATTGAGTAGGGGGGGAGGGGGATAAGATATTTTGAACCCGCTTGCAAGTCGAGACATTTGTGAGAAATGCGTGAAAATCGTATGTTTCAACTAGTTTTGTCCAAGATTGTAGCAGTTTTGAATTCGACATCAGTCAGATTGCGTTATTCAAATTAAACTTGGGAGAAATCCAAGACAATAATGAATGCGCGAGAAAGCCCCGGGAAAACAACTTGATTAGTGAACTTGCTTTGTTTTGACTCGTTGTGTATCCATTCTACCGTTCTAAAGATTCTGTGTGGCAAAGCTGAAACAAAACAACAAATACCCAGATATTTGCTAAATAATGCTAATCAACTATTTTCAATTGTATGCGAATCAAGCGAATACAACAACTGAGGTCCAGTCGAACAAACATAGCGCGCGAAAAGTGTGAAAAATAGCGTTACCTTTGCCCGCAGTTCAGTCGAACGCCATGCAAATATGAAGATTAATGAAAGTCAAGTATTTAGCATGCGTGATGCTTTCTTTGTGGCGTCTCGTGGGCAGTTCATTTCCCGGGTTCACGTCCAACTTAACATTAACTCCCTCCAAAACGTCGCATTTTCCGAACACCCTCGAAAGCTTCCGAAAGCGCTGACACGAGTTATCACGGAAATTGACGTCCCAATCGGGAAAACTGCACGATCGCAATATGTGGATTTTCGCACTTCGTGTGAAAGTCCACATAAAAACTGAAAGGAAAACAAAATTATTTACATATAAACATATTTGAACTGTCAACATGTATCAATGTAAACTCCAGTAAATTGAGTGGATCTTGTGAGCTATCGATCAAATTGTCAAAGATAATATCTGATACTGAAAATGTTTTTCAACATGTCACGCACACCCGGTGAAAACTTGCGCCACGTCTTAATGTATCCTGAGAAGAATTGACAATTACCACTTAACTGCTTCCTGGTATAAAGCTATGTATTGCGTTAAAGTTTGCATAAATGTCATTGGATATGTTCAGAATCTTTCGTTCATTCGACGATTTGTTTTGTGTTTGGTGATGATATTATGAAGGAGAGTTATTTTTTTGTTTAATAAGATGTGCCCCATATATAAGCCAAATCCTTCCGACAAAAATATCTGTGCCGCGGATAATTGGTCTAAAATATAAACTGGTAATTTTAAAATGCTATTATTTACATATATTCTACGTATTCTCCTTGCAAATTTTTGTTTCCATTCGATACTTCGTTTGGAGATGAAGAAAGTTTATGGTGTCCCGCGGATAAACATCTTTCTTTACTGTGACAAAAAGGTATATTCAACTCATTTTTTTCTTTGTTTTGGCAAGTGATAGTAATTTAGAAGTGATATCAAAAATGATTTTAAGTCAAAGCAAATAACTTTAATGGTAGAATCTACCTTACTGATGGTACAATTATATGGCCGCCACCAACATGGTGACTGCATGCCAATTACTGCAATTTTCTCAAAAAATATTTTCGTAATAACTCAGTTGTAAAACAAACGCTACAAAGCTATAATTTGTACAAAATGTTTATTTTGGCCTGCACTATAATCTGTAGTTTTCTATTTTTTTTATATATATATAAAAAAAACAAATATTCTTTGTAGCACCCGTCCAAAAAGAAACTACCAAGAAGCGTTTTGAATAAAAAATACCTAATTCCGTTCTTGTCAAGAAGTTTTTTTTAATTCTCCGCTAATCATATTAATATCTAAATTTGACTGTGTGCAAAAAGTTGCGTTCTCTTCTGAGTTCGTCTTCAATCTACGCAAATTGTTACTCTCAAGAGAAAGAATTCAACAAATTTTAACGTGTCCTTAGCTTAGTTGAGTAAATAAGCTGGTCGACGGCTTTCGTCTCCAGACGGAATCTCAAAAGTTAATAAAGCCTTGACGAGTATCAGGCCTATATATAATTATGCGCTGCAAACCTTAAGGACTTCACAAACCTTAATTTACATATATATTCACGCTTTTTTGAACTTCAAGACACGCAAAATGCTATGTCACTTTTTTGGGACATTTCAGTCATAGGTACTTAAAGTTTCTGGTCTTTAATTTTTTTTTTTTTTTTCAAATTAACATGTTTTCTTGTTAAACCTTTAAAATCCAGTTCCGCTAAAAGGGCTCTTTTGACAGCCTCCTTTTGGAATCCTAATTAGCAGCAATAACTTTTGACATTCTCTCAGTCAACAGATGATGAATTACTGATAATAAACTTAGCTGTTGACTTTTACTGCACTGCATTGATCTTCAAAATAGAGCACCAAAAGTTTCTTAAATTCAGTAAAAAAAAACATAGTAAAAAAATAGCGAACAAGAATATCAGGAATTTTACGTTTTGGATTTCAAGCTCAAGCTATGAGATCTTTTTACTAATTGTTTTACATTTCTTTTAATGTTAGCTCTGAGTCGAAATTTGCTAATTCATCAAGACAATATCCTCTTGTTGGTTTGTTCATTATTGCCACATCACCGGAAAACTTGAGAGAAAATAAAACGAAGTTGTCACAGTTGTTATCTGATACTTTTGATTTGAATTCCTTCAATTATCCTGGACACCGAACGACCATCACTGCAATTTTATAAACTTCTCGTTTGGTTGATAAACATATTTGTTCGTACCATAGTCGAAAAACGTCAAGATTTTCGTTTGCCAGAAACACACTGATTTAGCACTGAAAATTTAATACAAATTTAATGCAAGTAAATATTCGACAGTTTTTTCATCTCCGAAAATAACGAACTCGATGTTAATCCTCTCGAGTCTGAAATGGTAAACAACGAAGTAAATAAGAAAACTATGATGTACTTGCCTGAAATAAGAATTGTTTCCAATTGTCAACTTGTGCCAGAGTCCAAGAGCAACACACATAGTGACTTCCACACGGCTGCATTAGGAGGACATTCACTTCCCTTGATATATACATCTCTGTCCATCCTGGAGTAAACAGAGAAAACATCAACGTAACTTACAGTTTTTTTTACTCTGATTTTACCTCCTGCACTGTTTTATCAATATCAAAAGCCAGTTACAAATTAACCTTAAAATCTAGCTGTCTTAACTCGGGTATGGCTTCACAATGACTTGTTTCTGTTTAATCTGGAGTAAATGGATGAAATATCAAACTTGCGTTTCCTCTTTTTCAGCACATTTACTTACTATATATTTGTCGTGGATGTCGATCATTGATTATCATACATTTTTTTAATGCTCGTTGTGAGAATTTGGTGGTACACCAGGACAATAATGATTTACTGTACTGAAAGACATTCGACAATGAATCAACCTTGTACACTTTTGAACTGAGCCCGTTACACTGTTAAGACAAAACAACAGAAAAAAACAACAAACAAGAAAATTATGATGGACTTATCTGAAGGATGATGCTTCCAGTAGTCAACTGGAATCAGAGACGAAGAGCTTTGGCCAGACTCCGTCGATCCAAACAATTGTTCTACTCAATATCCACTGAAGCATCCGCACTTTTTCAGTATTGATCTCTGTTCAGCCTGGAGAAAACAGAGACCATTGGTTACTATGTTTTTTTTTTCAGTCTTTGTAATTTCAAACATTCGACCAACAAACGAATGGAAATTTTGCAGTAACTTCTGAAAGCACTGTTGTAAGGTTTGCTGACCTCAGTTAGGGCGCTTACCATTAGTTAGGACTGGACGGCCAGATCGGTATATTCGAGAATTGAATTCCGTTGTTAGTCAGATTTGTCCTGTCAAATCAGTCAATGTATAAATGTTTTCCACTGTTGTGATGTATTTACAGTTGCGTATGGAAAAATCTCGTGATAAAAGCCAATTTCAGATTCAAAACCTCCGGAACGGCGGGGCCATTTCTGAGAAATGGTATCAGCACCCTTAGATTTTAACTTCTAGAGCAGATTAAACAGTTGTCAAACAAACCTCAACTTTCTGAAACGGCGAGGACTGGGGCGCTGTGGCTCGACAGCGTAAAATTCACAAAGGAACAGTCATCAGTCGACCATGAAGCCAAGAATTAGAATGGCTGTACAACATTTCTTCACAACTCATACCCTATACATAAACGAACAACAAACAATAAACCAACTTCAGCTAGTTGCAATTAGCAAATTCTGTACTCGCTCCTAATAACTTTCTCAGCCTGTGGAATATTGTTTTGGAACAACTGCTAGAAGAGTGAAAATGTTCACTGAATGTACATGGCAGCGCTCGGAAGGGAACGATATTTGAATTGCGCTGAAACGAAAAAGTACGAAAGCTCAAAAGCGCGCTTGGCCAATTAAACAACTGTACTTCACAAGAGTAAATGTGTTTGGTAACCCAGTATTTTCAACAATTTGTAAACTAAAACGTTTTGCGCGGCGTGGCCTACAAATAACTCGGCTTACTTCACGGCGTCGCCTCTTTTAATATTAGACCGTTTAAAGGCCAAAATTGGTATAACTAAAGTTTTAATATAGTAACTAAGTGAATAACACTGATGTAAAGAAGATAGAAAACGTGGACTTATCTGAACGAAGCACATGAAGGAAGATGTCCGCCGTTTGGCTCACACAATGCTTCGACGGACCAACAGCAAAATTATGGGTGTGTCATTTGACACTTCTTTTTATACCTCATTAAAATTCATTCCTCGCAACCAGGAGAAAAATGTTCGATCCAAACAGAATGCATAAAATAACTTTTCAGTAGGATTTTTATGCTTTGAATCACCTCGGCCATGCTGCGAGAAAAGTACGCTCCAATCATTTACGGGGAATGTTTCAAAGCTTCTTTTTATTATTATTCCTCGTAGTACGAGAAATATGTTCACATGTGTTCATTTCGATTCAAACAGAAGACATTGAAGAATTTTATATTGAATAATACACACATTGTAATTAAACAAATCTGACTATAGCTTCGCGGTTTCTGGGCTGGACTTCACTAAATCCGATAATACCATTATAAATAAGATGAATCAATGATTTTGTGCACCTTGCAGCCTGGAAGGAAATCTGTCACTTGGGCTTGTAGATCGCACAAAAATCTTTTTTTTTTTTTTTTAACGCGCGCGCAATATCTCGAATCCGCTTCTCATTTGTGAAACATGGTGAGCCAACATAACAATAAAACCACAAGTACAAGAACGTAATACTAACATATTATAAATTAAGTTTTATTTTCATGTTTTTGCATCCTTTTGAACAAACACGAAAGAAGAGCAAACACAGCAACACCGGCAACCTAAAATATAGTGATTGCATTCATTTGGGTGTGAAGGAAAGAGTGTCCATCGATTTCTGCAGAATTGATACGCTGATGCAGAAAGATCGACTGCGAATACATGTGCAAGTCGTGAAAATCTACGTCTTCTCGATTGCAATCCATAAAAAAGTAAGAGAATTCAAGTGTGTGAGCGGCAAAAGCAATGTTTGGTGTTTAATAATACACATGCAAAAATTTCAACAAGTTCATTGGCTGAGAGCACGTCAATTAATCCCAAACAGTGCAGAAAGTTTAAATTGAGTGCAAAAAGATGAAATTGAGTGCAGAAAGTTGAAATAAAGTTGATTGACAGGAAAGCCGCGAAAGCGCGCCGAACAAAATGGTGGCCGCTGTCGGAGGGTTTGGAGATAACAAAAACATCAATTAATGCAAAGATAGACCGATTTAACGAAAATCATCAGTGTCTAAACTAATATACTAGCAACTGGACGTTTGTGCAGCACAAAAGAGGCTCTACGAAACTACTGAAGGCTACCAATCGAGGATTTTCTTTCGCGACAGCTCGTAAAGAAGGAAGATTACAACCCTGAATTGAAGTCGCACATTTCAGCTCGGGAGTGACTATTCAGCACTCAGTTCATGTTGTGAGACTCCTCATTTTTTCATACATGAAGTATAAAATGTCATGAGGTATCTTCCTATTGTCTCACAACATCCACTGAGTGCAGCATAGTCACTGATAAAAAATGGAATACCTGCGCAGCGTAGGTGCTAAATGTAAGAATAAAAAATTAAGTAATACTGCGCTGTATAGTCAAAATATTTTTCCCGACGTTTCGGCAATGCTGCCTTCTTCAGGGGGACAAAACTAGTTTTGACTATACAGCGTAGCAGCATAGTCACTCCCTACCGCAGATTGTCAGTCAGTACGACCAAACTCGACCCAGGCAATGCTCGACAGGGAATTGAACTGTAACCCAAAATCCCTCAATCGTCTTGATGAGAACATTATGGGTTAAAGTTTAACTCTCAACCACAACTCTCCGCCCTCTCAGAATTGAGGATTATAAAATGAGATCTACTTTCTTGCACAATCCTCCGCTAGTCTGCTAGAATTGTGGATTGGAATAAAACTCTCTCCAGTAATCTTCATTTCCAGGCGGTTCGATGATTCTGTATGACAATAATAATAATAACAATCTTTTATTAGGAAACTCCATCACTAGAAGTGGTTTACATGAAGGTCTTAACACTAGATATATATTATACAATAATACAAATAAAAATCTATAAATTAGAGCTAAAAACCTAATCAATATTTACAATAAAATTAGATACACTACAAGGATTAAAATACTTAATTATAAAAAGCAGAAAAAAGACACTTCTTAAAAATTGGCAAACTTGCTGAGTTTCTTACAGTTCTCTCTAACTCATTAAAGTCTTTGAAACAGTGGTACCGCGAACGATGTTTTCCCCAATTGCATTTGATTTTGGGGAGCTTTATAGTATCTTTATTGCGAGTATTGTAGGAGTGCATATCACTCTTTCTTACAATGTCCAAAGAATGATTATGTTGGCCATTAATACACTTGTATGCATATATACATCGATGACATTTCCTACGTTCTTCGAGATTCGGATATCTCAAGATTGTTAATGCATCAGTGGATGAGGAGTAAGGTGGTCTATCTAATATCAACTTAGCTGCTTTGTTTTGCAGAATTTGCAATTCATTCATTAGTGAGATATTGTCCTTGTCTCCCCAGACTAAATCAGCATAATCAAAAATAGGTAACACTAAGCTGTTATAAAAAAGTAACCGGGCATCATAAGGCAAATAATACTTAATCCTACGTAAAAGACCAAGGTTCTTATTAACCTTAGATGAAATATACTAAACATGGTTGGACCATGTAAAAGTTGAGGACAACCTAACTCCCAAATATTTAAAACTAGTTACAGAATTTATATCAGTGTCAAAAATAGATAATAAGAGAGAGGAAATACCAACAAGTTTCCTCTTACTGCCTATAATCATGGATTTCGTCTTAGTAAGATTCAAAGTTAGCTTATTTCCATGTAGCCACTGAGCAACTTTCAAGAGATCGTCATTCAGTGCATCTTCTAACAGATGTGGCTCCTTAGCAAAATAGTACAGGACCGTGTCATCAGCATACAGAGTCACCTCACAATTCTTTATAGCCAGAGGAAGATCATTAATATAAACCAAAAAGAGAAGCGGTCCCAGGATACTCCCCTGAGGCACCCCAAAGGTCATCGGAAGAGGGTCAGACACAGCATTACTACAGGCAGTCCGCTGTTTGCGATGACTCAGGTAAGACTTGAACCACTGTAGGGTACTGTGCGAGACACCGATAGCCGACAACTTCGACAGCAAGATGTTATGGTCAACAGTATCGAATGCCTTGGTCAAATCTAAGAACACTGCACCGCACAGTTCTCCACTCTCCATATGCAATACGACCTCATCTGCAAAACTGGTGAGAGCTGAAGTTGTAGACAGCTTGGGACGGAAGCCAAACTGTTTGCTGGAAATGAGGTTATTTGAATTCAGAAAGTCATAGAATTGAGAGTGGACGACTTTTTCCAGTATTTTACTCATTGTTGGCAGAATAGAAATTGGGCGATAATTTGACGCATTTGTCCGATCTCCAGCTTTGAAAAGTGCAGCCACTTTCGAGCATTTCCATATTTCAGGAAAATTCCCAGTGCGAATAGAGAGATTCAGTAACTTGGTGATCGAGGGACAAATAACACGCGCGCCACACTTTAAAAGTCTCGCACTGATGTTGTCCAAGCCAATAGCTTTATTTGGTGACAGTGTCAAAATTGTCGCCGATGCAGTAAGCGGTGGTATCGTCTGCATACATCTCGACCTCACCTTCAGTAACAGCGTCGGGCAGGTCATTAACGTAAATTGAGTACAGCCTTGGTCCCAGTAGGGAACCTTGTGGAACTCCATAATTTATGGGTTTAGTTGAAGAGGATGAGCCATTTATTATGGTGAACTGAGATCTGTCTTTTAGATAGTCCAGTATCCAATTGTAAGAGTCGCCCATAATGCCAACTGCTTGGAGTTTGAAAGGAAGTAGCTCATGCGAGATGGTGTCAAAGGCCTTCCTGAAATCAATAAATATCGCTCCGACAATTTTATTGTCATCTAGCGCTGCTCTCCATCTTTCGGTCATTGAGATTAGCAGGGTTTCAGTTGATCTGCCTTTCCGAAATCCCCACTGGTTGTTGCTGTAGAGGTTGTGTGTCTGAAGGTGCTCGTCTAGCACGCGGCAAAACTGGCTTTCCAGCAGTTTTCCGGGCAGGCTGAGCATAGAGAGCGGTCTGTAGTTTGCTGGATCGAGTTGGTTGCCTTTCTTAAAGATAGCAGCGACGCGAGCCAGTTTCCATTTTGATGGAAATCTGGCAGATTTTAGGCTTTTACAGAAAATTGTATTGAGGCCGTCGATTGCCGAATTTCCAGCTATGACGAGGTCTTTGGCTTGGATCTCGTCGGGTCCAGCAGCTTTTCTTGGTTTAAGTTTGTTCAGATCATAAGCAAGCCTGAGTTCACAAGATGAGAGATCACTGATTGTGGGCGTCACTCTGTTGTAGAGGTCGCTCAGATCCGTGGCTTGATCTTCATGCTCATGGGGATCGAATTTGTCAGCTAGGTTTTTGCCAATGTTCACGAAGAAGTCATTAATAAGCTCGGCCTTTTCTGTATTGCTGGTGATAAGTTCAGATGATGACTGCTGCAACGGGCCGGTTTGTTTGTGTTTTTTGTGATGTAAGTTCATTACCTCAGTAACTGTGTTCCAGAAGTCTTTGGCGTTTTTGGCTTTCTTAAACTGGTTCAGCCAAAATGTGGATTCCGCTTCGCGTAACATCCTAGTCACTTTGTTTCTTGTTCTTTTGTACTCTTCCCAGATGGCAGATGTGTTGCTCGTACCGTCGCATTTTCTTAATAATTTATATCGTTTATTCATCTCCTTTCTGATTTCTCCGGTGACCCAAGGGAGGCTTTCCTTCCTAATTTTGGCTGTTCGGGTGGGTAAATGTGTGTCGAGCACGTCTTTGAAAAGTAGTTCCCAAGCATGAGTGACATCGTCTATATCGTCGAATAGCGACGTGACCCACCATGGTATATCTTGTAGATCTTTTCGGAGGGATTTTTTGTCGAGACTCCTATAGTTTCGTACTCTTCTGATCGAGAAACCAGGGCTTTTAGTTTTCATTTTGTAAGTGACAAAAATCATCTTGTGGTCCGCGATGCTTAGGTCTAAGACGCCTGAGTTGGATACCTTGGGCGGATTGTTTACAATAGCAAGATCAATGGTTGACTTGGTTGATTTGGTCACCCTGGTTGGATTGCTAATTACGTTTTTGCAGCCATGTGTGTTTAATATCGTGAGTAGTTTCTTTCCCAACGGATTTGAAGTGGCCGTGGAATTTGCATATGATACATCGGCGTTGAGATCGCCTACAATAACAATGTTTTTCCGTGTCGTTTGCGCTTTGCCAAGTATTTCATCGAGTTTGTCGAGGAAAGAGGAGTTGTCTGGAGGTCTGTATAAACAGCCGATTAAGAGTCGTTGTGAGTTTAGAAGGAGTTCGGCCCAGATTGCTTCGATGTCGTCTGACATATACTTGTGAATAATATGGACTTCCAAGTTCTCTTTGTAATATAAAGCGCAGCCTTCCCACGGGGATCCATTCGGTCTGTCCTTTCGTATGATTTTGTAGCCATTGATTGAAAACAACTGGTACTGGGCAGACCCAAAATGGAAATAGGCAGACTTTCTATCCGCCACAGAGGAGCTATGATATGGAACTCAATTCCCAGCAGCGTTAAAGACTACGATAATGTCACTTCGTTTAAAAATAATTTAAAACAATTCTCCAAATTTATTAACAATTTCACTTTTGAAAAGGAGAGTTCTCCGATTATAAATAAATTAGATCACTTTTACTATTATTGAAACCCCTAATTTTTACTTTAATTTTTTATTACTCTTATACTGTATATATTTGGTCTTTTATTTTTTTATTAGATGTAAATGTTGTAACTTAGTAACGCAGGTCCACATCAGCCTATGGCTGCCAGATTTTTAACCTGCGTGACCAAATAAAGTATGTATGTATGTATGTATGTATGTATGTATGTATGTATGTATGTATGTATGTATGTATGTATGTATGTATGTATGTATGTATGTATGTATGTATGTATGTATGTATGTATGTATGTATGTATGTATGTATGTATGTATGTATGTATGTATGTATGTAGATACTTGAGAACTGTTTCGTCATCAACTTCGTAGAGCGAAAAAGACTGTAATTTCGTGACCGATCTGACTGGGAACATAGCAGCAGCTGATATTTTATTTGCAAGACTTCTGCCAATGGATGCGAAAAAACAGTTGAGCACGGATGCAATAGAGGCTGGAGTGGTGTGTTCAACACCATCAGCTACGATACATTGTGGGCTGGAGGATTTAGTCTTACGCGAAGACACCTCATTTACCGCCTGCCAGATCTTCCCCGAATCCCCTTTAGCCTCTAGAATCAAATCACGTCATAATACTTGGATTTTGCTGCCTTGACTCCGCGATTGACCCTATTTCTTAGCTTCCTATAACAAGCCCAGTGAAAAACAGAATTGGTCTTCACAGCTTTACGATGGTGAAAATCACGATCCTTCATCGCCTCGCTGATTTTATCATTCAACCACGGCAACGGAACACCTCGTATTCTTCGCTTTTTAACAGGCGCATGCAGGTCAGCTATTTCAGAGAACAATTGATTCCAGATAAACACAGCGTCGTCGATGTCTTCCTCGTTTTCAATAATGTGCCATGGAACGCTATTCAAGTCCGCTAGAAAGGGGTTTACATCAAAGTTCTTATAAGAGAGGTATTTAATTGTTTTTGGAGGTGCCTTTATTATACCTGCTTTTAAAACACAATAAACGAGATAGTGATCACTCAGCGAAACAGGAACAACACCGGAATCAGTGATGCGATGATCATTGTTCACTAAAATCACGTCAAGCAAAGTTTGAGAGGTTTCAGTCACTCGGGTAGCCTCAGTAATGAGTTGCGTAAGATCGTGTGAAGTTGCAATTTTTTTAAGCTCTTGTTTTTCTTTGTTTCTTGAAAATGGCAGCAAATTTGCATTAAGGTCGCCAAGAAGCACGACATCAATTTAATCCAGGTTAGCTTTCGCCAGAGATATCTCTAAGTTTGAAATAAAGTTCGTAAAGTCAAAAACGGGAGGGAAAAATTTCCGCACAGCCCCATACATTTATTATGCATGCATATTCATTAATTATGCATGCGCTCCATTGTCTTATAGACAATGGCCAATACCTTGAGGTATTGAATATATACATTGATAATTATTACTTACTGTGCCAATAAAAGAGGATTTCGTTATGCGCGATTTTTTTTTTCTTTTTTTCTCCCTTCCCCTGCTCTGTTCTTTCTTCTTTTTCCTTCCTTTCTGCGCCACTTTTCTGTACCCAGACTTCCCTCGACCTTTCTTTTTCTTTTTTCTTTTTTTTCCACGACAGGGCTCGAACCTTAACCCTTCGATTAACTCTAGATTACAAGTCCAACATCTATACCACTACGCTACGAGGCTCAATTGAAAGTTGCCAGTTGATAAATTAATATTATTTGTTCGTCAGTCGTGAAAACAAAGAAAATTTACATTACAATTTATTTCTTCACCTTTCTGAAGCATATTTCTGATTCCACGAAAGCATGCAACGCGTATGTTAATCATTGGCTCCCTGGTGAATAGCAGGGACGGTTGAAGTTTCGTGTGTTCTCTAACGGCGTTTGCTTCGAAGCCTTCGTCTCCAAAAAGTATCCGAAATCTTCTAATTCCTCCACGAAATCCTCGACTGTTTCTCTTTGTCCTGCGCCAGAGGTTATACTTCGATGTCTTTCTCAACCTTATAAATATTGTGCAAGCTAGAGTTTGGCTGTTCATGAGCGCGCGTTACATGCATGCAGTGTTGCAGGAAAACGGCCTGCTCACGTCGTCTATGAAATACATGTATACACCGGAAGATGTACGGAGTAAATAATGGAAAAAATTTCCGCACAGCCCCATACATTTATTATGCATGCAGATTAATTAATTATGCATGCGCTTCATTGTCTTATGAGACAATGGCCAATACCTTGAGGTACTGAATATATACATTGATAATTATTACTTACTGTGCAAATAAAAGAGGATTTCGTTGCGGGCGATTTTTTTTCTCTTTTTCTCCCTTTCCCTGCTCCGTTCTTCCTTCCCTTCTACGCCACTTTTCTGTACCCAGCCTTCCCTCGACCTTACTTTTTCCTTTTTTTTTCCACGACAGGCCTCGAACCTTTACCCTTCGATTACCCCTGGATTACAAGTCCAACATCTATACCACTACGCTACGAGGTTCAGTTGAAAATTGCCAGTTGATAAATTAACCTTATTTGTCCGTCAGTCATGAAAACAAAGAAAAATTTACATTACAATTTATTTCTTCACCTTTTTGAAGCATATTTCTGATTCCACGAAAGCATGCATCACATATGTTAATCATTGGCTCCCTGGTGTATAACAGGGAAGGTTGAAGTTTCGTGTTTTCTCTAACCGCGTTTGCTTAGAAGCCTTCATCTCCAAAAAGTATTCGAAATCTCCCAAGTCCTCCACGAAATCCTCGACTGTTTCTCTTTGTCCTGCGCCAGAGGTAATACTTTGATTTCTTTCTCAACCTTACACACGCCGGCTGTGCAAGATTATTGCTGTTCATGAGCGCCTTTTGCATACAGTGTTGCAAGGAAACAATCTGCTCACGTCGTTCATGAAATACACATAATTATACACCGGAGGATGTATGGAGTAAATAATGTCCAGGACAAGTAGGACTTCATCCCGTGATGGGCATTATTCGTAATTCCTCTGCAATTTCTCGGACTAGAGGGACAAAATACACGATAACAAATGGAAGCGATCCTTGTTGACTGCATTTCAAGGAAGAAATCAAGGGAAAACTTCGAGACAAAACAACACGAAAGGTAAAATAAAGCCAATAATTTAGTAAACTTTATTTGTGTTTTGCAGAATTACGATACTCGCTGACCCAAACAACATTTTAAAGCTAACCCCAAGGTCTAAATCGCTATTTGTAGGCTTGTGGTTAATTTTATAACACGGTGAAAGCGCCAAAAAATCCTGATTTGCTTTCGATTTCCCGTATTTTGAACGCGAAATCACAAACTTTTTCTAAGTCTTTAATTATTTTTCCTATTTTCGACACCAAATTAAGAAAAAATCGTAAATTTTATCTAAGTCTAAAACTATTTTGGACTTAGAAAAAAAATGGAACGTTTGCTAAAACAAAGAAATGACTCAAACAAAGCGCTTTAGTCCCAAAGGCGCTCTATTGTTCTGTTCATTGTTTTCAATAAACAAAGAACTGTATGCATAATAAATGTATGGGGCTGTGCGGAAATCTTGCCTAAATAATGACCAGGAACTTCATCCCGTGATGGGTATTGCTTGTATTTCCTCTGCAATTTCTCGGACTACAGAGACAAAATTCACGACAACAAATGGAAACGCAAAAATTCGCGGCAAAACAACACGAAAGGTAAATAAACCACAAACTTAGTAAACTTTATTCGTGTTTTGCAGAATTACAATATTCGCCGACCCAAACAACATTTTAAAGCTAACCCCAAGGTCTAAATCGCTATTTGTTTTGCTTTCGATTTTCGTATTTTGAACGCGAAAACATAAAAGTCTTCCAAACTTTTTCTAAGTCTTAAATTATTTTACCTTTTTCGACGCAAAATTAAGAAAAAATCGTCATTTTTTTCTAAGTCTAAAAAAATTGAAAGTTTTCTCAAACAAAGCAATGACTCAAACAAAGCGCTTTAGTCCCAAAGGCTCTCTATTGTTCTGTTCATTGTTTTCAATAAACAAAGAACTGTATGCATAATAAATGTATGGGGCTGTGCGGAAATCTTGCCTAAATAATGACCAGGAACTTCATCCCGTGATGGGTATTGCTTGTATTTCCTCTGCAATTTCTCGGACTACAGAGACAAAATTCACGACAACAAATGGAAACGCAAAAATTCGCGGCAAAACAACACGAAAGGTAAATAAACCACAAACTTAGTAAACTTTATTCGTGTTTTGCAGAATTACAATATTCGCCGACCCAAACAACATTTTAAAGCTAACCCCAAGGTCTAAATCGCTATTTGTTTTGCTTTCGATTTTCGTATTTTGAACGCGAAAACATAAAAGTCTTCCAAACTTTTTCTAAGTCTTAAATTATTTTACCTTTTTCGACGCAAAATTAAGAAAAAATCGTCATTTTTTTCTAAGTCTAAAAAAATTGAAAGTTTTCTCAAACAAAGCAATGACTCAAACAAAGCGCTTTAGTCCCAAAGGCTCTCTATTGTTCTGTTCATTGTTTTCAATAAACAAAGAACTGTATGCATAATAAATGTATGGGGCTGTGCGGAAATCTTGCCAACGGGAGCTCTATATGCACAACAAATCAGTATTGGGCGACATTTAGTGCGCGTTAGCTCAATCCATAGGCATTCATGTGCGGCTGAGTGAAGATCATTCCTAACACGAAACGACAAGCCTTCCTTTACAAAGATTGCTACTCCACCATATCCTTCCTTGGCTCCAGACCTATCCAGGCGAATGCAATTGTATCCTGGAATAGTAACATGAGAATCTTCATAGCAGTCATCTATAGCCAAGTTTCACTAAGTGTAAGAATATCGATCGTTCTGTTATCCAAACCCTCCAGGCGTAGCGAGTCAGATTTGTTCCTCAGGCTTCGAATATTTAGATGAGCAATCCTTAGTCCTCGTGAACTCCTAACATCCTCCAAACACCTATATCCAGGGCTGAGTTCAACATCTCCGGCGAGTGCTATTAGAGCCAAGGCTAGAGAGGCATGAAGTAGAAGCTTGCACGTAAGAAAGCCTTTCTGGAAAGCTCCGACTTCTTGGTGTTTTGCCGGTCGTCGTGCCAGAGAGTGAAAAGATTGAATTTCAACTCTACAAGCTTTTTGAGAAGCAAAATATAGGTTGCTACTATTGCTTAGTGGCTTCAGTAATGATTCATCTTGTTTTATGCCGTCTAAAATAAGAAACAGGCAGAGCAAAAGGCCAAAATTTACGGACATCGTGGTTACGCGTCCAGCCATATTGGATATGCAAATGACTGGACAGCTAAACATAAAAAGTTGCCTCAGGAGGATTGTGTAACAAAGTTTAACTGACTTCCATAACTTGGCTCAAGGAATATAAAGAATTTGAGAGGGTACTAAGATTCATCCACACTGGTTGTAAATGTCTCTGCCAAAAAGTATTCTTTGGAAGGAACTGAAGGAGGGTAAATCAAATTTGAATAAAAAAGTGAAAAAACAAAGACCCTGGCTGCATATTCTCTATTTTCTAATTGCCCAACGTTTGTTCCCCAAATTTTGCATAATATATTGTTTTGGGATTATGCAGACCTTCCAAGAGAATTGTAAAACAATAGTTTATGCAAAATTTGCGGGGGCAAACAAAGTGTATTCTTTGGAAAAAAGCTGTCTTTCTTAGGTTCTTGTTACGAGGTGATGGCATATATGAATAAATTAACCCCTGGAAGGATGGGTGGGAGTACCTCCCACCCTCCCTCTCCTTCTGACCGGTAGTGGGAGAAGGATGGTGGGAGTTGTACAAAATAACACCTTGTTGGTGAGAACGGTATGCACTGGGAAAAAAAAACAATAATGTGTTTTTGTTTTGAATGTACCAGTGCTTGGCTTCCTCACTAGCAAGGTGATATTTTGTATCACGCTACCGTATGCTGCAAACAGCGTAGCTAGTAATAAAGAAACTAACCAGGACACCTTGTTTTGCCATGCGGCTTTTTTTTCTTCTATATATAGAGTATCTTAGTTACTTTTTAGTAGAAGGTTTTAAAGAGCCTTTAGCTGTCCTCCCTTTATTTCGCTCTTGGGACCTTCTTTACAGCAGTTTAATTTTCAAAATGTAACGCAGATATCACGGCATGTCTTAAAACTATTCAAATTGTAATCTTATTGTCTGGTTGCTTGATATATTTAATAACTTATGTAAAAATGGAAAATGATAGTGGTTTTTGTGTTCAAAAATCTTGAAAGTTTATTCTGAAAACGAGCTTCGCGATGATGTTGGGATATGATTTGCAAGGTAAATTTACCGTTGTAGCGCTTCACTGTGCATTTTCTTGTGCTCTCCCTCGCATTTCTAGCTTTGTGCCTGTTGACAAGATTAAACAAAAAAGATACGTTAGAAGGCGTATTCATGTGGTGGTTACGGGCGCTCGTTGGGGTGAACCGAAAATCCTTAAAAACTCGGGAAAATAAATAATCTGGTCAAGCGGATTGTGGTTTTATTATAAGTACCTTAAAGGTTTGCAACACACAAGAAATATAAGCGAAATATATTTTTCAAGCCAGATCGACCAGACCGAAATTACAGAGACCGTCTCTTAACAGTGCCGACTGTTGATAATTCATGCAGAAGTCAAAGCACATGTCCATGACGCGTAGATCGATCAAACGCCTCTGCAGAAATACGTTATTGAATTGACCATCAAGCAGTAATCTAGTACTGTATCTTGTAAAGGAGGAAAACTTCTCCAATATCGCAATATTCCCAGTTGCAGAGGACAGGTATTGCAGGCTGGAAGCGGCGTAAAGTGATGAACTTGAACAGATAAAAATGGAATACGCCATGTTGTGATAATGTTTCAGTGAAGGTCGAACAAGTCCCCCGGTTGCCTCACTTTCATGTAAGAAGCAATGATGTAATCCCTCACCGGAAGCTGGGAACTACTGCGTCACAAGCTACATAAAAACTTTTATTTTTCCTGCGTGAAATAAATATCCTGTACAAACATAAGTGTACACAAAAATAACAGAACACGCACATAAGTGTACCCAAAAATGACTGTACGCGCGCATAAGTGTACCCAAAAATGACTTAACACGCACATAAGTGTGCAGAAAAATGACTGTACACGCACATAAATGTGCACAAAAATGACTGTACACGCACATAAGTGCACAAAAATGACTGTACACGCATATAAGTGTGCATAAAAATGACTGTACACGCACATAAATGTGCACAAAAATGACTGTATACGCACATAAGTGCACAAAAATGACTGTACACGCATATAAGTGTGCATAAAAATGACTGTACACGCACATAAGTGTACACAGAAATGACTTAACAGGCACATAAGTAAACACAAAAATGACTGTACACGCATATAAGTGTGCATAAAAATGACTGTACACGCACATAAGTGTACACAGAAATGACTTAACAGGCACATAAGTAAACACAAAAATGACTGTAAAAGCACATAATTGTACCCAAAAATGACTGTTCACGCTGTATCACCCATAAATGTAATAAAAACCATAAATGTAATAACAACCATAAATGTAATAAAAATTAACCATAAATGTAATACTTACCATAAATGTAATAACTTTTAACCACAAATGTAATAAATCCACTAACCATAAATGTAATAAAATTTGCCCATAAATGTAATAAAACTGAACAACCATAAATGTAATAAGGCTTAACCATAAATGTAATAAACTGGATATGACTCCCAAATCAAGGGGCTACAAACTTACCATCCTCATTCTTCGTGAATTTGACTTGAAATTTCCAATTTAACGCCTAAAGGCCTGACTCCTTAAATAAACAAAAACATTATTTCTTCGTGTGCAATCTTAAACGAGGAACATACGGCATGAAATATTGCGGTTTTGTGTGAAGTGTTGACGGGCCTGCACGACTCCTGCGGTTCGCTAAAAGAATACTTTCTAAAGCCTTTATAGTTTGGCTTTGATGAGAATGTCTTTTAGGGATTATCCTTTGCGATAAGATACCAGGGGAGGCTCCTTGAAGATATTTCTTGATTGTGGTTGAATCTGAATAAGGTGCCATTTCCCTATGAGACACAGCATGAGACAGATTCTAAAGCAGTATGGAAGAGGTAGCGGAAATGTGTTGGCGTTAAAAGAAATCAGAAACAGTCCTCAGTGGATAAATGCTTGGATTAATGTTCTTTTTCACTGGCGTTGCAACATGGATGTATGTAACAGCCATCTTTTAGAAAAAAGGAAATAAGTGGCTATTGAAAGCTACTTGCCTTGTACTTTCCATGACATGGAACGGAAGCACTAGGTTTTTTTATGAAAATGTAAAAATATATGTTAAGGTTATTTTATATATTCGCAATCAGCAATAACAGGTATAATGGCAATGCAAACTTGACTCTTTACACAATATCTTTAATAATAACTTACCGCTTTTGTGTTAACGTTAAACCGAGTTTTGTTCTTTAGAATGTTGTTCAGTATTTTACCCTTCTATTTCCCATGTGCCTCAAGGGATGTCTGGCATATCTTCTCTGTTCAACACTTAGTATGGAACTTGGATCACCTGCCCCACCCAACCAACCTTCAAGTCAGCAGTTCTAGCCCGAGGGTCCTATCTCTGTAGATTGTTCTTGCTCCAACAGGGAACATCCAACCCCCTTCCCCACCCTACCACCTTGCTTGACATTGGTTTTAAGGTCGAATAACGTCGGCAGGGAAGCATGGGCACGCGGAAACGGAGAACACAAGTTTGCAAATCCGGGTGGATATATGGGAAAGTTTGAAAAAATAAAACAGGCGTATTCCTTATAAAATGATGTTTGACTGAATTCGTCTTGACTCAAAGAGAACCTCAATCTCTTTCAAGTGGATGAAATATCATCAACCAACAGAACTTCAAACGCCCTGGTATATAGACTTTCTAATCATACTTGGGTAACCATAATTATAGCTTCTTGGTTTTGGTCTCTGGGTTTATTAAAATACTAACTTGATGCAGGAGTCCCATGTCATGAAGTAAGAATTTCACAAAGGGAATGACAAGTTTGTAGCCCCTTGATTTGGAAGTCATAGCCAGTTTCTTACATTTATGGTTAAGCCTTCTTACATTTATGGTTGTTCAGTTTATTACATTTATGGGCAAATTTTATTACATTTATGGTTAGTGGATTTATTACATTTGTGGTTAAAAGTTATTACATTTATGGTAAGTATTACATTTATGGTTAATTTTTATTACATTTATGGTTGTTATTACATTTATGGGTGATACACACGCACATACGTATGCACAATGTACACGCACATAAGTGTACAGAAAAATGACTACACGCACACAAGTGGGCACAAAAATGACTGTGCACGCACATAAGTGTGCTCAAAAATGACTGTACACGCACACAAGTGGGCACAAAAATGACTGTACACGCACACAAGGGGGCACAAAAATGACTGTGCACGCACATAAGTGTGCACAAAAATGACTGTACACGCACACAAGTCAGTAAGACACTACCTCTCTGAAACCTCTATTTTCATTCGCCCACTGTAAACACTACCTCTATTGTTACTCAGGGATAGGGGCATTGTTATAGCCTGTTATGTATTGTTTTAGGAACCAATGAAATAACTCGTTCCGAGAGGTAGTGGGCGACCCACACAATTGGCCTAAAAATGACTGTACACGCACACAAGTGGGAACAAAAATGACTGTGCACGCACATAAGTGTGCACAAAAATGACTGTACACGCACACAAGTGGGCACAAAAATGACTGTACACGCACACAAGTGGGCACAAAAATGACTGTACACGCACATAAGTGTACACAAAAACGACTTTGCACGCACATAAATGTACACAATAATGACTGTACACGCACATAAGTGTACACAAAAATGATTTTACACGCACATGAGTGTGCAAAAACATGAATAATTCTGGAACTTTTTAAATTCAAAATGGCATTTTGATGAAACAAAACTTCATGTGACATGATTTACAATAGATTTTTTGCAGATACGGCGGTCACTTTGATTTCTATTCTGTTTTCTTTGTTTTGAAAGGCATTTGGGATGCTCAGGGGGGTAGGCAAAGTAAAATGTATTTGACCCTTAGCGTCCCATTATAGCTCTTTAAAACAACAAAATTCAAGATGGCTGGCGTATCGCAAAAATGTCTATTTTGGAGGATACCGACGACAGGATCATATCGTCAGTTGGAAGTCATACAGCAAATAAAAGGAAGACAGACATAAAATAGGTATCTTTATTACGTCAAGCCCAAATATTTATTACACGTTAAAATCTACAAATGGCGGGCCTTCGATTAAAGATAATTTCAAGTGAAAGGAGTAAATATATGAAATCGGCCGGGCTTGATGTTAAACGACACGCAAAATACTAACGAGAGCGGTGTGCGTGAGTGTAAAATATTGACAGTTCTGTTTCATAACTATCTGCTACAGTGGTTATTTTTTTAAGGAGGCGATAATGAAAGCAAACACAGTGGCTTCATGAGTTAAAACAGGTACCTAAAGGAACCAAGCTTTGAAATTGTAATTTTAGCTGCATGCGTTTACAACAGCTCTGCAGTAGTTTAGAACGTATCACACAGGCCCCCCAAAAACCCTTCTGCTTTCACCGATTTGCTAATTAAACAATATTTATACTAATGGACAAGCTACTGTTTAGTTCTATTGCTGTTCCTTGTGAAGACTGAGTTTTCTCGCCATCTTATTACTTCCAATTGTTTGTTTCATAAAAGAAGAGACTCCTCACTACCTTGGACACGTGTCATTTACACCTCCGAGTTGAGCCGTGTGAGTCTTGTATGGAGGCTAATAAGTTGTGATACCGCAGGCAAGCATTATAATAGCGCTCCCGAGTTCTTAGAGTTTCTTAGCGCACGTCTTTGGTGGCACGGAGACGATTTTCGTCAAAATCATTTGTTTTGTAAGCGGCTTCCCGTTTTTCGTGAGCAAACAACACCATATTTGCGTGAAAGCGATTGATAAGCCCGCCTAACTTATAAATTGCTGTTGTTCTTTTTATTTTCATTGTTATAGGGTATTTAAATTACATCGCCTTTACCATTTAAATTTCAAGTAGAAAGCAACGCAAACGAAGGAAAGAAAACTGCGAATTGTGAATATTGTAAAACACTATTGAACCCTTAGTGTGTTGTTTTATGAAAAGGGAAAACCCTGATTTCAGCGATTTGCATTTTTGGATGGAGTTCTGACTGGTTGAAAATACATTATCGAAAAGGAGTCATATACAGGTGTAGATTCAGCGTTCTTCTCTTTTGCTCTTCATGGATGAATTTGTTGTAGTTCTGCAGTGATATTCTTCCTTAATCTTTGTTGATCTTTCGTTTAACTTGTCGATCGGTTTCTACGGATTAATTTAAATGGATTTATATAGTTCTTCATTAAGTTCAAATCGGCTTATCTCCCTTGTTAATCTTTTCCTAAGCTCGGTGCCATTTCATAGACAAATAACGACTACTTTTTGAATACTTGTAATAATCTCCGAGTTTGGGAAGCTGTTTGTTATGCGGATTGTGTTTCCCTTCCAGGCTTTCAACTAAATACTCATGCATGTATTGGCTGTCTTTCTCTTATCCTTTGCTTATTTTTCATCGTGTTCGCGATTGGTTGCCTGGTTGTTAAAGGCGTCGATCTCAATCTTTCGCCTTGAGTAGCTAGTATTGCATAAATTGCTTCATCACTCGTTCGTTCGCTCGTTTTTTCAATCATTCTATTATTTTTAATTATTTTTGTAGGCATCATGAAATTACCTAGCTACATTGAGCCGGTTTAATGTGTTTTTAGTGTTTCCCATATACATTTAGTCAACTAAACTTTAACCTTCTTTTGAAAATTATTCAAAATCCATTTTATGTTCTTCTGCCGTTGAGATCGCTACTCTGCTTATTCGTTTTCTCTCCCAACATTGTGCACTTAAGAAATATAAAAACTGTACTGTTTTGAACAATATGGAAATAAAGCGAATCGTACTATGTACTCAGTTGTCCCTTTTAATGCTTGCATTGATTCATGTAGAGCCTTGTATTATGTCCGATTAATAAACTTGCGTTGTGCAAACTTTGAAACCCATTTGATGTCGTGTAGGGGATTTCATTGGCTTCTCTGGAAGCCATTCTCGGTCAACATGATTGTTAAGACGAGACCTTTGTTATTTGTTTTTATAGTAAGAAATTGCTGCAGATTTTTGTCCTCACACTTGTCCACTTAGGATGCTGGAGAAGGAAATAACAAAAACAATGCCATCCTTTAGAATAAATTCAAAGAAATGTAATACGCCTGTAGGAAGCCATTACGAGGAGTAAAGTAAATCGGAAAGTTTATCTTCAAAAGTCATGGCGTTTTATGAAAGGAAAACGAATTAAATCTTTGTTGACATCAGCTGGAAAGTTCCCATTTTAAAAAGTACGTAAAATTTGACAGCGATCTTGTAACAATTTTCTCGAAACGTATCTCAGTTCAGTGCAATCACATAGGACATGGGAAAGGTAGCATCCACTGCAGACGTGCTGAACAATTCCAGCGAAATTAGCCCACTAATCAAAGCAAAATAAACGGCTTTAGAAAGTGTAATTTCCTTTTGTGTCGGCTGAATGAGATATTTGTTCACGACAAGACGCGTGCATTTTGTTTTCATAACAAAATTAAAGAGTAATCTAAAACGTGAAAGAAGCGTGTAGTTACAGTTAGCAGGCCGCCATTGTGTTTGTGTTTTGGGACAAAAGGAACTCAACAATAGACCGCGTGGTCTTTACACCTCGGCTCTGTAAACTGTGTTTACAGTTTGCCGAGAATTTCCTGTTCACAACTTCTTTTGGTAAACTGTCACAATATTTTTGTTCCCGTGCACACGAATTTAATACGCTGGATTTAAAAAGAACGCAGTTTAGCGTTTTGGCAAAGCCCTTGTGTCCGTCGTATCGACCGCCTTTTAGTCGCTGCAAAAATCTAAATGGCAGTCAGGTTCGCTGGCAAGCCTTCTTGAAATTTCAAGTTGTCCCTTGTTGAAACATAAAAGAAAAATACACATCCCATAAGTTTTAAAGAGAAAGTTGACTTTTCTGTGTGACAGGGACTAACCGAATGTGTCTAGTCTTTATTGTTTTGGAAAGCAGGCTTTTGTTTCGCTTAAAAGTTTTAATGCTGCCGTTGCTTTGTCAGCTGCTAATTTGGGCAGCTATGTTGACTTAGGCAGTTTGGGGCCATTTTAGCCGCATTTGGAGAACTGCAAATGAACTCGGGAACACGAACAATTTTTCAATTTGTATTTTTTTTTTCAAACTGTGAATCGTTGCAGCCAAAAGCCATAAAAGAAAATCCTAGTTCAAATGTTCTTTTGAAGTAACCGCTATATTTAGCATTTAAAAGGTTTTCCAGCGCGCACCCTTTTAAAAGTGGGTTTCGTAATGATTTATGAATGGCACATGTCATAAGTTATATTTAAATCAGATACTTATCTTTCTAGCACGATTTCCCGTTTTCCTTGCAGCACAGTGAAGCACGAACTTAAAAAGGAAGTGCACGTTTGTTGCGAACCCATTTCAAGTTAACTAACATTTTGAAAAAGTCATCGCGTACACCTTCTACAGCGCTTTTAAGGTAAGAAAAACTTCTGGTAGAGTAGCTATATTTTCGTCTTCTCTGGCTCTTATCCAGAACTCAGTTTGCATTTCTCTGGAAGGCTCTTGAATCTTAAGAGTTGGTCTCGCACGTGGAATATAGCTTGCCAAAACTAAATCTATTGGTCCAAAAACTCTGGCGCAATCTATGTCAACCAATAAAGCCACCGATTCATAAGTACCGACATTAAAACAAAACTTTATTCCAACTTCCCATCTCCCGGCTGAAGACTCTTAAAGGTAACATGAAACCTCAGCGAAAACGTGCTTCCTTTTAATGACAAAATTTGCAGTGGTTTGGTCGCTCTACCTTTGCTGTTACAATGGTTTTGTACATGGAAATTACCTTAGCGACTTTACAATTTCGCACTTTGAAAATAAGTTCGAAATCAGAATTCTTTCTTCTCGCATTCTTGGAAGAACATATATATTTTACATTGTGCAGCTGCCGCGTCAAAAAATGCAGTTTATTCAAATCATCTGCACTTGTTATTTTTTAAAGCTTAAAAGCATCGAAATAGTTTCGTTTGAGATTTCTTTGGCATTTGTCATGTTCGTGCTTATTGTTGTCACTTCTAGGAGTAATCACCGACTTTGCTGACCGAATGTCAACTAAAGCTACGCTTGTGGAAAAACCCAATCATTGTGTATCAGACATTGTCCATTTATAGTTTCATCAACTACAGAATACCAGGCAAGCTTGCGGAAAAAAGTCGCCGCTAAAAACAGCTAACGTTTTAATTGTACGTTAATGGAGCTTTCGGATCAAATTTCTACATCACCTTTTTCTCACTGGCTCATGCTCTCGTTAAATGGTATATTTATTTCTTCATTATTTTTCACTCTCAAAGCTGCCTGTAGCCGTTGTTATATCAGAACCCTGCACATGTTTTTGCGAAAGTCGCGTTTCCTGAAAACAGGTATAATGCATTTTTTAGCAGCTGTCATAACGCCAAAAGAAAAAATGTTGTTTTGCCTACATCCGAGAAACAATTGCCTATTTTGTCATTGTTCTGGGCTGTCGGAGAGGAGAATTTTCCCTGGTGAAACCGTCAACCGTGGTAAATCCATTCCAGAGGCCGAGCCACATTGAAATATGACATGGCTTTTTTTTCTTTAAACAATTTCCAAATGTCGGTTATTGATGTTGCCGTTTTCTCTTGCTTTTAAGATATTAGATGACCATTCTGTTTCCAAATATTTGTATGTCAATTGAGTTCGATGGCTGGGAGTTCTTGTCAACATTCAATCGCAGAGCGGAGAAGAAAGCGTTTGACATCTTGAAAACCCGCCTGTTCATTACGTGCGATCGAGTTTCGTTTGTTTTATTTATTTCCTCGGCAGCACTGAAATAACAGAAAAATGTTATTGTTACTCATCGATCTTCTATTGGATCCCCGAACACAACAGTTACTGTGAACAATTTCGCCCAAGGGCGAAGTGCCCGTTTGTGATAGAAACAATTGCAATATCGAGGCAAGTGAACACTTCTTTCGTCTTTGTCAAGGTGACGCACCTGCTATTTGGAGAACAGTTGTTCAATTACTTTTACACGGTGCTGTAGAAACGAGAGGCAGACCTAAGCGCGAATCTTCATTATTCACAAATTAACTCCGGTCGTTCGTAATAAACTTCCAAAAAGAATCTTTCTTCATGACGATTCAGTCTTTGCTTCGCTGTACTAGCAAAACGTATTCCAAGTATGAAAATGCAAGAAACGCCCCTTTCATTGAAGAAAAAAAAACATAAGCAATCTTCTATCACTTCATTGTCTCGTTCTAACACCTTCTTTCCTAGCTAAGCAAAACTAAAACGGCCTTTCTTTTTCCCTGCGGTATACTCTTTAGTAATTCATTCTTTAAGAATAACTTACACTGTATGAAGAAAATACAGCTCATGTTATCAAAGTTGAAGTAAAGTAAAAATTCATCAAGATGTGCATTTCGGGTCTATCTTTTTAATTAGTCTGTTGTTCGTATGCCTCGGTTTCAAGCTCTTCAATTTGGATTAATCACAATTCGCTCCAGAAGGGAAATGCCTTCTACAGTAATAACGTAGAGGGATTTCCAGTTATAGTACGTCAGATATGCAGAAATTTATCGCCTCCGTAAGTTTATAATTTATATAGCCGATTAGAGGGAAGGGGGAATAGAATTTATTTTCAATAAACGATTTAAATTAATTTTGCCTACCGAGATGATGGTGAAAGTGGCAGAAATTTATAAGACAATTTTTGTCGGCCAATTTTGGTGTTACAAATTACTACAAAAAGTGCATGCTTCCGGGGCAATATTTTTCATTAGAGAGGTTAAGCATGACGTTTACGGCAAACGGCAAACGGCAAAAATAATTCTGATTTTGCTCACTTTTTCTTGAGCACTTAAATAAAGCCAGTCGAAAAATAGGAAAAAAATCCCTTAATCACAGTAAATGTAAACAATCTCCCTAAATTGTACAAACGGCTAAAATCAGACACCAAAAGTTCAATTTTTGCCGTTTGCCGTTTGCCGTAAACGTCACGCTTAACCTCTCTATTATTTAAGGCATTTCACTTGTCTTGTTGGTAAGAAAATATATTCATATATAAGCGTATGGAAATCTAGAGAAGTGGCCTCTCGTTTTTTGTTTTTTTTTTTATCGTGTGTATTGTAGCCAAAATAGACACAAAAAAGCAAACTGGAATATTTAAAGAAAGTACGTGAAGGGCGAATATGTAATGTGTAAAGTGCAAACTAGATGTTAAAGAACAGGTCTTCCTTTCTGCTGTTCTCGTAAAAATTTCAAGACTGTTTGTTTATTTTTTTTTAAGCGCAATTGAGAAATACCTGCTTGAGCAACCGTGTTCCAATTTAGAATTTGCTTCGATTTGAATTTAATATGAAAAATCAATGGATCAAATGGGTTGAATTTGATGAATTGTGTGTGCTATTAATATCAATTCCATAAAGTGGTTTTTTGTAGGAGTAAAACGAAGTCCGCGATTGTTCCATATCTCATCATTATATTCTACGCAATATATGTGTATGTTTTTATATATATATATATATATTTGGTCGAAAAGAGTTTTCATGCTTATATTCCAAACAATATTCCACACTATTGTCCTAAGGTTATTTTGCTATTCAGTTCTAATTGTTAAAGCAATTCAAGTAGAAAATCTCGGGCGAAATGGAAAGAAACAGGAAATCGTACAGACACAGCACCACACTAACAATTTAAACGCTTATTTCCCATTTGTTTTTCCTTCCTTGGGTTTCAGCGCTATCCAAAGCTTTTTTTTACCTCTGTGTTTCAAGACGGTTTTCTTTTGTGTCGTCAACTCAACTTGCACAACAACGACGACAAGATTAACTTCTTCTCAAGCAAGGAACGTCAGAAAATTATTACCATTTGACAGCTTTCGTTTCTCAAACAGGTGGTCGATTTCAGTGCCTTTTTGCTGTCACCACGTACATTCAAGAGCACTATAGATCAGTCTCACGTCAGCCCTGTATAGTTCGAGTTAATCTTGTATTCAACTGGTAAATTAAATTTCTTTTATACTTTACCTGTCGCTTTAGCCACTGGCACCACAACAGAAAGTTCATTGATGTGACATTCGAAAGGATTTCAACTGTGTGTACTAAGGGATACTAGAAGGCTGGTGTCTTTCTCGTGTTCAGGCGTTTTACTTTTATCTAAATGTGGAATGTGGTTGTCCTTTCCCAGCGATTGACGGCGATTTCTACTTTTTTTCATGGCAGTTATAATCTGATTATTCGTTACCCGTTTTTTTTTTATTGTCTAAGAGCTGAAAATGTCTTTAACTCATCTTTGTCAATACAAAGAGGTTTCCGTTCATTTGCAATAGCCAAGACAATCAGTTTGCGCGAATCGAAAAAGCGAAATCAAAATTAAACGGCGGAGTTTAGGTAAAGCAAATTACCTCTCTTGGATTTGTTTTCTTACGAAGTGGTAGTTTAATTCGTTTTAATTATTTTGAGATACGTGAATTGATGAATTTTTCTTTAAAATATAAGGTCACTACTGAGCGGTGATTTTATAAAGAGTATTATCAGTGTAAATTTCATCAAATATCAACAAAGAAAATTGCAGTATTGAGGAACATTTTCTGGCAAAATAACTTTTTCATTAAGCGTTGTTCTGACGCATAAGCTTCATTTTGGGTCAATCGAAAATTTAATTCGAAGTACTCGTCAAATTGCCATATTTGCAGGTTTACAACAAACGTATACAACTGCCAAAGAACCACAACTCGCGTATAAAAGTTGCCATTAACATTCAACAACAATAAAAACATTTGGAAGAAGAAAAGAACATTTATATTGTTCGATAAGAGAGAGCCCTTTAATCTTGTTCTAAGTTCAGTAAGGACGAGAATGGATGGGGCAGTTTGATTTTACGTTGCTCCCTCACCGCAAAATAATTTGTTACTGTTTCACAAAATCATGATCAACTCAGGGCTTTCGATGCACCTCGTTGTGCGGTGTTGTTTCAAAATCAAGGAAACACAGAGTTTCGAAATTAGATATAGCGGGCCTTGTCAGAACGAAAACCGTTAAAACAATGATTTAGTACTAATATTTCTTTCACTGTGTACTTTAGTCGTTTTATTGCAAAAAACAATAAGCAACAAAGATAATAGTTAGAATCTTGATTAAACCGCTCTAAGAAGAAGTTGTGTTTGTCTCGCCCTCTTTTGTATTTAAGTGGATGTACAGATTTTGGAGAGATTTACGCCAAAATACGGGTTTGTGCACTAGGTAATACTCTTCTTCCCGAACTATTTTCATTTATTTTACATGGTTCAGTTCAATTCAGTTCACGGCGCCATCTTGAGTGAAGTGAAGTTAGTCGCAGAGCAAACGACTTGCAAACATTTGGAAGACATTTATAACGAATTCTAGGTAAAGATACCTTCAGGAGGTGCTTTTTACTTCGTATGGCTCCTTGCCTAACTTTAATTTTCGGATAGGTTTTGGCGAGTGGAAGGTAACTCCTTCCATTATTTATTTCATGAAATGAACGATCGTGCCTTTATTAAAAACGAGTATTATGACAGCAATGCATGATACCCTAGGTGACAAAACTAAAACGGATGCGTGATCGACTCTTTTACTTTATTCATTTCATTATTTTAAGTGGAAAATCATACATTTCTCTGTTTTCAGTTTACCAAAGATTGTGTTTTGAGCTCTTGTACAATGCAAGGGATATAATGACTGATAGCATTAAGGCAAATGTTTTCAGGTTTCCTATTTTTATTGTTGAAAGAACTAGTTCGTGGTAGTTTTCATGTACAAGTTTTATAAGAAAACAGCAGATAAACTTTTGGAACAGTACGTGTGATTATTAGACTTATTACTACGCTGCCTATATCTTTTGTTGCTAACTTAAGCAACAATACATTGAAAATGTACTGGTGCTCAATTTATTTTACTTTACAGGTATATAATTACTCTTTCGTAACGTGCATACACAAAGCTCGATTTCGAACTGCGCCCATACTTTCATTCTTTATTTTGTTTTGACCCGCAATTCACGTTTGAAAGAAGGCACCATCTGAGAATTTTCCCTTCGAAATTATCCCAATATAAAGAGTGCATTACCAGTAAATAAGCCGCGTTATTTACTTTCCGTCGTGCTCGTATCAATGACTTCTGCTCTCTTCTAATTCGCTCCCTCTCATTAACGCGTCAATGCAAAATAAAGTTAAGCACTAACGAACAGTACTTAAGTGACATTGAAATGATCTAACATCGTTCTTCAAATACTTTGAATCTACAGAATGATTTATTCAGTTGTGAAAATCGAATGCTTCTTTTGTCTCAGGGTGAATTTTTCAGTTTTGTGTTTGTGTTAAGATATGCTTGGAAGCCGTAGCGGACAAATATTCTTCGTTAGTTTCATGCTTTTAAAGCGATTAGTAGAACTGAGGAACTTTTAAGTTGTTATTCGTGGTGGCCGACTGTACGTGACGCTTTTGAGCAAACTCTTATTCCAAATTCTTTCATGAGCACGTTCCTTTCATGAGAATTCGAAAGGCTACTGGGATTCAGTGACTTTACTGTGAATAGCATATGGTTAAACACAGTCGTTTACAGATTTTATTCTTTCAAAAGGCTCTTTCGCTGCACCTAAGTAAATGTTTACGTGGAAAATGATTTCTTTTCACTGCCAGTTGTTTCAATGGTTGAGTTTCCTTTGTGTGTGACTGGTACCATCACCGCGGTACCTGCATGTTGAATTGTGCCTATTCCCTTCTCTAGAATGGAGACAAATTAGCAATCTACAGACAAATATATTATGTTCTTAGTTGAACGACCTCAATAGCTGAACACTGCGAGGCGGAGAGCAGCCAGATAATTCGCTTAAACTGTGCATCATTTCTGATCAAAAGAAGCCAGACATTTTTCCTTACGGTAATCAAAACGCCCAGAATTTTTGTCGTCCACTCAAACATTTGGCTCTTCTCAAACCACTCTGAGATTTGAAAGGCGCCGCAAAGATCGGACAAAGCTTAAAAAATCGAGGCTTTCACGACGATACAGAGAATTCCTCTGACATCTGAACCAGGACTTTTCTCCCAGGTAAGTATTCAACTTCAAACGTTGCTTTAACGAAATAGAAACTCGTGTTCGCACTCTTTTCTTACCTTTTTATCGTTTTAAAAGTCCTTCTTTTTCATCGCGCAGTACCTTGCCTATTGTATTATAAGAGACAAAACGATTAATTCTAATATTTTAGTCACCCAAGCATTTGCTGTTTGCTGAGTGAAACAGCTTAATCAAAACTCTCTCTTTGATACAGGAATTGTGTATTTAATCTTTGTTTGTACTATTTCTTTTAAATGCTTTCTATTTCCATTTTATTTTATTAAAAGACAGCTATTTTTTTACAGTACGCGAAACGAGGTCTTTATTTTTATGATAAATCCATTCACGACCATTGATTGTCAACAGAACGTAGTCATTTTAAATACTACATTTTTATTCTTGTGGTAAATAAAAGCAAAGTCAATGAATTATCACAAATGAAAAAGAAATGTGTTTTTTATTTTATTATTAAGCAGTCCGATTATTGAACCCTACCCTTATTTTGTTGAAAAAAAAACATTGTCTAGGTTAAAATTTAGTATATGGCTGAAGAAAATTGAACTTTAAAAATAATTGACAACTGGAATTTCTGTTCCTCTTTCAGCTATTGTCATTCAATAAACCAAGGAATTGTACAAGGTTTTGAATATCTTTGCTTCTGTTGTACAAAGTTCCTGAAATATCGAAGATTACCTTTTGATAAATGAAACAGCATGTACATGAAGATGTACATCAAAGACCTTTGGTACATTATGTTTACTTTGCGGATGCAATTAAATTTTCAGCTAACTCATTTTAGCATACGGTTTGCTGTTTCCACTAACATGGAAATATATCTTAGATTCAGGCACCAGTTGCCAATTCTTCTGTTTCGTTTGAAGTTCTTTGAAGCTATTTTAGTGCTGGTTTTTAATTTTGAATTCTATGGAAAAAAAATAAAACAAAATGTCTTGATTTTACTGTACACGCTATTTTATAGCATGAGAATTGTTCCCTTTTGAACATGATCGCTCAAATTATCGATTTTGAGCGAAATATATCTGTTCCAAACGGATATTATGCGAACTTTTATAATTACCTAGGTTATTGAAGGAGAAATCTAAAATATCGAACCGTAAAATGAATTTTTCTCAATTTCGTGGCCAACTAATGAAATGATGTAATAGCAATGTCCCTTACATTGCTGTTATATCATTTCAGTTGCACGATCAAAGTCTTCGTTTCATTTTCCTAGTTCTAAACGAGGAAGAAAAACTGTGCTTGTGGAAAAAAGTTTATATCTTGTTATTTAGTTTCTATATACCAGTGAATTCTGCGATTTTGGATTCAGGAAGCAGTATACCGAATGAATACCGTATACGGTCGGCAGAGAGACTTTCAGGCTAGTCAGAAATTTCGCTGCTTAATAAATGAATACGATTCAATCCCATTATTTTCAAGTGGTGACCTACGCTGCGTTAGTTTTACCTCGTTTTAAAAAAGCTAAAACATTTATCAGCTCAGCGGTATGTATATCTAGTGTTGTGACCCGCCTTAACAGCTTTTCGCAACAAAGTTAGGAAATGACCCTAATAGAAAAACGCATTAACCAAGCGTGAATTCGCAGCAGTGAACTGCGGAAAGAGCTTCGCTTCTCTGACTGCGCGCGGAAAGTTGAAAGCAGGTTGAATGGTCTTTAATTTGTAACTTGCTCTTTGTTCCTTTTTCAGCTGAACACAAAATTTCATATTTAAGCATTTGAATTACACACAGAAGTCTTCGCCCACGTGGTGTCATCCTTCTCGCCGGTTTGTGAGGTATTTGCCGCTGTGTTGAAAGTGTATTTTTCAATGTTCTCGTTGTCGCTTTTGCGATTTTATAGTGTAGCGTATTCACATGCACATTGTAATTTGTGGTGTCCACATATGTTTCGTGGAGATCTTCAAAGTGAGAAAATATTGTACACAAAGACTGCTACCCGTACTTTATGTAAACACAAGATTCCCTTTTTGTCGGCAGTTCTTTCTCGAAACTGCCTCTTTAATCTTCAAGATTTCCATTAAGAGTGAGTTTGTTTTTATAACAGGTCTGTGTCAGTACGTCTTATATTGCTGCACTATTGAGGTTAAATATATACCAGGACGCATTAAAATCTCAGTTATAAATCGAGACCTTGCATGAATTTAGATCTCTTAGAGATTTAACCTGTTACATGTCTTAATCTTTCAACAACAACGCGGTGTTCACCTCGAGAAGGAACAAACTCTTGAAGTACGTATTTTTTTAAGCTTGCTTCTTTGCTTGGAGCGAAACATTTTTCAGCTTCACCCAACATTACAGATCGCTAACTTATTTAACTTCCCAGGACATTTTGCACGTTGAACAGTTTATACATTTGGTATGTCTTTCAAGGAGTGCTATGTTAGCAATCTTTACTGAATAGTGAAAAATATTTTTTATTATTATTCTTCGTTCAAATTTTCATAATTGAAAGTCATGTTTTCAAAGCGCGTTGAACATTTATATTTTTCGTCTGCCTTTAATCGTTCAGTTTATTTTGTTTTTTGAATGATACCGCTCTTTTTAACACAGTCGTTTGTTTTAAGTATATAGCTACATGCTGGTATTTTATTTAACGCCGAGTTTGTAATAAATAAATGTAGCAAAATTTTCATGCGTGAATTCACAGCATGAACACTGAACATTATAAACTGTTTAAATGGCTGCACCGTTCTCACAGATCTTGTGCAATTTTCCAAGTCTTCCCAAGTTTTAGCTATGTGTAGAAAAAATCCGGCCAATGACAAAAAACAAAGAAGAAAAACAAAAACGAATTTGAAGCTTTTGGTAGGCATAGGTTTCGGCTGATATTAATTCCTGTTCTCTGAATTTTGTAAGAAAAACCTGTCTGTGAGGCTAAAGTACCTGCTTCCCTTATTATGAATCTTCCTCGCTTAAAGTAAACATCTGGAGACATTAAAGTGCACTTCGGCGTCGAGTGCTTTCTTCTCGTTCCTAATGCGACCTTAAAGTAATGAAACATTTATTGTAAGCAGAAAAAATATTTCTCCAGTACTTTCTTTTCGGTCGCCATAGGTAATAATTTTACCCCGCTGTGTTGCTGTAGCTTTTGCCTCGAAAAACCGGCCGTTTAGAAATCTCTTGCTGGGCTAGTTAAGGGCTGACCGTGTTTTTCTGGAATGCGCAACTAAGGGATTAAATGCACCTGCGCCTATGTTAAAAGAAATTTAATATCACGTTCTTACTCCTGGCGAGTGGCATTGCGTATGAGCTGTTCGTAAACTGTAGATTCTCCTTTGTTTCTAGTTTTCTCGAGTTGAATGTTACTTTGTTCGCGTGTACAAAGGGAGCGAGATTGCCTTATCCTCTCTCACTCTTTTCCCTTCGAATTAATGGCAACACACTTCATGCGCTTTTGTCTCATTCTTGAATTTTCTTTCTTCGAGCCCATCACTCACTGCCCAAAGAAACTTCATTTTAAATGTCATTTCATTTAAATTATCTTTTTTCTGTCCCTCTCCGCGCTAAATTAAAAACAATACAAGTCTTGTTTTACTTTCTTTATCACACTATAGTTATTAAGGTGTGCTTCTTATCGGGAAAAAGAAAATTAAATCGGTAAGAAATTGTCCACTTGCGTACATGCTGTGTCCTGTATCATAAGATACGACAGAAGGTATTTCCCCCTAAAAGGGTATTTAACGGCCCGCCAACCAGAAGTGTTTGTCACTTATTGCACGGCCTTTTGAAGTTATTTACTCACTGAAAAGCATTAAAGGTCGGCACGTTTGAATCTCCGCATCTGCGGAACACAACTGTGCTATTGCCTGTCGTGTGTTTGTTCTCGATACGCAAACAATTTTATTTCAAAATAAACACAGTATTTCGCTTTTCCTGAAGTAACTGTTTTACGCTGTTCCCAGCATATTGAAAATCCGTGACTTCCCTTCCTGTGGTTTTAATTGGGAATGGCGTTCAACTGGCGTGCTTATTGACTGTTGATTTCACGTCCCGCTTATTGGCGCGTCATATGTGCACACTCAGCCAATGCGTGCAATGCTTTCTTGACATTCCACCTTGAGAGGGCTTCCGAAGCCATTTAAAGTCCCCAAGTTGAGTAGCTGGTGGCCACTCAAACCACTTCCTTATCGGATGTTCTTTATTTTGTACCTGCCCTTTTAACTGCTCCTCTGTTGTCTGAACAGTCACTTAAGCTTTTTTCTCACACTCGTCCGATTAACTGCAGTCAATAAGCCATTTATCTCACCTTCTCCGTCATCAAGGTCTGTTACTGGAACTTTTGTTGCAATACGGCTTCTCCGATAACCTGGAAGAGCATTAGCGTGAAGTAAGTAAGGAAGCTTAATTACAAGTGGTGCTTCGCATACGGAATTTTAATGTCCACTTTATAGGAAAGCTGTTATGTTTAACTGCCTCTCTGTGAGGGTATATCTATCGTTAGGGACGTTTAAAGTTTAGTTCTACGCTGTGTTAAATAATTTTCAGCCTGATACTTTCACGTTGATGCAACTATTTAAGCGGCTTTCAGGTCTCTTTGTAGTGTTTCCCAGAATGACAAACAATCATGGCTCGCAAGTGTATAAACCGACTGCCGGCATTTCTGTTTTCTTTTTTCTTTCTGCGTCAAAACTCTCAAAAGCTTAAAATACTCAACTTAATACACAACGAAATGGTGAATGGCAGCGTTTACCTATAAGGACCTTTGTTACTAAGAAAATCCCATGGCATAAGAATATGACACAAAAATGAAAGCAACATTTCTCAAACAAATAGGTCTGTGACAGCAATCAAGTTATGAGATTTTCATTAGGATTTGTTTTTTGCGATTTCAACGTCGATTAAATGTTTCACTCATTTACTCGCGTTCTTTCTTTAGCCTTCAATTTTAGGGCCATGTGTCCTATGCGCTTTCAGTGAAACATCTTTTATTTATTTCTTAAAACGCCAAGTCTGGCAGAAGAAGAATCGAATGGAAAATTATTAAAGAGGGAATCTCATTATTCTGATGGTCTATATAATGTGACTTTTCTGCAGGCCGACTGCTTTCTATTAAAACCAAGCATCTCAGTTAAAATTTCACTTGGAAAGAGAAGTCCGTTTTACAAACGGCGATCTATAACGCTCTGTATGAGTGTCAAAATATAATTCGTTGCACCGTTGTTTCGCACAAACAAAACAAGTGACTCGTTTAGTTTGTTCCAAAGATAGACGTTTTTTGTATATAAGCCTTCTATATCTTTATTATGCATAAATGCTGTACGAAGCTGTCTCGTGTTCGTCTCCGTATCTCTGACAGTTCTTCGCCGATATGCCGTGACACGCTTCCGTGCAAAGAAAACTCTTTGTTGACGCGCACTATAAGTTCCTGTGAGGCGGGAGAACAGGAGCAATCGTGGTTGGAGAAAGAAGAGAACAGGGCCGAGAAAACTAACAGGCCTGCTTGTCTAGCTTTTTTTCTTTTTCCCATCATTGCATTTTGCTTTCTATACTGGCAGGATAATTCGTTGGAAAATCTTTGCAAGTTGCTACGATTTGCAGGATTTTAAAATATATGTCTTCTCGCTTCAAACGATCCATAGATACTGCAAAGTATGTTATTGTATAACTTTATTTATAAGTTCATCGATTTATAAAATTATTTTTCTACGAGTTCGTTTCTTCGGCTCTGTCAGCACTGTTTCATTTCATTGATGTCCCAAATTAAAAAGCTAGCACTCTCAGCTAGTAAAATTATTCCTTGCAAAGACTGGTGACAATATTGATCAAGTTAATTATTTCCTATAATAAAATCGATCATGATTATCTATTATATCACTATCCCTGGCAAGCAGATTTTATTTAAGTCGTATTTTTTTTTAGCTATAAGAAGATTCGAACAATAATAAGAACCTTTACTAGAGTTTCCACTTTGTTCAGCTGCGGTGTTCTGAGAGGTCCATGTCCACTTCATGTTAATCACTGGCGATGATGGTGTGAAACAACATGCCATACCCGGCTGCTTTTACTTGTTAGTTTGTTTTAGAGCTGGTCAAAACATCAATTCTCCCTGATGACTGCCATACGTTTGTCTAACGATAGTTTCTGATAATTTTGTTGTCACTACATCAAGAAATCCACTTCGGTTTGTTGATCATTTTCTCATTTTCACCTGTCTGTAGACCTCTGTAGAATAATAAATTGAGATTCAAAAGATGAATTCCATGTTCATTCATCAGTCTTTAGAAATAAAGAATTAAATGAACAATATGCCATGTATTATAAAATGAAGCAAACCTTCAAATTGTCTTATCTTAAGCGAGATTGCAAAGGTTATAAATTCATAACTTTGAGGTCGAGATAAAAACAGGTCAAATACAAATTGATTTATTAATTTGTATAGCGCTTGGACTAGCAAAGAAAAATGCTATTTTGAAGAAAGAAAATTTCTTCCTTATTGATTGATAACTTTGCTGTTAACTCTCGTTATTCTGTAACCCTGTTAGATCAAGGGTTGAAGGATATATACTTTGAACCTAAACCAACCACCAGCAGCTATTTTGGTGTTCTACTATGGCTTCGTCGGAACAAGGGAACCAGATAAGAGCAAGACCAGACATTGCAACTCGTGTGAAAACAGAAAACAGTGAAAAGCGACACCCTTGGCTTTTGAAGCCCTTTATATGTTCATTTTGTAAGAAAATCACAGTACCTGTCTTAAAAAAAATTCTCCGTCCAATTTTATGAATACTGATGTATCGGTAAATTGTTAGAGAAATCTGTCGTAATACTTATTGAAAAAGATGTCCAGAACAATTAAGGGCATAAGATAGCCTGTGACAAATCACTGCACAATTGTGTCCAAGGAAAACGGATCTTAGTGCAAAATATGCTTGGTGACCCAAACAACAAAGAAGCTACAAATTGGGGGATTTACTGAAGTCAGTTAATATTTCATGGAAAAGAGCATGATTCATGCATGCTAAGATTGTATGTTTGAAATGGAAAAGCTGTGTTTTCCTTTTATGAGCAAACACAATTACTCAAATGCTCTCTTCCCCACCCCTAATTGTCGGAACAAAAACTGGAATTCATTTACCCAAGATACACTATTAACGTGGCACTTCCATTACGGCCGTAGGTTTGCCTTATTAGGAAAACCACGTGTTCTTTTCGTGTGCGCACCTCAAATGACCTGCTCCAACAGGACATGCAAAACATGACATCCTTATATGCAGCACCTGTTGTAAGGGACAAACCTGTACACGTATATTTAACTTGCACAAGTTCATTTTGTTTTTAAAACCCTGTTCCGAAGGTGAGAATTTTTTTGTGTAGCTTTATGGAAAACTAATATCGTCTTGAAGTTCTGTTTGCGATGCAATTATTTCTTCGTCATGTATGCATGCATACTCGCGGTTAACACAGATCACGACCTGTTTTATTCTGGGGAAGCATTTCTTCTTTAATTTGGAGGACATTTCATCTACCTCATATTCTAGAAAATTATTATTTAAATGGTTTGCCTCTGCATCTTACACCACAAAGCTAAATGGGTTCAGAATCTGACTGTACTGCATTAGTTATGATGATTTTTTTTTATTTATCCAGGGTCGTATAACAGTTTTTAAAATTAATTCAACTAGAATGCGGTTTAATAATTTCTTGTAATTTTGGCCTGCGGCTCGTAGTTTAAAGGAACCTGAGTGTTAATATGCAGTAGTTTATAACGGCCAGGAATACTCTCGGTCGTCGTTTGAATCATCTTTCAACGCTGTGTTGTTAAATTGCAACAATGTTTCCTCTGCTTCATTTTAATTTAACCTGCTAGATATAAGTTTTAGCTTTCTGTATTGTGAATTTATATTTTTCTCAATGTGTGAGCAACTCTTCGAGTTTGGTAGTGGAAAACCTTAATTTTGATGTTTTGTTTTGTTTTTTCATCTTAGGGGCAGCAGCTATATTTTGTGCTCACCAACATATTTTTCATTACATAGAATTGAGCATTAATGCAAGGATATATTACAGAACGTATTTTAACCCGCTAGATCACCCATAAAACGATCTTATTCGTACAAGATAACACCAACTTCTGGAGGTTTGGCGGTGCGTGGAAAGTTTATACTGTGATTTTTCCTCAGTTCAGTTGGCAAATCTTCTTCACTTCAGGCGAGGTTTTTCTTCAACAATCTTGCGTGTCAGGAATTCCCCTGAATTAATGGCTGCCCTTCATATGCTAAAGCATTGCTGTTTTCAGGAACTCTATACCTTATAGAAAAACCAAATTGTTTTGGTACTGATGACCTACTATTGTTCATGTGATACCAAAATCGCAACTCGCTCAAAATTTTCACGCAGTTCGGATACATTCAGTATGGCTTGATGCTACAGTTAGTGTTCACACAACACAGTATTAATTGTTTATTGTATGGCTACCTCCACTAACTTCTAAGGTCATCTTAAAAACGGCTTCCTTTAATTACCGGTAGTGAATGTTCCTTCATTGTGTAAGAAGCTAAAATCAACAGCACTTTCGCAGTTCAAATGAGTTGTTTATGATGATGGCAGGAGACTGAACCGCAGAGACATTTGGTAATATGATGATCAGGCTGATACAAAAGACCGCTTAATTCTTACTTACTGTAGGCAAATTTAAATGTCACATTCTCGATTTAATAGTTAATCTTTTATTTTACTTCCTTTACAGACAGAATTTGCAGAGTCTGTACATCTTTCCACAACACAGTAGCTCCACAGACTTCACTGAAGGTTTGTACTTCAAGTGTATTTATTACATCCTCGTTCAAGGAGGTTGGATGAATTTCTTACCTGGCCAAGATATTGATATTTGCAATGATGCTGAGTTTAATTGTCGAGGAACTGATCGCTGCAAAATATTTGCCAGAGTTTTAAATGATCCCGATGTACATAAACATTTGCTGGTCAGGGCTGGCCTAACTGTGACAATTATTGTGCATGACTTTCAAATAGAACATGAATTCTGTTTGGCAATAAACGGTATTTATTTAAAACTATGTTATGGAGAATGCTAAAACTATACACGACTATAGTTTCACAAGTAAGTTCAAAGATTTTCCCTTTTCCAATCTTTTACTTAACTGCCTTAGTCATGAAGGCTTTTTATTTGTGCAGGATCGTATGACAGCTTCTTAGAATTGATTCGACTAGAGTACACTTTCAAAAATACTTTTTTTATTTTTGCTGAAAAGAATATGCCCCAAACTTAAGCTCAGCGCCTTTAATGCTGAAAACATTTCTTAGTTATGTCTCTGAACAAACATGGAAGGTTCCTTTAAAACATCCTTTATTGATATTGAACGTGGCTCAATTATTCGTGTTCATGTGACTTGAGTAAACGTCATCTTCGTGAACCTTCCAATTAAATCGGACATGTTTGTATTTAATGTCCACTCATCATGCACCGGGGAAAAATGACAACCTTTTCATAATTTCTTCTGGTTATTTCCCAAGTCCTACTTATGTCGCTTTTTAAACCATAGCATTTTTTCTTTCGCTCTTCAAGGATTTATCGCTTGTGTCATTTAAGGTGGCTCCGATCTTCTTAAATGTTATTTCGGGTGGCCGCGTTGTTTTCTTGTTTATGTCCCGACCGATTGGCTGTTTCCTGATTCCATTCACTCAGCCGCGAGCTTAAAATTCAACTAATTATTCTCTTTGCTTCGATGCAAAACGAGATCATGAAAAAAGAATCGAGATTATCAGGAAATTCCCCAATTGTCTCACGTGTGTAACTGATTTACCAGTAACGAAACTCTTTGTCTAACACCGTATATCGACTTGATATCTCAACATAACCTAACCGTCTGGTGAATAACGCTAGGTTGTGTGTACATGTTAACAGGCGCTCGATCAGTTTGGCGTTTGTCATGGCGTTGAACTTCATTCTCAGATATGTCGGTACTATGATTTTAATGGATCAGCTTTTCAATTAAAAATACAGACATATTCGGCGTTTGCCATTATTGGAGGCGGAACTTGTTTGCTTGTGTATTTTATTTGTATAAATAGATTTTGATGTGCAGCAGGCTTGAGAATTGAACAGGACAGAAATTACTCTATATTCTTTATTACGCTCATATATTTAACAATAGCTCCATAATCGTAAAGAGTAATTTCAGATTTTTTGCTGTGTTTAGCACGTCGCGTTCCGCGCTCTTGTCAAAGACCGCATGCACTCTTCCAAACTCTCAGAAATCTTACTAAAGACTCGCGTATACATTTGAATATTTACCAACTTCGAATTCAAAACTGATTTAAGGTAAGCGATCGAAGGTTAGTTACCTTTTATCATTGTGAACGAGTTACAAGCACTGATTCAGTGATTGAATACACCGACACTCCTTAAGTCGCCTCCTTTTTGCTTAGACTACGTTTGAACGGAAAACTCGCCATGTTTTTGTACAAAATTTAACAGTTTACCGTAACTTATCTCAGAAAGCATCGCGGCTTTCGAGAAAATTACGAACATATTCTGCTGCCAGTATAGTAAGTTTCTTGACATTCCTCGTGATTGTTCAAGCGGTGGTTTAGTCCAGCTATTTCTTTTCATCACTACACACAACTGCAATCTCTTTAGCGGTTAAAATTTGCGTGCTTCACTATACAACACGTACCTTTATCTTTGCATGCAGTTTCAGCGGGTCAAGTCTTGTTTTTCCTGAGGAACCTTATTGAACTGTACACAACGAATCGGCCGCTACATTTGTCAATATACCAGTAATAAAAGAAGATTGGTCTCGAATTGCACTTTAATGCCATGATGTTTTTTAGTATTTACAACACTCTCTCTCTCCTAGACATATTTCATCTCTGTTCTCGAAATATTTTAAGCTGGAGTACTCCGAGGATTTGCGCGTTTTACCCGACGAACCTTTTCGCCGTTTACTATTACTAAAGTTTGGTCTTATTTCACATCTATTTCGGGTTAAAACCATATTCGAGTAGAACAAAGCAATTTTTCTGTCATGAGAAGATAAAGAAATTCAAGCATTTTGCCCGTTTGCTTTCAGACTATATGAATAATTCATCCCATTTTGGTTGGTCAGTCCTTTAAAGTGAAAAATTACATTTCAAGGTTATTGAGCTCCTAAGTGCGTCGTAAATATTAAAATCTGTGTGAAGTTTACGACGTGAATGTATTTTAATTAAAGGTGTTGAATTTTTCTTTCAGGGACGACTTATTCTTTTTGTTGCTTCGCGACAATTCTTTTCATAATTTTCATTATTCTATTGAATAACAGAACTGCTTTTGAACGCTACCTGTTCCTTGGAGCGCAATTTTCCTTTCATTCATCGGGGGCGCGTATGCCACAATATCGTAAAAGCTTTTTCATTTTCCCTTTTGGTTAAACATTCCTTCTAATCCTTTGCGCAGTTAAAGTCTTCTACCACATGCGGTGTTTATTTATTAAATTCTGAGGTAAACATCAGTCTTTAACCAGTGCGAGTGTCTGGGGCTCTGTGCGCAAATTATGTCAGCGTAGGAACAGGGTGAATCTTCAGCAAAGATCGCCGCTTTTACAAGCAAAACGCCACTTCACTACACGTGTTAACACGGTACCTTTGCCGGTGATACAATATTTTTATCACATGCGAAACCGGTTGTTTCTCTCCGTTCGACGTAGTACAATAGCAGTCCCAAAAGACTTCAGGTTGCCCTTAGGTTTTGATGTTCTTTAACAGAATCTTATTTTCCAAGGATTTCTCACACAAAATATCACTAGACGACAGAATATCAAATAGTTTCGATTTGGTTTATTCGATGTATACACGCATTAAATTTCACCCCAAGTGAAATTTGACCTCTTTCTTTTCCTCGCAATTAACAGGTGGTTTTCAAGCGAGGTAGCGTCAGAGGCGCGTTCACGTTTTTCTCTTTAATATATATAAGCAAAGACTCACTTCTTGTAGGCGGAGCAAAATGCTGGTGGCAAAAAAGAACCCGATCTCAACGAGAATATAAGTTTATTCTTTTCACGAAACTTCGAGAGACAAAACCACTTATCTGTTACTGACAGCGATATTCTTATGAATACGTCTGTGTGTACGCTTGCATCACTTTATACTCGAGGCGTGAAAATTTTTAAGGTATGGTATTCGTACTCTCTGACTTCCACCAAACTCTACAGGTCTGCAAAGTTAATTTTACATTTTCGCGCGAGTAGCTGGCGGCTGAGCGAACACGCCTTCGCTCGCTCACAGCAGAGATCGACGAGAGAATTCTAAAAACCCTTCAGCGGGCCGACGAGAGTGTACCTAAACAGTAAGTATACTCGAACTTAAAAGCTGCGAAGGGATGTTCACTTGTATTAGTGTTTACCTTCACGGGTAAACTGTGAATTGCGTTTATCAGCTGTAGCGGTGTGACATCTTTCTTTTGTGTCAAAACACCTTCCGCTAATTTGCATGTGTTTGGTGAAAGGCTGTCGTGTTTATAAATTGAATATGACACAAACAAAATAATATTAAGTCCAGAGCGTGTAAGTAGGGTTGGTCTTGAAGAAACAGACGGCTTCTTTAAACTTTTAGCAAGTCTCCCAGCATTTTAGTTCGTAGGTTAACATTTCGGTTATGTGTTACCGGGCGGAAAACTTGGGCTCTGTCTGCTTGGTCTTGGATTAATCCAACTGAGAGAATTTTGAAATCAGTTGTTCATCTTTACAATGTATATTCGTTTTTGCTGATAATTAATCCTTTTTAATAATCAAAGCGAGTTTGTCGTTTTGTGTTTGTCGATATTAAAGCGATGGCCAACCATGTCTGTTCTCTCAGTGTTCGGAAACGCGTGTCCGTTACCTCCGATCTTTTAAAGAGGAAAACCGATCTTTAAACGGGAGTGATATTGGTCACAACAGAGGAAATAGAAACCTTTCAACGTTGAAAACATTTGAAATTGATTTGCATTTTCGTAAGTTCAAGCCATTTTCGCCATTGAGTAGTTTATTGCATTAAGACTTTTTTCCTTTGCTTTCAAATCCTCCAATTGCACGTCGCGAAACAAGTGAATATATCGAGCAGAAAAAGCGGACCTCATCAAATGCAAATAGATTAAAGGATAAAAGCTATTATTAAGCAAATGCGAGAGAAGATTATCCAAAAATACATGCGTGCCTATTATCAAGTTAGTATAATGAAATTGCATCTTTCTTTGGCCAACTTGAGATTTGGGTAAACCAATGAAGGTCGCCTGAAGAAGTTACATTTTTCTTTGCATGGATTTCTTAAATCTCTCTCCCACCTTAATCTCGGTACCATTTGTCGCCCTTGTGTTAATTTGTAATTTGCTTCATTTTGTTCGCTGTGTTTGTTATTTTCTAGTGTTTGTAGAGTCAAACAACAAAGCGATATTTAATTTTCTCTGTTAGTCAGTTTCATTGTGTTATTCGTTCTTTTTCACGGGGTGAAAGCTTCTAGTTTTAAAGTGCCGCTAAAAACATTTCAATTTGGTACAACGCTCGTTGCATGTCTGTAGGTTTTTGGGTGGGTGTCAGACCTGGGAAAACAGCTATCGGGCACGCTCCGGCAATAACTCACTTATTTGCTGTTGAGATTACTTTTTACCAACTGATATATTTGAGAAGATTCTTTTCTGTTTTCACGCTATAGTTATCTTTAGCCGTCTTACCGAGTGAGCGAAATAAATCCTTTCTGTTAGACAGATGTTTTTGTCTTCTATACTTGACATCTGCGTGCCTAAAGGCAGATATTGATAAAATAAGAAAAAAACTCAAATCACATGCATTTATGACGTCCACATTAAATTGTTTCATGACAATAACTTGCTAATGTATAACAGGGAAATCAGACTCTCTGGCCTTAATTTTCTACGCCTTTGCAACAACAAACTAATACAGCCGGTTCACTTGAATCGCTTTGGCAAGTCTGTGAGTTTTTCAGAAGCAATTTATTTTTATTGTGCTTTTGAGTTATTTTTGCCCTATACGAAAACACCCGCGCTTCGTACTACTTCGATTGGAAATTACGTTAAAAATAATCAAGTTTAAAGTCATCTTTTTCGTTTTCTCGACAAACAATTCACCCTCTGTCTTATTTCGACTAAGCTAGTAAAATAGGTCGGCATTGTTTCGATATTTTTAAACCGGGTTAGGTAAGAGTTCTTCGCTAGCTTGTAAGTCTTTGTATTATTTAGTTGTTTGGAACTAATTGATATCCATTTCTGTTTTCTTCTCTGTTAGTGAACACCGCAGGACGTCCTTGGTTAGAAACTCAAGAGCTGTGTTTCAGCGTCCCTAACTTGGAATTTTAGCGTATTACATGAAGGGTCAGTTTGTTTCAAGCATGGACACGATCGCATCTAAAGGTGGGAATGTACTTTTATTAGTTTCAAGTGAACTGTTTTGTTTGCTTGATGGTCAGTTGCTTTTTATTGGAAGTATCGAAATAGCCAGACCTCCTGGTTTGTAGAATTACACTTGTCTGTATCGACAGTCAGTGACATAGTTCGACAATCCGACTTTAGTAACCTTTAACTCCGCGGTTGCTAACTAATGCATTGTTTGACTGCGTAGTTACTCTGCTTAACACCAAAACAATTAATACTATTCCGAAGTTTCTAAGAATGTAATTCTCAGGTTTGTAGTTCTATGAGAGAGAAGTAACGTGAATCAAGACTTGTCTGCGTAGAGTTCCGTTCTGCCGGTACTTGGAATTCATTACTGACCAGCGAAAGATAAGGTCTCTTTGCTCTCTTTATCGTTTGCCCAAGCTACGATTACCGCAAAATTCTAAATTTTGGTGAAACGGTCCTTCTGAGTGAGACTTACAAGGAAAAGTTGTCCCAGAAATTTACACCATTACTCGGCGACAGCTGTCAAGAGAGTTAAAATACTTGTGACTCTTCTACCTAAAACTAGACTGCAACTTATCGCCGGTCGAGCGAAGTTAAATAAAATTCATACTAATACAAGTTAAAGGACATTTGTTTCGTGGGCTTATGTCTAAAAGTGCATATGTTGATGTCAATGCGAATTTAACACCAAAAAGAACATTACTTTAAAATTTTCAGCTCGATTTTGCTTCATTTAAGATGCAGTGAGATACTCGGTAAGAGTTTGATTAATCCACTTCATGCAAATGAAAGTTGCCCTTCCTTTTTCCGCCTTAACTTTAAGCTTCGTTGCCCGGCCGGTTGTAAATTGAAAACGGTGGCGATAGATACGCATTTATTTCCCCGCGCTTTATCTCGACCCTGTTGTTTACAAATCTTTTGCAATCAACATCATTGTAAGATCTTCTTTACGTCCTATGGGCTTTTTATAATCCGCCATGCAGATGAATAACGTGTTCTGAAAGAAAGCGAGATGGTTTTTTCTAGTTTTATCATTTGCTACCTCTTTGGAGTTGACATTTTTAAAATGATGTTAAAATAGCACACGCCCTATTTAAGGTATATATGATCTCTGGCTTATCTTATGAACCTTTTCCTTATTCTTTGAAAAAAAAAAGATGAAAATGTCACCAAATCAAGAATTGTTTTCTTCTTTTTTTTCAAAAATAATATCATTATGTTATTTCGCGTCCGATTTTCATTGAAGTACATGCAATGCCAAAAACTCGTTATTGTCCATTTTGTACCAGAAGGATCTATGTTTGCATCAACTTAATTATATCTGTAGAAACTGCACACATCGTTAAGACACTACTCTAGCTCTACTCCGAACTTCTCATTATTTAGCTCGACCAATTTGTGGTTCGTAACAAGAAAGTATACTTAATGTACTGCACAATTTTCGGCTAATGAATATTTAATGTCATCAGATACTTTACTGACCTTATTTAATCTGGTTGTTGTGAAAGCCGAACATTTTCAAGGAAGATAAAAATTTTGTTGTAATTTTTCTTCTTTTTCTTGTTTTACTTTTCTTTAATATTGGTGAAATTTCCGTATCGGATCTTACAAGCGAGGCGTGCTGTTGTACGTGCGTGGCAAACAAGTTAGTTCGGACAACGATTATGGCTCGAGGCATATTATTAAGCTTCTTTCATTCGATAACAATAACCTCAGTCGCAGGTTTTGTAAGACTGATAATGGCTGCTTTTAATAATCCCTGCCCTTCGCATCCTGCCGTTATTTGAGACGATATTTGTTATGAAGAACTCAGGAAATTACATTAATTGAAACCACGAAAAAAGGGTAGTAACTTCTGCTGCTGGTTTCCGTGTCAGCGAGCGTGGATGTTTTATATATTGTAGTTTATTTGCCCGAAGATCACGTATTCGTTTATTATTAAATATTGAAGCAATTCGCTCTTTTATGTTTGACTTCAGTTTATTTTTTACTACAGTTCATAGGAGCAATTTTAATTACACGAGCAGTTTCAAATATGTAACCAGCATTTCCTCGTGTGTCTGCACCGGTGTCACTTATAACTTTGAAATTTCTTTTTAGATGTAAACTTTTGACCTTTTTGCGCCCGTTCCGTCATCGAGTTTTCCCAGCTTTGATTCACGTGATTTTCCTGTAAAACTTAAGTATTATTTGTTCAAACCACCATCTTGTTTTGAGTTTTTCGTTGGCCCTAATCATGTTAGTAAGCCGGATACCCCCCGTGTGCCTTTCTTCTTTTAGAAACCAACACCCAAATTTCAAATTTGCTCACTAAGTTGCGCGCGCACTTTTTAACGAGCTGTGAGTCATGTACATGATATGTAGAGTGAAAACTGCCATTTTGTTAATTTTATCGCAATCGGCGTCAAGTCTTTTGAAAATATGTCTGTTTTGAAAGGAAAATATCATAATCTTTTCATTTGGGACACGCACACTTTTTGTATACAAGCATTAAATAAAAAGCTATTTCTGTTCGAATAGTGTCAAACAAAACGAAACATTATAATGTAAATTGTAACGTTTGAAACAACGTTAATAAAACGTTTTAAAGCGTCGAGCACAATAATTTACATTATAATGTCTATCCCTGACTGCAATTTTAGTATTTTCAGTTTAAAACGAAACATTTGAAACTTCAAAATCCTCAGTTAAATAGACACTGATTTCTGAAAGGAATGCCTAGTTCGTCCTTGGCTACGCATCGACCAAAATTCCCTAGTTGGTGATTTTGTTTATTCTTGATTATAGTTTGCTATTGTAACATTACAGTCGCCGAAGCAAGAAGAGAAAAGAAATTCTGTAGCAATTTGAATTTGAAATATCTTTCTCTAGTGATTGAAGCTTCTAATTTTTCTCCTGAATCTTTTATGAAGCAATTAAATACTGCTAGCTCTGGATAAAGATATAATCCGTTTTAGAGGACGCCCTCCTGTCGCTGATCTGACCCTACTGTGATTGTTTTGTCTTTGATTTTGTAAATTTGGCGACAAATGCTTTTCGCTAAATTCATTCTGCCTTTAATGTCTTGAGCAGTTAGAAAATCACTTAAACTCGAGGCATTCTTTTAGTTAAAGAAAATGAAAATTCATCAATCTTATCATTGATTCCTAAACCTTTGTTGTTTTAACGCTTCTAGTTATGAAACATTAAAACATAGTATCGTGTTTTCTCGTGCGAATAAAAGTATTTAGATGATTTCTTTTGTTTCTGTGTTACTTCACGGGTGCCGAATGTTATACAAATATTAATTGAATAAAATCATACTTTGGTAGCACGTTGCTAGCTAAGCCTGCAAACCATGAGATATGTATCTCAAACAATGATAACAACAGTGTATCAGTGAAATTTGGTTTTCAAACGAAATTAAAACGTTCTTGTATAATCAGGCGTGGATACATAATAGAATCAAGGCTGGTCCTTGGGTGTTCAATTTGAATGCTTTGTACATGTTGTAGGTTAAACTAACTTTCAGCTTCAAATAATTTAAAACTGGGTTGATTTGAATTTTTCATTTTAAGAATTGTGGTAATAAATATGGAACAAACGAAAATAAAAATCAAACTTGTTTCAAATCATTTTGACCTAAAATTCATTTTTAGCTCCAACATATATTTGAGATACTTCAGAAAACAATATTCTCTCGAATGGAGACCGGGAAGTTAAATTTGAAAGAAATCAACGAAGCCATTTTTGTGTTCTTAAACTTATTCCTTCAAACTATAGGTTCGTGCAAAGTTACTTGTGCTTCCCAGAATGACCTCGCCTCGCAGCATAAAGTTTAACGTCATTACATTGTTCGCAAACGAACTTATGTTTTGCTTTTTTGCTGAAGTCATTTCCTAAGGTGTGACGTCTGTTTATTGATTGTTAATAACACAACTTCTCGCGTTCTCTCTCATATTCATATATACCCGTTCTTTCCTGATCGTGTGGAATTTTTCTATATCTGTAATTTCGTGTGTTCCATAGAGGAACATTTTGTACCATTTAATATATATATAAGAATGTGTATCGTTTGCAAAGAAAACAATGGTGAGATTTTGTTCGGCTGTGTTCAAAATTGGCGTCGCCTAGTCTCAGTTTTTTTCTTTTTATATTTCCGCCTGTTCTTTGTGTTATCGCGAAGAAAAACTAATAAAGTGTTTGGGTTTTGTGTTTGGCTCAGATAACAGTCCGCGATCGCCCTTAAACTCACACATTAAAAAACCCCAGTAACAACAAATTTTATTAAATCTATATCGTGAATGTTTGTTGTCATGAAAAGAAAGATACAAATAAAATTAATTAGACTTGCCCCGCATATCTTTTTGTTATTAAAAAACGTGCAGAACACGTATATGAGATAGATTTTTTTATTTCTATCTAACTTTAATAGAAATGAGACCACATTCGATACTCTGATCAGCAATTCGCAAACTAAACTTGGTCTGTAATTTGCAACTAAAGCTCTGCCTGACTTTATCTCGTAAAATGCTGCAAACCTCTACAAACAAATTTTACAATCGGCTTTACTATGCTTAACAATTCTACTACTGAACTTTACTTTTCCACTTATTGTACATCCCTCGATATTTCTAAAAATTAGACAGCATTCTGCATGTTGCGAAATTTCATTAGAAGACACGTTGATTAATATCGATGCGTTCAGTCTTCCCTTTTGTAATCATGGAGTCTTACTGCATCCGCCTTTTGCAATAATAGACTATATGTCGATGGCCAGTGGGGCCAAAAACAAAACCAGATATGACTTTTATAATAATCTTGATAATCTCTTCTTCCGAAATTGTAAAATTTAATTTCGAACGGAAAATAGAGTAACTGATCTGTAGATAAAAATGTTGGATACTTTAAAGCGCCCAAGGCAGAAATCATTGCTTCTTGCTGTCATTGTTTTCAGACGTGTACCAAAAGTTGTTCATTCGCGCTTAAGAGCACAAACATTCAAAAATATCACTCTCCATGAATGTACTGCATAATAATGCTCGCACACAACCCTCACAAGGATTTCACCCACTTATACTAACATATATAGTAACTTTTGAAAAATTTAGAATCCCTTGTAAAGTATAACAAGTATGCAAAAGTACATGAATTAGTGCTTAGCTTCCATGTGAATGGCGGCGCACAAGCCTGGACAAGGCTTCATCGACGGATTCTATTAAAAGTTAGAATTCCCTTGTGCAGCAAAATAAACAGTACTACATGAAAGAAACGCTCATCCGATTAGCTTTCAATGAATAGTCAAAAGCTCAAGTTTAAACAAGCAGTTTGGTATGAGAAATTTTCTCAAAAACTGTGGAAGGTTTTCACCTACAGACATAATTTTGTATAACGAAAATTACTAAAATGAAAGTCATTTGAATGGTCACACACTGGGGTTTAATGAACACATTCACAAGTAAGGGTCACACTGTAAAGCGTAACAAACCTAGATGTCGGTGACATGCACATCTTAAAAGTTGCACCACATAATAGAGTAAATTTCTTGAAGCAAAAGGGTGGATAACACATGTGTACTACATGACTTGCTAAGTATTTAAAATCCTATGGTCAGCGCTACAATTTTCCTTACTCAGTTGAGAACATTTGTTCATAATTCCCCTTGGGAGAATTTGCTTTCAATCAAGACATTCTTTTATTCTTTGAGATCGGTTGTGAGGTGATCAGGGCCTCCATTCTCATGGCCTGCTGGCTTGAATTAGAGAATTTAGTAATTATCAGTTAAGTGGATTTAAGTGAAAACGTTGTTTGATAAACTGTCATGTGATTCCAGGGTTAACATAAATCTTTTTGAACTGTTACGATATCAAACTGAGAATATTCTTCATACAATTATTATTCTTGATAACATGGTGTGGTGGTGGCTGCAGGCGCAATCTTGTTAAAAAAAATGCCAAAAATGTTTATTATTTGGCAAAAAAAACGCTTTACATGGTGGTCTACTCATCAAAGGCTAGGACCAGCGTAATTATATACGGCAATTTTTTTTACTTATAGTGAAGAAGTCTGTCTGTAAAATTGTATGGGACATTTATTTGAAGATAGTTTTCTTGACTATGTGAGGATTATTTTCACTGTTACGCAACTTAAGCTTGAGTCAAGTGCATGTGGTCTATATTGTAGCACGCAAGTGATTCAACAGTAATCGATTTTAAACGGTCCATGCTAAATCTGTTCTGAGCATTCGAACTTCTTTTATATTAGCCTCTGACACCGAGCGATATGAGCAAGCACTAGCAGCTGCTATTTTAGCTGTGTCACTAAAAAAAAAATGTGAGACTCGAGATTTTGAATTTATCACAGATTTTGTGAATATGCCAACTGGGATTATAGCCATCTTGTATAAAAAAAATTCTTGGTCTTCCAGTACCTTGCCTTTTGGAGTACGTGACATGAATTTTACACATTTGAACTCGACATTCCAGTGCAGTCCGTGGAAGTTCACAAAATTAACCACTTTGTTCTCAGGCGTAATATAACAATACCTTTTGTTCCAAATAAAACTCCTGATATTGCTCTCTGTTATCATATCTAATCTACTTGTGGCTCCTTTTCCAGCTCATTATAAGAGTTCAGTTCTAAGTATGATAGTGATGTTTCTGTGGAGAGTGTGAAGTAATGAGAAAGTAAGGTATTCTGGCCTACATTAAGAAATGAACACACGATTTTGGTATACCCGTTAATGTTTACACTGATTTTTCAGTGATTGCAACATTCAACAGTTTTAGGCCAACATCCTATATTGCCACCCTCACGAAGGAATGTTAAAATTCACCGCTCGAGGTGGTCGAATTGTTTTTTCTGTGATTTTTATTCCGTGGAATCGAAAAGTTCTTGTTCTTCTTCCGCTGTTAGACACTCGTTCCTACCAAGAGCTATCGTCATGTTAAATACTGAAGTCAATGAGCTTTTCTCTTATAAAGGCAAGTAATTCCACTTTCTTTTTATTTCAGTTTCTGTTTCATCTTCTAGTTGACTTGTTTAAAAACTAGTAACCGGTTTATTGTAACGACTTAACTGAGGCAGTGTTTAATGCGGATTTTACAAGTCAAGTAAACTTATTCAGTACACAGATTATCTCGAAAAATTGAAGTTCCAACATCAATCACAAGAGTTGCACAAACATTACTTCTGTTTTCAGACTTGTGTGATTTATACTCAGGCACTGACCTGACAACATGAAATAAGAATTATTTCGCGAGCACGTGCTGTCCTGCATGTCCTTTGATATTTCATGAGGCAGGTACGCCTGGCAGGCCAAATTATCTGTATTGGTCGGTTTCCAACAGGTGCGAGTGGAATAACCGTTTCATAAAATACATATTCCAACCCTAAGACATTTTTAGTTTCGTTTTTTTAGGGCCTCCCTGAAAACCGCCTACTGGTTAGCGAAGCCTCCTGCAAAAATATTGTTACTGTTGTTGTTCTTAAGTTGAACATATTACTGTTGTAAACCTTTACAATCGTATGTCCAACATATTTACCGTTTAACTTTGCATCAGGAATGTAGTCGAAGAAATTGTACAGCCTCTACCGAAATTTCTCTTCCTAAAGATAAAAGTTTAAATCAGAGTTTTTATATCCTTGCAAGACAATGAGTTCTTAACTTCCAGTTCAGAAGTCAAATCATATGTATCAATAACCCTTTAAAGAAGTTAAGCGACACTTGCCTGTTTCAATCCTTGGCAGACGCCGATTTAAGTTGAAAAGGTCGTTTAGTTTGCCTTAGCGAGAATTCTTTTCTAGACATTCCATTCCTTAATTACGACTGCTTCCCCTCTCCTCCCTCTCTCCCCTAATTGTTTTGTCTACTCGGACACGCTATGAAAGTTTATTCCCCACGCATTTTGTCACAAAAATCACAAATATTGCTAAAAGAATGCCTCGTTTTGTTCCAAGTTCATTCACCATTCAAGTGCATGCAACTTCAAATATACTTCACACGACAATTCCAAATATGGCAGATATGGTAAATTGTGTCGTATTATTTCCGGTAGAGGACCAATCAGTTGCCCAAAAAATACGCTACTGGGACTACCACCACTAAGACCACCACAACTACCACTACTACTACTACTACTACTACTACTACTACTACTACTACTACTACTACTACTACTACTACTACTACTACTACTACTACTACTACTACTACTACTACTACTACTACTAAGAAAAGAAAAGAAAATCCATTGACATCAACTTCAACATAGGCACTGAGTCAATTGAAATTGTTCAAGAATACACGTATATAGGTACACGTTTAACCCCAACGGGTAACTTTACTCTTGCACTCGAACACTTAAAAGAAAAAGCGTGCATGCCTTTTCTAGTATACGAAAACACTCAACTCTAAATAGACTTAGACCTAATACTGCATCCAAAATTTTTGACACAATGATATTTCCTATCTTAAGCTACAACAGTCAGATATGGGGGATGCACACTAAACAGGATTTTAAAACTTGGGATAGTTCCCTAATAGAAAAAATTCATCTCAAATTTTGTAAACGTTACTTAGAAGTGAACAATAAGGCCTCGAACATAGCTTGCAGAGCGGAACTTGGAAGATTACCTCTAATTATCCCAATTAACCAGAGAATTATGAAATACTTTGTCTATCTAAACAACAAAGACAATGACTCAATTGTCAAACAATCTTTCCTTATGTCGAAGAATTTACACTCTAACAATAACTCCGGATTTTATTCCAATTTTACGAATTTAATAGAACACTACCATCTTCCCAATTTCGACCCGGAATCCCTAGATAATGATAGAATTCAACGATACATAACCAATATGAAAGAGACATATATATCTTTCTGGCGACACAGCCTGGAACATTCAAGGAAATTAGAATTCTATAAAGTTTTTAAAGAGGAATACTCTACATCTGATTATCTACAACAGTTAAAAAATTTTGATGAAAGACGAAATTTGGTGAAGTTTAAATTAAGTAATCACAAACTTATGATTGAACTTGGAAGATATCAGACTGACCATATACCCAGAGAAAATAGACTATGTCCATTGTGCAAGTCAAATAAAGTAGAAAATGAAACACATTTCTTATTCGATTGTAGCAAATACTCTTTACAAAGGCGGACATTCCTAAATCGAATCAATGAAATAATACCTGACTTTGAAACGAAATCAACCTCAGAAAGTATCCAACTTCTTATGAACTCTAATAATTATCATGTAAATAAGCTGGTGATGAAGTTTATTTCTTCATGTATGAATACACGTGATGCATTGTTATTATCAAGTAAAAGTGATGTAACTTAATTAAGTTTTAATACGATCGAATAGGATAGTTTTGTTACTTTTAGTTTAAATATGCTTTTGCAATACTGTAAATTGTGGCGGTCATGCAAATAAAGCAATTTATTATTATTATTATTATTATTATTACTACTACTACTACTACTACTACTACTACTACTAATACTACTACTACTGCTGCTGCTGCTGCTGCTGCTGCTGCTGCTGCTGCTGCTACTGCTGCTGCTGCTGCTGCTGCTGCTACTACTACTACTACTGCTGCTGCTGCTGCTACTACTGCTACTACTACTACTACTACTACTACTGCTGCTGCTGCTGCTGCTGCTGCTGCTGCTACTACTACTGCTGCTGCTGCTGCTGCTACTGCTGCTGCTGCTGCTGCTGCTACTGCTGCTGCTGCTACTACTACTGCTACTGCTACTGCTACTGCTACTGCTACTGCTACTGCTACTACAACTACTACTACTACTACTACTACTACTACTACTACTACTACTACTTCTTTTACTACTACAACTACTACTACTACTACTACTACTGCTGCTGCTGCTGCTGCTGCTGTTGCTGCTGCTGCTGCTGCTACTACTACTACTTCTACTGCTGCTGCTGCTGCTGCTACTACTACTACTACTTATACTACTACTTCTATACCACTCACTACTATACTACTACTACTACTGCAACTGCTGCTGCTTCTCTCTACTACTAGAAAATCTCAGTTTACTGCATTATCCAAGTCATTAGTGGCTTTAAAAATAGAGTGAATAGAGTGAAGGAATAAATACATTTGACATTCAATTTCGTTCGCCCATCATTGGTAATATCATCCTAATATTACAATTATTTGCAAGAGATTTATTTTAATCAATCCTGAGGTTAGCCTCATCTATTGAACTGCTGCAAGTTATATGTGTCGGATATTTGCGACTACACTTAGAAGGAAATTAATCTCGTTCCTTCCATGTGACTTTCTTTTGTTTTGTCAATGGAACAGTCCTGTTCGATTCCAAATCTTGTTGTTACCAAATTTATTTTAGTCAAATTTGATGTCTAGACCTGGTTTTAATAACTAGTAGGTGGGATTTGCGGTCGATAAATCCATCGGAGGTTTATATATCTGTATTTACTAGGGCTGCCCTCCATAACTGTAAATCAGTTCATATTTTAAGGAAGTAATTTTTATTCAAAGCATTGAAGTCGTTATCAAATGTAAAACAATAAATATTGAGCATTTTGCCCGTCAGAAATATAATAAAAGTGATGAAGTGTATGAAGTGTTTTGCTCCTTGTGCCAAACCTTTCAAGTGAGTATTTTGCTCTGCCAGTATCAATCGAAGACGTGTTTTAATTTGGAGAGTTTTCAGTTTTAAACCGATTGCGTGCCTTGCTGGGACGAGTCGTGTGCTTGATAAGCTAATTTGAATAAAAATTTTGATAACAGAGAAAAATATTTTAACTTACATTAAAATTTTCTTGCTCGGTTTTGAGATATGAGCTGTAGAGCATGATTATGGTTTGAAAACATTTTTACTTTTTATCAATAGAAAAAAGTGTAAACCTTTATTTGACAACTTATACTTATACAGGTAGATATATTGCTTTCTATTCTATCAGATCACTAGCATTTGTCAGATTTTAGGCAATGAAACATTTATAAGTATTAAAAAATATGTGTATAAATTTGGATCTTGGTATTTCTTATCATTGCTATCAGATAGCTTTATATCTTTTCCTTTCTATCTTCGTTTTGTTTGCTAATTCCCCTTCTCTTGTAGTAAGCCTTGGCACTCACACTGGATTTGCAGAGGCCTGTCGCGAATAGAACTGACACGCATAAAAGAATATTCATTTCCGAAAGTTTTTGGTATTAATACTCATTTTCAAAGAAGCGATTAAAGAGGACCCACTTACCTCAGAGTTTTACTGCATGCTGTGCTAATTATTTCTCAATTTTCGATGATTTGTAAACGTTACTAGTAAATAGCCGTGGAGTATTGCATAGTCTGACTTATGAAACAAAACCTTGTCTCTTATAATATAAATGTATACAGGTATAGAGAGATACTTTAGAAACACCGAGAATTTATTTCGTGATATGACATAACAAACAATTTCATTGCCTTTTAGCTTAAGGGATACATAGTACAACAAAGAAACATATTCTTTTAGATAAGAAATCTTTTAAATCATTCGATTTTTGTAATAGAAAATGTTTCACGCGTGGAAACGTTTTTACGTTTACATTCCCCCTTGAAACGAAGAACAGTTCCTCATTTGCCGCGATTTAAAATATACATAAAGTATTTCACAGGAACAAAACTATGTAATTTCTTTTGTAACCCGTACTGTTCTTCCGATAAACCACACTTAACGCGTATAAAGATATCAAATTTGTACAATGAATTTTATATACTTTTCCAGATATGATCTTTAAGGAAAGCTCAAACCTTCGTTCTACCGCTGCAAGGCGAAGTAAAGTTTTAAATTCAAACTTGAGCTAGTTTTCATTTTCTAAGTTGCTTTGTTTTTATTCCAGTAGAATTCTATAAATGTACACTCTTCTAAAAACAGAAGCCTGATGATGAGTTTCGAATGCTAAGTGTATATAATGCAAATCTACTTTCGTTTGACTTCTTTTGTGCGAGAAAGACAAAAAAAGACAGCGGAACAGAATAATTATAAAAAGATGTCTTGGCCACAATAGACGTTGTTTGTTTTTATCACTTCGAGGGCTGCCTAAAGCGAAAATTCCCACGGGCTATTTCATGTAAACATATTTCTTTTTCTTCGTTTTTTTATTAATAGTGTTTATCATTTCTTGCCAAACCTCTTCAATTCTTTTTTTGAGACTGACTCCGCCACTCAACATTGCACTGAATTTCACATTTTCACAGAAGGGATAACTTGAAGTATAAAATCTTTTCGTCACTTATTGTGTTGGCAAATGTTTTCTTCGTCCATTTGCTTTCTCGTAGCAGATGTTTTGGCTTTTGTGTGTTCATTTCCTTCTACATTATTAGGAATAACTAAGACAAGGCAGGAAAAAAACACAGTAAAACCGAGAGGTTTACGGACGATGTTTTTTCAGTATCAAACATTCGATGCCTTAATTTAACAGCTTGTAAAAATCTCGTGTTGTGCATTCTAGGTAGCAATCGACTCTCCGGCCTTGATCACTTATTTTCCCGCCATTTTGACACGGTGATTGTTTTTCGTAATACCGCCAGCTGAGATATAACAAAGCCAAAGCAAATTAACAAACATATCTGGGAGTCCTCTCGGAGGAAACTCTGGCTAAATGTCATTTTACTGAAAAAAAACGTTGCTATTTTTTGCCATAGACTCCGGCGTACGCTTCAGTAGCGATCCCCTCATTTGTGGTCAGTGTCGTTTCAATCTGTTTCTTGTACAGAGTGTGTACATGATTATATTTCACCGGCTCAAGAATTGAATCAAGGGTACATATTGCGATTTTAAGAGGCGCTTAAGACCGTGCAATCCAATACCAACATATACAGAAGTCTTTTTGATCTATCAATATAATTGTTGAAGTTAACACAGGTCTGTGTACATTCATTCACAACATGAAGCATTTGGTTCTTCAATTGCCGTGTATTGCTTCTAATTGTCTTGACTCTTGTCCATTTCTTTATTTCATATCGCACATATCAAACATCTACAACACAAAAAATGCTTTCCTTCGAGACGACAACGAAACTCAGTGCTCTTGTGGCCGATTGAAAAACAATTGTTCAATTTTTAAGCTTGATACATGAAGTCAGCAGTTACAAAGATTGGCGGAAAACGTAGAAAAGGAAAACGACAAAATTGTCAGGTTTTTTGTCGATGTTAATTCGAATGTTCGACAAATAGAGCTGAATGATTATCTAAAGTTCTTTCAAACCGGACTAACCTTTGCAGTGCGTGATTTTCATTAAATAAATTCGTCTCTTGCCTCTCTGCAAAATTAGGGGGAAAAGGAATTCCAATCTTATGCTAAATAGATTTTGTGGTTTAATCTGTTATTTTTTTTTTTAGTTTTCGGAACTGAATATATTTAAAATTTCTTTTGTTTACATTTTTTACGAATTGACATTACCAGGTAGTTACGTTAATGATTTGACTTTATTTTGAAATTTCCAAGATTATTCCAAATTTCACAAGATTAGAAGCTATTGTTATTTAACTCGGCTAACAATCGACTTTTTGAATCTAACACATAGTCCATTGATAGCCCTGCCTCAACTCAAAATATCCGCTAACAGGGCGTCGAGATTGTCCGCGTATTTTGCCTTGCGTCTTTACGGAAAAAGGATTTAATTTTAATTTTCGATTACATCGTATTCTCTTCCGTCACGTCGGCAAGACATAATGGAGCCGTTCGCACCTGTTTTTATAGTTTTTGATTATATATACTTTTTCTTATTGTAGTAAAATTAAAAAAAGACACGTTTTCGGCGGAATACTTCACACCAGTCAGTATCTATGTCCTTTATATTCCTTCTTAAAACCTTCATCAGATTTTATGAAAAATCGAGTCGAATTTGAAATTTATTTTGTTGAAGCCATAAATTGATTCTCCCGGAAACTCGGCCGGAACAATACTTGAGGAGAAATGTGACTCCGAGTAAAGAAATTGTGTTCATCTCGACCGCGACCAAAGTGGCGCCACTACAAAACACCAGCAGACCAATGGGCTTATTTAGTTCCGTTTCTATGCAAATGACCTGGTGCTGGAAACTATTTCAGCCAAGGCAACGAAAGATGTGTTGCAAAGACTGTGCGAAAAACAATCCGTAACGACCTTTTTGTGAAGAGTTCACCCGTAATAAATTCGCTCGTCTTTATTTGCGTTGTATTCGATTTCGGGCGCAATTATTTGCTAGCAATCAGAATTCAATAGTTTGGAAAAATTCGTCGAAGCGAGCAAATATTCATCGGGTTCGTCAGTTCAGTTCGAGCTCAGTTGTTTAACTAAAACTGTTCTTGTTGATAGCGTTAATCTTTTTTGTACCTACTCCAAAAATGTTATCCTCTAGTAAGACAAATCGGAAATCCTTTAAGCGCGACAGTTCAGCTTAGGGATGGACAATCCACAGCTTAGGATTAAACGCTCCATTAGAGAAAGGAAATTACAGTCAGTCCCTCAAAGTAGGAGGTCTGGTGCCGAGGTATCCGTAAATGAGGTGTTTGACAAGTGAATATGACAGATAATTAATATATGAATTAGTTGGGCTGGCTACAACAATGGCATCGAATCATGAGCAGACGATCAAGAGATATGTTTGACAACGGTGAATGGTTTTTTAAATCCCCGAGTTGAACTAAGAAAACAAAAGCTATTATTCCACGTTGTGTTGGGCACAAATGTTTTCAATGGGGACTTTGTTCTGCTATTCAAAGGGAAAATTTCTCGGGTAAATATTTTTCATTCCAATTTGTGTCAATATCATGACCTCTCTAGTTTTCAACATCGCGGCTCGTCTGGGTTTTGGTGGAGGTTGAGGGTTCCTTTCATCAAGCGATAGTGTGATACCGACCCCGACACTATCTCGCCATTTGGTGACCGCTGAGGCGGAGCTTGTAACTAGAACGTGCTAAATCTCGTTTGCTTCCTTTCACAAATTTCTGCTAATTATATCGAAGTGTTTGAGGTTCAATGAGATCCAGCCCCAAATCCACCCTTTTGTTTTGATTCAAATTTGCTTGTTGTTGCGTCGCCAGGCATTGAGAATTGAACAATGCTTTTCACATTGCCCTCTCTCGGCGGGCACGGATTTGACGGGAATAAACACCGTGCTTATTTGAATGGCGACCTCCATTCAGTAGCAAGGCCAACGATCCTGGAACATATTCATTTCGTGAAATTATCGTGTAGATTTATTTCACACGGACCCAAACAGATATCCACGCGCCTCTCAAGACGAACGCTAGCAGATATTGCTTTAGTGACTTTCCACGTGTGTGAATAAACGTGAAATACAAAAGTCATCTGTCACTTGAATCAATAACAGCTACGAGGTATTTGCTAGTGACGGCCCCGAAATCTTGATCTCTAATCTCTTGCTGGGCTCTTCGTTCGTGATCGGGAAGCAAAGATCGCGAGACCGTTCTATGCATTTCGAAGAGTGTACTAAAATTTTCTCTGTGGTCAATAGTTCTTAACATACACCTGCGTTTATCACTGTTTCAAATCTAAAAAAACGCGCAAAGTTTGACAAGTGGTGAAAGGTGGGCGACCAATGACGAGTTTGGCATTCACAACTGGGCACCAATTTGTAAAATTGGTGGTTTGAGCCTCCGGCCAATAAACTACCGGACAATGACAAGCCGAGTCACGTGGCATTGTACGAGCTGGCTGCACCAATGAATTGATCCCTCCAGAGAGATCGGAATTTTGAAGTATTCGGTTCGTCAGCTGGCAGTGTCGCTCAGTTAGTAATCCCATTTTGGTTGATATCACCGACTGTGTCTTGTGTAGCTTCCTTGGGAATGAGCGAGCAGGATCTTCAACGTATGTACTAATTCGATGCGATGCCCTGCTCGTCAAAATAAACTTTGTCTCAGCGCCGTGGCTCTCTTGGACGCTCAGAAGTATTTCCTGTCACGCTTTAGACCAAGGAGCTCTTAAGTTTTGTTTTGTGTTTCTTTTGCAGAGAAGCGTCGAATATCCATGTGTGTCGGCTGCGGCTCTCAGATTCAAGATCAGTACATTCTCCGCGTAGCACCCGACCTGGAATGGCACGCTGGCTGCCTCAAATGCGCTGATTGCCACACGTATCTGGACGAAACTTGTACGTGTTTTGTGCGAGACGGAAAGACGTACTGCAAGCGTGATTATGTTAGGTAAGCCAGACCAGTCTACTGCTGAGAAATCAGGATCTGAGACCTGCCGGGTGCGATCAAACTCTGTTCCAGTTTTGACCGCCGGCGCTTTCAGCAGACCGTGTTCTTCTTAGGATTATGGCAGCTTATTACAAACACTGACGGCATATTATTCCGGCGAAGGAATCAATGTTGTTAATTAGGAAGACAGAGTAGTTGTTTGATGCTTATGACCGTATTGTCTTCACAAAGCCATCGTATAAGCCACTCGCTAGTTATTTGCCCTGATTTCCCCCGCTGTGTACAGTCGCGCAAAGTTATTTTATTATTTTATATTCCGTGGATTTCATGGAAGCTAATTATAAAGAAATTCACACGGTTACCGGACGGCTGGAGTTCAGGAAATTTAGTTCACACAAGTTATATTCTGACTCCGCCTCTTTCTTATTGTGGGCAAGCGAGGCGGGAAAGTTTGCCAACTCGACAAGCAGGAGGCTAAAAGTACAATTTAGATTTGTGGTTTTCTTTGATTTCGCTTTCGATCGCGAGCTTGTAAACCGTACGGGCTTCACGCGCGGGTACATCAGGCCAAACAGCGAATGGGAACATTTTACAAACTCGCATTGACGGGTCACTTCGGATACATATGAAACCGAAACAGATATATTTGCGAAAGTCGTTCTTGCGAAGCGCATTATTTGCTTTCCAGCTATTCAACAATATTTCTTCTTTCCTGCTCTTCAGGTTATTTGGCACAAAGTGCGCCAAGTGCTCTCGGTCGGTGACCAAAAACGATTTCGTGATGAGGGCGAAGAATCAAATCTATCACATAGACTGTTTTCGCTGCATCGCTTGCAGCAGGCAGCTAGTACCAGGCGACGAATTTGCGCTACGGGAGGACGGGTTATTTTGCAAAGAGGACAACGAAATTGTGGAGAAAGCTACCGCTACAGCACAAGCGGCTCATGCCCGAGGAGGGCAAAGATCCTCTTCTCAATCATCAGGTACGTTCGTCTGTTTCTGCTCCCAGTTACTGCTTCGATGCGGTAGGTCTTGTCAGTAAGCATATCACAATCTAATCAAATTGGGCTTGATAACACTATTAGCGACTCGGATTGACTCTGCACGTATCCAAGGTAAATTTTCAACTAAACGTGTTCGAGTTGACTAAAGAGACAAGCCTCAGCTTTTTCTTGGCTTTTGTTTTGATTAGTGTTATGACGCTAAATTTAAGACCGGTTTGTAGCTGGGCAACTTTGCTTTCGGCGATCGTGCCGTGCGGTGTCACAGATCAAACCCGGGAGACATGTAAGAATATTATAACCCGTTCAGTCATCGCTAGTAGTTAAATTCAGAATTGAATGTTTGTTGGTAATATCTTCGCTTCTCAATTATAAGGTTCAACACGCATAAGTACTTCTGACATTTATTTCCGATCATACAGTTTCCGTGATGGCAAATTGGATAGCCTATACACAGCATTGGCCTGTTAAAATACTGCTCAGTGAGCTCAGGTCTTTAGTTTGAGGCCAGAAGATTAGCTTGTAGCTGTAACAACTTTGTTACAAATGACTATGGGTGTCTTAATTCCTTCTCAGAAGTACAAAGATTTCCGCAGGAAAATACAAAAACTTAAGCTGAAGGATGTTTGTACGAGAAGTATAATTGCGAGAGCGGAGTGTAGTGCTTTGTGCATTTGAGCACATATTCCATTTATAGACTTCATATCCCGGTATTGTCACTGCGAAGTATTCCCCTTAAAATATTAGTTTCGACCCTCAAAATATTAGTTTCGATCGCGAGTGGAGCGTGAGACTAAGTTTACCATAATAATACCTTCACAGTGCACTCGAACGGACAGCCCGATGGCTCGCCAACACGGCGTGGAAAATCCGAGAAAACGACTAGAGTACGGACCGTGTTGAACGAGAAGCAATTGCACACACTAAGGACTTGTTATGCGGCGAACCCTCGGCCAGATGCAATGATGAAAGAACAGCTCGTCGAAATGACTGGCTTGAGTCCTCGAGTTATACGCGTCTGGTTTCAGAATAAACGCTGTAAAGACAAGAAAAAGTCCATGATGCTGAATAAAACGTCTTCGCACCATCAGCACCAGGGAGCGGGCTCTGATGACGGGCAGGTAACGCGTTGAATTTCAACTTTTTTGTTTTCCCGTTTGCGATGGGCGCGCGAGCGAATCTTGTCAGCAGCGCAAACACTTTGTTCTGTCACCACAAAGACGGAAACAAGAATACTATTTACGCACAGGTGGTTAATCGAGCTTGGCGAGCAAACGCAAGGCTTTCTTCCCTCTGTTTCGTTGTCTATGAAAAGCATCTTTCGCCTTGATTCGAATCTTTTTCATTGCCTTCACCGAGCAAGGATGTTTCTTGTTAACATAATTGGAAGAATTAGCCAGAAGGTGTTAATTTTAGATTGTTAGGCTTCACAGCTGGCTTGACGGGTCTCCGATATTTTAGAGATTCAGTCAAACACGAATGTCCCCCAACTTCCTCGTTAAGCTATCGACCACCCATTGGAATTGTTTGTTTATTTCGGAGCGATCTCGGTTCTGGAGAAAGCGACGTTTAAGGTCGCTTTGTAAATCATTCAACCTTTTTGAATATGAATGTACAACAAGTGTGGCCTATTATAAAATCATCCTTGCTTGCTGATGGACTTGCCGGCGCTCTCGCATCTGCCGTTTTTATTATCATACGCTCTCACAGTTGTCTTATGTAAACTAGAGTTGATGCACTGCATTCTTTGACTCCGTGATTCGGCTAATGATTTACTCTGCTTGCCTGTTGTACCTTACTCGTTACGCGCAGCATTCAGCCAAAAATGCAATTACCATTACTCTCAGTGGGGAACCAAACTGTATACGTTTCAGAAAGGCAAACATAGCTTCATTGAAGTCATAATAATTGACGCTATTTTATGGCCTTGTTTTTAATCAGAATGTATCTTTGTGCCGTTTTTACATAGAGTCCGACGGGTAGCTCTCCAAACGCACTCTCCAGTCGATCGCTACCGCCATCAGCTATTTCGGGTGTTCAGACTTACTCTTCGAATATAACTCCACCTTCGCTAAGACCGCCAACTGATGTTGCGATGGGCGATATTCCCAGTTATCAACCTTGGAAGGCCCTGAATGAATTCGCCTTGCACAACGACATGGACCAAGGTCCGTTTCAACAACTGGTAAGCCTATAAACTAAGGAACACTCAGCTAACATTTCATCATTTTATTTGCGATGTGGTTCTTTTGTCCTTTCTAACGCTGTTTCAAATCTCGTTCCACCCGCGTGAAGCTGAACATCTTGAGCGGTTTAAATGGCCCAATTATACGGCTGCAAAGCGCTCTTAACGCAAGCAAGCGTTTAACTGAAAATGGCATGAACGAGCGGAAAACCCTTGTGTCAAAATAAATTTACGGTAAAAATTGTCTACCCTAAGGGGACCATTAATCCAACAAGCCAAGCGTATATACATCGAGGCAGTCTTGTGTTTTTTGTGTTTGTGACAAGATAATTGCTCCCCTTTCTGAATAGAAGGCTTGCCTATTTTGCATAACTAGATTCAACGTCTTCGCTCAAAGCAACCAGAACTGAATTGCAAATTTCCCTTGTTCAAATCCTCTGTCGACCCAATAGTACACTGCAGCAAAGTAATTTTAGCGGTCTTTGCGCCTATTGGCTTCACAACGGGTCTTTTCAGAAGGGTTTTACTTCTCTCTTCATAAGCCATTATTTCAAAGCTCAAACTATTTTTGCTTGAGGCTTAAATGAAAATTTTAAAAATGCAGTGCCTGATTTGTACTTAACTTAAATGTAGTTGTTTTATTTTGGGTTGTTTCCATCGTTGTAACGAGACGACCACCGTTAGTGTGATGTAAAGAAAGCAGTTATGGGAAAGTGAAATTTGCCAGTTTTGTATGGCATTGTGCTTTGTACTAATTGCCTCACACCTTTCACAACAAAGACTTCTCGGAAGAAACGAAAACTTGGCCTTGTGTATTTTTCTCACTGCTAAGCGGAAACTACGTAAAAAGCTACAAAGTTTGGCTCGGAAACTTTGCCAGCTACATCGGTCCAGCAAAATCTCCTCAATTCACTGCGATGATATTGCGAAATTTCCAAATTCTTTGAAATAAACTCACACCCATAATGAAGAAGCCACCGGCAAGACATTGTTATTTATAAGCTGTATGGACACCTTTTAAAATGCGAAGATAAAACCTATGACCATAGTACGGTGTTTGTCAGTTTATCTGTATGCAAAATGTAACCAGAGTCACGGCTAATTTACGCACATTTTCATCTTTCAAATTATTCTTCTTGCTCTTTGTATTTCTCGGCTTTCCTTTTGCTATAACGTTATAATATTGATTATCAAAGGCGGACATTTTTTTCCTTCAAATTTCAAGCCATCGCTTCGTTTGTCAAATTGAAGTCTTTGTGTTCATAAATTTAGGAGAGCTGGTAGTCGGTTCCTCTGAAACTTAAACATTTAATCAATAACAAAGACGTTTTTTGACCTTTTCCTAACAGCGGGATATTTGTTGAGTTAATCGCGATAAACATCTACTTCCCAGCGTGCGGTAAAAGAGTTCATTTAACGAAAACAATGAACACATGCGTAAGGTTCTACACTATGCAATGGTAGCATTTTTCTACACAAAAATCGAAACGTGTGTCACTACGTGGAAACAACTGCAAAACAGAAAGTTGAAACTCAACTCTCTTCGCGCTTCTCGCTAAAAACGAAGGGCCGGTTTGATAGAATGAAAGCTAAAAGGGGTACCCTAAATCTTGAGTCTTACTGGAATGGGCTCGACCACAATTCCAGTGTTAAAATTAATCGTACATGTGTCATTTGAAGAATTCATGATTTGTTTGTTCCCGTTGTGTGGATGGAACAATTCGCGCGTTTGGCGCAAAGGTTTTCTTTCCATTAATTAATCGTCAGTGACTCTTTCTTTCTATTTCTGTTGTTAGGTGCAGTTTTCGGAGCAGGCGCCACATATGGTATCGCGACCGCATGAAGGAATAGGAGCGAATTAATTCCTCCGCCGATTTCAACAAGGCAACTTTTAAACAGGGACTGAATTGCACATATGACTATTGCGCTCGCTTTCCGGAAATCTTAATTTATTTCTTCTATCGCAAGCAACAAACATTCTGTAAAGTGTAAAGTTCATGACAATTATTGCAAGGGACGTCACATTGTACTCTTGTGTTGGCAATGTATATATTTTATGGGATAAGTTTTACGTGTTGAGAGAGAAGCTCTCAATAAAAAAAATAGTGTACAACGGTGTGAGTGAGTGTTGGTGTAATATTCGTCTTTCTCCCTTTACGGTCGCAGACTTTTCCATTATTTCTTCAATGCTTCAAGACATTTAGAAAGAGTCCTTACTTTGCGGAGAAATGAACGAAGGCATTTTTTAACGAAGTGTGCTCTGTCTGAAACTCATCTCGCGCATGTTGCGGTAGAGATACCTATCTTCGGCTCGTGCTGTTTTCCTAAATGTTTTGAAAACAAATGAGACAAGTTTCTCTTTTGGCGGGCTGTTGTGATGAAGCCTTTCATGTTCTGTTCTTGAGTTTCCGCGATGGTGGAGGAAAAAGGCTGACACAATTGGTTTGGGAGCTTAACCTTTGTCGCAGATGTCCCGAGCATACTATAGTTGTCCAAAGCGTACTGTACCGACGATTCACGTTCATCAGTATTCTCAAGTAATTAAAGTAAAAGGCGTTCAGATGTTCAGAATTGTTTGAAGGAAAATTTCTTACAGACACCGTGGAGCCAGTGGAACCTAAAATGTCAGCTGGTATTTTGCAAGTTTGACATTTCAAACCCCGCCTTATTTTGCCTTCTGCTTCATAATGTCAATCCCCTTTCTCTTTCCTTCCTTTCTAGATACTATAGATAATCAGATAAATTGCCCACGAAAAGGGAGTGATGAATAGATGTATATAAGTATACATCTCCATCGTTCATCACTTTCAATGGAAAAGGCGGGGTGGAATGGTTAAAAGTCGATGTTTATCAAATTGCTCGCGGACTAAATCGTTTTAAAAGTCAAACTATCTGGCTCAAGGATATTGTGAAACTTGCTTAAATCGCACCTGCTTCAGCACTTTCGTGCGTTTTGCCCTCGTAGCCTCGGGCGAGAGGAACGAAAGAATGGAATTTTTTTGATAGGTTTTTTTGTTGTGAGTTATTATTCTGTGCATTGCTTCTGACAGCCATTGTAAGATACATGTGATTTCAAACTGTTTGAAATTGTGTGTTTCTTAGGAAAAGCCTTCCTGTTTTTTTTTTCTTTTCAATTATGCGGGTTTTGGCGCGTGGTTTAGCACTGTATGCCCACGATTTCGCCACGAATCCTGTTCTTCACGTGCTGCAAAAGTTTGCGTGAGGTTATTGTCTTGCGTGCTTGATATGTAGACAAGGTTGAACTAAACAGATGACCTTCTAATGCCTACGTACATTAATAATTGCTACTCTTTTAAATATTTTTTTCGCCACATTGTGCCGTGTTTTGATTCGCATCATGACAAACAAAAACGTAAGATTCACGATTCCAAGGAAAGATAATGTCTGGTGTGTAAAAAATCGAACAGAAAAATACACACTGTTTACATAATCTCGTATCTCTTTCGTCATCAAAGTTGGGCTTGGAAGATCTGATTATAATTTCATCGCCAGTTGATATATTAGATTTATTCTTTCGTCAGCTTTACCTCAATTTCGTTTCATTATAAAGACAATTATAAACCTAATGGGATATTTTCTCGCAGAAAATTACCTCTCTTGGACCATTTTATGCAGGTTGTGATAACTACAGGAAAATTAGTCCAGAGCCTTAAATTTAGGATATGCTCGCTGAATTGCAGATTTAGATGGATTTAGAATTTTGCGAACTGTAGCAAAGGATCTTTTGCATAAACATTCTTATATTTGCTTTTCGAGGGCCTGACATTTTGTAAAAGTTAAAATTAATAGCACTTCTTGTGCATACTAGAGAGTATAAATAGCAAATTCTTGCATGTGATAAACTATGTTCCCTCGAAACGACACGCAACACCTTTTAGCTGATTTTACAGAATTAAGACTTTCATTTGTCGTTTATATCCTTCAGAAACTCGATTGGGAAATAATGTAAACGCGAGAAAAGTGCACATGTCACAAATTTCGAAATATACAGTCCCATATGGTATAAATTCTAACGCCCGAGCCGAGTCTGTTTGTAGCAACATGAGCAGTACTTTACCCCAAGAAAAATAAATCAGCAAGATTTTATCTGATATGCAGAATTTCCCAAAAATAGTCAAATATTAAGGAAGAGTGAATTTTTTAATTGCCAGACTGACGGAAAAGGCCGAAAATTTCCTTTCAGAATTTGCAAATTACTGTCGCGTGCACAAAGCGATAAACTTTTGAACCGACAGTTCCGCATAATTGCAACATAATGCAAAGAGACATAGCGTGTTTATTCAATCTTTGCTGCGTTATATTTACAATTCAGTGCACATTTTCAAGGCCTGCTTTCTACTTAAATCATTCACTCTTTGTTCAAAGAAATTCGTGGTCGCAAGGCTTTCGCCGAGAAATATTTTCATGTTGAAATCAGAAGGACAATATAATGTTAACTAGAGTACTTGAGATTCTACTGACTTCCGAAGGGTTAGGCGGGCATCGTCATTAACCACTTTTATTGTAGACCGAGTTACCCTCAGGCTTAAGACTCATTAGAGACGCAAATAATTTGAATGTTCGTCTGCGTATAAACTTATGTTTAGCTAACTTAAACCAATCAATGTACCCTTTGGCCATTATTTAGTATTTTATTATATTATTACATAAACCACAACCGCTTTACAGCTCGTCCTTTCCCAGATAACGAACTAAATAAATCTGTTTTCAGTTTTACTCTAGTGTTGAGCCCAAAATTTCACTCGTCAACAGCTTCCATTCCTAGAAGCTTGAACTTCATGTTTCACAATACCACAACAATAATACCGGCCTCTAACTTTCAGTTAAATTATCTAATCTGCGGCACAAACTCCGGAAAAATTATGACCAATAGCTGACAGCAAGTCTCTCGAAAGTCTCATTTCACTTCAGTATTCCGTTTTGTAGTTGTTTTTTTTGTGTGTGTAAATACGACTAAACTGAACTGTTTTACAAGAACAAAGTATCATCAGCTTTCATTGATTGATCGTATTTTATTGTACTAAACTGAACTGAAAGACATTCATCCAAATTAAATAGCTCGAAAACAGCCTACCAAGTCTTGCCACACTCAACTCAACCATTTTATACTCGAAACGAACTTAGAGTTCCTAACTGACGTAACGCAACATATTTTTATAATTTATAATTATATAATTTTATATATATATTTTTATTTTTGTTATCATTTTCTAATTTCAGTTTAACTGCCGTGTACTAATACTCCGAATATAAGAAAGAAATCAAGATTTCGTGATCCAAAGCAATATTTTCGTTGCCTGTATAGCTTATTTCTTGCTAGATAATATTGGGGGTTACAACCTATGTGGTGCTTCTAAGTCAGATGATGTTGTTTTACTAAAAAAATACTGTTTAAATTTTAGTAGGTCTTTCTAGCTACTTAAGTCATTATTACGTTTTATTGATGGTTTTATGGCGGGGAATTGATTAAAGCGCTCATTTCTGTCGCCATACACTTCAAGAACGTTGCTGGAAAGTTATATTCAAGGACTGAATGTTGATTCAAGGGTTTCTGAGATGAAATTGGTGAAGTATTGCATGCTACTGAAGTTTTCAAGCGGTTCTGGTTGCTTGATATTAAAGGGATAACATATGATACGGAACGCGAATAATAAAACTCACCGCAAAGAGAAACGATAAACACTTGGCTGACATTCATAAGGTTTACAAAATCCCCTGTCTTTAATCTGCCCGGTCTTGGCGGTTCACACCTTCACAGAAAGCCAAAAGGGGTTATGGAAAACTAATCTCATCTTATTTCTCGCCGCGAGTGTTGCTCCGTTTCACGCGTGCTATATTTTTCGGAAACCGCGCTGCCAAACTTCCAGCCTGTCTCACTCAACAGTGAAATTGATAACCATGCTATCATGTCATGAAGATTGCATTGCCCGTCGCGTCAAGATCGCTATATTCCGATAACAAGACTCAATGAATGGCATTTACTCGCTAAATGATATAAGATGCTTACACGTTATCCTTTTAGCACCCCTGTCTAAGCGACAAATAGCTCTTTCCGGCTTCCAAGCGCGACAAGAAATAATCTTTCTTTAAGCGTCCATGCGGAAAGCTCTGCTTTATGTGCATTCACAATCTAACCCTTATCCTGTCAACCGATATTCGACTGATAAACCCCGCGATGGGACACAAAACACACGTTCCCAGCAACCTTATCTAAACAAAGAATCTCGATTGCTGAGCTCCAGACACGGCGTGTTTTGGCTTTGTCGGCAAGTAATTTAGCATCGGCAATGCGGTTGTCCTGTTTGCCAAAACATTTCCCGCCATAGTCCACGTTTTGTCGGCGAAGGTATCCGTGGAATGGTTAGGTCGCTGTGGGCTGGGTTTGCAAAAACATTCCTCAAGCCGAATTTAGACGCCTTGACCCAATAGCTGTTTACTGAAAAAACAAGGCTAAGGACTGCATTGTTCTCATACAGTGTCGCGTTTCCGATCGCTCGCCTGTTTGCAAAAGTGTGCCATTGTTTTGCGTGGGAAAAACTCCACTTGGAAAAACATGCCCTGAAGATGGCGTGATTCTCTATGTAAACTCCTCGAAGATGTAAAGCAGTCCGCGATCAAACCTCGTGGCAGCGAGTTAACCCCTCGTGACCTCATTTAATCATTTTTTTATTCATTCTTTGCCAATTATCTGTCGAGCACACTGGCTTCATGGGCACGCGGTTGTTTCCTGCGTTAAGAACATTGTGCAATAAAGCAACATCGTAAACTTTTCAGGAATGCGATGTGCAAACAAACGCAATTTTCTACATTCTTTGCCGCTTTGCACGCGGTTTTTTCCCACGTGAATTTCGTCACTGTCTATTCTAATTCAAAACGTTTGCACAACTGTAAATATTTTAACAGACTGCAGTGGGTTAGAACAGAAAGGAATTTAGATCCCACTTGTGATACATGTCTTTGTGGTCTAGGCGTTCGTCATGATAACCGTAAATCCATTGACATGACAAAAAGATCTTTACAAGGTCACTGCATGTATTTACATTTCGATTAGAGAAACAGAAAAGATAATCTAGATAAAATAGGGCTATCATCAAGAAAACACAGGAGGTTGTCACGATCTTCAGTACAGACTATTTTTAAACACGGCCAGTTGCAGATTAACAGTAGATTGATCTGACTTGCGAAAACTGAACCCTACAAAACACTGCTTTATCTGGGCGCGGTTAAAACGATCAGTGTTCCGGGCATTAGATAAAGATTATTTGAATCACGGATACTAAAGGCAGTGTATAATTTGAAACAAGAGTTAAAAGAATTACCCGGAAACCACACACTGAACATTTTTAGAATAAAATGTTGCAGCCGATTCTCTCCAGGCGAATGAACCCACGCCTGAGACATTTTTAGCTTTAATCCATATTTACATTTTTTTTCTGTAAGATACGAGAAAAAAAATCCTGAGCCACCCACGAATCTAGTCTAGAAATTTCACCTTTGAGTGACGGAGTGTCTAAAATTTTGATAAACGATATAATCCAAAGAAAATCCAAATTTAATCCGCTGGGCTCGTTCTGGGCGTATCAAAAACATTTTTACAACTAGTTAAACTACAGGCAATTCAGTCAAAATAATGGGATCTTTGGAAAAGTTAACATTCAAACGCAAGTTTTTTTAACGCTAAAAACTGGAGCATCTCTTTGTCCGATTCCAGAAACTTACTTTCTGATAACAGAATTTATGACGGTATTATAAATTCGAAACAACAACACATTTCGTGTGTTGTGGTTGGTTTAAGAGCATTGGCCATTTATTATCTTCACAAAAAAATAATCAGTTCTTTTAATGCGGATCATTCGCCCACGTGTTTCAGGCTAGCAAATTTGCCAAAACAAATACGGCAATGAACACGGAATTAAACCTCACACCATATGCGTCCGTCTCAAAGAAACAATTATTTATGTCATGAACCATGCAGTTGGCTTGAGAGCCAAGAAAAAGGTATAGGAGGGGAACGCACAAAACACATCAACTGAAACTCGCATTGCTACCTTTTCTGCCTCTGATTGAACAACGAACCAGGTTCCAATTTTGTTATCAGTATTTCGTTCTGTTATGGAAACGTTTGATATAAATAAATACAATGTATATTTTTGCTTCATATACTGAGTATTTTCTAATTATAAATTGTATACAGTGAAGACTTAAAACCATTTATCTGCGTTTTTCCTGCCTGTTTCCGCGACTCCAGTTAAATCTGTCTGAAGCTGTTTATAGTCTGACATTCTCTTTCTCTTGTGCGTCACGGATATTAAAAGACAGGCACCGAGAAACACTTCCTAACGATTTTTTCATGCTCAATCGAAAGTTTTGTCATTACAGTCTATCAGTCAGTATTTTGTTTTTTTAGTTGGCGTTTTATGGCCTGTTAGAAATTTAATGGGTCTCGTATTTTATCTCCAATTTATCGACTCCCACTAGGGCCACAGAATGATGAAAAGCAACACTAGGCACCACGAAAGGTTGATAATCCCTAGTTTTCAACATCTTTATGGTTACATACTAGGCTTTCCCCTACCAACAAACAAGTTTAGAGCTACAACAATTGACTCAAGCTGAGTTTGCCTCTGAGAGTGAGGGTATAAGAGGCAAAATAAATCAGGTGTTTCAGGTGTCAATCCACTTTAAGGTTAAGTGACAATCAGTGAATTTGTGGAGTTGAAGGTTGACGCAAGTTACCAACTTGTGAATACTTGCGACCTTATTTGGCCGAAATCTGCGCAGAGTAATTGAGATCAAAATTGCACGCAAATGGATGCAAGTAACTCACCGATTGGACGCCCTGTGGTATCCTGTTCCAGGCTTTCGGTAGTTGGGGCGAGGGAGGAAAGAAGAGGGCCCGACTACCAAACGCCTTGAACAGACTAACCTTCTGTAGCCAACGTAAGTTCTATAAAATTGCATGCAGCGAAAGAGAGAGGAATGACGATTGCGCCTGCGTATATCTCCTTGCGCCTATGCCAATCCCACGAGTTAACACCCTTGTGCTTCTGTCTGCCTTCCTGCCAACCTGCCTTTCTGTCTGTCGGTCTGTCTGTGGGTCCGTCCGTCCGTCCTTCTGTCAGTATGTCTGTCTGTCAGGCTTGTCTTTTATGTCTGTCTGTCTGCCTGGCTGGCTGGCTGGACTCCATTGTAGCACCACCGCTCTTGCCAAGCAAGTTAAGCATACAACCTATAACAGATTCTCTAAAAAAAATTATCTCTAATAAATTATTTTAAATAAGTTATGTAAAGCTATTAAATAGGACTCTTCTTATATTTTTTCACGTTTTATTTTTTTTCTTTTATCGAGTTACTTATTATCTATTTTTTTTAAGAAAAGTTGGTGTGGTGTCTTACGTCTTTACCGGCTAAATTAAATGTAGATGACGTTTTCAATAACTGCCTTATAGATTCAGTGTTCGCGCCCCACCTGACATAGAGTCGTCCCCTGTTATATATTCCATTCCTTATTTGGCTATATCTGTTGTTACGCTGTTTGCTTCCTGTGGGCCAAGAAATAATACCGAAACTGCACCCTTCTGAGGGCCCCGGGCTGGATGCTGTAACTGCCAGACCACTTTTGCTACGCAATAGTTTACTTTAATTTTAGCCAAGTATTCGTGGAAAATAAAAATACTGTTAGAAAATTATTAAAAGTAAATAAACAGGCAAACTAATGCCCCAGTTTTCTGCTGTAGCCAGGCAAAGTTTACCCAAGGACACATCAGGTATTTACTTCCCAATAATTTATTTGGAAGGCGCAGTGGCATAATGGTTAGTGGGTTAGACCCCGGATCGGGCGGTCCGGGTTCGAGCCCTAGCTGGGGCACTGCATGCGTTGTGTTCTTGGGAAAGACACTTTATTCTCATAGTGACTCTCTCCACTCAGGTGTATAAATGGGTACCGGCGAATTTACTGCTGAGGGTAACGCTGCGACGGACTAGCATCCCATCCAGGGGGGAGTAGAAATACTCCTGGTCGCTTCATACTACGGAAACCGGAATAAGTTCTGGCATGATGTGCCACTAGGCTCGTAAACAAGGAGGCAGCGTGGCCTAGTGGTTAGGGCGCTGGACTTGTAATATGGGGGTCCCAGGTTCAAATCCTCTTTCCCGCCACTACAAAGATTTGCGTTCGGTGGTCCCGAATTCAACTCCTCCACGCTTTGAAATAGCCAACTGGTTAGCCTCCTACCACTTGGGATTTTTAACAAATTTCTGTTCTATTTGTAATATTTGTTTGCTTATTTACAGTGTCCACAATTAGTACAGCAGTGCTAAATACTCTGACACTTAAATAACACTTTGCCTTTTGCCTAACATTAGTGAAAAAGATACGGTTAGAAAATTATTGAAAGTAAATAAACAGGCAAGTCAATGCCCCAGTTTTCTGATGTACCAGGCAAAGTTTACCCAAGGATACAGCAGATATTTACTTCGCAATAATTTACGTTAGCCTAGCGTTCACTTTCTGTCATCAAACAACATGAATTAAAATAAAAATGACTACCCGAGAGACACAAAAATGGATTAGATAATGATTCCAAAGTGTTGATGTGCCACCTTTATACATAAACACTCCAAATTAAAACTGAATATGCAAGAGAGATTCACGAATACATTACAATCCGAAATTATGTAACCATCGAAATATTGCGGTATTCTACAGTGTATTCGAGCTTATTCTAGTAGAGCAGTCTAGAGAAGCACGAGGCGCAGTGTTCGTGAAAATTCCCAAGTGCTTTTATAACTCAACAATATTTTTTTATTTCTTTTATAAAATGCTAAGGAAATAGCGCGCGCTCAAACTCGTGACCTAAGCTGCATACATTATAACTCGATAAAGCACGCGCGTGACGTATGCAACGTGCTTCATGGAGCTTTATAAAATGTTCGAGTAATTGCGCGCGCTGTGATTGGTCAGTTCGAGTTCATTATTAAAGAAATAAAAAACGCGCCTGAGTGCATTGTTGAGTTATATAAGCAAGCGGGAATTTTTAAGAACACGAGAGAAGTGCATAGAGAAGCACGAGGCGTAGCCGAGTGCTTCTCGCACTTCTCGAGTGTTCTTAAAAATTCCCAAGTGCTTATATAACTCAACAATGCACGAGGACAAGTTCTTTATTTCTTTTATAAAATGTTAAAGAAAATGCGCGCGCTAAAACTTGTGACGTAAGCAGCGTGCATTATAACTCCATAAAGCACGCGCGTGACGTAAGCAGAGTGCTTTATGGAGCTATAATGAACTCGAACTGGCCAATCACAGCGCGCGCAATTTCTCGATGATTTTATAAAGCTCCATAAAGCACGCTGCTTACGTCACGCGCGTGCTTTATGGAGTTATAATGCACGCTGCTTACGTCAAAAGTTTTAGCGCGCGCAATTTCTTTAACATTTTATAAAAGAAATAAAGAACTTGTCCTCGTGCATTGTTGAGTTATATAAGCACTTGGGAATTTTTAAGAACACTCGAGAAGTGCGAGAAGCACTCGGCTACGCCTCGTGCTTCTCTATGCACTTCTCTCGTGTTCTTAAAAATTCCCGCATGCTTATATAACTCAACAATGCACTCAGGCGCGTTTTTTATTTCTTTAATAATGAACTCGAACTGACCAATCACAGCGGATACGTTTCTTATTCCTTTATTATACCACTTCATTACTTTCTTTAATACACAATGCACGGATAAACTTACCTCACATCCTCCTTGTGATTGATCGACGATTGGCTAATATGAACGTACGTGGCTATTTCCACGTTCATCAGCGTTTACAGAAAGGTAAATTTCGATACATTGGTCGCGGTATCGCTAGTCGCACAAACCGTGAGTGCTAGCTGAACAGAACAGACAAACACATAAGAATTAATTAATTAATTAATTAATTAATTTACCGTGTAACTGCCATCTTCACAAGCAGTAGTGTTGTGAAAGAAAAAGGTCGTTTACATGTACTTCATAGACCGATCAGTCAATGTGATTTCAAATCGCCGCAACTCACCATTCGCAGACCAAACAAACGTTGTTCTTATATGTCCGTCGATCTCTGAAAAGATCATGCACCTAAATTTTAGCGAAAACTCCATTTAGAGCACTTCTTCTTACCAAATACTAATAGAAACTCGGTTAACAAAATCAAATAAACCTCACTTCTTGCCGCCAAGCAGATTTCGCCGCCAAATTATAATTTCACCGCCAAGTTATAATTTATTCTACCACAGAAGTGAAAGTGGATCCACATATCATGAGTGATGCCTGACCGACATCGACACATTCTAACACTTACGGTTACCGTGTCGTAACCTCCTTATACACTTCCTGGGAGACTTTTCCTGGCTAAAGTTCGTCATGGACATTTTTCTATCAGTATCTGATCATTGTATTTTAATTTAGTCATTTTATTCAATACTTGGTTAATTTCTATTTCAGGGATTCTTTTCGGAGGAGAAAAGTTGAAAAACAGATAAATAACCAGAAGGCAGGAAGTCCCTGAGAAGTAGAACACGATCTATTTGTGCAAAATCACTCTAGCGCGAAAAACATTTTAGAGGTGAACTGGAACACGGCGCTTTTAAGACATTACTTGCACCATAGAGCACCACGTTGTACTCGCGCTGTACTTGGGTCCTTTCTTACTTGCGTAACTCATGACAAAAATCCATATCAAAGTACATTCTCATTTTCCTTTGGCGCTGTAAACTGCGATCAAGTAGTCTATCTTTTTCTCCAAGATGTAAGCGGCAGAGCGAACACAAACTTCCTGAGCGGGCCGAGCGGCAAATCCGAAAGGGTCACATGGAGCGAGAGGAACTTAAAACTAGGGAAGCGCACGGTCCAGCATTTTAATGCGGATACATAACTACTTTAAAAAAAATATGTTCAAATGTATTAGGTTTAGTGCAATAGACACTTTTGTGCCTAGCGCCACTTTGCTGCGCGCATGCGCATTCTGTAGTCACTGCTGCAAAGCCATATCGAGGTCCATATTATAACACAGGCTAGACAGTTTTTGAATGTGATTTGTTAAAACGAATTATATTTAACTGAAATACCTCACTGGCAAGTTACAGTTTGTGAAACGTGGTACCTTATTCTCACTTTATTTCGCGAGTATTCAATTTCGCGAAAAATCAAGAGCCATATTTCGCAAGTATAAAATTTCGCGATTTTGGGAGGAAGATAGAATTGGCGGGTATTGAATGTCGCGATTTTTTTCTATTCTTCAATATGTAGCTTTGACCTTAGAACTGTAACAACATAATTCATATGATCGCCATAGTAAACAATAGCAAACAAAACAAGCTAAATATAATAAAGCACAAGGTATTCCACAGTCTAAATAGAACTTAGCGGCAGAGGGCAGTTTGTACAGCGAGAGTGATGCAGTGGAAGATAACTGATGGACAAAATCAAACAAAAAAACTCCTAAACATGAAGCTGAGGCATGTTGAAACTACATCTGGTATTAAATAAAGCAACAGCTTGAATTTTACTCATATTATTGATATTAAAATTTCGTGATTTTAATTTTCGTGTGTCCTACCACCAAAAATCGCGAAATTAAGTGAGAATAAGGTAATTGTCACCCTTTGTAATAGAATGAGATAGCGGACATTTCTATTTTTACAGTTCAGTGGACAGGACCATGCATCAAGGAGATTATCACAGACCAATACCATTTTTGCACGAAATCATATCAGTTTTCCCGCCATTAAACTCAGTTGACAGCTGATTGTAATTATTGTAAAGTAATTCTGACATGATTTGGGAGTATAACTTTCCGAATACTTTTTGGTTTCGCTTTGATTATGCACAACTCGTAAATAGAAATCGTACGCAACAGGTTTATACTAAACATCCTGACAACAACAACGACAATAGCAACACATGAAATCAAATCTATTGCCAATATGATCTTATACTGTTGAGTAGAAACGTAGGCCAAGAAAGAAAGTTAAACAAGTCAGTTTTTGTGGTGGCAAAGTCTATATCATCCGTATGTGTTCAAGAAAAGCAGCTGCGTTATTTTAAACAGGCCGTACGCTGCCATATTGTAAAACACCAAGCCGCAACCAATTTTCATATAGCGCCACATTTGATCAACTGTTGTGTATCTTAACGCGTTTTGAGTTGCGTTAGACATTTTTTCTTCCAGTGATCTCACAGCATTCTCACGCTCCATTCTTCTAACCTTTTGCTTCATCTCTACAAGAGCTACAATAAGCTTGCGTTCTCTAGCGGAATCTTGTTTTAGAATGTCGTATTTCTCTCTCATTTTCTGCTTGTTTTCTTTCAGTTCTTCTAGCACTTGCTCGCACACCTTCTCTAATTCGTCTAAGCCGCGGAAGTACTTTTCGACTTTATATGTGAGTAGGCACAACTGTCGTTGGCATTTCGTGATGGCATTGTCTTCCTCTTGTATGGAAAATACGTTTGACTGCACTGGTCTTTTCTCGAGATCAGATTCCATTTTTTTTCTTTCAAAAGCAGCGCCGGCTCGCTCGGTTAATTGCATAGCAATTAGGGCAATTATCTCGTCTTTGTTCTAGTTATTGTGTAACAAATGAGTTAGGTTCAAAGTAGCGCGCGCTACTATGGAACAGTAAAATGCGCGTCTTTTAATTTATAGAAAAGGTGTCTCCTTTTTCAATTTCACGTCATGAACAGCATCAACCAAAGGGACACAAGTAGAAAAGACTACAGAGAAGAACCGTATGGGATGATGGTTAATACAACACTGATTTCAGTCCGAGAGTGCTTGAAAAAGTTCGAGTATAAAGCGCGCGCGAAGTTCATATCCATTATTCGCGCGTGTTTTAAACAACGTGGACGAATAAAACCATAGCTACTGAATCTATAGGCGAAGCTAGGTAGTGAAGAGTTATCGCACCCTGAGCTTCGCAGTGAAGATCGACAACGTTGTGCGGTTAGTTTCAGAGTTTCCTTGTTGACTCAGACTCCAAATGACATAATAATGAGACTCTGTTAGACAAGCATGTCATGTTCCGCATGTCGCTGTCGGAATTTTGCCATTTCGTCCAAGACGGACGTGAGTAACTTAGTGCACAGAGCAGATGTTTCTCAACTATTTTAGAGTCAGCTAATGTTTTTCATTTTAAATTTCTCGCGCGACCAATTAAAAACAATGTGACTAACTTAGTTATACAGAGCAGGAGTTTCTCAGACACTTTAATATCGTAGTTAAAACGGTTTTAATTTCTCTACAGATTAAACAACTGAAACGTGACTTTGAACTAAGTGCACAGAGCAGGAGTTTCTCATGCATTTTGAAAGAGCCGTTAAAACTTTTTTTTTTTGACAGATTAGAAAACGATGTGACTAACTTAAGTACACAAGAGCAGGAGTTTCTCGGGTATTGACGGATTTAAAATAAAAAAAAATCTTATCTCGCTTCAGTTATTTGTCTTTGAGTTTCCGGTGAGGTTCCTGGGTCAGTAGCTTTGCCCTCTGGCAAAGAAAAGGGACTGAAAACAAAATACTGCATGGTGGATAGTACAAAGTAACGAAAGTTTTTAACTCATTGTGCTTATCCACTTTTTAACTTGGAAGCTTTTTAAATCTGCTGGAAAAACAAGCCTTCCTTACTTTAGAGAGATCGCTATATTTACGAAAAATATTGACTAAGTCTTGTTGCCGGTGCTGGGATTTGTAGCTACATCAGTTCACCGTCGAACCGAGAGATTCGTCGAAAATGTGTCATAATTTTCTCCTTCGTTGTCGTTGTCGTTAGGCACCATTTTATTTCTTCTGTGTCGCGGCGCCACTTCTCGTAAAAGGGCCTCAATAATTGGTTCGCGAAATCAGAGGGATCCCTGTAGGCTTGCCTAAAAGTCGAGCTCACAGAGCGCCAAAAGCGACAGCAAGCGCGAAAGTGCGCGCGAAGCGCGGGAGCGATGCGAATGACTTTTGGAAAGTCTAAAATCCCGGCAGCGGCAGCCTTTTTAAAATAAAACAGACCAAATTTACCACTAGTACAGCAGAAGAATAGACTCTACTTTCGCAAAATAGAACCATTTCTCTACAAATTCAGTCAGCAACAACAAAGGAAGAAAATCCTAAAGTTCAAACATCGTAAACACCTTCATTTTTCAGCCATTTTAACTTAAGGTGGCTTACTACAGTTTTGAGGGGGTAAATGAGCCCTGCTTTCAACTCTTTTGTCAAATGTCCAGAAAAGTTTTAGCTTTCACTTATTATTGTTTGTTGCATCCTACAATCAATATATGCGACATTTGAGCAATGTAGATGCTAATAAATAGCCAAAATGAATATCCGAGTGCTTAAAAGGAGACTGGGCACTAGTAGTTTCAATGGCGTTTTTCTCAAAATCTGCCCGTATGACCCTGCCTCAAAAATTCAAATATTAGAAATTGAGTCAGATAAAACATTCATGCAAAATAAATTGAAAATCCGTAAGACAGATTTTTTGCAAAATAGAAAAATGTGTTTTTTTGCCTATTTTTAAAATAGCTCAAAATCCGTCTTACAGATTTTTTTAAAATTTTGGCTGTTGACGCGATTTCCCCCAAAAAATTAATTGTGAAAATCTTATACATACATACATACATACTTTATTGTATAGCTCCCCCTTGGGGGCTCTTCCGCCATACAGAAATTAAAAAGATAAAAGATTAAAATATTTACAATAAAGAAGAAAAAAAGAAATCGGAAAAAGGGGGAAGGTTGAAATACGGTAGGTTTTTGAGAAATTTTGAGCCGAAGTCAGGTTTTTACGACCTCCGACGAGAATTGAATTGCGCATGGCCTTTTATTTGAGCGTGCGCTCATTTGATGCCACACGTTATGAGCGATGAAAAAAGCGAATTAGAACTCCTCTTTCGGTGTTTATCTACCTGTTTGTAGTATTGTTTTCGTCCTATGGCATGTCTAAAACCTTCTGAAACTTTCTGAAACTTTTAACTTTCGAATAAAGGGCGCGAACTTGTTTTCGTTTCTTTTAGTGTTGCTCGCGAAAGTTTTGCGAGCGCAAGCAATATTGCTCATTTCGTATTCAGAACTACATAAACAAAACTGCTCGTCCGCTTGGCCAGAGAACAGTCACGGAGCCGCTTGAAATCCCAACATAAATTCTCCAATTTACAGCATCGTACAGCAGCAAAAATCGATGCAAAAACATTGCAGTATCCTGAAGTTTGTTTGGAAGGAGTTTGACACAAAACTGCGGTGTAATTTTGAAAAATTTATGACAAATGTAGCTTTGTTGGTTTGAGAAGGTTTTCGATCATTTTGTAATGTTTACTGGGAAAGCAAATACTTTTTAACGGTTGTCACGATCGCAAATCGGCGAGGCACATTGATTTAGCAAGCATTGGGGATGCTTCTTGCAGAAATTTGGGTTCGTAGCTTGTTTTCACAACAGGCGCCAAGAAAAGAACATTTCAATACAATTTAAGTGTCGAATTTAGGTGACCTTAATAGTTCAGCGATTCTGTTCCGACGATTTTTCTAAAACTTGACTATAATATGTATTTAGTCAATATAAGCTGATTTTAGAAGTTTAGCCATAATCTAACAGCAAAATTTTTTTCTAGACTCGATTTTTTGTAAAAAGTGGGGTCCAATTAATTGCCAGTAATATCAAAAATATTTTTATCCAGTTAAATCGAATTTCATATTACTATTACCGAATGATAGGTGAACATTTTCCCAAAGTTTCACCGCCATCGCGTCAAAGCCTAAAAAGTTATAACGCAAAGTTTGTCATGGACAAGCGCGCCCGGAATAAATATGGAGCCACCAAATTTTGAGATAAAAAGGGGGGTCACCACATTCGTTTAGGAGAGGGGAAGACCTTGTATTTACCACATAATTCCTTATAATTCCATTGCGAATACTGGCAAAGGACACGTTTTCGGTGATAATCTTTTTGTCAAACATAGAAATTGATCTGTATTCATTTTATAGAAAGAGTTTGATCGTTACACCCAAAATACGTGAAAAAATTGATAGGTCCCCATACTCGTTTACGAGAAATCGACGATTTATTTCTCTCGTGGACTAAGTTGCATAGAAAAAAGCCGCCATTTTGTTTATGTGCGCGCGCTAATGGCGCATTAACTGTGTTTCAAAGTACAAATTTTATAAGTGATTGGCTCATCGTAACAGTGGTTTGGGTGCGAAGCTCACAAAGTCTTGACAGTCAAGTGGATATGTAAATCCTTTCTAAATGTGCTTAAATGAATTTGAAAAAATATGAAGAGTACCAAATGCTAGCTGTAAGACGGTACGATTTATGTTGACGTTTGTCCCGCCCTGCTTAGCACTGATTACCTCACACGCGTGTCTCGAGTCTACCCAGTCTCTCTCTTTGTTTCCCGCTAGCCCCAGATCCTTTACGGAGCTTTACTTGATCTATTCAGTCAGCTGAATATGTGAAGAAATATGAAAAAAAAAACCGAAAACTTAACCTTCGTAGTTCGCCTTTTCCAAAATATTTGTTTCGCTTGTTGTTTTGCAGAGGAATGCTACGAAATATACCAGGGCGCATGTGCAGACCCATTGTACTAAGTTCTTTGGTTAAAATTATAGTTAAAAGGGCCTTGATGAAAATCTATACTAGAACGTTTAGAGTTTCGAGGTTTTTCTGCCTCTTCATCTCTGGATTGTAGAAACGTCTGCGTGCGCACGATACATTTTAACGGTTATAGTTTGCGCGCGTAAGCAGCATGCAAGGGTAAGACTTTTTCCCATGCGACAAGCTTACGACAGGCCTTCGACATGACTTGGGACCATTTACACACACGCGCGTCTGTCGTAAGGATGCGGTAGGTTGATTTACACGGCGCGATTCGTGTTGTAGTCATGGCGTAAGCTTGTCGCATGCGAAAAAGTCTTACCGTGTAAATCGCCCTTTAAATGAAGTCGAAATCTGTGTTTAGTACAGGTGCATGGAGAACGTCGTGGCTGAAAATTAGCCTTGCTTCCGACCGCTTCTTTCGGTGGCGTCACGGAAGCCGGTAAGGACCACTGCTACCAGCCTGTAATTGGGGGAGTGTCCTGGCGAGCTAAAATGACGTTTAACGGGCTGGTCGGTGATTGCTGATGTTGACGCAAATGTTTCCGAAATCTGTCACCCAAGCGTCTGCCGGTTTCTCTTATGTAGCATTTATTACATGCGCGGCACTGGATGAGGTATACCAAGTTAGCGGTGGTACATGTATACCGATGATGAATGTTAATGTGTCCATCAGGCGTGTGATTAATAGTTCACGCGGCCTTACACATGCGTATGTCCTACAATCACTTGTGGAAATAGAACGGCCATCACAACTACTCCGTACAAGAGAATCTCGCAGATGAATCCCGACGGTGCGCACAGAGGATACGCACTGACTGGAAAATATCGCCGGTGTTGAGGTCGTATTAAGTAGTTTGTAATTTGCGGCCATATATAATGCGCTTAATCTTCCCATTCAAGGGGTGATAGATTAGTACTGTCAGAAACCAACTCCTTATGAGTTTCTGGTACTGTTCATTAAACCTTTTGTTTGGCGACGTTTTCATTACTGTCGTCCAAAGCACTCTGATCATTTTAAAAAGCATAGTTGGTAGAGGGGATTGGAGTCCCCTCTACCAACTATGTAAAAAGGAAACTCGTTCTTGGCAATGTGCTCGTTCACAAGGGGGACGTGTCGCTACAAAATGTCCCTGGGACATATTCCCGGTACATTTTTCATGTGCATACATACTGTGATTTTGTCGCTGCTACGTCTCCGCCACACGCCCCTGCTGCCTGTCCCCTTGTGTAAACAACACGTGATTTTGTCGCTGCGACATGTCCCCTCGTGTGTAGGCACCTTTACTTTTCGTTACCTTTTATATAGATAAGCTGAAATAAAAGAAACTAAACGCCACTATTTTGATCAAAGTGTCAGGTATATTAAACTTAAATAAAAAATAAAACATTATTCGTACAACCATTAAATATCAGTCCACTTCACCGAACTTGAAAATATTGTCTTAAAGTTCAACTGTTTGTTTGAGAGCATTTCCTGGCACACTTGGGTCATTTTCGTCTGTCAATCTCGCAGCTTTCTCGTTCCTTCTTTTAAACATTTTGTTTGTCCGTTTCAGAGCTGCACTATGTTCGCTTGTTTTAGCTGCATGTTGTTTCTGAATCAATTCGTATTCCTTTCTTATTCTTCTTTGGGCAGCTTCAAACTTGTCTTGCGTTCGCTGGCAAAACTTTTCTAGTTCGTCTAAACGGTGGAAGTAATTTGCAAGTCGTTCTTCAAGTTGAGTGATTTGCTGTTGCAACCTTGCGATGGCATTTTCCCCATCTTGTATGGTAAATACAGCTGATTGCAACGGTCTTTTCTCGTGAGTGGATTCCATGTTCTTTCTGAATGCTCCTCTTTTCAGGAACTCAATTACTGTGGTCGCTTGGTTAGCTACAAAAACAATTTTCTCGTTGTTGGTTTATTTGCTGCAAAGTTGCGTCTTGTGTCATGCAGCGCTCACGCGCGCCACGTATGATGTCACTAACGGCGCGCGCATGTTATTTTCTAATTAACAATTAGATTATGAGCTCGAGATTTCTATGAGGTGATAGTTGATGAGGCCGCAGGCCGAATCAACTATCACCTCATAGAAATTGAGAGCGAATAATCTAATTGTTTTAGTAGAATTCTGACTGAAATGAACGCAAATAATGGTTTCTAATTATTTTCCTACGCATTATCGAACTTAACGTTTTAACAAAATCGCACGCATTGAATTGTCCTTGGTAAATTTGCAGTTGTTTACGCGCGTGCACCCGTTTTTCAATAATTTCAAGCTTTTAAAGTCAAGAAACCGCTAATGTCCTTCTTTTAGTCTTCTCGGGAATTTTATTATCCATTTACATTTAAACTTCCTTCCAAAACTTCGGAAAAACGATAAAAACGTCGCATTTTGTGGACGACCTTCGGCAACTGCACACTAATGGCTGATAGTGTGCAATAGCTCAGCCAATCACATTGCAGCATTTGCATTAGTGTACAGGTAGAATTCTACTAATACATTTTAGTATAAAGTCAGTCGTGTTCTATTGGAAATCCGTTAATCTGATTGGTTCTCTCATTGTTTTCTATTTAACCCAAGTTTTCTTTGAGCGATAGTCAACTCGCTGCGCCTCGTTAACTATCGCTCATAGAAAACGAGGACGAATAGTTTAATTCTATCAGCGATAATAGTTCAACGCCTAAGTTTCTTTGATTCTGATTGGTTTAAACTGATCACGTGACGCGATAGTGTTCATCCGCGCGAGGAGAGACACTATACCATTTCCGTCCGAGGAAACTTCTTGATAGTAATGGTCCGTAAAAATTTTTTTATAAACAAGCGGGCCTACGGGAATACGCAAGAATAAATTAAATATTTGATTGGTCTGCATTTAGTGGTTTTTTTGTCTGGTTTTGTTTCGTCTCTCACATTTCATCTGTCAAGTCTTTCATCTTAAAAAGTTAAAACTAATTCAACGAGATGCTCGTTTTTGAATAGGCGCTCGGAAAATAATTTAGTGGTGAACAATAAAGACGATAGAGTCGCTCTGATAACTTTTTACCCCTTAACAATGTGCTGTTCTTAAAAGCTTCGCTTCTAGGGCTAATATTTGTTTAAGAACGTCAAATTTCCAAGGGGCAGCTATCAGCCGATAACTCCTCCACAGAAAATCTCTTTTCTTTAAATAGATTCGCAGATTTCTACTAATCGCTGATAGAACACGATCGCGATACTTATCTCCCCTTTCAAAAAGAAAAATACCTGCCTGATCGCAAGTAACTTCTTCCCCCACCGATCGCGCTTCACATTTCCTTTCTCCGTCCCCTTTGAACAGGAAGACACTACCTCTCTGGAACCTCTATTTTTATTTGCCCGCTGTAAACACTACCTCTATTGTTATGCAGGGCTAGGAGCATTGTTTTGACCTGTTATCTATTGTTTTGGGAACCAATGAAGTAACTCGTTCCGAGAGGTAGTGGGCGACCCCCTTTGAATGCCGTTTGCGCATCCTTACTGCGCATATAATTCATGTCGCAACGTCAAGCGACACGTCAAGTCACGTCATGTATGGAGTGCGCGCGCTGAAAAAACGTTTCAAACAAATATAGGGCTGGTAGCCGTTGCGTTAACTTCGCTTGTAGTTTACTATCTCAAATGGTCGGTGATCCTCAATTTTTTTTGATAGGGAGCTTTGTTTTGCGATTCTCGACAGATTCTAAAAAAAAAAATAAACAAAAAGTCAATGTGGGAAGTTCAAAAATTTCCAAACCTTAGAAGACTTCTCGTGACACTGCTCTTTCGGACGTCCTATCTCCGAAACGAATTCGGTGACCCCCCCCCCCCCCCCCCCCCCCCCCCCCCCACCCCCATTTTTTTTTACATTTCTGACATGGGTAACCCATAAACTCACAGTGATGAAAGTTTTAGAAACAAGTCAACGTTAGATGATTTTCGAGTGAAATGGTAAATGCGCATGTGATGAAAATTATCGATTGTGCGACTAGAAATTCCCAGGCTATACTATTCTTAATCAACTATCATTAAAACCAGGTAGGCTTTGTGGCTCTACGATAATCTCTCCTTCTCTCTTATCTACAACAAGCTTATTGGCAGTTATCCATCTTTACGTTGAAAATGACTGTGTTATATTTATGATACGCAATTGGTGTATTCAGACCAAGAGACCAATCAACAGCTCTTGCTAAAACCTCCTTGATTAGTAGAAATACGATCATCTGCGCCATATTAGGTTTGACCTCGATTGAACCCTGACGATGGGTATATTTACTTTCCGCTTCTGATTTTCAAAGCAGTTCAGCTCGCGGAGTTTACTGAGGCAATCAAGACAAACAAAACTGAATAGACTTTGACGTAAGTAGATCAAGTATTCTGTTGTCGCCTTTTTCAAAACTAGTACTTCAGCGAGTCCGAGCTAACTATCTGTCAAGTACAACTATTGTTTGACATTAAGGTTTATCATGACTCTATTTACCAACATAAATTGGAGCTAATTCAGCTAATTAACAGCGAAAACTCACATTGGAAACGGCTCTTTGGGATTATTATACCTTTTGGTCATTTTGGGAAAATCATGATGTTGATGTCATGGGAAACTATTCACCTTTAAAGATACAGAAACATAAATTAGTGGACGAACCATCAGCTATAGAAGATCACTTAACAGCCAAAAAACCTATTGTCACAATATAAAGATCATACAGGAGTTGATTAAACAGGTTGCGTCTTGACCATCAATCCAGCTAGCAGGTGTCTCTAGTACAGACTTTGGGTGGTTCACTCTCAAACAGACTTTGCTGAGTTGGGGCTGTTTATTTTCCTCCCGGGATACTCCTGCGAAACGCGCTATTATTTATTCGTGATTCGTGAGTGGTTCTCAATTTTAAGATCGTGAGCGCAATTTTCGAATGAGACCTGGCCCGCGAACGGAGTGTTGACATTCGTAAATCATTTGTATCTATAACTCGTTTGCTGTTTATTTTGGTGTTCTAGTAAATAAACGTCTCTGTTTCCAGCGCTGTGGAGCAGATAACACAACTGTTGTGAGCTGTTTTGTGGCGTGAAACATGACATACAATGCTTCGATCTGAAAGTCATTTTTTTGCGGTTTTGCGCCTTTGAAACAGGGAACAGCGATCAACGTGATTTTTGCGTGAACGTGAAAGAATTTTGATTATTATCTGTGATGCGTGAAAAGACCCAATATTTTTACGCGATTCAGGTTGAAAATGGGTATGAGGGACACTATTTTCTATCATCGCTGATTCGTTGTTGTTGTTGTTGTTTTGTTGTTTACAACGTTGGAGTCGTGTGTCTGTTTATATTTTGAAGCGATCAGCTAGGCCGCGAATTTAAATAAAATGTTCGATGATAGATTAATTACGTCGATGGGTAGTGAAACTCTTTCGGAGCAAAATGACTCAACAGACCGGTGATTTACTCTGGCGATTTCCGTACCATATAACAGCTACCCCTCCCTCACACCCCTCCCGAAAGTCAAGCGCATTCCCCTGCGAAACCTTTTAACTCCTTCTCGCCCTATACCACACTTAGCGCCCTGATCGCAGGCTAATCGCAGAGAGGGGGACATTGGGGTTTGTGGTATTGCGGTATTGGCCAATTTTTCATGCGCTATTTCGGTAATTTTAATCTTGAATTGCGGTATTGCGGTATTCTCGAAACCTGCGGGATGCGTTTTCTTTACGTTTTGGTCGATGATTTTCAGTACAAAAACGTATCCTTCACTTTTTAACGAGTATTTTTAGCCGTTTCTGAAGCAACCTGAAACAGCCTTGTTTTGTCACACATTTTAATCTACAATTTGACTGTTTTAACAACCAGTTTAAGGCCGTGCCATTGTTTCCACGGTCCCACCGCTCGTTTTTGCTTCTATTTTTGCCCTCGCGTCAACGAATCCACCAGCTATACAGGCTTACTATAAAATTGCGGTATTTTCCGATTTTTTTTGCGGTATTGCGGTATTGTCGAATTTTTTTGCGGTAATGCGGTGTTCAGCAACCCCCAATGTCCCCCTCCGCAGACTAACCCGAAGCATTTTGTTAGGTTGCCCTCCAGCTGTGAGAGTATAAAATTGGGTTAGTACAGGGTAAATAGTCCCGCCCGGCTAAGAGTTCAAGACAATGAGACCCGCCAATTAACTCTGGTTCCCGGGCCGCTCGAGACCGCTCTAAAAAGCCTGATGCCGTACACTACTTTGATTTATTTCCGTGTAAATGAGTTACGGTACTCACTGGAGCTAGTTATAGCATTGGACCTTGTAACTGAGATTTCCGGAGTACAACAAGACTGGGGTCGACTGGAAATAGTTCCGCAGAAAATTGAACTTTTGCATTCGAATCAAGCTAACAGAAGCTTAACAGACGACTGAATAACGTTCAATGCCCGGGTCAATGCAAGAAGCTATATAAAGTACTGTCAGTATAAGAAGCCTAAGGGCGACTTAATTTGGTATTCCATAGATAACATTACTTACATTTACGGTCAGTGTAAAACGCAGACTGCGGACTGCAGACTGCAGACTGCAGACCGGGGGTAAAATGCAGACCAGGGGTAAAATGCAGACTGCAGACTGCAGACCGAGGGTTTAACAACGAAACACGAACCACAAGGTGAATAAAAGCGCATCTTACTTTTGTTTACGTGACAGCCATTTTGAATTTTAAATACGCGGCTAGTACTGGTACCGACAAACCTTCGGAAGCACATTTTGTGTAGTTTACATGACGTGTTACCCCTTACGCTGAGCCACGAAGTGTAAGATATAAGATTAAAAAAAATTGATGTCACAGAGTTGCTTCGTCATGACGGTAGCCCGTTTTTCCACCGCTAAACTTGGTTTAATGTGAATATCTCGTTTGTGTTTCACGTAATCCAGAAACTCTATGCTCATTTCACAAAACTATGTTTAGTGGGGTTTCGTAAATTTTTGGCAATGTTTGGGAAGAGCTGGCTTTTTCTCAAAGGATTAGTAAAATTTGGAGAAATAAGAAATATTAAAGATTCAACGTGACTTTAAAAATTAGAATTTGAAGTTAAAAGTTAGTAGATGGACACCCAAACAGTCCCCTGACAACCTGGGGTGCTCTTGTGTGGGGGTCAACTGTCTGTTGGTGTTCCAAAAATTATTTTCTTTCTTCTATCCCTTCTTTAAACCTCTTAAAATTTCACTAAAAATCGGGTATACGCCCACCTTAATAGATTCTCTTTGAACAAAACACGGCAAGCAAAACTCGTAAGTTTTGAGACTAGTTTCACACTGTCCGTTTCACGCTGTCCGACATGTTTCCACTTCAGAGTCATGTGATTTCCCTCGTAATCGAGTTCCAGGCCATCTCAGTTAACACAATGGCTCGGTGGATCGTGTTTCGTTATTTTACCCTCAGTCTGCATTTTACCCCTGGTCTGCAGTCTGCAGTCTGCATTTTACCCCTGGTCTGCATTTTACCCCCGGTCTGCAGTCCGCAGTCTGCGTTTTACACTGACCGCTTACATTTACCATTTTTCCGTCTTTGAATTTCTCGCTAATTGTTCCGTGAGACTTCTACCAGCGGCGGGGCCGGCCAGCAAACTTCATAGCAGCTTCACTTGTCAAATATCAATGAGCTTGTACTTGAGGTCAAGTTCATGATCGAACGTTAACCTGGCTAATTAGTAACTGCATACGTGCAACTGGTGAATTTTTAACTTTATTAAATTAAAGTTAGTAGTTAGTAAAACATCAAAATATTATAAAAAAAATATTGAGCCAAGTCACAATCAGCCACCTTTCCTATAAAATCGCTACAGCTCTGTTAAGGAACAAAGTTATTAGCTGGATACAACAAACATGAACTATGCAAAAAAGAATTGTTTTTTCAACGGCCGCGCGCCGTCAACTGAGAAAAGGACTGGAAATGGGTTAACACCAGAACGAGGCTCTCCTCGAGGTTTCCAAGTTACAAAATGGCGGGTTCTGTGAAGCTTTTGAACAACAAACTTTCAGGAATAATTTCGTCAATGATTAGTGGCAAAACGTGATATTTGGAGACCATATCACCAGTGGTGGGAGCTGTTTTACACTCGTTAGTAGAATCGCAATTATTGGGATTACTGTAAGGATACACAAATATTGATGTCATCGCAAGACAGTGGTCGAAGGAAACGGTCCAGTCCTCGCACTTCTTCTTCCAGTTCGCGATCGAACGAGAGCCTTTCTGGGTATAGCTCTGAAAAAAATCAACATCGAGAAAATTCCTCTGGAAGAAAGAGCAATTCGGGAAAGGTATGTACTTGGAGATATTACTAAACTCTTTGCAAGTGTTTTGCTGTCCGTGCATTACGTGACGACATCATCTTGTCATAATTCTAACAGCTTTTTAATCACGGTTTATTTTAACCCATCTGAGCCTACCCTCAGATAACGATGGTATTTCTAGTTAAGTTTAACTGACCTACGTGAATCTGAATTAATTATTATAAAGATTCTTTGAGTTTACGTTTTTCTGTGCTGGTATTATAAACGATAATATTAATAATTCATTTCTCCAGCCAGACATGTTTATCCTCACCAGTCCCCCTGACTTGAGGTAGAGTATTTATTTTTTTATGCAAAAGAGTGATCATGTTTGAAAGAAACTGCATCTTGATCAGCAATTTTTCCAAAGATGTATCCCTGACCACATTGATTCAGGAGATCTCTACATGTATGCAGATGACACTACAGTCTATTGTATTGGTCCAAATGTTGACCTGGTTATGTCATCACTAAACAAAACAATGGAGCAAGTCCTCATGTGGAGTGTTAGAAATCAGCTAACTATCCACCCAATTAAAACTGAGGCAATGTTAATACGAAAAACCTCTTTTGTTGGGCCTATACCTCACCTCTACTTCAACACTGGCCATATTGACCTGGTTAACTATACCACTTGCCTTGGAGTTAAAATCGACAATAAGCTGACATGGGCTGTGCACATTGACTCAATAAAGAAACACTTCATGCAGAAGGTTGGAGCGTTGAAGAGAATGAGAATCCTCCCCAAGAAGGTTCTCGAGGAAATATACTTTAAAACAATCATTCCCAGTGTAACATATGGAATCTCAGTATGGGGAAATTGTTCTCCTTCTGCACTGAACTCTCTACAACATATTCATGCAAGAGCAGCTCGTATTGTGAATAACCTTAATTCAACGATGGCAGATGACACATGTCTCATGAAATCCGATTGGCTGCCCATCTCCTACTTCTATAAAAAATCCGTACTGTTACTTATGCACAAAGTATATTATGAAACAACGACCCAATCAATATGTGAACTGTTTTCTAAAAGAGTAACTTCTAGATCTTCTCGTGCTCCTAACCAATCCATTCTTGCCATTCTTGCATGACATCAATTTGTCCAATAGTTTTTGTGTTATCAGACAATTGACGTCAATCATCTGCAATAATTTTTCAATCAATCAGGACTTTTTCCAAATTTGGTCAAATCAATGCTAGCCGGTTACCTGGAATTACAGATGTAGCTGGGATTGTAAGCCAATCAGAAACTGAGAAATATTTTTAATGAATAATGAAAGCTAATTGGTGTAAACAGTAAAATTGCATTAATGCTATAGAAATAAATATTAGGCACAAAAAGCTACAAAAATCATGTGCTTCAGAAAATATCCACACCTCTCTCACAGAAAGTTTTCTGGCTTGAACCTCACCCACCACCCCTCCAAGATGTGGGTGGGTATGGATACTTATTTCCTGGAACAACACAATAAACCTTCTGTCAAATAAAAGCTAAATTTATGAAAAAAAAAGTTGCTATAAATATTAAATGACTAAAGCTTGTTAAAATTCATTAATAACTTAAATATTAAATTCATTAATAAGTTGCTCTTAATGTTCCACAGTACATGTTGTGTGTTGCAACTGCTTTACATGTACATTTAGTTATAATTATAATTAATATTAAACATTAACATAAAAGTTGATCAATTCATTGGTAATTTAAAAACAAACGTCAAACAATGATCACAATGACGCTTCATATGTAGCAGTGTAGCAGATCATTGAGTACAGCTGATGAACAGAACACTCTTTCTTCATGTAGTATGTAATCATCTTTCCTGGTGGTTCAGTCTACAATCTGGCATCTGACACACAAAGAGTTGATGGTTGCAACATTGGCCATATCATTCCAATATGTAACTTAAGTGTATGAATTCAATAATACAATGTATACAATGTGCATATTGGTACATGTCCATGTTCATGTACAGGATACAGTGCTAAACATACAATCATTTACTGTACATATGTTAGATATATTCAGCAACTTGCACTTACTTCACCCCCGACCATGCAGTGTGCAACATGAAGTGGCCAGTGGTAGGTACTGTGAAGCCAAATAATACACTGATTAGAAATCTTTAATCTCAACAGCATCAACAGAAAAATGTCTATCGCACAAACAGCCATGATCATGTTCGCAAACTGGTTGAACAGGAAGGAAGAGCTGCGCGGAACCTGGTTACATGGTCTGTTCCTGTTACAGACCCAAATCAGGATGGTGAGCAAGAGTTTTATTTTAGTTAAATTGCATTGACACAGGTTTTTAGTATTTTTATATGTTTATACATGTACATATAGTGCCTTTGGACTGCAAAGAGGGAAAGCTAAGGGCACTTGACCAGTTCATTACACAGTGTATGTAGTGATTTTATTGGAACGTTATGTCATTATAACCTAAATACCTATAAATACTCCAAATGTGAGTTTTCCAAATTCAGTAACATAAGACAGGAGTATGTACTTTGCCATTACAACTGTAAACTTTGATAATTAACTAAAAGTGTCTTACATAGATGCGTATAAGAACACAAGGTACTAATCCTAGAGCACGACTGCAACACACTGGCCATTAGATTTGGTGCCAATAGACGTATAGAGATACATTCACATGTACATGTAGCATGTTTTGCGTATGCACAACACTTGTAGTTGACATCTATGTTTTGATACTCTTTGACAAATTAATTAAAATTATTCCAAACTGCATATATGTAATTGTATCTGGATCACCTCAGGGTGCCAAATTCTCATAAAATTGTGACATATATTATTAAACAAATCTTAAAATAATGACACATAAATAATTATACTTATTGCATTTAAAGTTGTTATGGTTACATGAAATAGAACTTGTTGCAGTTGTTCAATATCTTTCCCTTTTACTGTAGATTATACAATTATATCTATTTATTTAATCTTTACTTGAAACATAAAAAATTCTTAAAATTATTTTAGGCTTTGTACATGTAGAATTATTTTTTTGCTAAGAATAGCATTGAAATCCAGTTACTGATGTTTGCTTTAAGTGATATTTAAAAGTTAACGCCCACTCATTACAGTAGATCATTTTATTTTCCTGCTTGCAAGAATGTAGACAGTCAAACATGCAAATTTTCATTTTTAAATTTGATCTACCGGTAGTCGGTGTTATCTTATGCAGTTTCAATCTGAAACTCTTTGTTATGAATTCAACATTCTGCTATTTCTCCTGCTGTGATGTCAGCTAGAATGATGAATGAAAAACCTACTTTGCAATTTACAGCACAGTTGTTTAAAATCATACCCACCATGATAGTGTTTATGTAGGTACTATAAATAATTGATTTTGATCACATTTTCTGTGGTTAATGATATGCAAAGCCTCTCCCTATTAATAATCATTCTTCTTTGTTTGTGATCATATTGTGTTTCACAGCCATATTATTTAGAATATTTGCAGAATACATCCTTTTAAATTTGAACTCAAAATTCAATTTAATGAAGTGCACTGCGCATTATCCTGGGACAAAGAACAACAAGGTCTCATCTCTTGCTCCTGAAATGAAGAAATATTTCAGAACATCAACAAAGGGACACATTTGAGAGAAGAAATTTACTGGCTAGGAAGAAATCTGATTGATCCATGAATTTTATGTGAGACTGAAACACGCCGCATTCATAAATTGACCAGAAGCGAGCTTCGCCGATTAGCTTTTACATGGCAGGGGGGATTTTTTCGTTCCGAAATTAAAAAGGTGGGTTGAAAACCTTCTTTGCTGTCATGAATTTTACATCTGATATCACTTGCATTTAAGCTGAAGGGATTTACTATTGAGGGCAGAGCAGCATTGCTGCTTTTAAAATTCAAAAACCAAAGTGAGAGAGCCATGAAAAATTAATCAGTAATGGTTATGCAAAACTCAGGCACTGTGAACATTGTAAACACAATTTTGTTGATGTGCCTACATGAAAAAAAGCTTAATGTACATGAAATAGAGAAAGACCAAAGTCTTTGTAGAGCTATGTACACTGTAGCAATTTAGATACATGTAGCTATGAAAATTTCTGTAGATGGAGAGTCTTTGTGTCTTTCTGAGTGTCCCTTTTTCACAATTATTTAATATTCAGTTTGTTTTGAAGAGGGCAGTGTTTGAATACTGTGAGCAAAGTGTCGCCATGTTTACTACATGTCTGAAGAATTTGCTTCTCGTCTCAAATTTGTGCAATAGAAAATGAAATATTTTTATTCATGTTGTAGCAGTGTGTAACTACATGTAAAGATAATTTTGAAATCAATGATGATCAAATTTAAGTAAGTTGCAGTTTTGTTTTGCTTTACACTGAAATTGCAGACTCAGAAGGGTTATGTGTTCATGTATTGAAACTTATTGAAACTTATTCTGGTTTAACATTGTCTGCTGTGTAAGTTCAGCATGTAGTGAAGAGACATTTTGTAGGAGTCATATGAAATAAATAAATGTATTTTGTCTGAAACCACTCCCAGAAATTGAAAATGAGAATTTCCTCATAAACCTAACATGTACAATGTACATGACTGTATAATAAAACACATCTGCAGGAGACAATCAATAGATTTAAAAAAAATTGTTGTCTACAGTAATAGTCAAATGAAACAGGTAGAATTCAGATATTCAGATTTAAATTTTGTAAAGTACATGTACATTGTTGTAGCAACATTTTAATATGTCAATCACATGTACATTGAATTGTCTACTTTTCAATATGTAGACCAGAGAATACAGTATTTTGTGCAGAGAAGGAACCAAAACTGTTGTTAAACACTCTTTCTGATATTCAAGTGCTACTTGCAAAAATGTTCAGGAAAAATTAATCAATGACACTAGCCATGTGAAATTTGTGTGAAACTGGATAATGATATTATTATTAACATTTTTCGTAAGTACATGTAGGTGCCCGGAAGAAAAATCAGACATTTTAAAATTCTAAGGTGTCACAACAATCATGTATTTTTGCAGTTTATTGCAAACTAGGCTTTACATGTATTTTCTACAAAAATTGCAAATCCAACAAAATGCATGCAGTGTGTCAGGTTCTAAATTTAACTATCTGTTTACTCAGATGTTTACTCAAAATGTGCAGTTCTGACAGAAAAAAAATCCATACATGTACAGACCAAAATTTTGTAAACAAAAGTATGAACCAGGAATTTCCAGAAAACAAAAAAACCCTCTGTTGTGGGTATTATGGATATTTCCTGGAACAACACAATACAAGGTTTCCTATAGTGTAATATGTCTCTTGAAAGTCAAATTAATTTTGGTCAAATTTTATCTTACTGAGTTAAAGAAAGTGGATCTTATTCATTATTTTAAGATTTCTTGTGTAAACTTGGTTTATCCCAGAGGGCATCATTACAGAATTTTCACAATATGGAAAATATTGACCCACACATTTAATTTTTCTTTTGTATGCACACTAAGAGAGGTAACTACAGTACATGACAGATTAATTATAATTAATGTCATTTATATTGTTCTTGTTGTTCATGCCATCTCTTGTCTCCTTTAAACCAGAAAAAGGAAAGAAATCCAAACCTAAGATGGTGAACAGAAAGCGCACCTCCACTCCAGAAAAATCAGGCTCTTCAGAGAGGGAGGGTTCCCCTGCACAGAAGGGAGGAGGCAAGTCTCCGGCAAGATCTCGCTCAGGAAGCAGAAAGCTGTCTGGCTCGTTCTCAGGAAAGAAGAATGATTTGAGAGCTCGGTACTGGAGCTACTTGTTTGATAACTTGAAAAGAGCTGTGGATGAGATTTATGGCACTTGTGAGGCGGACGAGAGCATTGTAGAATGTCAGGTAATGGTTCAACAGACTTAATAATTGAATTGGCTCATTTGAAGATTTTGATGATACATGTACTTTAATTACTTTGAATTGAAGGTCTCTCAGGGACAAGGGTAGCCTATTGTCATTGATCACATTGGTCACATCATATTGTCTTTGTTGTTGTTTTTTTTTTTGTTCCAAAATTACTGTACATTTTGTACAATCATATACATGTCGGACTTCAACAAATTATAGGTACTGTATATCAATGAAATTCAATGTAAACTACAGAGACCTGTAGATGGCAATTTTTTAAAGTAATGAGTATATGTACACGTATGCACCCTTTGATATTACACATTTTCCTCCACAAAGTCATTTGCAAATGTACATAGTCATGTATGTAGGTTAATGTATACTTTAACTGTATGTGCTTCTTCCGTTGCAATTCTGTCTTCTTTTTTGTAGAAAAAATCTTCATAACATCCCATCTTTTTGCTGTTATTTTAAACAGGAGGTAATTATGATGCTGGATCAGTGTCGTCGGGATTTCAGTGCTTTGATTGACAGAATAAACGTGCAAGATGCATTTGAAAAAGCAGATTACAAGGACAGGTTGGTTTGAATGTACTTCTGGAATCAGATGTTAAGTGTTAAAGTTAATGCAATGATTTTGTTAAAATACGTGAACAAGCCCAGTAAAAATTAATGATAATCAAATTAATGCATGCATACTGTATTTAAAAAGTATGACAAGTACAAAACATAATGTACTGTGTTCTTGGGGTAACATGATATGGAATATCACCTGTCTATGTAAGTGTCCAGCAATGGAATGTATTAAATAAAAAATTTAATCTTATAGCTTGTGCTGGTTGATTCCATCCATTGCTCGTCAAGGAAAATGTCAACTTTGAGTTTACGACAAGCTGAAAGTTTTTACCACGTAGATGTATTAATTACGTAGGGCCCCTTTTGATACCAGCCAAGTGCTGATTGGGCCACCCTGCCTAAATAAAGTTGACCTTGACCTTGTCATTTTAAGGAGGCTCGAAAGGGTTTCCCACTGTTAACAGTGGGTGTAAAACAACGAAAGATTTAACAAGATACAGAACTAAATTTTAGTTCTGTATCTTGTTAATTCAGGAACCCATTAACCTGAACCTAAATTTAACACTGAAAAATGCTTAAAATGACAGTAATTAATACATCTACGTAGTAAAAACTTTCAGCTTGTCGTAATAATTTTTGTAGTTAATTAGTGTTAATCTGCTTTAAGTGTTAATCTACTACTTTAGTATACATGTAATTGTCTCATTGAAGCCATCACCGGTGAACAATATTAGACTTAAGTTTGACAATTCAGTGTATTTGCATCACTGCAGCTGTGATTAAGGAACTTTTTCTTTCTCTGCAGACCAACATCTCTAGCATGGGAAGTAAGAAAATCTTCCCCAGGGAAAACTCTGTTCTCTAGTGCCAATGTTTTACAAACATCACTTGACAGAAATTCAACAAGTCCTGTTCGCACACTAGACTTCAATTCACAGCCTGTTCCTCCATTAAGTCAGTCACTTAATCAATCAGGCAATTTAGTGCCAAAGCAATCTTGGGCTGATAAAGTTCGAGGGACAACACCTAGTGTAAATACTACTGGAGCCACATCAAAGACCACTGATGTGAAAGAAAGAGAACATCAAAATGTCATTCCTGGAGTAAAACGTTTGTCAGGAAATTTGGAAGATTGCATTGTTCAAGATGCGAATGATGACGGTGAAGAAGAAGGGTGGGAAACTGTTCATCATGGACGGAAGATGCACAGCAGCCATGCAAAGAAAGGTAAAAAACCTTCAAATGGAAAAACTGAAACCAAATCAAATAACAATTTGAGAACAGGGAAAGTTATGAATGGTCCATGTAGTAATGGTGATGTCGGTAACGGTCATGGTGATAAAGAAGTAGTTTTCAGTGAACCTGACTCTAATGCAGGCGAAACTTCTGAGAAGTTGGTAGAAATTTCTAATGACAGCGAAACTCCAGCTATTTTTCTTGATGATGATGAGGAGCAGGATACTTTATCAGACATTGAACACGAGAAAGCTCTGTCAGCAGCAATGGAGGAAGAAGAAAGTTTGTCAAGGCAAATAGAGGAATGGCATAACCAAGCAATTGCATCTGTTATTGAACATGAGGAAAGTTTGACAAAAGAGATTGCAGAACAAGAAGAATTAGTAACAGCAATAAATGGTGAAAACGAGAGTCATGTAACTTCTGATATTGAGCAGGAGGAAGATGCCGAAAATATCAATGGAGATGATGAGAACTCTTTGAATTGCAGTGGTGCTACAAATGGAGACAGTGTAAGTGCCAACGAAGGCAGATTTCTGAGCCACAGAATTGAGTAGAAGGAGAAAATGAACTAGTACATGTACGTTATGTTTACTAAAATTTGACAGGCCGAACATGACTCTTATTGGTCAAGATAGCAAATTGTTGACCTTCAAAGCTTTGCTTTTGACTAATGAGTATGTCTTTCAATTTTCTCTTTGAACACAATCAGTTATGGCATAAACTCAGGTTGCAAGTGAATTTTGTTTTCTAGTTTTATGAACTTTTTGTTTGTTGTAATTGTTTCCAGAATTCATTGATAAATTCAGCAAGTAACCTGACATGGGAAGAGATGATTGCAAAATATGATGGTAAGTACAATTGAAAGATTAAAAACCTTGGCAAGTCAGAATTTTGGGGAAATGAAAACGTTGGATTTAAATAAATCTCTAATTAGACATTTTTAATTAGTGTGTAGTATCGCTGTAAATTTTTTACTCATCATTTGTAATTTTTGACTCGCCCTTCGGGCTCGCAAAAATACTGCATGACTTGTAAAAATATACAGCGATACTACACGTGTAATGTCTATTTAAGATATACATGTATGTATTAAACAAATTGTTGAGTGTATTGCTGTCTTGCAGCTGAACATTCTGCTGATAAGGAAAGTAGCTGGGGTGATTTAGTGGAGCAAGCAGAGAGACCTCCTGGAAGGGCTGTCCATCTTCATCAGAGATTATCGTCTCCTTCAAGGAAAAGGTCTGTGTAATAATTATAATCCATTGGTACATATGCATGTACTGTGAAGACCCTGCACCAACCTGGGTAGTCTGGGCTCCAAGCCCTGTTAAGGTGACTCGATCGAAATAAATTACGGGCTGTATGCCTGTCTAAAAACTCTAATAACTTCGCCATTTTTTACTCGATTTCCTTGAAACTTTCGCATTTTACACAACATTTATCGAGGAATAATATGCATGTCAATATGTTGATGTAATATTTGATAGTTTTGCGTGATGTTACTTTTATTGAGCACTACTTTTTGGATAAAATTGTCATTTACAGATAACTGAGCGCTAAGATTTAGTTAAAATTTCTGCAATTAGCTCGTAATAACATCTTGCCATGACTGTTCAAGTTTCCGCAAAATCGTCAGAACAGAAACCCCGGTACAATCTGGACATCAAAATATTAACTTCGAGCGAACTTCAAGGCTTGGAACGCTCCGGCGCTTCCAGATTTCACCTAAAAGCACAATAATCAAAGCAAAAGTAGGTTCAATGTATCAGTTTTGTTAGCTCCAAATCGCATTCGGCTATTTGCAACGATGAAAAAGTTTGAGCTAATATAATAAACTCACCTTTTGCGTCAAAATGTAGCGAAGTCGCCAAATTTACGTTTTTCTGAATTATATGAAAACTAACCGGACGAATCGAATAAAACTACCGGAACAGTAAAATGAACATCTTACATACACTTTGCGCTATTTTATGTTTCTGGAGCTGCCTTGATTTGGATGAAATATATTTTTAAAGTGAAGCACTGCTTCAACTCTCTTGTGAACACGGCCTTGTTGTTATTTAGATTCTACAGCTGACGCTATGCAAATTTTTTGGATTTCATGAGAATTTAAAGAATTTACACGTGGGCTAGGGGGGTGCATTGACAGTGCTCAGTCGGTACATGTTCTAATCTCTGAGGTGTCTATAATAGAGAGGTTAAGCATGACGTTTACGGCAAACGGCAAACGGCAAACGGCAAAAATAATTCTGATTTTGCTCACTTTTCTTTAACACTTAAATAAAGCCAGTCGAAAAATAGGAACAAATCCCTTAATCACAGTAAATGCAAACAATTTCCCTAAATTGTACAAACGGCTAAAATCAGACACCAAAAGTTCGATTTTTGCCGTTTGCCGTTTGCCGTAAACGTCATGCTTAACCTCTCTATTATAGACACCTCAGAGATTAGAACATGTACCGACTGAGCACTGTCAATGCACCCCCCTAGCCCACGTGTAAATTCTTTAAATTCTCATGAAATCCAAAAAATTTGCATAGCGTCAGCTGTAGAATCTAAATAACAACAAGGCCGTGTTCACAAGAGAGTTGAAGCAGTGCTTCACTTTAAAAATATATTTCATCCAAATCAAGGCAGCTCCAGAAACATAAAATAGCGCAAAGTGTATGTAAGATGTTCATTTTACTGTTCCGGTAGTTTTATTCGATTCGTCCGGTTAGTTTTCATATAATTCAGAAAAACGTAAATTTGGCGACTTCGCTACATTTTGACGCAAAAGGTGAGTTTATTATATTAGCTCAAACTTTTTCATCGTTGCAAATAGCCGAATGCGATTTGTAGCTAACAAAACTGATACATTGAACCTACTTTTGCTTTGATTATTGTGCTTTTAGGTGAAATCTGGAAGCGCCGGAGCGTTCCAAGCCTCGAAGTTCGCTCGAAGTTAATCTTTTGATGTCCAGATTGTACCGGGGTTTCTGTTCCGACGATTTTGCAGAAACTTGAACAGTCATGGCAAGATGTTATTACGAGCTAATTGCAGAAATTTTAACTAAATCTTAGCGCTCAGTTATCTGTAAATGACAATTTTATCCAAAAAGTAGTGCTCAATAAAAGTAACATCACGCAAAACTATCAAATATTACATCAACATATTGACATGCATATTATTCCTCGATAAATGTTGTGTAAAATGCGAAAGTTTCAAGGAAATCGAGTCAAAAATGGCGAAGTTATTAGAGTTTTTAGACAGGCATACAGCCCGTAATTTATTTCAATCAAGTCACCTTAAAGTAGTCTCACCAGCACAGCAAATATTTTTTTTCTTGTAGTTCATGGTCAACAAGCTCTGCCAATAGACCATTTCCGAGTTGCCTTTTGCCTCAGTTTCAAAATGAGTCTTTGTGTAAAGCTGTTCAAATGAAAATGAGTTTGATTTGCATGAAAATGGATGTGAAGGTGGAACACACATTTTCATATGGAATGGTTTTGCACGTAGACTCAAGTGACTTGTTTTGAAACAGAGGCAAAGGGAGACTCGGAAATGGCCTATTGATGGGATACATGTACCTATATAGCCTTGCTCACTTTATGGGTTGTCCAAGGCTACACATGTATAATATATCTTTGTGTTTGTGAACACAATTGGAACTTGCATGTCCTGGCTAATTATTTCTTTTAATAATAACATGACTTGTACATAACTGTATTTGTCCACAGACCATTGGATGAAGTTATTCGAATTCAAGAGGAAAAACAGGTATGAATAATGACAATGGTAAACTTAATAATGTTATGCATTTTTTTGCTTGCACTGTATGCTTGTTTTATGAAATGGTGAATTGCGCTGCTTTTACCAACTATTGAAAAAATACTTGATAATTATTACAATTTGTGCATTGGCCAAGTGGCGATTACTTTGCACATTTCTTCTGTATACATTTCTGTAAAATGTAATATTTTGCTTGTTTTCATTCTCTGAACTGGTAATAACCACCTAAGGCCAGTTGTATGTCAATGTACATGCATCCATTTGAATTTTTTCATATTCTTATAAGTTGTCTACTTCGCAATGTATTCATGTTGTATTGGAGACTTGTAGCACAGTCACCATGATATTTGAATATTGAGGGTAATTATGTTCTGGTTTACAAGCGGGCTTTTAGTCAATAAAAACAAAACCTGGCATACAGTTAGAATTACCCTTGAAGATTTTATAGCTGGCATTAAGAGATTGAAATATTATTGACATTCAAAAATTTTGGATGGAAAAGTATAAAAAATAGGCAAATTGTGCATGTAACGCGTAACCAAAATGCGCACGTGGAAATGCGAAAAACTAATATTTTTCAAAGCTAAAACATGTTTGTGAAAAAATAGCTCAAATTATTAACACAACACAACTAGGACTACATGACAACAGCAAACATTAGAACCTTTTTATTTGAACATACCAAAGATCAACACAACCTCTTTACCATAATGGATGTAACGCTAAAAGTTAATGAAGTAGAGCTGGCGATCAGAATGTTCCTGGACTCAGTTAAGCCAACGATCAAGCAACTGAAAATGTCTCATCGAAATGCTCATAACATACTCTTAACTTCAGGAAAAATTCAACTTAAAATATTACGAAACAAAGGACTGCCAGGGCAATAATCGAGTCGGTACGCTGTTGTGTCATCCGTTAATGCTGTGTAAATTATCAAAGGTTGGACATTCCTCCTCACCTTGGTATTCAAACAAATCAAATACTCCTAATGACTTCGACAACACTGAAATGCTCATATCTTTGTCAGTCGTTCCCCAAACTTTGACTCGTTGAAACGGCCGAACGGCTGAAATATTCGACTTCTTGTGTGTCGGTACGATTCTTCGCCATGTTTTCTAATGAAAGTAAGCATGGATGTATTTGGTTCGATTACACGCGCCGAGGAAAAGCCACTTTTCCTTCCACAAAATTGTGAAAATTTGCTTCCTTCGATCATTTCTTCGATTGAGTGATTTTACTGCTGAGTAACCTGCCCTTCTTGTTGGTGTTGGGGGTGGTCATGTCTGTTTTGCAGGGGCGTTTTTGTTCTGCAACTTACAGGACAGTTTAACGGTCAAAATCGGGGTCGAAATGAATGAAAAAGGAGGAATTTCTAGTCTTTCTAGGATTGAGCAGTGGCGAAGGAAAAAAGAAGAAAAAAATAAAGAAAAAAATAAAAAATGTGACGAACAAAATCGTAAAAAAAGAGCTTCAAGTGCCCGAGAACGCCGACAGAAAAACAAAGGTGAAAGCAGTGTGAGGTCAGTGTTAACAAGGCATTCTGTTAAGGCAGTTCACAAGGCAGCCAAGCAGCGTGAAAAAAGAGCAGAGAGGATTCAGGCAGAAAGTGAAAGAAAGGAAAAAATCAGAGCTCAGACACGCGAGAGGGTGAGGAAGCTAAGGCTTAAGAAAAAAGCCAGTGAAGCTGAATCTTCACAAGCCCCTAGTGCAACACTAATTTACAGCTCACCATCTTCAGCCGCTTTCCCCAACAGAATGGCAAAAGCAAGAGCATTTCAGAAGGTTTCTAACCACAGGGAGCCCGGACAAACTGTTTGTTTGCACATTAGCATTTTTGTGTATATTAGCATTTTTATAGCAAATGTATAGGATTTACTGAACGGCTCGCAGAATTGTGTGTAATAACGTAAAATATGAACAAATTACATAATAAGTAAACGTAAGTTTATCTTACCAGTTTTGTGGTGTGGTTCTTTTGGCTCGAAATTGCGAATTTGAGCGGTTTGAAGGATTTCGCGTTTGCTGCTTTCTACATATATAATTATAACGAAAGGGTGGAAACTCCAACAGCTCCAAATTCGAACAGCTCCAGCGCCGAGGCGATTTTCGACCAGAAAATCCCATCGCACAGCTTTCAAACTGAGCAACATGTAAGAGGAAGGTTTGAGGAATCTTCTCCTATTGTTCGATCGAAAATTCATCCAAACGGTCCAGAGCTAGCCTTCGAACAAAAACGGGTAACCAAAAATTTTAAGCCGTCCGAATGCGTAGCCACAAAAAGTTGTGCCGAAGGGAATTTGCTATTCCCTAGCCTCTTTCCGATTGGACACAATTAAACAATGGTCGTTCAAGGTTTCGTCCCGTGGATAGGTGGGCAAAGGCAAAATCAATAGTCACTAGCATGGGTAGTGATGTCAATAGTCCGACACAACCCAAGGACCCTTACACTACCCATGCTAGTGAGTATTGATTTTGCCCACCTATCCACGGGACGAAATCTTGAACAACCATTGTTTAATTGTGTCCAATCGGAAAGAGGCTAGGGAATAGCAAATTCCCTTCGGCACAACTTTTTGTGGCTGCGCATTCGGACGGCTTAAAATTTTGGTTACCCGTTTTTGTTCGAAGGCTAGCTCTGGACCGTTTGGATGAATTTTCGATCGAACAATAGGAGAAGATTCCTCAAACCTTCCTCTTACATGTTGCTCAGTTTGAAAGCTGTGCGATGGGATTTTCTGGTCGAAAATCGCCTCGGCGCTGGAGCTGTTCGAATTTGGAGCTGTTGGAGTTCCACCCTTTCGTTATAATTATATATGTAGAAAGCAGCAAACGCGAAATCCTTCAAACCGCTCAAATTCGCAAATTCGAGCCAAAAGAACCACACCACAAAACTGGTAAGATAAACTTACGTTTACTTATTATGTAATTTGTTCATATTTTACGTTATTACACGCAATTCTGCGAGCCGTTCAGTAAATCCTATACATTTGCTATAAAAATGCTAATATACACAAAAATGCTAATGTGCAAACAAACAGTTTGTCCGGGCTCCCTGTGTTCTAACGTCCTTCCAGAAACTCCAGAAAAGAAAGCAGAAGTTGTAGAGAGAATAGCACAAAGTCCGAGAACAAAGGAGATTTTGCAGTTGAAAAGGATTATCCACACACCAGAAGAACAAAGAGAGTTAACGACACTCCGAGCACTGGCAGCCGATATTGCTGAAGGGATGAATGAAGTAAAGAAACACAGTTCAACTGAAAAGAGAGCAGCCTACTCCTCCTTCAATCCCTTGCATTTGGGGAGAATATACGAAAGAGCCGATCCCAAAAGTCCTTGTCCAAAATTATTTCGTTAGATGAAAGAAGTATAGCTCAAGGAATAAATAGAAGAATGGAAATTTTGAAAGGAGAAGAGGCAAGTTGGCTGGCTACGAAATGGAAAGTAAGAGCAGATGCCATCGGAGAAGACGTGAAGGAGCTAGTTTATAACTACTGGACACACCAGGCGAGTCGACCTACAGGGGATAAGAAAGATGTTATTCGGAGCAGAACGGGAAAGAAGCAGTACGTACAACACGCAAGACACATCCTTGAAAAGTCACAGACTGAAGCTTTCATTGAATTTCAAGGGCTTCACCCAGAGATCAAGATAAAACAGAGAAAATTCGAGTCCCTGAAGCCGTACTTTGTCAAACCCGCCAGAGAGCGAGATCGAAAATCATGCTTGTGCCGAAAGCACGTAGAAGCGCAAATAGTGTTCAAAGATTGCATGAAGTTCCGCAAAGCAGCTCTCAAAGAAAAAGGGGATGAAGTAAATGAAACACCCCAAGTACCTAAAAGCCTTACTGAAGTCGCTGAGCTAACTCTTTGTGAAAAGCCAGAGGGAAGCCTTTACCACAGCATGAAGTGCCTTGAGAGAAAGTGTTCGAATTGTGGGGTAAACAAGTTTAAGCTTTTGCCTGAGGAAGAGTCTAATGAAGGTCTGCAAGTTCAATGGAGCCGTTATGAATACGTCGGGACCGGAAAGTTTCTTCCAAATGGACAGGAAAAGAAGAAAATAACACTTGTCCGCAAGGAAACCACGCCAAAAGAACTTTTTGAATATTTCAGGAAGCTCTTGGAGGACTATCCACTACACTCGTTCATGGCCAAGTGGCAGCGAGACCAGCTTGACAAACTACTCGAGCACCTGCCAGTAAACCATGTAGTTTGTGTGCATGATTATTCCGAAGGGTATAGTTGTAGGCAGCAAGATGAAGTCCAGTCTGAGTACTTTGACGTTATGAAGGTGTCTTTGCACGTCACAATTTTATATCGGCACGCACAAGAAGATTTTGACGGGGTACAAAGCACAGACGACGAGCCTTGTATCTTAAAAGAACACATCTTTGTCATCTCAGAAGATGCAATACAAGATCACGACTCAGTGCATAACGTACAGCAGATTATCAACAACTACTTGCGGAATGAAGTTTCTTATCCAACTGCCATGATTCATGAATTTACTGACGGATGTTCCGCTCAGTATAAGTCCAGACATTGTGCTGGAGATCTGTCCTACTGTCTCGCTGATTTCGGATACCTAATCCAACGAAACTATTTCGAAACATCCCATGCTAAGGGAGAGCAGGATGCCGCAGGGGCCCACATCAAGCAGAAGGTAACACAGGCAGTAATCCGTCGAACAGCAACCATCAGGAACGCAAAAGAGATGCATGAATATTTATCACAGTCTTTCACTACACCAGCAGCATCTACATTTTCTTCAAGAGCCAAGTCTGTCGACCTGAAGCGGCGGCTTTTCTTCTTTGTTCCCTCCACAGGAGAAGATGCAGTGGCAAGAAACAGGCCAGGAAGAAAGTTTCTGGAAGTTAAAGGGATCAGAAAGTGGCACAGCATAATGACAACGTCAGTGCAAGGCAATGTTTTAGTTCGGCGACGGTCGTGTTACTGCTATGATTGCCTTTCAGGGGATCCTGCGAGCTGTAACATGGGTGAGTGGGTAGATGAGTGGCAGCGAGTGGAAATTGCAAGAGAACCATCAACTGCTGTTACAAGACAAGCCAGTGAGGAGGCAAGCATTCTACCACGCGACACTTCAATCAGACTGGCAGATTTGGCAGGGAAGGATAGCATCGTGGCAGTTGCAGCTGAGGATGACCCTTCTTATGACTACTATCTTTTAAAAATTACTAGCGATGGTGTAGAGGAACTGACGGCACCTTTCACTGATGACTATGGTCTGACCTTTGGCCCAGGATTTCACATCCTCAAAGGACACTTCCTTATCAGAGAGAACTTGATTGACATGTCATACAAACTAGACGACAAACGGTTGGCTGCTGTCCATGCAGCAACTGTAAGGCACATTTGCGGAGAACTTGCGAAAACGAAAGGAAGACGCCCAGTGTTTAAAATTTCAGTCGAACAGAATGAGGAAATCATGGCTTCACTTTAGAGAATTGTTTAAGGTTACACAATACCTTCGAAGGTGTCCTTCGGAAAAAAATTTGTACGCGCGTTTTAAAGGAAACTACCACGAACTATATGTCAATAGAAAGGTAAAGAACTGTAGAATTTGATTAAAAAGTATCCGCTGTTTGGCAAAGCCATTATTGAGAAGAAAGAGGCCGCTAAACAGAAAACGACCGAGTGTCATTCCGCCGAATTAATCGAGTATATTTAATCGGGATCACTCGTCACTGGCGGCCAAGTTTTTCTTCTTGCTTTCGGCAAATTCTGCTTTTGTCTTCTTCTTAGGTCCTGGCTTCGATGTTTTGGTTTTCGCTGTCCAAGAAGTTTTCTCCAATAACAAACGAAGAGCGATAAAACGAAGAGCAATATCACATGAAAACAAAATATGCTAATGAGGTCCTCGTAAAAAGCGCTCGCAGATGAGGCCGTTTGACCCCCAACAGTTTATTCTTGTGCGCATTGTAAGATTTTATTTGTTGTTTTTTGGGGGGAAATGTTAGATTTATAGCAAACTATTATTTTCGTCCAAAAATTTTTTTCGTCAAAAGTAGCCCTCTGAAGGTATTGTGTAAGCTTGAAAGGGAACGTGACCTTGAACGACCTTTGCTGGATAAGACACGAAATCACCCATGTTTTGGGACCCTATTCGGATTTAGACATAAATTGTGTTCCAGATTTCCGTGTCACTATCATTGTCCAAAATAACCGATGGTTTAACCAGTTTTTGTATGCGTGGTTGAAATTTTAAGCGGAAATGTATGTTCTAAAGGGATTATGGGTACTTTATCCTTATATTTTTCATCCTTATGTTATGTTCCTACATTAATGGAATTTCAGAAAACCATGTAACTGTCCAAGCAAACAAAATATAGCCATTATTTAATTTCGTTTTGCGGTTAAAATGCTATTTCAGAGAAAATAGCTGCCCAGAGAGGATTATGGGTAATTTTTAAAATGCTGTTATTGGCCTCTTTATAAGGTAAAAAATCTCAAAAACACAAAATATTACCTTAGTAAGGAAAAATAAAGCTTTCCTTTGAATTCCAGTGAAGATGGCATGTTTTTGCTATTTTCACCCTATGTTACACAAAATTACATGGATTTCAGTATTTATTTAATCACTCTTTAATAATAATAATAATAAAAATTAAAACACTTGTCTGCATGGAACTTTATCAAGTCTTTCTGATATCCTTAAATTTGTCAGTTAAAAGCACAGCAACAAAGAGAACGAATGCTGGAAGAAAGGCTACAAAGTCTCCAGATGCTTTCTGAAAAGGTATTTTTACAAAAATGTGTTAAATTTGTTGTTGTAAGTGTTAGACGGAGAAAGGTACAGTAGAACATTTTGTCTCTGCTTTGGCTTGATGGTTCATTACACAGTTTTATTATATGGCAAGTCAGTCTTGAGGTGGAAACGGTCGTAACCTGTGTATTTTGTTTGTTTTCAAAAGGCAGCAAATTCAAAATTTGCAGCTGAAACAAGTGTCATATAATAAACTAATGTAGCTTGCTCAAGCCATACTGGGGCATATTGGCCCTCGGTTGTTTTTGTGTGGACCTTGCTGTGCTTGGTCCATACTGCCGTGACGTCGGGCCAATATTCCCCAGTACAGCCCTTGCGCTTGGCTAGTAAGAGATTAATTAGTCTTCATAGGAGAGGCAGTTGATACTCTTGCACTGCCTCTCTCTACCCAGGAATATGTAAATGCTGTGTTGCAGTGAACAGTTAGGTAAACCTGAAAAAAAATTCTGGGTGGGGATGGAGGGAGCATGGGGGAAAGGGTGGTGTTGGTGGAGTTATCTGTGATGGACTAGCATCACATTCACAACAATTAGTTACAGTCATTTTACAATGCAAAAACAGGATAGTGGCTTAAGCTGTGTGGACTGCATGGTCCATGAAAGCATTTTTAATTGCTCTAGTTTGAGATCAGGAGGTTGATTAATCATGTACCCTCTAGCCTTTTAAATTCCTTACTGCCCGAGCTTGATGAAACAAGCAACTCTTGAGAGTTCCGTGGTAGGATCAATTTTGATTGGTTTAAAAAGACAGTAAAAAAGGTCATAATAAAACGTCATTAAAGGAGTTTGTTTGGCATGCTTTTGAAAGCGAGGCATGCACAATTCAGTCAGAAGTCCAATATTTTTGAACTTGCAATCAGAACTTTCCAGGGTCACTCTGGTTTGAGATAACATTTCTTACGTTCATGTACCTGACAAAATTTCTGTATCTTGATTGGTTTAAACAGAGGGCATTATGTTGTTAATTTGTCACGTTAAGAGCTTGAGATGGTTGTTGTTTGATACTTTTCAGGTCGAGAAAGCTCGTGAGTTGAAGGATGAGCTGATTCAGCAGCGTCAACAACATCTTGATGAGAAGCAGCGAAGAGCAGAGCAACAGAGACTGTCGGTGCTGCAGGAGAAAGTCCGCAAAGCACAGGAGGAGGAAGCCAAGGTTAGTTTAAATTCCAAGATCATGTTCAAAACTCTCCATAATGTTTTGCATACATCATCTTGATTTCTTCTCAGGGGAATTTTAGTTTAAGGCATTGCTTCTAAAGGAGAGCTTGTCCTACCTTTCATTTTGTGAATTTTTCTTGAGGTAAGATGATCTCAATGCATGGAATGATTAGTATATTAACTAGTGCTATTATCACTTCTGCCATTTTCAGGTTAACGAAATAGCCTTCATTAATACATTGGAAGCACAGAATAAAAAGATTGAAGTTCTCACAAGGCATCAGGTAATAACTCTTTTATTTCCCTTGTATAACAATATATACATAACAGGATTGTGAATTGTGTTTGTTAATTTTGACCAATACTAAAAGTAGCGACCCACCTCAAGTTTGTTAAAACCATTATATATAATAGTCCTTGTGATTACTTTCTTTTTTTTTGTCTTAGGGACATGAAGCGAGGCTGCAAGACATTCAGGTAATGTTTTGTGCAGCCACTCACAATTTTTTATCCGCACAAAGGCCCCAGTTGTCTGTTGTGGTTTTGGCCATTATTCATTGTATGGGAATTCCAATAAATTTCAGAGTGTATCTTACTTTCTGTGGGTGGCACAGTTGCTTGATGCTCAGTGCATAGTGGATTCTGCATTTATGGGTAAGACACTTTGTACTCACAATGACCAAGTGCCTCAGTCTGTACATGGGTGCTGGCAAACTGCTGGAGCAAGTTGACAAAGCTGGATGGAGGGGTGGGAGGGGGGGACCTGTGACAGACTAGCATCCCCCATTTCTCCTTAGGTTAGGGTTATTTGTCTGGGGGACCGGGAGGAGAGGGGTTGTAGTATGCACTTCATTCTACAGTGACACGAGTTACGTGTCGTTGCTGCAGAGTAATCTATACCCCCCCCCCCCCCCCCCCCCAATCCCTTGGACTGCAACTTGCAACTGACTTCACATAACTTTCATAAAATGAATTGATTGTTGCCAGTGGTAAATGATGGTCATTTGTGTTTGATAATAGGAAGAAAGGCAAAGAAAGAAAGAAGAACAACAAGCAAAAGAAGCAGCCGCACAGGTAACAGTTATTGAGAGAAAATACACTTCTTATGATTGGGGAGATTTGCACGATTGAAAACTTTATTTGTTGTTTATTTAATATGATTGTAGGAGAGACGTCGCCAGTTGGAGGCTGAAAGACTGGCACGACTTGAAGAGATGCAGCTAAAAAAACTTGAACAGGTAAGTATAGCAGAGAGTGCACAGACTGGTTTCTGAGTAATAAATTATTATAACAGTTGAAATATGTTGTTTTTAATTCATGACCAATTTAGGAAGCTAAATACAAAAGGGAGAAACACGAAAGAGAGAAGGCCAGAGAAGAAGCTGCTAAAGAAAAAGCCAGGTTTGTATGAATCAGTTTCTGTAGCTTATAAAATGCAAGGCCAAACGCTATACACTGGCGAACACATAATTTGAAGATCACAGCGTAACCGTGTTTGTTCGCACTCGTTCGGTCGTGTGTGCGTGCGTGGGTGCGTTCTTCCGTTTAATTATTGTTTTTGTTCTATGTTGTTTTTAGAGAGAGGGAGATGCGTATTGCTGCTCGTAATGAAGCCCTGCAGACAGCAACAGAACAACTGCAACTGAAAATCCAACAGAAGGTATAAAACAACCAATTCTCCTGATGCACGTTATTTTAAAGGCAAAAGGAAGAGGGAACTACTGGTGGACAGTAAATTGTCGGGAAAATAATAAATTCACTGCAATAATGTTTTCTGGGTTTTTCAGTGAAAGTTTTTTCCTTCAGCTTCAAGTGCACAATTTTTACGTTTTCCAATCCTGTGCAGTGTCAAATTTACTGATAATTTCGTTAGAATTCAGTGGTGTAGTGAGTGTGTCTCATGTTTTTTCCTTTGTGTTGTAATATCCAGCAAGCTGAAACAACAAGGCGGCACGAGCAAGTATTGGAACAGGTGAAAGAAAAGGTAAATAAAATGTGAAGCTTCCAGAAAGTAAATAACAAAGTTAATGCGAATTTGTTTCTGCTGTTGTGCCATGGTGATGTCGAAATTTCATTTTGTGATATGTTTGTGCACTTGTTTTAGGCCGCGGGTGTGTCACGCCATTCTACCCAGGACGAGGTCCCAGCTGTCACGCCATACGACAGAAAAAAGATGTGCACTTTGTGCAACGTTGAGGTGAGGTCCAAAGCTGACACTACTCAACAAGTTCATTTGTGGTCCATCTATAACAGCTTCTTAACTGAATGCATTCACACAGATAAAAACCTGGTTTAACTATTTTGCAGATTGTGTCGGAAGTTTACTTGTTGAGTCATTTGCGAGGCAAAAAACATCAACAAGCATTGAGTGAAATACCAGCAGCGAAAGGAACTCTAGAAGACAAGGTGGGTACCTGTATGATTGCTACTTCGAAAATATTCGGGTGATCATCGGTAATATTCAGCAATCTTCGGAAGTCTTTGGGTGGACTTCCACTCTTCGGAGGTCTTCGGGTAATCTTCGGAAATTATTGAAATCCTTGGATGACTGTCGGCGGCCGACAGGGTTCTTCGTGTTTCTTCGGACGGACTTTGAAAATCTTCGATGTAATTTAAACCCCTTGTTACACTTTTCTGTATTCCTGTTTTAGCTAATCAGAATTGAGTAATTTCAATTGTTTTATAAGGTTTGTAATAACACGCACCAGTTCTTGTGTTAACCAGTGCAAACTTGCTTTGTTCTCGTAGGATACGATATCACTTCAGTACATCAAGGAAATGCCATCAGACAGGGTAGGCGAGACGGAAAAGGCAGATCAAGAACGACAGAAAGCGCTCAGAAAAAGAGCCAAGAAACTGAGAACTAGGATGGCAGCCAAGTGAGTTTTAATCACTTCTATATCCACTTCTGTAGCCACTTTTTGTCTTAAGCTGATTTTTCAATACAACAAGAGGTATTCTGGCACTAGTCTGTGCCAGAGAGCTAACCAGTTGTGCGGTATGTACAGCGCATGTGCTACCTTAGTGCTGTAACACTTTCTGTTATTTGTATTTTTCTTCACAGAGGACGAGAGTATGAAAGTAATTTGTCCAATTTATCATCACAGAGACAAGAATCTGCAAAGAAGCCGAGGTAAGTGAAATGATTCAGTCTGTTTCAGCGTAAAACGAAATTGAACGAAAAGCACCTACATGTAGGAGAATTTCGCTTTCCACTTTGTGGAGTTAAAGGAATAAATACGAGAAAAAAAAGCTGTGTTTATAGGTTTATGAATGGATGAAATTTTGTGTCAAAAGGATACGATCATCTTTAGTCCCACATACTACAAACATAATTTAAGACGGACTTGAAGGGAAGAAAACAAGACTTGGCGTGTATAATCCGTTTTCCGGCTGCCTCATTGCCATAAAGACAATAATGATATTTACTGCACACCTTATTTTCTTAGGCTTCAGAAAATCATTAAGGATCTCAATCGTCAGCTGCAGTCACAAGGGTCGGGTCCCTGGCCAGCCAATCGTGTTGGGTCACTTGAGAGATCCTTGGGGGAACTAAGCAGGATTTTGGAGTCTAAGGTACATGCTAAACAGCAGTTAAATGCTGTAAAACATATTTTACAGTTAATTTTCACGTCCTACCATGGTCCATGATGCCCAGGAACATGCTTGGTGTAGGCAGGTGCGCTATTAATTGTTCTTGTAGTAGAACTTCTATCCTTCAAACGATTTCTTGCCCCACATTAGAACTGTTATTAACCCTATATTATTCCCAATCTAACAATCTAGAGACACCTTTTCTACCCTCATCCTGACAAGCTTACTTGACAACAAAAATGCTTGCACCGTTTTCTAACTACTTAATGACAACCAGAATTTTTTTTAAGCGTTTTTACAAACATTTGAGGAAAACAGCATTTATTCCCCCGCCAATAATAAATTTAAACGTGAGTTTATTTCTCCTATACTTCGCGATACCCTGATTGTACTGTAATATGAAAATTTAATAAATAGGTAAAACTTGAAACAGCAAGGGTCCGCAAACAATAATGCTGCTAACGTAGGATCTGCTAGAGATCTAATTAGGCAAAAAAATGGCGTAACATTACAAACAATACAAAAAGGCTGATACTTCGTGAAAATGTTGACCTAGCGAGACACCAACACGACCAGAACTGATAAACCATACCTTACTTTACTATTGCAGGTAACCGCTGACCAGGTGACATTTTGTAATCTTGGAGGATTGACAGCCCTGACCAGGGTACTGTTAGTACCAGACATTGCCAGCGACAAGCCTCCGATCAAACCAATCATCCCAAACAAGTAAGTATGACAAGCAAATAAGCCAGTGATTATTGTACGATTCGTGGCGATCATAGAGGAGTGCTTGAAAACTGGACTTGAATTTTCCAGTGACTCAAGGATCGGTTTGTGTGTTTTTGTTTTTCATGTTAGAACTCTTTGTAGCGTAGCTAATGTGTTGACGCTTGCCTGTGGTGATTGCTTAGACAACTGTCGCTACATGGTTTGTACAAACAAACTCAGCTCAGTGGTGGATCTTCTTGTCTATCAGATGAAGGTGAGATTATAGAGCGGTTTTTAATTGAGTGCCTAAATTAATTCGCATTTGCTTTGCTTTTGCATTTACACGCTTAGTGATTGGTTCAAGAAAAATCCCGCAACTTTTTCGACCAATTAGAAGAAAAACCGAAGGCAATCGCGAGTCGCTCGCGCGCGTTTTCCCGCGCTTTGTGCCAGCTACATGTATTTGCTTCGAGTTTTGATTGGTTCACTGGATTGCCTGTGACCTTTGTGATTGGCCAGAGTGATTACTTTGGTTTTGGTTTTGTGACACTCAGTTGAAGACGTAAAAACAGAAAATGAACTTCCCTTGTTCGTCTGCTTCATAAAGGTATTACATCAGAGATGTGATGCACCTGTCCAACGTCTTATGAATAGATATAATTCGAGTATTTGTACCTCTGTTTCACACAAAGCATAAGCATGACCCAGTACTACAGGGCTCATTAGAGAGACACTACATTAGTAGCATAACTAGGTCATGTCATGTTTGTCCACACAGGGTGTCCCTCCATCCCAAGGCACCTCCAAAAAAGGAGCCGAAAAGGAGCCTGGAACCAGTGCTACAAACCAATCATTACCAGACCCCTTAGCTACAGCGCTGTTGAAGGTGCTAGCCACAGTGCTGCAGTGCTTTGCTACAGCTTCACCTGAGGAAAAGGAATTAGCCACACTTGTTCAAAGAATGGTGGATTTGATCGGGTAAACTATTGTTTATATCAACCCTCTTTACTCTTATTTCCGTAAATTTCTTTCATTGCAAGTGAAGAATTCTGTGTTAGTTTCTTAGGTAGAAAAAGACACGGAATCCTAAAAAAACATCTTGACATTCATCAAGTAATTTTAAACGATCATTTTTTTTCCATTTTTCTTAGCTATGTGGTATGCTCTGGAGTGGTGGATGACATCAGAAGTTTCTTTAACAGAATTCACGGACCTTTAAATGACGACCCCCCATCAGAGAATTACGCTCAGGCGTGTTTAGCTCTTTTATCCGCAACTGCTCAATATCTTGGCTCCCGGTGAGTAACTTTTATTTCCTAAGAAGTCGAAAGAAAAAAAAAACTTCACATTACACAAGACGTTTGTAATGGAGTTCAAAAAAAATCACAGAATGCCCTTACCAACAAGTGTCAGTCATGTAAATTCAATGCTTTAGATTTTTTTTAAGCGACAAGCTTAAAATCTAGAATGACTTCTAACGGTATGGTTTTAGTTTCAAATGGTTGCTCACTAGGGTTTCATCCAAAGTGTAGAGTTATATAAACATTACTGTTAACTGGAATGGTTGCGCTACTAATTTTCAACTATAGTGTAAACATATATTAAGATATTTATCTTAGAACCGCCTTCTACAGCATAATAAACAACACCTTGACAACGCCCTTGTTAGCGTCAGTTTCCCCCGTAGAGCATTATGCGCATGATCAAATGCTTCGTATACGATACTTACTGAAAATCAGTTTAATTCCCTTTTTGTTGTATTCTAGGCTTAGTAATATTTTTGAAACAAGAAAAGAGGACCTCACTCAATTTGTTGTGACATTCCAACAAACCGAGCTTGTAGGTAGGTATTAGAAGTTAATTTCGAAACACGCCATTTTTGGAGATGTTCCCTTATGGGTTAAGCAAAGGTTCTTTTGGTATACCTGACCAAAACGCATGTTTTTTTCTTTCTATTTTCTGTTAGAAATCGTATCATTTCTGTACGCTATTCTGATGAATGCTGGAAGTGCACAATCTTCGAGTCCGACACTTCCAGAATCAACTATAAACTTGGTCACAGAAGCGTTGTGTATGTTGAACTTCATGGGAACAGTAGATTTAAAAGTGTTGCAAGTAAGTACTGCAGATGAAAACTTCACTTCGTCACATGCTTTAGGATTACTGAATATATACACCTTATTCGATGGTTTAACGTATAATACGCGCGAATATTTTGCGAGTTGCGTTGCATCGGGGTGAGAAAAAATACGAGCAATGAGCAAAATGTCAGCTCGTATTATATCTTAAACCATCGAATAAGGGATTTATTATTCCACTAATAAAATAAAGTTTGGTTCGGCTTTTTTGTCGCTCCGCTTTCAGTCCGTATTTTTGCCCTGTTCTACAGTGTAATAACGTGGCATAGTTTGCGCGTTCCTTTGCCCTAATATGGTAAAATGGCGCAATAGTGGAATAATAATGAACGGTAATTTGAACTTGCTCCAGAAGCTTGAAGCAGACAGTCGAATGCAACCGTTCATACCAGGTACTTGTCTAATAATCGTTTTCTCTGTGTTTTTGTTTCTAGGCATCTTTGGGTGCAGAGGGTGTTTCTCTGGAATTTAGGCACATTATCAGTCATCTTTTGTGGTGAGTCAATTAGAAATCTACGTTTACACATTTTAGCTGCAGTAAAATGCGCCTCACAGTTGCTATCCATCATAACTATGCCAAACACAATTGTGAGTGCCAGTGGTAGCCATTTTTCCTTTATTATACTACTTAATGACTGTCCTTAAGTCATGATAAACTTAAAAAAAACCGATCAGAACTCTCTCAAAACATGTGACGGACAGCAAATGTGGGAATGGAGTTGCTAAGTAGTCAGCAAACTTGTTACACTTTTCGTTAACGTGTTCTGTGATGTTGTTTTGTTTCAGTGTTTGTAGCGAAGGAAAGAATGAAGATCTTCTCCATGAAGTTATATTAATTGTTGGATACTTCACTGTTTTAAACAACGACAACCAGGTCAGTGGTTAGAATTTGTAAGCTTAGTGTTTTCAATGGCTAATTACAGTTTTTGTAAATAAAAAAAGAAGTTTCCTTTGTTCAACTAACTGAATTGCATATTTACGTGCCAGGTGTTTGTCCAGACTGGGAGACCTCCAACATTACTGCAGCATTTGTGCTCTCTTCCTTTTCAGTATTTCAGTGATCCGAGGTAAGTCTTCTTTCGGGATGTCCAGAGCATATTTTTGTCCTGTCCTGCTAGATTTTGAGACCTTTGATTGAATTACCAAGAACGCACCAGAATCGCTAGGGGTTAGACTCTGTTCTGGTTCTGTAGCGTGATTCAGTTAGAAGTGCTTGCAGCTTTTGTCGACTGCAAATTCTTACACAGTCAATAAAAGAAAACTTCATTTTGTATATTTTTTGTCATGCACCCTCGCCAGCATGGGTGCCACAGAAATCAGTTTTCAAAACTCTCTTACTTTTCCCTTATAAAAATAAAATTCTCCTGACCAGCTAAATACAAAATGTCAGATATTTAGTAGCAATCTCCAGCCTCCGCTTCTAAAAAAAAGACATCGCCGAGACATTGACCTGAAATGTCTCTTCTAACCATCAATATATTAAATCAGAGTGAGGTATTATAATTTTAATTCTCCCTGACTTTTCTTCCAAATGCCAATTTTTCTGACTCACAACCCTGATACTGGTTTTCAAACTGAAGGGTTCTTCAATTTCTCACTCTTGTTATTATGTGGTGTAACAACACATATAATGTCGTTTGTCTTCGCCGCTCTACTGCCGCGTAACTTTGTAACATGATATGTCGTGTTCTATTTCGTTGCAGACTAAGGAATGTCTTGTTTCCAACGCTTATCGCCGCCTGTTTTGAAAATGAAGAAAACAAGAAGATAATTGAGCAGGAAGTGAGCTGTGCCTTGCTTGAAAACTATATCGAGGTATGTGCTGTGGCTCTTGTTGCCACCCTGACGTGTTGTCGTGTTTCTTTAACAAGCCACCGTTATGAAATGTTAAAACTTAGCTTTTTTGTTACCTTGTAATGATACCACCTTTGTCCAAAACATAGGGACCAAACTGTGAACTCGTTTTAATGAACGCATTGTTTGTCATTTTGCAGGAGCAGATATTAGATCTTCATCATGATCACTTGTTGCCCTCTCAGAGCGGACGACGTTCAGGTTAGTCTGGAGAACATTTTTACGCAGCTCTCGACAAAAAAAGTTCTAGTCTTGGCCGCTAGTTTGAAAGTAGAGTAATAGCGAGCTAACTCACCAATTAACCGAACGCCTGGAACACTGCCGCGAGAAAAAAAACGTGTAGAAAAAAAAAATGGTTACCGCAAGATATGGGGAAACGCTGTTAGTTTCCCGCTTTTGTTTGGGAGCCATGACACGTCATTAACATCCAAAATGGCGGCGTGCTGAAAATTTAAAAGCCATAAACTTTTCCATTTATTGTTATTATTAAATGTTATTTCTCCCTTGACCTGTAAAATTTGGAATTTTGGCATTATTTTAAACAATTCAACGTCAACTTGTTGTAAGAGTGGAGGTTTCCTTTAAGAAGTGCTAAAATTTCAAAATGAAGGAAATAAACGCGACCACACAAAGAAACGGAACTTGTAGAGACAGGTTAACACAAAACCCAAACGAATCTCGCTACTTCGAGTGTTCTTTTCAGTAGCCTGTGAACAGGCTCTCCGGTCGAGGATGGTGCGAGAGAAAGGTGGGGGTGGAGTAGGGGACAAAGGCAGGCTATCTTTTCAGCGTCAACGATACCGGTGGATCTCCACCCTGCTAAAAAGAATCCAAATTAACGCTCCACTTAATTTATGGCGCGGAAATTAACGCTCCACTAAATAACGGGCGCGGAAATAAACGCTCACAAAACTTAACACGACTTAAATTAACGAGAATTTCCAAATTCGCGCTAATTGCATGAAGCGTTAATTTCCTTTTAATAAGGGTATATAAATGCATTAAATTTAATTGTGTTCTTGTTGTACTTGCAGATGGTGAAGTGTCCCAGCGGTTCGCTCTGGTCAACAGATTTCCGTCGTCGAAGTGGGAAGATGCAAGGCGTTTCCTTTTAGGATCGTGACAGAAATATTTCACCTGTGGTGTTTTTCCCAGCCGTCACTTAATTTTACCAAATTAGCAAATAATTGTACAAAGTTGGAAAACTTTCCGATATAAGAAATGCAACACGCGGTAAACAAATGTGTTCGTTACGTTGTATTTATGAATTTGTTCCTTCCGTTGTTTAAATTGAGTCTGTGTTGGATTGTTGATATTGTTGCTGATGCGTGAAAAGGTGACTTAAGGGTATACACTTTATTACAAGAAAAGAGAGAAAGCGAGAATTTTGACAAACGTTTTCTAGATGTCAACGTGCATGCATGATATTTTTCCTTTTGCCATTTTGTGTCAAAGGATGTCTAGAAAGACAACGCGTAGATTGAGAAAATGTGTTGTTACAGATGACGGAAAAATATCTTTTATTTCCTTTTTAGTTTTTCTTTTGTACGTGTACAGAAATATGTTAATATATAGTCAGCATATTTAAATAGTTCTATTTGTAGTAAAAAAAAATTAAACTTGCTTTACTGTCGATGTGCACTGTTTATAGGCGCGTTGCTGGTCACGTGGTATATACAGTAATCAGAGCCCAGTTAGGCTACAAAAGGCTGTCTGATTTTGTAACGTGACCGAGTCGTGTAAAGGCCCTCTGATCTGCATATTTATTAAGCCCTTTCTTCAGGTTTTTTTATTCAGCTGTATCATGTATAATTCTCCTTTCACAACTCAAATTTGTTATTATTGTTACAAGAAAATAATAAGCATTTAACTGTCGCCCCCTTTCCACCCTCTAAAGGTATTGAAGACACGTACGTCCCTGCCATGGATACCTAGTCTCCGAGGCTTATCATGAATAAAATATAGGTCAAGATTGAGAAGCACACTGGCAAATTCAGAAAAAGAGAAACTAGCAGTGCAGGACAGTATAACTGTTGTGGTACAATGTTACTTGAACTAGAAGCCACATTGAGAAAAGAGTGGGGTGATTGCATGCTTGGAAACAAAAAAAGAAATAGGAGCTATGCCCAGTGGTATCACCACCCAGCCTGACACAGTCAAATAATTTATGCACAAAACATTTAAAAATTTTGCTCTTTCAGTCAACTGTAGCAGTAAAGCAAACTGTGCCCCTACAGCAAGGGGAGCAGATGTGGTATAGTGAGGACAGCACTCGCTCTTGTGTGCCCCTACAGCAAGGGGAGCAGATGTGATATAGTGGGGACAGCACTCGCTCGTGTGCCCCTTCAGCACGGGGAGCAGATGTGATATAGTGGGGACAGCACTCGTTCTTGTGTGCTCCTACAGTACGGGGAGCAGATGTGATAAAGCGGGGACAGCACTCGCTCTAGTGTGCCCCTACAACAAGGGGAGCAGATGTGATATAGTGGGGACAGTACTCGCTCTTGTGTGCCCCTACAGCAAGGGGAGCAGATGTGATATAGTGGGGACAGCACTCGCTCGTGTGCCCCTACAGCAAGGGGAGCAGATGTGGTATAGTGGGGACAGCACTCGCTCTTGTATGCCCCTACAGCACGGGGAGCAGATGTGATATAGTGGGGACAGTACTCGCTCTTGTGTGCTCCTACAGTACGGGAGCAGATGTGATATAGTGGGGACAGCACTCGCTCTTGATGTAAGCACTTCCTTTTCATCAGTGTGGCTCAGGTCTGATACCTGGACCTGCCATCATATGTGCCTGGTTTGTCATTGCTCTGGCTTTTCCTCAGGGTTCTCCTAGACTGGTTTGTCTCTTTCCTCCGCAGAGTCCTCTTTTAATTTTTCCTACAGCCTTGGAAATGGGGAGAGGTAAAAAGTAAGCGTGCTGAGACTGGGTAGATAGGAACAAAGAGGCAAGGAGAATGCTATTTTTCGTTCTTCATGTTCCCCGCCCCCCTCCCCACCTCCACTGAAGGAGAGAGCTGTTGTGTGCTACCCGTGTCAAACAAAGTCAATCCATAGTATTTATTTTGAAGATAGTTAATGAGTTTAATTTGATCAACATGATGTAGTATATTTTAAAAAGTACACATTACAAATAATAAAAACCTATAAAATGAAATAATTTATTACAAGAAGTAATAAAGTACAAGCTCAGCAATGAAACACACTGCCTAGTTACCGGTACTTAAGCACAACCAATCAATCTCCAGTCCTTGATTTTATCAGAATGTCTTTGAAATATAACCAACACTTACAATAAGATCTTTTCACACATAACTTCAGTCTTGAACCAGTCTTGTCAGTCTTGACACAGTTTATAGTCAGGTGAATTGTTACACATACTGAACTATAAATTAATCACAATCCTAATCTTCTAGAACAGTTAATTCCAAGGTTTCCTTGGCATTTTTGTGTTCCTCGGTGTTGGCAAACTCTTCTGCTGTATCTGCCTAAAGTTAAAAACAGGAAAATAAGACTTTGTCAATAAAAATATTCTCTGCTGTCTACATAAAGTTTCTGCAATTTTCTTCATGGGAGATTTGGGTTGTCAAGTCAAAACATTTACAGGTTAATAGTAAATAGACATTATAGAACAAAGACAGTGACATGAGCTCTGTAATGGGTCGACATACTGGCAAGTTCCTTTTTGCATGTTACAATGGTCCAAGCCAAAGTACTCCATGGTAAAACTCCAAATTTGGGGGGGGGGGGGGGGGGGGGGGGGGGGGGGTTGAATATTTCAAATGATAGCCATGACATTTTTTAGCCACTTTTTTTATTGCTGAAATGTAAATGTGTGCCATCCCCTCCCCCCCCCCCCCCCCCCTTATGCAAAATTAGGCCAATTTTTACTCTGCCCCTCCACCCCACCTTGAACACATCTGAACTTGGTAAGAAACCTAATTCAGAGAAGAACAATCACTTACTACTAGTTTTGTTAAATCTTCATAAGCGGTCTTTAGTCGTCTTTTACAGTCTGGAATCATGATCTTGGACTCTTCAAGGACTTCAATCTGTCAAACAAAAACCAGCCCCACTGGATGAATACTTTGGCATAACAGAACTAAAGAAAATTTTAAATTTTATTTTTAAAACATGATTTCACTTAAATTTGGAAAGGATTTTGTGCCTGAAAATTTAAAGCTGTACATATGAATATGACATGATAAAACTTACATTACATTACCTTACCTTTACTGACATTACATTACATTGCATTCCTTTTAACATAATGACAAGTAACAAAATACAACTTTAGCAAGCCGATTGTATTGTTCTTGCTCAATGGGAATGCTTGCTACACAGGCTAAATGCAACTTTAGCAAGCCGATTGTATCGTTCTTGCTCTATGGGAATGCTTGCTAAATACAACCTCTACATGTACAGTTCTCAAACAAACATTTTAAGTCATTGAAAGAATTGTAACGATATAGTGTATAAAATGAAAACCTGCTCAACCCTCCAAGTTAACTTTTTTCCTCAGTGGCCACTTGGCCACTGACTGTTCAAGTTTGGTCGCCAGTGAAAAATTTTAGTCGCCAAAATATATGCATAAATTAATAATTAATTAATAATAAATAATAATCTTATTATAATTTATCTAAAAACGTAGAGCTCTACGAAAAATTTAATTTTATGAAAATATGCGAACTGCAGAACGCGAAAATACTTTCACAAGTTTTAGGGCAATCACTAAGACGAATATATTTTATTGATGAAATCTTTGACAATTTGAAAATAAACCCAGGTTCGTTCACACAAGTGAAATTTATTTACAACTGCAAGCCGCTTTTCATCACGGTTTTTTATTTATAGAATCAATATGCACATGTTTTAATGATGGCAAGTGCTTGTGTTATCAAGTTAAAGTTTGCTTTTAAGTCAAGTATTTTCGAGTCTACAGAAACAAAATACGTTTCTCAAATACATCTGGATGTAAGCCGGGGGTGCGGCTTATCTGCGGGAACATTTAAAAAAGGTGCCGTACATTTCAGTGAATTGACACTTCTATGGAAGCCTTCGTTAGCAGATCCTTTAATAAGCGGTTTATGGTCGCTTTTCTAGAATAGGAAAACTTCACACAGCACAAAATTTCCATTCCCCCACGAAGCTGGTTGCGTCGTCAACGGCCTGAAATAAACTTTAACAATAATCGATCCCTGGCCTCCACGAGCGAGAAAATTCCACGCTATTCTCGAGTATTCGTGTGGTCGAACTTTGCCGTTTAGTTCTTCGATGACAAATTGATTACAAAGCTCTCTTTGTGCAACAAGTTTATCTCCGACAGTTGGCTCTGAAATCTGTTTTTGGGTCACGATAGCCACGAACAGCAAAATCTCCCTCCATCTTGAAACTTGAGTAAACAAACATCGTTTTCGGCCTAGTCCCAACGTGTTCGATCTAATGCCTGGTTACTAAGCTACGAACGTTGACAAACGTAAACACCAGTAAGCAAGCGCGTTCTTGTTCGCAAAAATTTGTGGAAAAAAAGTGTTGAATGAAGAAATACCTGTCAACGAGTACCAGAAAAAGATCAATCATATGTCAAAGTGAAAGGAAATGATGCTCATTATATTAAAACGCTAAAATTGTGGGTGAGACGTTTGATTGCCATAGTGAGTTACATTCGATGAAGAAGACTTCGGAAGACTCTTTTAAAAAAACTTTTTTTCCAAAATTTAAGTTGATAAATTCAGGGTGCGGCTTATCAGCGGGTGTTTACGGTATTTGTAGATCCCGTCACCCTCGAGCTTTCCAAGCTTTTGCATTTCCCCTTCTTTTCGATGGCAAATGATCGGATTGCGTGCGTTGTCTCACGCTTCCAGGTAAAATTGTCACGTGCCAAAGTTCAGTCGAGTGGAACGAATTTTGTCGCGTCCCACTCAGCTCAACTGAATGCAATTCCTTGATCTTTGTTTACGGTGTGTACGGTGTATTCAGTCTCCATTTCTGTAGGTTAAAATCCACAACAACTAGCTTTGCAAAGTGAATTCTTAACGCTCAGAACGTTTTTTCTTCGCTCCGGATGATAGTCCGCTCAAGCTCCTGACACATAGGTCACGTTAATTTTAGTCGCCGAGCTGGCGACTTGCGTTCTAATTTAGTCGCCAGTTCCAAAATTCTAGTCGCCATGGCGACTAAAATGGTCGCAACTTGGAGGGTTGCTGCTACAAGATAAAATACCGGTAGATGCAAAATTGAATTTACAACATGGGTGAACTGCATTTCACACAGAATGCATAAGATAATTTTGCAAGCAACCATTTGCTGTTAAAGTTTTCCAGTGTAGCAGATCCTGTTATGATGATTCTTGGGAAGGGATTACTTTTGAAATAATGTGAAGAAGAAGGAGACTATTTCATGATAGACAGCTATAAACTAGAAATTGTCACAACCAAGTAAATTTTCATGTAGCAAGTGTGATCTTTGTTACCTTATATTATCAGGTGGGCTTTAAGGCATTTCTTTCTCTTTATTTCCATTAGCCTGTGAGCAGGCTCTCCATGCAAAAAAAAAAGAAAGAAAACAGGGGAAGGAGAGCCTGCCTGTATTGCTTAGAAATTTGAATGCCACCCCAAGGAACCCCACTGATGCGATGCTGAGCGTGCTGTCAGAAATCAGCCAATTATGAAGATGAATGTCCACGCAAACTTGCTACAGCTTTCAGTAGTCTCATCAATAATGGCAGTAGCAAAGAATAATTGTCTTTGAGGGCGTACATTACAGTCAAAACCGAAGAAGCGTGAACGCCAAAAATTATTTCTGGAATGTTTATTGTTCTACGACCAATCAGATTCGAGACGTTACCGCAACAAACCGCAACAGTAATTAGCAAAAAGGTTTCGATTCTTTTATCACGAAACGACTTTTTCGTCTACATTAAGTCTTGAGATCACCACCGATTAACAAACACTCTGGAATTATTACAGTCAAAATACTCAGCGCGTGCCGCTTAGAATTCCGGAAAAGTTTTGATTAACGGCGAACGGATTGCATTATTGGTTTCAAACATTCAAATTTAATTTGAATATTGTAGATCATCCAACCGTGAACACGTGAGCACGTGAACCTGTAAAAAATAAACCAATCAAATTGCTTCATTTCTGACAGGCTCACGTGTTCACGTGTTCACGGTTGGATGATCTACAATATTCAAATTAAATTTGAATGTTTGAAACCAATAATGCAATCCGTTCGCCGTTAATCAAAACTTTTCCGGAATTCTAAGCGGCACATACTACGCGCTGAGTATTTTGACTGTAATAATTCCAGAGTGTTTGTTAATCGGTGGTGATCTCAAGACTTAATGTAGGCGAAAAAGTCGTTTCGTGATAAAAGAATCGAAACCTTTTTGCTAATTACTGTTGCGGTAACGTCTCGAATCTGATTGGTTGTAGAACAATAAACATTCCAGAAATTATTTTTGGCGTTCACGCTTCTTCGGTTTCGACTGTAACACCCAAAACAACGAAATGGCAAAACCATTGACTGAGACAAAACAAATATATAGAGTACTGCCAGCTAACCAACAAATAAAAGCTAACCACAAGCAAACACGAAGCTTCCCAGCAAGCAAACCAGAGTGGAAGCTAACTGCAAGCAAGCTGGAGTGAAGCCAACCGCAAGCAAACCGGAGTGAAAGTAAACCACAAGCAAGCTGCAGTTAAAGCTAACCACAAGGGAGTTTCGTTTCCTTGTTTCGGGTCTAAGTACCTCCCTCTTTCAGATGTAGCTCAAAGACCCATGTTTCTGGACACTGAAATCTGGTCTTCGTCTCATCGATAATGCTCTGTAAAGGGCAGGCAACTAACATGGTGTGATGACACTTCAATTCAAGATTCAATTTTGCCTGAATCCCATGCCGGTAATAAAGCAAGAACATTGTTCCATCTAGCAAAGAAGCCACTGCTGGGCACTGCTCGTCCTTCTGCTGCAAAGAAAAACTACCATTTTCCAAACTTTGTCACACGCAGGTCTGAATGCTCGATTCCCGCCGTCTGCTGTTTTGCAAAATGATGTCATCAACCAATTAAATCTTTACCAATCAGTATTTTTCTTTCCATATTTGGACACAGTATTCACATTTCCAAGCAATGTGAGCAGGCTCTCCTTCCCCTCTTTTCTATTCTTTTTTCTTTTTTTTCGCACAGAGAGCCTGCTCGCAGGCTATATATTTGCATAATTATAATTTACATCAAACATTATGATGGATTAAACCACCTCTCCAAACATTTAGTAAGTGCACTGTAGCTGACTGGATAGTGGAATACCCAGTTTCATTTTTCTGACAGTCTTACATTCACTCAACAAACCTGTTTCTTTATGTCATATTCATCTTTGTTGTCTGCCTTCATTTTTTCAACTTTTTCCCCTTGGTCCACAACTTCTTTTTCATACATCTGCTTCTCCTTTGCCAGCCTGGGAAAGATTTGTAAATAAATAATTCAGTACAAGATAGACATGTGACACATGTTGGTTCATTAGTGCAAACTGCATTGTTACAATTACCAAACATGAAGAAAACAAAAATTCACAGACTTTTAACTGACCAGAAAACAATTTTCAAGGACTGCAACAAGATTTATCAAATGAAAGGTAGAGGGAAGGAGGAGGGGATGGAGGTATCAGAGAAACATTTCTGTATGCAAATGAAATGGAAGAAGCAGTAAAATATCATAAAGTGTCATTTTTTTAAAAAGAGCCTTGACTACTTACTGTATTTCACTGATTGTAAGTTTTAGAGTAAAAAAAATGTTATTTTGCTGTCCTATAGCCTTGAGTATGGCCCTCAGCCTACAGCCTTGGCACACACCTAAAGCATCAAGCATGCCCCCCACCTCACCCCCCCCCCCCCCCCCCCCCCCCCCAAAAAAAAGACCTCATGTTATGCACATTTCAATACAAGTCATATCTTTGTGTTTTTAGCTAGGTCACTTTTGTAAAAGTTTCACCAAAACTGTCTCACGTCTGGCAAACTGTTTCATTTTGTATGTATAGAAAAAGCAACTCCTTGAAACTACATGTAATTCATGACTGAACTGCGATCGATTGCAACCAATCAAAATGAGAACCAATCGAAATGCTCCTCTTTCATGGTCTAGTGGGGTATTCGCCCGGCCGCTGTCAGACCGTGATACCCAATAAAAATAGAGGGTTTCAAGGTGCATGGAGCTGGCTATCAGTTTTGAGGAAGTCTTATACTGAAACGCTTTGAGTTAAGTTTCCTTCTTCGGGAAAACTAACAAATATTAAGTCTTAAGCTCAAGCTTCAGCTTGTAACACTGCTTGTAAGCTCAAGTTTGCTTTAAAATGCGTGTCAGAGTATTAAACTGTATGACTAAATAGCACAGAACGCAAATTATTGAGAAACGCGAGCTTACCTTTTCACCACTCCCGTCTTTATTTTAAGCTGCCTTATTCTAGGATCTGCAGCAGAAGCCATTTTTTTGCCAAAGAACTCTTTGACTTTATCGAAATGGTTTTGAATGCTTGAGCGCCAAAAACCAAAATGCCGAACTTTTCAGTCGGGGACTGGGAACAAGTCCACGATTGCACATGCTTTATTTTATCATTCCGCTGTTCAAACCATCGCCGTCGTTCGTCCCAGGACTCTCTCGCACAAAAGATAACACCTGACAGCTGCGGGTTCCTGCGGGTTGCGGAAGTGTTGGTGGTTTGCAAAGATTGTTCAGCAAACACGGATTTCAGATAGGATACTCAAGTTGAAGACTGCAGGGTGCCGTTTACTTTTCTTTATGAACAAAGAGAGGAGGACACCAAAATTCGACTTTGAAAAGAGTAAACTTGTAAAAAATTCCGCAGGCTTTCCACGGAGGCTAAAAGGTAAGAAGTTAGTTGACAGGCTTATTAAAGTTTTGTGCTTCGTTGCTAATTTATTAACAAATCTTGGTAGTTTTGCTCATTTACACAACGGTTTGTAATCTATTATCAGATACCGAACAAAGTTCCAGAACTAAAACATTGCTTTCAAAAGAGCCATAAAAACTGAACATAGCAATCAAATCAGGATACTTCTCCTATTTATGCATATTATCGCATTTTTAATTTCTTGTTTATACATGTAGCATAAGCTTACATTTACATTTCTAAATGCTGTGGCTTGTAAGATGCTTATTATTACCATTCTGTAATTTGTATTACTGAATTCCAGCTGGGATCTGTGGTGTAGGAACTGGTAATAACCTTCTGTATGTATACACAGCTGGCAGCACTTCAAACAATGTCCTCATTAAAAAAGACAGTCAAATAAATGTGTTTCATTATTCCCCAGAGCAATATAATCCAGAATCCATGCCTAAAATATTCATAAGCCATTTCAAAGCTCGCTTTATAGGTTTTAGGAGATACATTTTGTACACTCAGTCAAAAAGAAAACTACTGTCAATTTTCTTTTACACAGGATAATTTCACAGATCATGCACTTCTCAAGGACTGTTCAGGTCTTAACTCTTGTGGAGTTTCTTTGTCTTGCAAACTTTATGTTGTGCCATGAGCAGTCTAGAGACCATCCAGAGTCTCATCCATGCGGGAATCACTACAGTGAAGCTTGTAATGTTGCCAAGAATGATCTAACAAATGAAGAGATGTTTAAACGTGGCCACATGAAACCCTTTGGATCACACCGTCCTCCTGATTACATTGTGGAAGAGCTTCCATACATGATTTCTCCAGAAGATTTCTACATGAATTATGTTGTAAAACACAAACCAGTTGTTTTTAAAGGTATTTTGGTTGTTGTTACTTTTATGGATTTTACAACTACTGTATGCACTGTTACACTGTTACACAGTCCTAAAAAAAGTCCAGTTTTATCCATGTCTCATAATACTTGCTATTTCTTGAGACAATGCATTACAGTGTGGGAGTTGTTAATTAGTATTCAGTGTGCAGTTCATGATCTTTATCATAATATTGTCTTGTGGTCCAATACTGCAAATTATTTGATTCAAGGGGCTGTCAACATGTTGATATTTGCTAGTTCTAGATTATTTCATTACGTGATTGTTTTTGCGGTTTTCAATAACATGAGAACTCTGAAATTTAAACCTCGACCAATGTTTTACGTTTTTCGCTGCCGTCAATCATCTATTGTAAGCACAGGCAGACCACCCTATGTGTTCGTGGTTAATTATTATCTGTTGACATGAGACGAACAAAAGAAATATTGAAATCTACGGGTGACGAATAAAGCTCCGAAAATTACATATCTAAACTACATTTTGCTCTGAATATCTCAATAAAGTTAAATGAAATGTTAATCGACTCATGTGTCGTGTTTTTTTGCCTGCGCGGGCCGTTCTAAGCGCCTTTTCACTAAATTACTTTCGGCCGAAGGCCGGTAAGAGAAGAAAGGGAGACAAGGCTTGCAAGTTGGCGGCCGCCAGCAGCGACCTCCTCCACTTCAAACCGGAATTAACGCCAAACTACTGAAAATCTCACCTATCTGACAACGGCTGTCGATCGGTGAGATGTTGCTCTATCTCTTCGCCGAATTTGAGCTTCATCCCTCCAACATTTTCCGTGAAAATCCATGCTGAAATCATGCATACAGCTTTCTCAATATGATCGGTGCCAAACACACCGACCAGAAGAATTCGAAGCATGCAGACCGTTTCAAATTTAGCAATCAGCGCTAGGTATCCCACGGCACTCCACCGCGGTTCAAAATCTCAACCCGGTGATTGGTGAATTTGAAACGACCTGCATGCTTCGAATTCTTCTGGTCGCTGTGTTTGGCACCGATCATATTGAGAAAGCTGTATGCATGATTTCAGCATGGATTTTCTCGGAAAATGTTGGAGGGATGAAGCTTAAATTCGGCGAAGAGATAGAGCAACATCTCACCGATCGACAGCCGTCGTCAGATATGTGAGATTTTCAGTAGTTTGGCGTTAATTCCGGTTTGAAGTGGAGGAGGTCGCTGCTGGCGGCCGCCAACTTGCAAGCCTTGTCTCCCTTTCTTCTCTTACCGGCCTTCTGCCGAAAGTAATTTAGTAAAAAGGCGCTTAAAATGGCCCGCGCAGGCAAAAAAAACACGACACATGAGTCGATTAACATTTCATTTAACTTTAGTGAGATATTCAGAGCGAAATGTAGTTTAGATATGTAATTTTCGGAGCTTTATTCGTCACCCTCGTAGATTTCAATATTTATTTTGTTCGTCTCATGTCAACAGATAATAATTAACCACGAACACATAGGGTGGTCTGCCTGTGTTGTAAGCAGACTTCTCAGGAAACAGAAGTTCACTTCAGCCAGGTCAAAAGATCATGTCTGTCTGTTATGATTGGTAGATTTCAAACCATTTTCATTGTTTGTTTCTGTTTTTCAAGGTTCTTTGGCTGTCATCACAATTGTGATTGACAGCAGTAAAAATGCAAATATCATTAAGTTGGGTTTTGACCTTCAATAAATTTAATTTCTCACTCCCACAAAAGTGTTACAAGTAATTTTTAGAACTAGTTAGTCTAATAAACAAATTTACTTAAAATCCATACCCTTTTATATCCTACAGGCTGCCTGAGAAAGGCACTTTCAGGTGAAACCCCTCTGTAATGTATGCATTCCACTTATTAAGGGCGTAGCCCCCCATGGGGCTCAATCATACATACTTCTGATTCTGTTGTATTTTTTGTTTTTGTTTTCTTATTGTAATCTTATATTTTTTGCATGAAGGTGCTGTGAAATACTGGCCTGCTTACACCAAGTGGACCGATGATTACCTGAATAAAAGTTATGGCAGTGAAAGGTTTCGCATGGAAACTAAAGATGATGACAAGTGGAACGTACCACCAGACATGAGGCTGGATGAATTTCTCAGTCAGTACAATCATTCAAATCGCTATTTAGTTGACGAAGTTCTGCCAGACATGCGGAAAGATGTTATTCTCCCATTATGTTTACGGTGTGAAGAAATGAGCTCGTACTTTTTTGTATCGTACTTCTGGATGAGCACAGGGGGTACATCATCATCCATTCACATTGACACAGACGAAAACCTCCTGTGCGTCATTCATGGACACAAGGCTGTCCTTATGGTTTCTCCAGTTTATTCAACTTATCTTTATTCTGATGAGGCACGTGTCCTGGGTGTCTCGGACATCAACCCACAAGCGGTCGACCTGGAGAAATATCCCAATGTCATGAAGGTCAGATATCACTCTGCGATGGTGGAGGAAGGAGATATTGTCTATATTCCACAGATGTGGTGGCATCAAGTTATATCAAGGTACAGCAGCTGTGTATGGTCATGTATATAGGACCAACAGTGGTCAGTGGCTATATGATGTTCATGTAACTGATTGGGGAGGGGGGGGGGGGGGGGGGGGAGGGAGCTACATGTAGTGCTCCAAGTTGTCATGGGTTTAAATTTAGCAAATTTAGTGATACCAAGAAAAAATGCTACTAACTCAGAGTAACATGCTAACTACAAGGCAGATGAACATGCAGAGAAAGTCTCATTGTTTTAAGTACATGTACATGTACTTCCTAAACTTGTAATCGCAACAGTTTGAACACTAAAATTGCACAGTATTGCCACTCATTTGGAAAAGGCAATAAAAGTGATGAGTCAGTGATAGTTATATAATTATGGTAACTGTTCCACATGTGCCAAGTTGTGCCAAGTTTTCTAATCATTCATTAAATATTGCCCTGGCTTGTATCATTATAATTAGATCTGAGCGTCAACAGGCAGTGGCAATGTGGTGGAAATCTAAACCAGGATTCAAAAAGTTTGGGCGACTGGCATCTCCATTGCAGCTTAAAAGTCTTGACAAAGGTAAGGCAGGCAACAGGGCATGTTACAGTTTATGCACATATAATCTGGATCAATTGTCATGCAATTGCTCCAAATAATAATTTAAAATTATGGTCAGCAAGTTTGTGATTCAAATTGCAGTCTTTACCAAAAATTGTATTCTAAATTATTATAATTGTAGTTACAGTGCATATCTTACCTGACATCTTCAAAGTCTTCTTGAGTGAAACGACCATTAAGTGATTACTGGACTGTTAATATGAGTTTATTATGTATCACACATTCAAGCAATTGATCTGTGCAATTTTATATTCATCATAGGCATGTTATGCGTGCTAAAGGCTATAGTTGCTATGTTGTGGTTTAATGTTATCCTTTGTTCAAATTTTATTTTCCTTTGTTTTTTGGTATGGTAATGAGTTGAAAACAAAGGAAATAAAATTTGAGCCAATGATAAAATCGTATCACTACTTCCTTCCTTGCCTTGCAGAAAAGTATTCATTTGGGAGTATTTTAGCTCAGTATGAGCTATGGGTGCAGAATGTGAGTGATATTACCCCACGACCTGAGTGCAAGGCTCAGCAGATGTTCATGAGTGATTATCAGTTTGAAACAGACAAAATAGAAGATGCACCCAAGACGCAGGGTGACGGAGGTTACTTGGAAGAGGTATGGAACATTGCACTCTAGTTTTGATCATCAAGCATTTGTTTTTCTGCTGTGAGTTCCATTGATTGACTGAATGTCACCAAATCGCTTCAAATAGTGCCACCAGTCTAGCCCTGGCAACCTCTGCTCCCATTCTTTCCTTTCTACAGCTTAAGTTCAGAAGAAAATCCTGGGCTTTAGTTATCAGTGCTGTGTGTTGCAACATTGCGTTTTGCAATATTTATACTCTGATCTTGATTATATCTACCTTGTCATGAGTTACCACCAGTTAATTACCCACAAACTGCTCCCATCTGGCCAACGTAGCTCAGTCAGTAGAGCAATGGTGATCTTATCTGCAGGTCATTGGTTTGATCCCACCGAGGTCAAAGAATTTTTCTTTGTCTTACAAGTGTAGCCAGTTGTGTAGCAGCTCTCGTAAGCTTGTAATTCTACTGGTCCCCTAGTGTAGCTCCCAAATTCGTTTTAGGAGCTAGTAGCTCTGCCAGCCAGGGCTGCTTCAGTTTGGTGAGTAACTAAAATGCAGCATTGATTGGTCATCCTTACCAGATGTTTTAAAGAAACCAATGCTGTGTGATATTTTTAAACAGAATATTAAGAACTTCTTAAATGTGGTTTTAACTTTTCATCAGGGCTGTCATTAAGGGCCGTAACCGGTAACTCCTGTTATGGCTGAGTTAACTTGATGTTACGGGTGAAGATGTTGATTGGTTTTGCGTTACAGAGGGAAATGCTATGAGTGATAGTTTATTGATAACAATATTTGGAACATTTTTCTTAAATTTTTAGAACACTATACGTGTACTTGTAATATAATATTTTTATCTTTTAACTTCAAATTTTTGAGATTGTTACAAGATAGGTTTTATTTGAGGACCTCCCTGAAAACAGCTGTATGTGATGGGAGCTTCCTCATTAAAAAATATTTATTATTTATTGTAAGTTATCATTAAAGCTTCTGGTTTCAATACTTTTTTGTGTGTACAGGAATTGGGAATGAAGGCCAATGACCTGGACAAGCCAGAAAACAAACACTTGATACCATGCGACTTTGACTACACAAATAAGAAAAGCCCGTGTCATTTCAGCGAGTGCTGGCAGGATGATAACAACAACAAGTGTATCCGATACATCTTGGATTATTGTCTTCATTATGACGACAGAGGGTGTGTAGACCAGCTGCCACAACTCATGAACAAGCTTGGTTCTTCACAATACAAGGACATTCAACAAATGCCATCTGATTTTTGAACAATGAACACCATTAATTACCATACAACTGACAGTATACTCCATAAAAATACTTCCCACGCGCTTTAATAAAAATATGAAATAAAATACCCCCCTCCCCCTCCCCCAAACTGAGAATTGTAACTTCAGTAGGTTCGTATCAGATTGTAGCACCCAAAGGAGATGTCGCCCCTTTTGGGTGTTAAAACTATGACCAAGCCTTTATTGTTGAAAAAAGAGTAAAAAGATATCGGTATTTACCAGATGAATTACTACCCAGTGAATAAGTGTTACAAGTAACGCTACAAACCACGCTATCCACTGGTTTGTCATTTACCCGGGCCCAGAACATGAGGCTTTTAGTCAGGCCAACTAGTGCAAGTTGTATTGTATCTCCTTGCTGTTTCAAGAAATAATATTATTAGAGTACCAATTTAGAATTTGATAACAACTCGTACAAGTTGCTGTTGTTTAAAATACTGTGAAAGTTTGTTTATAGTATCCACGGGGAACAGAAACACCACCCCTCTCCCCATCCACCCTCTCCTTCTGTCATAACCCCCCTCCGCCCAATAGAGACCTTCAGATTGGAGTAGGAGATTGAGCAGGACTACAGCTTCTCAAGCCAAGTGCTTGTTGTCACATTTCACAGCAATCTCGTAACGATAGTGTCTTTTACAACTTGACAGCAACAGGGAGGAGTGAGGGCTCTGGGCACGTGACTGGATCAGAGTTCGAAAGTCGTACTCGATCATCGTACTCTTACTCCACTCTGAAGGTCCCTAAAGTCAGTGCCACCGTAATATAATGATCAGACGTTGTATCGTCTGCTTTTATGGGCCATAAAACCAAGCGTGATGTTGGGAAAACACACAAAAGCAGGAGGCGAGGGGGGGGGGGGGGGGGGGGTAGGAACGAGAGGATACAGAAATCTGAGGTAAAAGAAGAATTGAGTTTAATTGCATGGAAAGAACGTAAAAAGAAGGAGAGCAAAAGAATAAAGATCGTGAAGGCGGAGGAGAGAAGAGAGTGAACGGGAGAATAGAGAGGTAAGGAAATTGAGAAATAGAGATAAGGCACCTTGAAAAGCGAGTGATGGGAAGGAAAGAAAAGAAAAGGGAAAGAGCTGGAAAGAATGAAAGGAAGTTCGGTGGTCTCTGCCCACATTCATCGAAGTGAAAAAAATGTTCGTTATAACGTAGCTACTTAATATAGCTATTCAAATACCCTTTGTGTGTAGCGATCTGTAGACTGATTATTTGAGTTAAGATTCATCCGATCTGTGGTTTTATTTACCACTAAATTTACGGTGGTCTCTGTCCTCCTTCATCTGAGCGAAAAAATGTTAGTTACAACAGAGCACGCGCTAAACGTGTTTGAATACGTAAGCAAAGTTTTTAATTCTGAGTAGTGGAGTGTTAGCGCGCCCAGGGGCTCCTTTTTTCATTTACCGTGTTTGGACGAGGAACTTGTATCCTTTGACGTGATTTCCCTAAATGGAAAGGTTTTGAAAAATCATTGAACCCCCATCTTATGACAATTTTACTTCAGCTTTACATGTATCTCATTACATAATCATTTTCCCTGGGCTTACGTCCCCTTAAAACGCTACCCACGTAGTTGAGCGGTTACGCTTGCAACGTTTCGCCTCAAAGGGCGAGAAACTTCACAAACTGTCCAAGGTTTAAAGGAAGCAACGATAAAACAAATATGGGAGACAAACCCATATTTTAAAAACTACTTTATTCGTCGTCGTCGTCCAACCATCCATGATATGCCTACAGAGAAAACTTTCGGTTCCTGGAAGTGTCTGTTTAACACTCTTGACGTGACATCTGGATTCTTTTAGCCACTTCCGCTTCCTCCGTATCAAAAGACGGCCATCGTGCAACACTATAACCGGTTTGCCCTTAGAACTTCCTTTTCCAACGACAAAATCCTCCAAAGCCATCTTGCCACTAAAGGAAACGAACAACTCGGGTTTGTTCTCGATGGTGTTCGTACTGCAGTCACTGCCATTTCGTAACATTGAAAAACATCAACAGACATTCAGAAAACCTTCAGTTCCTTTATAAGTTCAGTCAGCTCAAGAAAATGGAATTGTGAATTTTGTTTTCGCTATATGTGCTATTCGCTAGACCCCTCTCGAACCATCCCATTTATTCTGTCATTCGCCGTCTATCTTTCATTCGCTAGACCCTTCTCCATACATTCGCATCTTAGATCCTTCGCGGTATATTCCTCTTTTTCTTTTTTCGCTAGGCCCTTGTCGATCCATCATCCCATTTATGGATCCTTCGTGGTCAAACTGACCCTTTTTTTTGTTTGGTGTGGGTTATTTTTCTTTGCGATCCATTCCCATTTTCTGGATCCATCGCAGTCTATGTCTTATACCCAAGTTTCTTCTCGATCCATTCTCAGTCCTTGGACCCTTCGCGATCAACATTTTATCTGGTTTTGAACGTGTATGGTTTCATGCTTCATTCCTCCCAAAACAATAACGCAAAGTAAGACGAAACAAGCAAAATCAAGGACATTTCTAAGAAGTGCTGGGGCCCGCCATGTGGGGTTTTCCCCATTCCAAACGAACCATCACCTACTAGAAGATTCAATCTTGTACGATACCACAACCCCAAGATTAAAACACCTTTCGGGACAAGCAGGCGCGGCGGTTAATCTTACCTCTATCTACAAACGTAATACGTAATCTTTACTTCTATTCCACTATTCACCCTTTAAATTAACTCTCTGCTTTTTATTCCGCCTTTTTTGAATTATTATCACTGCCATTTCTTTCTTGTGTTCCTTTTCTTCTTGTTCCTTCTTCTCTTCTCTTTTCTTTTCTCTTCGTTTCCTTTTTTAAGTTTCTCCTATCTCTTTCCTCTTTTTCAAATCTCTTCATTTTATTTCTTTTCTTAAGCTTCTCCTTTGTCTTCTTTTCTCTTCAATTCCCTTTCAGAGGTTCTCATTTCTCTTTCCTCTTTTCATACCTTTTTCTTTTCTTTTTCTCTTCATCTCCTTTTCTAAGTTCCTCTTTTCCCTTATCGCCTTTTGTTCTTCCTTATTTCCTCATTTCTTCTTTTTTAACCTTCTCTTCCTTTCTCCTCTTCCCCTTAACTACACATTTTATTTTATTGCCGGCTTGCAACTGATGTCACGGCGGCCATCTGGTGGACAAGAACACAGCGTTTCCCTCCGCTGGGAAATAAACTTTTTTATCATGTAAATTCTGCGAAACATTTTTTTTATTATTTTTTTTTTTTGTCCACCAACACGGCCGCTTTGTCATGTGGTTGCAAGCCAGCAATCCGTGCCCTAATTAATGTAATTAGAAAATAACACATGGAAAAAACAATACCGGCCACTTAAAAAAATGGACAATGGAAAAGATAAACAAAAGGTGCGACATCAATGCAACCATAAAGGTGTGGCAAATGAAGTTGAAAAGATAGACTAAACAACATGCGATGAAATATAAAATACGAAAACCCGCACCAGAAATGAACTTAACACTGAAAATACTCGTAAAAATACCGATAGATAAAAAGTGCAGGACAAACGCCGAAGAAAGCATTATTTCTGGGCGTCGAAAGAAAACACGTGGAGTGAAACAAGGCAACGAAAAGGAAAGGCCAAGAAACGAAATTTAAAGACACAAAAAGCGAGTGATGAACGAAACTTAACAAACAAACAACACAGAGGGGATGAGAAGAACCCAAATGAAAAAAATACAGAAATCCAGGCCAAGGGAAGAAAAGCGGAAACGAGGGAAGGGAGAATAAAATAAATACATCATTGCTAACTGAAAACTAAGGACGCAAAGGTAGTTATACAGATACTGCAAACAAAAGGCATCCAATGTAAAATAAACAGAATAAGCTAAAACCGCACAACAACTAAACCTGGACGAGGAATGGAGGACTAACATGCGAGAGAAGACCTAGATAACAGATAGCAGACGTCGTGATTTTGTCGAACATGTTGGATTGCTAGAGCGCTAGCAGATGGTTTTTTCGCAGCTGGGACGCTTGAACTACAGAAGTCGAAGCCGCATCAGAGTCATTAGGATAAACATCTTCAAGCTCTCAAGGAGTAGCCGGCTAAAACTCTAGGATTGGAGCAACAGGAACTTGTGTAATGAAAAGACGAAGGGCGCAGCGATGATCACAGAGAAACCAAAGGCCAAAGCAAAAGTCCTCCAGCAATTCACGAAAAAACACAATACACGTCAACTGGGAATCTATATATCTAAAAAGAGTTTATATATACATGAGCATTGTCAGCAGTATGGCTTGCTGTTGCCAAATATAGTAACTGGGCACGTGGAGTGAACTCACTTTGCTCTGTTTTTATTTTTATTATTATTATTTTTTACTCGTGCAAATTCTTAAAAATAATTCCATAGCGCGGGAGAATTTACTCCGCTGTTACGCTTGGCTTCAATCCTGCCGCCACCAAAGGTTCGTGAAGTCGATTGAAAGGTACATAGCAATAGTGTATCTTAAAGGGGTTTGTCACGGATTTGAACATATTTTTTAGCAGCCAAAATATATATTTATATTGAAGGAAAATAAAAATAATGGTCCAGTATTATTAGCAATTGAGGACAGAAACTGTTAACATATGTCTTTGGAAGCAGATGGCTTCGATGGAAACTGATTACAACTTGAAAAATTAAGGCTTAACTTTTCAAGTGTTTCCACGCGTCTTCTGAAAAATCGGTATTTTTAGCCGTGGTTTGATTTCTCTCTTCAAATTAAGGTTATATCTTATTTAAGATGATCAAATATAATTTTTCTTATGGGTCAAGTTTTTAATTGCAGAGTAGTTTAGTCCAGACATCTGCGAATTTCCCTTGGCGTAGCTCCTTAAAAGTAATTTTTTGGTCCGAGATGCAAAGCGCGAAGCGTGAGTGCGCTCATTCTGAGAACACAGCTGCGTCCCTTTGTTCCACGACGAGCCAGAGCTTGCAGCTCAGATAGACGGCCGTAAAAATGTGCTCAGCCATGGGTATATAGTCCACTTCTCAAATACCGTGTTTTCTCAATTAAACGCCGGACCCCGATTAAACGCCGGCCTCGTATAAACGCCGGGTAAAAACTTTTTTTAAATAAACACCGGAGGCGTTTAATCGAGGCCCCGCCGTTTATTTGCGTTCGAAACCAACAAGTCAATTTTTCCTATATTAGATATATATAGTACTACTGCGACATACTAGTACGCTGAGGTATTTTGATAATTTTAATAAACGTTTATGTGGAACTATTGTACCATACTTGCTCCTATTTTATTTTAGATATTCTTTGCGTTCTGTTTGCCGCATATCCTGATTGCAACATTCATGTGCTGTATGTAATGCTGTAATTTTTGGTAATAATCATTCTCGAAGACTCAGGGACAGTTTGCCAGGGCGTTACGAAGGGAAAACTCGTTTCGCGTTGACAAACTACCCGAAGTCTGGGAAGATGGGTGATAATAAGTCAATCTGAAAAAAATGACAGAAAATCGTACTTCATAAATAAACACCGGGCCCCGATTAAACCCCGGCTTCAAATAAACGCCGGGTCCGTAAGGCCAATTTTGAAATAAACGCCGGGGGCGTTTAATTGAGAAAGTACGGTAGTCCCGATCTCAACAAGAACGGCTACAATATAAAAAAAAATTCGTTACACTTTGGAATTCTAAAAACACTTGTGGTTCTCCGTGCACTTTTTGTATACCTGAACAATGCAGTCGGATACGCTTTTTATTTCTTTGGTATACATCGTATCAATTTTGCACGTCTCCAGTTCTTCAATTCTCTTGATGTGCAACACAACGCCTACATGACGATAAATTAACGTGACACAATTACTCTCGGAATTTCTTCGTAGCAAGCGTTCTCGTAGAGCGCGAACGATACGATCTGCTTCTCTCTCCTTGACCCGCAAATATTGGGGCTCGGGTCAATTTTTGCGCACCCAAATACGGAACGCTTCCAACACATGCTACGTTACAACGGTTTGTGTGCATGCTAGTGGAACTTTCTAATATTTTCGAATTCATCCCAAGATTTTTTTTTTAATTTAATGGTAAGATTGTGTATACTTTGGAAACACTCGCCCAATTTGAGGATTTGATTATTCTTGAGCTTCCCGCGAGAGTTCCAGGGGATGATTTTGCGCTTATGTCGTCCATTAGTCTGTGTTCGCAGGCTAGGCTTTCATCCCTCTTGGCATTCATGTCCATAGTCATGTAACAATAAACTGAGACAAATATTTTATTTACAACAAACACTCCAGGATAGACTGCGAACAGTGTCTCCCGGAAATCAGGCGTGTTTACGATTTAAATACGATTAAACAATGGCTGTGCGTACAAAAATTCCGTTCTGTGGATAGAACAATTCCCACCACGGCGTGGAGCAATTTACTCCTCAGTTACACGTGGCTCTGCGCTTACTACTGTAGTTTCTGTCGCTGTGGGAAACCCATTTTGTTCTATTATTTTACTCATGCAAAATTCTTAAAAATAGTTCCATGGCGTGGGAGAATTTACTCCGCTGTTACGCTTGGCTTCAACCCTGCCGCCGGCAAAAGTACGTGAGGTCGATTAAAAGCTGTATAAAAAATGGTGTATCTTTTAAGTAATTTCTTGTTTCTCCGAGATGCGAAGCGTGAGTGCGCACAGCTGCGTCCCTATGTTCCACGACAAGTGAGCCACAATGTTCTTGGCCATGGGTATATATTCCGTTTCTCAATTTTTTTCCAATCCCAATCAGAACGGCGGCAATATTACCCAACGGACGGACCATTAGAGATAACCGGTGTGGGGGGTAAATATTTTGGCGCAGGAATTGTCTTAAAGCCCTTCTCACTGCACGCAATCCATTGCACAAATATATTTTTTTATATAATATAAAAAAAACAAAGCGCACTTTGATTGGTCAATTATCCATTTAATATTTGCCCGTTGTGAATGGTGACGAAAGCTGGAGCGCGCTCAAAGCCTTACGCCTCACTTCCTACGCTATTATATTTTTTAACCTCAAAGTTTGCGACGATTTTTGTTTCAATGCTGAAAGAAAGTTTACAAAGACGGTTGAAGATAACGTAAAAGGTTTTACAATCCACATTCAGAGACGGAGAACACTTATTCAGCAGAACAATTTTGTTTGGGAAAAAAAAAGAATTTGCAAAGAATCAGATTTGCATACGCAATAGCACGAGCAGATAACCGCTTTCACGTCATTAATTCCCTTGCTATCTCTGAGGAAAATTAATTGGCTCATCGTCTTCAATTCAGTTATAGTTGCACTTGGGAAGATTGCTAAGCACTCAACAAGAAGTACAACTCTAGCGTTTCTTTTGGGCTTAGCAGCCTCCCGCTGCAACTGTAATTCACGCCAAACCGTTTACCATTTGTTAATTTTCAAAAGCACACCGCTTCTAGGTTTTTTTTATTAACACAACATGTAATGGCAATGCATCACCAGGATGCAAAACTGTTATGTGCGGCTAACGCTGGGAATTAAACTTTTTTATCATGTAAATTATGCGGAGAAGTTTTTCGTTGTTTTGACCACCAACATGTCAGCCTTGTCACGTGGTTGCAAGCGACCAATTGTGATAAAATGTTATCATACATAATATGATCGAACTGGTAACCTTTAAACTTCCCAAGCTGCTGTTAATCGGTTTTCGACCAGATGCTGTTCGTTTTAAAGGATTCTAAGGTATGGATATTTCATTTCTCAAACTGTCTCAACAAAACGGCTTTAATCAAAGTTTTGTCATGTTACGACGTAACACATCATTTTTTGGCAATGCATCACCAGGGTGTAAAATTGTTTCGTGCGGCTAATGCATTGGTGAATTCAATGATGAAAAGACTATTGTGTCCAGTCTAGACTCACTCCATCATCAGCTTATATTTTCTGTCTATCAAGGGTTTTAAAAACAATAAGTTGCTTTGTTCTTTGGCATTTAAAGTGTGTATTCTGATTGGGCGAAAAAACCCTTTTTTTACTAGTGAGCCACCTTAAGAACTGATTCACGGTGAAGTACATTCATTTGAGCTAGTCAGCGACAGAGTGAAGCAGTACAGCTCAAAGAGATTGCTCCAATTTTAAAGAAACTGTCTGAAGAGAGTTTTCGATCAACATGGCTCTTTCAAAACAAGTAAGTGAATACCAGCTCGCTTGTTCCAATTAAATTAAGGGTACTGAACTGTATTTGAAACATAAATGAAAAAATAGGCCAGATAGCGTTATTCAATTATAGGTATCGTTGCATGCCACTCCCTAAAAAATAGTCTCCCTGTAAAGCCTCTGCAAAGTTAAGAGCTTTTAGTCTTTCTTAAGCTGAGAACTGGGCGTTGAACATTGAGGACAAGTAAGAAAATATCAGCTTTTTAAATTAAAAGTTTCAAAGCTAATTAAGTAACGCGTACAGTGTTTGAAACGTAAAGGAAAAGATAGCGTCATTTCTGAATTCCAGGTATCGCTGCATGCCACTCCCTAAAAAAATAGTCTCCCCAAAGTTAGGAGCATTGAATCTTTATCAACCGAGAACTGAGCGTTGAACACTCGATGGCTTATTGAGGAAAATGTCGTTTTGATATTTTTGTTTTCTTCTTGCCTTTCTTGCTAAGAATGTCCGTAAAAGCATCCAAACATAAAAAAGCTTTAACTCGTACTATTGACAGTGTAGCAAACCTAGATGTAAACATGTATCTTAAATTTTAACCATTTTTAAGGCTGTTTTAAAGTGGGAAAAAGACGCTTAGTAGAGATAGCAACTTGCTTAGTTTTTGTGATTATGCAACATTGCTTTGGCAGTGATTTAGTTAGAAAGATACAGTGCTACAAAGTTAAATTTTATACGATCACAATAATGTGTTATGTGGCAACACCTGGGAAGCAAAAAAATTGGCACCAACATCGGATTTACTTAAATTATCGGAGCGACACTAAGCAATTTTAGAAACTTTTTTCCCTTGAGCAACGTTTTTAATGTACGTTTGTCGGCCCGACATTAGTTCATACACGGGTATCAGATTAGCTTTTGAAACGTTTCATGTTCTATAAGTTATACACGTTACTCGGCCGAAACACGTCCTGACCTCAAAACTCTTGAATTTTGTCGCAATTAAACCTTATCAGCGCCCACGCAGCAGGAGGAAATGCGGTCCCCCGCAAAAATGCGGATTTTAATTACCCTCGAAACCGGAAAAGGCATCAAAATTAAACAAACCAGCTGCTAGAAACAAATGTTCAGCGCTTAAAACGCTATGTACAAGAAAACCAAAGATTTAGAACCCATCCATCAGATTCCCGCTTTAACGGCACTAAAGCCATTAGCTTTCAAATAAACCAGGATTTGAACGATTTTTATATCACCAGCTTCTGAAAAGGCGTTCACGGACGTACTGATTTCAGTACCTTGAGTTTCTTAATTTTCCGTCGTCTTTCTTCATTATATTTTTTTCTTTTTCAGTAAACATTGTTGGGGAGGAGAGGAGGGGTGGGAGGGCGGAGGGGGGGGGGGGGGGGGTATAACTCTTCCACCAAGTCTCCCTGCACGGTAACTAACCTTGGCGAGCTAATAGTTAGTAAGCGCTTTGAATGGGTTCTGGATCGAGCAGTCTTGGTTCAAGCGCTTGCGGGGTCGCTGTGTTCTTGAATTGTGGAACACTCTTCACTGTCAAGATGCCATCAACTCAGAATCTAAATACAAGTTGATACCGGCGAACCGCCAGCGCAATCTCATAAAATGATGGATTTAACTTAACACTGGACTAGCAACCCATCTAGGGGGAGTTAAAATACTCCAGGGCGCTTCTTGGTACAGAACTCCGCGATTGACTTGGCCTTTTTTATCTTCTTTGTATCCAATAAATATGTTCTTTGAAGTAGTCATTTGCGTCTTTTTTTAACCAGGGGATTCAAAAAGCCATGAAGATGACCTATTTGATGGAAGGCTGTGTCAACGGACACAATTTTACTGTTAAAGGAGGAGGCAACGGCAATCCATACGAGTAAGTCAAACTGGCAATTTGCACAAAAATACGAGTCAAGTAGTGAGGCTAAGTCGCTTTAATCACAGACTCCATTTATGAGCTCAATATGTTTGCTCATATAATTTCAGGGGACATCAGGAGTTAAAGCTATTTATTACCATGGCCAAGGGTGAGCCTATGCCTTTCGCTTTTGACATATTGTCAGCAGCATTCTGTTATGGCAACAGATGTTTCACGAAGTATCCTGACAACATACCCGACTATTTCAAACAAGCATTTCCTGGAGGCCTGTCATGGGAAAGGTCGATGGCGTTCGAAGATGGTGCGTCTGCTGCAGTCACTGCAGAAATAAGGTAGAAACGTTTTCAGGATATCTTAATAATGGCCATGTTGCCATATCTCAAGGATCACATAAGGTTTCCCGAGACTCTTGAAGAATCTCTAAAAAGTCAGTTATCGAGTAACGCCTTTGAGAGAGTATATAAAGACTCACAGATGTGAAATTCAAAGAGAGCATGAATATTCTACATAATTACTAGTAATCATAAGGCACCTAGTGCTCCGCTGAGTTTGAACATTAAACAAACTAAAAAAAGCCAAGCCATGTATAACGAATACAGAAGAGTGCATGCTTCCTACATTTTTCAAAATTAAGGTATATGAATAATGCAATTATAAGCGTTCTTCCCTAAATAACTAAATAACATATACAATTGAAAACATAACTGTAGAACATATAAAATCGAGAATTGCATGCACTGTAAAAATCGACTCATAAAACTGAATTACAATAAGTGTACATGCCATATCGTATGTTGAATTGATGCGCAATTCATTAAAATTTATAGCCAGTAGCATAATTTAGAGTACATATTCTGTGGACTTTCTTTACTCGACACCATAGAATGAATGTTCTTATAATATCTCACTGTTATCGATGCTTGCACTTCATTTTAATGTGTTATTTTCCTTCTAATAAACTTTTCTATCCTGCATTGTCTTTTCGTCGCTTTATACTGATAGATTTCCTTTGTTGTGACAGCCTTGAGGGAGACTGCTTCAAGCACGAATGCAAATTTGTCGGCGTGAACTTTCCCGCCAACGGACCTGTGATGCAAAAGAAGACGCAAGGCTGGGAGACATCTACCGAGAAAATGACTGCTCACGGTAAAGTCGTACAGGGCAATGTTCCGATGTTCCTCAAGCTGGAGGGAGGCGGCAGACACAGATGCGATTTCCGAACTACTTACAAGTACGTAGACATAGTTTTTTTCAGTTAAGGGTTGAAACTGTTCATTACTAGAAGTTCATTTTAAAGTATTAGAACAAGCTAAGGCATTTCCGTAAACGGAAAGAGAAGTGGAATGAATTCAGTATTGCTGCGAGAGTGAGAGCAGAAGCTGCAAAAGGAGCTTTTTACTTCAAAGGACCCCCCCCCCCCCCCCCCCCCCCCCTTTGATAGTCTGCCTTGCCATTTAAAACATTGGTACTCTGTCACGGTAACTTTTCTAATTATTATTATTATTATTATTATCATCATCATCATCATCATCATCATCATCATCATCATCATCAACATCATCATCATTATTATTATTATTATTATTACGAAATAATAGTTATATATTATTACATTGTTGAAATCGTGGCAGATTTTATAAAGGAATTAGTGAAAAATATTAAATATTGATATTGATTGCTTTCTTATATTTCTTTATAACATATTTTGCTTTTCATTTAACGACTGTATTATAGAACCGTTTATTGTAAATAGTTTTGCTCCACAATGAATTATCACAGACGTTGTCAATCATTTTTTTTTTTATTATAAAGAAAACGGCCCATTTATATTCTGCATTTATTGCCGCTAATTGTTTGGTCTGCTTTCAGAAGAACACAGTCGCTCCATTTGTTTTTAGAGTGATTCAGGTTAAGAATCTAATTCCTTGTGCATCCTTTAGTTTTTCCAGCAAAAAAAAGAGAAACAGCATTTCAGTTTTATTTACACTCACTCGACATGCTTGTTGTCAAATTTTCTTTTTCAGAGCCAAGAAGGATGTGAAGATGCCAAATAGCCATTTCATCACTCATTGCCTCGTCAGGAAAGGCGATGGCAACAATATTGAACTGATAGAAGATGCAGAAGCTCGAAACTAAAGCCAGGTCTCTTTTTATGACCGATTGATTTTGCAGGGCAATTGTAGACTAGCAGCTTTCAAAATGTATCAGGAAATGCTCAGACATTAAACTGACATTAAAAAAAGTTAACGCAGTTATGACAGAATGTGATTTTATCTGATTTTGGGAACGTATGGATCGGAATAAACTAGGATATCTCGCCCCAAGATACAAACAGCGCAATTTTTCTCACGCAGGATAATCCCTCTATGCCGAATTAGTGCCTATGCAATTGATATCAGCTCAGATATAACTCATTCTGCCCATGGTACTTGCAGGCATGCTACGTCCGCTTAAGGTCGCGGATGACACCTAGGTTCATCATTATGCATTTATATAAAGCATATGCACGACGTGCTACGACTGACATCGACAAGTGTACGAAACATTCATGACTGAGTAAATGCATTAAAATTCATAAGTAAACGTGTTCTTTTTGAAAACGCATTGTTCATTTCTGACGTAAAGCGTGGAATGCAATTTCCATAATTACCTCCTTTGGAACAACTTTGTGTCCAAGAATTCATCGCGGGTTTAGAACTTCATGAGCTAGCATTGCAGAGGTAAACTAGGAATACTGTAGTGTGTCCAGCAGAAGCGAAATTCTAAAAGAGCGCTTTTAAAAAAAGATAGAAGCGTCAAATTCAAATTTGCGCGTTTAAACGACGTTTACTCGCTGGCAAAGTTTAAATTAAATATGACCGGAGAAGCCCAAAGTGTGCCTCTCGTGTTACTGTCAATCACTTTGAAAGCTTCTGGGTGGAAAACTAGGCTTTCTCTAGGAGTATGTGACATCTATGCTGTGATATACGTGGATTTATGAAAATGGGGTCAAAGAAAAGTCTCCCCGCTCTGTTTGGCAATGTACATTTGGGGCTTTAGTAGGCTTAAAAGAGGGCCGAGAAACGAAAAAAAATGTCAAACAGCGCGAAAGGGTTAATAAGTCAAAGGAGAAGAGAGAAAAAAAAATGACATTTCCTTTAGTTTTTATATCGTCTAGTTTGGAGATAGTTTCTGGCAAGAAAAAAACGTTTACGGCGAATTTCGCAAAGAGCGCTGAAAATAACGCTGACCCCGTTTTCATAAAATCAGGCATATATACATTAGCATTGTCAGCGGTATGGCTTGCTGTTGCCAAATATAGTAACTGGGCACGTGGAGTGAACCCACTTTGCTCTGTTTTTTTTTTTTATTTTATTATTTTTTACTCGTGCAAATTCTTAAAAATAGTTCCATAGCGTGGGAGAATTTACTCCGCTGTTACGCTTGGCTTCAATCCTGCCGCCACCAAAGGTTCGTGAAGTCGATTGAAAGGTACATAGAAATAGTGTATCTTAGAGGAGGTTGTCACGGATTTGAACACATTTTTTAGCAGCCAAAATATATATTTATATTGAGGGAAACATAAAAATAATGGTCCAGTATTATTAGCAATTGAGCACAGAAACTGTTAACATATGTCTTTGGCAGCAGATGGCTTCCATGGAAACTGATTACAACTTGAAACATTAAGGCTTAACTTTTCAAGTGTTTCCACGCGTCTTCTGAAAAATCGATATTTTTAGCCGTGGTTTGATTTCTCTCTGCAAATTAAGGTTATATCTTATTTAAGATGATCAAATATAATTTTTCTTATGGGTCAAGTTTTTTAATTTCAGAGTAGTTTAGTCCAAACATCTGCAAATTTCCCGTGGCGTAGCTCCTTAAAAGGAATTTTTTTTGTCCGAGATGCAAAGCGCGAAGCGTGAGTGCGCTCATTCTGAGGACACCGCTGCGTCCCTTTGTTCCACGGCAAGTGAGCCAGAGCTCGCAGCTCAGATAGACGGCCGTAAAAATGTGCTCAGCCATGGGTATGTATTCACCACTTCTCAAATACCGTGTTTTCTCAATTAAACGCCGGACCCCGATTAAACGCCAGCCTCGTACAAACGCCGGGTAAAAACGGTTGTTTTTAAATAAACGCCTGAGGCGTTTAATCGAGGCCCCGGCGTTTATCTGCGTTCGAAACCAACAGGTCGATTTTTCCTATATTAGATATATATAGATATAGATTAGATATTAGATATATTAGATATATATAGATTAGATATATATAGTACTACTGCGACATACTAGTACGCTCAGGTATTTTGATAATTTTAATAAACGTTTATGTGGAACTTTTGTACCATACTTGCTCCTATTTGCTCCTAATAATCGTTCTCAAAGACTCAGGGACAGTTTGCGAGGGCGGTACAAAGGGAAAACTCGTTTCGCGTTGACAAACTACACGAAGTCTGGGAAGATGGGTGATAATAAGTCAATCTGAAAAAAATGACAGAAAATTGCACTTCATAAATAAACGCCGGGCCCCGATTAAACGCCGGCTTCAAATAAACGCCGGGTCCGTGAGGCCAATTTTGAAATAAACGCCAAGGGCGTTTAGTTGAGAAAATACGGTAGTCCCGATCTCAACAAGAACGGCTACAATACAAAAAAAAAATTCGTTGTACTTTGGAATTCTAAAAACACTTGCGCTTATCTGTGCACTTTTTGTATACCTGAACAATGTAGTCGGATACGTTTTTTCGATTTCTTTGGTATACATCGTATCAATTTAGCACGTCTCCAATTCTTCAATTCTTGATGTGCAACACAACGCCTACATGACGATAAATTCACGTGACACAATTACTCTCGCAATTTCTGCGTAGCAAGCGTTCTCGTAGAGCGCGAACGATACGATCTGCTTCTCGGGCTTCTCGCTCCTTGACCCGCAAACTCATTTTTAGGCTCGCGTCAATTTTTGCGCACCCAAATACGGAACGCTTCCAACACATGCTACGTTACAACGGTTTGTGTGCATGCTAGTGAAACTTTCTAATGTTTTCGAATTCATCCCAAGATTTTTTGAATTTAATGGTAAGATTGTGTATACTTTGAAAATACTCGCCAAATTTGAGGATTTGATTATTCTTGAGCTTCTCGCGAGAGTTCCAGGGGATGATTTTGCGCCTATGTCGTCCATTAGTCTGTGTTCGCAGGCTAGGCTTTCATCCCTCTTGACATTCATGTCCATAGTCACGTAGCTTAAACAATAAACTGAGACAAATATTTTATTTACAACGAACACCCCAGGATAGACTACGAACAGTCTCTCCGGAAATCAAGAGTGTTAACGATTTAAATACTATTTATAAATCCCTCGGCCGGGAGCTGGGACTGATATAACGATTTAAATACGATTTAAACAATGTCTCTGCGTGCAAAACTTCCGTTCAGTGGATAGAACAATTTCCACCACGGCGTGGAGCAATTTACTCCTCAGTTACACGTGGCTCTGGGCTTACTACTGTAGTTTCTGTCGCTGTGGGAAACCCATTTTGCCCTATTATTTTACTCATGCAAAATTCTTAAAAATAGTTCCATGGCGTGGGAGAAGTTACTCCGCTGTTACGCTTGACTTCAACCCTGCCGCCGGCAAAAGTACGTGAGGTCGATTAAAAGCTGTATAAAAAATGGTGTATCTCTTAAGTAATTTCTTGTTTCTCCGAGATGCGAAGCGTGAGTGCGCACAGCTGCGTCCCTATGTTCCACGACAAGTGAGCCACAATGTTCTTGGCCATGGGTATATATTCCGTTTCTCAATTTTTTTCCAATCCCAATCAGAACGGCGGCAATATTACCTAACGGACGGACCATTAGAAATAACCGGTGTGGGGGGTAAATATTTTGGCGCAGGAATTGTCTTAAAGCCCTTCTCACTGCACGCAATCCATTGCACAAATATATATTTTTTATATAATATAACAAAAACAAAGCGCACTTTGATTGGTCAATTATCCATTTAATATTTGCCCGTTGTGAATGGTGACGAAAGCTGGAGCGCGCTCAAAGCCTTACGCCTCACTTCCTACGCTATTATATTTTTTAACCTCAAAGTTTGCGACGATTTTTGTTTCAATGCTGAAAGAAAGTTTACAAAGACGGTTGAAGATAACGTAAAAGGTTTTACAATCCACATTCAGAGACGGAGAACACTTATTCAGCAGAACAATTTTGTTTGGAAAAAAAAAAGAATTTGCAAAGAATCAGATTTGCATACGCAATAGCGCGAGCAGATAACCGCTTTCACGTCATTAATTCCCTTGCTATCTCTGAGGAAAATTAATTGGCTCATCGTCTTCAATTCAGTTATAGTTGCACTTGGGAAGATTGCTAAGCACTCAACAAGAAGTACAACTCTAGCGTTTCTTTTGGGCTTAGCAGCCTCCCGCTGCAACTGTAATTCACGCCAAACCGTTTACCATTTGTTAATTTTCAAAAGCACACCGCTTCTAGGTTTTTTTTATTAACACAACATGTAATGGCAATGCATCACCAGGATGCAAAACTGTTATGTGCGGCTAACGCTGGGAATTAAACTTTTTTATCATGTAAATTATGCGGAGAAGTTTTTCGTTGTTTTGACCACCAACATGTCAGCCTTGTCACGTGGTTGCAAGCGACCAATTGTGATAAAATGTTATCATACATAATATGATCGAACTGGTAACCTTTAAACTTCCCAAGCTGCTGTTAATCGGTTTTCGACCAGATGCTGTTCGTTTTAAAGGATTCTAAGGTATGGATATTTCATTTCTCAAACTGTCTCAACAAAACGGCTTTAATCAAAGTTTTGTCATGTTACGACGTAACACATCATTTTTTGGCAATGCATCACCAGGGTGTAAAATTGTTTCGTGCGGCTAATTCAATAATGAATTCAATAATGAAAAGACTATTGTGTCCAGTCTAGACTCACTCCATCATCAGCTTATATTTTCTGTCTATCAAGGGTTTTAAAAAAACAATAAGTTGCTTTGTTCTTTGGCATTTAAAGTGTGTATTCTGACTGGGCGAAAAAACCCTTTTTTTACTAGTGAGCCACCTTAAGAACTGATTCACGGTGAAGTACATTCATTTGAGCTAGTCAGCGACAGAGTGAAGCAGTACAGCTCAAAGAGATTGCTCCAATTTTAAAGAAACTGTCTGAAGAGAGTTTTCGATCAACATGGCTCTTTCAAAACAAGTAAGTGAATACCAGCTCGCTTGTTCCAATTAAATTAAGGGTACTGAACTGTATTTGAAACATAAATGAAAAAATAGGCCAGATAGCGTTATTCAATTATAGGTATCGTTGCATGCCACTCCCTAAAAAATAGTCTCCCTGTAAAGCCTCTGCAAAGTTAAGAGCTTTTAGTCTTTCTTAAGCTGAGAACTGGGCGTTGAACATTGAGGACAAGTAAGAAAATATCAGCTTTTTAAATTAAAAGTTTCAAAGCTAATTAAGTAACGCGTACAGTGTTTGAAACGTAAAGGAAAAGATAGCGTCCTTTCTGAATTCTAGGTATCGCTGCATGCCACTCCCTAAAAAAATAGTCTCCCCAAAGTTAGGAGCATTGAGTCTTTATCAAAAGAAAAAATGAGCGTTGAACACTCGATGGCTTATTGAGGAAAATGTCGTTTTGATATTTTTGTTTTCTTCTTGCCTTTCTTGCTAAGAATGTCCGTAAAAGCATCCAAACATAAAAAAGCTTTAACTCGTACTATTGACAGTGTAGCAAAGTGTGGGAAAAAGACGCTTAGTAGAGATAGCAACTTGCTTAGTTTTTGTGATTATGCAACATTGCTTTGGCATTGATTTAGTTAGAAAGATACAGTGCTACAAAGTTAAATTTTATACGATCACAATAATGTGTTATGTGGCAACACCTGGGAAGCAAAAAAATTGGCACCAACATCGGATTTACTTAAATTATCGGAGCGACACTAAGCAATTTTAGAAACTTTTTTCCCTTGAGCAACGTTTTTAATGTACGTTTGTCGGCCCGACATTAGTTCATACACGGGCATCATATTAGCTTTTGAAACGTTTCATGTTCTATAAGTTATACCCGTTACTCGGCCGAAACACGTCCTGACCTCAAAACTCTTGAATTTTGTCGCAATTAAACCTTATCAGCGCCCGCGCAGCAGGGGGAAATGCGGTCCCCCGCAAAAATGCGGATTTTAATTACCCTCGAAACCGGAAAAGGCATCAAAATTAAACAAACCAGCTGCTAGAAACAAATGTTCAGCGCTTAAAACGCTATGTACAAGAAAACCAAAGATTTAGAACCCATCCATCAGATTCCCGCTTTAACGGCACTAAAGCCATTAGCTTTCAAATAAACCAGGATTTGAACGATTTTTATATCACCAGCTTCTGAAAAGGCGTTCACGGACGTACTGATTTCAGTACCTTGAGTTTCTTTATTTTCCGTCTTCTTTCTTCATTATATTTTTTTCTTTTTCAGTAAACATTGTTGGGGAGGAGAGGAGGGGTGGGAGGGCGGATGGGGGGGGGGGGGGGGGTACAACTCTTCCACCAAGTCTCCCTGCACGGTAACTAACCTTGGCGAGCTAATAGTTAGTAAGCGCTTTGAATGGGTTCTGGATCGAGCAGTCTTGGTTCAAGCGCTTGCGGGGTCGCTGTGTTCTTGAATTGTGGAACACTCTTCACTGTCAAGATGCCATCAACTCAGAATCTAAATACAAGTTGATACCGGCGAACCGCCAGCGCAATCTCATAAAATGATGGATTTAACTTAACACTGGACTAGCAACCCATCTAGGGGGAGTTAAAATACTCCAGGGCGCTTCTTGGTACAGAACTCCGCGATTGACTTGGCCTTTTTTATCTTCTTTGTATCCAATAAATATGTTCTTTGAAGTAGTCATTTGCGTCTTTTTTTAACCAGGGGAATAAAAAAGACATGAAGATGACCTATTTGATGGAAGGCTGTGTCAACGGACACAATTTTACTGTTAAAGGAGGAGGCAACGGCAATCCATACGAGTAAGTCAAACTGGCAATTTGCACAAAAATACGAGTCAAGTAGTGAGGCTAAGTCGCTTTAATCACAGACTCCATTTATGAGCTCAATATGTTTGCTCATATAATTTCAGGGGACATCAGGAGTTAAAGCTATTTATTACCATGGCCAAGGGTGAGCCTGTGCCTTTCGCTTTTGACATATTGTCAGCAGCATTCTGTTATGGCAACAGATGTTTCACGAAGTATCCTGACAACATACCCGACTATTTCAAACAAGCATTTCCTGGAGGCCTGTCATGGGAAAGGTCGATGGCGTTCGAAGATGGTGCGTCTGCTGCAGTCACTGCAGAAATAAGGTAGAAACGTTTTCAGGATATCTTAATAATGGCCATGTTGCCATATCTCAAGGATCACGTAAGGTTTCCCGAGGCTCTTGAAGAATCTCTAAAAAGTCAGTTATCGAGTAACGCCTTTGAGAGAGTATATAAAGACTCACAGATGTGAAATTCAAAGAGAGCATGAATATTCTACATAATTACTAGTAATCATAAGGCACCTAGTGCTCCGCTGAGTTTGAACATTAAACAAACTAAAAAAAGCCAAGCCATGTATAACGAATACAGAAGAGTGCATGCTTCCTACATTTTTCAAAATTAAGGTATATGAATATTACAATTATAAGCGTTCTTCCCTAAATAACTGAATAACATATACAATTGAAAACATAACTGTAGAACATATAAAATCGAGAATTGCATGCACTGTAAAAATCGACTATAAAACTGAATTACAATAAGTATACATGCCATATCGTATGTTGAATTGATGCGCAATTCATTAAAATTTAAAGCCAATAGCATAATTTAGAGTACATATTCTGTGGACTTTCTTTACTCGACACCATAGAATGAATGTTCTTATAATATCTCACTGTTATCGATGCTTGCACTTCATTTTAATGTGTTATTTTCCTTCTAATAAACTTTTCTACCCTGCATTGTCTTTTCGTCGCTTTATACTGATAGATTTCCTTTGTTGTGACAGCCTTGAGGGAGACTGCTTCAAGCACGAATGCAAATTTGTCGGCGTGAACTTTCCCGCCAACGGACCTGTGATGCAAAAGAAGACGCAAGGCTGGGAGACATCTACCGAGAAAATGACTGCTCACGGTAAAGTCGTACAGGGCAATGTTCCGATGTTCCTCAAGCTGGAGGGAGGCGGCAGACACAGATGCGATTTCCGAACTACTTACAAGTACGTAGACATAGTTTTTTTCAGTTAAGGGTTGAAACTGTTCATTACTAGAAGTTCATTTTAAAGTATTAGAACAAGCTAAGGCATTTCCGTAAACGGAAAGAGAAGTGGAATGAATTCAGTATTGCTGCGAGAGTGAGAGCAGAAGCTGCAAAAGGAGCTTTTTACTTCAAAGGACCCCCCCCCCCCCCCTTTTGATAGTCTGCCTTGCCATTTAAACATTGGTACTCTGTTATTATTATTATTATTATTATTATGATCATCATCATCATCATCATCATCATCATCATCATCATTATTATTATTATTATTACGAAATAATAGTTATATATTATTACATTGTTGAAATCGTGGCAGATTTTATAAAGGAATTAGTGTAAAATATTAAATATTGATATTGATTGCTTTCTTATATTTCTTTATAACATATTTTGCTTTTCATTTAACGACTGTATTATAGAACCGTTTATTGTAAATAGTTTTGCGCCACAGAGAATTATCACAGACGTTGTCAATCATTTTTTTTTATTATAAAGAAAACGGCCCATTTATATTCTGCATTTATTGCCGCTAATTGTTTTGTCTGCTTTCAGAAGAACACAGTCGCTCCATTTGTTTTTAGAGTGATTCAGGTTAAGAATCTAATTCCTTGTGCATGCTTTAGTTTTTCCAGCAAAAAAAAGAGAAACAGCATTTCAGTTTTATTTACACTCACTCGACATGCTTGTTGTCAAATTTTCTTTTTCAGAGCCAAGAAGGATGTGAAGATGCCAAATAGCCATTTCATCACTCATTGCCTCGTCAGGAAAGGCGATGGCAACAATATTGAACTGATAGAAGATGCAGAAGCTCGAAACTAAAGCCAGGTCTCTTTTTCTGACTGATTGATTTTGCAGGGCAATTGTAGACTAGCAGCTTCCAAAATGTATCAGGAAATGCTCAGACATTAAACTGACATTAAAAAAAGTTAACGCAGTTATGAATGTGATTTTATCTGATTTTGGGAACGTATGGATCGGAATAAACTAGGATATCTCGCCCTAAGATACAAACAGCGCAATGTTTCTCACGCAGGATAATCCCTCTATGCCGAATTAGTGCCTATGCAATTGATATCAGCTCAGATATAACTCATTCTGCCCATGGTGCTTGCAGGCATGCTACGTCGGCTTAAGGTCGCGGATGACACCTTAGGTTCATCATTATGCATTTATATAAAGCATATGCACGACGTGCTACGACTGACATCGACAAGTGTACGAAACATTCATGACTGAGTAAATGCATTAAAATTCGTAAGTAAACGTGTTCTTTTTGAAAACGTATTGTTCATTTCTGACGTAAAGCGTGGAATGCAATTACCATAATTACCTCCCTTGGAACAACTTTGTGTCCAAGAATTCATCGCGGGTTTAGAACTTCATGAGCTAGCATTGCAGAGAGGTAAACTAGGAATACTGTAGTGTGTCAAACAGAAGCGAAATTTTAAAAGAGCGCTTTTAAAAAAAGATAGAAGCGTCAAATTCAAATTTGCGCATTTAAACGACGTTTACTCGCTGGCAAAGTTTAAATTAAAAAATCCGCCTCTGTCATGACACACCAGAAGTCTTGAGTCATCTGTTGTTGATAAAATCACAGAGTGCTGTACTCTACTCGATCCCCAAAACGCAAAGACGTGAAAAGCAAATTTTAGAATCAAAAACGAGATTTGTAAACTTCCATCATTCTTTTATGTCTCTGAAAAATTTCAGCTCAATTGTACCCAAAACAGCCGAGATTTAAGTGTTTAAAAAGATGTAGGATAAGCAAATTTGCCTCATGAATTTATTCATGGCCAGGTGTCACCAACGACCTTAAGCTAGCAATAAACTTAGCTGAGGATATCATATTAGCATTTTCACGGAAAGGGTCAGCACATGATGCTTATTTGTTATGTTACCTCTTTCTTTTTCTACTCTTGTGACTGACTCGTCCCCAGTCGTCTCTCAGTCTCTCCTATGAATATTTACGCGAGAAGCGCGGTTGGGGAGCCCGAGGAGTGATGGGAAGGAAAGGGGAGATGGAGAGGCGAAGACAGGGTAAAGACAATCCAGAAACATTAGACATTTAGTACAAAAATGCGGTCTTACTTGTAAAATTATCGAATCTGTGATAGTAACCTCCTTTTTGTCAGTTTTGAAAGCACACTGAATCATTTTGCTTTCAAAAATACAAAAAAGAGGTTACTATCACAGATTCAATAATTTTAAGGAGGCAGCGTGGCCTTGTGGTTAGGGCGCCGGAGTTGTAATCTGGAGGTCTCGGGTTCAAATCCTCCTCCCTGCCACTACATGGATTTGCCTTCGGTGGTCCCGAATTCAACTCCTCCACGCCTCGTAAATAGCCAGCTGGTCAGCCTCCAAAAAGTTGGGATTTTTAACAAATTTCTGTTCTATTTGTAATATTTGTTTGCTTATTTACAGTGTCCACATTTAGTACAACAGTATACGGGCTTACGATAACTTATAGAGAACAAAAACTGCATTGTGATAATCGATAACAATCGATGACAATCGATAGCAATCGAGGACAATCGATAATAATCGATTCCAGTGGATGCCAATCGATAAGGTTAGAAAAAACCTCATCATCGATTGGTCATCAATTATCAACATCAATCGATTAATTCATATCGATTGATATCGATTTTAATCGATCATTGATTTTATCGATTGGTAACGCCGAGACTTGACGTTACTATGGCATGGCATTTTGACAGATATGTTTCCCCAAATTTGTAATTTTTGTGTTCCTATTAATATAAATTGACTTATTTTTACCTTTTTAGGTTTATCCTGCACCGTTTTATTGATTTCGAATACTTTATAGTAATTTTGTGCGGCTTCCTGAGGTTTTTGGAAAATTTTAAAATCCAAGATGGCGGATCCAAGATGGCGCCTGTTTTGACATCATCATGCAATTGTCACGTGATATGACAACATCGTGCCACGTGGCCTATATCAAGAGATAGATTTTCGGCCTTACCATATATCCTCGAAGCTTCATTGTGATTGCTTAAATGTTCTAGAAGTTACGGAGGGGAACGGGGAATCCACCCGCCTCCCGCCCGGTCTGAAAAGATCCAAAAAAGCCCGGTCTGAATATAATCTGAGGGTTAACACTATGCATGAATTACGTAACAGAGACGTTTCTATTGGTTAGTTGATCAGACAGAAGTCAACAACTGCGTTTTGTGCACGGTCAAGGATTGGGTCACGTCTTTCTTAGCAACGGCTTGATTGACACATGTTTGCACCATTATCCGGCACTGCTATGTCTTCAAAAAGAAAGTGCCGACTCCTCTCCCCACCCCGTCCCTGGTCCGTACTGAAAAGACCGAGGGCTGATATTGCCCCAGTACGGTGCCGAGCAACCCTAATAAGACATTTTATTGCACAACTGAAAAAGATTTTTACAGATATAAGTGGAAACTGAAGGATAAAGAGAACAGGATTGTGATTAAGGAATCACTGGGAGAGTTTGGGTCAAAAAACTAATTCGTAACAAGAGAGACGTTCAAAACATTAGTTTACTCTCACTGTGATCGTAGTGAGTTCGGTCACTTCGAAACGCACACCTTGTCGCAGGCAATAGAAATCTATAGGAAATTTGCGTAAAGGGTTCCAGAATGTGCAAGAAATAAAAACACCCCCTCCCCCTCCCCGTGAAATCAAATTAAATGTGTTCGTATCACAAGAGTAGAAAAGGAAAGAGGTAACATAATAAATTATGATCCTCTCGAGAGATCGGCCTGCAAGCACTATGGGCAGAATAAGTTACTCTTCTTAAGCTGAAGTTGTTGTGTTTCTGACCTGATATCAATTGTATAGGTACTAATTCGGCCCATGGTTGGAGGGGGCGGTCCTGCGTGAGAACCATGCTGCTGTTTGTATCTCGGTACAAGATACCGTAGTTTATTCCGATCCAGACGTTCCCAAAATCAAATAAAATCACATTCATAACTGCATTAACTTTTTTTAATGTCAGTTTAATGTCTGAGCATTTCCTGATACATGTTGAAGGCTGCTAATCTACAATTGCCCTGCAAAATCAATCGGTCATGAAAAGAGACTATCAGTTCAATATTGTTGCCATCGCCTTTCCTGACGAGGTAATGAAAGATGAAATGGCTATTTGGCATCTTCACATTCATTATTGAATTCAACGATGCATTAGCCGCACGAAGCAATTTTACACCCTGGTGATGCATAGCCAAAACATGATGTGTTACGCCGTAACATGACGAAACTTTGATTAAAGCCGTTTTTGTTGAGACTGTTTGAGAAATGAAATAACCATGCCTTAGAATCTTTCAGACCGAACAGCATCCGGACGAAAAACCGATTAACAGCAGCTTGGGAAGTTTTAAGGTTACCAGCTCGATCATATTGTGTATGACAACATTTTATTATAGGAAGCCACAGTTGCCCGAACTATTTTAACATGTACAACATCTTGTTTGTTTGTCTTTCGTTTTGCTTTCATTTTTACATTCTTGAACTCTTTGCCTTTGCTTTAATGTGGTCGACGGGTTAATGTTAAAACAAAACAAATGAAATTGTATATGTAAAAATGCTATAAAAATTTACTTTAAGATATACAATTTCTATGTCCCTTTCAATGGACTTCACAAACCTTTGCCGGCGTCAGGAGATTGAAGCCAAGCGTAACAGAGGAGTAAATTCTCCCACGCCATGGAACTACATGAGTCAAAAAAAAAAAAAATAGAGCAAGGTGGGTTTCCCACAGCGCCAGAAAATGCAGTAGTAAGGGCATAGAGAGCCAAGCGTAGCTGAGAAGTGAATTGCTCCACGCCGTGGTGGTAATTGTCCTATCCACAGAACGGAATTTTAGTGCGCACAGCCATTGTGTAAAAAGATAACTTCTTGTTTTGGGGGTATAAGCTCGGTTCTCAATCCTACAAATGTGTACAATTTGACCTTCACAACTTCTTTCTTCTTCTGGTCAAACTTTATCTCACAAGTTACTCTTAACGTTCAGATACATCTGGCTTCGAAATTGTTCTCGAGTTCTTTTATGAGGACCAGATGCAAACTGTCAATCATCTATCAAAATGTCAGAAAATGTCAAAATCCTTATTCAATTCTTACGCTATGACTTGCGCAGCACGCTTCACGCGAAGGTGTTACATCGAGACTCCATCGGGAAGGTTAACAGTTATCTTCACAATTCACACCTTGTATACAATATTCCTTAATTCAACTCCAAACCTAAAGATAATTATTACTTTTAAATAACAAAAGTTATTTCTAAAGAATCAGTTCGCTACAGCTTCGCCTCAGAAAAAGGAAAATTTTTACTTAGCAAAAACACTACCGCTAACAATAGCTGACTTTCGAAATCCTAGAAGAAAATACTTAAAAGCTATTAGCCAAACTAAATTTTCATTGAAGTCTATCACGTAGAAGGACACTAGGGAAAACATCTTATCGATTGGGACACAAAGAAACTATTTACTTTTCCGATGCGACAATAAAGATCCGTAAAATGAACAAAGAACTGTAAAGATACCGAACGTATTAAGAAAATTAAAAAACATGCCATCTAAAACCTATTTCCATATCTCATATTCACAACTCAAACCAGTACGTGATTTTTACGACTGTTTTTGCGTATGCAAAACAGGAGTTTAGAGATGTGTGGGGAGTTGAAGCGGTCGATCCTTTCTCCGGTCCATCAGATGTAAACCCAAGGCCGTTGACAGATGGTTGGCAAACCTACATGTAACGCCACTCTCAGTTTGACGTTGCTCTATAGCTTTCGTTGGGGATCCGGATTTTGTCCGTAACAGCTAGTAATTTGTAATTTCCGTCGTACTATCCTTGCAATTTAATTTGTTTAATCTGGGAGCGTTACTGGCATCCCAAAGGACTCGGTCCGCGCATACGTATATGCAATATTGCTTAACATTATCCCTGTTTACGGTCGAGTTTTCTGGGAGGCAGTTTATTTAAGTGTTTTTTTCCCAAAGCAAGAGATCAAAGTTTCATTTCTGAGAAGCAGTTCATAGCAACAGCACCTAGCTAGATATTCCAACGCCATCGAAAACTCTGCTTCTCCGTTGACGATATCCGTGTTTCTACTTGTTCGCACACTTTTGTAACCAGAATCTCTTAAAAACGACGTGATAAAGTATTCCTGCAGGAAGTACAATGCCAGGAGCTAAGGCAACAATCCTTAATTTCGTCTCCGTAGCTGGCTCGTGGCTAACTCGCGCGCGCTTGAATTCCAACAAAACCGCCAGATACGCAGACTATCCTTTATTAATGTGACAAGCATCTCATCAGTTTCCAATAATTTATGGGCCAAATAACAATTAAAAAATATCAAATAAGGGATGTTGTTTTGCCATAAACTAAAAAGTAGCATGAAAATACCCCCCCGGGGGGGGGGGGGGTACTCCCATATATGGGCTATATAGGTATGTGCCGCGGGAAAGGGTATGGTTTTTGAGGTTCTCGGTCCTCAAATAGGGTATCACTTTTGTTCCTTTTGGCATTATGTTCCCAGTGTGATCCTTAGATAGGGTAGCTAAATTCTATCAGCTCAAATAAACGCCCAGCTAAACGAAAAAAAAATTGTCTGTTAAAACTGAACTATCCGTCATTAAGAGGCCGTCTCTCTTAAAAGCTACCATTGATTCTCTTTCGAAAATTCGATTTTTCTCATTTGCTAGGATTTTGAAGCCCTTACCTATTTAATCACTAAAATAAGTTTTATTTGATTCAAAATCCTAATTTGAATTTTTTAGGATCGATCGAAGTTTGGTCGGAACGACACTAATGATGCACCTCCCGAAACTGTTAAAATAACACATATTGAAGTCGCTCTGAAAAAATAGCCATTCGCTTAAAAGACCCAATTCTTTTTTCAAGCTATAGACTTATCACAGTAGTTTGTTTAGTGATGTTCCAATTATAATTCGTTCTTGTTACTTTTTCTGTTAAAAGGAGAATTTCGACCCTCCTAATCCAGCTTTGAACGAAACAAGAATATAGCTCAACTTTGAAGGCACATTTTAAAAATGTGGCACCTGCTTGAGACTGCTTATTTGCATGAACAGAAACAAGAAATGACCCTCGATAAAAAACAAAAATAAAATTTGTCAGCACGCCAGGTTTGCAAAGCTGACAATCGCTTAAAACTCGGGAAATTTAGAAAATATTCAAGCAACGAACACACTCGCCTTTACAATGTGTTCGAATAAATTCACTTTCTATAATCTCTTACCTGACTTTAAGATGTAAGTTTTCGCCTTTGAGGTAGCCTCTGAATCCTAAAAACTGAACATCACAACTAGTAGCTTTTTCCTGCAGCTCTGGGTTTATATGCAAGGTATAGATTTTATGTTCCTCATCAGCAAACTATCGAGCGTGACGGTCACATCACAACACTGTAACGTCTTTGTTCTCTGTACTGCTGACAATGATGTTGCTCGAGGCCGCTTAAAGTTCCCTTGTAAAGTTCATAGATGCATTTAAGCGCTACTGTTACAACAAATCAAATTGTAGACCGCGGGAGATCCAACGAAAGAATCGGAAAAATGATAACTAAGAATGCGGCGGCCATCTTGTGTTTACAACACGTGATTTTGTTTCCAGTTTCCTTGTGAGATGAAACCAACAAGCTCGCAATGGAAACGAAATGTTCGTTCTCGGAGTTGCGAAAATCTAGTTGCGGTGACTTCCGTGGTTGTGAATTTGTCGGGTTGTGAATTTGTCGTGCGAAGATTAGTGGAATGCAAAGATGACATAACTAGTCACTTGCAAAGTTGCCATCTTTCCAAACTCATTGGAAATGTCGAAGAACACGATCTCATACTTATGAGGGCCGGGAAATTCGATTTGCCAACACATCAGTTTGAGTGCATGTGGATTTGCCCAAAACACAGATACAATCTGGGTCGTAATTGGCGTCCTCTAAGGACATGTCAATATCCTCTCCATTCCGGAGCAAGAAAAAAACAGAAGAACAGAGATGTGGTAAACGTGCAGATGGCAAAAAACATTCAGACTATTTTTGGGGTAACAGTTCCGATTGGGTCAGGTAAGAAAATGTTACTCTTAACTTATAAATAGTAATTCCTACTGAAATGAACATGACTTTATCAAAAAGTTGCTTTGCTACCTATGTTGGGTTTGTTCTATCAGTTTTTACAAACTTGGTGGGACTTATAAACGAGACAGAATGAGTGACTGTATGGATTTTTAGTGGAACATCATCCGATCTCAGAACTGAAACTTACATGTTAATAGACTGGCCCGCCAAGACTGGCACTAGCTACCTGCGAGCCAGTCTAATCAAAATGCTTTAAGATTGTTATTGTTGCTCATTGAGCCATTTTTGAAGGCTAACAACAATCATCGCCCACACCCGTAGTCAGGATTTTTTATGTTGTGGTGCGCTAGAGCGGAGTAGATGCAAACTCGTGAACAGCTCAGACGCGAGCTTAAATGGGAGTTCGGGGGTATCCCCCGACAGACAATTTTGAAAGCCTTTATTCTCCGAGATAGAATTTCGTCAGTTTTGAAGGCAGGTTGATATGAAACCAGAACCAAATCATTGCATTCAGATTATAGGGTTGGATGTACCTGATAAGTGTACAGACTAATGCTTAGAACGTCCGATTGTCCAACTATATTTGGCTGATATTTTTCTGTTTATTTGCCCAGCAATTTGTACCTCCTGTCTGAAGAAACAAAAAAAGAAGTCTGAGGAACATTTCAGTTTGATGGAACCGGAATGCCGTAAAAAAGGGAAAGAAACAGAAAAAAAGCAGTGTTTGAGGTTTGCAGACGAATAATGGATGCTGTTATGTTGAATATTTTAATGAAGAAACATTGTAATATATAAAAAATACCCAGAAAGAAAAACTAATCCCAGAAACGAAATTTTGCACATTTCAGGAGCATTTTGCATTAAATTACGTTAAGAATACTTTGCTAGGCTCGTATTTTTAATATACAATGAATGATCATTATCTATATCAAATTGAAATATTTGCATTTTATGAAGGACAGCAAATCTAAATGAAAGTAAAAAATACATATGAATTGTTCACTCAGTCGAAGGATGCAAATACATTGATTTTTTTTATTATTGTCACGGTTTTTACAGACTCGCCAAACAAAGGGCAGCAAAAAACCTAGAAACCACAACACGTTTGAAATGTACCCCGGTGACGTCTAAACTACTACAATCTGAGATTGAAAAACAGGCGGAGTGGACTCCCGGGCAATGGACTGAAGAGGAGAATGAAGACTCCCAAGAAGAGGAAGAAAGCAGAGAAAAAGCAGAGTCTTTGATGTCCTCGTATAATGAAGCAATTGCCACTTTATCAATTGCCACTTTATCAGCTAAAATCTACTTGGGATGAGGCGACAGAGGCTGAAAAGGAAATATGTATTGAAAAAGCAATGGAAGGATGCAGCATTGTATGTGAAATAATAGCACCAAATGCTGGAGAAAAGCTTTTGCAATCGTGTGTCCAGTCAACAGATGTAGAAACCGAACATGTTTCCGGTGACTTGGTGGCTCTTATGCAAGCATACAAAAATGCACCAACAAAAAACCTAAAGAGACAAATTCTTAGTATCAGTTACGCTTACCGTTATCCAGTGAATAAACTGCAAAAGTTGCATGAACCTTACGAAAGCATAACTACTAAAGAAAGCAAGAGCTCATGCTCGAGAATGTGGACCTGGTTTATCCGTTGAGAAGCCGTCATCTCATCGTGTTCGACTGGATACAACTTTAGTAGACCATTTTGTTGATTTTATAAATCGACCGTACTTCTACCAAGACGTTGCGTTTGGAACTCGAAAACTGAAGTTGGACAACGGTGAAGAAGTGACCATGCCAAATGTGGTTCGAACAGTTACTCGTTCAACTATGATAAGTCAGTATCTAATGTTTTGTGAAGAGGAAATGGTAGTGCCGCTTAGCCGTGCGACGTTGTTTCGGATCCTTGAAGTACGGGAAGCCTCCCAACAGAGGTCGTTGTGTGGTCTTGACAATACTGCAGCTGAAGGATCGGCTGGTTTTGAAAGAATTTGCAGGATAGTTGAGGATCTTCAACAAATGGGCGAAGAAAAGAGTTGGGCAGAAGAAATGAAGAAATCTATCCAAGATGGTAAACGCTACTTCAAAACCGAATACCGCAATCATTGTCAGCAAGATGACAGTGGATGTCCTGATCACTGTCCGATGTTCACACTTAGTGATGCCAATGATTCAGACCTAAAAGAACAATGTGCACATAAACATTCAACTTCCTGTAGCCAATGCGATGACATATCTATCTGCCTTGGCAAGATAGGAAACGTGATCAAAAGTAGAGACACCAAATTTTACAGCAAGGAGCAACAAGAAGATATCCTCTACGATTTCGAGAGAGCTACAAAGGCTATCAGTCAGTGGAAAGCGCAAATCATGAGATCGACAAACCAAGAACGTGCGAAGCAAGAAATTCTTGAAAAACTCGATCCTGACTCAAATTTAATTGTCATGGATTGGGCAATGAAATCTCTGCAAATTCGTTTTCGTGAGAAACAGAGCGACTGGTACGGGAAGCGAGGCCTTAGTTGGCACGTTAGTAGCGTGGTATCACGTGATGAGTTAACAAGAGAGTTAAAGGTTACTTCATTTGTACATTTGTTTGACCAATGTACACAGGATTGGTTCGCAGTGGCATCCATAATTGAGCATTTGCTGAAATACTTGAAAGTGAATGATGTTAAAAGTGTTTACCTCAGGTCGGACGAAGCAGGATGTTATCACAGCAACTTATTGATTGCTTCAGTGAAAGACATCGGAGAAAAAGTTGGGATAGCAGTTGAGTCCTATGACTTCTCCGAACCTCAAAGTGGAAAGGACATTTGCGACCGGATTCTTTGTCCTCTAAAATCATCAATTCGAGCGTACTGCTCTGAAGGCCACGATATCCTGACGGCGTCGGACATGAGAGAAGCTCTCCAGCAACATCCTGTTAGAGGAACTTCTGCCACAGTTAGTGTCGTGGACGAATCCAGGAAAACTCTCCTGATCAACAAACTCGACCACTTTGGTAGTTTCCACAATTTTCGTTTTGAAGAGTCGGGGATCAGAGCCTGGAAAGCTTATAGTATCGGCCGAGGGAAGCTTTTCCCATACGATACAGTGTTAATCCAACACCAGGGACCAACTATGCTTCAGACGGAAGAGGGTTTTCCTGCTACGATTAAAGAAAGGGAACTGAAGCCAAGAAAAAAGCCTTTATCGGATCAGGGGGAGCATTCAGTTGATTCAAATCCTCTTTTTGAGTGCTCCGTGCCAGGATGTGCTGAAGCGTTCAATTCATTCACAGATCTGGAGTCTCACCTTGATGTCGGTCAACACAACAACAAGCAAGCAACAAGTTCTACAAGTGAAAGTGTTAACAACAAGCAAGCAACAAGTTCTACAAGTGAAAGTGTTAACAACAAGCAAGCAACAAGTTCTACAAGTGAAAGTGTTAACAACAAGCAAGCAACAAGTTCTACAAGTGAAAGTGTTTACGACGGTTTAAGGAGAGATTGGGCGGCAAAATTTGCATCCGTAGATGTAGCTAAGAAAACACCTTGCGTTAAATTACATACATACATACATACATACATACATACATACATACATACATACATACATACATACATACATACATACATACATACATACATACATACATACATACATACATACATACATACATACATACATACATACATACATACATACATACATACATACATACATACATACATACATACATACATACATACATACATACATACATACATACATACATACATACATACATACATACATACATACATACATACATACATACATACATACATACATACATACATACATACATACATACATACATACATACATACATACATACATACATACATACATACATACATACATACATACATACATACATACATACATACATACATACATACATACATACATACATACATACATACATACATACATACATACATACATACATACATACATACATACATACATACATACATACATACATACATACATACATACATACATACATACATACATACATACATACATACATACATACATACATACATACATACATACATACATACATACATACATACATACATACATACATACATACATACATACATACATACATACATACATACATACATACATACATACATACATACATACATACATACATACATACATACATACATACATACATACATACATACATACATACATACATACATACATACATACATACATACATACATACATACATACATACATACATACATACATACATACATACATACATACATACATATACTTTATTTAAGTGTCGGGGTATTTAGCTAAGGATAGCTAATTGGGGACACTAACATAAATACATGCAAATATAAAATATAAAATACTAATATTATGTTAAATAGATATATAAATAGGAGTTAAGAATTTAAATATATTTTATAAATTTAATTAGTTATTGCCCACTTCCTCTGGAACACCCGCCAGACAACCGCTGCAAATGGGATGGGCTATCAGCAAGGCCCACACGGGTTCCACTCGCTTTTCTCTGAAGGTTAAAGAGTACTTAACCAGAAGATTTGACATTGGAGAAAGAACTGGCCGTAAGGCTGATCCAGCTCAAGTTGAAAAGGATATGAGAACTGCAAGAAATCCATTGAATGAGCGCCAGTTTAGTTGTACAGAGTGGTTGACAAAAATTCAGATACAGAGCTTTTTCTCCCGACTTGCAGCGTCGCGACGCAAAGAACAGGGCTCACTTGGAATGTCATTTGAAAGAGCAGAAGATGTTGAATGTCTTGTGGAAGACACAGAACGTCAGGAATTACTTGAAGAAATAGCTGACCACGTTGGGCTGAAGCACCCTGTTACTTTCGATGTGTACGACCTTTGTGAATGTTATCACCAGGGCAAACTATCAGCCTTTAACGTTCAAATGCTTAAGAACATTCTTTCGCATCTTGAAGTACCTTTCAAGTCCAAAGATAAGAAGAGCATTCTACTTAGCAAACTCAGTGTTGTTATTGGGGCGTGTAATTGCGATGCCACTCTCTATGAATAGACACGTATTCGACTGAAACAGAAATATTAGTAGTTAGTTACACGATCAAAAAACAGCTTCCGTCAAAAATTTACACCTCGAACAATGCGACGAAGCGTGAATCCAGACAAATTTGTATGTGTATGAACAGACAGTCAATTCCTGAATGAATTAACACGTTAATTCGCCAAGCAAAAGATAGAGCAGTAGCCGATATTCAATATTCAGCGTTGCTAGAAGTGTTATGACTCTATCTCTTGGTATATTGGTGGGGTTCTGTGTGGTCTTGTAAAAAGCAAGTGTTATCATCATGTACAGTTTAACATCAACAAATCGGCTAGTTGTCGAAGTCCTATTGACAGTAAAAAGCTTTCAATGAAACCCCTAAAGAAGGTGTCGAGAGATAAAATCTTAAAGAAATTGCCTTTTACAAAAGAAGCACTCTTGTTGTTTTTTCTTTTTTTTTTTCGACTTTTCCCATTCCTTCCCTTTTCCCGAAAAGCAAGCAGACTGACCACAGCGTTCAGAACCCCAAGGAGACTGGGAACGAATACGCCTGCTGTAAACACAAGATGGCCGCCGCATTTATCATTCTTCTGATTCTTTCGTTGGATCTCCAGTCCACAATTTAATGTGTGTAACAGTAGCGCTTAAATGCATCTACAAACTTTTCCAGGGAACTTCAAGCGCCCTCGAGTAACATTGTGGTCAGCAATGTAGAGAACACAAACGTTACAGTGTTGTGATGTGACCGTCACGCTCGATCCTTAGACGATGAGGAACATAAAATTTATACCTTGCATATAAACCCAGAGCTGCAGGAAAAAGCTACTAGTTTTTATGTTTGTTAGGATTCAGAGGCTACTTCAAAGGCGAAAACTTGCATCTTAAAGCCAGGTAAGAGATTATAGAAAGTGAATTTATTCGAACACATTGTAAAGGCGAGTGTGTTCGTTGCTTGAATATTTTCTAAATTTCCCGAGTTTTAAGCGATTGTCAGCTTTGCAAACCTGGCGTGCTGACAAATTTTATTTTTTTTTTTTATCGAGGGTCATTTCTTGTTTCTGTTCATGCAAATAAGCAGTCTCAAGCAGGTGCCACATTTTTAAAATGTGCCTTCAAAGTTGAGCTATATTCTTGTTTCGTTCAAAGCTGGATTAGGGGGGTCGAAATTCTCCTTTTTACAGAAAAAGTAACAAGAACGAATTATAATTGGAACATCACTAAACAAACTACTGTGATAAGTCTATAGCTTGAAAAAAGAATTGGGTCTTTTAAGCGAATGGCTATTTTTTCAGAGCGACTTCAATATGTGTTATTTTAACAGTTTCGGGAGGTGCATCATTAGTGTCGTTCCGACCAAACTTCGATCGATCCTAAAAAATTCAAATTAGGATTTTGAATCAAATAAAACTTATTTTAGTGATTAAATAGGTAAGGGCTTCAAAATCCTAGCAAATGAGAAAAATCGAATTTTCGAACGAGAATCAATGGTAGCTTTTAAGAGAGACGGCCTCTTAAGTATTAACAAAGCGATTTTGAAAGATTTGAGCTTTGCCGTGCGCGGTTAGCCGTTATTTGGGTCGTCACGCAATGCTTCTCCTCCCCTTGAATAGGGTGTCAATTTTCAGGTTTGGGTCTTAGAAAGGGTATTAATTTTCGTTTTCTTTATCCTTAGATAGGGTCAGGGTTTGAGAACGTTCGCGGCACACCCCTATCCGAAATTTAGGGGAGTACCCCCCCCCCCCCCCCCCGGGAAAATACCAAGTGTGACAATCACGTCGAATACCTTCACGTTTTTTATTGGATAAACTCAGTCATTTGAATAACCTTTCACTGACTTTCACTCTAATTTCCAGTAGTCAATCAGGGTTTCGTTCATTTCACTCCACTGCTACCGCCCTGCTTGAAGCCACAGATAGCTGGGCCTTTAATATTGACAAGGGCAACGTTAATGCTGTTGTTTTTCTAGATTTGAAGAAGGCCTTTGACACCGTCGATCACACAATCTTGCTATCAAAATTGAAAGTTTTTGGTGTCACAGGTGTCACGTATAACTGGTTTAATTCCTATTTGGATGATCGAAAACAAAAGTGTTTTGTGAACGGTTGTCTCTCGGACAGTAAACCGCTATTGTGCGGCATCCCCCAGGGTACAATCCTAGGTCCACTTCTCTTTTTACTCTATATAAACGACTTGCCCAACTGTCTCTCTATTTCACAACCTAGGATGTACGCAGATGACACGCACTTAACCTTTGCCAGTAACGATGTTACCCTATTAGAAGAAAATATGAATAACGAGTTAACTAAAGTTTCTGAATGGTTAATTGCAAATAAACTCACTCTTAATAGGTCTAAGACTGAGTTTATGTTGCTAGGATCAAGGCAAAGGTTAAGTACTTTGAGTGGTCCTTTGTCCTTTTCTATAAATGGTAACTCTATAAAGCAAGTTGAATTTGCAAAATCCCTCGGTGTATATATAGATAAGAACCTAACTTGGAATCTACATATTACAAATATTTCTAAAAAGATTGCATCTGGCATTGGCATCCTAAAGCGTAGCAGGTCTTTTGTTCCATTTAAGACATTACTATACATCTATAACTCTTTAGTACAACCCCATTTTGATTATTGTAGTGTCGTTTGGGGGAATTGCAATAAAACTCTGGCAAGTAAACTACAAAAACTGCAAAACCGTGCTGCGCGTGTCTTGACCTCTTCTTCCTACGATGCCAATGCTGATGATCTTATTGCAAGACTTGGCTGGAATAAACTCGATGTCCAATTTAAATTTCAAACAGCCGTCATGGTCTATAAATCACTCAATGGTCTTGCACCTGACTACCTTAGGACAATGTTTTCTAGTAGAAGCGATACGTGTGCCTATTCACTGAGAGGGTCCGCGGGTAAACTAACTGTTCCGCTCCCCCGCACTAATTTTCTTAAAAACAGTTTTAGCTATAGAGGTGCGGTGGTGTGGAACAGTTTACCTGTCGACCTGCGGCAAGCACAAACTCTCACTAGCTTTAAATCCGGCTGCAGCAGTTTCGTCTTTGGCTAGAATCAATGTAAATATTAACAACACACGGCATTCATGGAAAGCAGGCATTTTATTATAATTAATTATCGCATCCTTTCTTAATTGCAACTTAAATTTATTATGTAAAATAATTATTAAGTAATTTTAAATAAGTATGTATTTTAAGTCCTAGTGTTTTTACCGTGTTGAAATAAAGTTACATATATAGTCAACCCTAACAAAATAAACACACAAGGCAATGATCGACCACAGGTTTAGCCGATATATTATACCACAGAACCTTTTTTTTGTCACATAATTTAAATTTAAATCATTAAAGGTGCACGTTAAGTTCGAAGCCCTTTGAAGTTCAGCCTTTCTCCAGCTTGGAAGTGACCTGCTAGCCACTACTACTCTTTGATTTTTTTTTTGTCTATGTAGAAGCAGCATGTTAATTTTTTACTCAATTACGTCTGATAACCAAAAAGTAGTTTCAATTTCAAAATGGCCATTTTAAAACAATACATTCATAGTTAGAATACAATGTGTATACCTATGTTATTCACACTTCTATTTTAATCGTTTAAACGCGTTTATTCACCGAATCCACTAAAAAATGAGTATTCAAAGTCTAAATCGCAATTCAGAAATTTGCGTGAGAGTGGCGACTCAAACAATACATCAAAAGGTCATGCAACGCAAATCACGCAATCACCTGTATTGTACGTTACAGAATTCTGTCAGTTATGTCTAGGGAAGTTTTATGCTCTGACTTCCACAATAACGGCTGAATTCTTAATATACGTCTTTATTATCCAACACTGCTTCGTCGAGTACAAATAACGCGCAAAACGAGTACAAATATCACACGATATTTGTACTCGTCTCATTCCCCTGACCGCGCGAAATATTAAAAACCTTGGCAAGTCAGAATTCTGGGGAAACGGAAACGTTGGATAATAAATTTCTTATTAGACAATTTAGTGTGTAGTATCGCTGTATATTTTTACGAGTCAAAATACAAATGATGAGTAAAAATGCATGACTCGTAAAAATAATTATACAGCGATACTACACACTAAAATGTCTAATAAGATAGATAATTTTTTATTATATTCTTACATGTACTTCTCAGAAACAGTTATACACAACTGAGATTGGCAATGCACTCAAAGAACAACAAAGTCAAATGATCCTGAAGAAAAGCGACTGACTTGTAAAATAATACGAAATAAGGAACTTCAAAGACTTCTGTTGCTGCCTAAACGGCACTGAGGGAACTATGTTACAGTTTACCAAGTTAGTTTTTGTGTCGTACAACACTACTGTACATTAAAATACAAGAAAACATGCACAAATGTTAACCAGCATTAAAAGAACATTAAGCAGGTAATAATGTTGGTAAATTTGAGATAACAAAAACACTCTTTCTGCAAATTTAGGCTAAAAGTTTTTAAAGTTGTGTCATCTGCAACATACAGTCGACTCCCGATAACTCGAACCCTCGCTAACTCGAACCTCGCGCTAACTCGAACCAAAATCAATTTCCCCTGGATTTCCGTCGTACATTTACTGTAATTTTACCCTCGGTAACTCGAACCCTCGATAACTCGAATCTCCCGCTAACTCGAACCAATTTTCGTTTCCCTTCAGGTCATTTTCTATATAAGTTTACCCTCGATAACTCGAACCATGTCTGTCAATACGTGACAAGTCAAAGCAAACGGTGTACTGTAGTCAAAAACACTGAATTTATTTTTAATTAAACACCTAGACGAGTCAGAGCCGCCCCCGAACACGAACTGTGCTCGAAATTGTGCCACGTCATTGACGTGCTACAGACGTTTAGTTTGTTCGTGGACTTGATACCGATTCTTTCAAATCGAACCTTAGAAAACTTTCAAGGATAATCGATAGTAAAAGATAACTTGAGTAGTGTCAGGGCGTAGTAGTAGCCCGACGTTGTTCTTTTTTAACCCTGCAAAGTTCGCAGCACACTGTACCCGAACTTCTCCTGTTACGTTAATTCTGATTCAAACAGTAATTTAGAAATGTATTCTTTCATTTTCACTCGGCCTCTCTTTACTCTAAAATAATTTGTTTAAACTGTACATTGTATGAACAGAAAAACAGTAAACACCGTTTTTCCCTTTTTTCCGGTCATTTGTTCTCAACTTCCGATAACTCGAACTCCCGATAACTCGAACCTTTTTCGATTTCCCTTGAGGGTTCGAGTTATCGGGAGTCGACTGTAGCTTCCTTAAAATACAATACATCATGATAAAATGTTTTATCACTACAGTACCTTAGAAAAACGCGGCGTACATTATTTCTCTTTTATAACCAAACAACAAGTTACATGTACATGTACACTACTGTTAGATGCACGTCCCACTGAGTACCCGGGCATGATTCATTTGTATGCAGCCTGTCTTTTTACACATGATAATTTTCTAACTTTGTTTGTATCTTCTGACTTGCTTATCACTTCCTGTTGTCGCCTGTCATGGCATTACGCACTCCAGCAGCTGCCGCATCAGCAGCCGCACTCTGCACATGCGGATTGGTGGCCACACCCCTTGCGAACTCGCCCTGGGCCTTCTGGAAGCTTGCACCAGCCAACCGATATATCCTGTGTACCTAAAGAAATTGACAAGGGAACAAAGTGATAATTACTCATGACAACAACCATCCTTAGAGACCCAGGAGTTACTGTTCGCCGATTGGGCAAAATACAAAGGATTTTTTTTGCTCAATCAGGAGCCAGAATTCGCAGAGTTGCTTGGAAATAGTCTGGAGAGACTCGTTTCCCAGGGGCTCTTGCAGTTTTATAGAAAACTTTCGCAGCTACGATATTTGCCCGGTTTACTTCGTTTTGCCCCGACTGCCCCTGGGTCTCCGAGGATGGACAATAACATGCCACTCTACATGAAGCTGTTCCCTTAACAAAGGGGAGCAAAAGCTATGAAAAAATGGAGATGATGGCTAACTAAAAATTACAAATTTGAACATCATGATTAACTTGATTTTGTTAGTCAGTGTTCTTTTTGGGGGCTGGGGGAGGGGGGGGGAGTGGCATGTGCGGCATGTCAGTCGTAACAAAACTATTTGTTTCCTCTTTGTAAATCTAGTGTACATCTACAGCACCACACAGAAATCGCCAACATACCCTCATATAACGGTTACAAGTTCCTATGGACAAGCATGGTTGTTGGGATTTTAGGGATTTTAACTACGTGTATGTCATGTTCATTTGAAATATTTGTTTCCTCTGTTTCAGTGGCATGCCTGCAATCTAGCTATCTCGAAGCTAAGTGCATGACCACTATAAACAACATTTACATTTACATTGAATTTGGTATGCTACCCTCTTTTTAACATGTTTAAAGTGCATAGGTAAGGTAAAGTCTTAAACAAAGCTTCAAATCTTTCAATATAAAATCATCCATAATATACTTCCTACCAGGTATTCGCTTTTTCGTATGAATTTATGCGACTCTGAAACTTGTCATTTATGTAAAACGCAGCCGCAAACATTGCCTCATCTACTCTACCGATGTCCTAAAATTTCCAATTTTTGGACCGCATTTCAAAAGTGGTGGACCGAAAAACAACAAAAGACAATTACTCTCTCAGAACGCGATATCCTTTACGGCTGGCATGACAACGCCATACAAACAAAAGATATTTTAAATTACATATCACTTGTAGCTAAGTATTATATCTTTTGTACGACCCAAGACTGTGATGGTGTGCCTTTTGACGGCTTTCCTCCTTTTCTAAAAAACAGATTGGATACTCTACAACATATTGCAGTTAGAAATAAAACTATTAACATTTTCGAATTAAAGTGGAAAGACTTTATGTAAGCCTATTTCCTTGTTTATTTATTTTTATTAAAAAAAAAAAAAAAAAAAAAAGGTAAAGTCTGCATACGAGCCCATCAGGCTGGAGCGTATCCTGGTTTCCGTAGCATGAAGCAACTAGGAGTATTTCTACTCCCCATTAGAGAAATCTTCAAAAATAAAATTTCCACCGTGTTGCTTTTGTCGCAGATAATATGGAGATCATCTGGAAGAGATGCAGTGCTTACCCTTATGAGAAGGAAAACATCTACAATGGCACCAGCTAAGAACAGTGCTCCAGATGTGTACATCATGGCGCCCACTGGTAAACTGTTATGGACTGCTTCAGTCGCATTGATAAAGCCACTACATGAAAAAAATCTCGATTAATTTTAACTTATTCATTCCCTTTCTATTCAACCAAAAATGCCATTTGAAATTGTAAGAATCTGAATGGAAATTATTAATTTTTTTTGCAAATGGAAATATTGGTCAATTCAAACAAATCAACCAAACAACATTGAACATTGGGTTGTTTTGGGTTTGAAATTTTCGATTCCGAGTTTTTTGGGTGGGAAAATTTGGCAAGTACAGTATTTTTTTGGGTGGCTTGATTTAAGTAGAGATTTTGGCGGTATCAACAACAATCTAAAGATTCATGGCAGTGCCTTGGCTGCGTAGTTCTGCTGCTGTTTAATAGAATGATAATGATGGTATCACTTAACATTGTATGTGGCGTTAATGAAACGGATTATACAAAAGTCGGCAAAGTGTTTCAATTTCTTATGTTTTTCTTTCTGTTAATATATCATTTAACCCTTTCTGGAAATTTTAACGGTCAGAAATTTGGCATTTAGGAGTTAATTTCTGGTCCAAGGAATTTTTGTGGGTTTTGTTGGAAGCCCAAGGGAAATTTTTGGGTCTTGTTTTATGCCCCCATTCAATCATCCCCAGCACTTGAGTCCCCCCCCCCCCCCCCCCCTCCCCCCGTTTTAAATAGTTGACGATTTTCCTCATTTTTGCCATTTGTCTGCTTGAATGTGTCTTGACAATGTTGGGAGAAATTAGACCTGATCACTATAAAGATGATCAAGGTGAAGCAGGGGTTAGAATTAAACAACTTACCAGGCCCCGCCGCCAGGAATACCCAGGCAGTAAAAAATATTAATTCCTATATGAAGAAAGTAGATGAGGAAGAAGATCACATAACTGAAGGAGCTGTCATTCCTGAAAAATACAACAACAGCAGAAGAATAGAACATGAGCTGAATGATCAACAACACACTGTTTATTGGGTCAGATCAAACAAAAATCAGAGTTGCCAGTGAGAATCTAAGCACTTTTTGCCTATTGTTTGACTGCTAAACATCATGGACTCTTGCCAAATTTAAGGTGATTCCACTGAAAAAGAAGGAGTATTTAGAATTTTCTAAGACTTGGTCCAGTTCATGTTATGTTATGAGCGTTACAAAAATGCAATAAAAAATGGGGGTCACCGTGCTCGTTTTTGTGCAACCTTGATGGCTATTATAGTAAACATATGACCCACGAGGTTCATACTAGGAACGCTCATAATCCGAAAAGGGAACTATCATTTCTAGAAAAAATCATTTCTTACGTTAAAATTTCGAAGCAGTTCAACGAAATAGACTTTAATCTTACATAATAAACCATTCTAATTAAACTGGGATTAAGATTATGAAAGAAATTAAAGATTTTGCTGCGTGCGTACGTAAGCAGCACTACCCCAAAACGTACTTTTTAAAGCATTGAAATAAAAATATCTCAAAGTAGAGTATTTAACTTTTCTTTAAATTGCGATATATTGTAGTCAACCAGATGTCCTTTAAAGTTATGCATTAAAAAATGGGGGTCACCATGCTCATTTGGAAGAAAATGACCATTTATTTCTCTTCTGAGCTTAACCTAAAAGAAAAGCCTTAATGTTGTGTGTGCGTGCGAGCTCGTGCGCGCGCTAAATGACGCGAAAACTCATGCGCAGCAAGGATGCACAATGCAATTCAGTGGAATCACCTTAAATCTGCTTAAATTTCAATCGCACTGCAAGCTTGGAAAAAAAATCAACTGCCAACCCTCCAAGTTGCGACCATTTTAGTCGCCATGGCGACTAGAATTTTGGAGCTGGCGACTAAATTAGAACGCAAGTCGCCAGCTCGGCGACTAAAATTAACGTGACCTATGCGTCAGCAGCTTGAGCGGACTATCATCCGGACCGAAAAAAAAACGTTCTGAGCGTTAAGAAATCACTTTGCAAAGCTAGTTTTGTGGATTTTAACCTACAGAAATGGAGACTGAATAAAATGAAATGTTACACCGTAAACAAAGATCAAGGAATTGCATTCAGTTGAGCTCAGTGGGACGTGACGAAATTCGTTCCACTCGACTGAACTTTGGCACATGACAATTTTACCTGGAAGCCTGAGACAATGCACGCAATCTGATTATTTGCCATCGAAAAAATGGTGAAATGCAAAGCTTGTAAAGCTCGACGGTGACGGGATCTACAAATCATCCAGATGTATTTGAGAAACGTATTTTGTTTCAGTGGACATGAAAATACTTGACTTTGACATATGATCTATCTTTTTCTGGTACTTGTTGACAGGTATTTCTTCATTCAGCACTTTTTTTCCACAAATTTTTCTGAACAAGAACGCGTGTGTGCCGTGTGTTTACGTTTGTCGAACATTCGTAGCTTAGTAACCAGGCATTTGATCGAACACGTTGGGACTAGGCCGAGAACGATGTTTTTTTTACTCAAGTTTCAAGATGGCAGTCTGCTGTTCGTAGCCATCGTTCGTCTGTGTCGTGACCCACAAATAGATTTGAGAGCCAACTGTCAAAGATAAACTTGTTGCACAAAGAGAGTTTTGTAATCAATTTGTCATCGAAGTACTAAACGGCAAAGTTCGGCCACACGAATACTCAAGAATAGCATGGAATTGTCTCGCTCGTGGAGGCCGAGGATCGATTATTGTTGAAGTTTATTTCAGGGCGTCGACGATGCTGCAAACAGCTTTGTGGGGAGATGGAAATTTTGTGCTGTGTGACGTTTTCCTGTTCTAGAAAAGTGACTATAAAATCTGCTAACGAAGGCTTCCATAAAAGTGTCAATTCACTGAAATGTACGGCACCTTTTTGAAATGTTCCCGCAGATAAGCCGCACCCCCGATTTTGAGCGACGATTTTTGGAAAAAAGGTGCGGCTTATCTGCGGGTGTTTATGGTAAAAGCAAACTTGATAACACAAGCACTAGCCATCTAATTTAAAACATGTGCATATTGATTCTATAAATAAAAAAATGTGATGAAAAGCGGCTTGCAGTTGTAAATAAATGTCATTTTGTGTGAACGAACGTGGGTTTATTTTCATCAATAAAAAATATCCGTCTTGGTGATTGCCCTAAAACTTGTGAAAGTATTTTCGCGTTGAGTTTTCGCATTCCGTTGTTCGCATATTTTCGTAAAGTTAAATTTTTCGTAGAGCTCTACGTTTTTAGATAATAATAAGATTATTATTTATTATTAATTAATTATTAATTTATGCATATATTTTGGCGACTAAAATTTTTCACTGGCGACCAAACCTGAACAGTCAGTGGCCAAATGGCCACTAAGGAAAAAAGTTAACTTGGAGGGTTGACTGCTACGCAGGCTAGATTTTTGTTCGTTGGACAGGTAGTTGATAAGTGTATTAACCAACACATCCTATTTGACCTCAGCTCGGTTGACCACACACAGATTATAGAGTGGTTCAAAACCCTTAACCTTTAACACGCACTAACTCTGATTCTTGTTGGATCCAGCCCAATGTAAGAAGAGCACCATACTCTAATGCACACGACTGGATGACTGACAGAAACTTGTAGAACCATGGATGATTATTGCCATCACATGGCCTGTAGGGTTCCCTAGCTGTACATGTAGTAGGATTTGATTGCTCCAGGGTGCAAGCTTTTATCTTTCTGCTTTGTTCTTTGGTAAGAAATGTCACTCTCATCACAGTGCATCATTGTATACGAAGGGCACTGGGTGGCTGTTTGAGCAACTTGACATTTGTAGAGAGGAGTGGAGAGGGGGAGGGCATAACTGGTGAAACCAGGGTAGAGGAAAAGTTGTTAATGACAGTGTAACAAGTTACAGCCAGTCTTACATAGGGTGTCATACATGACTGTATTATGATGAAACACTGCATAATGGCCACCCGGTTGGTTAAGATGCAAAATTGTTAGTGCAATTTGCTAGAAGCAAACCTGTTACAAACATAGATACCATCCCACTGGTCACTAAGGTTTGAAACTTGTGCATGCATAAGTACAATTTGCAACTTACTTGAATGCCCGATAACATGGCCTGTACCAGCCAATGAAAGACAAGGGGATATTAGCGAATAAGTATAACCCTGACAAACCAAATGTGGAACCGTCATTTGTAGTTGTGTTAGGGCCGGATCCTTTGATCAGAAGGGCCATTGCAGTTATGAAGTTAAAGAACAGAACAATACAGTACACTGCAATAAAAAGGAGATGGAATGGGAAGCAGCTAACGCTACAGTAAAAATAACGAACTTAAAGTCAGCAATGGTAGCCTTGAATAAGATGGAACCAAGAAAATGGAAATTAAACATCTTTGAATGTACACTTTCTTACGCTGATGAAATTTTACTTCTTAATATTTCACAGTAAAATTACAGTACAGCATACGAGAAAAAAATTCAACACAAATTTCATCCAGCTTAAGGATATTTAGAATTGCTTCACATGTAATCTTGTGGAGATTTCCCCAATTGTCTCTCAAAACATTTGTCTAACATTATTCTCTTTTTCATCAGTTGATAGTCCTGAAAACTAGTTCAATAATTATCACTCAATAAATGGTTATTAGATCCTTCATTGTTATACAGTAGAACCCTGCTAACTCAAACTCAGTTAATTTAAACTCCCCTACAACTTGAACAAATTCAAATTTCCCAGGCTGCTTTTGATCCCAGTCATTTACTATTGGCTAACTCAAATTCCCCATGAAATCAAACTAATTTTATTTTCTTTTGGCTCAAATTTGACTCAAATTTACCCGTTAACTCGAACTCTATTTCTTGAATGTAACTGATTGACTTGCCAGAATCTTGAATTTTTATTGATAACAGGATTTACCAATTAGCCTGAAGATGTATTTGTGCAAAGATTGTATAACCAAAGTCACAGTTGGTATATGGTCTTGAAGTTGTTTCCAAGTGTCCCAAAATAACCCATGATCATTGTGAAGAACAATAAAACCTTGATGCATTATTAATAATTTACAGGAAAATTCAACACCACCCCTCTAACTCAAACCCTCACTACCTTGAACTGTTTTTGTTTCCTTTAGGGGTTTGAGTTAGCGAGGTTCTACTGTAATGAAATTATTTTTTAACAACAGTCAGTTTCATTTAAATCTCTTAAATAATTAGTATGTATACAATGTGGTTAACATTGCAACTGCAAAACACATATTAATTCTTTTTTTAAATCTGCTTAGTGTCATAATTTTTTTTCTGGAATTATTTAATTTTACTCATTAACTTTAATGTTAATTTGGAGTTAAAACTTATGTGAATTTTTAGAAAATGCTTGTGAGACAATTTCTGAAATCTACTTGTCACCAACTGATTACGAGCCTATTCTGAAAAGAAAACTAAAGTTTAAATTTCAAAAGACTGTGTTAATTTTGACACAGTTGGACCAACAAATTCAGGCAATTGCTTTGCTGACTTTAACTTCTCTAAAAGCATCTACATCTTACTTACTTCAGCGCATTATAGCAAGGCCGGTACCAACCAATAAACGACAAAGGTACATTTGCTATTAAGTAGAGTATCGAGAGTCCAAATGTTTCGCCTTCGTGTATGGGCTCATCATTGTCGACAAGCAAGGCAAAGGCAGAGAGGAAGTTAAAAAACATTGTAAAACTGTAAACTGAAAGACAGACAAAGCAAAAAGACCACGATATCATCACACACATGCATCTTTAACAAGCTCACCATTAACATTTTAATGTTAGTATCAATTTTTAACTTAAAATATTTTAAGTTAAATGGCGATTACAGTTAATTACATATAGCACAAATTTATGAACTTCTTAATTATTATATTCACAGAAATTAATTTACAGATCTGCCCTGAAGTGAAAAGAAAAAAGTTATCTTAAAAATTGGTTTACAACAATAATATCACATGTAGGTACACTGTGCTATTAATACTATAATAAATATTCTGTGTTTTTATATGAAGTACATTGTAATACCACTGCTTTCAAAAAACCGTTTTTATTGTGGTTTTCAATAATATGCAAGCTCTGAAATTCAAACCTCAACCAATGGTCTATGTTTTATGCTGCCGTCAATTATCTAAGTGTGGGACACAGAAGGTCACTTCAGCTGTGTCAAATAGTCACGTAGACCTGTCGGTTGTGATTGGTACATGTAGATTTTGATCCATTTTGTTTTTTTCTGTTTTTCAATGTTTGTTGGCTGTCACAATAATTTTGATTGATGGCAGCAAAAAACCCAATCGTCAGTCAGGCTTTGAACTTCAGAGTTTGCATGTTGTTGAAAGGCGCACTCTGTTGCGTGTGACTTGCCATACCTTGCCATCTGAAGAACAATGCTTTACATGTTTTCTGATAGTCAATGGGAATATCAATACTGATGTCATGGAAGAAGCATGGCTTGCAAGGACACTTTGATGGCAGAGGAGGAAAGTTGTTTTCTCTATAGCCTGTAATGCAAAAAAAAAAAATGAAAAATAATTAACCAAGCTCTCTTGGATAAGCACTTCAGAAGAAAATAAATCACTTGGGACACTTTGATCTTGTGAGAGAGAGAAAAGTGTTGTTCGTGAAACCTTTTTCTTTTAATTCATTATTTTATTTTATTGAGTTATTTTTTTAAAAAAATAACTCTTAGTCGGCATGAAGACGTGTTTGGCTATTAAGTGGATGGACGTTGGTTGAGTGGATCATTCATGTATGTATTTCACACCAATCAGATTTGGGATTCTATCAAGGACCAATCAAATTGCGGCTTGTATATATGGATCGTTTTTATGAATATTTGTTTTCGGTTCAAGGTATGGCCATCTTTGTTTTGCTACAGATTCGACCTTATTGGGCCGTGTTGGTCTGAAGTCTCTATTCCAAGTCTTGATTTTTATGTAGCTTTGGGTGAGAACATTGTGTGTGGGTTCTGAAAGCGAAAAGTGTTTGGAAATTTCATCGTGGTGAAGGTGATTCTCTTGGTTTACGGAATCAACTGGTTCAGTTGACGACACAATATGTGTATAGTATTTGTTGACCACTTTAAATTAAAATGTTTGATGTTTTTGAGTAGAATAAATATGTATATTGAGAATAAATGTTGTGACTTCCATTTTTAATGTGAGTGTTGTGTGTTTGCTGAACGTTTTGTTTTAGTCCCCAAATGAGAACAAACTGACGCTGTTGTTTGTAAGGGTGAGTGTTAAAGATTTGAGATTCCAACCGCGCGGTGTTCTGGTGTTTAAGAGTGAGTCCACATGAGAACCATGCAAGCGAGTCTACAGTGCACCTCACCGATTTCCCTCAAATTTGGCACACTTGTGTAACTTCGCTAGTACATCAACCAGGTGCACCAGTTTGGTTCAATTGTCTATTGTTTTGGAGAAATGTCAATCAAACTGTCAGACAGTGGAAGGTGTTCAAATTTGAGGTTAAAATATACAGCATGTTTGATCACCTGATACAAGTTCAAAATGAGAAGAAATTAAGTGAAATTTCTACACAGGACAGTCCTAACCCTTAAAAATAGAAAGACGTTAAGTTAACTTGTGTCATATATTTCGTTTGGCTATAAGCAAAATTTTAATTCTCCCTATTCAATTGATGTCAATACGGTGGGGTCTCAAAAGCCGTTGTTTGTAGAGATGCGGCGTTTCTTATACCGAATTTAAAACTATCTATAGATTTTCAAGGGAATGATAATTATTTTTATAAAGTAAAAACTCTGTAAAGTTAAGAGGAATGACAGCTTTGCATTCAACAAAATACCGTTTATTCCTTGGCGATATGCAAATGAGCTTAACACGGAAATCGTGATAACTTAGTGTTCATAAACAATTTATTAAATGGAATGTTGCTTAGAGAAGCAAGACATAGTTTTGTAAGAAAATATTTAAAGTGTTAGAAGTTTTAACTTCTAAAAGCCGTTAGCTGGCAATATTGAACACTACAAATAATATTGAAACGAATACAAATTCATACCGGCCCGTTGGTCGTGCCGCACAAAGGTGACTGCTGGGCTTTCCCACAAGCAAGCATCGTAGAATTAAGAAGTCATTCCTTAAAGGAAGTTTGGCGAAGTCCACTTGGTGTGTAAACTTCCTTCTGTGGTATTTCCACAGCCACAGTTATTATGCTGAACTGATGCCCGGGACTGATGTTATCAAAACACGTTGGCAGCTTCACATCAAAAATCCACCGTCGTGAGAACCGGCTTATTTTAGTATGCGGTCCCGTGCTTTTGCTCACATATAAAAAATATTTTCCTATCGCAAAGTCATTTCCATCCGGTCGAAACCAGCGGCATAAGTGGTTTTTGGTGCTGTCGTTTTACGTTGAAAAATCGACAATAGTTGATTGCGTGACAGTCCGAATTGTGGCGTCAGCGGTATTTTGTTCGTCTCGAATTTCTTGTCTCAAATTTCACTTCGAATCAGATCATATTGCGATCGCCTTGACTTCGTTTAAATACTCGTATAGAGGTTATTCCAAGAAAAACTGCGATGTATCTAGTCATAACAAAGACAAGGCGACAACGCTTGTACCGTTGAAGACCTGCACAAAAAATTAAACCACATCCGTGGGTGTTGAAATGGAGTAGAAACTTTGCCTTTTCAGAATTGGTTTATTTGATGAGGAGCAAGATTATTTTACCATTTCTTCCCTTCACAAAGATGATTTCCGCTTTGGATGGTGGCCGAGCAAAGTCTGCAAACATCCCATGACAATATTATATCTTTTCACTGAGAATTTCATCTCCAGCGGGTGCGCAAGAGGGTGTAGGGTGTGTTGCATGTGTAGGGTGTGTTGCGTGCAAGAGAAAATAAATTGCGAGGGGTAAGGGACCGGGGGATGGTAACAAGGCTTTTGAAAGACCTTTCGTCTGGTATTTGTGGTTTTCAGATCCACGTAATGTGGGCGACTTAAAACAGAACACCTACCAATCCTACCCACGTTCTTCACGTTATGATGAAACTCCGTTTGGAACAAATGATTAGTTATGCACAATGTTCTTTAGGACGCTAATATCTTGAAACTAAGTGACAGTGAATTCATGCCACCACAACATTGCTCCGAAGCCCTCTCGCATTCAAAGTGGCAGGTGACTGGAGATGTCTGATGTTGTTATTCCGAAAGTATTTGACGGTTATCTGAATTGTAATGTATTTCACAGGAATTGTTAATTCAGTTTATCATTGGTTAAGGCGTTTTTCCCTTTTGTTATCCAACAATTGTTTTTTCCATTCAAATTAGCATTTATATATGTGTTGTATTTTTCCTTTCTGTGTATAACCGTTTTTGAGATAAAGTTGTTCAACGCTGTAAAAACATTATCTGACAAACAGCAGATCACGTGACTCAATAAAGGTTGGTGATGATTCAGAAGAGCTACATCCGTTCAAGTTTGGCGTTCGTTATCCACTTTAATTTCCCTCATTTGTAGCTATCCTTGGTAATTTACGGTTTATTACTACTTCTTTGTACAACTTCTGAGTCTTCCTTCAATTTATATATGAACTCTTTGTTTTAAAATTTCAACATAACACGTTGATCTGCAATAAGACGTGTTTCATATAGCTATATAGAGAGGAGGTGGTAAAAGTAATGGCTTGGAATCATACGCGTGATTAACGACCGCGCCGCGTTTTTCCGATTTGTTTGATCACTCCCAGTGGCGGATCCAAGGGAGGGGCTCGAGGCCCTCCCCCTCCGCCCCTACTTTCTGTTAACTGCCAGAATTATCTTAGCTGTTCATTGCCATTTCTTGAATAATAAAACAATTATCCAGCTTATTCCTGATTTTAGCCAACTCGGCCCACGTCCTCGTCGGCTAAGTTTATGCGATATTCTGCCCGATTTCGTAAGACAATTGTTAAATACACGTAGCAGTAGTGGGAGGCGGGGGGGGGGGGGGGGGGGGGCAGGAGGTCTGGGACAGAATAACGATGCTCTCATTAATTGCAACGCGATCAATTCACGTCCAAGTCAGCGGTTTTTCGACAGTGTGGCAGCAAGCCATAATTTCCCGCGAAATGGGAACTATAGCAACCAGGGCAGCGATAGCGTAGTTGCATTCAGTGTTTGTTAAGCGGTCAGAACTATCTCCGCTGGAAAAATAAACGCATGGTTGAAGTCCGAAAAATTCGTCGTCGTCGCGTAGTTAACTGCAAATAAATGATCCACGATTTATCTGAACCCACGTGGACCTCACCAGTGACGTAAAACAAAGAACGTCCAAGACAACAAAGAGTCATGAAACAATCGAGCAGGAAAACAATAGCTTCAAAACAAAGAAAAAAATTCACAGGTTCTTATGTCGAGGTAAGCATGCACGTTGAAATTTCGATCGCCACATCTTCATTGCCATTACCGTCGGGATTCAATTTTACAACAACCACTCCATGTTGACAAAAATTTTCTCACGCTTTAAGGAAACAACTGAGAAATCTTTTTCGACTGCTATAAAAAAGGAATAGTATCGAACTCTCTCTTGCTGAGATTATTTTGGCGAGCTCAAAATGAGATCTGCTCATGCGCCTTTGATGATTGTTTTGCAGGTTGTAAGAACATCGTTCAAGCGCCGCATATGCATAACCATGCATAACCATTGCATTTGGCCCTAGCGCTAGGATCATCCCTCATCTCAGATAGGATGATCCTAGCACTAGGGCCAAATGCAACCCTTCACATGTAAACTGAAAGCTGAAAACATATCGCGCTCGGACGATCCTAGTACTAGGATGATCCTAGCACAAGGATTATTCTATTTTACATGACGGGAGGATGATCCTGGTGTTAATGGTATGCCACTCGTATGTTTCTGGTCGAAACCTGGTAGCGTTTTAGTCAAGATCATGTTGGCAGGGGGTTTCCATTGGCAAATGTTTCTAATCAATTATGTTATTTGCGTGCCAGCGCGGATACTGTGCATGTGTGGATCCAATGATAAATTTAAGCGAGTTTTGAGAGACTGGGTACTAGTCTAAAACAAGATGGCGCCGGGTGAAAAGAATTTTGTAAAATTTGTTGTACTGAGACATTCATTTACGGGACAAGTCGCATCTATAAGCCTTGAGGGATTATTTGTGAAGGTTATGACTACCGGCCACACAGAAGTGGCAGAGGATTTCTCTTCCTGAATCAATCTGCTCGAGAAGATAAGCTTGAAGTCGATCGATGAACATGGCGAGTGACTTGTTTATCTTTATTCCACTCCATAAGTCTGTCCTAAAGGCACTATATAACAAGACACTTATAATATCAATTGTTATTTTAGATATTAAACGTTTTATTGGATTTATTTAAGCGGTATTTCTGTGTCCTCAGCCGACCTATGCATCATGTTATGAAATTCGTTGTAAAGATTTGAGTTCCTGCACTCACGTGTAGCACATCTTTGTACGTTTAAATCACGCGTGTAGTTTCAACTTTACAGACTTTTATTTATTTTTATTTGTTATCCGATAAAAGTTTCATAAAATAGTGGCTAATGAAAGCATTTAAACAACGCCGCATCGGCGATATTCAAACGTGATTTTACCCGAAAATCTTTACTGTCACACATTGCCCACAAGACCTTATTTTTAAAATAGGTTTAATTCCAAACCAGAAAGTGATTGATAATCTCGATGGTATCATTGAAATTCTATTTGGTTATATTAATGACACTGGTGTTTTGATTTGGAAAGCTTCAATGCTTTAAGAGATATTTTCGGTGAAAGATGGGTCAAAATTTGGGTATTTTTTGGCTGAAAACCGATCATGGACATGTTAACCACGATATCTTCCACACGTTAAATAATCTGGCGATAATATTCTACCTATAGTATTAGCACCTCAATATGTAACTCCATGCAAAATATAAACAAAATCTGAGATGGTCGATGTAGACTAAAATTTTAATACTGCATGGTTTTCAGGTGGACCCTCTCTTAAACTGTTTTCTCTCGGTTAAAAGTATAGCATTAGTAGGAGCTTTGGCTAAGTAATAACACGAGTGACCACAAATCTCTCAAGGTTTTTCCCCCAAAGAATAACGTGATTGTAACAGCTTGAGGCATGTGCGTTTATTTGGGTTCGAGAGTTGCCAAATAATAGGTATTTTAGTGAGGTTGGAATGTGGCCGGAGAAGGTTTGACGCTTCCTGCTTAGGAATAGTAGGACTTCACATGGGCGGTCATGAGTTATTTATTGTACTATCGTTTGAAAAGCTCATGACGTGATGATGTTACAAGGGCACGTTTTGTCTGCTCGGCAAATATTAAATTAGGTGTTTTGACAACGTGGTTGGATATGGCACAGCAAGAGAAAATCATCATTTGTGCCACGAGAGAGGGCCGTAGGAAGGTATAGTAGTCGTTGTGCGAGTCTCGCATTTCAAGCTTCGCATTGATGGCTATCTTTAGTAGTACGGCGGTGCAATGCGGTTATTTCCGTGCCAATGACGTTATGCTTGCAAGTGTTTACGTCGGCCAAAGTTATTTTCTTCAGATCTCTGAACTCGCCTCGATGAAACAGCCAAAAGATTCACCTCAACTGGCTAAACCGACAAATAGTCGCAAAATTGCAAACAAATTGACGACCGTCGCTTCTGGCGAAATAAACATGCAAAGTAAACATATTTCTTGTTTGTCACGTACCGAAAGTGAAAGCTGCAACGTCAGCGCATTCCATGGCTGATGCAATACCTTTTTAGTGTATTTAATATTCCCAACGCAAAGCGGTTGCAGTTACGTTTACTCACAGGCAAAAGAAAAAAATCAAAGATCTCTTCGAGATTCGACTATTTCGCATGGAGTATGCGTTGGGGAAATGTTAGTATTGAAAGCGATTTGCGATGCATTAACCCATTGACTCACAGTCCAGAAGGCTTTTATTAGCGCGCACCCAACCCCCCTCCCCCCCCCAAAAAAAAAATAAATAAATAAATAAAAAATTCCTGGCTCTTTTACGGCATTTAACACAAACGTGCGAGTGGGAAAAATATACCATATGCGTACTAAATTCAGACAAATAATTCCTTTCTGAAGTAAATGTTTACTAAAACTAGACACGCTGAAAGGCCAATTCATGAATTGAATTGTTAATTATCAACCTTGATAAATTGATCCGAAACCAGACTTGAAGACGGTGAAAAAAATGTCTTCACCTCCGCGCGTCATTTTAACAACTCGCAAAAACACGAACTCTTTCTACAAAATATAACACTAGTTCAAAACACTCTGGTGAAAGGTAGGTTTTCATTCTGTACAACTGTCACTGACATTTATTTAACCACCAGTGGTATTGTCTTGGTACAGAAAAGCAATAATTGGGGATAATAATTTGCGAATCATGGTGCCGTGAGATAGCGGAAAACTACTGAATTCCTTCCACAAAATTAACACTCAGATTGCTTTTTATGCTATCCACCACTATAACTATTAACAAAAAAAAAATACTTGTTTGCATTTTCCGAAGTACTGTAGTAAATCTTTGCCTGTAAAAGGTCGTAAACTGAACACAATTATCAAATAAACAACAACGCGATGGTAAGTCGGCCGCACGCTGCATATCAGATGTCACCATGTGCTTTTCAAATCAATACGCTTCTAGAAGCCTAAAATTCCAAACGTAAACTGGGCAAATGAAAGAAACTTGAAGGAAGTTTTGTTTTAGATTAATTCTCATTTCAAGATGTAGCTACTAATGTATCAAAGCTTCAAAATTCTGCATATTTTTGAAGCCGTGAGATCCTGCATTCTTCACGCTAAAGCGTAAGTCTAATTTTAGCCCGACGGCTTTTTGCAGTCAATTTTTCACTAAGTGGCTTTACCGATCCTTCTAAAAACTCCATTTAAGTTTGAAGCAATATTGTACATTACCATTTTCCTGTCTGAAGTCTTGAGAAGCTGCATTAAGTCGTGATCAAGTCCGTGAATTGTGGTCAAAACAAAAGATTGCGTGACGAGCTAAAAATACTTCTTTCAATGAAGACGACAAACAATAGACTTATAACAATAGAAAATAGCATTGGCCAATATCCTCTGACAATGAAGATTCGCAGCAGCTTTTAAGCATGTAAAACTAAGCGATTCAATCGATGAATAGCACAGATCTTTGAAAAATACCTACCTTTAGTTTGCAAAAGGCTAGACAGGCTAAATGACGAGCGACACGTGAAAATAACACTTCGGGATCGAGAAGTGCTGACGCATTCCTATCCAATGATGTTTTTTATCGCCTGCAGCAAAAAGTATTCCCTTGACAAATTAAAACAGTCCCTTGAGAGTATACAAAAATGTGTGTCAGAGAGTGCCCCGATCATCCCAATTCTTACCATTTTCCTTGGTAACCAAGCAAAATAGTCGAAAAAAGACAGCCAGCTTTTTGGTAGTCTCCTTTACAGCCATTGTTTGGGCTCGTCACGCAAAAAACAACGGCTGAAAAGAAAACTAGCTTTTTGGGTGTGCAGTCAAGCGTGTAACACAACTTCATCGACAGCTATTTTTAGCACGGCCGTGGGAATATCGGTACTGATGATGTTACGCTTACAAGTTAGGGCACGTTTCTGCTTCTGGTTGTGAAATTAATATTGTACCAGTCCAAGTAAAATCGTCACGTGGTTTGGCCGAAATGCACTGGTGACTAGAGTTGTTTGTTTCTCGCGTTCGTCGAAAGAAATTCGTCCTTGCTTGCAGAAAGGTTTCTGTTTTATATTGATGATGAAAATAATGGAGCCATTTCAGAAACCGGAGAATACTTTGTTCTTGTTCCATCTGGCTATTCGTTTGCAATTTCTGGGTCAATTTGGCTTTCTTAGTGAGCGTGTTTGCGATTTTGTGATCATGTTTACGGTAAATGTTGTCAACAGTTTTCAGTCCATGTTTTGATGTACTTAGCGGTTTTCTTTCGGCTTGGAATGAAAGGGGATGGATAGTTAAACATCAATGTAACCTTAAAAGTGACTACCAGATACTTTTTTCTGTTTACGTTTGAAGAAATTACTGACGTATTTTTTGTCTTCAACATCGATCTTCAACAGTATGGTTCGATCGATCGGTTGCACACCATAGTCATATTTACAAGGGAAAGCAGCCTAATTTTAGAACATTTGCACAATTTCTTTTTAAATTGTTTTTGAGTTATTTTTCCAAAAGTAGCTCTTAGTCGGCGCGATGGACCGTGCACATGAACCATGCACAAATGGCTCAACCCATGAAATAAACCATCCCAACAGGACTAACACCCAGTTCTACCCGAAGCCACCCAATCAATTGAAAAAATAACTCCTGCACGCTTAGCATGCCTATGTTTTTTTTTTTGAGGTTCATGAAACATGATGAAAGGGTGGTTAGTTTCACAAGATACTCTTCTAATTGGTTACTCCATTAATGTACGTATAAACCAATTGAAAATCATTAAATTTCTTATTCACACTAGGTTTATCCTGAATCATACAAAGTCCTGTATGCTGTAACTACTTAAGCAAAGTAAAATTTAGTTATAAGTGACATGTTCAAAAGCAAATTGTAAATTGATATTATCTTGGCCTACAGAGAATAGCACAGCTGTCAATATTTGTGAAAACATTATGATGACGATACTGGATGTTCATTAAGAGACATCCATGTAAGGCCAATAACAACCATCAGATACACTGTACATGTGCATGTACATGTAATGAGCCAAATTTATAGAACGTGCCAAGTTTGCTATTGGGCAATTCCAGAAAATATCCGTACACAACGACGGACGGCTTCCATATTTTAACCCCCCCTTGCCTACAGAAATTCCAAAATGCATTACCGGCCCCCATGCCCTCTGAATTCCAAAATCGTCAACCCCCCCTCCCGTTCGGAATTTCCGTTTTTTGTCAAGCCCTAAGGATTTACCTTTTGAATTCGACAAGACCTACCGTAGTTTTTCAGTAAAAAAGCGCACAGATTTTTCGACGAAATTTTCTTTCCATGGCAAGTTTCACGCAACAAAATCTTCTAATGATCGCAGTTTGTACTGGAACTTACAATATAAACAAGAAACTAAAGACTGACTTTAAACTAATCATTGACTTTTTAACATTTTTAACATTGAAAAGACATGGCAAGTTTTAACGTGATGTTTATTGCCGCGCGTACGCGAGCGGTTTAGCAACACATGTATACGAGGGCATTTTGTCCATAACTTAAGCAATACGCTGAAAAAAATAAAGATACTTATTGCAAACGAACCTTTTGAATTGTGGGGAACCGGAAAGCGGCTTTAGAAGACAAGGAAACACCAAAAAACACAAGAACCTTCTCGAAGCCTTTGAAAACAACTCGACAAACAAAGCTTTTGCGAACTTGGTAACCAAGCTACGAAATCGGTGGAGGACTGGTCATTGATAACTACATGTTTGCCAGGTTACTAAGCTACGAAGTTCGAAGCGATGTTTTTCTCCAAGCAGATTTATGGCTTTTATTATCGGGAAATGTCAACTCTTTATTCCAGAAATGTGCATAGGAGTATTAACAACATTCATTCAAGCTTGTTCCCTGAATAGGAAAAGGAAAGCCCACAAAATCACTTGTCTGTACCCTCTGGAAATCCCAGATCTGAAACCCCCCGATGCCTTCAGAATTCCAATCGTAAGTACCCCCCTTGCCTTCGGAATTCCAGTTCAAAGAACCCCCCCTTGCCTTCGGAATTCCAGAAAGCCGTCCGTCGTACTGTACGGATATTTTCTGGAATTGCCCATTAAACTGAGACCTGTTGAACTGTATTACAAGTACACACAACCTTACCCCCAAACTGCATTCGTTGCAGCTCTTGTTCTTTTCTTTGCAGCTCTGCCGCTTTGCGTTCTAAATCCTATAACATGACATTAAGAGTGGTAAAACAATGTTAGAACATTTTAGCCATTAATAAACCAGTTAAATATGACTTGTGTCAGATGCCTATTTCTGCATCAGACATGTACTTAAATATATATACATGTATTATTTTCCTACATGTACATGTAAGTCACAAATTTATGTCTCTCTGTATTTGCCTAGACTGTTCAAAGTCCCCTATTTTTCCATGAGGTTGTAGAGGTCAATCAATCGTTGAGTTCAAGGGGTTGCCATCTTGGTTTCTTTGAGCGAGGGAAATGGCCTCACTCTTGAACTTAAGTGTAAAATGAAGCTGTAGACAATACTTTTGCTGCTACCCTCCTGAAGCGCAAAAGAAAGCGATCCGGCTAATTACCTTTTCTGATTTTGATGCCCATACTAGTCCTTTGTTTTCTCAACTCAAACTTTTAAAACTTCAGGATCATATCAAACTTCAAACTCTTTACTTCATGCACCAATTCCTTCACGGCAAATTACCAAAGATTTTCGACTCCTTTTTTATTAAAACTTCAGATATGCATAATGTCAACACTCGCTTTGCAACTAGGTCAACTTTTTATGTACCAAAAATTCGAACAAACTATGGCAAATTCAATATTCGATACAATGGACCTATACTATGGAATGAGACTGATGAGAGATTTAAGATTCTAACTCCTTACTCATTTAAAAGAGAATTATCCATGCATTTCATTAATTTCTATTAAGTTTTTCTACTAATTGCTATATTTTGGTATTTCTGCTATTTTTCCTTCTTTTTTTTTTTTTCTACTAATTGCTATATTTTGGTATTTCTGCTATTTTTCCTTTTTTTTTTCTACTAATTGCTATATTTTGGTATTTCTGCTATTTTTCCTTTTTTTTTCTACTAATTGCTATATTTTGGTATTTCTGCTATTTTCCCTTTTTTTTTCTACTAATTGCTATATTTTGGTATTTCTGCTATTTTTCCTTTTTTTTTTCTACTGTTATCTTTTTTTATTGTACTTAAATGCTTTAGAATTATTTGTTCTGTAATCTACTTCCTTAATTAAGTATGTAAAATATAAAATGCCTCTTTTCTGACCTAATATTTACTTTAAATTAATAAATGTGGTCACCCAACTAGTTTAGCTCTTTAGTTATTTTGGGTGACCAGCAACTGAATGTATTTTTAATTTATTTATTGTTTAAGTTCTTACTAGTAATTTGCAGTTCAAATAAACCTTGTTGTTGTTGTTGAAGCGAGAGTGAATTCAGCCAATAAAATCACAATTCAGCTAGTGTATTTTTGGCCATTTTTATGCTAATAAATCAATTATATTCCTACTAGAAAACAATAACGACAAGAAATCAAAAGAAAGTCGAGTCTTTCGAAGTCTTCTTCATCGAATGAAAACTCTCCAACATTGAAACGGAAACTACTTCAAAGTCTTACCCACAATTTCAGCTCTTTAATGGAATAAACAGCATGCCCACCAACTTTTACATATATGATTTATCTTTTCCTGGTATTTGTTGACAGATATCTCTTCATTCAACACAGTTTTTCCATAGAATTTTGCGTGACAACAGTTCGTTGTTGCGTACGCGAAATGTCGTAGCTTAGTAACCAGGCATTAGGATTTAACAACATGGCGGCTACACAATGTTTGACTCGTGTTGATCGCAGCTGTTTGGGAGGTACACTAAGGGAAAATTTACTTAAGTCTTATTTCACCAGGGGCCCATTTCTCAAAAGCCCCGGAAACTTTTCGGGTCCGCAAAGCCATTTTTAGTTATCTGTATCTTAAAAACAGAGAAGCATATAGGCCTGAAAATTTGTATGAAGGGAACTTCTGTTCATATTAAAAATATCGTGGAATTAAACAGCTCTATAATCATCAAGTTTGAGATTCTGCTATGGCTCTCCGGATGCAAAAATTTCCGGGACCTTCAAGAAACGGGCCCCAGGACAGAAAACGAGTCAATTGTTGGAGAACGACTCTGAATTTTAATCCCAATCGATGTCTCCCACAATACATTTAACAAAGCCCCCTTATAGCAGCGCAAAAACAAGTCACCTAAAGACGAAGGACTTTATTGAAAGTCTAGTCTCCTGCTGGCAACCAGTTGTAAAATTCTGGTCGCCAGCTCTCAATATTTAGTCGCATTAGCGACCAGGAAGGCGCAATTTCGGACCCTGTGATTATTATTATAATAATATTATTATTATTATTATTATTATTTCCATTATTCAAAGCACACAAGCAATAGCATACCTCTTGTCGCTTCCTTAAATTTTCTTGCTCCTCTTCAATCTGTGATTTTAAAGATAGGAAATACATCGCATTGTTTATTGTACCTCAAATGCCTTTAAACTTTTATTCATATTTCTTTACTAAGCAGTATGCCAAACTCACTTACTGCTAATAAAAGAAAAAGGGAAATTTCATGTGCCAGACGTGAGTGAAAAATTATTTTATGCAAATTATTGGCCAAATATAATGTAAAAAATGTAGAAAAAATGTTCAAAATCTACATGTAAGTTTCCCAGGAGAATCTTATGACCACGTTTCTCAGGGTTTTACATGTAGATTATTTTTGTAAAGTAGCGGACACAGTTGTGAAAGCACCGGACGTGAAATGTTTTCATTGTGCCGCAAGGCACCTCACGAGTGCCAAAGGCGCAAGGATCTAGGGGGACTGGGGGCATGCCCCTAGGAAATTTTTTAAAATGGAACACTCAGAAACACCGTTTCCAGCGTTTTTCATCTTTCCCAGCCCAGGCAAGGCTGGAGTTCACTCAAGTTCTCTTTAAATAATAGTAAAAAAATAAAAATAAAAAACTCCCAAATATTGGTATCAAAGTACCGGACGTGGAATGAAGAATGACCGGATGATACGTCCTCAAACGAAAACCCTGGGTTTCTATATGCAGGGCATCGGACAGGATGCGGTGGTGCGGATCCGCATAATTCGCTGACTTCCGCATTTTCCGCATCTTGAGAACATTTTCCACATAAAACAGAGAAATTTGTTTCATATTAATGATTAAGCAGCTGTTTACCATCCTCACAAACATAAATTTCGAAGAATTTGATTATTTTGACACAGTTTTTCTCCTAAAATAGCGACGAAAACACGGCACTTCGATCGTGAGCAATTTTTAACCACCAGGCGTTCCACGCGTCTTTTCGTGATGGGCCTGGACACCAGTTGTTTTCGTTCGGTCTAGACAGAGCTGTCTTTGGTCTATCGAAAATTCTTCTGTGGTTACCTATAGTATATGGATAAATTTATCATCAAAGAGACCAAGAAGAAGGATCCCCACTTCGCTGTACACTTGCCACAAGTTGACCTCACGGGCTAGATGAGCGACGAATTAAGTGAAGCGAGCTCGAGGCCGCAAAGTGGCCTGTGAGCGACGTGCCATAATGAAGACGAAGGACTTTGAAAGGCTAATATCAGCAAGGGATTGTGTGAACCAGTATCCTGGAGTTTTCTATGTAGATAATGGATTGTTATTTTGTTCAACGTGCAATGTTGTAGTAGGTCACGTAGCACCTTGAATTGTATCGTTTATGCATAAGAAGAAAATCAACTTCAGCCAACAAAATAACGGTTGTGTTATTTTTATTGAACATCACATAATTGATAAGCTTAAGATAATTTCATAACATACCAAATACAAATGAAAATAACTGTAAAAGCCCAAATACCAATATATTTTTTTTGTTTAACATTAGCCTGCGAGCAGACTCTCAGCTTTGGGGGCAGCTCGATTTCGGCTGCATGAAAAGATGTGATTTTTGGCGAGCGAAGCAAGCCGAAAATTTTCCGCATAATCCAACGTGTTTTCCGCATAATCAACACTTTCTTCCGCATAATGTTCCTGAAAATTTCCGCATAATTTGTTATTTTTTTCCGCACCCTATCAGATGCCCTGTATATGTTCTCCACTGCAGGACTTCTTTTTACATACGTAGTTTGGCAACAATTTCCTAATTTGTAGTCACTTCAGTTACAACAGCTGTTATTGCAGTCAAGCCTGTGATAGTATATTCTTTTGTTAAAAAGGTGTGCGAATGAGGAAAAAAGGGTCAAGACAAGTCATCGGTAAAAACATGATTCTTTCCCCTTATATGCATGTCAAACCAGAGAATTGCAATACATGTAAAGCTATTGATTAGGAAGAGCACTAATCACCCATGATCCCCTTCACAATGATTGTACTGAAAACCTTACAGACTGAACTAGTTTCAAAATCACAAAATGATGTACGTACCACATAAGGTGGAGGTTCCTCTTTGGTTTGTAGCACAGCTGGCTGTGAGGGGGGAGGTGGTTGCTTAGGGGCAGGGGGTGGGGCAGCAGGTGTTGTCTTTGGCTAAAAAATATCAACAAAGAAACAGTTTACATGTAAGCATACTGGGAGTGGATAAGTTTTATTTACAGACTTCTAAAGTTGTTTTATAAATTAAAAGCCAGTGCTGCACACTGGCCACATGCTTGTCAAAAAAAATCTTCCCTTGTTGGCTAGTATGTGGTAAATAGCTGTTAATATTGCAGCTGAGCCTGGAATATTCTTTTGTTAAGAAGGTACACTGTATATGAATGAGGTGAAAGGGTCAACACGTTGGTTGAAACAACGTAGAATGACCTTTTGCCTTGTTTCTATGTCAAATGGCTGAAAACTGCAGTGACAGCTATTCAGAGAAGTCTACAAAAAGATCAGGTGTTATCGGGCAATAGCAGTGCTAGATCTCAAAAATTATGTCGTCAAGCATTGTTGGCTAGTGTGCAGTGGACCAAGATAATTTTGGGGGACTTAGTCGCATCAATCGTAACTGATGAGAAACCCCAATCTGGATTTTCGATGAGTCAGCCCCAATCCTTGATGCGGTTATTCACAACAAAAAATTGACTATTGTGTGTCAAGCTGGCGACCCAACAAATTTTGACCCAATTTGACCCTAATAAAGACCTGTTCTATGATGAAAAATTGGCTAGTGGGCGGTAGCCTTACAGTATGATATGACAAGATTCTGCAAAATATTGTGAACAGTGTGAACAGTATATAGAGAAGTTTGTATTAATTGTATATAGAGAAGCCCGAAAGCTTTCTGCCTTTCTCCTGCCTTTGAAAACTAATGTCTGTCAAACTGAATTTGTCTAACAATCTGTACAGTCATGTAAGACATGGCTTATGGTTCCTAAAAATAATTTGTTTACAAATAACACAAAAAATTAAATTGCATTATACAGTTATGTTCAGTTTCAAAATCTTAAAATATTAATGGAACATCAATGCGAAAGCAATGTAGAGTGATTCAGCATTGTTTTCCAATAAGCAGCAAACTTATCAATTACTAATGGGTATTGCAAAATAATAATAGAACATGACACAACAGGTAATTAACTGATCCTGTACAGATTTACACTGAAATAAAGCTACCAATTTATCCAGGGCCATATTATTGGAGGGAAAAATAGCTCAAAAGCAGGATCAAACGATAATATTTGAACTTTAGAAAGAGCTACAGCTGTAAGGGCTTCATGTAAGACAATATTAAAGAGGATTGGAGGTAATATCAAAGTTGGTATTTTTTATGACAATTTGTTCACCACAACAGGTGTATACAAAGTTCCTCCTTTGCAAGCTGCATGGTCCCACTATAATAAATTTATTGTTCCAGTATATTAAAAAAAGAAAATTCTATCATTTGCTTTTGCGTATGTTAATTACAAATTTTTATGCGGAAGGAGGCTGAGCCAATATCCAAAAATAATTCTACAGTAATGTATATATTTTTTCAGTGACGTCTACGTTTGATGTTATCAAATTATTTTCAGTTCATAATTAAACTTGCTTTAAAAAAGCAGACGCTGAAGTGAGGTTATTAACTGTGTGATCCGAAATCAAAGATAACAAGTTTTAGAAAATCTATATGGAGGTGTTTATGTAAACGATCAAAATTCTCAGGTCTAGCCAAACGAACAAGAAGCAGTAAATTATTAGCAAACAGAACGTCGTTTTTAATAAAAAAGATGACCCACAAGTTCGCAAGTCGCAAACTTTACGGTAAAACGAAATAATTAAAATTTAAGTCTTAGCAAATTTTATTTTATAACAACTTTATGTCTGCATTGAAGTCTTTCGTGATGGCGATGGTTGAAACTGAAATCGCATACAATATTTTCATAAATTAAACTTAGCTCTATATAACTTTAATTAAGCAGTTATCATCAGAAACTGGAATGATTTTATAAACTGAACCTCAAAACGATATTGCAGTAACCATAGGCTCCCGATAAGAATGCATTTCCACGAATCGAAAGGGATAAACTAACCCACAAACAGAAAGACGAAAAAGCAAACTAATTTTTAAGTATAGAAATATACGGAAATGAACAACCTTTGCGCCACTGGCTTGAGAAGTGTTTTGGTCCGCAAAAGGATTGAAATCTTCAAGTCCTCGGGCTGCATTACTCGTAACTGAAGCCACTGATGGATCCTGAAAGGAGCAAGACATTTCCAGCATAATTTTTAATACAATGACCTGCTTCTCGGAATATTGTGCACGATTACAACAGACCGGAGCCATCAGGCGCAAAAGGAATCTATTCACACTGCAAATACTTACGGCAAACGGATTTTCTGAATCCCCCGCGAACGGATTATCGTCGAAATTTGCCATAGCTAAGCTTCCCTTCTTTCAAGGGGGCAAAAAGGGTGGCTTTTGCTTTAAATCCAAGAAGGTCGATGTGGATTTTCGCGTTCTCAAGATTGAAAGTCTCATTGCGCATGTGTACGTGGAGAACTGTCATGTGACTTGAAGTTTAATGACGTAATCTTGAAGTTTGGTGCTAAAAATGGAACAGATGTTTTCTCTCACCTGGACGAGACAAGAGCGATCGAACGAACATCACATGACAAGCCAGTTACGTAAACAGACCTGATAAAAAAATCTGGTATTTTGAAAAAAAAAAATAATGACAACTTTAAAAACTTTCTGAAAGGGCCAACGGAAAAAACAAAGGAACCGGATCCTGCTGGATCTGATCATCAAAATGTATACGTACAGATACAAACAACTGAAAAACAGTAAGGCTGACCGTACGGCTTAGATTGAACAAGTATATTTCCAATATTTCGTCAGGCAAGGCTTGGCTTCTTCAATGATAAAAAAATAAAATAAATAAAATTTAGCGCGAAAATACAGGATATCTATTGGTAGGAGGGTGGGGGAAGTGTAGGTTGCCATTTTCCTCAAAAAAATAGCGCTGCATTCGAGCATTTGAGCATATTTTCATGATCATTTCAGCCTGTCATTTGGAACGTAACTGCCTGGTCGACTGTCGACCGACGCGTCAACCAATGCGTCGACCGACGCGTTAGTTGGATCAGATTCGTTACCTTACCCATTAAAACTGCGAATGTTCCACTGCCGGAACTGAAAACGTGTACAAATGCCCCGCGGTTTCCCAGGGGCTGGGGGAGGGGGAACAGTGGGCACTACTAAAATTGAGTCGTGCATTATTGTTAAAAGCGTTAAATTTTCGGACGTCTCTTTGCGTGGCTGTGTGGCAAAACTTACCACAACCACGAGGCAATTCCCAACCTGGGGAATGGGCATTTGCGTACCCCGGGGTGCCGCCCTCACCCCCTCCCCCCCGGGCATTTAGCACACGTGGTTTTCGAAAAGGAATGGGCAAACTTGTGGATGCTTTTAAAAAGTAACGGTAGAAGAAAATCTAGGACACCAATTGATTACCAAAATCTTTGTTTTGATAAATGATTGCCGAGATCAAAGTACACCGACATAAACTTTGAGGCTACTAGACAAAACTAAGTTTCAGTTTAATGAATATAACACAATTCATTGAAACACTAAACGCATATATTAACTATTAATAACTTAATTAGTACACGCAAGTTCTCTCTATGCGGTTTATCAGTTTTGTTAAAACATTTATTATAGAACAACATGTTTTAAGTAAAGGACGTTTCAACAGGACGGACGATATAATTTATATGCTTAATTTGAATGTCACCCCCAACATACACTTTGTGAGGATGACAGCTGGCGATACTGTCGAGACATTTTTTCTTATATTTTAAACATTTGTCCTTTTTCTTAAACTGATGTTATCTTACCATAGCCTGCGAACGCAGACGTGTTCGGTGGAAAAAAGGGGGGAAAACGGCTGCAGTTGCAGGCTAAATGTAATCTTACCAAGAAAGACCCTTTGAAAAAAAAAATAGATGTCTGACACTGTAAAAATAGTGCTTTAATTCCGCACGCGCTGATTGGTTAACTCGGAGGTGATTAGCAAACTGAAAGTACTATTCGTCTCCAGTTCGGTGAATAATTGTTCTGATATATATATATATATATATATATATATATATATATATATATATATATATATATATATATATATATATATATATATATATATATATATATATATAGATTTGCAGAGTTGGATTATTTGGTCGAAGACATTTATTGCTACTCAGAGTTTCATGCTTCTTGCGAAGCAATCATCAGGCAACTGCCAAAAATAACGGATACATTTGAAGATATACAAAATTTGAAAATACAGAACAATGCCTAGTGGCGTGACATGCAAAGATATGATTGGTTAAGCTAAGTGAGTACGGTTTTTAACAGGAATTTCTTAGAATTTCTTAGAATTTCTTCACCAACCTCAAGTGAGACATACATTGGACTTTGCGACACAAGTTTCAAGTTAAGATATGGAAACCATGTATGCTCATTTAGGAACGAGCGGTACAAACAAGCAACCGAATTAAGTAAATATATTTGGAGCCTTAAAGAGAGGAAAATTGTCTACAACATCAAATGGCGTAAGGTTAAACAGGCCCGATCATATTGTAATTCAAGCAAGAGATGTAATTTGTGTTTGTGGGAAAAATATTTTATTATTTGTCGACCCGAAATGTCAACACTGAACAATAGAAGCGAACTGATGACCACTTGTAGACATTCTAAGAAATTGCTGTTAAAAACCGTACTCACTTAGCTTAACCAATCATATCTTTGCATGTCACGCCACTAGGCATTGTTCTGTATTTTCAAATTTTGTATATCTTCAAATGTATCCGTTATTTTTGGCAGTTGCCTGATGATTGCTTCGCAAGAAGCATGAAACTCTGAGTAGCAATAAATGTCTTCGACCAAATAATCCAACTCTGCAAATCTGCATATTGCTCTAGTTTATCTATTGAGCACTTTAATAGCTGATGAAGTCTTCAATTCATTATCTTTTTATACTATATATATATATATATATATATTATGCTGTATATGATAAGTTTAGATACACATACACCTGTAACGCTACCGTTCATTACAAAAAATAATAGATTCATCTGTACTATAACTGTTAAAATATAACTTCTCAAAACTATAAAGAGCACTTACTAAAAATATATTTTTTAACTTCATTGAAAAATGTTGTTTGACGTTTAGAGTGTCTACAATTCAAATTCTAAACCTGAATACACAGACACATAAAAATAGTAAAAAAATATCTTCTATGAGTGGATGGAGGAAAATTGTCGGCGGTAGCGAATTTGAAAAGCTGTCATTTCAAGCGAAACAAGAGCTCAGTGTTAACGTTTTAAGTGTAGGGTTTTCAAATTCGCTAGGGTGGTTTGTTTCCTTTTTTCAACACAAATACTCTGGCTAAAAAAGGGGCCTTATTTTATATACGGCTTTTAAAACCAGAAGAAATATGTGGGGCCGTGTGCATGAACAAAAAATAATTCATCAACCCTACGTTACTTTGTAAAGTGTTGAGTACATACATGTATATATTGCAATTATTCAAACTTTTGTGGCTTTAATTAATGTAGCCGATGAGTTGAACTCCGGACTACCTAAATTTCATTATATTATTGTACTTTGAGTATTTCCTATTTATTTCTCTTTTTTTTTTTTCTGACCTCGCGGTTTCACCGCACTCGTTAGAGGCTCCACTATCGAAATTTTTCCCGCGCAAATAATATCAACTCTGTTAATACTGCTTGTTACAGAAATATTATAAAAATAAACTTCCTTACCCAGGAATAATACTTATTTCTCACGGAAAAATGATTGCTGAATACCGACCCTTGAAACAGAGATTCGATACTGGTGTAATGCCGGAAACAGAATGGTTATGGATAAAGTATTTCACTTCATCGGATTCTCCCGATACCAGTCGTTTTACTATATACCAGCTAACTAATTAGTGGATAGAGCGGTTTTAAGTAAGTAAGTAAGTACTTTATTTATACCAAACCAAAGTTTAATATCACTCTGACCAATCACAAAGGACACAAGCAATCCAGCGAACCAATCAAACTCAAAGTAAACATGTGTAGCCGGCGTGTAGCGCGGGAAAGGAGTGACGATCGTGATTAGTTTGGGTTTTTCTTCTGATTGGTTGAGCAATTGGCGCGAGATTTTTGAGCCAATTACTAAGCACAGCTATGCAAAACCAAAGCAAAAGGGAATTACTTTTGAGTAAAAACGGCTCTATTAAAATAATTTAAACTAATTTAACAAAAACGTGTCGCATGTTTCTTTGACGACTTTTGAATTTCTTGGTATTTTTTTTTACTAGCAAAATGTTCCCAGGAATATACCGGTGGCTGCTTTTAAAAATTACCTTACAACTTTAATCTATTGTTTGCTTTGTAAAGCGACTCTCACTTTATGGAGGGAGAGATGGGGAGATTTGCGTTGGGAAGTAAATGTACGGTGCCCATTCTAAATTACTGTCTAACTTCCGCCTGTTTTTTTTTCCTTATTTCAGTAAAGCCATGGAGTGCTGACTAGTACAACGGTTTACTAAAATGTCCTGTTTACTATACGGTGTGTGTAATCCACTCGCCCCTCCCCCACCCCAACCGTATCTCAGGGGTATATTATAGAGTGTATAATAAGCTAACTTTGATCCTTGTCTTCAGTTGGATTGTTTATCACTCCCGTGTGATGGCACTTTGCACTCCATAAGCGGCCGCATCTGAAGCAACATTCCTCACTTGTGGATTTAACACTACACCAGCTGCAAACTCTTGTTGTGCCTTCTGGAAGCTTGCACCGGCGATGCGATAAATCCTGTGTATCTAGAAAAAACAATGGTGTTACATACCGATGACACAGCCCTGCAAAAATCTGGGCTAATGTATAACAGGAGACATAATTAATTCCTTTTCAAGAACCTTCCTTCCGGTCAGTATCAATGGCAACGAGTTAAAGGAAGTACTGATCATTGTAAATGTTTTTGGTTCAAATTTTTTAAAACCAGCTTGATTTTTCTTTTGTTTTGTTTCACATTCCTTATCATAATTTGAAACAAAAGGAAAATAAAAATCAAACTGGTTTGAAAAATTTAAAACCCAAAAGAAATCAAAATCGTAACACATGATTTCACCTACTTACTTACTACACTTAAGACGAAATTCTGATTGGTCTGCTCTATGGGATTGACCCATGGGTCAGATTTTGTTATCAAGAAAGTTGCCACAGTATAAAATTAATTAAATAGCTTATTGAGTTAGAGTAAGGCCAATTTAGTTTGCTTGTAAAACTTAGCAGAGAATTTAGAAATACCTTTACAAGAAGGATCATATCCACAATAGCACCAGCTAAGAACAATGTTCCTGTTGCATACATCATGGCTCCTACTGGAACACTGCGGTGGAATGCTTCTGTGCCATTAATAAAACCACTAGAAAAATGACAAAAGAGATAGCTAACTGTGTACAACCCTAGTGGCCCATCAGGCCAGAGCTTATCCCAGTTTAATCAGTAGCATGAAGCAACTAAGAGTATTTCCACTGATTGGGAGGTGACTGAATCACACGGTTACCCCCAGCAGTAAATTCGCTGCTACCCAGAGAGTATGCTTAAGAACACAGCACAATAACCCCAGCCAGGACTTGAACCTGGCCCACTCGATCTCAGTGGAGTCCACTGGCACTAACCATTAGGCCACCATGTCTCCCACAATGACAAAAAGCTATCTGAATCTTCTCTTCATGGTTATGCAACCACACTTGCCAACCAACAAAATTACCCCTCTACCAGTATGCGATCATGCTCAAGAGGTGTCAAAATGGACAGAATTGTATCTGCAGTTTGCAGAATAGCGATTGAGACCTTGATGTAACATGTACATCTACGTAAATACTGTAAGATGTTAACTTACCAGGCCCCAAAACCAGGTGCACCCAAACAGAAAAATATATTAATCCCAATGTGAAGGAAGTAGATGATCAGGAACATCACAAAGCAAAAGGAACCGTCATCCCTGCAAACACAGTGAAAAAATTAATAATTAAAACATACTAAGAAGTCTGTTTTGAACCTGCATTTTGGCCAGCTCCTTCCCTCAGTCTATTTCGCACATGTCAACACTGTCATCAACCCTCCAAGTTAAGACCATTTTAGTCACCGTGGCGACTAAAATTTTGGAGCTAGCGACTAAATAGCCCTTATACATGTTTACGTCAGACTGGTTAGCTTCACCACCAAGCCTCGCTTTCGAAGTGCAAACATGTAAATTTTAACCTGAACAAATTCCCAAAGCAGCATAGATGAAAAGAATACCCACGTGAAAACTGCATGAAGGTGGTAAAGGGTTAAGAATAATTTGCGTAAGCGAGGCTTGGTGGTGAATTTTGAGCACAAGACATCATCATGCATAAGGCCTATTGGAACCCAAGTCACCAGCATGCATGGCGACTAAAATTGAGAAGAAGGATTGAAAGTGTGTGCTTTATTTAGCGACTAAAATATTTTTCACTGGCAACCAAACTTGAGCAGTCAGTGGCCAAATGGCCACTAAGGAAAAAAATATACTTGGAGGGTTGGTAATCTAACATTAATTTTACTAGCACTTCAAAGGGAGAGACAGTCAGTTATTGCCTAGAACACTGGAAACTTCAGTGCAATGATGTGCTTCATGAGATACAGAGTGGCCGGGTGATTCGTGTTGACTGTTGGACTGATCATCTGCCACTTATAGACATTTAAATAACATTTACTTACTTTAGGGCATTATAGGCAGTCCGGTACCATCCAATAAATGACAGAGGAGCAAAACAAAATAAATACGCTATCGATATTCCAAATGTTTGGCCTTCATTTACAGGCTCATCATTGTCAAGGAGCAAGGCAAGAGCAGAGAGTAAGTTAAAAACCAATGTAAACGTGTACACTGAAAAATAAACACAAAAATATAACAGTCAAATATAATTCAAATCAGGGGAATGCAGCCCATCATGCTTTACTTTTTTCTAGGTCCTGTTCCAACTCCACCCCACCCCTCTTGAGATTTAAAATTGCACTACCTTACAATCTTTAACTATTCAAAACAAGCCTTGAGTGTTTTCTCTCCATTTAATCTATGTTTCTGTTGGTATCAGTCCTGGAGGTGGATGGTGGGAGGGGGGGGGGGGGGGGGGGCAGGTGGATGGTAGGATGGCTCTCAGAGCCCCTCAAACCCTGATCGGGAAAATCTGCTTATCTGTTTATTACATGTAAAACAAACAATCTCTTTTCGTGACCCTGATTAAGAATGCAGCCCTGTCAACCTTGTTTTTCATTTCACATACACAATAAAAAGTACTTCTTTTGTATAACTGACATAATAGAATTATAATTGTTGGTACCACATATGTAGATCGAGACCATGCACTGCCTGAATGTTCAAAAACTGTTCAAGGCTTCCAGGGCGAAAGATACCCGGCTATTAAAAACACTAAATCATTGAAAATTGTATACTTTGTTTAAGACTCAAGACACTGTTGGATCACGGGTGGTAGATACACATTTAGACCAGATAAGGGAGTCCCCCAGCCCCCCAAATGCCACAGTGTCATTATCAAGCATCTGTGTACCTTGCCACCTGATGTATAACGCCCTGCACGTCCTCTGGTAATTGACAGGGATATCAATACTGATATCATTGAAGAAACATGGCTTGCAGGGACATCTGGCTGGCAGAGGTGGGAAATTGTTTGCTCTCAGACCTGTAACACCAGCAACACAAAAATAATTAAGCTCCTTTCTGTTCCACTCAAAATCTTGTTGCTCCGTGGAAAAGGTGGGCCATTTTGGACACCACAACAAAAATTTAATTCAACCAGGAAATTTAGAAAGCCAAGATACCGTAAACACCTGCAGACAAGCCGCATCCGCAGATAAACCGCACCCTGAATTAAGCTCGCAACTTAAATTTTGGAAAAAAAAGTTTTTTAAAGAGTCTTCAGAAGTCTTCTTCACCGAATGTATAGCATACTATCATGGCAATGAAATGGAATTGTACATCAAAGTCTTACCCACAATTTTAGCGTTTTAATATAATGAGCATCATTTCCTTTAACTTTGATATATGATTGATCTTTTTCTGGTACTTGTTGACAGGTATTTCTTCATTCAACACTTTTTTCCACAAATTTTTGTGAACAAGAGATTATGCTGTTTGTGGCTATGGTGACCCACAAATAAATTTGAGAGCCACCTGTCGGAGATAAACTAGCTTGTTGCACAAAGAGAGTTTTGTAATTAATTTGTCATCGAAGTGCTAAACGGCAAAGTTCGACCACACAAATACTCGAGAATAGTGTGGAATTTTCTCGCTCACGAAGGCCGGGGATCAATTATTGTTGAAGTTTATTACTGTCTGTCATCGACGCTGCAAACAGCTTTGTGGGGGAATGGAAATTTTGTGCTGTGTGACGTTTTCCTGTTCTAGAAAAACAACCACAAACCACTTAAAGGATCTGCTAACGATCACACCAAATTTTGGGTATATTTTTGATATGTCACAGGTATATCAGAGGTATGATTTGAAGTACCTAAAACATATTGGTAACATACCTCTACATGTAACATCATTCAGATACCAAGAACAAACCACCTTTATTTGGTGTGTCAATGATATGTCAATGGTAATTGTTTAAGGTACTTCAGAAACACCAAAAACATACCATTAAGTATCATTTTTGGAACAATTATTACATATCTAAAAAGTATCAAAAACATACTTCTTAGAAGTACCTACACTGTAGTACATACCTTTACCAGATATTAAGAAGGTATGTTTAAGGTATGTTTTCCATACCCAAAACATACCAATGACGTACCAAAAACATACCTTATTTGACATACCCAAAACATGTCAGTGACATACCACAAACATACCAATGACATACCAAAAACAGACCTTAATTGACATACCCAGAGCATATCAGTGACATATTACCACATTTAACATACTAATGACATATATACCAAAAACATACCTTATTTGACGTACCCAATTTTTTAACGAAGATTAGTGAGCAGCACAAAGGAAGACTACTTGTAGTTGTAAGCTTGTCGTTTATTTCCGACGCATTTCGTCTCTAACTGAGACTTCTTCAGGGAATGAATACAACTAGCAAAGAACAGCATATATAGCACATTCACGTACCTAGCTACAACTTCCCAAAATATGCTGTAAACGGACGTTACAAAAAAAACGCCTTAATACATATGTTATTGCGTGTTGTTATATTTTGTGGGCCATACGATCAGCGCTGATCGCATGGCCCCCAAAATATAACAACACGCAATAACTTATGTATTGAGGCGTTTTCTGTAACGTCCGTTTACAGCATATTTTCGTTATTATTCACTTCCATGGGAAGTTGTAGCTAGGCACGCGAATGTGCTATATATGCTGTTCTTTGCTAGTTGTATTCATTCCCTGAAGAAGTCTCAGTTAGAGACGAAACGCGTCAGAAATAAACGACAAGCTTACAACTACAAGAAGTAATTCCTTTGTGCTGCTCACTAGTCTTCGTTAAAAAATTAAAAAATTAAAAAAAAATTAATAAATAAATAAAAATTAAAAAAAAAAAAATTAAAAAAAAAAACATACTAATGACATACCAAAAACATACCTTATTTGACGTACCCAGCACACATCAGTGACCGGGGAAAACCGGAGTCAATTAAAGCCTAGCTGCTGGCCTGAAAGACGGGGTGAGCCCGGCCATTAGCCAGGCTAGCCAAGGGATAAAACACCGGGGAAGCCAGGGCCACAGGGCCAGCCCAGCCTGGCCAGACCAGAGAAACCGGGGTCAAGGCTTGGCCTGGAATTATATTGCCCTTAAACAAATCAGCTACTCTTTTGGTATGTCATATATGCTATGTTTTTGGTATGTCATTCCCCATACACAAGTAAGCTACTCTTTTGGTACATATGTCATATATGCTATGTTTTTGGTATTTCATTCCCCTTAAACAAATCAGCTACTCTTTTGGTATGTCATAATTACGCTATGTTTTTGGTATTTCATTCCCCATATATAAGCTACTCTTCTATGTTTTTGGTATTTCATTCCCCATACACAAATCAGCTACTCTTTTGGTATGTCATATCTGCTATGTTTTTGGTATGTCCTTTCTGCCTTCAAAATTTAGGTACTTATTTGGTATGTTTTTGGTATGTCATATTTCTGAGGAACAATTGAAGGGCTCGGTCGAAAAAAGGCCCTACCGTTTTTTGGCAAAAATGAAAATCGTCAAAACAACTCCAAATTTCGCATGCGAGTTTGTTTACGTGTGTTAAACATTGCCTGTATTTTTTCCCGCTGTTGTCCGCCTTGTTTCCCAAAAATTACGCATGCAAACACTGGACTTTGACGAAAGAAACCTTTTGTTCCGCGAAACAATGAAATCAGCGAAGTTGAACTGATTACTGTTTTAACTCACAAACATTAACCCTAGCCCTAACCCGCTAAGCCTAACCCAGTAAGAGTTATTGTTAACCGTAGGGTTAGGGTGGTTAGGGTTAGGGTTAGGTTAGGGTTAGGGTTAGCATAGGGTTATCCTAGCAAAAAATAAAGAAATCTCTTCTTTTGAATTGCATGGCATGAGTCGGTATCTAAAAATTTTGCGCTTTGTCTGCACGACGAATTACAAAATTATTACGCTAGTATTCGAAATTTCTCAGTGGTAAATTTCGCTAAGGGAAATGATTATTTTTTTGTGAATAACACTGCCATTAGCAAAGCAAATTCAGTTCGTTTCACTAAAATAAATACTTCCATTTTCAAACTACTGTGAACGGCGCACTTTTTCCGCGTTTTTTTACGCGTAAAGCATTCAAGTTTGCCTAGACAAACCGTCGCTTCTTTCAACTGAACCGGCAATGTTTGGTGTGTAAACATGTCAAGTTTTGACAACTCCGCCTGTGGTGTTTCTGGTCGTGAAACACAGGCCTGGCTTTGGAAACTTTTACGTCGACGTTTTATGTTTCGCAAATGAATGTCGACAGCAAATTGCGGCCTTATAGTTCTGGTAAATGCTGACTGAGACAGCGATCTTCATTGACTGATTTTTGGTTTACTTGTAAAACGCGACAGTTTGTCTAGACAAACTTGAATGTTTTGCTCGATCGCGGTAGTTCAAAAATGGCAGTAACAGTCTGGTTTCATAAAACGATTTTCTCAGACAACACAAAAGAAGTAAGTTTTAAGCTAATAGGCTGTTCCTCGTACATTTATGTTATGAATACACTGAATCGAATTTAAGCCGGCTAGAAATTGATCGAAAAAACAAATTAGCTTAAACAAACAAAAAACTTACATGCGAGCCCGGGTTTCGGGTTTTCTGGTCCTTTCATTCCGGTCGACAGCGATGAAACAATCAACGGAGTTCCATGACACACACTCACAAAATCTAAACAGTTGATTTTCATTCCGCTTGACTTGCAGTAAGCTCCTATTCTGTTCTTTTTGGGCATAATAATCAACGCGAAACCTCCCACTTTTCGTTTTAATTTGCACAGTGAAATGAATGAAGACTTTGCCGCCACGCCTTTTGCCCGGCCCCAGTTTCCGACAGTCAAGCCACGCTCAAAAATAACGCAATAATCACGATCAATGCATTAAAGATTATTATGGGATATCCCTGAGTTTCTTCGACACGGAAAGTCCCACGCTCCAAATTCAACGAAAATAACAGAGTCTAAAAGCCAGTCTTCATTTCCAAACATTCAACATGCCAAATGATGGCAAATGAGCCCAAACGAACGAAGGTGAACTTGGTTTGGAAGCGAAGTACGTTTAAACTCTTTCCGTCTGGAATCGGAGTTCCCAACCGCTAAGTTTACCGTCATTTTAGCGATCATGGAACAAACGAATCCTCGATTCTTTGAGGATCGCTAGATCTTGCGGGTGTTCAGACTTAATGATGTTCTTCTACCACCAGACGGGCGCAAATATGTCAAATAAGCGAAAATCAGTGGAGAGAAGTGCACTTCATGCGTGAAGGTGAGCATTCAACTTGTCTGATTAAAATCGGAAGAGGCTTTGTGCGCGAAAAGCTTACGTCACAATGTTTGCTGTACCGATCCATTTCCAGATCTCTTATTTCAACGAGCGAGCAAGTAAATTCCAATTGAATTACAAAAACAGGAAGAGAAACAAAAAACCTTTTGTTATTCCGAACAATGAAACCAGCATAAAAATTTAGATTCGTTCTGGAACAATGATTTGCTAATAGCATATTCTCTTCTTTATTTCTCCAAAAACAAGCAAACACTAGCGAAAATAAATGCAGGACAATGTTTAACACACATAAACAAACTCGCATGCGAAATTTGGAGTTTTGACGATTTTCATTTTTGCCAAAAAACGGTAGCCAAGGGCCCTTTTTCGACCGAGCCCTTCAATTAGTACTTTTTGGTATGTCTCCAAGGTATGTTTTTGGTATGTTTTATAAAATGACATACCTAAAACATACTACTGACAGTTACTTATGATATACCAGGAACATACCTCTGACATACCTAAAACAATTGCCTTACTGAAATGCACGGCGCCTTTTTGAAATGTTCCCGCAGATAAGCCGCACCCCCGATTTTGAGCGACGGTTTTTGGAAAAAAGGTGTGGCTTATCTGCGGGTGTTTATGGTACTTGGGAATGAATGTACAGCACCTCCAAACTGCCTTCTTTGTAATTGTTCTCTTCTTTGTAACTCAGCAATTGTGTTTTCCAAGGTCTGCAACATAAAAAGGCCTCAGTCTATAGAGCGTTTTTCACATGACATCACGGCAGCCATATTGGTGTTCCAGAACAAATAAGCAGTGGCCATAATTATTGGTGTGCCAAGTCAATCCTCCAGGAATTAAACTCTTTTTTTACGCAAAAATGGTCTTTTGTTTTTAATTAGTAAATCAGTATGGCCACTGGTCATGTAAGTGAAAACGTCTATAAAATATTCAATGAAATTTTGACTAACTAATGGGTGCTACTATTAACTGTTATGAGAAAACTTACTAATTATATACACTTACAGTGTATAACATCTAAACGTAAAACTTCACATGAAGCCCATGATTATATGGTCAGAAAGTAATTGTTATTTGTCATCCCTACATAACAGATATACTGCGATATACGTAGGTTGCTACAATTGGTCTGAAGTATCACAAAGCACTGCATTATAACCACAGTATTTTTAGCTGTAAAATACTTTTCGTTGACAATTTGTTGAATAATGAATCAATTATCCTGCTTAATCTTACAGAATATCGTCTGTTTTTAGCAAACTTGGCCTACGGCTTTGTCGGCTTAGTATCAGACAATAATTACGACTGCGCATCTGCAGTCACACATGTTGCTTGATGGTTCAGATTAAAGTGAGTAAGAGTTGTGTTTCAGACTCGTGTATTTCTATATCTCCCGTTACCACAGTAATAACAGTGATCATCTGTAAATGGCATATTAGAATTTTTTTCTTAACTGCATGTTGTTGCTACTACCTCTTGCCTTTTTTCTAAATTTCCTTGCCCCTCTGCAACCTGGGATGAAAATGACAATTATTATGGACTGGTTAAATTAAACTAATTATAATAATTATTACAATTATTATAAATAATGCCAAATTAAATTAGACAATTGCAACCTGGTTTGTGGCTGTTTAAGGTTTATAGACTCTGTAAACTGAAACCAACAGTACAAACGACCTGCTTAACTGGATTTACATGTAATTATTTGTGGCTGTGCTACTGCTCATCTAGGCTAAACATGGCATAACAAGACAATTAAACCCATCCCAGTTTGGAGTTAAAATAAAGCAAAATCAGCATAAATATCATTATTATCATCATCATTACTGTTATTACTATTATTAGTCTGTAGTAAGGGAAAAATGCATTAATGCTTTGAATTTGTCCTTGACATAATTAACATACCGCTCTAGAAGGTGGTTCCTTGTCAGTTTGAAGTACAGCCGGCTGGGATGAGGGGGGATGGGGTGGGGCAGCAGGTGTTGTCTTAAGCTGGAAAATACAAACCCAAAACAATAATATGTAATGTTAATTAATAAATGAGCAGCAGTGTTTTATCAAGTTTAAAACACCAGGTGCAGCCAAGTGTTTTAGACTTGATATCTTCTGATGTAGATCGAATCATTCTCATTCTTGCACTAGTATTTAGATTTGGGATTATTTTAGCCTAGAAAATTGGACATAAAGTTAAGCCATGTCGTTATCAGATATAAAGACACTCCTGAAACATTAATTCCTAAATTTTTTTCTTTATTAATGAGTTTTTGACTGATCATTACAAAATTATGCTAGATCAAGCTTTTATACAAAGCCCACATCTTTTCCCACAAAGCTGTCAAAACTTGTTGCATCTCCTAAATCTGGTTTGCACATGCTAAAATCACAAGCATATATATATATATATATATATATATATATATATATATATATATATATATATATATATATATATATATATATATATATATATATATATATATATATATATATATATATATATATATATATATATAAGCAGCCTGTAATAAAAACCAACACAGCGAAACGAAACCACTGAAATGAAATTACTGAAACGTACCGCCGAAACAACAAATGGCCGAATCAAGCAAAACGAAATAAAATCACCAAAAGTGCAAAACCCATTACCATTTATTGAGAGCTAACCATAAACAGGCTAACCTGAGCGATATTCAGGCTAACCGGAGCACTATTCTGGCTAACTGGAGTGTACACATGTACCTTGCACTCAGGTAATAGCCTAATTAATAACACCCTGGTTGGACAGGTTACAGCAGGTGTGTTTATGGTTAGTTCTCAATGATAGCAACAGTTTTCCTTGTTTTTGGTGATTTTGTTTCGTTTCACTCGTTTCGGCCGTTTTGTCGTTTCATTATTTCGGGTTTTAGTGCATGCCTATATAATTACATATAATCGGTTGCAATATGCCAACTTGGTGCAAGCTAGGCTGCCCAACAATGGCAAGCATGCATTCCCCAATCAGTCACAAAACTTCAAATTATTGCTTTTTCATTTAGAAAACACTGTTAGTAGTACTTACTGTCCCTGTATACATGTGAGTTCAACGGTTGACCGAGTCAACTCCGAGTCTGAGTCAAATCCGAGTCCCAGTCAAGTGGCCGAGTCACTGGTCAGCGGTTTGTTCATTACGAAAATATAAAGTTTGCTGGTTTGCTGTAAACATGAATATGTGTACGATAGACTATAGTGTTTCCCTAACCAACAAATGAAAGCTAACCGCAAGCAAACAGGAGTGGAACTAACCGCAACCAAACCGGAATGGAGCTAATGTTAACCGCAAGCAAACAGGAGTGGAACTCTTAAATCGCAAGCGAACCGGAATAGATCAAACCGAAAGCAAACCAGCAAATCCAGACCAAAAATCCAACTTGAACGTCTGTTCTTGCCACTCACCATCGTATGAACAACTTGCAAAACACAAAACCTCATGGTCTGGAGTTTGAAAGGTATACAGCTGACCAGTGACTCGGTCTGACTTGGACTCGGATGTGACTCGGGCTCAGAGTTGACTCGGGAAATGGAATTACTCGTATACGTGTTTTTTTTTTCCAATTTAACCTGTTTTATTCCCTTCTCTCTCCCCTTGACACCTGCCGCGTACATGCACGCCACGTTGTGTAAATAAGCACTTTCATTATTCCACTATCGCGCCATTTTACCATATTAGGGCAAAAGAACGCGCAAAATATGCCACGTTATTACACTGTAGAACAGGGCAAAAATATGGACTAAAAGCGGAGCGACAAAATGGCCGAATTAGGTTAAGGTTAGGAGTGTACCTTGCACTCTCTCATTAGGTTAAAGGTTACTTAATGAAATGATCACAGAGACATTGTCGATCCTTTAGAGATCCAACATTATTAGATCTACCACAAGTTAAGACCAAATGTGGACAGACCTCGTTTAAGTTTTCGGCTGCAAGTGCCTGGAACAAACTGCCAAGAGAGATTCACGAGCTCCCAACACTTGCAAAACATTCACGTTACCTAATAAACATGGATAGTGCAAATCACACTTGTACAATGTAATTTTAAATTTTTTGTATATAACTTATACTTTTTAGATTTGTAATTTGTAAATTCTATTCCCGTAATTCTTTATTGACTTTTTTTATGCTTTTTATACTGGTCACCGATTAATACCAGTCAATCTACATGTATATCTTGATTGACTGACCGGTTTTTTAACAGGATAAATAAAAAAAAATACTACGCAACTCGCAAAATATCCGCACTTAGTATATACACACTCAGTGATCTTGGCTATTCCAGCAATCTGATTGGTTCGCTATCTCGGGCTAATGCCGCATTATTCACTTGCTACTGAGTGGATAATGCATTATCCCATAAAACATAAAACAAAATGGCCGGCGTAAACTCGCATTTTGCTAGCGTTTCAGAATCAAAAATAGTGAAAATAAAAGACGACAGCGAGCCAGAAAACACCAAGAAGGCAACGAACTCTGGCCTAAAAGTTTTTAAAGATAAGTGAAGTCATGTTTTGCAAACAAGTGTTTTTCAGTTTGTTAATATCGAGATAATTACTGTGATCAATTCGACCTATCTCTAAATAGGCAGCAATTAATCTTCACAACTACAATTTGTCTCATTACGAGTATTTTTGTAGACTGGTTTGCCTGACAGAACGAATTTCTCACTGAAATCGAGGAAATAGAAAAAGAAGAATTGAAGTTTTATATCTCTGTGAGAAAACAAGACAGGTAATATTACAACAAGGCAACACTCACCTCAATTCGAGCCGCCATTGACAGGCCTTTCTCGATAACTTCGAAAACTTTGTTTGATCTGTTATCAATTTCCAAGCAGACTTTCGATTAAAGTTGCCAATTTGAACTGTGTAAAAGGACCTTTTTGACGAGGATTTTATCGAAGATTGTGTATTTGCCATGTTAAAGGAATCTGTAAATAGTTTTGTACATGTTTCACGCATGAATTGAGACGTCAAATTAGACGTCAATAGAATTGCCTTTCATAGGTTTCCTTTTGAAAATGTCTTGATTGTCTGTTTTGAGATCACTTCGTGTGTATATACTAAAACAATTATTCTTTTCAATCTCGGTGAATAGCGGCAGAATATTTACCTCGCCGCTACGTGGCTCGGTAAATATTCTGCCACTGAAATGTTCCGAAATGAGTGTGTGCATTTAGACAGTTTTCAAAACACAACTATTAAAATTACATGCAGGGTGGATTAGTGGACAAGAAATTGAAAGGATGATGAATGATGATGAATTATCTGACATCAATTAACCAACTCCAAAAGATTAGAACTTCTCATTATAGTGCCAAAATGTTGCGGCTTTCTCCGATAATCCTGGCAAGGAAGGTAGTCGTCCATGCAATCGACCAGTCACAGTCTTTTGATTGTTTTGAGTACATTTTTTTTATCTTTTCAACTTCCCAAAAATGCCGAATTCAAAAATTTTAGGGGGTTCGTTCGAACCCCTTGAATCCCCCCACCCTGCGGGCCTGCCATCGTATGAGTTTTGGGGCTTATTCTGTTCTGGACACGTGATGCGTTAAATATGGCCGTGACTTGAAACTCTTGGAGGAAATATGTTCAGTAGGACAAACTCATGCAAAAAGCTTATCTGTATGAGGTCTGGTTTCCAAAATATGACAATTAGAAACCTGCCATAGAAACAAATTTGTAGTTAAGAGTCACCCCCCTTAAAACATTGGTTGACTTCGTACCTGGTACGAGTCCTCCCAACCGGTTATCAAATGAACATGCCTCGACATAATCTAGACATAATGTTTGGTTTTTTGTCAAAGCGCACATGGTTCTCAATCATCGTTTGTAACAAAATACTGTCTAGATCAATCGATCCCTTACCAATCAAAATCTGTAGTTTTAAGAACGACCTCCCCTTAACTTAGAACAAGGCGAAATTGTACACAGGATGAAACTGAAAATTGCTAAAGATCAAATGTCTTCACGTGCACTGCACCAGTTCAACTTTCGAAATGAACTACCTTCGACTCGCCTTTGGCTTGAGAATTGTCTTGCTCCTCAAAAGGATTGAACTCTTGAAGTCCTCGGGCTGCGTTACTCGTAGCTGAAGCAACCGATGGATCCTGCATGGGCCAGACAAGTTTAGTAGTTTTAATATAAACCACAGCTGGAGAGCCTTTAGCACTGTCAGCTCGGTGGTTTTGGATAAATTGGTCACAGTTGTAAATCACAATTTACTTACGGCGAAAGGACTTTCAGAATCCCCACCAAAGGGATTATCGTAGTAGTTTGCGGCCATGATCACACTTCCTTTCAAATGGCGCAAAAAAAATACAACGAAGGTATTAAACCTCTGCCTGACCTGAGCTTTACCTGAGCTGAAACATCCCAATTGCACGGGCCATTGCACGCACTCTGAGGCGACCCGGGGGCCTGGTGATGAGGGTTCGGCTTGGCAGGCGCTTTGTGGCGCGTCGCGTTAACGCGTCGCGCGCGTGGCGCAAGATTGGTCATTCCAGCTGGTCAGTGTATGTTAGTCTAGTGTTCGTCTTCGTCAGTTTTTCTTCCTTGCTTTCTTCTTTGTTAAGTTTTTGTTTGAATAATCTCTCTAAATTTTAACTTGTAAAATGTGTTAGCTTATTTAGCTGAAACCTTTCCTCGGGATCTGGTGCTGTTGCGCATGCATTAAATGAGGAACACGTCTCCACATTTTTTGACTACTTCTAAAGGGGGTCTTTTTTGATCAGAAAGTGACTAACTTAGGTTTACAGAGCAGGAGTTTTCCAGGCACTTTAATGCGTAGTTTAAACGGTTTAAATTTCTCTACCAATTAAAAACAACGTGACTCTAAACTTAGTACACAGAGCAGGAGTTTCTCGTGCATTTTGGAAAAGCAAATAAAACTAGTTTAATTTGTTGACAGTGACTAACTTAGTACACATGTCAAGTACATGTGACCAGCCTTCGTGTACACAAATTAAAAACAAACGTGACTGACTTAAGTACACAGAGCAGGAGTTTCTCGTGAATTTCTAAAAAACCGATAAAACTAGTTTCTTTTGTCGAAAGATTAAAAGGCGATGTGACTAACTTAAGTACACATGTCAAAAACATGTGACCAAACTAAGTACACAAGAGCAGGAGTTTCTCTAGCCTGCGAACGCAGACGTATTTCCGGCTGTCGCTTGTCTCCGCCGAAAAATAACGTCTGCGAGGGACGATTTCCGTGACGTCAAAATTCTAAGCCAATCACAGTTAGGCTCAGAAAATCCTAGAGCCGCCACGCGTGTAGCCTGCGAGAGCATGGCACAATCACGTGGAAAATAACAATATGACACTGCGCTAGGGAAAGTTTGTAAAGTGTTTAAGACGGAATCCACCAGGAAGTCGAGTAGTATTTATTTACGTTGGACAAAAATCGAGTACCAGAATAATTTAAATCCTATTGCGTTATTTTCTACCCTAAATAAAAGGAAAAGATGTAAGTAATTATCATTGATAACACCAACAACAATTTCTTATCAGAGTCTTAGAAAATGAATTTCAAAGTTCACAAGCTATAGGGAAATTCTCACGTGCAGCCATTTTGTAAAATCGTCTTTAAGCGATTCGGTGGAATTCAGGGGAACTTCGAGATTGGTTTTCGATGTTTGGTGTTGTTAGAAAAGATTTCTTTTGATAAGATATTTGAAGCAGTAACACAAAAGCTTGCAATAAGGTGTAAATAATTTTGGTACATAATTTTTTCCGACAAGTACTCGAAGTCTTAATTTGAAAAGTCAAATCAGGTAAATGCATTAAAGTACACGATTCAAAAGAGAAGAAAGACATATTCGTGAATCTTTCGAATGGATTTAAAAAATCAGTTATTTTCCAAGCATTGCCTGAGAGGAAATAGTATTTAGTGTAGCATTGTGATCGATCGTCGTTTCGCCGCTCGTTTATAGTTAGATGAATGGCCAGGCACAGGCAGACAAGGCTCAGTGTTTGAGACCGTGTGACGTAAGAGTCACGGTACACGCTATTTGATCTCATACATTCACTGTAATTTGTAACGACTGACCTCGGCTTGATCCAACTGATCGCGAGAAATGCTTCATAAAATACTGGATTTTGCATAAAATCGCAAAATAACTCGCAAAAGAAAAAAGAGAAGTGAACTTTATTTATCTGGCTTACAGTAGATCACAATTTGGGATTATAAGATGCAAAATCCAGTATTTTATGGAGCATTTCTCGCGATCAGTTGGATCAAGCCGAGGTCAGTCGTTACAAATTACAGTGAATGTATGAGATCAAATAGCGCGTACCGTGACTCTTACGTCACACGGTCTCATAGGCGTACGGGCCGGGGGGGCTGGGGGGGCTGCAGCCCCCCCCCCCCCCCCCCAAATTTTGGGCAACTCAGATTTTTTGGGCAGCAAAAGAAATTTGGGCAAAGCCAGTTTTAAACAAATCGCGAATCGCCGACTCCACTCGAAAATTAATTCAGCAACAAGAGAAAACTTTGGGTGGAAAATACTTTCACCTGTCCTCCTACACCAAGGAATCACTAGTTTCAAAAAGGCAATAAGAGCAATTCCGGAAAAGTTGTAAATTTAGACAGCAACGCACTGAAAGAAAATGAGTTAAAGGGACACTATCACGAACATTTTTTGGCTTTTTTAGTAAAATGGCACTAAAATTAACACTAAGTACTTTCAACCATGCAGGAAATGCTCCAAGAACGTAAAGGTAGGGATATCTATCAATTTGTTTAAAGAAGAGGGTGACCCTGAACAGTTTTCATCAATTTTTCCAAACCACAAGGACAGAACTTGAAAACGTTAGGCTGACTTTTTCAAGTTGAGATCAAAAGCTCCCGATGGTATCAGAGTGATATTACTATATTTAGCGTCAGTACCCTGGTATAGTAATTATAAGAAAACTTGACCACTGTTAATATGTTTCCAACAGTGTGAACATGTTTTTGGGCTGTTGAATTTTTGAAGTTCTGCTCGTGAAAGTGCCCCTTTAATTGATGAGTTCAGCTGTTGTTTACACAAGCGTTCAGATAAAATGAAATGTTTGGCAATCAAATACAGTTTACATACTCCGCGAAATATTTGTTTATGAATGGAAATTAGTATCCCCGACTGCTAGCGGTCAGATTTTGAATTTTCTTGTTCTTATATTTCCATTAAAAGATGTTATTTGTCTTTTGGTCGTCTTTTGGTCAATCCATTAAAAGTGACTGTAGCTCTTAATATCTGACCGTGTTTTAAAATGGTATCTCTTGGGGGCTCAAAAAAAATGAGCCACTCCTTTACGGGGAACAAAAAACTCAAAACAGCAAGGGACCGCCAACGATAACATACGATCTACAAGAGATCTAATCAGCCAAAACATGAAATAATATTACTAACAATACAGCAAGGCTGATACTACGTGGAAGGTAGACTTTTCGAGATACCAACACGACAGTTGTCCACGGCTGCATCCCTGGTCGTGTTGGTGTCAAAGTCTACTTTTTCACCGAGTATCAGCCTTGCTGTATTGTTTGTAACTGGTTGCACTTTACTGAAGTACATCCAGGCGCGTAGCTGAGGCTTTTGGAAGGGTGTTCGTATTGACAGGAATGTTTCTAAGAGTGGTTATTAAATACGAGAGCACCAAAGGCACGAGCCTCTAGGGGGGTCAGGTGGCATGTCCCCCAGAATATTTTGAAATCTAGAGGCCCGGAAATGCTATTTTCAGCATTGTGCACGTCAATATTTCAAACTCGATGGAGTGTAAAATAACAGGTATTTTTAGTCATAACAACAATATTTCCGGCGTTTTGTTAACTTGATACATTCATACATACATACTGGCTTATTACATTAAACGCTTTACAAAAACTTGACGTGTGCTGCAAAGGAATCTCAGCGTAATTTAAAAGCTGTAACACTCAAAGTTTGTTTTCCATTCCCCCACTATTTGCTAAAAGCTGAAAATCAGCAGATCGTATTTTCAGTCCTCCATTATTGACCTGCAAAGAGGGTTCGTTCGAACCCCTCGAACCCCCCCCCCCCCCCCCCCCTTCCCTCCTACGCGCCTGACATCTAATTTTCCGACGACATCCCCGCCCCTTTCATATAGCCATATAGAGATACTCCCGCTCCCGGGTCTTGTCACAGGTTTTCTGCTTGTGTGACTTAATTTACATTGGAATGCATTTGACTACAAAGACAATAACTGCAAGGCTGGCACTACGAAGAAATGAAAAAAACGTAACGGGACAACGACAAGATAGAGTTCACATTGAAAGTCAAAAATGCAAACTGTGGACAGCTGTTTCGACCTGATTGGGTTTCGTCAGCAGAGTGTATCCCGCACAGAATAGAACAACCAGCGCGGAAACAGTTGTCTATAAAGTGCTCGTAGCAATGATGATCCGAATGGGCTCAAATTCAAATGCCCGCCCATTCACCACAGCCGCGTGACTATTACTCAATAGGTCAATAATTCGAAATACCGCGTCGTTGTCTCGATAAGGAAAGTGAGGATAGACAGAGCTATCCCTGCACTGAAAACATGGACAAAACCATGTGAACACCAGGCGGTGATGCGAACATAGTGACAATGTAAGGCATATCGAATTTAAAAAGATCTACGGTCCGAATACAACTACTTACACCAGCAGCATTTTCGTTCGCGGTCCTTTGCTTTCAGTTGTTACTTGCATTTGACTGTTTTAGGCGATCTTCATGGTAAATTGCGAGGTGTGCTCCTCGAAAAGGTTTTTTCCCATCAAAAATAAGAAAAGTTAATTGATAAGTTTTTTTTGCCATCTTGAAACTCGATTTCGAGATTAAGTTCGAGTCCATTTGAGTTTCGAGTGACTGCCAACTCATATTTGACCAATACTGTGCATTGACTTATTCATTATCAAAACAAAATGAAAGTCCACACATGTACGCATTGTGGACCTACTTTTATTAAAATAAACCGTTCTCCCCCAAAAAATCCTTTACCGTATTTTCTCAATTAAACGCCGGACCCCGATTAAACGCCGGCCTCGTATAAACGCCGGCCTCGTATAAACGCCGGGTCAAAACGGTTTCTTTTTTAAATAAACGGCGGGGGCGTTTAATCGAGGCCCCGGCGTTTATTTGCGTTCGAACCAACAAGAATGGAAGCTGAATAACAAAATAAAACACAACATATTCGTGTTCGTGTTGTCATAAGGTCTTATTACTGATAATGCACAGACTCAGGGACAGTTTGTTAGGGCGGTACGAAGGGAAAACTCGTTCCGCGTTGACAAACTGCCCTAGATCTCGTAGGATGGGTTACAATAAATCAGTATGAAAGAAAGAGAGAAAAGTGCACTTCAGTAATAAACGCCGGGCCCCGATTAAACGCCGGCTTCAAATAAAAGCCTAGTTCACAAGGTCAGTTTTGAAATAAACGCCGGGGGCGTTTAATCGAGAAAATACAGTATATTTCGAGGGTTGTGTAATACAACAGATACCTGAGATATAATGTGATTTTAAAATTAGAATTTGAAGTTAAAAATTAATAGATGGACACCCAAACAGTCCCCTAACAACCTGGGGTTTTCTTGCGTGGGGGTCAACTGTCTGTTGGTGTTTCAAAAATAATTTTCTTTCTTCTATCCCTTCCTTAAACCTACTTAAATTTCACTCAAAATCGGATGTAACCCCACCTTAAAACACGAAGTGTAGAACGTTAGAGATGGTGAAGAAAGATATTGAGATACAAAGCAAAATAAACTCAGCCCTAAAAGAGACAAACGAGAAAGTACAGAGAATGAAAGAGCATGTTACGACACTGCCAGAAGACAAGCAACCTCATAAATTAGTCGAATTCAGCAATAAATACATATCACTCGTACTTTGTCTCGCTCCCATGCTGTAATAAAATGAAAGTGTCCTGGTGCCCAGGGGTCCACGTGATGTCACCGAATTTCTATGGCGCTGAGTACAACACTCAATCACGTGTTCTGCATCCAGTTTATAGCTAATAATATTCTACGCATATCTTGGCATTTCGTTTTACATAAAAGCTGTTACTACAGAACTAATTCTTTTTTTTCTTTTTTTTTTTTTTTTTTTTTTTCATTTGCAACTACTTACTTACAACATTACTATAATTACAAAATATAAATCACTAAACATTACACAAGGAGCTACTTTACAATACTCTTACTTAACTAAGCTAATACTGTTAACATAACATCACTACTTATTGGGCTAACAATGCAAACAGAAATAACAAAACAAAAACATAGTTCATAAACGTTACCAGGAAAAGGAAAATGAAAGAGAATAAAAGATATAGCAAGAAACAAAAACCAAAAGTAAACTAAATGTTTTGTATAAAAATTATTCCATTTCTTAATATAGTTTTCGTATTTACCGGATTTGATAGCAATATGTTTTTCTAATGCTAATTTGTCGCGAACCAGAGATATGTACTCGTTAAACTGAACTTTATTTTTTAGGCCGGTGTTAACGTATAAAAAGTATTTGCCTAAGATAATAAGATGGTTTAGGGCTAAGCACTTACGAGGAGAGTCCAAAATACCATATAAGACATCTAAGTTCGAAAGATGGACACTTTTTCTACTATGAACATTGTACCAGTCTTGAAAATCTACCCAGAAAGATTTTGCTTGAGTACATTCTATAAAAAGATGCCAGATGGTATGGAGCTCGGAAGGGCAAAAAGGACAAGTTGGGGAGTCAACTTTCTTCATCTTGTGTAATAAGCTATTCGTAGGTAGGATGCGATGAATGATCTTGTATTGGAACATCATCATTTTGGTTTCTTTTGTAACATTAAAGGGTAAAAGATAAACCTTGCACAGGTTTTTCTTTTCTACTCCATATTCAGTAAGTTTCCTTTCCGCGGTGGGGGGAGGTAACCTTTCCAGGGATAACAGTTTTTCATAGAGAGTTTTGCAACTCAACGAATCACTTATTAAATCAAGGGGTGTGATGAGTAGTTGGTTGTTAGAGTTTAAAAGCTTTTTCCACGAGCGAGGAAAAGCAGAAATGATACTGTAATACTGTAGAAAATTAAACTTTGTCTTAAATTTTTGGCAAAGAGCATTAAAAGATAGAAAGTGATTTTTTTCTGTGTCAAGTAAATCTGATATGTGAGTGACTCCAGCCTGGTGCCAATGTGGAAAATATACCGATTTTTTATTAACAATTAGAAACCTGTTGTTCCAGATTACTTGCTCTAGTACCTCAGATTTATTTTGAGGATCGGACGGAGCAATTTTCTGCCAATGGGCTATGATGTTTTTGTAAAATCTTGGGAGGTATTCGCTTAGGCAAAGAAGCTTACAGTCATAGTTACACTGAAATAAGAAAGTGCCACCGACGTTGGCGAGGAAAGAGGTTGGAATATATTTCCATGGAGCGTCGTGGTCTGAACATATGCGGGTTACCCAGTTTAGTTTCAGAGCTTTGTCAAATATGACGAAATCTTTCATTTCTAAGCCACCATCTTTCTTAGATTTTATCAGAGTCGACTTCTTGATTTTCGCAGGTTTGTGGTTCCATACAAAGTCAAAAATTATTCTATTCACTTCTTCAGCGAATCGAGGTGGCGTTTCCATGGAGCTGCAGATGAATATGACTTTTGAAAGGGCTAGAGTTTTAACAATGTTTATTCTTCCATAAACAGAGATATCCCTTTGGGACCAAAAGTTTAAAGTTTTCTGTAATTTTGACAGCTTGTCGAAGAAGTTTCTTTGGTCTGACAAATTGTCGTCGTACGAGAAGTGTGTACCTAGAGCGTAGACAGGTTCGTCTGTCATTTGAAGATTTAAAATTTTGTCTTTTCTATGTCTCATTGAGCCAAGCCATAACATTTCAGACTTTGATACATTTATCTTTAGCCCTGCACACTTTTCAAAACGGGAGAGCAATACAAAGAGGTTATTTACGGAATGAGCGTTAGCGAGGAAGACTGTGGTATCATCGGCATATTGTGATAATTTAACCGTTTTATTATTCCGAATTTTTATTCCTTCTATCTCTTTGGAATTAGAGATTTTTTGAGCTAGAACTTCTATGGCAATGATAAAAAGCATACCAGAGAGGGGGCAGCCTTGGCGTACTCCTAAATTTATCCTGCTCGTTGAAAGTATTATCCCGTGTGACCCCAGTAAACTATTCCAAACCGAACCGGGAATTTATCTTGGCGTGGATTTTCTAACCGCCGTTGCTAAAACATTTTCCCTTTGTTAATTCGATTTGTTCTGTAAAACAAAACAGTTAATCAGCTAGCGATGTTGAACAATGCTTTTTTGTGTGAAAACAACTTCACTGATCACGGCACAAACATTGTGTGCGGTTATACTAATTAAATTTATAGACTATATAAATTTTGCGTGGGTGTCTGAACAGCAAGAATTTTGGCGTTGAGTTTACTGATGTTAGACTTTGCGGTTTCGTTTGTGACAAAGTTAGAATTGAATTATTTCATGTAGGCTAGTAGTGAGGTTTTCAAATATTTATGGCTCCTCACAACGAATGCTAATAAAACACAAAAAGGTTTTCAACAGAACAATTTCGGCCTTGCTAGCACTTAAGCTATGCAACGTTTATTTAAGCCACAAAATATATTTTAGTTGACAACATATTGAAAGTTGAAGTGTATACGCAGTGAATGTAAGTCGCAATCTGATTTCCACGCGCACTGCAAGCGTAATTTGTCGATATTGACTTTTTATCTAAAGTGTTGATTAGTTATCTTAGGTGCTGTTCTGCGTAAAGCTCAATGGTGTCTAAGGTCAGCATGATACCAAAATCAACTAGCAGGTGAATCTGACACAATTGGCCCAAAACGCTCTCGATTTTGTGTCATTATCGGTAAATAAACGAGATAATTCGTCAAATTTCCTGCTATGTTGAAATGCAGGCTTCCTTTACTCGACTGTGAGCACAAAGAAAACGCTTCAGACACAAACAAAAACTTGCCCAACCGAAATGAGAGAAATTAATTTGAAATGTTACAATACAATGGAAAATAAAGTCTTCTTCGATGGATTGGGACGGAAATGATAATGGGATCTATACACTGAACTAACATCACACAGATTTACCTCCAAATGTCAAACTCAAAGTAAATTTATGTCGCTCCGAAATTTTCCGACGGATCTACACTAGCAAACATTTATCAATTTCCTCTATCGTTGTTTATCAGGAACTACTCATGCGATCGAAATTGTTGTTCAACCGTAAAATTTGTTTTTTTAAAAATCCTGATGTTAATTTTTTATTCAAGTCAAAAGTGAAGATTGTTTTTGTTTAGCATCAACTTGCCGTTTCTTTTATTAAGAGATTTTTCTTCTTCAAAATAATAATGATAATAATAATAAACCCAATGGTAATTACCATAAGTTGTTGAGATTATTGCACGAATTCACCTGCGCATCACAATTTCTTGCACGGCAATAAAATTGGAGATTTTCGGTTGTCACCACTGAAAACTAATTTCAGCTGGTAATGTTTAACATGAAATCTGTGACAATTTCCTTGACACCCAAAATCTGTTTACTTTTAGTTTCATTGTTTTGAACCTATTGAGGATAGAAAAACTCTCGACTGATAACATCGTTGAATATTACAAATCGCATGCATGATGTCACCAAAGGGGGTTATAGAAGCTAATTTACGCGCTAACTAACAAGCTTGAATATTTGAGTACTTTATTTAATTAGATTGCTCCGCGGTGGAAAGCAAAGCGACTGCAATAACGTTCCTGCAAAGCGTTAAATTTTTTTATTCTTTGCAAATCTCGGCTTGTGTACGGATATGGCAGAAAACTCTACAGGAACCGCAATGTCCGTGGAGAGCACGGAATTGGACAGTTTTATGGTGACAAACCCGTCTACGGCAGCAATTCAAGGTGATTCTGATATCCAAGATGTCGATATGGAAAATCCCAGATGTTGTAACAGCCAGCGTTTAATCGTTGGAATTATCCTTCTGCTTGGAGTTATATGCCTGATAATTGGAATTGTTTTAATCTCGTTGGCAAAAGATAAGGACGACTGTGATGCAGGACGGACACAAAACCGACAAGAAAACGGAACTGGGAAATTGGTCTCTGATGTTTGTGCACCCTCAGACGAGGCTGTGCGAGTTTCGCTTTATGAGATTCTTGAGAAAATCCAAGCAGAAACATATGCACTTAATCCCAATATATTGATTTTTAAGCCGCAAACAACAAGTGAAGAGATCCGCCAAAATTTTAAACCCTACGACCCGACCCCTTCCGCGATCAAACGAAGAACCGACGAAGCTTGGCGACTACTTGCGGAGATCAACGCGACGAATGTTGAGGTAGCCAAACTGAAACCTCGAGAGCGGAAAGCGCTATCACAGGTGAAATTTTATCTTCGGCACGTCTTCGGACAACCATACGACGGGAATTACTATGCAGGCGACTGGATGCTAGGCCCGAATTTTTTCTGCTGGCAGCCAATCTGTTCCATAGGAAGAGAAATGTCCGACCATTTGGCTTCATTTGCGCCACGAAACACAAGCGATATGGAAATAATTCGTGGAATCTTGGAGGCTTACGGTAAATCAATCAATCAGTACATCAAAAACGTGAAACTGGGGGTCAGGGCCGGGATGGTTGGCTCGGTTGAAGAGTGTCGAGGAGGACTGGATTCCTTGAAGGGAGTCTTCAGTTTTATTTCCGATAGCAAAGCAGGTATGCGCTCTTTATTAATGTAGCGAATTATTTGTTAACACCACCGTTACGGTTCTTCTTCTCTATTAACACAAAAATAAAAAACGAATTAAAACAGCCCAATCATAGTAAAGATCTCAGGCAGTAATCTCGCAGGCGTTATGTTTGTTGGCGGTTTAATTACGTGGACTGAAAAGCTTACTTAGTTATAATTTCTGGTTAAATCGATCAATAAATTTATCTGTAGGGAGTCATGTAAACAAACGGAGCTCATAGCTGCATGGAATACGAATCCTTCTGATTAAAAAAGTAGCCTTGTTCTCGCCTTCTATACTTCTAAGTCGAAATTTTTGTTCTTATGTGGTCCATTAAGGTCTAAAATGCCGTCCAAAATTTTACTAGCAAATGTTGAGTCAAGCGCACTAACTCTTAAGGCCTGCCGCTCCGTCGCCTTTCGAATTCAGTACTATATGCGGTAACTAGGATGTATTAATGTACTAATTATAATTAAGCTGTTTAAATTCATTGGAGTATATATACCAGTTAACACAGTATTTTGAAAAACACGAGACCATCTGGCGTAGAAATAAAATAATTTAATGTAGAACGATTTCAGGAGAAAGGTAAGTATTTCTTGGAGCAGGTGATTTAAAGAGGCGATTCATTGGCGAGAAAAATAATAAAAACTCCAGCTTCCATTCCTTATTAATAAGCGTCTCTTTGACACAGCCAAAGCAAACGTTTACTGCAATTGTTAAATTTCTTCATTGTTAAATCCAGCTCTTTGATCTTGTTTGTGTGGTGCGATGCCTCTTTAACAACGATGATTGAAATAAGCTATTTTTTACCATTCGCTCGCTCAGTGAATTAATTTGTTTGGATCAACTAGAAATTTTTTAAAAAAGGAATGCTTGTAAAACAACTGGAACTCGTAAAGCAGGATTATTAGGAAAACAGAAACACCTGATGGATGGAGCTACTAAGGGCGCGTTCGTTTGGGAATATTCTGGAATAAGAATATATTCTGGAATATATTCCGGCTATTCTGCTCCCAGGAGCAGAATAGCCGGAATGGAAATCCAAGTATTCCGGAATAGGAAGAGCAGCCAAACGAACGCTAACTTGCATTATTCCAATTATTCTTATTCCGGATTGATCCCGAACGAACGCGCCCTAAGAGATAAAACCGGAATAGCTAAAAAATAACGTTTTTATTTCTCACTCAGGTGCATTAGATGAAGCATTTGCAGCGAAGTTTCTTAAGCCAGACTTTTATAAAGATATGACACAAGAGATGAAAACTGAATGGCAGAAACAGACAGGCAAGAGTGTTGTGGATTCCATGAAAGAATTCTTGATTGAGAATGTTGGCGCACCGATGAACAAATTACTCAGGTAATAACTGCCCCAATAGAGCTCTGCTATCGAATTCGTGTGAGGGCTTTTGACTTGTGCTTTGAAGCATGCGCAAATGGCCGGGCAAGGCGAAGGCGAGACCCAATCACAGAAGATGTAGAATCAAAGGCGTCCCATTGCAAGGGAATTGGGAGATTAGAATACAATATATATGCAGCTGGGATCACCATTCAAATATTCATTAAGATGCCTCTTTGTGAATCTCCATCACACCATAACCAGTTACTAGACAAAATCGACCTAAATTGGTTTGATCTCGATCTACCTAAAGCCGTTATCGACCTGGCTTGAAAAAAAAAAGAAGTATAAACGGCTTATGGCTCCTACGGCACCAGGAAACAAAACAAAAACCCTTGGCAATCCATCTTAGAAATTAAGATAAAATAAATAGTTAAAAACTGGATATCAGCCATTATTTCATGACCAACTGACATGGTCGAAAAATCGTTTCAGTCGTTTTACACAAAATAAAATTAGCAAGATTTACCAGTTTTTCGTTGCTTGTTTTTAATGAAACAGTCATTCCTCTCGCGTTTGTTGGAAATAAGATTATTAACGCGCTCCGGCATTGAATAATTGCTAACTACACCACAAACACAATTGTCTGTTTTTAGTTACTTGGAAAACGAGCACATGCGCCATTGTGTTCCGAGCAACATTTCCAGCGGTCTTTTCAATCGTCCTCTGAAGTACATTTACACTGACGGCAAACCCAACATGTCACAGCCGACCGTTCAGAACCTTAGCACGGGGGAGATTTTCGGTGGACCTCAGACATATACCAGTATACTGTCCTTTTTCACCACGACTGACATGACACCGGATGAGGTTTACAACAAAGGATGGGAGATGGTGAATCAGACATATCCTCAGGTACTTTGACATACGAGTTGAAAATTTTCGATCAAAACATCAATAGACATTCCGTTTATATCAAGTAACAACAAAATGATGAAAAGTCTTCCAGTTTGTCGATAGAAATATACAACGATTCGCTTTGTGTGGTGAGAATTAAAGAAGAGACCTGTTTCGAGTTTTAGCAATAGACTTTTCTTTCAAAAATGGTGTCACTCCCTTATTTTTTGCAAAACATTTCAGCGTGTATCATACCTTAAAATGAGCAACTCTCGTACTTCCTCTTGAGTAAACGTCTCCTTTAAAGGTGACATGTTTTATTTTTGCAGTAAGTACCCCATATTCCAATATAAGGGGCCTTATTCTGATAAGTGCATGTCTGTTTACTATCACTAAGCTTTAGAGAATATGAAATTACCAATCTCAGTACAAACATTGGTTAGTTGGACGTGTAATTGTCATAATTTGTTGTTTTTATGTCTTGCCATCACCAAGATCCTTTTGCTGGCGAAAAAGATAACAGGAATAGAAGATACAAAAGCCGCAGTGATGGAATTCAAAAAGAACATTTCATCTCAAGATATGTATTTCAACAAAGAGCCATTACCAGCCAACGAGACAGGCGAACAAGCATTTAAACTCTGCAATTCGATTGAAGGCGCCATGAAGTTCTGCCCGAAAAGATGGGAAACTTTACAAAAATGGTTCAAGGCCTCCAGAGAGGTAATTAATTTAATGCTTGATGCCTTTTGTGCGCTACTGGCCTCCTTCAGGAAACAGAGAGAGCATACAATAACTACAAAGTTCTCTTCTCTATACAAAGATCATGTCAATTCCTGAACAATGTTACACGCGCATGACGCAACTATGCCAGCCTTGCTGTACCACATTACCATAGTTAACTCGTGTTTATATCTAAGTAAACTGGGCGGGAGGTAGAGGGAGGGGGGGAGCCCCTTCGAATTTTTGACGGGTATATCCCGCGGTTCGTGATATCCTTGTCTGCTACGCTCTCGTGAAGCTGTGTTAATCGCATGTTTTCTAATTTAAACAACTTTCTTACTTACTGTTATCTCTTTCTTGCACGTTGGAAAATTTTTAATAAGAAATTGATTTTGAATTCAATGAACATGGCACGAGGTAGTCCCTTTTAGCTTATAAAGCTTAGTGTCTCTCCCTCCTCCCTTTCGGTCTCAGGTTTTACGAACTGGAAAGGTTGTTCTGTCTCCAACAGTTCTCATATATATTTCTTTTCTTTGTGATTTTCATAGGCAATGAGTTTCTTGGAGCCAAAGACGGTAGACATGTTCTACTTCACTGGTAAACTGCAGACCACACCCAGTTGTCCTGTGCAACTTATGCCTGATTTCAATCCGTCCTCGGCTTCTCAAAGTTACATGAACAGTGATGCAGCATGTTCAGAAAACTGCAGGTATGGCAGCCAATGATTTGGCCGCAGTGGGTGCAAAGAGCGTTAGTTACAATGCTAATTCGCTCTTTGCGCTCATCGCTCACTGTCATCCCTGATTAATAAGCCCCAGCGATTCTTGCAGCCTGTGAACGACATACAAGCGACAGCCGGAAATGCGTCTGCGTTAGCAGGCTACGATTCTTGAGATTTTTACGGCAAATCGCCGCTACCCATTCCAGTTATGCTGGGAAAGGCATGTTGTTAAACCAATACAATAACTTCATTGGTCAGCAAATAATCACGACCGTTTCACAAAAACTCACACTTTTGAGACACGCTGCCGCGCACATAAACTTCGTCATTGTGAAGACGAAAGACAAAGATTCATAGTCTCGGGCCTAAATTTCGCCACAGTTCCCACAGCGGCGAGAGTCTCTCTCATAACAGCTTGTTTCTTTGTATTCTGTGCAGGTATCATATTCCGTTCTTTCTCGACAACATGGGTCCAGTCTTCAGCGAATGGACTGTCAACGCTCACGAGGCGAGGCCTGGGCACCATACACAGGTAAGTTGATGCGTCACGGTATTTTTAGGAGAGCTAAGGACAATCTGTCCCGCATTAAAGACAAGTAATGCGAAAGGAAGTGAATTAACAATCAATCAACGTTAACCTAAAAACTATACCTTTAATTTTCCTTTCACATCAGAGGGCACTACTTGTTGGGATAAAAACTAATTTCTAAGAAAAACTCAAAACTGGAACTGGAATGGGAAATCCTTCATTAGTGATCTAATACTTTAAATTTTGAACTAAATGATCATTTCACTCTCTGTTTCAGGCACAAGGTTTCGTGGAGCACTTTACGGACAAATGCGGCGGAGTGATCAGTTGGGTTAACCAGGCCATCCAGTCCATAGCGTTTGCGGAGGGCTGGGGACTCTACGCGGAGTTACTTATCGCTGAAGACACTGACTCCTACAAAGACCAGTTATGGCAGAAATATGGGGCACTTAAATGGAGGGTAGGTTAATAACTTTGGGTACTTTACCTGATATCCTAATAGTTATGGTTCACTTTGGTCTTCGTGCTAGGTTTGTATGTCAGTGGACACCATGTTTGTTTTTGCTGGATTAAGGTCGAGCCCTGGGTCTTGGTATTGCGCTAAGTCTTACGACTTATATTGACCCTCACATGTAAAAAGGTAATATGGGAAATCTGTTGAATTAACCTGACAGAATGGTGGGGGCGGGGAAGGCGGGGGGGGGGGGGGGGGGAAGAGGGGAGTAACAACATTTTCAATTCGCTGCAAGATTGGAGCGCAACAATAACGATTGAAAAACAATTTTTAATTCTCTTCAGCTGTGGCGTGCACTTCGTCTTGTGATTGACGCAGGCCTCCATAGCAAGGGCATGACTCGACAGAAAGGACTGGATCTCCTGGCCAAATACGCCTGGGATACTTCAGATGTTGCGTTCAAAGAGATGACTCGTTACCAATCCGGCCCGGGTCAAGCCAGCGCGTACATGATTGGTCAGCTGATGATTCAACAGTTGAGGGATTATGCTGAAGAAGCATTAGGAGATGATTTTAACTTGAAGGAGTTCCTTTACCAGGTGATGACACGCGCGCTTTAGTTGATGCAGTTTTCCACTATACAGAGATCATCTGAGTTTTACTAATTTACTAACGATAAAAGGATAATTTCTTTTCTTAAATTTCTTCTTATTGCTAGTCTCTAAAACGGTTACAAAACAGCTATTTCTTGTAATAATTCTCAACTGCTTTTCTTGTTCTAGATTCTCAACCAAGGCAACGCACCACTGAGCTTCCTCGAAAGTCACATCAAGCAGTTTGTTGCGTGCAAGCTGGTACCTAGTACACCTGGATGTGAGTTCATCTTAAAACCTGCAAATGTTGATGTTAAAACAGGTTTTGAAAACAAGTTCTCTTCAGAACGCTTCAGCTTTTATAACTGGCCATACCCACGGAGGCATTACGTATGATAAACCAGCGCTATTTCATATTTAGAAATCGCTTTTTGTGAAGCTAGTTTGCAGTGCTATTTTGAATAAAGTTTGGCTTTGGACGGAAAGGGCTGAATCAAAAATTAAAAAGTCCCTCGCCTCTGTAGTATTAAAAAATTGTACTGCCAAGAAGCTCTTCAGACATTTTTGAAACTAGGAAATTTCTGTTTGCAAGTTACATAGCTTCAATACTCTAGTAGTTACGGCGGGGGAGGGGGTGGGGGTCAAAATCCTTTCTCGGTCAAAACTGGCAATTGCCTAGGCAAGCCAAAACTGTTCTTTAAGTGTGTTTTGGAGTCAGGGGAACATTGAAAGAAATTTGATAGGGGGTGGGGTGGGGTCAATTTTCATTGCCTTTTTAATCAAAATAGACAATTTCTAGTTGTTAGTTTTGAGATATCCCGCTTTTTTTCTGAGTCAGACCTTCAGTGGTCGTCAGTGTCCTAAGTACGTTAAAAGTCGCTTTCAATTATATCGTTGATTAAATACGTTTACAAGCCAGTTTCTATGCCCGAGAAACAAAATCGCTTCTCGTTTTATGTGTCTTGCGTTTGTGATTAATAAGCTAACAATGCAAGTCTGCATCACAAGGAATATTGTTCACGTCTTGTAAACGATGCATCATTTAGTGAATAATAACGTTTGGCCAGGAATACGTAAAATCTTTCACATATTAGCTTATAGGTTCGACCAGGAGCCATCATTAGGGGGAGCTTTAGCAAACTACGACGGCAAAGGCACGAGAACGTCACCAAACATTAGGTTTAATGAGCAGAAGAATAGCTCTGCACGTGCGTTTGAAATGTTGGTACATTTCATAGTGAAACAACAACATGAAATGACCAAATTCTGTGTATTTTGGAGAGTTAATTACGTGAACGACGACGGCTAATTTTTTTTTTCCATTTCGGGTTGAACACTCTATTTGCCTATTCGTCTGGAGCTAGTTCTCAAGGAGATAGATACGCTGAATACATCTTATTATTGCAAGATTCTCAAGTAAAATATAAATTCATTCTTTTTTTAAAAAACGTTGTCCTCGGCGTCGGCATCGTTATTGCTAAAGCTCCCCGGCTATTGTGTTTCCTGGTTGCCGTCTCAATATCTATTACAATGAGTGTGTTTGTCTGTTCTTATTTTGTTCATCCGGTTGTTCATCTCATCAAAATGTGGCGTAGAAGTGAAATCGAGGCTTTAATCTGAAAGAACTAGTACGAAGCACAGGACTCATCTTTTCCACAGTAGACCACAGGGCACCCTGCTCAAGGTGGGGCTTCATTTACATATCCAGCTGTCTTCCAATAACAAATTAGTCTCAAACAAGAGCAGCTACGAACAATTTCTGAAACAGTCAGCTGAACGGGTCCAAATTTGTCACCTACCGAATGCATTTTCAAGGGCAGCTTTTGTATAACCATTCCATGTAGAGTTACCTTGTGATGTAACTGTTTATAGCAATAGAAATGCTTTTATTATTGAAGCAAATTCATTAGTTAACAAGTGTGATATCACCATTATAGTTAGGTTTTAATTAATAATTGACATTATTACAACTTTATAGTCTAATAAAGGGCGTGTGAATGCAGACTTTTGCTGTCTTTAATCATTAGGCTTTCTCGTTCCAAAGCTACCAAAGTCTGTCAGCTGGCAGAGAGGTGGCACGAGTAAATGGCAAATCATTTGATCCCTTTGCCTTCGTATGTCGTACCAAGGCAGTGCCGGTTGACATTCCTGAATGGTTCACCAGGTCCTTCCATATAGATATCTTAATTGTGTAATCCACTCTGCAGTGAAACAACAGCAAAATAATTTCTAACTAAGCATAGGTAACAAAGCTGGACGTATAAGAAGAGGTCTCTCCTTAATTGATCAAACATTATACAAACAGTGTTTTTACTAAAGTACTCATACAAGATAATCAAAATGCTTAAGAAACGTTTTGTAACGATCAAGAAATGAGTCGAATGACAACTCCTGATAATCTCCGTAACCTGCATGATTACTAATCTACATAAATACCAGCACTGCTATCGTACAATTACAACAATTAGTTCCATTCGTACGATTATAAAATAGCGCGCAAACTATTGGCTGGATAAGCCTGTAAAACATGGTTGCTACAGAAACTTTGAGTCACGTGAATAAGACTTGACACAGCATAATTTCTAAGGGGAACTATGAGGAGAAGCTACGTTTTAATGCTCGAACGAATACTTTCAAAGTTACGTAAGTTCAAAACTAACAAGGACCCTTAACATGAAAAAACACACCATTCTAAAAGCTACAAGTGAGCATTTCTACACATCATAGCCCTTTTCCTTGAACTTCACAACCTAAGGACACGAAGCTTATCTTATCCTAAGCATAATGCCTGTTTGCTTCATAGTACTGCTGCTTTCCAGACTTGTTATCGTCAGTTTTGACCGGGGTCCTCTTGGGTGGATTTAGAATATAGGAACAACCTTCTTTGTCGGGATTTTTGACGCATTCGACATACTTCTCAATGTGGTCTTGAAGGAAAGCAAGGGGAGACGATCCCTGGGACAAAACCTGAAATGTTTAAGGAAAAAAAGATAGTAAATCAAGACTTGACGTTCGTTAACTCAGAAAGGTCAAGTAAAACCTTTTTCAGTCAGACGATAAAAGTAGCGTCATAGCTTTTGATCTAAATCACCTGTCAGTTTTGTCGAATATGATTGGTTAAAAACTCGTTTATTTCCTAGCGTGATCTGAGGGTTTGGCCTTGGACGTGATTAAGCTGATAGCTGGGAATTGGTCAAAATGTGAAAGCTGAGAAATTATGCGTTTTAAACTGATAGCTGACTTACGCAAAATGTACTGATAGCTGAGAATTTTCACATCACACATTACGTTATTATGTTATTGTTACCGCGCTATGCGAATTTTCTATTGTTTTCGTTTCCATCGTGCGCACGAAGGTGTTTTCGCGCTATTTGTATTAATATGCATTAGCGTCGTTGTAGATTTCGTTCTTCATTCTAGTTTACGATTTCGCCGGTATAGTTTGCGTCGTTGTGAATCTGCAGAATCTGTGGCGTCGTTTTCTACAATTTGCCTTCATGCCTTGGAGTTTCACCGATAAGGTTCGTAATAGTTCTTCGGCTGACTGTAATTCATTTGTACATTTTCTTAGGATTTTGTTGTTGTTTTTTTTGCTAGAACTGTCACGCTGGGACGGGCCCGTTTATCTTCCCGAAGAGCAAGTAACTTGTGGTGTACTCCTAAATAAACGTGTAGTGTACGCTGGATAATTAGCGGCTACATATTGGTTCTTCATGTAGTGTGCGCTGGATAATTTGCGGCTACAGTTATGCTTCCTATTTTTTGTTTTGCTATAGTTACTTAACCATATTATACTATGTTAACAATAACGATGACGATGACGATGTCAATGACAATGACAATGATCGTGACGGTGACAGTGACCGTAACAATAACAATAACAATGAAAACAATCCCAATTTCAAATTGAATTCTGAGTTTTAGGGTTCTTTGTAGAAGAGTGAACGATTAAGCAACGTAGTGAACACAAAAGTGCAAACATTCTGAGAAATAAAGTAGAAATCCTCGAAGCAGACCCACTCTATTGCACTATTCTATTTTTTGGTGGTGAGAAATGCATGTGTTGGGCTTCCCCACAAGCATTCCCGCTACTTTTCTATGGACGTCCCTCCTCCAGGGTCCCGGGATGCAAATCCTTAATGTGTGCGTTTATTGATTGAGTAAGTTAATTAACTGAGAAAATGTTTAAAAGAGATTCACCTGGTAGTGGAAATCTTTAAGGTTGAAGTTTTCACCTAAAGCGGTAGTGGCATAACCTCTGGCCTTTGTAATTGCTATCCTACCAACCATGTACGCTGTAGATTGTCCTGGCCAACTCTGGTAACGGGTTACCTACCACAACGGAAATCATAATAAAAGTTATTCATTCAAGTATGAGCATAACTCCATATAAAGTTCATTTTTGCAACGATATAAAGATGTGGATTAAAAAAACGGTATTCACGGTTTCTTCACTCAGAGCAACGTTTGCGCGAGCATGGTGTAAGACTGGCAATGAACTATTCACCTCTCGCTCTGAAATGAGGTTAAAATTAATTCCATATACCAGTATACTAGTCTTGGAAAGCAACCTATTCGGGGTTGTCTAGCTCGTCTGCAATAGGCAGTATGTGCGTATTTGCTTGTTGTCTAGGTTCGGACTTGTAGGGATGGCGTCTGTCAGATCGAATGTGTTTCCAGTCTTCATTTTTATCCTATTTTGGGGCAGCGAGCGAGCTACTTTCTGCAGCTTCGCCGCTCGCGCACTGCCCTCGAGAAGACCCTGCTCGCAGACTAGTCAAACTTTCCAGGATAACGCCTTGTAGGACTGGTTTTACTCCTGCTGCCGCTATACAGAGAAATATTGTTGTCTTACCTCTTTCCGAGTGAAGTCAGAGTCATCCCATGCATTATCAGCAAAAAGTTTAATAGCTTCGTCTCTTTTCATTCCAGTATAGTGCAGCCCTGTGTCAACAATCAATCTCACAGCGCGCCAGATCTGAAGAAAAGGAAAAGAAAACGAATCGCCTGTTTCAAACTCTGAAAATTACGTGGTCTCATATCACTACTCGTTTCTGTCTTTTATCTAATACGCTTTTTCAGCGGTGTATAGAATTCTAATTCCTATTTGTAAAGCGTCAATATATTATTTTATTGTCCTTATTTAGCGGCTTACGGGTGCTGTATAATCTTTGCGTTCTTGGACAAGACACTGCCTATCTCCACCCAGGAGTATCTACATCTACATTTAATTTGGTCGGTATAATTGAGTACTGGCAACTTGTTGTGGGTAAGCTAAAAATACCTACTGAGGGTAATATGTGATTAGACTAGCATCCCATTCATTGGAGAACAATACTCATAGCTCCTTCTAGAAAACCTGAAGTGAAAACCTGCAGATGATTCTCTGGATTAAAAAACAAAACAAGAGCGTATGTAATTAATAAACTTTTTGACATTTACTTTATTATGAATTCAACTTGAAGTTCAATAACAGCGTACCGGGGTATTTGAAAAGTACGTATATACTAGTTACTATCCAGTTATTGTTTCAAGATAATTATCTCTCATTTACTTGTTTACTCACCTGCCACTTCAACATGCCGTATTTCTTCATTGGCTCGCCGTCATAAACATCTGTATCGTCTGATATTAATGGGTTTTCCGCGTAGAGCGCCCAGCCTTCAATGTAAGCATTGTAGTATTGTTTGGAATCTAACCAACTCATCAGACCTCCACACGTGTCCCTAAAAAGCTCTCTGGCTCCTTGGTACTAAAGTAATTAAAAATATTCAATGCAAGGATAAATTATAATAATAAAAATATTATTTTCAGAAATACTCAGAAACCTTTCAATAGCGTTCGGACATCTTCGGTAATGTTCGGAAATGTTCAGATACAGGAAACAGTTCGTAAGTGTTCAAGTTATAGTTCGTATAGCGTAATTGTCCGGACGAGAGACAGGTTCTGAAAAGAAGAGTCAAGTGAAAAGTTGTTGTCGGTCGACGATGTAAAAGGCTGGTCCAGACTTTTAACATCATCGACTGACAGCAACTTTTCACTTGACTCTGAAGATGACTTCCGCACAGGTTGTCGAAACGTCAGTCACCAACAACAGTTCTTTTCAGAACTACTCTCACCCGGACGATCACACCTTACGAACTACTGATACTCCTGGGTTCAAACCATTTACTATTTTCAAGTAATGTTATGAATTTATGGCAGCGTGAGTGTTGTTCTCACCACACGAAGACAAATTTCGCATTTACGAACCAGCGTGTAAAAACATTCTCTACTTATTTACCTGAATATGATGTCCTGGTCGAACCTCATGGGCATTTATGCTCCATTCCGAGAACTTAGGACCCAGCTTGTCCAGAAAGAACGGGATGTAATAATGCGTCGGCTTTGAACACGTTGGGTCGCTCCTGTCGTAACTCTGTATACCACTAGACGGGTTAAGGTCAGGCCGCATTTCAATTGGACAGTTTGGTGTCGAACGTTTATCTCCGGCGAAGTGAAACAATTCAGTTATTTTGGGATATAACAAGCTCATCACCTAAACCAAAGAATGGAGTAAAGTATGGCGTCGCTGTTATCAGTTGTCACCAGTATCGAAAATAACTTATTGGATAATACATGTAAAATTTTCTAATCGTGAAATTTGAGTTCTGGCTTCAGGAACATTTCAGGCTTGTTCCCTATGGCAACAAGCGATTTAGTTTCGACTGCGTTTCGCCAAGGTATGAAGTCAACCGTATGTGGCCAAAGCGTTTGTACAAAGTAAAAAACACGTGACAGGCCTACACAGACTCCTAAGTTTTTTTTTTACTTTGGAATTTTATCATTTGTTCATTTCAGGTTCTTTCTCTTTTACTTTTTTTTTTCAAACCTATCTTGCCCTCGTCGTTGACATCTTAATTGGTGGTTCATTGGTGTGCTTGCAGTGGCTACGGCCAGGGTAGCCTTTAATTTCTTGATAATATGTATTCTCATCTGGCCGGCCTTCTATTTGTTTTTCTTTAATATAAATGCTGCACGGAATAGGGCTAGGGCTGCAATATTTCAGACTAGAATAGGGAGGAACGAAGACAATTTCTGAAACAATGTTTTTCCAATTAAAAAAAAATAATGACCATTCTCTCACCATTCTGGCCTCCTTGAACCAAGTTTGCAGAGCCTTCCATCTCGTTGGACAATATTTCTTTGCCCCTTCTATGCTGCTGCATCGCGAATGGGCTTGTGAATCGGACTCGTTCACTGGAAAGGGGTCAACATTGAAATAATTCTCAGGAGAGTCTAGCTTGTTTCTAAATTGTTGGATAGCTTCTGTTTCGTTGTCTTTTCCACTGTCCCCCTTGGCTGCTTCCACGGCCTGCGAAAAACCAACGAAAACAAATGCTTGGTTATAAGGAAATGTAGCATACTTTAGGAAGGGGGGGGGGGGGGGGGGAAGGGGTTGGGGGGGGAATAATCAGTGCTCCTTTGAGTTAAACATAAACAGTAACCTCCACGTGACGCAAATGGACCGATATTTGCATGCGGACATGGTCTGTTCTGAGAAAGAAGAGTTTTCCAATAAAGAAACTCGTGAAAATAAAGAGATTCGTGGAACAAATTTATCTTTGGGAAATATTGTATTTGGCGAAGCTGTGAACGTAAGTACTTAAATTGACATTGCTAGATCAATTAATTTAAGTGTATAAGTATACATACTCAACAACTTTTCAACGAATGGCAGTTTTACAGCAGATAAACTTTTCGTGTTCAGTGTTTTCGCAAAGTGTCGGACAATACCATTAAGAGGACCGGAAAGGCATGATATGAAGGTATTCTTGTGATGATTAAAATTCGAAAAATTATTTCTAACGTGAATGAAAACTCAAAATAACAGTTTACTAAATTGAAAAAAGATCAAAGACGTAACAACAACAACAACATTGTGCTGACCAGTGGGTAAAGTAAAGCCAACTGTTCCTTTCCCACGTCTTGAACCTGCATCGGCGTCATGTCATTAGTCGTGAAATATGGCAAAATCATTTCGTATGCCTTTTTACCGTCCAACTTCTCACCGGTAGATAATTCTGGTTTTGTTGGCCAAGATGTGTTCTCTTTGCCATCAAACCAAACATGAGCTAGTGGAAGTGAGGCAAACCCGCTTGAAAAATTACTTGGGACGCAATAGCGGTAATGCTCGTCCTCTAGATACCTATCAACCAATGGAAATGTTAGTTTATGTCAAAGACAATGGACCCTCTCCGTTTAGCAAGCTTCACTGAAAAAAAAATGGTAAGAGAAAGGTCAAGTGGATCCAGGAGAACGGCAAACGCTGGTCAAGAAGTCAAATATTGTGTGAAAAATACAAAACAAGATGAAATGCATGAGCAATTATTGCCAAACTGAGTAGCCAGGGTGGATTGGCTAATGACGACTTGTGCAGTACTGCCAATGCAAGCTACGAGGCCTAAGGAAAGGCGTTCGGAAGATGGCAGCAATGTCATAAGAGAAAGATCAGTAAATGACGTCAGTGGTGAAAAGAGCAGTTCAGTGATTTACTGAACAGTCATGCACAGCCAAAGGAAGTTAACTGGTCAAAGAAGTCTTTGCCTTTCGGACGCTTAGGGTCCAGAAGTAAAGGAAATATAGAACGGAAAAACCTATAAGAACTCTAATAGACCCTATATAAGAATGGACCATCACATAAGCTCACGTTCACCGACTGAGCTAATTAAAGCTAAGATCTGATGCATGCAGCAGCGATATAGATAAGAAAAAGAAGACATCATGGTGTTTCACCAGATGTTTGGAAGAAACAGTCACTTGAGTCAATTTTGCCTGATGTCTCTAATAATTGCAACTTAGCAAACATATTACAATAAACAAAACAGAATATACCTCAGCAGTTGGTTCATGGGTTTTCCCATATATTCCACAAGGTAATCACTTAAAGACTGCTTTACAGTTTTACCATCGTGATCTTCTTTCCACTTGTTGTTCATGTCGTCTGTAATGTTAGAATAGTAGTTATCGTCAAGAGCAACTTTGACGTAGTCCTCGTCCAAGACACCTGAAAATTGAAAATTGCAATGGTATGTAGTGTTATTTATGCTCAAAGGATTCATTCTACATGAAAACTGAATGATTCACATTGGGTGCCCTAACTCTTAAAAGGCAAAAGGCGAGTCTAGCACAATTCTGGAAGCGGAAAGGAACTGCACCAGATGCAAACACAGCGGGTGCCACAGGAAGGGCACTGTAAAAACATCCACCTCGTTTTTCATTGTAGTGATTTGACCTTGAGCCGCTCGTGTAGGAAATCTAATGATGTTAACAACAGCCGCTTGACGTAGCCATTTCTACAGGATTTTATCCTATCTATTAATACACTCTGAGAAAACAGTTGAGCCAGGAAGCATAGCGATGACTTAAGAAGACGAAACGGAGTACCAACGGCAAGTCTAGCGGCCGCTTTAACGAAGAGAGGTCGAAATAAGACAAAACGGCCAATTTGATCACTTCTGCGGGCTAACGGATCCTCGGGAATTATAGCAACTTTGAATTCTAGTAAGCACGTAAGGAGACCCTTGTGCATGGTGGCCCCAGTGTGAATATACTCAAATGCCTTGACTGTTTTCTTACATATACACCTCCCGTAAGTTACATCTTATCATCCAACATATAACTAAACAAAGCTAACGAAAAGAGTACCTGTTTCGTTCTTCAAAGCAATGTTCAGATATTTCCCTTTAATCGCATTTCGTCCTGCAATGCAAGCCTCTTGACTGTAAACCATCCCGTGGAGTTTTCCCATTTTTAAGTTTTTCATGTACCTCGAAATCCCTTTCTTGTGAGTTTTCAACTTACTCTCTATCAGTGCCACGTCTTCCAAGTTTTCAGGCTTTAAACTTTCTAGCATCCCTTGCAAATCCTTACCAACTGTGCAGATGGGTTGATCGCAGTAAAACGGCGGTCCCATCATCCAGTCTCCAGCATAAAAATTCATATCAAAAGGTTGTCCGAACATCGTTTTTAAATAATGCTTCAGCTGTGATAATGCTTTTCTTTCGCGTGGTTTCAGCTTGTTAGAGTTCACCTTTACTTCGTTCACATCCTTGAACAATTTTCGTGCCGTGTCTGTGACGTCTTTGATGTAGTCAGGAGTCGGGTTGTAAGCGCTGTACTTCTTCTTAATGTCTTCACGTGTCGCATCAGGATCTTCTGGTAACCTAAAGGGTAGTTTCTCGTAGTAAGTCTTTTTCACGCGGGAAAGAATGCCGTCCAGATCGATCCGTTTTGCCTCTTCGGAGTACTCACAAAAAGATGACGAAGTTTGCTCGCCCGTGCTTCCATGATCTTTGTTCTCTTGTCCTTCACATTCCTCTTTCTTGCTAGCAAGAGCTATCAGCACAATTCCCACGATGAAAATTATAACTGCAGTTACAGCGACAACGATCAGCAAAATCTTACTCTTGGAAAAGGCTAACTTATTCCCTTTGAAGGTTGGGTTGTCGTTCATCATTTGAGTCGTCTCCCCACTCATGACCTGTATGGGGATATTGATAAGCTCAAGTCAGCCAAGAGGGCTTATATATTTGTTATACCATGTAAAAGTCTATTAAAGGTCAAATGAACCAAAATTTCGACATTCTTTCTTTAGCGATTTTAAAGCAACCAAACGCTAGAAGAATTCATTATTAAGTAAACTTAAAGCGAAATTTTGTTTTCTGAGCCTTAAAGCGTGAACTATAGCAAAAACTACGAAGATTTCCGAAGACTTCACGAAAACGTTTCCAAAATGACCGCGCACTGAAATGGAAGGAATGGATCGAGTTTTGAATTTTGTGACGTAATAGTTTTATTTTACGGCTTTGCGATCGAACAGACGATCGTCGTTTAAAGAGCGAATAATGTAAAGTTTGAGAGTTTCAGTCAGTCTGAGTAATTCAAATAATTCTGAAAGGATCTAAGCTTTTATAAAACAATGTTGTTATATTTTTTACTACATTGGAATCCAGTTTCAAAGATTAATAATTATCAAAGCACTGAGTAAAATTGTAAGCATTGTACGATATAGGAGGTTTTCAAACACTGGATGGCGTATAAAAATCATCAGTCTGCTCAGCTTGGTATAGAACAATTAATTTTGTTATATACCCAAGTGAAATGCAGTTTTTTGGATTTGCACGTAATTCTTATCAGGACGTGTGCGGCTTGCATGGGATGTGGCCAAAAGCCACATCCAAGATTGAATTCACTGTTTCTTTTCCGTACTCGAGAGTCACACAAAACACAAAAATAAATTTGTACTCAAAAATTTAACTTGAATGTAAGGATATTTCTCAATGCAAATTAGAAACCGCAAAAGCATCACGCAGGGTAAAACTTTCAATGAATAAATTCGTGTCGTTTTATTTTTTAACTGAAGGAAAATTCAATGTTGAAATAAGTACAGAGCGTTTACACACTGTTCCTGTGGACACTGTAAGTTCTGTTTGTTTTAGGTGTTTTTTGGTCCATATTTATTTAGCCGGTGCCTGTTATTTAGCGATCGAAATTAGCTGTTGTAAACCCAACATAAATACAACCTTTGAAGCATAATTTTATACGCGTCAAAAAGCACGTGCACGTGCATGGAAGCAAATTATTTGGCGAGGATATTGAACTAACGAATTCAAATTCTAATACTTGATCGTGACCAGCCAAACAAAGTAAAAGTGCTAATAATCATAATAACTCTATCTAGCTCTAGGTAGAATAAGAAAGGTGCAAAATGCATACCTCTAACTTCCTTCGTTTAGCAAAAGCCGAACGGGCAGTGGGACCTTTGTGCTTCGGGAGGCATTCTTCCCCATGATTTCTTTTCCGAACAAAAAACTAGTCGGCATAGCATCCTCTTTGAGGTGGAGTCTGAGCGGCTTTTTTCTGAAGCAGTCTTCGGTAAAATGAACCGCACAAATGCGAGAGTTCTTGTCTGGCTTAAATTCTTTTCTTTTCATTTTCAAAAGCCATTGTTTCCTGAGCTTTGAATTTGCTGGAAACTTAAACGTATCTACTTTCGACTTAGACTTATTTAAGCAGTTTGGTGGTGCACAAAACACCACGATGCCCCATTCTTGTGAGCTTCATCACTGAAAGACTTTGAATTTCCCGCAATTTCACAGCACACCAATAATGACGTCACAGTTTTAAGTTCCGAACATTTCTCGACAATTTTCCCGAGCGCTCTACGATTATGAAGGCCTAAAATAAGCATTTTTCAACTTGAAATTTCTCTGTTTTGCACAGTCTGATTACTTTGAAATTTCGGAATATGTTTATTTGGTTCTTAATCAACAAGTTGGCCTAAAAAAAGAAAATTCGAAATTTTGGTTCATTTGACCTTTAAGGGCAGGGACAAAATTCGGACCGGAACAACTCGGATCGCTGATTTGAATAAGAATAGCACAATTGTGTATTTCCTCGTTCTTGAATAGCTGTTGTTGTTTTTCAAATCAGCGATCCGAGTTGATCCGGTCAGACTTTTGTCCCTGCCTGTCTATAAATGCAGGTTATATTTTCCTTAAAAATGTTCGCCCGTCGTTTAAGGTTTGCTAATTGATTAAACCCAATAAGGTATTAATCCACAGAAAAGAAATGTCTAAAATGATTGCTCGCTTGACATAATCCAGGCGATAGATTTTATCGAAGTTTATGTATTTCAGTCACCATGCCAGATTGCGTGTGCTGTGTCACGCACCAACAAAAAAGTGTGCTGTGTCACGTGCAAAGAGCACGACACTGCCAGTGATCGCAAGCTCAGTCAAGCTCAGGTTCCAAATGCAATTCGTTTTTTCTTAGGTTCGGTGTTTGCAATAACATTTAATTTCATTTCAGTCTCCAATCGATTCATATGGCACAACAACTAATTTTCAAAGTGATTCCATAAATTATACTCCGAGTAGATATTTAGTCTGCGTTGCAGAAGAACCAAGGCCCGCACGCTTGTAAATATTCTGATCAAGCTCTGGAATAGCCGAGCTGGCGACTGAGTTCTTTCAATTTACTCGGCTGTCGGCATTTTATCCGAATCAACCGCAGCTCGGCCCAAAGTGGATGTGTTAATATTCAGTTACCCTGGTTGCAAAACTGCATTAATAATGCGAGATACATGGTCGCCGATCGAGTCGCACTATTACATGAAATAGCACTGACATCATCAAGAACAAGATTGACTTGACTTACTTAGATCTTGGTACACAGAACTCTCAGGTGAAGATTTAGCTCCGTTTATATTTAAGGCTCAGGCCCTGTCTTGTTGTCAAAACTTAGCACTGCGTCGGTGAATACGATTTGCCACAAGGTTGAGCTCGTCACGAAAGATTGCACGATGAGCCACAGGCAGTAAGTAATTAATAACTAATTCAAAATACAAAACAATCAAAAGGTGCCCCTGTAGGTTCGTAGCACAATAGCTGTCAGATTTGTAAGCAGATAAAAACAACATTGAAGCGTAATGCATCAGTCAATTCCAGCAGTGCCCATCCCCCCCCCCCCCCCCCCCCCCCGGGCTAACCCCCGGGCATTAGCATTTCTTTGGTAAATTCCCCGTCCAGGTCTTGGCCTATAAACGCCTCCATCACGAATATGCGACTCGCTCCACGGTTTCGAAACCACGTGTCAAATGCCCGGGGGTCAACCCGAGGTACGCAAATGCCCCACCCCCGGGACGGGCAACATTAGGAAATGCCCCGGGGTTGCCCGGGGGGGGATGGGCACTGCTGGAATTGACTGATGCATAATCAGCAAACCACCTTTGGCATGCAGTTGCATTCGACCGTTGGACAGCTGTTTAGGGAGTAGGGCGGTACTTTGTAACTTAATCATTGTTTTGCAGTCGGCCATAAGTTACGTGGTATTCAAGTTCTTTTGGTAAGTTTGCATTGATAAGTTTATAAGCCCCGCTTCCCTCCGGTTATAGCTCCATCCACCCGGAAACAAAAACATACATCCGGATATAAGCCCCCCTCTGCTGGATGACGGTACCGAACAGGGCTAAATGTTGTCTTTTTATCTAAACCCCATCCAGACAGGGGGCCAAGGCGCAAATTGCCCGCGCTGAATTTGAACGCTTATAACTTTTTCAAGATTCAACCAAACACTACCAAACTTTGCGAGGTTATCTAAAATTTATCTGGGAATAATTTGGTAGGCTTGATTCTTGTGTCGGGTACTTGAAGTTACCATGACAACGGCATTTTGACAGACATGTTTCCTCAAATTTGCAATTTTGTGTTCCTTTTAATGCAAATTAACTTGAATGCAATTACTTTTAACTTCTTTTTGCATCTTTTTATTGATGTTGAGTACTTTTAAGTAATTTTGGGCAGTTTCTTGCCTTTTTCTTTAAAAAAAATTAAATCCAAGATGGCGGATTCAGGATGGCGGCTGTTTTTTACGTCATGATGCAATTGTCAAGAAATGTGACGTCATCATCCCACGTGACGTATATCAAAAGATAGACTTTTGGGTATACTATATATCCTTTAAGTTTCATTGTGATTGCTTAAATATTCTGGAAGTTATGAGGGGAAGGGGGAGGGTGGAATCCCCCCCGCCCCCCCGGACTGAAAAGATTAAAAAAAAAGCCCGGTCTGAATAGGGTTAACAACGTATTTGAATCAACACTGCCGTGGCAAGTTCGAAACAATTTTTATTCCGCTTTTAGGACCCCCCCCCCCCCACCCCGCTGAGATATAAGCCCTCCGCTTATAAGCCCACCTAAAACCCCTTACGAAGTTGTATTAACCCCGGACTTATAACCGGAATTTTTTGACGGGGCCGTACCCAATTTTGTCTGTCGTGTAAACGGCCTTAAATTAGTTTTTTTTTCATGGAAACGTTCTCTAGGGTTCTCCTCTTCTTTTCCTTTGCTTTTTAACTCTTTTTAACTCCACATTTTATGCTGATAAAGAAACACTTGATAGTTTCACTGAAGAATAGAAACGAAGCTGTATTAATGTAAAGTTCATTTTGTGTTCTTCCATCTCTTCGTCTTCGTCTTCGTTTTCGTATCTCATACCAAGGCTCTGCCAGTTGACGGCCCACAATGGTTCTGGAAACGAGAATGATTGCATCATTTTCGCTGTCTCGTCACCAGATCCTACGAGATTAAAATGCTTCCAAATAAATATATTTGTTATGTGATCACTCTGAAGCGAAGCAGCAACAAAATAATTTGTTTACTTATAAGCATAAGGAACACAAAACTAGACGTACGAGAAGAGGTCTGCCCTTTATTGATCAGACATAATACAAACAGTGTTTTTACTTAAGTTCTCACACATCATAATCAAAATGCTTGAGTAAAGTTTTGCATGACTAGACTGTCGCGGCTAACAGCTACTATAGGATTATGTAGCGGGCAAACTATTGCTGATTTCAAGGCCCTCAAAACATGGTTGCTATAGAAACTGAGTTTCGTGAATAAGACTAGACGCAGCCTACTTTCTCCAGGGATATATGAGGAGAAGCTACCGAACAAACATTTTTAAAGTTACGTAAGTTCGAAAACACAAACGCAAACACACTATTCTAAAAGCTACAAGTGAGAATTTTCACACATCATAGCCCTTTTCCTTGAAGTTCACAACCTAAGGACATGAAGCTTATCTTGTCCTAAGCATAATGTCTGTTTGCTTCAAAGTACAGCTGTTTTCCAGACTTCTTATCGTCATGTTTGGCCGGCGCTCTTTTGGGAGGATTCAGAATATACGAACAACCTTCTTTGTCGGGATCTTGAACGCATTCAACATACTTCTCAATGTGGTCTTGAAGGAAAGCAAGGGGAGACGATCCCTGGGACAAAACCTGAAGAATTCGAGAGAAGAAAATTGATTAAGCAATAAGTGGCGACTTCATATATTAACTTTCCATCTGTGTTCGTTCGTGTGAGAGTTATATAGTGTAAAGCTTTACATGAACTTATGAGATGATTACACGGTGGACGCCCTACTGAGGGAGTGAGTGAAGACGGCAATGAGAGATATGTGATGGACTCCAAACTAAACTCACCTGATAATGAAAATCTCTTATGTTGAAGTTTTTACCCAAAGCTTTAGTGGCATGGCCTCTAGCGTTATTAATTGCTATCCTACCAATCATATACGCTGTGGATTGTCCTGGCCAGCTCTGGTAACGGGATACCTGTCACAACAGAGGAAAGAAGGAAAGAAAATGATAACCATCTTAAAAGTACTACCATATTAGACACAGACGTTGTGTGCATGCCAAGTATCACACATTTTAAAACGTACGGTGGCAGGCAGTGGGTGGGCAGTGTGAAGCGTATCTAAATTTCAACTGATCAGATCAAATAAGGACTTTTTTGTTGCCACTTGGGTCACACATCAGTTCTTACTCGGTATGATGCGTGTGAACTGTGTAGACGGGCACAATCATAACACACAATCAATCAATATTTAAAGCGTCGTTACTTAGTTCATGAAGATATCTTCATACCTCTTTTCGAGTGAAGTCAGAATCATCCCATGCTTTGTCAGCAAAAAGTTTGATAGCTTCGTCTCTTTTCATTCCAGTATAGTGCAGCCCTGTGTCAACTATCATCCTTACTGCACGCCAGATCTGTAGAAAGGAAAAATTGAAATCTTGAACACCAATTTTCATTTAAAAAGTCTCTAGTAACTTAAATAAGATAAATAATAAATCACTCTATTTAAGTGTCAGAGTATTTAGCACTGTTGTACTAACTGAGATCTGAGAAGAAAAGAAGAGCCACTTTAAATTTTTGGAAATAGTTTAGTTAGAATTAGACAAGACCGTTTTGGTGTTCTGTCGCAGCTATTGACGAAATGTTTAGCAACATCTTTTAGTACAAGTTTACCAATGAACAAATTGATGTCCTGGTGACACCCAAATTTGTTGCCATGACAACATCCTTTGAGTTCAAAAATACCCTATGTTTTACCTTTTGCGACTAGCACCTCAAAAAGCACTCTGCGAAAGTTGTTGTTTTTGATATTTTTCTATCTAAGAACAAAAGGAATACTTTTGAAAATTTTTTAAAACAATCTGTAGGTAAGATTCGGAGCTACGTTTTTGTTAAATTTAAGGTTGCTCTAAACCCTACCAACAAAATGTTTTTGAACATTGTTCGATAGTTATGTTTTGTCCATTGGACAAAAATATATGAAAAACAAAAACTCTCACGGTCTAGTTCTTAAGTTATTAGCTTCAAACGGTAAAAATATGTGTCTCTAACCTCAAATGACGTGCCATGCTCATATGGCGTCACGGTGACTATACTTTGTTCATTGATAAAACCTTTACAAAGTTGTACTAAAATTTAAAGTGTTTGGTGTAGCTGAAATAAAATGTCAAGGACGGGAATATCTAAACCATTTTGAGCCACGGTGAACAAATGGTTGTTAGCTGGATACTATTTCCATATTTCGGTCATTAGTGAAGTGTTTTTTGCAAGACAGTTGCTCTCAATGTGTAACTACCCATCCTGGTACAAAGGTACCAGCGTTCGAGCTGTTGGTGCAATCGGGAAATTGCACTAAAGATGACTCACCCTGCAGGTGTAACAATACTTCAGTTGCATAATAAAGTTAGTAGTTCATCAGTAGTATTTCTTATTGGTACGACATAAAAACTTCGGAACGGAAATAATTTTAAGAAACCAAGATTTCGGAATGTAGGATAAAGGAAACACTCTATAAGATACATGGGTCCATAGTTGTTGTGGTCAAGACTTTCAAGGGACGAAAAGAACAGTTATAGCCTACATTCCTTCATCTCAACCATAAGGAGAAGACACATAGAATGTTTACTTGATGATAACTGTCAGAACTGTCACGTATGGTAATTATCTTGACCTGATTTTAATATTTACTTTTTAATATTTTAATATTTACTTATTAACATTTAAATATTTAGTTATTTACTTTCACATTTATAATTTCTTTATGTTGTGTCCCCAATTACCAGTAATGCCAAAAAACCCCCTCTCCCCAGACACTTGTAATAAAGAATTTGTTGTTGTTAACAATCTTTAGTTTCGAAACAAGAACGTAACCGATCCGGCAATCATATTAAGAGGTCGTCTCACTAAGACCGTTCCACTCGATTTTGGACTCCAAAATAGTTTTCCTTCTTATTTCTGTCACAGGTATTACTATCTATCCTATCTATCCTTACTACTAAAATTTCGTTGCTATTGTAACCTTTGTTCCTACGAAACCAGCAAAAAATCAAACTTTGCTCATATCAGGCCCGTAGCTAGGATTTTGCTTAGGGGGGGGGGGGGGGGGGGGGGGGAGGGAGAATATTGTAGTTTTTCTCCGATTTTGAACAAGGGAGCAAGCAAATGACAGTAAGAACTGATAAAAATTGACTGGATGTGTACACATTTTGGGGGTTTTATCGGCGCGAAGTATTTTTAACGAACGTTTAATATCCTGGGTTAGAACTCGTGAAAAATGGCCGCTTCATCACTTCTTGACACTGGTAATCGATAAATGCTCCACAGTAGAGAGAAACAAACTTTCTGATCATTTCAACTGCATTTTAGTAGTAAGGATAGATAGTACTACCTGTGATAGAAATATGAAGGGAAACTATTTTGGAGTCCAAAATCGAGTGGAACGGTCTTAGTGAGACGGCCTCTTAAGTGGGTGAAATTTCTCTTTCCCTGCACTGTGCGAGCACGTGCTAACTAATTATAAAAATGTTTAAACAAGCAAGCAACCGTGGACGATGATCCTACTGGTATACGTTGGATCAATAATGATCTGATCGGTTTAAAATAGAAAAATGAAAACTATAAAAAAGCAGAGACCGATACAACATAGAAAGGTTTCACAAATTAGTACACAAATTTAAAACCTTTCTACATTGTATCGGTCTCTGCTTTTTTATAGTCTTCACGTGCTAACAACCGATTTTATGTAGAAATCAAGACATGCCAATGATCTATGATAACTTATTTACTCACAAACTTGTTTATACCCACCTGCCACTTCAGCATGCCATACTTTTTCATTGGTTCGCCGTCATAAACATCCGTATCGTCTGATATCAAGGGATTTTCCGCGTAAAGACCCCAGCCTTCCAAAAAGGCTGTGTAGTATGTTTTGGAATCTAACCAACCAATAAGACCTCCACAAGGGTCCCTAAAACGTTCCCTGAATCCTTGAATCTGAAGTGATAGGAAATAAAAATATACAACTAATCCTACCTTTTTCGCTCGCTTTGGGTTAGGTTAACAGTATACACTTAAGCTAAAATACCTAAAATCCTAAATCATACGACATTTTGCTCGCTTCAGGTTGCTTTAGCTCCATAAATTAGATTTTCGTGAGTAAAGCACATTAAGAAGTAAATTGACCTGTTTCCTTAATGTCTGGTCCCGAGGGAAACAGTTAGTTTTGTTTTCCCGAGAGTCTCGAGGGAAAACAAAACTAACTAGTTTCCCGAGGGACCAGACATTAAGTGCTTTGTTATACATCCAAAGAATGAACAAATTAAGGAAACGAACGAAAAAAAATTGCGATAACAACAGCACGCCTGAGCACGACTTTATTTCTTCTATAAAATACTGCAAATGTAAAACCACATCGTAAACTACGGACAAAAGAAAGCAAAGAACCGACTTACTTTCCAAGCATTTTCGAAATCCTTCTGCTCTAAAAGTTTTTTTGACTTCGTTTTTCAAATAAAAAGTAGAAAGCGCCGGTTTTAGCCACAAACTGTTCCACTGTGTTTCACGAACTTTCGAAGAACTATTAGACAAATTTCCTGGAATCGCCAAGAGTGAGCTTCAAAACATCACGCCACAATCACGGCACCGGTCTTGGTCACGTTTTGATCACGTGCTTTTTCTGGCAATCGATCACGTTCAGGTCAATGTATCCCGATCGGGATACATTTGATGAAAATGTATCCCGATTAGGATACATTTAAATTTATGCAAGGCCACGTGATTATGAATCAGCCAATGAGAATCGTCTTTAGAGCAAGAGAAACTGCGGATGTATAACAATTAGAGTTACTTGATACTGCCGGAAACAGGACAGTATACCAGGCTTCTGATTGGTTAATAGCAACTGTGAACTAGGGTACGGCAAAAAATTAAAATACATTAGAGTGTGACAGGTTCAAGATAATTTGGTTTTATGGAACATCAGCCGTCAAAACCACTATGCCATAAAGCTGCGATCCTTCAAGCTTTTTTCAGCACAACTTTGGCTTCAGTTAATTTTTTTTCGCCAATCACCGTTTGACAGTTGTGATTCACAGCCAACACGAAGATAAATTTTAAATGTATAAAAATACCTGAATATGGTGTCCCGGTCGAGCCTCATGGGCATTTACATTCCACTCAGAAAACTTGGGCCCCAGCCTGTCCAGGAAGAACGGAATGTTGTAATGTGCCGGCGTAAGACACATTGGATCACTTCCGTCGTAACTCCGTGTACCGCTGGACGGGTTCAGATCAGGCCGCAGTGCAACTGGACAATTGGGTGTCGAGTGTTTATCTCCCGCAAAATGGAACATGCCAGTTACTTTGGGATACAGCATACTCATCACCTGAAAAAGTGAATGAAAGCACAAAAAGACATCACCATTATGCACGCGTGATATGCACGGTGTGGATGATCGCTTATTTTCACCAACCTCTGCTACCATAGTTGTAGAATTCCCAATCAATAAAATAAATTAGATCGGTTATTGAGGATACCATGCCGTAAAACTTTAAACTAGGCAGATGTTATATTTGGCTCAAACCTTACCATTCTGGACTCTTTGAACCAACTTTGTAAAGCCTTCCATCTCTGTGGACAAAATTTCTTTGCCCCATCTACACTGCTGCATCGTTCATGTGCTCCTTCGTCAGACTCGTTCATAGGGAAGGCTTTATCGTTGAAGAAGTTGTCCGACGAGTTTAGCATCTTCTTAAACTCTTCGATGGCTTCAGTTTCGTTGTCGTTTCCAGTGAGGCTTTTCGCTGCTGCTATGGCCTATGAATATGATCATATGAAAAGTGTTTATATTGATGAACTAAAAGTGCATAATTATTCGAAAATTAGAGTCTGCAGAGGATAAGCCACATACAGTTATTGGTAAAGGCTTGCAAATCTTAAAATTTCGTAGAAACAGTGTTAGCAGTTCTGCCCGGCCCTTTAGTCCAGTTTGTATGATGTCCAGTTTCTATTTGAAACAAAATTGACTTTAAATATCGTTAGATAGAAACAATAATCTTGTCGTTCTTACCAGTGGATAAAACATAGTCAGCTGCTCTTTGCCCAAATTGTGTACATCCATTGGCGTCATGTCATTAGTTGTGAAATATTGCAATATCATGGCGTATGCTTTTGAACCGTTCAGCTTGTCACCAGTAGATAACTCTGTGTTCGTTGGCCAAGATGTGTTCTCTTTACCATCAAACCATACATGAGCCAATGGAAGAGAAGCTAACCCGCTTGAAACACTACTTGGAACGCAATAGCGGTAATGCTCGTACTGTAAATACCTAGGAACAAGTTAATGTAAAAAGTGATTATTGTATAGACGAACGGCCGGATCAATTTCTTTTAGAAGTGTATCAGCTCTCGAAAGCTTGTAATTCTACTGGTCCACTAGTGTACCAGTTGCTATTGTGTTGGTGCTAGAACAGCGAGCCATTCATGCAAGTGAGACCTGCTACCACCTCGTACGTTTTTTGTCAAGGTCAGTTGGAAATATGCAGTAACTTCCAACCATGCTCATCTTGGGAACAAATTAAATGTTCAACGACAAACGTACTCAGCAAAATAACAAACCACATTTGTGGGCTAACCTGGAACTTGAACAACCTTGAATTACTGTAAAAATATCTTGATTGCCACAAAATCACAAACTCAGCGGGGTATCAATTTACTAAGATAGAAAAATACAAAGTGCTGGATAGGGAAGATTGAGACGGGTTATACAATGAACTTATTAAAAAATCTAGTAAGATAATTTTCAAGATGCGTCCAGTAACGAAGTTTCTTAACAAATAAGGAAATAAAAAAAGGTGTGCCTTAAACTTCCGCTTTAGCTCTAAGGATTTACCCAGATTTACCTCAGCAGTTGGTTCATGGGTTTTCCCATATATTCCACGAGGTAATCCTTTAAAGACTGCTTTACAGTTTTATTGTGAGCTTCCTTCCACTTTTTTTTCATGTCGTCAGTAATGTTAGAATAGTAGTCATCATCGAGAGCAACTTTGACGTAGCCCTCGTCCAATACACCTGAAATTTAGGAATATAAAGATTAATGTAGCGAGGTGTAAAAAAACAAATGCATTGGATTGTACGCCCTGATCTACAGATACGAGGCTTTTTCAACGCCAACAAATCACTTTCCGGCCGTTTACCTTCAGGCCATCTAGTGTTATGAACCAAAGTAGAACATTCTACAAGGATAGATGATAGATGTTGGTGATCATGATTAACCAAAAATACTCTTTTTCAGTTAATTCCTCTTTCGAATTCGGAGACTCTTCAAACATGAAAGGCTCATCCATACTAGTCCCTCTGCAAATGTTTGTGTCAACTTGAGCACATAGCAAGAAGTTAGGGGGGAGGGTGGATGGCACTAGCCCTCAAACCTTTATCATCAGACCCGACACACAAAATTGAAACAAGAGAAGTAAATAAATTGAAATAATAGCTTGACCAGAAACATTACTTAGGCCCATCACAGTCACAAGGCTACAATGACTTCATCTAATGTGATCCAGTTTGGCAGGAGTGCTTGTCACGTGACTAGCCCAGGCCTAAACTGCCACCCTAACCCTAAATCTAACCCTAACCCCAAAAACTCCTCCCTAACCCTAACCCATAAGCCTTTGACTTGCAACCCTAATCCAGACACTATTATGGGTTAAGCATAACCCTAGCTTTCACTCCGTGGCGTCGGAAGTCCTGGTCACGTGACCCCCTATTGTTCTCTTTAAAAGCTCCGAAAACCTGAGCTGTGCAGCAAGACAGGAGTTACCTGTTTAGTTCATTGGCATTTGCTTTGTCTTTTAAAACTCGGTAAAAATTACATTCACAGATTTTGTCGATTTGTATACCGGCTCGTTCAACTAAAGGAGCGCAGCGGTTCGGGTATAGCAAATATTGTTGAGCAACTTTGAAGGGCATAACTGTGACACGAAACACGCGTTTGCACATACATACATACATACATACATACATTGTCGCCTCTGATTTGTCGTGTTGACGATTCTCTTTGCAGAATCCTTTTACCATAATCATATAAGGCAACAAATTCGACTTGGTCCTGACTTGGTCCAGCGGCTCCACCTTAATGGTGACTGATGTCATTGTTTGAAGCCATATATGGATCAGTAGATTCAGGACGTGGTTTCGACCACACGAGACCTCCTCTTTCAGTAATTATAAACGTGCGCTTACTGTATGAAAGCCAGGACAACATATCCGGTGACGTCTCGCTTTTTCTTATCTGAGTTTAATCAGCATTTGTTGAAAGACGTGTTTTGAAGTGTGCAAGAACTATTAAAATTGACAGATTCACCCTATTGAATACGCAGACCTATATTCACTTGCTAATTAAACTGATTTCAACAAATCTGTCAATCACCATAAGTGTCATGAAATGGTCTTAAATAATAGGATTACGATGCAACAAAGCTGTGTGAAAAGTAAATGAAGTATTTTTAACTCAAAAAGTGGCGTTGTCTTTTACAGCCTTACCTTTTAATTAATACACTATATAGAAAAATAAAAAAAAAAGTTTATATTTACGTTGTGGGCTTTTTCAGTCCGTCGGTGTCACTTTCAGAAGAAAATACCAAAAGATAAACAAAGCAACGAAGTTATTTTTGTTTTTACAGTTTATTTTTCAATTTGTTGACTGAGTGTGAAGTTTGGCCATCTCTGTGTTTTTAAACGAGTTATTTTACGCCTTTTACTTGCATAGCATACATGTGTAGACACATATACGTTGTCTGCTTGCCTAATCAAGTGCTACTTAGCAACTGCCTGTAAACCACTAGATGGGCAGTTAAATCGATGAGCTAGGTCACAGAAATTTTAGGTATTCAAACCAAATGAAACTGTTACATAATATCGCTGAGATTCCTTTTTAGTAGTTAATTATATTACCATAGTTTTTAAGAAAAACGACAATTTTTTTAAGATTACAAGACATGTTTTGACAGAGCTTCTGTCATCTTCAGTTGAATGGTTTACAAAGCATGGAAAGTTGAATAATAAGTAGACGAAAATGCTAATTAAGACAAATAGTAACAACAGAACGTGAAAATGCGTCAATTAAAAGGATAATTTTAGATTAACATGGTGTAATTGTTGATTGAGGCAAGGTTGTTCTTTTTGAATATGGATAGCCTCCTTTATCTTGAGTTGAAAGCTGGTGGTGGCGTGATCTAAGATATGAAAACAGTCTATTGTACATAAGGCGCGACAACGTTCCGAATTCTGAAGATGTTTGAAGATATGAGAGGCCTTATCTACGGCTAAGCGCTCACGTACGCGTGTGAAAAAATGTCGGGTGGTTTCGCCGACATAACAGGCATTACAGCCCGCACAAGTAAACTTATAAACCACACGCGAATGAAGCCCGCCGGGGATAGGGTCTTTCACACCAAAAAAGTTGCCGATCTTAAAGGAAAAAAAACTAATTTGATGTCTAAGTCATTACAATAGCGCTTGATTAAGTGTCGAATCTTTTTTTGAGTGACAACAGAAAAATGGCCTATGTACTGCAGCTTAAAGTAAAATGTGGGCGAAGTGGTAGGGAGGGAGACTCGGGGACAATGATTGCAACAACCTTGCCTCAATCAACAATTACACCATGTTAATCTAAAATTATCCTTTTAATTGACGCATTTTCACGTTCTGTTGTTACTATTTGTCTTAATTAGCATTTTCGTCTACTTATTATTCAACTTTCCATGCTTTGTAAACCATTCAACTGAAGATGACAGAAGCTCTGTCGAAACATGTCTTGTAATCTTAAAAAAATTGTCGTTTTTCTTAAAATCTTAACGTGTCTGCTGTCATCAATTACCATAGTTACACGTCAGTTTAAACTCGAGCCATTTTGAAGACGATCATGTAAGTCTTACAAAACAAAGTGTTAAACTGTAACACTAACAGTATGTTGAAATTACTGTTTCGTAATAAAAAAAACCAGATATCACATTTTTCCCATGCATTACTGTCGTCTATCAATGAAAGAGAACTAACCTGTTTCATTCTTTAAAGCGATGTTTAGATATTTCCTTTTAAGAGCATTTCGTCCAGATACACAAGCCTCTTGACTGTAAACCATCCCGTGGAGTTTTCCCATTTTCAGGTTTTCCATGTATGTCAAAATTCCCTCCTTGTGAACCTTCAACTTGGTTTCTATCAGTGTCACGTCTTCCAAGTTTCCAGGCTTTAGACTTTCCAGCATCCCTTGCAAATACTTACCAACCTCGGAGATGGGTTGTTTGCTGTAATAGAACGTCGGTCCCATCATCCAGTCTCCAGCATAAAAATTCATATCAAAAGGTTGTCCGAACATCGTTTTCAAATAATGCTTCAGCTGTGATAAGGCTTTTCTTTCCCGTGGTTTCAGTTTGTTAGAGTCCACTTTCACTTCGTTCACATCCTTGAACAGATTTCGTGCCGTGTCTGTGACGTCTTTGATGTAGTCAGGTGTCGGGTTGTAAGCGCTGTACTTCTTCTTAATGTCTTCACGTGTCGCATCGGGATCTTCTGGTAACCTAAAGGGGAGCTTCTCGTAGTAAGTCTTTTTCACGCGGGAAAGAATGCCGTCTAGATCGATTCGTTTTGCCTCTTCGGAGTACTCACAAAACGATGACGAAGTTTGCATTTCCGTGCTACCAGGACCGCTGTTTTCTTGTCCTTCACATTCCTCTTTCTTGCTAGCAAGAGCTATCAGCACGATTCCCACGATCAAGATTATAACTGCAATTACGATGACGACGATCAGCAAAATCTTACTCTTGGAAAAGGCTGACTTATTTCCCTTGAAGGTTGGGGCGTCCTCGTTCATCATTTGAGTCGTCTCCCCAGTCATGACCTGTTTTCGATAATTGATACGCTCAAGTAAGTCAGGAGGGCTTATTATTAATGCTACTGTATAAATGCCTTGTATTTTCACGAAGGTTTTATTTCGTTTTAAATTTTCGCGCACCGTTTAGATTTGCTTGTTAGAATGATCTCATAAATATGTATCTGAGATATGTTATGACGTCAAAAAAAGTTCCCGGATGTTTTTCGTTCCTCGAAGTGAAAACGTGGCGTGTTTGATGTTTTGCCATTGATCTAGGCTGCAAAACAGTCGTTTTTCTCTAAAATCATAGACTACGAGCAGCCCCTATTTTTTCGCAGTCCGTCGAGCGTAAAGCGAAAAAAAAAATGACCGCGCGAAAATTGGGGACGAGGCGAGCGGAAGCGAAGCGCGAGACTCATTTTTTTTCGCGCTTGGCTTCCGATCGCCTCGTCTGGCTTTGGTAGATTGTGTCCGAAAAAAAAGCATATTATGCTTTTAGCAGTGCTCAAATTTTTTTAGAAATTATGCCAAATTATGCTACTTTCTGAAAATTATGCTCTCTGTCACCGAAATTATGCTACTTAGATTTTAAGGAAAATAAAGATCACTAGTAGCTTTAAACTCTGTCAATTTTGACTTTAATGAACATAATTGCATTCTCTTATTGCGAAAAAAACAAACAAACAAAAAACAAACAAGAAGAAAAAAACAGTTAAGTGCCGCTTTCTACAAAAGTCGACTAAAATCGACTTTCGGCGGCACAAGTCGAAAAATCGATTTCGCTCATATTTTGCACAAAGATAGGTCCTAGTGAGAAACTAAACGGACTGCAGTTAGTTTGTCCTGATACAGCTTCCTTTCGTAGCAATATGCAAAAAAATCGATTTCGCCCCGTTTCGGCTCAAAATCCACTTCCGGTTAGACTGAATTTTGTGAAAATTTGATCGTCTCGCGCATTGTACTACAGCTGTTTATGAATCTTCCAATGATATTTATAATTTTTTCAGGTCTTCATTGTATGACTGAGTGAAAAATAAAACAAATCGGGGGAGCCCGAAACGAGCCAAAACTGACAGACTAAATTTGCAAATGTGTCGCAAGCGAAATTATGCTGTAAAACATTGCCATTTTTTTCTATGGGCGATAACTTTAAATATCGTAAAAATACTTTCTGTGGATAAACTATACACCCATCTGCTATAATATCAAAAAAAATCTCTGGGGAGATGGTTTTCAGTGGCCTGCTTTGGCCTGTGTTTATCACTAATTTTGCCGAAAATCTGTTGTTTGAGTGTAAACAATTGCGTGACACGGCTGGTCACAATTCCTGAGGGTTTTCAAGTTTGGAGTGAGAGTCGGCAATAATATTGGAAAACGAATAGATATCACCCTCTTATTGTAGATACTTTTACTTCTTTAATAATTTATAACGCATTTGGATCTATCTTTTAGGTGATTCTTTTCCCGCGGCTTGCTAAGTGCTGTTTACTTTTCTTCAGCTGAAAGTTGAATTAGATAAGGGACCGATCGTTTATTACGTCCCAATTTTCCAGGATGAAAAGACGATTTACGAGGAGATTTCCCGAGGAAAATCGTCAGAAGAAAACTCTCTCGCTCGCTTTCCTCGCGTGTTTCATTCAACTCAAAAAGTGAACACCGCGCCACAAATTTTTCCGCCTCCTCAGACTATCACTTCGTTTACATCAAAATGAAATGTCCAGTTGATTTATACTAAAGAAGAATTTAATAAAACAATTATTCCATTCGCCCTTGTTGGATACGAGTGGTTATAGCCAACTCGGCGCTTCGCGCCTCGTTGGCTATTTACCACCTCGTATCCAACGCGGGCTCATGGAATAATTGTGAATTAATAATTAATTACTATTAAGAAGTTAGCGAGTGATACTGGGGTGCTCTGCTTGATGAGCTTGTTTTATACTATTTTTCATACGACGATAAACCACTCATCTTGACTCATACAAATGGCCGATTTAGTCGATTGACAACTAACCTATTCTCAGTGGTTTCCCACACTAAAATTAGTAACAAATTGTTTTAGGGTGGATTTCACTGTCTGTAATAACGATATGAAATAGTAATGATCTGTTTAGCGAATTCATAGTGCTAGGCGTCGGCAAAAAAAAACAAAAAAAAAAAAAAAACAAAAAAAAAACAATGACGAAAGGTCGGATAGTCCAGCACACGATTAATAAAAATATTATATGACATCGAAAATTTGTTTGCGCTTCAGTTATACTTGGTACACATGTAAAAAAAAATCCCCACTTTCACTTCATTCGTTGCATGATCATTCTAGGGATATTTTTTGGTCTAGTGTCATTTCTGTTCTAGTACTGTACGTTCGCTAGATAAGCACATTACATTTGTGGACATCAACGGCAATCACTGGTGAATCTAGTGGAGAGGAAGAGGACCAGTTCTTCCCTTTTGTTTTAAAAAAAACATCGGAATTTTCTTGTCATGAAATCGGTGCCAGCTACATTCCGCCCAAACCCCCCCCCCCCCCCCCCCCTTTTCTTCGCCGCTCCTTTTCTCTGGTCCTTTTGATCCGGCTGTCCACAGATAGCGGTTTCAGTTGCGTAAGGGCAATTTTCTCTATGCGAAACGTCCCTGCAAATTCTTAGCCAATTTTCGGAAGATGGCGAACTTTTGTACTGAGTGGGACGGGGTGCGATGAAGCCAGCAGGACTGTGGAATGTCAGAGGTCGAGGGGGGTGGGGCGTGGAGTCAACCTCGTTCCCAGGGCTTTTCCCTAACGAGGTTGGCGTGGAGTGACTTGCGGGGTGGAGTTTCAAAATATTTCAACAACGAACATGTATGTAGGAAAAAGCACATACGAATCCTATTTAGGCAATACGTAATACTGATCTCGATCAAATGCTAATAAAATGGATTTCTCAATTCTCTGGGTGGAGAACGAACAACTGCTTTGCAGATTTTCACTTAGCCTGTTCCAGGCTCTCGGTAGTTTGGGGCAAGCGAGGAAAAAAAGGGGAAGGACTGTCTCGGTAGTTGGGGGCGAGTGAAAAAAGCGGGCGAGCGAGGAAAAAAATGGGGGAGAATCTCGGTAGCTGGGGGCGAGCAAAAAAAGCAGGCGAGCGAGGAAAAGAATGGGGGAAAATCTCGGTAGTTGGGGGCGAGCGAAAAAAGCGGGCGAGCGAGGAAAAAAGGGGGGACTCTCTCGGTAGTTGGGGCGAGCGAAAAAAGCGGGCGAGTGAGGAAAAAAGGGGGGAGACTGTCTCGGTAGTTGGGGCGAGCGAAAAAAGCGGGCGCGAATCTGAAGAACCAATATGCCATAATTCTTACCTAGTGCTAGAAAGTTACACGTACTCCTACGCTGGGCGTGACACAGTGTGACCAGATCGAGTGACTTGTGCTGTGTTATATTTTTAGTGCATTTAAAAAAGTCGCCAAAGAAATTAGATTCGAGGCTGGTACAACTTTTACGTTAAATTCTGGCGTAAATCATGTTCTGCTTTCAATTGATCCGTCAACCATAAATTCATGTGTTTAATTTTCAGTTACACTGTTCATGTCGAATTGAAAAAGAATTAAACCAACATTTTTAGTGTTAGATTTTCCTTCTATATAGGACTAGAATAAAATGAGTGAGAACAAATTTGCATAAAAACACAGGCATCAGATCCGACGAGATCGGCAAAAACATTACACAATGTATAATTTAATCATTACCCGAGTTCCCTTCAGATCACGTAAAGAAATAACCAAACAATACCGACCCGTGATTACGTCTATCAGTGAATCTGAGAATGCTGAACCTTTCCTTTATAAGACCTGGTTTTGTGAATGATGGTGAGAACTTCAGGATGGTGAGAACTTCAATAAATTTAACTGAATTAATTACCGTCTGACATTTTGTGATCAAAGTTTGTAAAGATCACGCAACGTTTCCAAAACGGGTGAACAGAGAAAATCTCACATTGCTCTTACTTCTTCAAAGAGTTCACCAACTGGCCCATATATTTGTGTGATTTTTTTGGCTGAATTCTTACAAGAACGTCAAACCTACTTTTAAAAAGAATTATTTTATTCGTGGTTTAGCAGCCGTGTCACGCAATTGTTTACACTTCAAACAACAGATTTTCGGCAAAATTAGTGATAAACACAGGCCAAAGCGGGCCACTGAAAACCATCTCCCCAGAGATGTTTTTTGATATTATAGCAGATGGGTGTATAGTTTATCCATAGAAAGTATTTTTACGATATTTAAAGTTATCGCCCATAGAAAAAAATGGCAATGTTTTACAGCATAATTTCGCTTGCGACACATTTGCAAATTTAGTCTGTCAGTTTTGGCTCGTTTCGGGCTCAAAACTAATCTCGATTTGTTTTATTTTTCACTCAGTCATACAATGAAGACCTGAAAAAATTATAAATATCATTGTAAGATTCATAAACAGCTGTAGTACAATGCGCGAGACGATCAAATTTTCACAAAATTCAGTCTAACCGGAAGTGGATTTTGAGCCGAAACGGGGCGAAATCGTTTTTTTGGCATATTGCTACGAAAGGAAGCTGTATCAGGACAAACTAACTGCAGTCCGTTTAGTTTCTCACTAGGACCTATCTTTGTGCAAAATATGAGCGAAATCGATTTTTCGACTTAGGCCGCTGTTTGGTCGCAATTTGTACAAAGGCACACTTAAAACAGTCAAACCCCTGGATGTGGCTGTTTTGAATAGAAACAACGCTGTGTAAATGACAGGCAGCCTGTCAAGGTCTTTCAAAAAAAAAAAAAAAAAAAAAAAAAAAACTAAATGACTGGCAGTCCAATTGTTTATTTAAATTCTTGTAAATGAAAAGAAGAACTAAGCCGATGCAAACTATGACATGTCGATCAAGAAATGCTAAGCGATTCATCCTGGCATTTATCACGAATAAAACCTTTGGTTTGCATAGAATAAGTGAGTTGTACCACTTCAATTTAAAAACTATCTATGAGGGTGCAAAATGGGCTTTTGCAATCCCGCATCCCGCCACCCTATTTGGCCCATATCCCGCCATCCCATCCCACCTAACGGAGAGTTTTCATCCCGATCCCGCCTGCTAACGTTTCAATTCATCAAAGACTTTTTTCCATGAAGCCCATAAGTATAAGTTTCCTCTGTCCGTTATATGCAAAAGGGAAGTGCTAGACAGTTCATTCGAAGTGATTAGCTTAGTAGCAATTGAAATCAAATTACTCTCCTAAGCTTAGGCTAGACCAACTATGTGAAGGACTCCAAGCTGCTTCATATTATAAATCGTGTTATTGAGCTACGGCTATGGCTGTGGCCAAGGGAAAATACATACAGCTGCCATATTATATTCACGCGTACGAAAAGAGCGTTAGGGAGGCTTTGCATTATAAATATATATTGTAATTATCCTAGTAAGAACGGGCATCAACTAACATACTACATTGTGATTAGCAAAGTATAAGCATATAAGACAAATTAGCTCAGATGCCATTCCAGCCGAGCAAGATGCAAACCCACCTTTGAAAAACCGCAGAAGATGAACGCCAGCACAGGTATCTGTTGTTTTACACAACCCTCGAAGTATAAAGAATGTGTTTGGGGAGAACGGTTTATTTTAAAAATGAAAATAGTCGAATTTGTTGATGTCGAGAAACTCCTGCTCTTGTGTAGGTAGTTTGGTCACATGTTCTTGACGTCACATCGCTTTTTAATCTTCCGACAAAAGAAACTAGTTTTATCGGCTTTTTAGAAATTCAAGAGAAACTCCTGCTCTGTGCACTTAAGTCAGTCACGTTTGTTTTTAATTTGTGTACACGTAGGTTGTTTATTTTAAAAATGAAAATAGTCGAATTTGTTGATGTCGAGAAACTCCTGCTCTTGTGTAGGTAGTTTGGTCACATGTTCTTGACGTCACATCGCTTTTTAATCTTCCGACAAAAGAAACTAGTTTTATCGGCTTTTTAGAAATTCAAGAGAAACTCCTGCTCTGTGCACTTAAGTCAGTCACGTTTGTTTTTAATTTGTGTACACGTAGGTTGGTCACATGTACTTGACATGTGTACTAAGTTAGTCACATCGCTTTTTAATCAGTGTCAACAAATTAAACTAGTTTTATTTGCTTTTCCAAAATGCACGAGAAACTCCTGCGCTGTGTACTAAGTTTAGAGTTACGTTGTTTTTAATTGGTAGAGAAATTAATTAACTTTTTATTTTGGTAGAAACACAATAGTCACTCACCGAAAGAAAGTTTATCTATCAACAAAGATCGTGTTAACCGAGGTCGGGTTTACTTGCTGTTTTTGACGTGTTTGATACTTCATCCCGCCTTAAATTTCAGATCATCCCACATCCCGCCTATAAAAAAGTTATACATCCCGGTCCGCCAAAACAATTTCATCCCGTATCCCACCACTAAAATTTCTCATTTCCCGCATCCCGCCTTGATTTCAAGCCCCATCTCGCTTCCCGCCAAACCTATTTTGGACCTTCATATATATATGTATCTATATCAAATCCTTTCTTTCTTGAGTAGAATGTATTTCGTAAAGCGCTCAACCCATTTAAATGAGGAGCATTGACAATAACTTCACAAGAGATCAGGCTTCAGGAGTAATCATCGCTTTATTGCGACAGTTCTGTTTCGTATGGACCAAAATTATGAGGACCACACTCATCCAGCAACTTCAATGACTGGTTTTCAAGTTGGAAAGCTGACAGTTAAATGCGAAAATTTGAATGGTTGCTATAACGAATGCGTTACATTCAAGGTTATTTGAAACTAATCGAATAGTTGCTAGGTAACATCCTTGAACAGATTTCGTGCCGTGTCTGTGACGTCTTTGATGTAGTCAGGTGTCGGGTTGTAAGCGCTGTACTTCTTCTTAATGTCTTCACGTGTCGCGTCGGGATCATCTGGTAACCTAAAGGGTAGCTTCTCGTAGTAAGTCCTTTTCACGCGGGAAAGAATGCCGTCCAGATCGATCCGTTTTGCCTCTTCGGAGTACTCACAAAAAGATGACGAAGTTTGCTCGCCCTTGCTTCCATGATCTTTGTTCTCTTGTGGTTCACAATCCTTGTTTTTGCTAGCAAGAGCTATCAGCACAATTCCCACGATGAAAATTATAACTGCAGTTACAGCGACAACGCTCAGCAAAATTTTACTCTTGGAAAAGGCTGACTTATTCCCTTTGAAGGTTGGGGTGTCCTCGTTCATCATTTGAGTCGTCTCCCCACTCATGACCTGTATGGGGATATTGATAAGCTCAAGTTAGTCAGGAGGGCTTATATATTTGTTATGCCATATAAAAGTCTATAAAGGGCAGGGATAAAAATCGGACCGGAACAACTCGGATCGCTGATTTGAATAGAATGTTTTTCATATCAGCGATCCGAGTTGATCCGGTCAGACTTTTGTCCCTGCCTGTCTATAAATGCAGGTTATATTTTCCTTAAAAATTTTCGCCCGTCGTTTAAGGTTTGTTAATTGATTAAACCCAATAAGGTATTAATCCACAGAAAAGAAATGTCTAAAATGATTGCTCGCTTGACATAATCCAGGCGATAGATTTTATCGAAGTTTATGTATTTCAGTCACCATGCCAGATTGCGTGTGCTGTGTCACGCACCAAGAAAAAAGTGTGCTGTGTCACGTGCAAAGAGCACGACACTGCCAGTGATCGCAAGCTCAGTCAAGCTCAGGTTCCAAATGCAATTCGTTTTTTCTTAGGTTCGGTGCTTTGCAATAACATTTAATTTCATTTCAGTCTCCAATCGATTCATATGGCACAACAACTAATTATCAAAGTGATTCCATAAATTATACTCCGAGTAGATATTTAGCCTGCGTTGAAGAAGAACTAAGGCCCGCACGCTTGTAGATATTCTGATCAAGCTCTGGAACAGCCGAGCTGGCGACTGAGTTCTTTCAATTTCAATTTACTCGGCTGTCGGCATTTTATCCGAATCAACGGCAGCTTGGATTCGAACTCGGCCCAAAGTGGATGTGTTAATATTCAGTTACCCTGCTTGCAAAACTGCATTAATAATGTCGGGGGTGGAAGCGGAATTATTGGACTTTCATGATTCATGATTCCTGTCTTGTTTTACCTCAATGATTCGTGATTCATTTAAAAATTTCATTCGATATTCATGATTCATTTGTCATTGTTTTCATCCAGTTTTGAAAATCACTTCACTTTGTGTAACATACCTAATCACGGTCAAGTTGATAGGTAGGGGATGAAGATTTGAATCGCGTTTTCAGTGTTTTCCTGTAGGGGGGTCTGGGGGCATACTCCCCCAGAAAATTTTGAAAATCAGACGCTCGGAAATGCTGTTTTCGGCCATTTCTGTGATATAACTGTTAAGAAGTTTCGTAGTTTGCATTCTATATTCACACACCTCCAATATCGATGGAAGCATATTCATTTGTTATTCATGATTCTTTTACCCATCTCTCGTTATTCATGATTCCCAAGTTTTAAACACGAAGATTCATGATTCCTACCAATTTTACAGCTATGATTCATGATTCATGATTCCGCTTCCACCCCCAAAATAATGCGAGATGCATCGAGTCGCACTATTACATGAAATAGCACTGACATCATCAAGAGCAAGATTGACTTGACTTACTTAGATCTTGGTACACAGAACTCTCAGGTGAAGATTTAGATCCGTTTATATTTAAGGCTCAGGCACTGTCTTGTTGTCAAAACTTACCACTGCGTCGGTGAATGCGATTTGCCACAAGGTTGAGCTCGTCACGAAAGATTGCACGATGGGCCACAGGCAGTAAGTAATTAATAACTAATTCAAAATACAAAACAATCAAAAGGTGCCCCTGTAGGTTCGTAGCACAATAGCTGTCAGATTTGTAAGCAGATAAAAACAACATTGATGCGTAATCAGCAAACCACCTTTGGCATGCAGTTGGATTCGACCGTTGGACAGCTGTTTAGGGAGTTGAGCGGTACTTTGTAACTGAACAATTGTTTTGCAGTTTATAAGCCCCACTTCCCTCCGGTTATAGCTCCATCCACCCGGAAACAAAAACATACATCCGGATATAAGTCCACCTCTGCTGGATGACGGTACCGAACAGGGCTAATGTTGTTTTTTTATCTAAACCCTATCCAGACGGGGGGGAGGGCAGGGAAGGCGGAAATTACCCGCGCTGACTTTAAACGCTTATAACTTTTTCAAGATTCAACCAAACACTGCCAAACTTTGCGAGGTTATTTAAAATTTATCTGGGAATAATTTGATAGGATTGGTTCTTGTGTCGGGTACTTGAAGTTACCATGGTAACGGCATTTTGACAGACATGTTTCCTCAAATTTGCCATTTTGTGTTTCTTTTAATGCAAATTAACTTGAATGCAATTACTTTTAACTTTTTTAGTTTTTTTGCATCTTTTTATTGATTTTGAGTACTTTTAAGTAATTTTGGGCAGTTTCTTGCCTTTTTTTAAAAAAAATAAAAAATTAAATCCAAGATGGCGGATTCAGGATGGCGGCTGTTTTTTACGTCATGATGCAATTGTCGAGTGATGTGACGTCATCACCCCACGTGACGTATATCAAAAGATAGACTTTTGGGTATACTATATATCCTCTAAGTTTCATCATGATTGCTTGAAATATTCTGGAAGTTATGAGGGGAAGGGGGAGGGCGGAATCACCCCCTCCCCCCCCCCCCCCCCCCCGGGCTGAAAAGATTTTAAAAAAGCCCGGTCTGAATAGAGTTAAAAACGTATTTGAATCAACACTGCCGTGGCAAGCTTCGAAACAATTTTTATTCCGCTTTTAAGCCCCCCCCCCCCCCCGGATATAAGCCCTCCGCTTATAAGCCCACCTAAAACCCCTTACGAAGTTGTATAAACCCCAGACTTATAAGCGGAATTTTTTGACGGGGCCATACGTACGCAATTTTGTCTGTCGTGTAAACGGTCTTTAATTAGTGTTTTTTTCATGGAAACGTTCTCTAGGGTTCTCCTCTTCTTTTCCTTTGCTTTTTAACTCTTTTTAACTCCACATTTTATGCTGATAAAGAAACACTTGATAGTTTCACTGAAGAATAGAAACGAAGCTGTATTATTATAAAGTTTCAGTTTTATTTAAACGGTCAGTTTTGTGTGCTTCCATCTCTTCGTCTTCGTCTTCGTTTTCGTATCTCGTACCAAGGCTCCGCCAGTTGACGGCCCACAATGGTTCTGGAAACGAGAATGATTGCCTCATTTTCACTGTCTCGTCACCAGATCCTACGCGATTAAAATGCTTCCAAATAAAGATTTAACAACAAAACGTGAAAATGCGTGAATTAAAAGGATAATTTTAGATTAACATGGTGTAATTGTTGATTGAGGCAAGGTTGTTCTTTTTGAATATGGATAGCCTCCTTTATCTTGAGTTGAAAGCTGGTAGTGGCGTGATCCTTTTAATTCACGCATTTTCACGTTCTGTTGTTACTATTTGTCTTAATTAGCATTTTCGTCTACTTATTATTCAACTTTCCATGCTTTGTAAACCATTCAACTGAAGATGACAGAAGCTCTGTCGAAACATGTCTTGTAAACTTAAAAAATTGGTCGTTTTTCTTAAAATCTTTACGTGTCTGCTGACATCAAGAGCTTCCAAATAAATATATTTGTTATGTGATCACTCTGAAGCGCAGCAGCAACAAAATAATTTGTTTACTTATAAGCATAAGGAACACAAACCTAGACGTACGAGGAGAGGTCTGCCCTTTATTGATCAGACATAATACAAACAGTGTTTTTACTTAAGTTCTCACACATCATAATCAAAATGCTTGAGTAAAGTTTTGCATGACCAGAAAGCTGTCACGGCTAACAGCTACTATAATAGGATTATGTAGCGTGCAAACTATTGCTGATTTCAGATAATTCCTCCAACTTTAAGTATTCCCCTTGGTATAAAAAGGAAAAAAATTACGGAAAAAAAGGCTCGATAAGACCCTCAAAACATGGTTGCTATAGAAACTTTCAGTTTCGCGAATACGACTAGACGCAGCCTACTCGACTCCAGGGATATATGAGGAGAAGCTACCAAACAAACACTTTCAAAGTTACGTAAGTTCGAAAACACACACACACAAACACACCATTCTAAAAGCTAAAAGTGAGAATTTTCACACATCATGTCCCTTTTCCTTGAACTTCACAACCTAAGGACATGAAACTTATCTTGTCCTAAGCATAATGTCTGTTTGCTTCAAAGTACAGCTGTTTTCCAGACTTCTTATCGTCATGTTTGGCCGGCGCTCTTTTGGGAGGATTCAGAATATACGAACAACCTTCTTTGTCGGGATCTTGAACGCATTCGACATACTTCTCAATGTGTTCTTGAAGGAAAGCAAGGGGAGACGATCCCTGGGACAAAACCTGAAGAATTCGAGAGAATAAAATCGATTAAGCAATAAGTGGCGACTTCATAAATCAACTTTCCATCTGTGATCATTTGTGTGAGAGTTGTAGTGTAAAGCTTTACATGAACTTATGAGATGATTACACGGTGGACACCCTACTGAGGGAGTGAATGAAGACGGCAGATATGAGATGGAATGCAATCTAAACTCACTTGGTAATGAAAATCTCTTATGTTGAAGTTTTCACCCAAAGCTTTAGTGGCATGGCCTCTAGCGTTATTGATTGCTATCCTACCAACCATATACGCTGTGGATTGTCCTGGCCAGCTCTGGTAACGGGATACCTGTCACAACAGAGGAAAAAAGGAAAAAAAAACGATAACCATCTTAAAAGTACTACCATATTAGACACAGACATTGTGTGCATGTCAGGTATCGCACATTTTAAAACGTACGGTGGCACACAGTGGGTAGGTAGTGGAAAGTGTATCTAAATGTCAACTGATCAGGTCAAATGAGGACATTTTTTTGTTACTATTTGGGTCGCACATCAGTTGCTACTCGATATGATGCGTGTGAACTGTGTAGACTGGCATAATCATAACGCATAATCAATCAATATCTACCGCGTCGTTACTTAGTTCATGAAGATGTTTTCATACCTCTTTCTGAGTGAAGTCAGAATCATCCCATGCTTTATCAGCAAAAAGTTTGATAGCTTCGTCTCTTTTCATTCCAGTATAGTGCAGCCCTGTGTCGACAATCAACCTTACTGCACGCCAGATCTGAGAAGAAAAGAAGAGCCACCTTAAATTTTTGGAAATAGTTTAGTCAGAATTAGACAAGACCGTTTTTGGTGTTCTGTCGCAGCTATTGAAATAATGTTTAGCAACATCTTTTAGTACAAGTTTACCAATGAACAAATTGATGTCCTGGTGACATCCAAATTTGTTGCCATGACAACGTCCTTTGAGTTCAAAAATACCCCATGATTTACCTTTTTGCGACTAGCACTCTATCTAAGAACAAAAGGAATATTTTTGAAAATTTTTAAAACAATTTGTAGGTAAGATTCGGAGCTACGTTTTTGAGCATTTTTCGATAGTTATGTTTTGGAAAACAAAACCTCTCACGGTCTAGTTCTTAAGTTATTAGCTTCAAACTGTAGAAATAGGTGTTTCTAACCCCATATGACGTGCTATGCTCATATGGCGTCACGGTGACTAAACTTTGTTCATTGATAAAACCTTTACAAAGTTGTACTAAAATTTAAAGTGTTTGGTGTAGCTGCAATAAAATGTCAAGGACGGGAATATCTAAACCATTTTGAGCCACGGTGACCAAATGGTTGTTCGCCGGATACCATATCCATATTTCGGTCATTCGTGGTGTTTTTTGGCAAGACAGTTGCTCTCAATGTGTAACTACCCATCCTGGTATAAAGGTACCAGTGATCGAGCTGCTGGTGCAATCGGGAAATTGCACTAAAGGTGACTCACCCTGTAGGTGTAATCATACTCCAGTTGCGTAATAAAGTTGGTACTTGGTAAGTAGTATTTGTTATTGGTACAACATAAAAACTTCGGAACGGAAATAATTTTAAGATACCAAGATTTCGGATCCATACTGGGTCCATAGTTGTTGTGGTCAAGACTTTCAAGGGAAGAAAAGAACAGTAATAGCCTACATTCCTTCATCTCAACCATAAGGAGAAGACACATAGAATGTTTACTTGATGATAACTGTCAGAACTGTCACGTATGCTATTTATCTTGACCTGATTTTAATATTTACTTATTAATATTTTAATATTTACTTATTAGCATTTGAATATTTAATTATTTACTTTCACATTTATAATTTCTTTATGTTGTGTCCCCAATTACCAGTAATGCCAAATACTCCCCAGACACTTTTAATAAAATAATTTGTTGTTGTTGTTAACAAACTTTAGTTTCGAAACAAGAACGTAACCGATCCGGCAATCATATTTAGTGGGTGAAATTTCTCTTTCTCTGCACTGTGCGGACACGTGCTAACAACCGATTCCATCTAGAAATCAAGACATGCCAATGATCTTTGATAACTTATTTACTCATAACTTGTTTACCCACCTGCCACTTCAGCATGCCGTACTTTTTCATTGGCGCGCCGTCATAAGCATCAGTATCGTCTGATACCAAGGGATTTTCCGCGTAAAGACCCCAGCCTTCCAAAAAGGCTGTGTAGTATGTTTTGGAATCTAACCAACCAATTAGACCTCCACAAGTGTCCCTAAAATGTTCCCTGAATCCTTGAATCTGAAATGATAGGAGATAAAATTTTACAACTAATCCTACCTTTTTCGCTCGCTTTGGGTTAGGTTAACAGTTAGCGTTACTTGATACTGCCGGAAACAGGACAGTATACCAGGCTTCTGATTGGTTAATAGCAACTGTGAACTTGGGTACGGCAAAAAAATTATTATACATTAGAGTGTGACAGGTTCAAGATAATCTGGTTTTATGGAACATCAGCCGTCAAAACCACCATGCCATAAAGCTGCAATCCTTCAAGCTTTCTTCAGCACAACTTTGGCTTCAGTTAATTTTTTTTCGCCAATCACCGTTTGACAGTTGTGATTCACAGCCAACACGAAGATAAATTTTAAATGTATAAAAATACCTGAATATGGTGTCCCGGTCGAGCCTCATGGGCATTTACACTCCACTCAGAAAACTTGGGCCCCAGCCTGTCCAGGAAGAACGGAATGTTGTAATGTGCCGGCGTAAGACACATTGGATCACTTCCGTCGTAACTCTGTATACCGCTGGACGGGTTCAGATCAGGCCGCAATGCAACTGGACAGTTGGGCGTTGAGTGTTTATCTCCCGCAAAATGGAACATGCCAGTTATTTTGGGATACAGCATACTCATCACCTGAAAAAGTGAATGAAAGCACAAAAAGACATCACTATTATGCACGCGTGATATGCACGGTGTGGATGATTCCTTATTTTCACCAACCTGTGCTACCATAGTTGCTGAATCTCCAATCAATAAAATAAATTGGATCGGTTATTTAGGATACCATGCCGTAAAACTTTAAACTAGGCAGATGTTATATTTGGCTCACACCTACCATTCTGGACTCTTTGAACCAACTTTGTAAAGCCTCCCATCTCTGTGGACAAAACTTCTTTGCCCCATCTACACTGCTGCATCGTTCATGTGCTTCTTCATCAGACTCGTTCATAGGGAAGGCTTTATCGTTGAAGAAGTTGTCCGACGAGTTTAGCATCTTCTTAAACTCTTCGATGGCTTCAGTTTCGTTGTCGTTTCCAGTGACGCTTTTCGCTGCTTCTTTGGCCTGTGAATATGATCATATAAAAAGTGTTTATATTGACGAACTAAAAGTGCATAATTATTCGAAAATTAGAGTCTGCAGAGGACAAGCCACATATTGGTAAAAGCTTGCAAATCTTAAGATTTCGTAGAAACAGTGTTAGCAGTCCGGCTCTTTAGCCCAGTTTGCATGATGTCCAGTTTCCATTTGAAACAAAATTGATTTAAATATCGTTAGATAGAAACAATAATCTTGTCGTTCTTACCAGTGGATAAAGCATAGTCAGCTGCTCTTTGCCCAAATTGTGTACATCCATTGGCGTCATGTCATTAGTTGTGAAATATTGCAATATCATGGCGTATGCTTTTGAACCGTTCAGCTTGTCGCCAGTAGATAACTCTGTGTTCGTTGGCCAAGATGTGTTCTCTTTACCATCAAACCATACATGAGCCAATGGAAGAGAAGCTAACCCGCTTGAAACACTACTTGGAACGCAATAGCGGTAATGCTCGTACTGTAAATACCTAGGAACAAGTTAATGTAAAAAGTGATTATTGTATAGACGAACGGCCGGATCAATTTCTTTTAGAAGTGCATCAGCTCTCGAAGGCTTATAATTCTACTGGCGTACCAGTTGCCGCGTGTATTGTTTTGCTGCTAGAACAGCGAGCCATTCATGCAAGTGAGACCTTCGAGAGCTGCTACCACCTCGTACGTTTTTTGTCAAGGTCAGTTGCAAATATACAGTAACTTCCAACCATTCTTATCTTAGGAACAAATTAAATGTTCAACGACAAACGTACTCAGCAAAATAACAAACCACATTTGTGGGCTAACCTGGAACTTGAACAACCTTGAATTAGTGTAAAAAATATCTTGATTGTCACAAAATCACAAACTCAGCGGGGTATCAATTTACTAAGATAGAAAACTACAAAGTGCTGGATAGGGAAGATTGAGACGGGTTATACAATGAACTAATTAAAAAATCTAGTAAGATAATTTTCAAGATGCGTCCAGTAACGAAGTTTCTTAATAAAAGAGGAAGTAAAAAAAAAGGGTGTGACTTACACTTTCCCCTTAGTTCTAAGGAATCAGAATTACCTCAGCAGTTGGTTCATGGGTTTTCCCATATATTCCACAAGGTAATCACTTAAAGACTGCTTTACAGTTTTACCATCGTGATCTTCCTTCCACTTGTTGTTCATGTCGCCTGTAATGTTAGAATAGTAGTCATCATCGAGAGCAACTTTGACGTAGCCCTCGTCCAAGACACCTGAAATTAAGGAATAGAAAGATTAATGTAGCGAGGTGTAAAAAGCAAATGGACTGGATGGTCTGGATGGCACGCGTGATCTACAGTTACGAGGATGTTCAACGTCAACAAACCACTTCCCGGCCGTTAAGCTGAGGTCATCTAGTGTTATGAACCAAGTAAGAACATTCTACAAGGATGGATGATAGATGTTGGTGATCATGATTAAAAGTTCCGGCGACCTCAACTGTGCAGCAAGGCAGGATTTACCGGCTTAGTTCATTGGCATTTGGTGTGTCGCTACCTCGGTAAAAATTACATTTAAATTTACATTTACATTTAAATGTAGTATTGTAAGTAGTGTAGTATTGCAAAATATAAAAAAAATTGCATTTACAGATTTCTGGCGATTCGTAGATCGGCTCGTTCAACTAAAGGAGCGCAGCGGTTCGGGTATAACAAATATTTTCGAGCAACTTTGAACGGCATAACTGTGACACAAAACACGAGTTTGTCGCTTCTGATTTGCCGTGCTGAATCCTTTTGCCATAATCAAGTAAGCCAAAAAATTCGACTTGGTCCTGACTTGGTCCAACGGGCTCCATCTTAATGATGACTGATTTCATCGTTTGAAGCCATATGGATCAGTTGATTTAGGACTTGCTTTCGACCACACGAGACCTCCTCTTTCAGTAAAAAAGTCTCTGAATAAAAGTCAGAACAACAAGTGATTGTCCGGTGACGTCTATACAGCTTTTTCTTATCTGATTTTGTTGTTTTTTGTTGAAAGACGTGTTTTAAAGTGTACAATAACTATTAAAATTGACAGATACACACTATTAAATAGGCAAACCTATATTCACATGCTACTTTAACTGATTTGAACATATCTGGCCCAATCACCAAAAGTGTCATCATAGGATTACGATGCAACAAAGCTATGTGAAAAGTAAACGAGGCATTTTTAACTCAAAAAGTGGCGCTGTCTTTTTCAGTCTCACCTTTTAATTAATACACTGTATAGAAAAAGGTTGATATTTACGTTGTGGGCTTTTTCAGTCCGTCGGTGTCACTTTCAGAAGAAAATATATGTGACCAAAAGATAAACAAAGCAACGAAGCTATTTTTCTTTTTACAGTTTATTTTTCAATTTGTTGACTGAGTGTGAAGTTTGGCAATCTCTGTGTTTTTAAACGAGTTATTTTACGCTTTTCACTCACGTTGTCTGCTTGCCTAATCAAGTGCTACTTAGCAACGGTCTGTAAACCACTAGATGGGCAGTTAAATCGATGAGCTAGGTCACAGAAATTTTAGGTATTCAAACCAAATGAAACTGTTACATAATATAGCTGAGATTCCTTTTTAGTAGTTAATTATATTACCATGCACATCAGTTTAAACTCCAGCTGTTTTGAAGACGATTACGTAAGTCTTACAAAACAACGTGACCTTGTCCCCATCAAAGTGTTAAACTGTAAACACTAACAATATGTTGAATTTGCTACTTCGTCAGCCTAGTCCCTAGGCGTTCTCCTCCTCTCTCGGGCGAGCGCGAGTTCCACGTAAGGGCCTGGGAACGGGTTGGCGTGCCGGCCGGAGAACGCCTAGTGAATAATGGCAAATCTACCCCCGAATTTCACGTTTTTACCCCCGTTTTCAATTCGATATTTTGGGGTTCTGACGACAAGCATTGGGAAATGAAAAGCATTTATGAGAAGTTCTATCATCGGTCTAAAGATCCGTTTAACAGGGATGGATTATCTTGTGTTCTTTAACAAGAATTTAGTTCGAAAAGTGAAGACCCGTGAGACTGTTCAAGTGGCTGAATGGCGCGAATCTGTATTGGTTACCACTTTTGAATGTAAGAAAATGGTATGAATTGTTTATACAATTCCTGTTCTAAAGTCAAGGTATAAACGTCCCTACTTGTGCCATAGATTTTCCGAATTTAAACAGACATGTTTTGGTGGCTTCGAAGAGGGTGACACGTACAAGAAGTGATGTGACTCTGTAAATTTTCCTCCACAATTGGTAAGGTTACCAGCAGTGCTTAAAGTGCTTTATAATGAAACGTAGCCGATAAAAATGGATGTTTTGATGGCAGAATTCTCTTCTGATAGTTTTCCAAGATACCGCAGACGCTTAAAGATTTATAATATCTTAAAAAGGAAAGCAGCAGGCTAACCCTATTTATTCGAGTTCACTTTACTCAAAAATTATAGATATGTTCAGCCCCCAAACAGTATGGTAAATGATTTATGGGGAAGTTCATTCAAGAGGATTTTGAGGTAGAACATGAATTTCCAAATCATCTGGTTACCTTATAATCTGAGATTAAATAAAAGTCTGAACATTTGACTTGTATTTATTGTTTACATATATAAAGTTGACCACTAGAAAATTTGCAAATAATATAGGTGACTGCATGATAAAGACTGCTTTACACTGAAAGAACAGTTCCAAGGTTAATCCTAAGAGCAGATATACTCAGGGATTTGCTCATCGTTTTGGTGGGTGGAAATTAGAATGCCAAAAATTGCTCATTGAGGGAACCAGGATAAAATGGGGGTGGGGAGAGTGAAAATTATTCAAAAATTTACCTAAAACATTTGGTAGGGAAAAGAGCTAAAATAATTGGCAGCAAAACAAGTGGAGTCACTGAGCTCAATTGTGCCATGTCAATGATGAGAGAATAACTTGAAATAAGAGAAGTGACTTGTAAAATATATTGTAATACAAAAACTTAAAATGTAAAGAAATAAAAATATTGCATTGGTTCTTAGCTCGACTGGACGCCCTTTGCTCCACGAGGAGCCTGATGGAATAAAGAAAGATTGGTTCTTAGCTCGATGCCCTTTGTTCCACAAGGAGCCTGATGGAATAAAGAAAGATTGGTTCTTAGCTCACAAGCACATATCCCCGGCAAGATCCAGACTTCAAGACCATTTTGAAGTTAATAAACTGTACAGGACTGGGCAAAGGTTTTTCTTGTATCATAATTCTTGATCTGTTTGCATCTCATTTCCCCTGCTAAATTATGTTGGTTGGTCTGAAGAGCTCCACAAGGTTCATTAGTTTAAGCCGGTTTTAACATTTCAATAATCAATCGTATGGCTATTTATGTTTATCTATGAACCTGCTTCAAAAGGTCAGGTAAAAAATAGGTATGACTTCTTGGCTTTATTTCAAAAATACTAGTAGAAAATAGGACATGATTTGACAGTCTGATGCAATCATGAGATTACTAATGATTAACTATGGAATTCTCACAATCTCCCTCTAGTGACCCCACTGGACTGTTGAAGTACAAATTCAATTAGCCTGCATGCAGCCATCAACTATTTCCTTGAGTGAAAACAAAAGAAATAGGATGTGTCTACACACAAGCTAAAATGCCATTTGCTGTCTCATACCAATAATAAAATTGTTATAATACTATTATATAAATAATACTGCTCAGTATTATTTTCTACTCCTCATTTAGTAACGAAGAGTTTGTTAGGTGCACCAGAAATCTATTTCACCGGAAGTTGTAAGCTAAGTGTGCAGATTGATTTGCATCGTTGACATTTGACGGTTGTGAAATAAAAAGATAAAAAAAAAACCTACATATAGTTAATTTGCACTGTTTCTTTTGATTTAATGCTTTTTACGCCAACTGATCCCAGTATCAGTTCACTGAAGAGTTTATAGCAAACAAAACAGCCCCAGGAGAAGTGGTGCTTAAATTACTGGTATCTCTGAAAAATATATATGCAGGACCATGAAAAACCACAACCCTAAAAACAACAAGAGGAACTAAAAGAAGCACAAACAAGACTGGAAAAGCTTAAGGATCTAGTTCATGACATTTTAACAACTTTGGATCACTGTGAATAAACATAAACATTAAAATACACCAATAAAATTTATTTGATCATGTACACGCTATAGCTTATGCAACACAAGATCAGCTTTTGAATCAAGCCTTTTTTGACGTAATGCCAGCACTTTGCTGGATGAAAGCTCGAAACGATCAAATGCATTTCAGGACTAGTTTAATATAGCACTGACCTTACAGAGAAATCAAACATTTAATTTGAAACAGGCCGTCCTACCTTGAGTTCGCACATGTTTGTTTTAGGTTCACTAACTTAAGACGAGTCTAAAAAGCGAAGACTAATCGTGAAAGCGATACTGGCCAACTTGCAGTCGCGGTAGTATAGGCAAACAGTAGGCTTATAACTTGTCAGATCAACACACCAGGATATCATCCTTCGCTCAGATGCGAAAGTAGGAAAAAGAACGTATCAAGAAGCGCGTAGATGAGACTGTTTTTGCCACAAAACCCGGTCACGTTTGTTCATTTAGGTTCTTCTAAAGAAAACAGAGCAAATTCGCAGATTTTAACAGCGTATTTAACAAGCATTGGTCGCCTTGCCTTTAACCGCTTCCAGCGAGATGTACACACTGATGTACACCACGTCTTATCTTCAGTTGAACCAGTTGTTGTGCAATGAAATCAATAGTAAAATAATTGAACGAAGAATCGGTAAAATGAAATGGTCTTACACGCTTGTAAATATGCGAGCAATAGTCTTGTAACTCCGTCTAGTCAGAATAATTAGCGAAATTTGTCAGAGTTTGACTGATGTCACGGGCCGCCATCTTGGATTTGCCATTATTCACTAGGCGTTCCCGCTCAGTGTCATTCGGTGACGTCATGAAATTTCGCGCCAAATCGATAAGCGGGAAGGGAACGCCTGGGTACTAGGCTGCTACTTCGTAATTTAATAAAAAATAGATGTCACATTATCCCCAGACCTTACTGATGTCTATCAATAAAGAGAACTAACCTGTTTCATTCTTTAAACCGATGTTTAGATATTTCCTTTTAAGAGCATTTCGTCCAGATACACAAGCCTCTTGACTGTAAACCATCCCGTGGAGTTTTCCCATTTTCAAGTTTTCCATGTATGTCAAAATTCCCTGTTTGTGAACCTTCAACTTGGTTTCTATCAGTTTCACGTCTTCCAAGTTTCCAGGCTTTAGACTTTCCAGCATCCCTTGCAAATACTTACCAACCTCGCAGATGGGTTGTTTGCTGCAATAGAAGGTCGGTCCCATCATCCAGTCTCCAGCATAAAAATTCATATCAAAAGGTTGTCCGAACATCGTTTTCAAATAATGCTTCAGTTGTGATAAGGCTTTTCTTTCCCGTGGTTTCAGTTTGTCAGAGTCCACTTTTACTTCGTTCACATCCTTGAACAGATTTCGTGCCGTGTCTGTGACGTCTTTGATGTAGTCAGGTGTCGGGTTGTAAGCGCTGTACTTCTTCTTAATGTCTTCACGTGTTGCATCGGGATCACTTGGTAACTGAAAGGGTAGCTTCTCGTAGTAAGTCTTTTTCACGCGGGAAAGAATGCCGTCCAGATCGATTCGTTCTGCCTCTTCGGAGTACTCACAAAACGATGACGAAGTTTGCTTTTCCGTGCTACCAGGACCGCTGTTTTCTTGTCCTTCACATTCCTCTTTCTTGCTAGCAAGAGCTATCAGCACGATTCCCACGATCAAGATTATAACTGCAATTACGGCGACGATGATCAGCAAAATCTTACTCTTGGAAAAGGCTGACTTATTCCCCTTGAAGGTTGGGGCGCCCTCGTTCATCATTTGAGTCGTCTCCCCAGTCATGACCTGTTTTCGATAATTGATACGCTCAAGTAAGTCAGGAGGGCTTATTATTAATGCTACTGTATAAATGCCTTGTGTTTTCAAGCAGGTTTTATTTCGTTTTAAATTTCCGCGCACCGTTTAGGTTTTCTTGTTAGAATGATCTCATAAATATGTATCTGAGATATGTTATGACGTCAAAAAAAGTTCCCGGATATTTTTCGTTCCTCGAAGTGAAAACGTGGCGTGTTTGATGTTTTGCCATTGACCTAGGCTGCAAAACAGTCGTTTTTCTCTAAAATCATAGACTACGAGCAGCCCCTATTTTTTCGCAGTCCGAAAAAACATTTTGTTCGCGCTTCACTTCTAAGCTTTGGTAGAATGTGTCCGAAAAAAAGCATATTAAAAAACAGTTAAAACAGTCAAACCCCTGGATGCGGCTGTTTTGAATAGAAACGACGCTGTGTAAATGACAGGCAACCTGTCAAGGTCTTTCAAAAAAAAAAACTAAATGACCGGCAGTCCAATTGTTTTTTTTGAAATTCTTGTAAATGAAAACAAGAACTAAGCCAATGCAAACTATGACATGTCGATCAAGAAATGCTAAGCGATTCATCCTGGCATTTATCACGAATAAAACCTTTGGTTTGCATAGGATAAGTGAGTTGTACCACTTCAATTTAAAAAAATTATATATATGTATATATATCAAATTCTTTCCTTCTTGAGTAGAATGTATTTCGTAGAGCGCTCAACCCATTTAAATGAGGAGCATTGACAATAACTTCACAAGAGATCAGGCTTCAGGAGTAATCATCGTTTTATTACGACAGTTCTGTTTCGTATGAACCTAAATTATGAGGACCACAATTTAAAGTCCAGAATATTTCTTTTCGTACAAAACTGTCATAATAACAAAACGAAAAGCTCGCCTATTTAAATTGGTTTTAAAGAGTGAAAGAAAAAACCCCGAATAAAATTGATGTTTAAAAAAGGTCGTTAAGGGCATGTTTTATGTATATAATGGAAAAGTAACGTTGTGCATGATACTCCCTGTATATATTTTAATTTACACGCGATTAAAACAAATACAAAACAGAATTTTGCATTTAAAATAAGATTCTCTATATTGCGGACATTGTACAAGAATAATAAGCAGATTAAGCATAACAATGGCGAAGCTCTCTCATTAACCTCGTTCAATGTCTGCAGGTTGGATTGCCGCGGCAATCCTTTGTACATTGAACGCGAAATCATGTCTTTGTAATGGAATCATTCCTGTGTTGTAATATATACAAGGAATGCATGTCCTATTCACGTCCAAAAACCCCGCCTCCACCAATACCTATAAGAGGAGTGCGCTGCTGCTGCTGGTGCAAAGCTACGGGAGAAGGAAAAATATATGCAGTTTCAATAACTATTTGGATCAAAGTTAATTGAATGAATTGCTCACATCAACAAAAGAAGCGATTATCGGATTACTATTATCAACAAAGTATTTTCTTATATGTAATTTCTTGTTTACACTATTAGAATGTTAAACAAGACATGTTTCTCACATTAGGATTTCGTCCCCTACCTTTTCTAGTTTTTTGTTGTTGTTAAATGATAATTTCAAACGCACGATGATGGTACTTCAGTTATAGAAAGTAGTTGTGGTAAGAGGGAATTGTGCAATACGTAATTCTGTCAAAGGAGCTAGCTTTTAAATAAAATAAGTTGTGAAAGAGTTCTGAAAGAAGGTAGTTGTTTTTTTTTTTTCTCTTTTTCGAAACAGAATGCAATTCTTTAAAATAGATTAATGTATCGCATAGGTTAAATGCAGACGTGATATTCCATCTTTAATGAGAAAGCTTCGCCATTGTTATGGTTAATCTGCTTATTATTCTTGTACAATGTCCGCAATATACAGAATCTTATTTTAAATGCATAATTCTGTTTTGTACTGGTTTTAATCGCGTGTATATTAAAATATATACAGGGAGTATCATGCACAACGTTACTTTTCAATTATATACATAATACATGCCCTTAATGACCTTTTTTAAACATCAATTTTATTCGTTGGTCTAACTTATTCCATGGAATATCAGATATTAGTGAAATGTTTGATAAGTTTTATCACAAAGTCACTACTGTTGTAAATAGCCATATACCTTTAAGGCCACTCTCTCGGAGAGAATCTAAATTTCGTACAAAACCCTGGATTACTTTGGCATTAAGGGCATCCATTAAAAATAAAAATAAATTATATAAACATTACCTGAAAACAAGAACATGTTATAGTCTCACCAAATTTAAGTGTTATAGAAATAAACTAAATCACCTACTTAAATTAAGTAAAACCAATTATTATAAAGAATACTTTATGATCAATAAGGGAAGGACAAAAGAAATTTGGAAAGGAATAAAGCAACTCATATGTCTCAAGTCCAAGGGTTTAAACTCACCTAAGAAGTTAATAATTGATGGGCATGAGATTAAAAATGACAAAGCCATTGCTGAGGAATTGAACAAATTCTTCTCCAATGTTGGAAAGAACTTGGCATCAACCATTCCAAAGCCAAATCTACCCCATAATTATTATTTAGATAAACCTCAGGCCTCTAGCTTTTTCTTATCACCAGTAAGTCTAACTGAAATAGAGAATATAATTATGTCCTTAAATTTAACCAAGGCATGTGGTCCACTTAGCATTCCAGCATCTATTCTCAAGATCTTAAAAAGTGTTTTGGCAATACCTCTTCAATTGCTTTTTAATTACTCATTTTATTCTGGTACAGTTCCTGATCAATCTAAAGTTGCTAGAGTAGTCCCAATTCACAAGAAAGGATCCACCTGTGTAGTATCCAACTATTTCTTTGCTATCCATATTTAATAAATTAATTGAAAAATTAATGTATAATAGAATTATTTCCTTTCTTGATAAATTTTCAATTCTACACAACAATCAGTTTGGTTTTAGGTCACAGCATTCAACTACCCAAGCTCTTCTTCTTTTGACTGATAAGATTCAAAGATCAATTAATAAAGGCATGTACTGTAGTGGTATATTCCTAGATCTATGTAAAGCATTTGATACAGTCAACCATAAAATTTTATTAACTAAACTGGAGTATTATGGCATACGAGGGGTTTCAAATGATTGGTTTGCATCTTATTTGAGTAACAGAAGACAGTTTGTCTCTCTGTCTGGTATTGATTCTGATTACCAAACTATAACTTGTGGTGTCCCACAGGGGTCAGTCCTTAGACCACTTTTATTTCTTTTATATATAAATGATATGCCTAAATGCTCCAATATTTTAGAATTTCACCTCTTTGCTGATGATACAAACCTATTTCTGAATAATTCTAACATTCTAAATCTAGAAACAGACTTAAATATTGAATTGGAAAAGGTGAGCTAGTGGTTATATGCTAACAAATTATCCTTGAACATTGATAACACTGATTGTATTTCATTCTCCACAAAGACGAATAATGCACAATATGAACCTTAGAATTTCCAATACTTCTATTAAATCCGACACTCGTGTCAAATATTTGGGACTTATTTTAGATTCAAATCTGAATTGGAAAGCATATATACATGGAGTAAGTAAAAAAATTTCAAGAGGTATTGGAGTTCTATCCAAACTTAGATATTATGTAAAGAAAAATATATTGAAACAACTTTACTATTCACTTATCTATCCCTACTTAACATATGGCTTATTACTCTGGGGCAATACCTATTGTTCTTCGATCAAACCTTTAATAACTCTTCAGAAGAGAGCCATGCGTATAATAACTTTTTCAAAACCAGATGAACACTCAGAGTCTCTCTTTAAAGAGCTAGAGATTCTAAAATTAGGTGACCTTGTTAGCTTGCATAATGCACTTTTTTTGTATCAGTATCATAAGAACCTTCTTCCGTCTTCCTTTGACAACTTTTTTCCATCTGTTTCATCAATTCACCAGTACAAAACCAGGCTTGCGTCCAGATCAACTTATTTTATTTTTTTCTTGGCTTGTGAGCGGGCGGAATTCTCCAAATCCTGCAATCTGATTGGTTCCGGGAGCGGGCGGAAATTTTCGATCTTGCCCGCTCACGGAGCGATTCCGCCCGGCTAGCTCGCGGTGTTTTCATTTCGCGGCGAGACGAACGAACCCATGAAAGTTTTGCTCTCCAAAATTAACGTTGTTGTTCACCAGCCGTTTTAAATATGAAAGGAAAAGTAAGCAGTGGAATTAAAGGCCTTGAAGTTCACCAAAAGGCGAGTATTCATTCTCTTTATTAAAAAAATCAAATTGTTCAAGTTTTATGGCGGTAGTTTGTCGATCGTTGTTTGTGCATTCGCACTGATTCTTCACGCCAAGTTGCGCTTACCTGCAAGTCGCCGGCTTACATTTCTCAAAAGCTAATTAGTAACGGAATAAAAGGCCTTGAAGTTCTCCAATAGGCGGGTATTCTTTGTATTTATTGGCAAAACAAGTTATAGTTTTCTAGCCGTAGTTTTTCGATCGTTGTTGTGCATTCGCACTGATTTTCACGACGTAATGCGGTTTACTGCAAGTCACTGGTTTACAGACTCGATTTATCCTTTCAAACGCTTTGTCTTTCTGCCACTTTTCCCCAAAACCGAATACTGCTTATCTCCATTCAAGAAAATGAAATGTTTTGATAAAAAACGGTCAAATAAATTCTTGCAAAATTGTGCCGGGTGTAGGCGACCAAACGGCTACACATTCAGTTCAGCTTCATTCAATTTCACTTTCGTGACTTTTATGCTCTCTTTTGCTGCTACATTGTGCTTCTGTTTTATTATTAAAGTTACTTTTCTCTTTTTTTATGATGACCTTTTCCGTGAGTACTGTTCACTTTAGCAGATTTGTTTGGCGGTAAACAAATCATTCTTCACTCTTGCCGTAGCTTAGCGATCGATTCAACGTTGGATGCGCGCCTATATAAATACAATTACATTTTGCAAGACGATCTTTTCAGTTTTTTTTTAACCGAGTTAGAAAAAAATAAATAAGTTATTTACCGGCTTTGGGTCGGTCCGTATCGTGAAAAACTGTGACCTCGGCCTTGAAAATGCTGCCCTCGGCCTGCGGCCTCGGGCAGCATTTTCAAGACCTCGGTCACAGTTTTTCACGATACGGACCTCCCAGCCGGTAAATAACATATATATATTAACTCTGTCAAAACAAACTATGGTAAATTCAACATTCGCTTTGCTGCTGTAAAAGTTTGGAATGACTTGGATGAAAACATCAAATACCTCTCAAAATGTTCAAAAATGAAGTTAAACTTAACATCTTACAGAAATACTGCCAACATTAATGAGTGTTCATCTGGCACCTAGTAGTTACTTAATATTCAATACTTATTTTCTTTATTTAGCTTTTATATATTTTGCTTTATAATGTTTATGTTAGCTATTAACGTTTTCCATTAACCGTTTTATTTATTTATTTATTTATTTTTGCTTTATTGCCAACCACCGTCTTAGTTTTAATCTAATTTAACTTCGCTCAGCTCGATAAGCTTTTTAGTTTTTCTGAGTGTTGTTACCAATATCCTGTTTTATTTTTTTTTTGAAGCATTGTATGAAGTCTTTTTTTGGTAATAAAGTTGTTGTTGTTGTCGTTTTTTTTCTTTCATTCTTTAAAACCAATTTAAATAGGCGAGCTTTTCGTTTTATTATTATGACAGTTTTGTACGAAAAGAAATATTCTGGACTTTTCGAACAAGTGTCTCTTTTACTGTTTGAAAATCTCGCGCGTAATTCTCCCGTGTGTACCACGCGCTTCAGTTTATTATCGATTTATTACCGATATTGATAAAAATTAACAAAATGGCCCGTTGGTCCTACTTTTTATCCTTTGAAAGTCCTTATTGTCCTCGGAAAGTCTCTATTGTCCCGAGAAAGTCCCTAGTGTCCCGGCAAAGTCCTTGATTTTATAAGAATTAAAAGTTCAATTGCAAAACGGGAAACATTGGTTATTAAAATGTTTAACAAAATTTGTTTTCCCGCAGTATTTTATATTCATTTTCATAGTTTGCTTTTCTTGGACAAGTGTCCTTTCCGTTTGGTCTTATTGTAAAAACCACTTCTCTGAGTGCGATTTTCATAAACGATCTTTTCATCTTGATTCTCATGTTTAATATTTACGCTAAGCCAACGCTTCTTTCCTGAACACTGTAGAGCAGGGCAAAAATACGGACTGAAAGCCGAGCGACAAAATGGCCGAACCAAACTTTATTTTATTAGTGGAATAATAAATCCCTTATTCAATGGTTTAACATATAATACGCGCGGACATTTTGCTCACTGCTCGTATTTTGCTCACAACTCGCAAAATATCTGCGCGTACTATATGTTAAACCATCGAATAAGGTGTATATATATAGCTGTTATTTTATTTCACCGCATGAAGATATTCACACTACTGTACTTGCAACACACATAAACACAATCACCAATTTCTTATTTATCTTGATATTGGCGTCGTTTAATTTTTCATTGTCAAATTGCATTACTAAATTTCGCTTCATTGAAAAAAAAAAAACGAAGCAAATTGTAGCGCTTATTTGAATATTATTTCAAAGGAACTGCCTTTTACGCCCATGTTTTCTGTTTTAGTTTACGAGCCAGTGAGCAAGTTGAATGAAAAAATTAAATTTGACTCCAATTAACATACATAGCTTTAAGTATTTTTCAACACTGACAGGCCGTTTTATCAAGTAGCGCGGAAGTTTAGTTTTCGATATAACAGATATAAAATTTCATTTCTGGGTAATGAAATATGCTTGAAATTTTCTTCATCCTAAAGGCTCATTCGAACGCCTCCTTGAAATGTTTCTGTTCTTTCACATGAATTTAATATATGCAGACATTCGAAACCACACAAATATCGACGGCAACATAGTTAATAGAGGGAAATGGTTGGGAAGCCCGGCTAACATCAAAGGAGCAAACAAAAAAGCCAAGATTGAGGTTGAAAGGTCCATGACCGTGCACATCTTTTGCTTTGCGCTCATACACTATGCATGAATTACGTAATTGCAATGTTTCTATTGGTTAGTTGTATGAACACACGTAACCACCTATTGTATTTTGTCAGGTTTTGTGCACGGTCAACCCCCAAAATAGGGAACAACAAAGAACCTTGCAAGGCTTCATAACCATTTCCCTCTATTAAAGGGACAGTTTCACGGTTCGGCGCATGTCCATATTATATATTCGCCTGTGCACGCTTTATTGCAAGGCCCGCTTTTTCATTGTTTATGAACCAGTCGGAAGCGAGTTGCCTAATTTCGCATGTAAATAGCCATGAAATCATCAACCGTGGAATAAATCCTACGGGCCAAAACTAAATTCAACGGTCCACTAAGCTTGTAAAATCCACTAAAATCTTCTCACAATTTTGGTCATCCGTCATTTTGGTACGTCTAATCATAGTATGTGATTACTGAACTACATGTGAGTGGGGTTTACTAAGCGATAACATTGATAAAGAGCGAAAAAAGTATTTTGATTTATGGACATGCGCCGAACCGTGAAACTGTCCCTTTAACTATGACGGCAAGAAGCGTATGCCCCAATGAAGCAGAACGCAGCTGCAAACTTTCAATATTTCTGTGCACATATGTAAAATCAAAGAGATCATCCTCTCTTAACACAGTGAAATGATGAGTACCTCTAGGCGGGAGGTTAAACGCTTACAATTTAACTAGCTCTGAACATAGCCACAACTGCAGTTTTGTCTTTATTTTAATAACTGAATGAATTGCTTGGCTGCCAAAGCCAATTTGCCTGTCATCCTGAATATGCGTAGAATAATCCAAAATCTATCCAAATTTTGATAAAAATAGTTTTTCATTCATAAGATATATTTTTTAAGAAAACAAGCGCTGCGAAGCGGCCTAAATTTCAGACGTCTTCTCCGGCTGGCCATAGAGAAAATATACAGAGGAACTTTACAGAGGAAAACTTTAAATAATTCGCGGAGTAAACACCTATTTTCTCTAGAAATATATTTTTTGAGAGATTATTGATGGCTTCCGCTCTCGCTAGCCGCAAAGGCCACCATTTCGTTTGCTTTCCGTCGCCCCTGTCCCTCCCACGAAACACAATCAAGGCAAGCCAAAAATCAAACGACCAAGGGCTAAAGCGAGGGCTACAGCAAGGACTATAGCGAGGACTATGTGAGAGAGGTCAGCTAACTGCTTCAATCCTTTAATTCCTTGGGCTATTCACGGGTTAGAAAGTGCAACATTTTTGCAGTTTTAGTGAAGTCGAACGAGCATCATCGCCAGTAGACTGCCAGTGATCGCTAGCTCAGGCAAAGTCGATTCGTTTTATCTTAGGTTCGGTGCTTTGCATTAACGTTTAATTTCATTTCAGTCCGTCTAATCGGTTTAAGTAGCTCGACAGAATCAGTTCGGATGATATTTTGATCAAGCTCTGGAGCAGCCGAGCTGGCAACTGAGTTCTTTCAAGTTACTCGGCAGTCGGTATTTTATCCTCATCAGTCGCAACATCCGAACTCGGGCCTAAGTGGATGTGTTTGATCCAATTTGGATTTTCATATCCATAAATATAACTCTCTTAGCTTCCTAGCAAAACTACATTAATAATGCGAGATGGTCGCTAATTGAGTCGCACTGATACATTAAATAGCACTAATATCATCAAGGACAGGATTGACTTACTTAGCTCTTGGTACAAAGAACTCTTAAGTGAAGATTTAGCTCTGTTTAAGGCTCAGGCACTGTCTTGCTGTCAAAAGCGTACCACTGCGTCGGTGAATGCGAGTTTTCACAAGGTGGAGCTCGTCACGAAAGATTGCATGATGAGCCACGATTAACTGTCCCTATATACGCCCCTCGTAATTTAAAATTCAAAATGCAAATCAAAAGGAGCCCCCAATAGCTGTCAGCTAAATAAAGTGTGTACAAACAACACTGATGCATGCGTGACCACACTTGGCATGCAGTGGGCATCGTATTGACACGGTTCGTCACTTGAACAGCTGCTTGGGGAGTTGAGTTTTATATATATATTGACTTTTACTCCTGAGAGGGCGTGCGGTTAATCATATTGAGTGTTGCCTTTACCATGCTTCATAGCCTTTGGCTTGACATACACTCGTGCACTGGAGCGTAATGTAAATTCAAGCTTTTTTATCCTGAGTTGTAATTAAAGTACACTCTTGTTTTCAAAAGAACCTTTTTTATAAGAACGTTGAGGCTGAAATGGACCAAACTCTTACGAACATGCTAAGAACATACCCCAGGCTGAGAGTCGGAGAACGTCTTTATTTTGCATTTTTGTTTTAATTTCTGGTACATGTTAAATGAGCAGCATAAATAAATACAAAACTGTGGTCTCACAGTACAATAAACTCAATGCTTAAATATTACATTATGTAGAAGATCTCAGTTTGTAGCCCAACTTAGCTTTATAATATGAAACGTAACAACGTCTTAAGAACGTTTTCAGCTTCAAATCGTAAAAAAAGAACGCTCAGCCTCAGCCCTAAAATTAGACGTTGTTATATGTATAAAAAAGTGTACTTATCAATATTTATCTGCCTCTCCAGAATTACCGTGACTGTCACAACTTCAAATAGGTTCGAATTGTGGTTGCCGTTGTAATCGGAACAGAAATATACATGCAAACATCAACTGTGTTTTTCGCTTTCATTTGTTCACCAAGTTTGTGAAAAATGGAGAAGTATGTTATATGAACATTCAGTTTATTTGAGAATTCAAGCCGGTACTTAAAAAAACATACATTTTTAAATTAATAACTGGCATCTCTCCAGCTTGACTTTTCTTCGTTAGGTCCTTAATTTCGGCCAGCAGCGGGACTCGTGCAAGAAAGAAGGAACACCGGGAGAGCGCCTTGGTGTAGCTTTATCCCCATAACCTGCTGTGAGGTTGCAACAGGCTTGTTACTAACAATACTTTACGCTCAATGCCCGTGATAAAGGCTGTCTTCGTCCATCCGAAATATTGCACCAAAATTAATCTTTTTGACCTTTTGAACTGTTTGATCCAGATCTACACCAAGATCCAGCTACAATTTGCTCATGTTTTCCTGGTTGATGGAAGTCACGAGAGTGAAGTGCTTCCCAAAAAATAGGTCACAGTTCACAAATTACGCGTAAAACAGCAAAAAGTGCGTTTTTATTTCAATCAAGTAAAAATCACAACAGTCCAACTTACATTGGATAAAAATTTTCTTATATTCTAATACGGCTATAGCATTGCAAATGATTATAGAAAGATTAACGATGTGTAATACACGTTTTTGAGAAGAATATTGACAGTGAAAATTATCGTTTAATGTTTACTCATGCAGCCAGCTTGTTAAAGAGTTGTTAAATCGTCGAGATTACAAGAACTAAAAGGGGCCGTGCATACTAAGGCCCGTTCCAAACGCCGCTCCACTCATGTACCGAACCTGAGTCAGTAAGGTTCGACCTTGGAGCGACTTTGGAGTGACGGCTGATTCAGATGGCGTATTTGTGTCGAACTTAATTCGTGGAAACAAGTCGTAAACAATAATAATGTTGATTAAACGTCTGCGTTGAGGATGATAAAAGGTTTCTGCAGTCCAAATCAGCAAACTATTACTCACGTTTCGTTATAATAATATATATTTCCGGAAAAGCAAATTCATTCCGCAAGATATATTTTATTTAAAATGGGTTTCTCTCGATAAATTAGTTTGTAAATACTAATTTACAAATCTGATCTCACAAATTGGGATAGCAGCAAAAATGAATTACCACCAAAGCAATTCTCTCATGAAGTTCCGTTTCTCTTGAGCTGAAACATATAACAGTCATAAAAGATAAACAAAATGCAAGCCCGGTGAGCGAGCTTCAGGCATGACTGGTCAGACCTGGTCACGCCACTCCACTTTAGACCAATCATGAGCGCTGTTATATCGAAAATACATTATAGTAATTCATGCATTAGGTTCGACACATGAGAAGAACGCCGTATGAATCAGCCGCCGCTCCGATGCCGCGTAGTGCGGCAGACCCTTCCGAGCTTAACGTTGTTTGCCGAACCTAATTTGCCGGACCAAACTGATACAAAAGGCCGCTGTTCTGCCGTACTTGGTTCATCAGTTAGGTTCGGCACATGAATGGAGCTTTTGGAACGGGCCTAAGGTTTATAAACGGAAGCGATCTCTGCTGCTTTTCCCTGCTTTCCACTACTTTTTAACTCATGAACAATCCAGATTTTTTACTGATAACGAAACACTTGATAGTTTCACTGGAGAATAGAAAGGAGACAGCATTATAAGGTTACTGTTTTAAGTAACTTTCCGGTCAATTTTGTGTGCTGGTGAATGGAGGTTGCTTTACGAGTGTGAGTTAGGGTTATTTTAATAACTTGAACTTATTAATTTGATGCACGGTCTCTTTTTTGTCAATTTTCGCAATCAAAAGAAGTGGATTTTATCTCGTTCTAAGCATAATGCCTGTTAGCCTCAAAGTACAACTGTTTTCCAGACTTCTTATCGTCATTTTTGGCCGTCGCTCTTTTGGGAGGATTCAGAATATACGAACAACCTTCTTTGTCGGGATCTTGAACGCATTCGACATACTTCTCAATGTGGTCTTGAAGGAAAGCAAGGGGAGACGACCCCTGGGACAAAACCTGAAGAATTCGAGAGAAGAAAATCGATTAAGCAATAAGTGGCGACTTCAAGCAGAGGGGCATTTTGTCTGCGCATGCGCCAGATAAATGAGAATTTCCGAGAATTCCAGATCCTCGGCGCCATTTCGACAATTGAGCGCGCTTCGGTGGATTTTCAGCTGGGTGATCTACGCACTTGGAAAGATTTCATGAAGAGATATGAAAGAGAATAACACGTTTACATAGAGGTCTAACACTATGGATACTCGTGGTGTTCACCGTGACTTCGGATGAGGATATTTTGACGATCAAACTGCGAACAAAACAAGAAAAATCCCCAAAACAGTGAAGTTTGACATTTAATTTACGAAAGTTCAAGATGTCCATATGAGACGAGATATGTTGCAGTTTAGTCTCAAGATGTTTAGGTTTTATGGGTTTAAATCATTGGTTGTACTGTTAAGACGATCGTCAGATACACGGCCCTATTTTAGGTAGGAAATTTGGAGTTTGATCTGAATTTGTCTCCACTTCAAAGTGAATTTGCATTTACTTTCCAACGGCCCCCAAGTTTCAAATTACTCAAGACAACATTGTCTTTCCTTTCTCTTTACAGCCGTATAGGACTCCAGGCTTTAAAAAATGTTCCAGTGTGAAAGATTTTAATCTTCTTATGAGAGCTTTTGGTGAAGTTTAATTCGGCACATTTTAGTAGTTTTTCCAAGCCGTGGATCACAGAGGACTTTGGTCTTGCAGCTCTGCAAATCTTCTGTACAAGGTATGTAATGATTTACCTTTGCCGTGATTGCAGTCTCGTTATGCCACACTTTGGCTTCAATTTATTTTTTCCTTCGTTTTAGTGGTAATTTTGTCGTTGCATTTTTTTGTTTTCAAGTGCTCAATTGAGTAAAAACTGTTGAAAATCTCTTTATTTTGACGGGCCCCCAAGTTCCGCAATACTGTCAAGACGTTCCTTACTTGTTCCTCTTTCATTCTGTCTAGTTTATTTATCCAAGAAAAATGCGTGCACCTTATTTTGTTAAGCAAAACTGTTGGCCTTCGCAGTCGTAGATGGCCATTCTGTGTATGAATTATGTAGATTTCGAACCGAATATGGCGTAAGCTTTATTTCATTGGAACGAGTAGCAAAGGGAGCTCGCTCGATTTTTATTTCTCAACGACAACGATACTAATGCTACGAAATGTTTGGAGAATGCAGTCTGGTTTATATTAGAAGAAAATGTTTTGGAACTTGCTGTTCCAAGTTTCCTCATTTTAAGCGATGAAATTTTGGAAATAGGTTTTTATGTTAATTGGCATGTATGGCAAGGTGTGTATGCCTTCAGCACCTGTTTGTTTGGTTTCAGTAATGCCCATAGGAATACATCTTGCTTTGAAATTAATTAAAATATATATTGCTCTTTTTCTTCAATAGGTGACTAAGGGGTAATATCCAGAGGAGGGATGTTGCTCCCCTATGTGAGACCTTGTGGTTGTTCTTGTGCATGGTCTTGTGGTAGATCTTGAAACTAAGTTGATGTGGTTGATTTGGATGCCTTTTTTCTCTTGAACTTATTTAATTAATGTGTAACTACTGGTTGTAATGCCTTGGTCAACTAGTGGAATATACAAATAGTTCCAAGATTGTGATGTGAGGCATAAATGTATGCCTTGAACATATTTGTACTCATTTTTGATGTGCTATTAAAATTTTGAAAAATCTTGGTATTGATTTTAAATAATGTAACATTAACAATGATTTCTATTTTCTTACACTCGATTCTTTTTTTTCTTTCTGTATATATATATCCCATTTTCAGTATACTACAAATTTAATTTTCAGTATCATTTTTTTAAATTTTCAAGTCAATCTGAAGATATTTGCTCTGCAGTTCTTAAACATATCTGCATTTTTAATCTTGACATATTTCCACTTTACTTTACAATTTTTAGTCTTTTGTTAAACAAAAAAAAAAACATTTTGAAAGAGCACTTCACATTTTCTCTAAAGCTCTGATTTCATGGTCCAGTTCCCTTGAAAGCCTTTTAATTTTTGCCTACAGCTGCTTTATTTTGACAATTTGTCTCTGCTATGACAGTTTATCCTCAAATTGCACTGCTGCCTCCACTAAAATCAAACCTGCTGCCTCCCAAGCAAAGAAATCATGCACTTCTTTTTAACTAAAAAATGTCTACCCTGTGTCTTTTTCATCAGTGGAAGAAAGAATTTTGCCAATGAGAAATCTTTCAACCCTCCCCCCCCCCCCCCCCCCCCCTTAAAGGTCATGGTTTGGGGGTGAGGCACATTTTGCCAGTTGGAGTAGGGGAAGAAACATGCACACTCAAGGGAAAAAAGAAAATTTATGCTGGTCCAAAGCTGAGATGTAATGAGCCTGATGTCATCCCAGGCTATCTCATAAAACAACAGAATTGTGTCAAGTGTTGTCTACTGTGCCCACACTTCAGGTGGGGAGGGCAGTTGGAAAGGGTGAATTTGGATTTAAATGGCTTGCGACGTTACTCGTTATTGAAGGTACTGTATTTATTCTGCTGTGTAAATTGTAGCTTTTAGGTCTGATACTGGTTTTTCAGTTATGAGGAGAATGCTGTCCAAAAAATAACTTATTCTTCCATTACAAAGTTGAATGGAAGGAACCAAAAGCAAATAAATTTACTTATCGTCACTTCCCCCCCCCCCCCCCCCCCTTTCTAAAAACGTTTCTTATGGTTTAACTACCATCTCTTCTGTTCTACTAGCTGACTTTTCTGTTCTTAAAACTGAACCTTTCTGTTTCCTTACCCTTCCTCTCTGGTTGCGATTCATGTCAACAAACTTAAAACTTAAACAAAAAAGTAAACTTACATGTATGTCAAAGCTATTTATTGAAGCCTATTTTTACAAAACGAATTTAAGTTTACAGGGGAGGAAACACACTGAATGTTCAATAATGTCTCCAAATTACTAACGTGATGAATTCGTTTTCCAGTACGTCGGTATCCCTGCACTGCTCTCCTGCAACCTACACATAAGTAACTTATTTTTCGGGTCGTCCCATCTGGCAAAATACCAAAACAAAACTCCAACTCGTTCACGTAGGCTTGTTGTTTTCTGGAATGGCCTCGGTTGGGATATTTTCCTGCACACCACACAACCATTTTCGGACTTTCCAACACTATCACATAATTTACAAACCAAGAAAAGAACAGCAACTACTTGAAAGAGACGTCGAAAAGTTCTCGCGAACATCGCCATTTTTAATTTTCCGTCCGCACGTAGCAGGCGCGTTTCAGCGGATGCCTTCATTAGAAGATCCTAGGCTACGCATGCGCAGACAAAATGCCCCTTTGCTGCGACTTCATATATCAACTTTCCATCTGTGATCGTTCGTGTGAGAGTTGTACATAGTGTAAAGCTTTACATGAACTCATGAGATGTTTACACGGTGGACACCCTATACTGAGGGAGTGAGTGAAGACGGCAATGAGAGATATGAGAAGGAATCCAAACCAAACTCACCTGGTAATGAAAATCTTTAATGTTGAAGTTTTTACCCAAAGCTTTAGTGGCATGGCCTCTAGCGTTATTAATTGCTATCCTACCAACCATGTACGCTGTGGATTGTCCTGGCCAGCTCTGGTAACGGGATACCTGTCACAACAGGGGAAAAAAGGAAAAAAAATGATAACCATATTTAAAGTACTACCATATTAGACACAGACATTGTGTGCATGTCAAGTATCGCACATTTAAAAAGTACGGTGGCAGGCAGTGGGTAGGCAGTGTGAAGCTTATCCAAATGTCAACTGATCAGATCAAATAAGGACATTTTTTGTTACTATTTGGGTCACACATCAGTTCTTACTCGGTATGATGCGTGCGAACTGTGTAGACGGGCATAATCATAACACATAATCAATCAATATTTAAAGCGTCGTTACTTAGTTCATGAAGATATCTTCATACCTCTTTTCGAGTGAAGTCAGAATCATCCCATGCTTTGTCAGCAAAAAGTTTGATAGCTTCGTCTCTTTTCATTCCAGTATAGTGCAGCCCTGTGTCAACTATCATCCTTACTGCACGCCAGATCTGTAGAAAAGAAAAATTGAAATCTTGAACACCAATTTTCATTTAAAAAGTCTCTAGTAACTTAAATAAGATAAATAATAAATCACTGTATTTAAGTGTCAGAGTATTTAGCACTGTTGTACTAATTGTTGAGACTGTAAATAAGCAAACAAATATTGCAAATAGAACAGAAATCTGTTAAAAAAATCCCAACTGGTAGGAGGCTGACCAGCTGGCTATTTACAAAGCGTGGAGGAGTTGAATTCGGGACCACCAAACAAAACCCCATATAGTGGCAGGAGGGATGATTTGAACCCCGGAACCTCCAGATTACAAATCCAGCGCCTTAACCACTAGACCACGCTGCAATAGGTACAGCATAGAATGCATCATGCAAGGATCTAGAACAAGCAATGACTAGAAATTATATCAAGAAATTATATCGAGAAATTATATGTCACTGAGAATTTGTATGTATGTATGTAACTTGTTTATACCCACCTGCCACTTCAGCATGCCGTATTTTTTCATTGGTTCGCCGTCATAAACATCCGTATCGTCTGATATCAAGGGATTTTCCGCGTAAAGACCCCAGCCTTCCAAAAAGGCTGTGTAATATGTTTTGGAATCTAACCAACCAATAAGACCTCCACAAGTGTCCCTAAAATGTTCCCTGAATCCTTGAATCTAAATTGATAAAAATGAATCTTATATCTAATCGTATCGTTCTCGTAATAGGGCTAGGACAAGTGTCAGGGTTAGGGTTAGCACAGTGACTTGAAATTGCCGGAACCAGGACAGGCTTCGGATTGGTTTATTGCCACTAGGGAGCTTTTAAGCTCCCTAATGTTGGTGAAGTCGCACAGGCTCCCCGTTTCAACGGTCAATATTGTGTTTCTCAATCGACCTAGCCGTCAAAGGAACAAAATTAACAACGTAACTATCAAGAGCAACCAGAGGGTCAAGTCAGTTGAGGTAACCTGTAGAGCCCGACACGACAGGTGCAATAAATAGCAGCTTAGCATTAGGAGACAATTTGGTTTTATGGAACATCAGCCATCAAAACCACCATGCCATAAAACTGTTATCCTTCAAGCTTCTTTCAGTACAACTAAGCTTCAGTTATACATATTGCGGAGTTTTTACCAATCCCTGCTTGACAGATGTGATTCACCACCAACAAAAAGATACATTTCAAGTGTATAAAAATACCTGAATATGATGTCCCGGTCGAGCCTCATGTGCATTAATGCTCCACTCAGAAAACTTGGGCCCCAGCCTGTCCAGGAAGAACGGAATGTTGTAATGTGCCGGCGTAAGACACATTGGATCACTTCCGTCGTAACTCTGTATACCGCTGGACGGGTTCAGATCAGGCTGCAATGCAACTGGACAGTTGGGCGTTGAGTGTTTATCTCCGGCGAAGTAAAACATGTCAGTTATTTTGGGATACAGCATACTCATCACCTGAAAAAGTGAATGAAAGCACCATATGACATCACTATTATGCATGCGTGGTATACACGCTGTGGATAATCACATGTTTTATGCAAAAATTTTGAAATCCAAGATGGCGGATCCAAGACAACGGCTGTTTTCACATCATGATGAAATTGTCACGTGACGTATATCAAAAGATATATTTCGGACATACCGTATATCCTCTAAGTTCCATTGTGATTGCTCAAATATTCTGGAAGTTACCGAGGAGTGGCGGAATCCCCCTCCCCAGTCTGAAAGGATCCAGAGAAGCTCGGTCTGAACAGGGTTAAATGAGAGAGATATTTGGTTGAAACCTTACCATTCTTGCCTCTTTGAACCAACTTTGTAGAGCCTCCCATCTCTGTGGACAAAACTTCTTTGCCCCGTCTACACTGCTGCATCGTTCATGTGCTCCTTCATCAGACTCGTTCATAGGGAAGGCTTTATCGTTGAAGTAATTGTCCGACGAGTTTAGCGTCTTCTTGAACTCATCGATAGCTTCAGTTTCGTTGGCCTTTCTAGTGGCGCTTTTCGCTGCTTCTATGGCCTATGAATATGATCATATAAAAAGTGTTTATTGATGGACTACAGTTTTTTATTGTCACAAAAGGACTCAAATATCGTTGTCTGAAAACAAGAATGTATTTGTCCATACCAGTGGATAAAGCATATCCAGCTGTTCTTTGCCCAATTTGTGTACATCCATTGGCGTCATGTCATTAGTTGTGAAATATTGCAATATCATGGCGTATGCTTTTGAACCGTTCAGCTTGTCGCCAGTAGATAACTCTGTGTTCGTTGACCAAGATGTGTTCTCTTTACCATCAAACCATACATGAGCCAATGGAAGAGAAGCTAACCCGCTTGAAACATTACTTGGAACGCAATATCGGTAATGCTCGTACTGTAAATACCTAGGAACAAGTTAATGTAAAAAGCGATTATTGTATAAACCAAAGGCCAGAACCATATAAGTCAGTAGTGTATCAGCTCTCGTAAGCTAGTAATTGGTCCTCTATAGTGTAGCTGTTGCTATTGTTTAAGGGCTATTGTTCTCTCGAAGGGTAGCGAGCTATTCATGCATGTAAGCCCTTCGAGAGCTGCTTTCCAATCCAGAAAGACGCTGTAAAGTATAAAAAGAAAAGCTAGTAAAAATGTAGTAAGGATAATCAAAACTGGACAGGGTTGGTTTTCTTTAAGGCTTTTATGGCGATTCCGTTCGTTCCTATTATAGATTGGAAATTTCATAATACTATGGAATTTCGTAGGTTTTTGTCAATTAAAGGTTCTTTGTAAATGTAAATGTAAATACAATTTTAATGTCCATACGTGGGACGAGGTTACCCTCATTGTCCGAGCCAGAGGCTCATGTATAAGACGTAGGACTGTTCCCGATCGAATTGGGAACAAATGTTTACTAAGCTTCACTAAGACAAATGTACTCGGCAAAATAACAATACACATTTGTGGGCTAACCTGGACCTCGAACAACCTTGGATGACTGTGAAGAATGTCATGATGGCCACAAATTGACGCTTAAAGTCACCACATCAAAGTTCATTCGACTCTTAAGAATCATTCGGTCAACAAAAAAAACATCTTTACAACAATTATATTACCTTCAAAACTCGGGATAATAATTTACTGAGGTAGAAAAATACTAAATGCTGGATAGGGAGGATTTAGACGGGTTATACAATGAACTAGTTAAAAAAATCCAGCAAGTTAATATCCAGGAAGCGTCCAGTAACGAAGTTTCTTAACAAAGGAGGAAATATAAAAAGGTGTGACTTATACTTTCCCTTTAGCTCTAAGGATTTACCCAGATTTACCTCAGCAGTTGGTTCATGGGTTTTCCCATATATTCCACAAGGTAATCCCTTAAAGACTGCTTTACAGTTGTACGATTGTGATCTTCCTTCCACTTGCTGTTCATGTCGTCTGTAATGTTAGAATAGTAGTCATCATCGAGAGCAACTTTGACGTACTTCTCGTCCAAGACACCTGAAATTTAGGAATAAGAAGATCAAAGTAGCGAGGTGTATAAAACAAATTGACTGGATGATCTGGATGGCATGCGTGATCTACAGATGCGAGGATGTTCAACGCCAACAAACCACTTCCCGACAGTTAAGCTTAGGCCTTCTAGTGTTATGAACCAAGTAAGATATTCTGCAAAAGACGGCTGTTGGTGATTAAAAGTTCCGACGACCTCAGGTGTGCAGCAAGGCAGGATTTACCTGCTTAGTTCATTGGCATTTTGGTGTGCCAAAATACATTTTTATGTTTCTGTCGATTCGTAGACCGGCTCGTTCAAGTGAAGAAGCGCACCGGTTCAGGTGTTGCAAATATACTTAAGCAACTTTGAAATTAACTGTGACAGGAAACACGAGTTTATCGGCTCGTGTTTACTATTCTCTTTACAGAATCCTTTTGCCAATATCATGTAAACCAGGAAAACCAACTTGGTCCAACAGGCTCCATTTTAATGATGATGTCATTGATTTGAAGCCATATGGATGAGTAGATTTAGGAGTGGTTTTGACCATTCGAGACCTTTCTTTCAGTAAGCGTGTGTTTACGGTGTGTCCGGTGGCGTCTATCTATTTCTTATCTGGGATTAACCAGCATATGTTGAAAGACGTGTTTCAAAGTGTGTAATAACTAAATTGACAGATTTACCCTATTGGCGCATAAACCTTTATTCGCTTGTTAATAAAACTGATCTGAACCAATCTGCCAATCACCAAAAGTGTGGTGAAATGGTCTTTAATAATCCTTTATGCATTAACAACAATACCAGTATTATCATAACGTCGCAACAAAGCTATGCAAAAAGTAAACGAGGGATTTTTAACTTAAAATTTTGATTTTTTTCAATCTCACCTTTTAGTGCACTATATAGAAACATAAAAAAATATTTATGTTGATGTTGAGGGCCATTTTAGTCCGTTGCTGTCACTTTGAGAAGGAAATGTATGTAACCAAAAGATAAACAACGCAACGAAGCTATTTTTGTTTTGACAGTTTATTTTTTCGACTTGTAGACAGAGTGTGAAGTTTGGTAATTTCACCTCTGTGTTTTTATATGTGCTATTTTACGCTTTCCACTTTGAAACGTTCAACTTTAAACTTTAAGATTCGATATTATTATATTCTATATGTATACGATGCCTGTTGACCTCTTCATGTTACTGCGATTTCGTAATTGAACAGCTTAATTGCCCAATCAAGCACTACATAACAACTGGCTGTAAACCACCAGAAGGGTAACAATTAAATCGATGATGTAGGTCACGAAATGTTCGGAATTCAAACCAAATGAAACTTTTATATAATATAGGCCGAGACTCCATCAGTAGTTAATTATATTACCATGCACGTTCAGATTCAAATCTTTAGCGAGCTTTGAAGACGATTACGCAAGTCTTACAATGCAACGTGACGTAACCGCCATCAGAATGTTAAACTGTAACACTAACAGTATGTTGAAATTACTGTTTCGTAATAAAAAAACAGATATCACATTTTTCCCATACATTACTGACATCTATCAATGAAAGAGAACTAACCTGTTTCATTCTTTAAAGCGATGTTTAGATATTTCCTTTTAAGAGCATTTCGTCCAGATACACAAGCCTCTTGACTGTAAACCATCCCGTGGAGTTTTCCCATTTTCAAGTTTTCCATGTATGTCAAAATTCCCTGTTTGTGAACCTTCAACTTCGTTTCTATCAGTGTCACGTCTTCCAGGTTTCCAGGCTTTAGACTTTTCAGCATCCCTTGCAAATACGTACCAACTTCGCAGATGGGTTGTTTGCTGCAATAGAACGTCGGTCCCATCATCCAGTCTCCAGCATAAAAATTCATATCAAAAGGTTGTCCAAAAATCGTTTTCAAATAATGCTTCAGCTGTGATAAGGCTTTTCTTTCCCGTGGTTTCAGTTTGTCAGAGTCCACTTTTACTTCGTTCACATCCTTGAACAGATTTCGTGCCGTGTCTGTGACGTCTTTGATGTAGTCAGGTGTCGGGTTGTAAGCGCTGTACTTCTTCTTAATGTCTTCACGTGTCGCATCGGGATCATCTGGTAACCTAAAGGGTAGCTTCTCGTAGTAAGTCTTTTTCACGCGGGAAAGAATGCCGTCCAGATCGATCCGTTTTGCCTCTTCGGAGTACTCACAAAAAGATGAAGAGGTTTGCTCGCCCCCGCCTCCATGATCTTTGTTCCCTGATTTTTCCGTTTCTTCTGAATCCTTGTCCTTTTTGATTGCAAGAACTATTAACACAACCCCTACAATCAAAACGATAACGGCAACTACTGCAAAGACGCCCAGCCATAGCCGACTCTTGGACTTCTTGCCTTTGAACGTAAGGCTTTCATCGACCATCATTTTGCGTTATTTCCTCCCAGCCAAGAGTAAGGAAATCAATTTAGTCGCATTTTATACGCCTGCTAAATTAAAATAGCCTCGTTGACAGCTTGTTGTGTACACAAGACAAATCTATTGACATAACTTTGTTGTCGCTCTAAAGTACACAAACGAGTTTAACACAAATTCATCAACACGTAGCGGGACCAACATCCACTCACAGCCTCTGTGCTATCGTGATCAAAAAACGCACGGGCTGGTAGCGCGAGCACCAACGAACTTTTATTTCTAGCTCTGATGAAGGCGAACAGAAGCCCCCGAATATTAAGAAACAAAAAGACAGATCGGCTTATTTTTTTTTTTATTGTAAATCTCTGTGCTTTTATTGAAATGTAAAATCACTCGATTGTTATTTACCTAACCCCCTTCTCCAAACTTCTAGAACATATATTAGTCACGCTAAATCGTTTAAAGTCAAAGCCATTTTTGGTGTTCTGGTTTTATTCCAATCTGAGCTAGAAAATATATTTACATGGATTAAGCAAAAACACTACAAGAAGAATCGCGGGGTCCCATTTAATTATTATTAACTTGGAAGCAGCGCGGGAAATCAGTGCCGTATGAAGCCATAACAAAATTGCAATTAGGAAAAAATACGATAGGCGAGAAGACGTGGGCCCGGTTGCATCTTAAGATTAGGTGCACGTGGGATTTTCTGCAACTAGTTTGTTCTCTATTTCTAAGAACTCCTTTGTACCAACATTTTCTTTCCCACCCTCTTTAATCTACCTTCGGCTTTCTCATCCATAATAGCGTGTAAGAAGACCTTTCCGGAACACAGGAAATGATTGCTGAAAATAGTCAGTAAGTTACAACTTAAAAAACAAAACAAAGTAAAACATAACTACAACAACACGATGTCCATTAAAAATATTATTGCGAATTGTGCGTGTTCAGAAAAATTCCATATCCACACATTTGTCGGCTGCCTCAGTGGCAGTCAGACAACAGGAACTCAGTTGTTATAGCTAAAAATCAATAAAGGTAACTCTTATTTCGTCTTCTAGATCGTTTAACTTTGTGGATTCGATCAATATTGATAGGCAACGTTCATTTATAATGTACAATAGGTTTCGGCATCTTTGGCCAGCGGACTGCTTTGGTTCTTTTCTTTGCCTCGGTTTTCTTTGGCGGGTTAAGAATGACGTCACAACCTTCTTTTGCGTTATCCTTGACGCAGGTCACATACTTTGTCACGTGTTCTGATAAGTAAGCAAGTGGAGAAGATCCCTGGGCAAGAACCTTTGGCATTGAAAGAATAGGTAGAAATAGACAACATCAGAAAAAAGACAAACGTTACACAAAATAAGCGTGCATCATACTATATTGAAGTCATAGAAAATGGCTTTAAAAGAAACTAAATTATTTTCGGTCCAATTGACATAATAACCGGCCCGTCTACTCTTATATTGTCAGTATCCAGTTGGCTTCTGATAGCAGAATGAAAAAAATCTTTTCTAATTCACTTCGCATAGAAAGTTTTTCCAAGAATCTTTAAATGGTAACAGGAACCATGGTTTACTACATTTCTATACGTTTTCTCTCACACATGCCACTTGGACGGACTGCAATTGCACGCGGGCAAATTACCTGATAGTGAAAGTCTCGCAGACTGAACTTATCTCCCAGATTATCCTCGGAATACTTTCTGGCTTTCTTTATCTCCAACTGACCAATCATGTAAGCAGTCGCTTGGCCGGGATCGCTCTGGTACCTAGTTACCTGATAATTAAAATTAGATAGTATCATCGACAAGGCAAGGCTTGTTGTAAAGCATGAATGCTCTGTCATACACTTAACTATTAACTTTCGCCTCATTGCTGTTGCTTTAAACATGTTGGATGTGAATACGCAAGAAGTAACATTTTAAGGTAAAGCTACTGTCGAAAATTCCGCCAGTCATTCATTTCAAAAATAAGATAAGGTATTTGTTTGTCACATGGCTTTAAGCACGTAACCTCTTTTTAAATAACTACTTTAAAACATGAAGGAAGGAAAGAGCAATGAACTAAAAGCATGCCATCCAGGAAAGCATGGGAGGGGACAAGGTAGCAAGGAAGCAGGGAAGGAAGCAAGGCAGTGATAGAAGACGCACGTAATCCCAGTCGTTTTCACCTCTTTCTTAGCAATATCTGTATCGTCCCACGCATATTTGCTGAAGTATTTTAGAGCTTTGTCCCTTGTGAATCCAACATAATGCAAACCAGTGTCCACGATCATTCGAAGAGCTCGCCACACCTAAAAATAAATAAATGAAAGGTTTATGAATGCCAGTTAAGGCAACCGTCTATTCAGGGCAGGAAGGAACCTTAACATGTTATTAGTTGACAGTTATAACTCCTATTCCAGACCTATGAAATGGCTTAAAACGACATTCAGTTAGAGAAACGTTTTCCTCCATGACGTTTACTGCAGATAGGATATCTTGTATACTTTCCATAGTTCCATTGTGTTTGATATGCGCATGCTGATGTTTCGCGCTACTTTATGTCGTACACAAAAGCTTATGCACAACGTTTCTCTGTTATATTGTTGCTGTGATCACATGCACATTTTTGGCAACTGACAGCGAGGTTATAAAGCATGTCTTCGTCAGCACTTATAATTTTCGATTTTGTTTACCTATTTTGGAAATAAAGTTATATTCAGAGGTTATGTGAAAGGTAACAAACACAATGTCGGGGTTCAGGCAAAAAAAAAAAGCATCAACGCTTACCGTACAAAATGAATTAGCACGAATGCTATTCCTTTAAATTCCTGTAAATATCCAAAATTCGAGCAATGAGCTCCTGAATGTATTTACCTGCCACTGCAGCATTCCAAACTTCTGCATGGGTTCATTCATATAGGTGTCTGTATCCTCAGCAATGAGCGGACTTTCAGCGTACAACCCCCAACCTTCTGAAAACGCCGTGTAATAGGTGACGCTATTAAGCCAACCAATAACACCACCACAGCTATCACGGAAATGCTCTTTGTTACCCTGATTCTGTTGAGGGAGAAGATAGATGTTATAACAGCCGCGAACGTACAAGTCAAGTCAAGTGAAGCCAAGCTAAGTCAAGTCAAGTCAAGTCAAGTCAAGTCAAGTCAATTCAAGTCAAGTCAAGTCAAGTCAAGTGAGGCCAAGCCAAGCCAAGCCAAGTCAAGTAAATTCAAGCGAAGTTAAGTAAATTCAATTCAGTTCAGTTCAAGTCAAGTCAAGTCAAGTGAGGCCAAGCCAAGCCAAGTCAAGTAAATTCAAGTCAAGTAAATTCAATTCAATTCAAGTCAAGTCAAGTCAATTCAAGTCAAGTAAATTCAATTCAATTCAAGTCAAGTCAAGTCAAGTCAAGTCAGAGCAATTATACAGAAAGATGAAACACGGGATATGTACGCATCTCGTTTTACTTATATATTCTCATTAATTTCCTCAGACCTTTCAATGAACAAGTTATAACTGTCATTCTCTGTTCTAATGTTACAAAAACCTACTGTCCGTCGTATACATGGAAACTGAAATATGTATCACGCACAGTGGTTATAAGTTGAGAATGCATACGTCCTCAACCAAGAGTAGAGCATTTAGCAATTTATAACCTTGTACTCGAATTTAAAGAATGCACTAAAATCTCAAACTAAAATACCGCGCCATTTTACAATATCATGCGAGTACATTATTTCTGCTAGGTAGATATGAAATATAGTAATGTTCAAGAAGTCGTTTCTCTGAGTTAACGTCACTCGATACCTAATTTATTAAAGGAACAGTTGTCACGAATCATAACCTGTGTATGATGTCCAGGCCTCGCCTCATGAGCATTGACGCTCCATTCCTGAAACCTGGGACCCAAATTGTCCAGGAAAAATGGGATATTGTATCTTGCACTTCTACTGCATTCTGCATTGCTACTACTGTAGCTCTGTGCTCCACTTGACGGATTCAGATTAGGTTGCAAATCAACTGGGCAAGCCGGCGTTGTAGCTTTGTCTCCAGTGAAGTGAAACATTGGAATCGTCTTAGGTTCAAGTAAACTCATTACCTGAAAGAAAGGCGACGACCCAGTTTTAAAGAGAATTCTACTCTAAAACAAAATAGAGAAATACCTTGTTTTCTTGAAGTCATATAAACCACTCAGTTTTATTGAGGAAGGTAATTTCCATTTTACTCAATTTCAATCAGAGAAAGACTCAGTCTATATAGAAAATTAAAATCGGGATTTAACTGATACTAAATCAACGATCCTAACACTTACGTTTAGGAATGTGATGCAATATTTATTGCAACCTGAAATAACAAGGAAGGACAGGAAGAGTACGTTTTGACTTCCAAATCAGTTTCCCATAACCGACTTCACCCAGCTCCGCCTTTCCTTGGTAGGCAGCGTTGCTTAGTTACGTGATTTATGTGGCAGCATTCGCGAAAGGTTGGTTGATTTTTTTGTTAAGTACAAAATTAAAAACCTGCCTTTCTTGATTCAGCAAACCACAGCTGAAGGGCAGCCCAGCGCTTTGGACAATATTTCTTTGCTCCTTCAATATCACTGCATTTTCTGTGTGCCTCTTTATTGGATTCGTTTTCAGGGAAGGGCTCCGCATTAAAGTAACTCTCAGACGAATTCAGTATTTTTCTGAATTTCATTATGGCGGTGTTGTTGTCTGATTCTCCGGTCACTTCTTTAGCGATCTTCACTATCTGAAAATGCCAATATAATGAAACACTTAGTACTTAGGCTCAGATTCCACTTCGTCTATAATATACCTAATCGTCAAACTTGGCATTAAACTAAGAACGATCGATCGGATTTTTACGTAATGTTCAGGGTTGTGTCACATAACCCACAATTGACCACTGCTTACGACTTAGTCCTCAGCCGGCTCAGTGATTAGAGCATCCAACTAGTGTATGGAAGGTCGTGGGTTCAATTCCCATCTGTGAATAAGAATTTTTTTTCTGAGTTCTTATCTCCACACAATCATCCATTTTCATTGGTTCAATCTCTTATTTTTCATTGAGATCACTACAAATTAACTCAGGCGTATTCTAACGGCTCATACTTTTCCACATTACAGCGATGTTAAATCCACTAAACTTAATTTCTTCATTCCTTTTCACCTCTCTGAAACAACAACTTACCATAGGATAGTAAATGTCGAGTTGCTGTTTACCGAGTTCATGAACTTCCATCGGTGTCATGGCGTTTGTTGTGAAATACGACATGATTTCGGAATAAGCCTTCTTTCCATTCAGCGGCTCACGTGTGGGCAGATATGGATCTGTTGGCCAGGACTTGTTCTCTTTACCATCAAGCCAAACATACTTGAGAGGAAGATTAGACAAGCCGCTGGATACATTGCTTGGAACACAGTGTCGAAAGTGTTCTCCTTCGACATATCTAAAAGTCGACCATAATAATAATGATGATGATGTTTTTTAATCACTCGGAAATTAAAAGTCACACAACATTGTTCAGGCTTAGCTTCTCTGTGCACATCCTCTTATACCGGGCAATATTATAAAGAAGTGACATTGTTGTTCATTCCAGTGGCGTTTTTAATTCTTATGGAGGCAATTGGAACGATTGGTCTAAGTGGTATGTTGTAGCTTTAATTGTACTCTTTTCGTCAAGCACCCCTTCTAAGGAATTTCTTTCAGATCACCTTTGCTATAAGTTCACTTTAACGCAAAAAGCCTTTCACATAGCTTGTAGTTAGGTCACCAACAGCTGATACAAAAAACAAACAAACAATAAACCAGTACTAATTCAGAAATTACTGATTTTTTAATAACATAAATTAATTTGTCTTTTATTTCTCCCAGGCACGACCGTTACCCCTTCTATTCCGAGACTGGTTGAGAAGGAAGTTGCTTAAAATATCGGTCTGAAGTTTTTCATGCCAGGATTTCTAATTACAAATTAACTGAGTTTACGACGGTTTTGATCTTGGGTGTAAAGTTAATCATTCTCCATACGATATCATGACGCTAGGCTCGAGATCTGAGATATGTCAGGTTCGGAAAACGTCGTGTGCGCTTTACGAAATACGTTGACTTCGGAACAAGAGATCCGTTAATGAGAGAACTATGCATGACCCTTCAAGCATGTACATAGGGTAGAGTGAGGAGGGGGAGGGGGGGGTCGGGGCATGGTAACGTTGAGTTCCCGACCCAGTAACCTATCCTATCAATTTCTTCCCAGATAAATTTTACATAAAGTAGCAAAGTTTGCGGAAAATCGTCAGATATGATAAGATAAGATAAGATAAAAACTTTATTACCGTGTCTGTGTGTTTACCCCTTATGGACTAATTGGGGACACAATTAAAATGAGGTAGGTAGGTATGATAAGATACGAGAAACCCCTAATACGAGATTGGTTTTCTTTAAAAAGACGTGAGGCACGAGATAGGTCTCGCAATACGAGTCACGTCAAACTGGTTATACAATCGAGGTATCTTTCATGTCATTACCTACCCATTATTGTATTAAATATTCAACTACTTGTACCTTAATAACTGCTTGAGTGGTTTTCCTAAATACGTCACGAGGTAATCTTTTATAGTCTGGCTGACATTTTTTCCACCGTGTTTAGTTTTCCATTCATTGTCAATCTCTTCTGTGATGCCACTATAGAAGTCAGGATATAGCAATGGTTGAACGAACCATTCTTTTAAGACGCCTGCGTGTTTAATTGTATGAGGAAAGATTAGGAAGATGTTTTGGCTGGTTTTTCACAATAAAAAGACATAACAATTTCAAGCAAGTCCATCCCGGCATAACACATGCGGGCTGCTTTTTTTGCCGGAAAACACAGATACACAACAAACAATGGTAAAAGAACTGATCCATGAGTGGAGTCCAATTCGGTATGTAAAAAATTATACTACATGATTAACAAAATCCGACGACCGCGTAGCGAGAGTCCGATTTGTTTATAAATCATGATAATAGATCGATCAACGGCGGTAAACTTATACCACTACCCATAATAACTTTCGGTATTGTCGCCAACGCGTTTTAGTGTTTTTGTAGGACAACCTTTCTCGAAATAGCTACATTTATATGCGCATTGTAAACAAATAATCAAATATGAAAAGTGTTTCACCTGTCTCATTATACAAGGAAACACTTCGGTAACTTGTTTTGATGGAGTTAATCCCAGCCTGACAGTCTTCCACACTTCGAACCATTCCTTTACGAACTCCCATCTTCATATTTTCAATGTATTGCATAATGCCCTCCTTGTGAGTCTTAAGTTTTGTTTCTATCCTCTCCACATCCGTTGCATTGTATGGTTTGTGATAAAGACCCAGTCCGTTATAAACCCCATATCCGTGATAACAGATTGGCTGCCAACAAAACAGATTCGGTCCCATCATCCAATCTCCAGCATAGTAATTCACATCATAGGGCTGACCGAACACATGCTGAAGGTAATGCTTCACTTGAGCGAGCGCTTTCCTCTCGCGGGGCTTCAACGCGTCTGTGTTGATTATTTTACTGTTGATTTCCTTCAGCAAGGCCAAGGAAGTGTCGGTTCGCTCTTTGATGACGGATGGAGAAGGGTCGAAGGCAACGTATTCAACTCTCATCCTTTCCGTAGTGACGTCTGGATCGGAGTAGCTCTCATAAGGATGCAGTTTGTAATAGGTCGCTTTAACACGACTGAGAAATTCAATAAATCCTGTATTTTGCGCTTCGTCTGAAAGGGAACACGTGGAAGGTACCGGGGTGGAAGTTGGTTCTTCCAGGTTGAAACTGGAGGTAGAATTCTCAGTTTTCTTGTCGGTTACGGCAATTACAATCAGCACGATTCCCACAATTAAGAAGATTATTCCAACAGCTAACACGACAAGTGTGACGATTCTTTCTTTCGAGAGTTTGCTCCCTTCCTCGATTTTAGGCTCGTTTAACATATTGTCAAACTCCGAGGCTGTGTTCCTTGTAGGCTGCATTGCGATAAGCTGTTCTATGTGTGCCTAATACGCTCCTTGTAAAAACTTTCTTAAACCGAATTATTCAAAATTAAACACTTCACTTTGCCATCAGGTGGCGGCTTGTTTCGTTGCATTGAATTAAATTGACACCTGCCGTCAAACGGACAATGATGTTTTACAATTAGATAAAGAGGTAGCGGGAGTTTAATTTTATGCGTGAATTTTGTAATCCCAAAAACCTTGGCCATCCAGTGCTTGATACTACTTTTTAATTGAAATATAAATTGAACTAAGCACATAGTTCTGCAAAGGTTTAGTTTAAGAGAAAATTAAAATTGGGCTGCCTTTTCTTCTCCCATCAGCAGCAGCTGACATAACATAACCAAAGTGAATTGATAGTCACCGTTTGGCAACAACATAAGCGCCTGTGCTAATTAAATAAAAACTGACGGTTTAACATGTTCGTAAGTTCCATGATGTAGCCTGTTGTTTCTGTGATGTTCAATATTTGTGCTCAAAACTTTATAATCCAAAAAAACAAAGAAAATGAATAAGCAACAATTTTCATTTCCATAAAAATATAATGACAGCTATAAGCACAACACTTTCTGCTCTTTTATTACTATTTTTAGCAATGTTGATGTTAATGACGATTTTCGGCTTCACTGAAATCTACGAGTTGAGAACACTTTGCCGCCTTTTCAGGCACTTTTCTGGTCATACGGGGAAAATCACTGACGTACTTAGTCATAATAACATTACAATAAGGAAAATATACGATAGGCGAGAGCCAGACCATGGCCCAGTTACATAAATTAACTTAACAATTAAATGGAATTTTATGCAACTGTACTTTGTTTGCCTGAGGGTTTTTTTTTTCACCGGCATTGTGTTTCTCACACTCTTTATCCACCTTGAATGGCTTATCCATCCATACTTGTAAGAAGACCTTCCTTTGCTCTAAATCGTCATTAAGGTTGTTCCATATTTTTACTCCGCGATAATAAAGGATGCGCTGACCGACAGCAATTCTGCGAGACGGAACGTTAAGGTCGCTCCTATGTCTTATCTGTCTATCGTAAATGGAAGACCGAGTACAAAATTTGTTTCACAACAAGTCTTTGCTTGACGTTTAGCCAGCGAAATAATTATAAAACGTCAGAGATATCATGAACTTATTTTTTTCTTGGCTTGTGAGCGGGTAAGATGAACCGAATCCTGCAATCTGATTGGTTCCGGGAGCGGGCGTAATTTTCCGATCTTGACCGCGGTCAACGGAACGAATAGTTACGCAGCTCTCGTAAGCTTGTAATTCTACTGGTCCTCTAGTGTAGCAGCTGCTATTGTTTTGGGGGCTAGGGGCATTGTTCTTGTTGTTTGTTCTATTGTTCTCTCAGCCACTCATGTGAGACCTTACGAGAGCTGCATGGCGACCTAACGGAACGGGCCGGCAGTTTGGCATTTTGCGTGATGAGACGAACGAGCCCATGAAAGTTTTGCTCTCAAAAATTAATGTAATTGCTCACCAACTGTTGTAAATGTGAAAGGAAAAATTAGCAGTGGAATTAAAGGCCTTGAAGTTCTCCAAAAGGCGAGTAATGATTCTCTTTATCGACAAAATCAAGTTGTACAAGTTTTATGGCCGTAGTTTGTCGATCGTTGTTTGTGCATTATTTACACTGATTTTCACGCCATTGCGCTTACCTGCAAGTCGCCAGCTTAGTTACATACCCGATTGTTCTTTCAAAAGCTAACTTAGTAAGGAATTAAAGGCCTTGAAGTTCTCCAATAGGCGGGTATTTTTTGTATTTATTGACAAAATCAAGTTGTTGTTTGTCGATCGTTGTTTATGCATTCGCACTGATTTTCACGCCGTAATGCGGTTTACGTAAGTCGCTGGTTTACAGACTCGATTTATCCTTTTAAACGCTTTGCCTTTCTGCTACTTTTCCCCAAAACCGAATACTGCTTATCACCATTCAAGAAAATGAGATGTTTTGATTAAAAACAGTCAAATTTCGTGACTCCAGATTTTTTTATGCTCTCTTTTGCTGCTACATTGTGCTTGTTTTTTTTATATTTAAAGTTACTTTTCTCTTTTTTTCTGATGACCTTTTCCGTGAGTACTGTTCAGTTTAGCGAATTTATTTTGTTTGGGGGAAAACAAATCATTCTTCACTTCAGCCGTAGCTTAGCGATCGATTCAACATGCACATTGGATGCGCGCATATAATACAATTACATTTTGGAAGGCAATCTTTTTAGATTTTTTTTTAACCAAGTAAGAAAGAAATAAATAAGTTATTTACCGGCTTTGGGTCGGTCAGTATCATGAAAAACTATGACCTTGGTATTGAAAATGCTGCCCTTGGCCTGCGGCCTCGGGTAGCATTTTCAAGACCTCGGTCACAGTTTTTCACGATACGGACCTCCCAGCCGGCAAATAACATATATATATATATATATATATTTTTTCGATAGTGGCAATATTCCCGAAGAGTTGATTGTCAGTTAAAATGTTGGTCATTTGCCAGTTGTCAGTTAAATTTTACTTGTAGGCCTTTTGTCAGTTGTCAATTAATCGACTTTTAATAATTAACCATGTAGCTTAATTATTTCTTTCTGACCCTAACGTTAGCTAAAGAGGCCCATACCGGTAACTAATAGCTTACATTATTCAAAAACTGAAATTATAATAACAACTTATTTTTCTCAGTTTTTATGTTGAAATCATTACAATTAAGTGGCTTTCTGTTTCTTGCCAGACGGTCTTTTAATCAAGGCAATTTGCTACTCTCCTCCCACACAAACGTCCACTTGCCCGAACGCAACAATCCTTTCAAACCACTTAGCCAATCATAACTTACCCCCCCCCCCCCCGGGGGAGGACACCCATATGAAATGGACGGGGATGCTCGTCGTCTCGCTTAGGGGTGTAAATTTCGGATTTTGGTCTCGCTTAGGGTGTTCTGGGCAAAATGTCATTATTTTTAGCCGTCAAGATCTCGTTTAGGGTTGCACACGAAGAAATAACAATAAAGAAAGAATTTTCATTCGTTATATTTACTCTTTTAGGGGTCTGCATAAGCTTCGGTCACGCCCAGATTGGTCTCTTTTAGGGGTTAAATTCAAAATTTCCGACGAGCATCCCCGTCCATTCCATATGGGAGCCCCCCCCCCCCCCCACCCCCCCGGGTGACTTACCTTCAAAATATTGTAAAGTAGGTCTTAAGAAAGAAGAAAGACAAACAATTATGGTCAATTATGGTAAGAGTTCATTGTTACGATAAATTTATGGTTTGGGGTTGTTTTAGCAATGCCTCGGTAATTGGCTTGAGTGAAGAAACCGGAAACATGAATACTGGTACTCGGGTTAAGGTCATTTCACTGAAATAGAATCTGAACTGAGTTTCTTTTGTCAAACGTTGCCTATTGGCGCCTTGTTGATACCAAATAATTCCTGATAAAATCATTAAAATTATGATCACGATTTATGATTATGGTCGAGAATTTGTTAAAATTCTAATAATTTCCCTCGCCTACCTACAGGCTCGGTAAATTATTAGAAATTTGATAAAACGCATGTGAAAAGAATCACACGTTGGCAGCGACCGACATTTAGTGCTAAAATTATAGAGTCTTCAAACACACAAAAATATAAAATAAAAGATTTGATCCAAACAAATGTGACATTTGTTTATGGGACATAATGGTTGACTTTCACTGAGAAATCGCTGAAGGTCCGCAATTTGCCTTATCCGTTCTTACGCGGACAGCCTCTTAAAATTTTGGCCACTTGTCAGTTGTCAGTTAACCCCATCCAGATTTTCTCAATAGTCATAAAATGTTTTATGTATGTAGAATTTCAGGTCTTTTTTGTGGGTTTGTGTTATTTTTTTTTCACTGGGTTGTTTTTAAATCTTAGCAAGTTTGCGTTATGGTGGCGGGCGTTTTTGATGGACCTGCACAAGGGCGCTCTAAATTGTACAAGAGGATGCTTTGTGTACTATGCTACACACAAATAGATTTGTATCCCGCTAGGGTCGATGACTCGATACTTCATATTTCTATACGCCAGCGTAAGTTTGTAATACATTCATCTATAAAGTCCACAGGCAAACTTAAACACAAATATATGAAAAGAACCCACAGATGGTCATGTTCATGATCTTTGTATTTAAATTTCTCATAAAAAGGCATAGGGAATTCTGAATAAAGCATCACCACAAAAGTCGAAAAGCTAGGAAGTTTTATTTTTCTTCAAAATTCAGACAGCTCGTTGGCTATAAACAATAAAATACAGGCCATTAACAAGGTCCTTTTTGCCTCTGATTCAAAACAAGGCTAGGTGTATGATTATGAGTTTGACTTACATTTGAAAGAAATCGAGGGGTAAACGACTTTCATATTAAAGTCTCGTTTTGAACAAGAAGCAAAAATTTAAACTCGGAAATGCCATATTCATCCTTGAAAATCGTGTGAGTTTGCATTGCTGTTCCTAAAATGCTCATTTAAAAACTCGGGCAGGTATGCAGACAGGCAGGCAGTCAGTCAGTTTGTCAGTCGGTCGGTCGGTGTCGGTCGGTCGGTCGGTGTCGGTCAGTCGGTCGATCGGTCGGTCGGTCGGTCGGTCGGTCGGTCGGTCGGTCGGTCGGTCGGTCGGTCGGTCGGTCGGTCAGTAAGTCAGTCAGTCAGTCAGTCAGTCAGCCAGTCGGTCAGTCAGTCAGCCAGCCAGCCAGCCAGCCAGCCAGCCAGTCAGTCGGTCAATCAGTCAGTCAGTCAGTCAGTCCGTCCGACAGACAGTCAGTGAGTCAGTGAGTCAATCCGTCAGTCAGTCAGTCCGTTAGTCAGTTAGTCAGTCAGTCAATCAGTCAATCAGTCAGTCAGTCAGTCAGTCAGTCAGACAGACAGACAGACGGTCAGTCAGCTAGTCAGTCAGTCAGTCGATCAGTTAGTCAGTCAGTCATTCAGCCATTCAGTCATTTAGTCAGACCGTCAGTCAGTCAGTCCGTCAGTCAGTCAGTCGATCAGACAGACAGACAGACAGACAGTCACTCAGTCAGTCAGTTAGTCAGTCACTCAGTCAGTCAGACAGACAGACAGACAGACAGTCAGGCCGTCAGTCAGTCAGTCAGTCAGTCGGTCAGTCAGTCGGTCAGTCAGTCGGCTTCTAGCACTAAATATAAAAAAAAACAACTAATATCAACATTTGTCGAACACGCTTCATACATAGTACTCAATAGGTCTCAGCACCTCCTGCCAGCGAAGTGCTTTTTTGGTTCTTTTCTTTTCCTCGGTTGTCTTAGGTGGGTTCAGGATGACGTCACAACCTTCTTTTGAAATATCCTTGACGCAGGCCACATACTTTGTCACGTGATCGGACAAATAAGCAAGTGGGAAGGAACCCTGGGGAAGAATCTGGAAAAAAAGGTCGGAGTACACCTAACTTGTGTTACTTAAATAAACTGATGGAAAGATTTACCTGATAATTTCAAGGTGTCAACAATAATAATTCCTGAAGTTTTACTTCCCGCTTTAATCAGGTTCAGACTGAGGTATTGAGTTCCCGTAACGCAAGAAAATTAAAATTTTTAAAGAGTATGGGAATCTAATAAATAACAAAGCACGAATGTTTGCAGCTGACCTCTCCAACAAAGAAAATTGAAATGTCGTATCTTTGTAGTGAGCACTATCTATTTTGATAGAAAGTCAAAATTCTTACTTTTTGTTCTGGTACCTCTCACATTTAAAGTTAAACTACCTGATAATGAAACTCTCGCAGACTGAATTTATCTCCTAGATTATCCTCGGAATACTTTCTGGCTTTCTTAATCTCCAACTGACCAATCATGTAAGCGGTCGCTTGGCCGGGATCGCTCTGGTACCGAGTCACCTGATGATGTCATAATAAAAGAACAACAACGTTAGCAAGATGTACATGAGAAGCATTCCCAAGTAACTCACTGATCTATTAACGTTATAACAGCGTTACAACTTAAATTGCTTGCGTTCCGAGAACGATCCTTTGTTGAGAACCGGAATCCAATTAGATTTCAAGTTTGCAGAATGTCAGCGCAATATGTCATGAGGATCAATAATATACACCTGATTGAAGAATCGTTAACCCATGACAAGCCATGAACCATGAACCATGAAACGCAAATGTTCTGGGAATCGGAAAAATAGTCGTCGTCTGTGACAGAATAAACTTTGTAATAAGGCAGATCGAATAAATCTTGCTCTTTAGGCTCTCAAAGAAAGAAAATATCTCAATTATCAATGAAAGAAAAATTACTAAGCTATCAATTCTGTCTACTCAGGATACAATCTGGACCTATCGTTCATGGTTTATGCTTTTCACCTGGTCAATATTTCTTCCATTTGGTGTATGAGGAATGATAGTGCCTTAATTTGCTTTTTCCTTCCTTGTTTATTGTCCTTAGTTTAAACTTCGTTTTAAAAATTGAAAATCAGCGACACGCTAAGCTCTCTCGTGGGACCATCTAAGTCGATATGTTGTGGTTCAAATTTTATTTTCCATTCTGTCAAACTCATAATCATACATTACCATACCCAAAAACAAAGGAAAATAAAATTGGAACCAAGGATAAAATTGAACCACAACAGATATAAATTTGTGAGCAATGATCATACACAAAACTTTGTTCAATTATTTCACTAAATAAACAGCTTTTTAAGCGTTTGCAGCCTGAAATTTAGGCATTGTACGTTTTTGGCGCGCTACTTAGTCCAGATTTAAGCATTCCAAACGCTTTTACTAAGTAAGTAATAATAATGTTGTTACACCTCTTTCTCGGCAACATCTGTATCGTCCCAGGCATATTTGCTGAAGTATTCCAGAGCCTTGTCTCTTGTGAATCCAACATGATGCAAACCGGTGTCCAGGATCAACCGTAGAGCTCGCCACACCTTATAATAAATTAATAGAAAGTTTATAAAGGGAAACTTGGCAAAGAAGCGTCTTTGTAGGGCAGAAAGGCAGCTGACCGTGTCTTTAGCTGACAAATGACTTTCAATTGGCAACTGACAATTATATTCACACGCTAAAATTGGTCTTAACAGAGGACTACTGAGAGAAACCTGTCCTCTTAAATACTGCTCCGAGAGTATGGAGATAAGACATCTAAAAATACAAGTTATTACAGAACTGACTCAACCTATTAAGGTCAGTTTATTTTTCTTGAAACATTATGTATTATTTATATTAGCAAACTGACTTACATTTTGGGCTTGTTAAAACATGTATTGTGTAATGAAGTAATAGATTACGACGATGCACGCTTGAGTGTTTCTGTTGCCACCATACAAAGTCTTTGAGTAGATTTGACATCTTCTGATACCTCTTAAAGAAATCTCGGATGGTCCCCATTATTTAATTTGAATAAACTAAATCTAAGGCATCTGAAGCAGGCATAAAACATACTCCCTCAACTAACACTGGAGAAATGATAAGATTAGTAATGAGAAAACAGATGTCAGTCTCAGAGCTGAATAGCGTAAGCCCACTGGATATTTTAGTTTTTTATACAGTTCTCTCGTTACCTGTCCCTTTAGCATTCCAAATTTCTGCATAGGTTCGTTCTTGTACGTGTCAGTATCCTGGGCTATGAGCGGATTTTCAGCGTATAAACCCCATCCCTCTGTAAACGCCGTGTAGAAAGTGATGCTATCAAGCCAACCAATAACTCCACCACAGCTATCACGGAAATGCTCTACGTTACCCTGAATCTGTGTAAGGAAAGAACCGGACGTTAGAGCAGACAGCTAACAACACATTATATTGGAGTTTCTTTCACAAACTGCATTCAGTGCCATAGCAGGGTTAAATATATTGAGGAGGAGGGGGGGCACAGCACGAGCGCCGAAGGCGCGAATTTCTAAAGGGGTGCGGGGGCATGCCCCCGGGAGATTTTTTTTATCTAGGGTCTCTAAAATAGCATTTCCAGCCTTCTGAGAGCAGTCTCCAGCAATTTTTAACTCACAGCAAGAAGAGCTTGGCCGCTGACCAAACGTGCCTGTCTAAATTATTGGCTCAATCCAGAGCGGTCAGACGCAAGATCCAACGCACTTCCGGATTTTGCTCCCTCAAATTGTGTTAGAGTTCATTTAAAGGCGAAATGTGCAAGAATTTTGTTGGAAAGCGTTATAAATCTAGCACTAGGAAAACAGAATTAGGTTAACCGGACTTTTAATTACGCTTACGGAATCCAACAGCATTCTAAAATTGTCACTGCGCTTCTTTTGAATTGAATATTTTAATTTTGAGTTCATCAATTTTTTTTTTTTTTTGGGGGGGGACCGTCCCCCACCACCGGTCCCTCCCCATTCTACGGCACTGGTACTAAATAACACAAAGCCCTATAGTTGCCCTGAACCTATGGAAGAAGAAAAAGGATGTAATAATCTGGACAACCAGCTACAAACAACGAAACTACAGTGTTCCGCATTGATATCCTGGACGTGGTAAACGGGACTGAAGGATACCATTTCTCACGCCCAAGCTGTACGACTGGGCAATAAGTAACTTTGAATGTACATCGAAAACTATCTGCTTCCGTATAACTTAACATTTCATTAGCATTGTGGCTCGATTTTGTATAAATTTTTGTTATTTTCTTACCTTCTAGAAAAATAGTAAAATCCGTATCTAATGGTGTCATATGACGTCATAACCAACAAAGATATCGTCATCTTGTAAAGTAAGCTAAGGGCTTTCTTACCTTGCTACGCCTTTATAGAACGAAAACTTTCAGGTCATTCCCCCGAAATAGAAATGAACATAGATTTTCAACCAAACTTTGCCTACTGGTTGGAAACCTTAAGGGTACTTAAATTTTGAATAAAAAGGAGGGTCCCCACATCCGTTTAGGAGCAGAAAGACCTTGTATATACCACATAATTCCTTATAATTCCATTGCGAATACTGGCAAAGTACACGTTTCCGGTGATAATCTTTTTTGCAAACATGGAAATTGATCTGTATTCATTTTATAGAAAGAATTTGATCATTACACCCAAAATACGTGAAAAAATTGATAGGTCACCATACTTGTTTGCGAGAAAGCGACGATTTATTTCTCTCGCGGGCTGAGTTGCACAGAAAAAAGCCGCCATTTTGTTAATGTGAGCGGGGTAATTACGCGAAAAAAACTGCGCAGTAAGGATGCGCAATGCAATACAGGGCAATGACCTTAAGGACTGCTACCATCAACCCCAATTTGAACTATTGGTGGGGTATGAGTCTATCTGTACGTTCACCCCTAACACTCCTCAACTGAGCAACTGAGTTTGTAAACACTTTAACCTGTGTATGATGTCCGGGCCTCGCCTCATGAGCATTAACGGTCCATTCCATAAATCTGGGACCTAGATTTTCCAAGAAAAACGGAACATTGTATTTTGCACTTTTTGTGCAGTCTTCGTCACTGCGGGAATAGGTCTGTATTCCGCTCGATGGGTTCAGATTAGGTTGCAAATCAACTGGACAAGTAGGCGTGGTCGCTTTATCTCCAGTGAAGTAGAACATTGGGATGGTCTTGGGTTCAAGAAAACTCATCAACTTGAAAAATAAAAAGATAAATCAATCAATTTATCCGTCCGTCCGTCCGTCCGTCCGTCAGTCCGTCAATCAATCAATCAAAAGTAAAATAGTAATGTATATTTAACAATTATTCGCCGAAGGCGAAGTGAATCTCGGTGAATATTCCCGGAGACGAAGTCGAGGGGAATATTCGCCGAGATTCACTGAGCCTGAGGCGAATAATTGTTTTAGTCTAATTTTCAGAGGTGAATATCAAGAACTACAAAATAAAAAAACTAAAACACGGAAACAATAAACACATGTGCTCATTTGCATACGTGTAAACAAGTTTAATTCATCGATGTAAATTAGAATTTGCTCCTTAGTTTCAGCAATAAAACGGAACAAAACAAACAATGCAAAAAAGACAGATATCTTGTACCTCTTTTCAGTCTTGGCGACTTCTGAACAATTGTGTAAATCCTCTTGAAATGAGTTGAGCTGCTCTGGTCTGAGGAAAACTGAATAATTTTGGGTCAATTGATCTGATTGAGTTTCTCATGGCCGCGTGCGATCTACAAAACCACCGTGTTTACCATCAATTCTTATGCCTTGCGAAGCATCTCTTGAAAATATTTTCGGTCCAGAAGCCTTGGTAAACAATTTTCAAAATTCCAACTGTGTTGAATACTCCGGATTTGGAGTGATTTCTTCAGAATGAACGAAAATTTCATTCAGCAAAGGCTGCCATGTTTACTTGCCTGGATGGCAAAGGTGGCGTGGCTGAGTAACCAAGCCCTCAAATGCTATATTCACCTCCTAGCGAGGTGAATATAGCGTCATAAACCAGAGCTTTTCGACCAATCAGAATGTCCCATTCTTATATTCACCTCTGGAAATTAGACTAATATTAATTATACTTTAACGTATATACGTAGAAATAAAGGAAGGAAGGAAGGAAGGAAGGAAGGAAGGAAGGAAGGAAGGAAGGAAGGAAGGAAGGAAGGAAGGAAGGAAGGAAGGAAGGAAGGAAGGAAGGAAGGAAGGAAGGAAGGAAGGAAGGAAGGAAGGAAGGAAGGAAGGAAGGGCGTTTCTTGCTCTCCCAGGAAAGCTCTTAAAATTAATTAATAAAATTAATTAATAATTAATTATAAAACCTGCCTTTCTCGACTCGGCCATCCACAGCTCAAGGGCAGCCCAGCGCTTTGGACAATATTTCTTTGCTCCTTCAATATCACTGCATTTTCTGTGTGCCTCTTTATTAGATTCGTTTGCAGGGAAGGGCTCCTCGTTGAAGTAACTGGCAGAAGAATTAAGTATCTCTCTGAATTTCGTTATGGCGGTCTCGTTTACTGATTTCCCGGTTACTTGCCTTGCAACCTCGACAACCTGCAAAACGAAAAACGACGACATGAGTACTCCAGTGATAAATATGGCGAATGAATGAATGAATGAATGAATGAATGAATGAATGAATGAATGAATGAATGAATGAATGAATGAATGAATGAATGAATGAATGAATGAATGAATGAATGAATGAATGAATGAATGAATGAATGAATGAATGAATGAATGAATAAATGCATGAACGTACTGGAAAGTGTTACAATATAAAAGCTTTGGTACGAAGACTATATGATGATATTCAACAATATCATTTCTTTTTTTGTTCACTGACAATTCAAAGCAAAAGAGAGAAATAATGACCAGTTGTAATTCAAGAAATAAATTATAAATTAAATAGATTTTCTACCTCGTTCCCAGGGCTTACCTGGAAACGATGGAATTTTTTGAAATGTCGTGTTTTCACCTCATACCAATAAATTTATCGATAGAATGGACTTAATTTTTCACGAGACGAATCCCTTTTAAAAATTACCCATTCTATTAAGTAGCATAATTTGACGGAAACAATTTTCCATTTTTGACATTTGTCGTTTTTTTTTTTTCGGCCGTGTTTCGTTAACCCCATGGAGACCCTCTACAAATGATGTATTGTGTCAGTCGATACGGGATAACTATGAACGTACATACAATGCCAGGATTCGAGCCAGGACACGACCTAGGACTCGAGCTAGAACTCGAGCAAGGACACGACCTAGGACTCGACTCGTGCTGGGGCTATTTTTAGTTTTGGAACAGTGTGAAGCTGTAAAAGTACTTGAGTATGATATTCGTGCTAGTTTCAAACTATATGTAGCCTATCCATCAAGTAAGATAAAACTAACGCAAAAAACATTGTTATAACCTAATCACTTTTTATTTCGCTCCTTCGTGTTCATCTCAAAGTAGATAATTTCGACACACGCTTTGCTACACGATTCTTGTAATCAGAATCTTGTTTATCTTCATTCCACTGCAAGGCTGGTATAATATTTGTTGCTAAATCATTCATCACGTTTCTTTCACATTGCCCTTAAATGTAAAAAAAAGTATAGGTACCTGATAATCACGCATAATTACGTCTAAATTATAGCTTAAGGAGGCTCACAACCGTTTCCAGCAATTTCCAGCTCTTAAACTTTGATGGGTCAGTACTACAAATCTTTATCAGTTGCTGCTACAATAATGATATCAAACAAATTCCCAATCATTGCTAAACAAGTTGAGGTCATTTTCATGACCTCACTGGTTACTATAGCAACAGTTTTACCCGTTAAAAACACCCTTAATTTTCCCTTTAAGTGCTTATAACTCAAAAACGAGTCCGGTGACCCCCATTTTTTATTATTGAATAATGATTGGCATGTTAAGACGCAACTTTTTGCAAAGTTAAAAAAAATTCTCCGGAGCGGTTTCAGAGCCACCTTAAATTTCCGTAAAGTTCGTTTTTGAGTGATAAGCACTTAAAGGGAAAATTAAGGGTGTTTTTAACGGGTAAAACTGTTGCTATAGTAACCAGTGACGTCATGAAAATGACCTCAACTTGTTTAGCAATGATTGGGAATTTGTTTGATATCATTATTGTAGCAGCAACTGATAAAGATTTGTAGTACTGACCCATCAAAGTTTAAGAGCTGGAAAGTGCTGGAAACCGTTGCGAGCCTCCTTAAAGTAATCTTTGCTGCGAGTAAATTAGATTGATTTTCTATTTTAATGTTAACTGGAAAAAAGTAAATGTAACTGAGAGTTACATGTACTACCAAGATAAAGCCAGCAACTCACCATCGGATATAGAATGTCCAGTTGCTTTTTACCGAGTTCATGAACTTCCATCGGAGTCATGGCGTTTGTTGTGAAATATGACATGATTTGGGAATAAGCCCACGATCCATTCAGCGGTTGACCAGTGGGCAGATATGGATCTGTTGGCCAGGAGCTGTTCTCTTTACCATCAAACCAAACATACTTAAGAGGAAGATTGGCCAAGCCGCTGGACACATTGCTTGGAACGCAGTGACGGATGTGTTCCACCTCCACGTACCTAAAAAGAGAAATTTATTATATATGCTTCTCGGCCGCTTCGTGTTTAAAAAAAATCAAAGGTATTAATGAAAACCCTCTATGTGCCTCGGCTTTACAAAAACTTTAAAATTTTCAAAAAAAAAAAAAGGTCCGTGTTTGCATCAGGTTAAGTAAAACGTTCGCCTTTTTTATTTATAAAATATTCTTGGTATTTACTTGACGTCATCTAAACTCTAAAATCCAGAATCGCAAGATCCCTGAGTTTTTATGTTGAAGATTTTTAGCTCGATAGCATCCGCCGTCTTTATGATAGAGCATTTTGAAGTTTTACTTCACGCCACACGACATCGAGATGGCCGCCAGAGGGCTGTCACGTATGCTTAAAAAAACCTCATCCTGTGATTTTTAATGATCTGAACAGTTGGGGTTTTGCGAAAAGTGTTTAATGTGAATGTTTACTTGTTCATGAGGGTGAACTGACTACTTAATATAGCAGAAGTGAATTCCAGATGTTTCCATTGATTTCCGGTTGATTTCCATGTTGGTGTCCATCTGCATGGGCATTTCCATCCTGTGCCCTGTAAATTTGTGTGGAACATTTTGACGGATAACTCGAGTACGGAATACCGCACAAACCCAAGAATTGGACAACCGGAATATCTGCTAATTTTCTACAACCTATAATATTCTTTTTTTTACTCAATAGTTTTGGAATTACTTTTTTGCGGCCCGGATTTGACAGTGAAAACCAGCAATTATCTAATTCATGGCCATGTCTGATAAGTTTACTGCGCAAGACACAACAGCACCAGGACAAGCAAAAAACTAATAGAACCCGGACAGCTCGACCTGGAGAAGGTGCAGTAGACAATTGGTCTATTGACTGTCCAGGAAAACCTGGTCAAATTTGAACATATTACAAGTTCAAATGAATTCAGCCTAGCGACTCTAATCCATATGTAGAAACTACTAATCAATTTGCAATCTCTATGTTTATCTGTGTTCCATCGCTTTTCCTCACGGTTTGCTGTACATATTCCTGCACAATCAGTGTTTTTATATTCATTTGCGTACAAATCACTTAAAAGTTGGTAAAATTATTTACAACTCAAGGGCCTGAGTACTTGCTATATATTTCTAGTACATTAATAACTGATTTAGTGGTTCTCCTAAATGAGTCACGAGGTATTCCTTTATAGATTCACTGACATTTTTTCCATTATGTTTTGTCTTCCATTCGTTTTCAACTTCTTTTGTGATGCCAGTGTAAAAATCAGGATCCAACATGGGTTGAACAAACCACGCTCCTAGCACACCTGCAATGGACATATTGGGAATTAGACACCAGTATAATAAACGGGGTAGACTTAGCAAGACTGCGATAAATTGTCCACATGTCAAATATTACATTGCCTTAAAATTGATAACTGCAATAAGTTTGCGCTTTTTTTTGTTTTTTTTTTCGCTCCACTTTTTAAAGGCTGCTTGTTATATTCAAATTTATTTTTATTTATTTATTTATTTGTTTATTTATTTATTTATTTATTTATTTATTTTTATTTTTAATATTTCTAATTTAAAAATTAAAACAGACAGTCCAGTAGGTTGTCTATCAACGATTTTATTAATCAGTAAAATCAGTTTAATTCTTGTTTGAAGTTGGCACGGCGATGTTAGGGGAGGGGAGGATTGGGTGGATAAAGACCCCTACCTATATCCGTCAGAAAATAAAAAAGCTAGTAAACATATATTATTCTCAATTGTTCGGACGCCATCGAATAACGGATGTGGAGGAGACCAATTCCTATTCTAAATCATGTTTCAACTCTCAAGTCCTAGTGAGAGCCAAGCTTTACTTCCCAACAAATAGAACAATAAACACCGCTTTGTTTTGCAAATTGGTTCAGAGCTGCGTGTTGGGTCAGGATTAGAGAACTATGCTGCTCACTACCCTTAAGACCAGATTAGCAACACGGAGAAAAGAAAGCATCCTTCAAAGCCGAGTTGACACTGGGGACATAACAACATCCTGGAATGGTCACACCTTGGTTGATTTTTCATGATGCTACCTGTCCACGTTGAAGAACACAACATTTAACAAGAACATATGCCATGCATGACGATATAAGAAAGAGTAAACGCATCTTTTCCGTTCATGTCGTTATGCCGGCCGTTTGTTATGTCGCTGGTGTGAAACAAGCCTAACAGGTTAATTGTATCTTAAAACTGGTGCCACTGTCATCGTAAGTTACAAAATGTATTACAGAATGAAACGAATTTGAAGACAGGCAGCAAAGGTAGAACTACTAAGGAATTGTAAAAAGACTGTAAATTAACATGTTTTAAACGCTGCATGTAAAAAGAACCACATTTTTCCTTGAGTTGAAATCTAGTGTTGGAATGATTATGTCCCAACCCCCTACCGCCCCCCTCATTACGGGTGTTTCATTTAGTCCATTCAAATTGTGTTCTTCACAAGCAAAAATTCATACAGTATATGGAAATTTCAATAAGCTAATTCGTGCTTGTAGCTGTAGGATTTAACCAGTTTGTAATGTAATCCTAGCCGTTTTATCACTAGCGCACAAGCATAAGGATAATGATTTAAGCATAAACATAAACACAACCATCAGAAGAACAACACACTTGTTTTTCGTATGTTGTCCTCGCGACTAGGAACCACCGCGACATAAGCATACGAAGAACGGACGTCCGTTCTTCTTACGCTTATACGATGTTATGCTTATGCCGCGGTGGTTCCTAGTCGTGAGGACAACGTAAGGAACACAAGTGTGTTGTTCTTCTCATTCTTGTTATGTTGCCGCTGTCCTCATTCGCGTTGTGCTTTTGTCCTTAAGCTTATGCTGAAAACCAGCATTTAAATGTAGACACTTGAATTCCTCTTCAAACATTGAGAACTTAATTAAAGCCAAACAGCAAAACCAAATAGTTCATTAGTTCATTAACTTGTTTACTTTCTTTCCGTTGTCATAAACATATGTGAATCTCAAAAATGCAACTACTAAATACAACAGACGACGCCAGTGTTTCAAGCATTTCGTTACTAACAAAAATAATTTAACCCTTAACAATACAAGGCTGTTTCCGACTTTTGCATTTTCGGGACACGCATATCTCTGATTTTAAAGACTCTACAATTTAAGCCTCGCTAACATTAAAAAAAAAACACTTTTTCAATTTATTTTTTAAATGACCAACGAGCATTTTTATCCCGCCCTCCACAATTTAACAAAAGGCGAACATATTTTGATAGTTAGGCTTACCTTTAATCGTAAAATAAAAGTAAGCAGCTTTAACTGATTCAAACAATGATTGATTACAATCCCATTCCGTAATGGCGCTGAATACACAACTGTTGCCGCACTAAGGAGGTCCTTTTAGGAAGCGTATGTATGCCTGTCGTCTAAATTTTAAAGCTTGTCATCTCGCAATCTCAAAAGGTCCGCATGTAGCTGCGAGATTTCTTCTAAACATGTTTCCAACGACGCGACTGATGGTTAGTAATCAAAGCACACAGAGCACGAGTTTCTCAGGCATCATCATTCGACCGATTTATCGACTAACAAAAAAATATCAGTTGATAGAAATTTCTCGACCGATTTATAAACGACGTGAGTTACTCCTGCTTAAGTCAGTACTGACAGACATTTATTCTGTTTTAATTTCTCGACTGATTTCAACGGACGTGACTTACTTAATTAAACATGCAGAGCAGAAGTTTCTTAGGTCTTTTAATAAGGAACTTCAAGCTTGTTTATTCAGTGTCAATTCTCGACCGATGAAATTTCTCGTCGGATAAAAGTTCTCAACTATAATGAAAATTCTTCATCAATGAAAAATTACTGTTTTGAAAATATAGCTTCTTCCCTCATGACATCTCAATCGCCTTAATTATACCTTATTGGGATTAAATATTTGTCCTAATTTAATTTAATTCTTCAATTGACGGATTCGTGGAGCATCAAAGAAAGACATCTGTGGCGGAAATTGGTGCAGATTGTTTGCACTTCGTTAAACAACACTTAGCTACAATTCTGCAATACTCCCTCACCTGTTGAGTTATACAAGGAAACATCTAAGTACTCTCTTTTGATAGAATTAATTCCAGCTTGGCACTCCTCTACACTTCGAACCATTCCTTTACGCACCCCCATCTTCATGTTGTCTATGTACTGCAAAATGCCTGCTTTGTGAGTCTTAAGTTTCGTTTCAATCAGCTCCACATCCTTTGCACTGTACGGTTTGTGATTACGACCCAGTCCATTGTAAACCCCATATCCGTGATTGCAGATATCGTTCCAGCAAAACAAATTCGGTCCCATCATCCAATCTCCAGCATAATAGTTCACATCATAGGGCCGACCAAACACATGCTGAAGGTAATGCTTCACTTGAGCGAGCGCTTTTCTTTCGCGGGGTTTTAACGCATCTCCGTTGATTGTTTTATCATTAATTTCCTTCAGCAAAGCCAGAGCGACATCCGTTCGATTTTTGATGGCGGACGGAGTAGGATCGTAGGCAACGTATTCCGCTTTGACCCTATCCGTGGTGACATCTGGATCCCGGTTGACATTATAGGGGTGCAGTTTGTAATATGTTGCTTTGACGCGACTGAGGAATTCATCAAGCCCCACTCGTTTCGCTTCCTCTGAAAAATCACATCTACTTGAAGGAACAGGCGCGGTTGTTGCAGAGAAAATTGATGTTGGAGTGCGGATGGTTGTTTCCACTTCTTGCTCTCCTTTGGGAGTGCGGATGGTTGTTTCCACTTCTTGCCCTTGTTTGGAAATGGAACCTGGCGATTCTTTCTCATTCTTCTTGTCGAGTACTGCAACCACAGTCAAAACGACTCCCACAATTAAGAATATTATTCCAATAGCCAACAAGACAAATGTGACGATTCTCACTTTGGAACGACTACTTCCAAACTTGGTGGCGGGAGCTTCGGAAAACATCATTTCTGAGCTTTTAGCGAGCTCCATAGTCAAGCACGCCAATGTTTTAACTGGTTATTGCGTCATAAAGTCATTCATTTATTGATTTTTATTTGTATTATTGTATAATATATATCTAGTGTTAGGACCTTCATGTAAACCACTTCTAGTGATGGAGTTTCCTAATAAAAGATTGTTATTATTATTAAAAGGTGCCTTACATGTCCTGCCTCAGAGCACTACTCACGTCAAGACAAATCTGTCAATCATAATTTACAAAGTTAAAACTTTATTGTTTTGAACTTTGTTTAATAACAAAACATCATGCGTTAGTGTATAAAACTATTGGAAACAAAAGTACAAACTAAGGCTATAAAGTACTTTTCGCTTTTCGTCTCAAAAGTAATTATGTCTTATGGCATAAAAGACGCATAATTTTATCATCAACCAGATCATCTCCTGTTAAAATAATTTTCCTCGTACGATTTGTTCTTCATTAGCACTTCTACATTTTAGAGATAACCGCAGACAAAATACTTGGTACGTTTGCAAACTAGTGCACAGGGCCGGGTTGTTTAAAGAACGATGAAGCTAATCCAGGATTAGCGTGAATTTCGATTGCAGTTTTATTTTTTTTTTCCACTTTTCAGTGACGTTTTCGGATAATATTTTCTGTCGTCCGCTTTATATCACACTCCACGAAACATAAGCAAAAAAAACCAAATCAACGGTCTTCATCGCCACATTAAATCAAAGGAACCTTCATAAATTTCTCAAGGGACACTAAAGAATTTTTTCTTAATTAGATAATAAGTTATATGAAGATGTTATTCAAACCCTCAATCAACCGTCTAATCCTAAGTTAGTGTTAATTGGCTTTCGAACAACCCGGCCCTGGAGTCTACCTCTACCTTTTTTACAAATCGGAGAATAACTAAACAATGTCTGTACAGAAATTTTCGCTTGAGTGTCGAACTTAATTCGCGTTTGCTTTGGTTTTGCATTACAAAGTTCAGTGATTGGTTTAAATATCCCGCGTCATTTGCTCAACCAATCATAAGTAAAACTAAAACCGATCATGGCTGATCGTACCCCTTTTTTGGCGCTTCGCGCCGACTACGTGTGTTTGATTCGAGTTTTGAGTGGGCTTACTGAATTATCTGTGCCCTTTGTAATTGGAAAGAGTGATTAGTTTGGTTTTGGTTTTCAACACTCAATCGAAAATCTCTTTATTGAGCGAACGCGCATCATATATAGTGCTCAACGGGTTTCTGTATTTTTGGCCAGCGGGCTGCAGTTTTGGTTCTTTTCTTTGCCTCGGTTTTCTTCGGAGGGTTCAGGATGACGTCACAGCCTTCTCTTGCGTTATCCTTGACGCAGGCAACATACTTTTTCACGTGATCAGATAAGTAGGCAAGCGGAGAGGAACCCTGGGCAAGAATCTGAAAAACAAATTATATGAAGAACGTGAGGTGTTTGGTACACTGAGGAAGAGAGATTTTAATCTCTTAAAAGCTCATACCCGTAAGGTGGCGACAACGACAATTTCTGAAGTTTTATTGTCCACAATACTCAAGATCAGATTCAATATTTTATACAGTTAGTAACAACAACAAAACATCCAATAATTTAGATAGAAATAATATTAAAAGAAAACGAGAGGAAGGGTTGCGTTTCCGAACATAACAAAACGAATAATTTCAGGCTTGGAAGCCTAATAAAACAGGAGGCTCGAGTTTTGAAATGATGATTGTTCGAACAAAAAAAAGAAACAAAGAAGTCCTGAAAAGGATGCTGTTGGTGACTAAAAATATTAAGATTTCTTAATATTACAAAAGTTACAATATCTTATCCCTTTACGGAAGACGGCCTATTCAGATAGCCATACATGTCTCATCGAATTGGTTTTTAAAAGCAGCAAGTGCCCGCTTGTGTAACATTCCATACTGCTTCTCACAACTGTCCTTCAAACATGCTGTAGAACTTACCAAGCAGCCACGAAGGTGAGCACTTGAGTTATGTGCGACCAAACAGTGGTCGTTAAACTACAAGACAAAGAGAGTCATATCACCTGATAATGGAAATCTCGCAGACTGAACTTATCTCCCAGATTATCCTCGGAATACTTTCTGGCTTTCTTTATCTCCAACTGACCAATCATGTAAGCAGTCGCTTGTCCGGGGTCGCTCTGGTACCTAGTTACCTGATGATGTCATATTAGAAAAACAACAAAGTTAGCAGTGCATCAATGGTCTATTAACGATAGGATAGCATTACAACTAATTTTCTACAATGATGCATGGAAACACAAGAACTCCACCGCCCGAGGGCTTTCATTCGATCGTTTGTTAACAATCGTCATGATGGCACCTGTATGGTCAATCAGATTTCAAGTTTGCAGACAGCAAGTCACAACATGTACATATAATGAAGATATAGCCGCATTGGAAATAAATATGGAAGTGGAGGATAATTGAGCTTTAATTTGCAGTGCTGGAACAGGACCTTTACTTCTGTCCTCGGGTTAATGCTTTGTGTTAAAAGATAATGTGAATAAAATAAGCGCCGCGGTTAAAAACCTTACAATTCTTTTATCCCTTCTGACATTCAAGTCGATACACATTTGTAGGCAATGTTTAGTCACAAAAATCACTCAATCTTTTAACTAGGCCAAGGGCTTTTCGATATTAGCAACCTGAAAGTTTGACCTTTGTTCGTTTTTGATATGGTGTTATTTAGTAAAGATTTTTTTTTACAAATCTTTTACCTCTTTCTTAGCAATATCTGTCTCGTCCCAGGCATATTTGCTAAAGTATTCCAAAGCCTTGTCCCTTGTGAATCCAACATAATGCAAACCAGTGTCCACGATCAATCGAAGAGCTCGCCACACCTAAAAATAAATTAACTGGAAGTTCATAAAGAGACACTTGGGAAACACGAGTCTATTTACGGCAGAAAGACAGCTGACCATGTCTTTACCTGACAGATGACAAATGTCCAAACTATCAAAACTATCTAAACTACAATTGTTGAATGAAACCTGCTTGAAAATCCTCATAACGTTTCGAAATTATGGAGAGGACATCTAATTGCTATATTTAAATTTTGCAATCATCATATTTGGTCAGTCCATATTCTTTGAAAAAAAAAATGAAATCAGTATATTGGCAGAACTACTTTTACATTTTTGGCGGGTCTAAACATGTAGTCAGTAGAATCAACTAAATGACGGCGATGCACGCTTTAGTACTATTTTTTAAATATCCTTTGACAAGCTTTGACAATCTTTAATTTGATGGGTTCCTTAATGTAATTTAATAAAATAGTATCTAAAAACAAATGAAGCAGGTCGGTGTACGTGATGCTCCTACCACTAAGATTAACTGAGACCTAATTCTCTCAACCAGTATCTAAGATCAATGTGTAAGGTTGGCAATGGGAAATTAGATGTCAGTGTCAAAGTTAATAAGAGAAACTCTGGACATAAAAGCTTGCTTTATATTTCTCTCCTTACCTGCCACTTCAGCATTCCAAATTTCTGCATAGGTTCGTTCTTGTACGTGTCTGTATCCTCAGCAATGAGCGGATTTTCAGCGTACAAGGCCCATCCTTCTGTAAAGGCCGTGTAGCGAGTAACGCTATCAAGCCAACCAACAACACCACCGCAGCTATCACGGAAATGCTCTACGTTGCCCTGAACCTGTGTAACGAAAGGATGTACGGATTAACCAACTACTACTACTAATCGATGGAAATTATGTAGGTGATCTCATTGACATAGTTGCCATGAACCCGGCTATATGTGTGGGGAGAAGAATGATATTACAACGACAAGAGGCCACGGAACTACAGTGTCCCACATTCGAACCTTGGAGCAGACGAACGGGTCCAAGTGATACCATTTCTCATGCCTAAGCTGCATGACTGGACAATTATTACCAACAAATGTAGCACGATCAAAACGTTTTCTTCACTGTTAGCGTATTTACTGACCGTCAGTTCAATAGAGGCTATAAGCCAGTGAGGTTCACGTGTACTACAATTATCGCGATTACGTTTAAACACACCTACCTGTGTATGATGTCCAGGCCTCGCTTCATGAGCATTGACGCTCCATTCTGAGAATCTAGGACCTAAGTTTTCCAGGAAAAATGGGATGTTGTATTTTGCACTTCTTGTGCAGCCTGAATTACTAAGCCGGTAGCTCTGTGCTCCGCTCGATGGGTTCAGATTGGGTTGCAAATCAACTGGACAAGTAGGCGTGGTTGCTTTATCTCCAGTGAAGTAGAACATTGGTATGGTCTTGGGTTCAAGAAAACTCATCACCTTAAAAATAAAATTAATAAATAAGTATTAAACAATAAATGAATACTTAGATGAATAAAAACGGAACGAAGAAAGGAACGCACGAACAAACAAACGAACAAACGATGGAAGAACGGGAGGAACAACCGGCAAAGTTCGAGATTATTTTCTTTTTGTTCCTTTATTTGTGGCTAACCTATGAACTAGCTGTTGCTTTCCTGTAGATTTTTTTGGTCATATCTGCGGGACGTGCCGAAACCATAGCTTAGTGCAATGACCATATCAAACACTGTATTGCACTGTATTGTACTTGCATTGCATTGCATTGCATTGCATTGCATTGCATTGCATTGCATTGCATTGTATTGTATATTTAGATTCCGTAAACTTTCAATTTAGATTCCTTCACCGTATTTTACCAACGAACCTTTTCCTAACAAAAATTGATATAAAACAGGACCCGAACTGCTCTTTTTGTACCAATCATCCTGAAAACCTGATCCACCTCTTCTGGAACTGTACAATAGTAGCCACCTTTTGGGAAAATTTGACTGAAAAACTTAAACAGGTCAATCTAATGACGATAGACTATTCAAAACACACCGCCATATATCTGGGTCTGAGACCGGACACCTCTAAGTTCTCACTTCAACTAAATTTCTGCTTTTTACTGGCAAGATATTATATATGGTGCTGCAGGGTCAGCAAGAAGATCCCGATTTTAACAACTTTTCTCGTGTCCCTAAAATCGCAGTTTCGCATAGAGTCCAACAACCTCGATGCAGTTTCTAAAAAATGGAATCCTTTACTTCCACTTCTCAACATCACGTCGGCTCCGGTACCGTAAAAGTCATCTATCTACTTTCTGCAAGCGAACCAAGGTCAAGTGCAATTGAGAGTTACCACCACCAATTTTTATTTATATTACTTATCTCGCAAATCGTTCTGCACTGCTAAATTATTTAAATTATTTATTTATTTATATATTTATTTATTTATTGTCTATATTTATGATAAGTTATTAATTATTAGTCATTGGTAGAGGAGTCGCCTTTTAGGTATTTCAATGTAAGTAATTATGTGGTGTTTTTATTGTAAGTAGTGTATCGTAAGTAGAGTACTGTTAACGTTGTATTGTAAGTAGCGCCCCTGTGTAAGTAGTGTAAGCGATGTAGTTAAATGTAAGTTTCAATGTAATGTAACTTGTATGCGTCCTGCAATCTATCAATAAAAAAAAAATAATAATAAAAAAAAAAAAAAATGTTCTCAAGTAAGGAGCTTGCCTTTCTTGCTTCCTCAAACCACAGCTGGATGGCGGCCCAGCGTTTAGGACAATACTTTTTTGCTCCTTCAATATCACTGCATTTTTTGTGTGCCTCTTTATCGGACTCGTTTTTAGGGATTGGCTCTGCATTAAAGTAACTCTCAGATGAATTCAGCTTGTCTCTGAACTTTGTTATGGCGGTCTGATTGTCCGATTCTCCGGTTACTTGCCTTGCAACCGCGACAACCTAGAAAGAAGAACAAACCAGCGACATGAGCACTGAAGTGATAGATATGATGACATAAGTCGATCACTGGAGAGGCATGCAGGAATGTGCTGCTCAGATAACATGGTTTTGAATAGACTAAATTGAATAGACTAAATATAGTTTTCTCTACAAAACAGCGCCTTTTGTCATATGATACATACAGCTTATTTGTTGTGTGGTCACTGACTCTCCAAAATACAGATATAGGATGGGGGAATGCAGATCTACGAAGACGACGTAGCGTTGACGTCATAAGCTAGATCAGGTTTTAGCTAGGTCAGTTTTTAAGCCTATCTAGCAGAGCAACAAGGTTTACGTGTAGCCGGTTTTGACACTTTTCGTGACATCGGAAAATTTTCATTACTCTCCAAAACTCATGTTTATCTCAAAATAAGTTACTTCGATGCCACATTCTTGAGATCAGGATCTTCGTTCCGCTGTAATCTTTGCTGCTAGTAAATTAGTTTGATTTTTTTTTTTATCTTCATGCTAACTAGAAAAAAAGTAAATGTAACTGAGAGCTACATGTACTGCCAAGGCAAATTTAGCCAGCAACTCACCATCGGATAGAGAATGTCCAGTTGCTTTTTACCGAGTTCATGAACTTCCATCGGTGTCATGGCGTTTGTTGTGAAATACGACATGATTTGGGTATAAGCCCACGATCCATTCAGCGGTTCACCAGTGGGCAGATATGGATCTGTTTGCCAGGACTTGTTCTCTTTACCATCAAGCCAAACATACTTGAGAGGAAGATTGGCCAAGCCGCTGGACACATTGCTTGGAACACAGTGATGAATATGATCCGTTTCCACATATCTAAAAATAAGAATACAGGCAATAGGCAATAGATTTTGTTTACAAAATATAATGAAAACACGAGGGACAATCTTAAACAATTCAAAAGTGTTTATGAACTTTCGAATTTCCTGAAACTGTCTTCGATTCGGGACTGCTTCAGATGACGTCAACAATTAGCGATCAGAAAAAAATATCTATGCCTGGTAATAAAGCTGGCACAGTTTTTATTGTCGTTATAAAAATATTCATCGATATTACAAACTTAAATGAAACGTTTACAATGTTCCAAAGGTGAGGAGTTGCAGTGCATAAACTGTCGTGCCCTAGAACACAACAGAATAATCCCACGAACCACCAAACTACCAGACCACTCGATCCGGAGTCAGTTCAGTTGGCCATCTTGCCTCCAAAAAACCTAATTTGTGTAATTTCCTTCCGAAGGGTCGCACTAAAATCGGGGTATTTATATTATAAGGTATTTCATTATTTCCAACTCGAAGGTTTGAGTGCTGCCTACTAATACCTTAGTAACTGGTTCAGTGGTTCTCCTAAATACTTCACGAGGTATTCCTTTATAGTATCACTGACATTTTTTCCATCGTGTGTCTTCTTCCATTCGTTATCAATCTCTTCTGTAATGTTGCTATAGTAATCAGGATCCAATGCGGGTTGAACAAACCATTCTTTTAAGACACCTGTAAGATAATAAATTGCACAATAAATTGTGCATGACAAATAAAAATTGTTAAAAGCTATCAAGGAAGTAAGCAAGTAAGTCTTAAGTAAATAGTAGCAGTATTAATATAATATGTAAATGCCTAAAACCCACTAACAACATGCCAGGGTTGTTTAGTACACCTAATATAAAAAGACTAAAGATTAGTCTGACGGCATGTTGCTACACAACGTAAGAATTTCCACACGAGTTATTTGCGAACACGTAAAACAATAAAGGAAACGTATAGAAAATCAGTGAGGGGTAATTTACGTCCAGTCCAGGCTAAATTCACGCCATGTGGAACCTTAACAAAGTACTGGCCGGCGGTTTAGCGTTGCCAGCAAGAATGTGAGAGCGCGGCAAATTCTCCTGCTGTGAGCATCATGCATACTAAACAATGTTTTAATCGCCTTGATTAAAATGATTTGCATGTCGTTTGACTGTTTAAATTGGTCATAGTTCATTTAGTCTTTTAATGGCCATCAATCACAGAGTCGAAGGCTGACAGCTGTGGGGCAAAAGTCGCTTTAGTGAAAATTATTTGCACTTTGTTAAAAAAACAGTAAGCTCTACAGCTACAATTGTGCATTATTCTCTTACCTGTTGAGTTGTACAAGGAAACATTTAAGTATCGTCCTTTGATGGAATCAATTCCAGCTTCACACTCCTCTACACTCCGAACCATTCCTTTCCGCACCCCCATCTTCATGTTGTCGATGTACTGCAAAATGCCTGCTTTGTGAGTCTTCAGTTTCGTTTCAATCAGCTCCACATCCTTTGCATTGTATGGTTTGTGATTAACCAGTCCATTGTAAACCCCATATCCGTGGTTGCAGATTTCTTGCCAGCAAAACAAATTCGGTCCCATCATCCAATCTCCAGCATAATAATTCACATCATACGGCTGACCGAACACATGCTGAAGATAATGCTTCACTTGAGCGAGCGCTTTCCTCTCGCGGGATTTTAACACGTCTGTGTTGATCTCTTTATCTTTTATTTCCTCCAACAAAGCCAAGGACGTGTCCGTCCGATTTTTGATGACGGACGGAGTTGGATCGTAGGCAACGTAATCCGCTTTGATCCTACCTGTGGTGGCATCTGGATCCCAGAAGAGTTCATAGGGATGGAGGTTGTAATATGTCGTCTTGACGCGACCGAGAAATTCAGCAAGACCAACTCGTTCCGCTTCCTCTGAAAAATCACATGTACTTGAGGGAACAGAGGCTGTTGTTGGAATGAGATCTTCTTTGGAACTGGAACCTGATGATTTCTCAGTCTTCTTGGCACTTGCTGCAATTGCAATCAACACGATTCCCACAATCAAGATGATTATTGCAACAACCAACACGATAAGTGTGATGATTCTCTCTTTCGAAAGCTTTCTTCCAAACTTGATGCCAGGATCGTCGGAAATAAACATCTCTGAACTTTTTTTGGAATCCATGAGCTACCGAAAAAATAAAATGGTTAGCCCCGCAAGTGTCTCGAGATGTGTATATTCTGAGCCTTGAGAGTCAGTTAATAAGGTTGGTCGTTAGCTCGTCAGCCACTCCTTCAATCTCAGAGTTACAGGGAGGAGACATCATAAAAAAACAAAGAAACAATGTCTGATACAAATAGTTTTGATCTTATGTCACATTTCGTTTTTAATTGCAAACCATTATTCGCAACGCAGTGTTCTAGTCAGGCCTTCCGTCAAACAGTGAGTGACAAGCAAGCTTGACTGATCCCGGCAAAGATAACTTATGTACATCATGAATATTTTATCCTGGCTTATGTGTGATTACTTTGATATGACAACCGTTTTGTCCGCTACTCTTGACGTTGACATAGCATCGGTATCTCTGTTTAAACATGTATATCGTATAACTCCTAGTCTTAATGACTTTTTCAAGTTTTTTTTTCAATCATTTGGCAGTATTAGTTAGGGGTGGGGAATGATGCAATTTGTCACCAACCGAAACGTCGAGTTTCTTGTTCGAAAATCAGGACAGAGATTGCCCGAATGATTTTACTGGAGAGGGCCGAGCTGCCAAGCCTGATATAAAATTGGAGTTTGCAGCATATCTGCATCCTTATGTTCAAAGTGAAGCATGAACTATGCTCACAATTTATAGCATACAGATTTCCATGCCAATTTTTAGGTACAAAAAAGTAACATATCATGGAAAGCACTCTTTACCTGTGGGCCCAAAGCTATGGCGAAATCATATGCAGCTGTTAGATCAGCAAAAACGTTTAACACTTTTTTAAAGAAACGATTCGTAAATGCGACATAACTTCGTTGATTGATGATACCTGCAAAGTTTGAACCCTTTGCTCATCAGAACACGGCAATTTTATTTTATATATTGTACTAGATTATTGGATCCATAGTTCTGAAACAATGTAGTAATTGGGTGTGAAACATCCGGTATTGGGTGTGAAACATGATACATCAGTTAAGGCTAAAAATATAGGGTTTTGAAAAGTGGGGACGGACACTTCTTGTCGAAAAGCATTTTGTGGAACACTCCCTCTGCTCTTTCATTTTGCATGTCAAGACAGAACTTGCTATCGAAAAAACAGACACACAATTCAAATTATCAAAAAACAGCTGTATTATGTGTATTACTAAACTCATTGCATTGCTTTCCATCAGAAGTTGTAGAACCAGTTCAAACTCTACTTTCACACAACTGCTCGATTGTAAATCAGAGAACCACGATGTTTGCAACCCCTGTTGGCAAAACATTATCTTTCATATAATATATGTTATTATCAGTGTTATAAATGATAAAACAATAAATCAGCATAAAAGTGTTAAGTACCTGGGAATTCTCATAGACTGTCATCTCAATTGGAAAGAACATATTCAACAAATTTCCAAAAAAATATCTAGAGGTATTGGAATCCTTTGTAAAATTAGGCATTATGTTGATGTCAAAATTTTACTTCAGTTATACTATGCCATTATTCTTCCTTTTTTTTCATATTGCTGTATATTCTGGGGTAACACCTATGATCATAATATTAAACTACTTGAAAGAATGCAAAAGAAAGCGATCCGGCTAATTACCTTTTCTGATTTTGATGCCCATACTAGTCCTTTGTTTTCTCAACTCAAACTTTTAAAACTTCAGGATCATATCAAACTTCAAACTCTTTACTTCATGCACCAATTCTTTCACGGCAAATTACCAAAGATTTTCGACTCCTTTTTTATTAAAACTTCAGATATGCATAATGTTAACACTCGCTTTGCAACTAGGTCAACTTTTTATGTACCAAAAATTCGAACAAACTATGGCAAATTCAATATTCGATACAATGGACCTATACTATGGAATGAGACTGATGAGAGATTTAAGATTCTAACTCCTTACTCATTTAAAAGAGAATTATCCATGCATTTCATTAATTTCTATTAAGTTTTTCTACTAATTGCTATATTTTGGTATTTTTGGTATTTTTCCTTTTTTTTTCTACTGTTATCTTTTTTATTGTACTTAAATGCTTTAGAATTATTTGTTCTGTAATCTACTTCCTTAATTATGTAAAATGTAAAATGCCTCTTTTCTGACCTAATATTTACTTTAAATTAATAAATGTGGTCACCCAACTAGTTTAGCTCTTTAGTTATTTTGGGTGACCAGCAACTGTATGTATTTTTAATTTATTTATTGTTTAAGTTGTTACTAGTAATTTGCAGTTCAAATAAACCTTGTTGTTGTTATATTCATTTAATTAAACAGTACCTCCACTCTAGTAATTTCTCCCTTTCTAAATCTTTATTTACGAGGCTCTGCTAGGGTTGAAATGGTTGCAGGTCGCTGCCGAAATCGTGTCATTTCGTCTTTTAGCGCCCTGTTTCGTCTAAGACGGACGCGAGTAACTTAATACACAGAACAGGAGTTTCTCAACTATTTTAAAGAGGCAGTTAATTTCTCGAACTATTAAAAACAACGCGACTATCGCTGACCAAGAGTTTCTCTGGCACTTTAATATCGCAGTTAAAACGGTTTTAATTTCTCTTCCAGCTAAAAACAACGTGAATCTGAACTAAGTAAACAGAGCAGGAGTTTATCAATCTTTTTTACAGAGCCGATAAAATTAATTTAATGTTTTGACAGATTTAAATAACGGTGTGACTGACTTGAGAGGCTGTCCGCTAAGAATCGACCACTTTTGAGTGGTCGACTCTTAACAGATGTACTTAAAAGTACATATGACTAACTTAAGTACACAAAAGCAGGAGTTTCTCGGGCGCCAACGAGTTTGAAATTAAAATATATATATTTAACTCGCTTCAGTAGTTTGTCTTTATGTTTCCAGCGAGGTTTCTGGCAAAGCAGTGGCCCTGAAAATCGCCTGAATGGGAAAAATCGACCCAGAAACTTAAAGATACACGTTTGACGAGAGGTAAAATATCGTTAACATATATTTTTAAATACAACCGTTCTTCCATGCAAATTCTTTATAAATATTATGAGTGTTGCTAGCCTGCGAGCAGACTCACCTTTTGGCCACAAGCACGAGCGGCGAAACCGCGAGAGCGAGTTGGCGAGCGAAACTAACCGATGAGGAGCCAGCGAGAAACGCAGTCTGGCGCGTTCTCTTGCATACAACAGACACTTCATTCACGTACCCAGAGCCTGCGATCCTTCAGGACAGCGCCAAGGATCCAGACCTCTGGCCCGCCTCCGACACTGGAAGTGATTCACGAATTCACTCATTGTCAAATCTGAGAAATATTATTGGCTAAAAATACAGAACGAGTACTCTGTGCATGCTCAAAAATTGGGACCGCTCAGATCCTTGGCGCCGTCCAAATGGATCGCCGGCTCTAGGGAGGAGAAAACATGCAGATATTTATATATCGAGCTTGGGCTACCGGTGCTGCCACCGGAGCTTGGGCTACCGGTGCTGCCACCGTCTGCAGTTTTTCAAAGATGGGTTTGCATCTCGCTCGGCTGGAATGACGTCTACAAGCATAGTTGTCTTATATGCTTATACATTGCTATACTTATTTAAACTGTAGTACGTTGGTTGGCTACCAGGTTAGTGCATTTATATGCCTGCTCTTACTGCGGTAGATAGAACATAAAATCGAACTAACGTAACTGATCAAGTGTTTCCATCGACATTTTTTAAAGGCGTTAAAAACTGGCTTTTACCTTTTTCAATTTTTAGATACATTTTAACATACTGTTTTTTTCTTTAATTTTTAAAGTTTAACCTATTTATCCTTCTTATTTTAATATTTTTATTATGCCATAGCCATTATGCATGTTTACGTCAGACTTTCTGGTTCACCACCAAGCCTCGTCTTCAAAGTGAATATCAATATCATCATCATCATCATCAGTATGCAAAACCTCCCTAATAAATAAAATGGAAATTCATTTTTTTGTATTCTTTTAACTATTTTGAATTTACGTTATGACTTTCCCCATCGTCCACAGTCATAACGAATGAGGATCTATCTCGTTGTAAATATTGCAAAACAAATACTAATGGGTAGTACAAAGCAAAGCAAAGAAAGTTTTGATTCATTGTCATAATCCATTTTTTTAACTTCGAAGCTTTTGTCTGTTAAATTTGCGAGGAAAACAAGCCCTGCATCCCTATAGAGATCGCTTTATTTACCAAAAATATTAATGGTCAACTCTTGTTAAAGGAGAAGTTCACTCCAGAATGGCCATTAATTTTCTTTACGCCAATAAAACGTTTATACAAAAATATGTTATTCACCAAAATTTCAGCATCCAACGAGCGCTAAATCCCTACGAAATCTTTCTCTAAAGTAGCCCAAAATTCGACAACTGAACGCCGCCATCTTGGAGCCAGTAATGTATGCGTGACGTCAAAGAGTTCAGCCTGAAGTTTAGCGGGAAAATTTAAATACTCGAAACTCCTTGTTTCTTTGAAGTGGCTTTTGTTTGTCAAAATGCCTGTCTGAAAGGAAAGAAAAGGTGAAAGGTTTTTTTGTATCTCTTGGAGATCTGTTTGAGAAACATGGAGCTGCACAAACAGGCATTTTGACAAACAAAAGCCACTACAAAGAAACAAGGAGTTTCGAGTATTTAAATTTTCCCGCTAAACTTCAGGCTGAACTCTTTGACGTCACGCATACATTACTAGCTCCAAGATGGCGGCGTTCAGTTGTCGAATTTTGGGCTACTTTAGAGAAAGATTTCGTAGGGATTTAGCGCTCGTTGGATGCTGAAATTTTGGTGAATAACATATTTTTGTAGAAACGTTTTATTGGCGTAAAGAAAATAAATGGCCATTCTGGAGTGAACTTCTCCTTTAATGGTGCTGGGGATCTGTGGCTACATCAGTTTACCATCGGCTTTACTAAAAGAACCATTCTCGTCCCCATAGCCCTTTTCCCTTCTCCTAGCTGGCGGGGCCTTCGCACGAGAAACGAATGGTTGTGGGGACATGGAATTTTTAATTAATTCAATTTTTTTAATTTTTTGATTGGCTGTTTGAAACAAAGAAATCTTGAGTGGAAGTTAAAACCCGAAAACCTGAAGCCCGTTTTTCTACCGCTTAACTTGGGTTTAACGCAAACACCTTGATTGCATATCATACAATCCAAAAACGTTATGCTCATTTCCCAAAGCTTTGTTTAGCGGTGTTTTGTCTAGTGGTGTCCTAAATATAATTTCCTGTCATCTATCCCTTTTAAAATTTCACTCACGTTTACCCCGTTTTTGAGGAGTTTTAACAGAGTTAAAGTATACTGTATCTGGGATTCATTTTTCAAGCAAAATAATAGACTATGGGAGATTTAGGAGCAGGACTCCAAGATGCTCAATATATTTGCTTGGAAGGTTAATGTTACAAAAAGAGAAGAAGCAAGGAAGTAAAAAAAATATTGTAAACTATTCCAACACTTTTGACCACAGTCACCGAAAACACATCTTAAATTTTACTACTACTACTTTCTACATTATACAATGTTATACATAAACAAACAGAGAAAGAAATAATCAACTTATCAATCAGTAACAATCAATCACTCTTGCAATCAATCAATCAATCAATCAATCAGTTGTAATCGTCAGTTAATTATTAACTAAAATTCTGTCATTGTAAAAAGTCATGATGTTAACTTCAATTCATTACCTATTACGATGACCAAATTTTAGTTCATCTAAATGACTTTTTTAGTGTGTTTCACAACAAAAAGATCAGTATAAAAATAAATTTAAAAATCAATATTTTGGGCGAAGTATCACTTCTAGGGTACAGTGGGTTTCAGGATCTTTGGTCAACGGAAAGCTTTGGTCTCTTGCTTGGCTCCGTTTACGCCTCGGTTTTCTTTGGCGGGTTCAGGATGACGTCACAGCCTTCATTTGCCGCAAATTTTACGCAGGCCACATATCGTTTCACGTGATCATCTAAGTAAGCAAGTGGACAAGTTCCCTGGGAAAGAATCTAAATAAAACACATATATGTTACTTTAATTGACACGCTGATGTTGCAGAAATACTGATAACCTTGAAAATAGCGATAACAGATAGTTCCAAAAATGGTTTTCCAATTGCTTATAGATCGTTTAGTCCGCATGCACGGATTAAAGGATACGGGGGTGTGCTCTAAATGATTCGATGATACAATTATTCTGCGCTGGATGAATTTGGCTTGATATCCGAGATATTTACTGCCGGTGCATTTATACTGTTTATATTTACTTGAAAGTTAACATATCACAAGTCCAGTTCTTCAATTAATGTCTGGCTCGCTGGCTTTACTGTAAAAGTAGCGACTGTACATGTTCAAACCTTGTAAGCAATGAGGCCGTCGGTTATTCCCAGTTTCACTGGTATAAAGCAACTGTTCCTCTTGGAAACAAACGCTAGTCAAGAAGCATTATTTTTTTTAATCAATGGCTTTTTTTCTATTCTTCTATCCTCGCCTCTATTACGGGCAGTGACAAACAATTAGCTAAGTTGCATTCCTATCATCACTAAACTGTTTTAATATTCACAGAAAACAATCAATTTTACCTGGTAATGGAAGTCTCGCAGACTGAACTTATCACCCAACTCATCCTTGCAATATTGTCGAAGTCTCATAATCTCCAACCGTCCAATCATATAAGCCGTGGAATGTCCGGGGAGGCTCTGGTACCTAGTCGCCTGGTGAGGTAGGTAAAACTTCAGAACAGCGCAAGAATATGAACAGATTCAATGTTTTCATCATTGAATTTATTTCACTCTACTGGTATTTTTTTAAGACCCTGACTCGCCACACTTAGACTCAAGCAAAAATTTATGTATATTTACTTTTGAATCTTGGCACTGCACTGTGTCTAAAAATAAAAATATTGTGCTTTAACCGAACCTAACAACCGTGAGACAGTTTTTGTACTCTTTCGACCATTATTGTTTCATACGTGTTTAACACGTTTTCGGAACAGTATCCGCCTCACCTGAAAAAGGATTCTTCTGGACGGATTGAGCCAGAGTCTGTTTCTAGTTCGCGATCTTCTTTCAGTGCGTGGCTCGGAGGTAATGTTTTAAATTTTTGTTATTTTTGTTATGCTTGACGATAACCTTTGGTGGTGGGTTTGAAAACTACACGTTGCTACTATTTTCTACTCGCACTCGAGTTTCCTTGACAGTTCCTTTTTTTTGTTCCACTAAGATATAGCATTCATGTTATTTCTTTAATTCTCAAAGGAAACCTACATCTCACATAAACTTGAAATAAAAGCGTTTAAGCGTACCCTGCTACCAGCTGGAATTTTACCTCCGTAGTTCGACCCCTGTTCTCCGTAGTTATGCTTTGTAACTGCCAACTGGTCACACACGTTTTTTTCTGTCCGAGTGACAAGCACGCCCGGAAATTATCGGTTCTGTCATATGTACAGGCTATTAACACCTACTGCTTGCCTTTTATTTCGACTAATTTTTTAGTTTTTGCTTTCTTACCTCGCTCTGTGCCATATCTGTATCTTCCCACGCATATTTGCTTAAGTATTCCAAAACTGCGTCCCTTGTAATATCACCTATGTAATGTAACCCAGGGTCAATGATCAACCGAAGAGCTGCTATCACCTGAAATTGTAAGAATACGAAGAGATTACTGCCGTATTTCGATATGATCGTGAAACATATGCAGTTCTTTATTCTGATAAGCTTGTAACGTTAATCGACCATATCTTTACGTTCGGTGGATTGACATAGTTAACTGATTCTAGTATTTGTCCGGTATTGGTAGAGTGAAATGACTTTGCATACACACAGAATTACCCTAATAACCACACATAACGATAGAGAAATAGCCTATGAAAAAAATTATTGCACAGTTCAACTGAATTACATATATCACAGGATATAATCACAATATTTACAATCTATGGATAAGTTAGTCTACGTCGGGCCAAAGTATCCCTTATTACCACAACTTATCCCTTCAGTATTCCCCCCCCCCCCCCCCCCCCACCCCTCTCCTCGGAAGCATTTTTTCGCCGGTACCCATTTCTTCACCAGGAAGCATGGAGAGAGGCACTGTGAGAGTAAATTGTCTTGTCCTAGAACACACCCTGGTCGGGTCAAGAACCTGGACTCCAGGGCACCCGAATAATGTAGCATTAAAAGTTTCAAACTTTAATTCCCATCTAAAATACATAAGCAGTTTCCTTGTGCACTTTTGTCTGCCTTACCCGCCACTTCAGCATTCCATACTTCTGCATAGGCTCGTTGTCGTACGTGCCTGTATCCTGACCTATGAGCTGATATTCGGCATAATAGGCCCACCCTACATTGATTGCCGCGTAGTGCGTGACACTATCAAGCCAAGCAATCACACCACCACAGCTGTCACGGAAATGCTCAATGTAGCCCTGGGTCTGTAAAACGTGATAATGGACATTCATTATAAAATAATCATGGTAACGGTTTGGCATGCACACTAATGCTACGTTTACAAAGTCATCTGGCTGCATCTGTTATACTTACACTAGTCCGGTGCAATAATTATACGTTATAGAGATTGCTTTAGGATCATAACAGGTGCAACCAGAAATCGACCATCTAGACAACGAGACCAAGTTTTGTTTGGGTGTTAAGAATAAACCGGCGGTTGATTGTTGCCAAATTCACAATGTGATTTGCTACATGGGGCCTATTGTTGGATAGAATGCCCTTGAAGAGCGCAGTTTTTAGGGCTTTATAAGTGTAGAAAGGGATAAGTCTCGACAAATCAGTTGCATCGATATTTATGCTATGCTAATCAATTAAATTGTCGTTAATCAATCGTAGCTGTAAAATAATTTGATCTTGAAAACATTTCGACAAAACGAAGCTTGCAGCAGAATTAAAATCTCATGACAAAATTAGTAGAAGGGGCCACTTTTGAAAGGGGGTGGGGGGGTTTAATAGGTGCGTGGATAGACGGAAATAGCATGAAAAAGCCCACGGATTAATTGCGGATTTTTGCGATACATTGAACGGATTCTCGGATTTCAAAATACAGCGAATTAACTGAGATTTTTAGGACGGATTCCGGACCCTTCATGTCAGAAGGTGTGGATCATGGATACTGACGAGGTTCGATCACTTCAAACACTTCTTCGACGGCAAGTTGGAGGAATTGTCGCAAAAACAAGCATCGAAACGAAACTTCTTTAAAATTGGCATTAAAAAACATTTACCCTCCGTTGCAGCGGAACTATACCACTCAAAGCCTTCAAATAGTGTGGATTCGGATTTGAACGAAAAGAGGGGCGGATTGACAGATATGGCCAAAAAATAGGACGGATCGGCGGATATGCGTACACCTAGGTTTTTGGAATACAAAAAGAAGCTCGAGTATTCAATAAAGGCAACCAATAACTAGTAAGGGCATGTCGCTACACGGCTATTTTTATTAGAGTAAGAGTAAGCGTAAGAGCAAGAGCAAGAGTGAGAAACTTCAATATATTTAACCAGGTTAGCCCGTTTAGTACCCTATGGATACCCTCCATACCAGGGTTATTGGAATCTTTATCACTTGAACCTGAACTGCTCACGTTCTAATCAGAGTGGACAAATCTTAAGCTTAGTTTGGAAATTGAAAATTTTAAAATACTAATTAATGGGTTATACAACACATAAAGCTTCTAAGCGTATAGTAACAATATTACCTGTGTATGACGTCCGGGCCTGGCCATATAAACATTAACGCTCCATTCTTCGTATTTGGGACCGTAATTTGCCTTGAAAAATGGAAGTTTGTATTTTGCTGTTTTTGTGCATTCTGCGTCACTTTTTTCATAGCTTTGGACTGAACTCGCTGGGTTCAGATTAAGATCCATTTCAATTGGACAAGTGGGTGTAGTCGCTTTATCTCCAGTAAAGTGGAACATGTTAATAGTCTTGGGTGCAAGCAAACTCATGACCTGCAATAAAAACACAATATCTCATAGTTTCTCGATATTTACCACTTGACTCCAAACCGACCTGGATTATAAACAATAAATGTCGGGGGGTAGGAGGGTGGGGGGGGGGGGGGGGGAGTCATAAAGAATAAGAATCGGAAGTTCTGATTGGTCGATAAGCTCGGCGTATGGCCCTATATTTATAATATTTACCTCGCAAGAGGAATATAGCATTTCAGGGATTGGCTACTAAGCCACGCCACCTTTGTCATCCAGGAAAGTAAGCATGGCAAACAATTGCTAAATGACATTTCCGTTCATTCGAAAGTAAAGTAGAGTAGAGTTTAACTGCAGCAATTGGCTATTAAAAGAACGAAACTTGCCTTTCTCGCCTCGGCCATCCAAAGCTGAAGAGCAGCCCAACGCTTAGGACAATAGTTCTTTATTCCTTCAATATCACTGCATTTTTTGTGCGCCGTTTCATTGGACTCGATTTCAGGGAAGGGCTCCGAATTAAAGTAAATCTCAGACGAATTCCGTAGTTTTTCTCTAAACTTTGATATGGCGGCGGTCTCGTTGTCGTTTTCTCCAGTAACGATCTTTGCAACCTCGACAACCTAGAAATGTAGATGAAAGGAATTAAATTTGATGAATGTAATAAGGAAGGGAATATGTATTTGGAAACGCAAATAAATGCAAAACTGTTAAAGATTATATATGTCACTTGTTTCGGTTAAGGAATCGACCAGATTCACTAATTGGACCTCGAAAAAGCAAAAATATCTACCGCAACATGGCATGTCTCAGATGTCTTTCAGAGACCCGAGATACAGATCCATGCATGATTTTGGAAATACAGATTCAAGATGGTAGAGAAACTGATTTAGATGACGTCCTACGACGAATAAGGAAGATTTCCGTTAGCGATTATTGCTTATTGAACAGCTAGAACTATTTGAATGAAACAGAAATTTGCTTTGCTTATACCCAAAAGAGTTGTTTCTGACTTCCGCTAAGACTTAAATGTTTCTAACGGTCACATTTGCGTTATGACGCGACTAGGACCATTCGAAAGTCATTAACATCATAGGACCGATCAGCAATGATTAAGAATTGTGCCACCAACCATTTCATCTCGAGTAAACTGTAGAACACTTGTCGAGTTGCAATACAAACTACTTTACATCTCTCTGCCCTTTATTTCCCTCTGTACGCATATTATCAAAGGTCATGAGTGTCAGGGTTTTTTAGTCTTGGTGTGAGTCTAAAACAAACAACGACTCACCATAGGATAGATAATTTTCAGCTGGTCTTTACCGAGTTCTTGAACTTCCATCGGAGTCATAGCGTTTGTTGTGAAATACGACAAGATTTGGGAATAAGCCCACGATCCATTCAGCCGTTCACCAGTGGGCAGGTATGGATTTGTTGGCCAGGACGTGTTCTCTTTACCATCAAACCAAATATACTTGAGTGGAAGAGTGGCCCAGCCGCTGGACACGTTGCTTGGAACGCAGTAACGGATGTGTTCCTGTTTGATATATCTGAAATACCATTTAAAACATTACGTTTTGGTGATTTACTATAATTAAAGACAAGGCAGTGGTTAGAGCGCCCAACCAGTATCTGGAGGCTATGGTTCGATTATCGTCGGGGACTCAGAATTTTCCATGTTCGTGATAAATGAACATTTCATCTTCATTACTTATAGGTCATTCCCCTGTATTACATTACGCATCCTTACTGCGCACGATTTATTTCGTCATTAGCGCGCGCTCAGAGTGCTCGCACGTCCAAGCCCTTATGAGTTTGCAATGAGGCTAAGCTCACTTGCATAAAGAATGGTTATTTACTCTTAAACAAGCATGGGGACCTACCTTTTTTCCAAGTAATTTTGACCTATCATTCAAATCCTTTTTGTTCAAAGAGTTAGAAAAAAATTACATGCAAGAAAACTAACTTATTGCTAGAAATGCGGTACTTAAAGAGATAAAATCATGACCTCGAGAACGCGCACGCGAGGGAGTTTTTTGTACTGTATTTGTCATAAAATACCGTAAAATTCCGGTTATAAGCCCTGGGCTTATACAACTTCGTAAGGGGTTTTGGATGGGCTTATAACATATAAGCGGAGGGGCTTATATCCGGGAGGGCTTATAAGCGGAATAAAAAAAAATGTTTCGAAAAGAGCTATGGTAGTGTTGATCTAAATACTTTTTTTAAGTTAAAAAGTCAAAATAAAGTAACATTTAGCCCTGTTCAGTATTATCATCCAGCAGAGGGGGACTTATATCCGGGGGGCTTATAACCGGTTGTATTTTTTTGTTTCCGGTTAGATCATGTAGATGGGCCTATAACCGGGGGGGGGCTTATAAGCGGGGGGCTTATAACCGGAATTTTACGGTATACATTTTAATGATATAATGCATCTATTACGTTGTTTTAAGATTTGCTTTAGTTGTGTAATCACTGTTCCTATGGAAAGACGCGTAAACTGATAGAAAACATGTGCTTGGTTAATAAGTTGTTAATTTTTCAATTTTGATGGTAAGGTTTTACCATCAGTACCTTAACAACCGATCGAGTGGTTCTCCCAAATACGTCACGAGGTTATCTTTTATAGTTTGGCTGACATTTTTTCCACCGTGTTTTGCTTTCCATTCGTCATCAATCTCTTCTGTGATGTGGCTGTAGTAGTCAGGATCCAGCAGGGGTTGAACGAACCGTTCTTTTAAGACACCTGCGATGAAAAAAATGATCAGTTATCATTACGAAAAAGGAAGAGATCGATGTCCCCATTTTGAATATAGGAAGCGCGTGTACCCGTGTACGTAAAACGATCCGCAAAATCCGCCGCCCGCTGCCCAACTTATGATTTGAATTTATTTTGCTATCGCTCTTGGCGCGGAGAGAAAATGCCTGTGAACAACGCTGTATGGGAATTTGGGTTTCTTTTAATGACATCGTGCAACCGTTATTTAGTTTTGAATGCACTTTTTGCGTTGGGCATGCCGATTAACTCGTGTTACAACAGGGAAATCAGCAGATATAGTTGGATCAGAAGTTCATAAGCGAGAGGTCTACATCTAGGATAAGGACGAGTGCTATGTCTTTCGCGAGTTGACTATTTTTACAACAAACTTGCAAGCGAGAAAATGACGTCTTTAACCCTTAATATGCTAAATTTACCCCCCAAAACACGGGGTTTTTTTTAACCGTTAAATTGATTTTTTGGTGCTACGGTGCTAAATTTCTCTAAACTGCCAGAAATACATTTTCTTACACTGCAGTAAGATTTTGAGGAAGATTTCATGTAAAAATGTACAATATTGTACTTTGGCGCACGCGCATAAGCCAAAATTTGGACTGTTTTTTTTTTTTTTTGCCAAACAGTTCCGATATTTTTCCTCGCTTCGTTGCTTTTCGTTTTTCTTTGCTTTCTTATTCTCTCTACCTTCTACACTGTGCATCCTTTCTTTTGACCTGAAAAGTTTCGATCTTTAGCAATGAGAAGTTGTGGAAAGAAGACCATGATCAAGTACAGATATTTTGGCCTGTTTTACCACCAATTTTGCACCAAAAACTGATCACGTTTTTTTCGATTAGCTCTGTCAGATTGCAGTCGATCGTCAAAATGGACAGTCCTGTGGAAAGATCTATCCAACCGGTATTAGTTGCATATCCCACGAATCTGCTGACGTGCAAACTCGTCACGTCACAAGTGGTTGAATGGACATTCCTCCAAATCCCGGAATAGTCGAGTTGGAAGGGTCGCTTATAACCTCTCGGAACGAGTTATTTCATTGGTTCTTAAAACAATAAATAACAGGTCATGCCAATCCCACGAGCCCTGTATAACAATAGAGGTAGTGTTTACAGCGGGCGAATGAAAATAGAGGTTCCAGAGTGGTAGTGTCTTACCGAGTTGGAAGGTCCGGGTATGTTTGACCGTTTGGCCACCTCTCTCAACATTGCATTTAAATGGCTTCCCATGTTTGATCTCGGTCAAACATTTTCACCCAACATTTTGCTTCTCGAGCAAATATTTGATCGTTTAGCCACCTCTGCAAACAAAGAAAGGCCACGCGGGAAAAATCAACCAATTAGAAACCGAATCTATGTGACGTCGCGCCATGATTTCAGCAGCGTCATATGGGCTTATTTTGCTGGATGTTTGATCAAACCACCCAATGTTATGTGCGACAAACACGATGCTGGACGAAAATGCTTGATTGTTTAGCCGGCGCTTTATGGTCTGCACCTGCATATGCAACGATGGCGTGCACTTGCAATGAGCAAGTAAAGTTACGGCCTTCAGTCGCGGTCGTGATTGGTTTGCGAGGGCCCTTCGTTTTGGCGGACTGTGAAAGGAAATGTAGAAGAAACAGGTGTTGTTTTTTTTTTTTACTATGAGCCCGAAGAAGGTGAAGACTTGCGAGCGAGCCAACCAAAAGCCGCGAACGGCAAATGCTTCAACGCGACATATCTCAAGGCCCATTACCGGAGATGTAGGCTTCTACTAGCTTATTAACTTCTGATTTGACCCAATTAGAAAAAATAATTGACAAAAATTACTCTACATGAAATCATTGCTGACCACCAGTATTGTTCAAAAACTGTGTAATATTTAACACATTTCACAAAGGATGCGTGCATAAATGCAGTCATTTCCTTATAGGCTTTCGCGGTTTCGCGATAATTAGTCTTACTCAATTGTGTATTACCTCTGTTTAAATCTCATCACATTGCGAACATACGGTCACGCAAACCAAGGGAATAGAATAAGTAAGAATCAGTCATGCATCGTAAAGTAATCTTTTAAGTTCTAGTAATGTCGTTAAGAATGACCCAATGATTTTGTACTTACTGGTTTCTCGAATACTTGTCAATCATTAAAAACCTAATCAACATGCAATGTAAGGCATTTCCGTTGAATAGCCATAAATACAGGCCAGGACGGGCAGATTACACGAACAACACCGGCCGTCTAGCGATCTGGCATAGCATCGCGTATTTGAAGCGGAAACTACTACGCAAAGTGGAAGATTAATCGGTAACCTCAGCAGAAAAAAAAACAACATTTCCTTACCTCTTGAGCCGTTCAGGAAAACGTTTAAGTAGCGTGTATTGATGGTCTTACTACCAGCTTTACACTCCTCCACAGTTCGAACCATTCCTTTATGCACCCCCATCTTCATGTTTTCCATGTACTGCAAAATGCTTGTATTGTAAGTCTTGAGTTTCGTTTCTATCAGCTCCACATCTGATGCATTGTTGGGTTTGTGGTGAACACCCAGCCCATTGTAAACAGCTTTTCCGAGGTCACAGATTTGCTGAATGCAGCGTTTATTCGGTCCCAACATCCAGTCTCCAGCATAGTAATTCACATCATAGGGCTGACCGAACACATGCTGAAGGAAGTGCTTGACTTTAGCGAGCGCTTTCCTCTCGCGATGTTTCAATGCTTCTGTGGTGATTATCGTTTCGTTGATTTCCTTGAACAAAGCTAAGGAAGTGTCAGTTCGATTTTTGATGACGGATGGTGTAGGGTCGTAAGGAACGTATTCCACCTTGATCCTTTCCGTGGATGCATCTGGATCGAAATGGATTTCATACGGGTGGAGTTTGTAATATGTTGCCTTGACGCGATTGAGGAATTCATCAAGCCCCACTCGCTTTGCCTCCTCTGAAAAATCGCATCTACTTGGGGGACCGGTGGTCGTAGTTGGAGCGACGGTTGATAATTGGACGCGGAGCGTTGTTGGCGGAACTGAGGTCGTTGCTTTGTTGCCTGCTGCAACTGCAATCATCGCGATTCCTGCGATGAAAAACATGATTCCAACAGCCAACATGACAAGTGTGACGATTCCTACTTTGGAAGACTTTCTTCCAAACGTGATGCCATGACTGTCGTCAATAATCATTTCCGAGCTTTTAGTGGGCTCCATTATCAGAAATTTTGCAAGCACTCTGAGATCAAGAATCGGTTAAAACAATAATGCGCCGTACACCACCGTCCAAAAAAGATGGTGGTCGTCTTCTCCAAATGGCTCTCTTGATCTAGATAAGATTTAATAAAGTCTGATTAAGGGGGATTGCAGGACGAGGAAATAACGGACAGAAGAAGAGAGAGATTTCCGCCTTCCCATCATCCTCCGTGTACGTAATTTCCTCATAAGCCGTATACGACTGGCCAGGCATGGCCAGGTTTGACTAGAGAACACAATAACGAATGAAACAATGTAAAGTATGGATATATCTGATCTCATGTCACCATTGTTTTAAAAAACTTTGGAACCTTTTCATATGGTCATGCAATTTATTAGTATTTTCTGATCTCATGACACCATTTTTAGTAAAAATTTGGAACCTTTTTTATTTGCGTGCCTGACAAAAGAGCCTATTCCGGGCCTTCTGTTAGCTGCGCATAGCAGAGCGAAGAAGGGCGAGTGTTAACAACAAAACAACGACTGGAAAAGGTAGCGACAAGTTAACAGCACAAAAAGATGTAGCCCTAAAATCTATTGCTGTGAACTTCACTATTATTAAACGGTCATCTTTATCTTGCAGTGACTGTCAATGCGTGTTGGACAAATAGATTGACAGTTGGACTTTGGACGGTTCTAGGATGGAATGCAAGATGTATTTGTCTTGGAAGTGCTTTCTTGCAGTGGATAACGCCAAATCTTTCTCGGTGTAAGTTAAAATTAAAAAGTATCCTAACGCTATCCGAGTTTTGAGAAGGAAAATAGTCCTAATCGCACGCTAAAAAAAAAATAAACAGAGTGAAGTGCCGACATTTGTGTGTCACGAGATGGCTTTACGCTTTAATGAGGTCACCTGAGTTTGACAAAGATTGACTTTATTGATTGACATATAGCTATTTCGAGAAACGTTGTCGGAAAAGAAAAGCACAAAACTGCACAAGCCAATCCCGAAAGATAGTATGGGTAGACGCATTGAGCTACTGCACGTGTTGAATACTAATGAGATATAACAACAAAATAAGCGCGAATTCCAGGTTTTCTTTCTTTTCAGACATGTAGAAACAAAGTACGTTTAGCCCCTCTGACGTTTAGAATAATTTTACTCACTCAAAGACATGCGACAGTAAAAGTAAAGCTACAGATATAGGTCCCTGAGAGGAAAAACAAATTTTCCACGTGCAAAAAAACAAGCTTGTAAATTTCCTTTAGGCCAATATGCAAAATTCCAGTGAATACCCAGACCACCTTTCGGTCTTGTCGCGTACACTTTGATGTTTTTTTTTCCGACAACCTTTCTCGAAATAGCTGTATAATACCTGACAAGCTATCGTGTATTTATTCCATACAACTATGACTTTTTAAAAACAAACACACGACAAGGTGTTTCAATAATTCAGTGTGGTCATTTAAATCAGAATGCAGGATAATTTCGAATCCCAAGGAGGTCGCTGACAGATTCTATAAATATTTTTCTAAGGGACGGACCATTAGAAATAACCGGAGGGGGGAGGGGGTGATTTTTCCCAAAAAAAATCCTGCAAGGGAAACTTGACTAAAAAAATTCTTGCAAGCGGTGTGGCTCAAAAAAACTCGTGCAATTTCTAATGGTCCAAACCTGGCAAAAGTTTTACCTGTGGTAAACTATTCTTTTCATTCATCCCTTTCTGACAACAACAATACACCTATAACACTTAGACCTAGCTGTACAAACGAACTGGAAGATATTTGCAATAAGTTCTCATCGGTTGACGATACTTTATCAAGGTTCTAAAATTTGGAATTCTCTCTCAATATCCATCGCAGATGTTCAGTTCGCTGAATTACCCGCCTCCGGATTATCTCTTACAACAAAACAAACTGCACTATATCAATCAGTGATTGATATAGTGCAGTTTGTTTTGTTGTAAGAGGTAATGCAAAGGCGCGTAATTTAGCGAAATGAACATCGACGGTTTCAGGTTTGAAGGCTCACACACTTTTACCGAAGCTTTAAATTTCCAAGATTTTTATATATTTAGATTCTACATTTTCATAACCTTTCCATGGATTTATAGTTAGCCATTGTCTCACCGAAAATGACGTTCGTACGAAACATTTTCCGAAAAGGCACCCGAAAAGGTTATCATTAATCTTAATATACCGGCAACACATATATACGTGGAATAATTGTCCATTCAAATAATCCTAGATTCATACTAGTGCTCAGATAAAAATCACAAGCGGCTACGGTGATTGTGAGGCAAAAGTTACTTGTAGAGTTCTAGAGTATAATTCACTTTGGGTCGCCCACTACCTCTCGGAACGAGTTACTTCATTGGTTCCGAACACAATATATAACAGGTCATAACAATGCCCCTAGCCCTGAATAACAATAGAGGTAGTGTTTACAGCGGGCGAATGAAAATAGAGGTTCCAGAGAGGTAGTGTCTTACTGTTCACTTTCCGCTACGAAGCTACTTTACTATTTGGCATGCAAAACCCGTGTCATCTACAAGTATCAGTTTCATTATTAAACAAAATCGCGTGATGCCCATATATGGTCAGAAAGTAATTGCTATCCGCCATCCGTGCACAAAAGATATCCTGCGACTGATATATACGTGGATTTATGAAAATGGGGTCAAAGAAAAGTCTCCCCGGTCTCTTTGTCAATGTACATTTGGGGCTTTAGTAGGCTTAAAAGAGGGCCGAGAAACGAAAAAAAAAAAGTGTTAAACAGCGCAAAAGGGTTAATAAGTCAAAGGAGAAGAGAGAGAAAAAAAAAATCACATTTCCTTTAGTTTTTATATCGTCTACTTTGGAGATAGTTTCTGGCGAGAAAAAAAACGTTTACGGCGAATTTCGCACAGAGCGCTGAAAATAACGCTGACCCCGTTTTCATAAAATCAGGCATATAATGGCATAGCTCACAGCGAATATGACCGGAAAAGCCCAAAGTGTGCCTCTCGTGTTACTGTCAATCACTTTGAAAGCTTCTGGGTTGAAAACTAGGCTTTCTCTAGGAGTATGTAACATACTATGCTATGATATACGTGGATTTATGAAAATGGGGTCAAAGAAAAGTCTCCCCGGTCTCTTTGTCAATGTACATTTGGGGCTTTACTAGGCTTAAAAGAGGGCCGAGAAACGAAAAAAAAAAGTGTTAAACAGCGCGAAAGGGTTAATAAGTCAAAGGAGAAGAGAGAGAAAAAAAATCACATTTCCTTTATCATTTCCTGCTCAATCTTGCGGAATGTCGTCTGATTTTATCCCACTCGACCTACGGCCTCGTCGGATATTAAAGTATCAGGCGATATTACGCGATTTAGCAGGATAAAAGTTAAGTATGGCGATCCTCTGATAATTTTTCCTTATAAGAGAAGTAAATATTTAACAATAATTCACCGAAGTGGAGGTAAATATATAGCGGTGGATTTTTACCTAGCCGCTTCACGGCTCGCTAAAGATCCACCACTTTCACTGACACTGAGGTCAATAATTGTTTTAGTATATGCCATACAAGCTAAAAAACTAGCGGACCGAAACATTTAGTGACACGGGAAGCCATTTTGCTTTTCTTTGGCTACTCGGAGGTAAATAGTTCTTTGCTAATCACCTCCATGTGCGCGAAAAGAAAGCACTATTCACTTCTGTGGTATACACACACCTTATTCGATGGTTTACACAATGTAACATATAATACACGGATATTTTGCGAGTTGCGTAGTATTTTTTCGAGCAAGGAGGAAAAATACGAGCAATGAGCAAATGTCCGCTTGTATTATTTGTTAAACCATCAATCAATCAATTAATTAATAAATTATTCAATGAATTATTTTATACTTGATGCGGACTAAACAAAAAAAGAGAGTTCTCTCCGTAGTACGAATATTCCTTGATCACGTTTCATGTATAGTGTTCAATGTGTTTCGGCACCTTTGGCCAGCGGACTGCTTTGGTTGTTTTCTTTTCCTCAGTTTTCTTTGGTGGGTAAAGAATGACTTCACAACCTTCTTTTGCCTTATCCTTGACGCAGGCAACGTATTTTGTCACGTGATCGATAAGTAAGCGATTGGAGAGGAACCCTGGGCAAGAACCTAAAGAAGCAAAATACCCATTGTGAAAGGTAGATAATGCGCCGTGGCCTTACAGGATATCCTGAGGCTGGATAACGTCATTTAACGTCAGTTAAAACACTACTTTCTTTATGAAGTAGTACGATTCTCTTATCATTTATCAATTCATCAAACCACTATGTATCTCGATGAACTGTACGCGTTTCCGTTACCTCCGACGCATAAGAACGTTTATGTTTTCCTTAGCGCTAGCGTTCCAACCATTGCACACCATTGTAAGTTGCTTGTTTGTTTACTTCCTGGGGGGGGGGGGGGGGGGGGAGACGGGCGGTACACTGCTTTCTTTATTGTATAGTCGGTATAGGGCCGATTATCGCAGGAAATGCAAATAACCCCCTACTGTACACTCCCGTCCCTACTTCCTTATCTATCTTCTCCTATTTCCCTCTCTCGGAATCTCCCATTTTAGGTATCCTACTGATGAACGGTTACGCGATTAGATATTTACAGGAGCTACTACGTAATATACTGTGTTCGTGGTCTGTCGCCTTAGAAATGTGAACAATGTATAGAAAATTCGATTTGTCTGGTGACAAGATTAGTTAGTTAGTTAGCAATCAAACCCCAAGCTGCAATTCCCCCTTATGTCCCCCTCTCTCAGGCTTATAACATCCACAACAACAATAGAGTGCAAGTGAAAATAAATTTACTTGATAGTGAAAGTCTCGCAGACTAAACTTATCTCCCAGATTATCCTTGGAATACTTTCTGGCTTTCTTAATCTACAACTGACCAATCATGTAAGCGGTCGCTTGTCCGGGGTCGCTCTGGTACCGAGTCACCTGACGAGCGCATTAAAAGAACAGTACTTTAGTGTTTTTTTTTAATAAAGTGAAACCTCGCTTTACGGACACCTGCTTAATACGGACACCCCGATATTACGGACAGTTTCGTTTGCCCTGACGAAAAGCTCATATATTCTCTTTAAAATTAACCCGCTTATTACGGACACCGGTTGATACGGACAACAGACACTCTTTGTGTCCCGAGTGACAAACTCTGGTTACATCTCTCACAAGTGAGGAGTTCTGTGACTCAGGCTGTGGTCCTCCTGTGATTTGAGATCACCACAACTTTCTTATTTAAGATGTGCAAGATGGACGATGCGTGGCATGTCTTTGCCACGCAGTGCCTTATTTGACACATAATCTCCGGGTTTTGGCCATTTTGGCGCAACTCATTTGGCCGCTCGGCCCATACACGGCTGCGAGCAACTCTGACTGAAATAATTCAGTGTAGATTAAGCTGGGTCTAAAATCCATAGGTCAGGTTTGCCACCCCTCCATTGTTTATTGTTGTAGAAAGTAGTCACTCGGTCATAAAGAAAGTAGCTTAGCGCTCAATGTATGATTACTACGATGAAAAAAGTAGGTAACTGTTTTCAGTTTCTCATGGGCATATGGGACTACAAAGAAAAATCTACCTCCCGAGTCGACGTTCTTTTGTTTTTAATAATGCTGAATAGGCCAGTATTGAGTTTGCCTTTTGCCTCAGTTTCAAAACAAGTACTCGTACAAAACCATTCAAATGAAAATGACTTGTATGATTTGTATGAAATGGACGTGCTGGTGAGACACACGTTGAAATGAATGCATGGTTTCGCTCGTAGACTTATTTCGACCCGGACGCAAAAGACAACTCGGAAATGGCTGAAATGGCCCAGTGTTCTTCTATTTCTTTCAACTATTTTCCGCTGTCCAGAAATAAATAGCGGTTCTGTACACATTTCGATATTGATGCACGTACACTTTGTAGGGAAGTGGGTGTTTTTTTGTTACCTCCTTCATAGCGAGGTCTGTTTCGTCCCATGCATATTTGCTAAAGTATTCCAGAGCCTTGTCCCTTATGAATCCAACATAATGCAAACCAGTGTCCACGATCAGCCGAAGAGCTCGCCACACCTATATTAATAAAAAAACTAAGTCCAAGGAAACACTTCCGTTACAACATATGAGTCATAGATTTTCGAGAAAGCGCTGTTGCAACGACGAAAATTTCTCTGCAATTCTAAAGAAGTGGCGTTATTTATCACCATCCGAAAATTATTTCGCTGAGAAGCTCTGTTCGTCAAGTGGTAGCCATATAGCTACCAACCTACGAGGTCTATTGACGATTTAGTATTGTAGTCGCGCATGTAAAAGTAACTGCAAATGATGTTATTCCTTATCAATATGACGAAATTTATTTACAGTGGAACCCCGCCTTACGGCCACCTCGTTAATACGGCCACCTCGTTATTACGGCCACATTTTTTTGTCCCGGCGAAATGCCCATACATTTTCTTATAATAAAACCCCGTTTATGCGGCCACCCCGTTAATACGACCAACGGCCACATTCTGAAATCCCAACCTGTATAATCCTTTACAATTTTACCCCGTTAATACGGCCACTCGAACCAAATACAATTAATAATTGATCAAACAAAACAAATACAGTACTTGAGAAACGCTATTGAATGATACTTTTTTATTCAAAACCCCTGTAACTTGTCGTGCCATTGATCTCTGTGGTTTTGTGGTTAACTAATCACCAATTGCAACTTAATCAAACAGCAGTTTAAAAGAAACTGAATAAACTTGACAGTCAGTAACATTCCCTCGTCTAAATTACAAAGCGATTAAGTCATTGTGTGTGTAAAAAGCAAATGAATACGAAAGTTGCGGCTTCCTAGTACCCTAGGTAGACCAGTCATGAAATTTAACCATACCCCGTTAATACGGCCACCCCGTTAATACGGCCAAATTTCCATGGCCCGTTGGTGGCCGTATTAACGGGGTTCCACTGTATTAGAAACAATTTCATAATTTAAAGCTATCGTAAATTGATCGCTTCTCAAAAAGGCTGGAAAATCTATAAATTGTATGACTGCAGTAGCTCCAAGGAAACAAATTTAATGTTTTGTTTGATTGTTTTTTTTTTTTTATAATGCTTCTGGGGCGATACGACGAGGTTTTGATGACGCCGATCATGCCCAGTAATCATTATTACTGGAAAAACTCCAGTTATAATTCAGCGAAAACTAATAGTTATGTTCGTGTTCTGCAGTCTTGTAAACATAAAAAAAAATCAAATCAGTAAGTAAGACCTTAGATGCGTACATTCCCTGCTTACCTGTCCCTTCAGCATTCCAAATTTCTGCATAGGTTCGTTCTTGTACGTGTCTGTATCCTGAGCAATGAGCGGATTTTCAGCGTATAAAGCCCATCCTTCTGTAAACGCCGTATAATAGGTGACACTATTAAGCCAACCAATCACACCACCGCAGCTGTCACGAAAATGTTCTGCGTTACCCTGGACCTGTAAAAAGAGGAGATGGGCATTATGGCCAACCACGCGTGGTAGTTTGGCGTGCGTCTCGAGTAACAAATTTTGGCCTTCTGACCGATGTGCTTTAAACCTGCGGAGCCCTTAGATTTGCGCTATTACACTGTGTAGTAAGTTATCTCACTTCTCTGGCTTTCCAGCCATCACAACAACAACATTTCATTAGGAAATTTAATCGTAGAATTCTCAAAGTTCAGAATTTTGAGTTTCAGGTGGTATATTTTGAATTATGTAAAAAAATCGCTTCATAGGCTCTGTAATTAATTGGCACTTAATTAAGGTTTGCACAAGGGTGGTTTTGTTCAAGGTTTGTAGTGGCTCACAGTTGGCGAGAGGCGACGCCCTGAGTCACCGATCAAAATCCGGTAGAAACTGGTAGAAACCGAAAGTGAACCTTCTACTTGTTTCAGCATGACCCAGAGATCCATCTATTTAACAAAAAGTTCAGTGAGAATGATTTATTTATAGTTTTGGTTTTGGTAATTTTACTTACGCGCGCTCCCAGAACAACCTATCAAAATTCAAGCCGCCCTCGCGTAGCCAATCAGATTACGAGCTTGTCTAAGTCTTGGTTTTCACGTGACGTCATCAAAAATCCAGAATCAAACGACCCCTGAGTTTTAATCATTTAGTGGCTATTGCATCCGTAATATATATCTTGTTAAAGGTTTTTAGTTCGATAGCAGCCGCCGTCTTTAAGATAGACCATTTTGAATTTCGGAATTTCACGCCACGCGACATCAGGATGGCCGCCAGGAGGCTGTCACGTATGCTTAAAAAATGCCTCATCCTGCGACTTTTTTAACAATCTGAACAGTTGAGGTTTTGAGAGAAGTGTTTATGTGAATGTTTGCTTGTTCATGAAAGTGATCTGACTGCCTTTTATAGCAGAAGAGAATTCCAAATGTTTTTATCGATTTCAGGCCGCCATGTTGGTGGCAATCCAACATGGCGTTTCCATACTATGCGCTGTAAATTTGCGTGGAACATACAATACAATACAATACAATACTTTATTTAAAGTGGGAAACATGCTTAGCTAGAATAGCTAGTTTACAGATGTTCCACTAAAATAACAGATAAAAGAAAACTAAAATAGAAACTATGAGAATGTAAAAATATATAATCTAGATCTAAAATGTCTACTATGTTAAGAATGTTATATATAAAAAAAAACAATTTACATCTACTCGGCTAAAGAGTTTAAAAATTTACAGTGAGTATCCTTCGGACAAATTCATTTTTACCAGCCGTGGCCCTGATTTCATTTGGTAGGTCGTTCCATATTTTTGTAGCAAAGTAGCGCCATGACTTTAGTCCGTACTTGGTGGTATTTACTTTTGGCAAGGCCAGCATATTTTCACCCCTAAGATTGTAACTACAACTTCTTAATGAGACTAGGTTCTTAATGCTGGGTGGGGCTTTGTTACTTAGGCAGTTATTTATAGTACATAACATGTCTTGAATTCGCCTATTTTGCAGTGTCTGCGAACTCATTCGTTTCAACAGTTGTTCGTATGACGATATCTTATCTTTAAAAACATAACGTAATGCCCGTTCATTGACTTTTTCCAGTTTTCTGGTGTTTCTTTTCCCGCAGTGGTGCCAGACTTGAGAACAGTAATAAAAATGTGGTAAAATGAAAGAACGATACAGCGACTGTTTTGTTTTTAACGGTAAAATGTTCTTCAGTCTATTAAGAGCATTAACTTGACTGCTGACTTTTCGACATATGATAGCAACATGGGCGTCGAACTTTAATTTACTATCCAATGTCACCCCTAATAGGCTAATCTGGTCCTTAATAGGAATGTTAATATCGCCGGATTTAAGGCTGATTTCTTGAGAGTTGTTTCCGAGAACTATGGCTTGATACTTGTCCGGGTTTGCTTTCATACCATTTTCTTTGAACCACGTAGCTGCATTGTCTAGGTCTTGGTTAACAGCTAATTCGACAGCCCCAGGGCTAGTATGGGAATGGTAGATCTTGGTGTCATCGGCATAACTTAACAGCTTACACTCCCTTATCGCATATATCATATCGTTCATAAATATGTTGAGCAGCAATGGCCCAAGAATGGATCCTTGTGGCACGCCTCTAGAAACCTCTTTCCATGCTGAATAAGTACCGCTCAATTTTACCCTTTGAGCGAGTGATGTTAAATAACTGCGCAAAAGCTCCAATGATGTATCATCCATTCCATAAAACTTTAGTTTATCCAGAATCAGGTCGTGGGGCAGGCAATCAAACGCCTTACTGAGATCGATTGCCGCTGCTGATTGACTGATAACTCGAGTACGGAATACCGTACAAACACGAGACTTGAACAAACACAATATCTGGTAGTTTTTCTACAACCTATAATATTCCTGAGTTTGTTTTTTTTTTACTCAATAGTTTTGGATTTACTGCGGCGTGACAGGAAAAATCAGCAATTGACGGTCACTGGGTTATTAAGACCTCTTTCAAGGAAAATGATGACGTCAGTAATCTCACTTGTGCCAATTGTGCCCGAATTGAATTAGATATTCATATTGAATTTAAATGGCATCACGCGCATTTTTTTTTTCATTTTGGGCCCATTCCTCCACTTAACAGCCCTTTTTACCTGGGTATGGTGCCCGGGCCTCGCCTCGTGGGCATTAACGCTCCATTCAGAGACCCTGGGACCTAAATTTTCCAGGAAAAATGGCAGGTTGTATTTTGCACTTACTGTGCATGCTGCGTCAGCACTTTGGTAACTTCGAGCTCCACTCGACGGGTTCAGATTAGGTTGCATATCAACTGGACATATGGGTGTAGTCGCCAGTAAAGTGGAACAATGGAATTGTCTTGGGCGCAAGCAAACTCATGACCTGAAATAACAAAAAGAGAGGAATCAGCCGTTACTTCTGCATAAAAAAAGCACTTAATTGGGGACACAGTTATTGCACATTGGTGAGAGCGCTCGCTTCCCAGAATGTGGGACAGGTCCAAATTCTGTTCTGGTGACATAAACCTAATTGCAATTTGTTAGTTAACGTTCTTACTTCGAAGGTTTCTTATCGTGTTCTCCAACTTTTCTCAATCGATCACTTCCAGTTCGATCGGGAATCTGACGACCAAAGGTTTGTCTGTAGTAAAACAGTTTCCATGTGCTATCCTCGTTGAACCAAGTAAAATTACTTTTTATAATTATTTTTCTTAATTTCGACTTGTGGTCTTTAAAACCTCACACGAACACTGCATTTAGGGCGTGGAGTTAGAGTTAGGAGCACAAGGGTACGCATCCTTTAAGAAAACACTTAGTAATAGTAATTGGACTGAAAGTGTTACAAAACCTGCCTTTCTTGACTCGGCCATCCACAGCTCAAGGGCAGCCAAGCGCTTTGGACAATATTTCTTTGCTCCTTCAATATCACTGCATTTTCTGTATGCCTCTTTATTAGACTCGATTTCAGGGAAGGGCTCCTCATTGAAGTAACTGGCAGAAGAATTAAGTATCTCTTTGAATTTCCTTATGGCGGTCTGGTTGTCTGATTCTCCGGTCACTTCCCTTGCAACCTCGACAACCTACAAGAAGAAAACAAGCGAAATGAAAATCCTGATTTGTATAAAGAAAAAAATATATATTTGAATTCCTTGCAAGTCGTATGAAAAGGTAAAATAGAGGGGTTAAGAGTTATCAGTTTCAAGCTTAAAAATAAAGATATACAAATGTGTATCAATTTCAGTGTCGATGATGACAGCAGAAAAGAATGATTTTAAAAATTATTTATATTGGCAAATGAAATATTCTATTTTTTTTTTCTTGAAATTTAAATTCCTTGATGAGTGAACAAAATCGTTTGTCGTGTTTTGAATCGCCCAGCGTTTGAGAAAGGAGTTGTTGTTTGCAGACCTACCATCGGATAGAGGATGCTGAGTTGCTTTTTGCCGAGTTCATGAACATCCATCGGAGTCATGGCGTTTGTTGTGAAATACGACATGATTTGGGAATAAGCCCACGATCCATTCAGCGGTTCACCAGTGGGCAGAAATGGATCTGTTGGCCAGGAATTGTTCTTTTTACCATCAAGCCAAACATACTTGAGAGGAAGATTGGCCAAGCCGCTGGACACATTGCTTGGAACACAGTGTCGAATATGTTCGTCTTCAACATATCTAAAATGAAAAATTAAAACTATATGCTCCAAGGATTGTCAACACAAAAAGGTGCTTGTTGAACTGAAAGGCATATCGGTGATTATAAGAACTATACCGAACTTATTGTCCATCAAATAAATTACTTTATGCGATAAATAATAGACGATGGAGATGAAATGTTATTTATCACGGGCATAACATTAAAAAATATCCGAGTCCCCGTACCCATCACTTCCCATGATACCGATTGGTTAGGTCGAGCCGAACTCTCGGTAAACAAGGTCATTTCATCCTCATTACTTCATTTATGCGATATTTGTCAGCTAAAACCTGGTGAACAACCTTAACTGTTTTCAGCATGTATCTCTCTATTTGCAGCGAAACAGCTAAACTTCAACTATCAGTACCTTAAAAACTGATTGAGTGGTTCTCCTAAATACATCACGAGGTATTCCTTTATTGTCTCGCTGACATTCTTTCCAGCGTGTGTCATTTTCCTTTCGTTATCAATGTCTTCTGTAATGCTGCTGTAGAAATCAGGATTCAGCAATGGTAGAACAAACCACGCTCTTAAGACACCTGTGATGAATAAAATGATGTGCTTTAATTAGGAAAGAGGAAAAGTAAACCTGAACATCGAGTTTGGATTCGAGCTCATGTTGGACGCAATCAATCAATCAATCAATCAATCAACAATAATTATAAAACTTTATTGACAACATCTGTGATAATTCTCTGTGGCGCAAAACTATTTACAATAAATGATTCTATAATACAGTCGTTAAATGAAAAGCAAAATATGTTATATAGAACTATAAGAAAGCGATCAATATCAATATTCATTTTTTTTTTAATCCGGCCGACCGACTGACCAAAAATCAGGAAAGGCATTCGACTTTAAACAGAGAAAAAACGGGGACGGGCAAAATTAAAAACAAGACACCAAATTATTCTCGTAATAATATACAAGTAACTATTTCTTCATTCTGATTGGCTAAGAGCACGTCAATTAATTCCAAACCAGTGCAAAAAGTGAAATTGGCGGTGCAGAAAGTGAAAAATGGTGCAGAAAGTGAAAAATTAGCAGTGCAAAATGGTGAAATTTAAAATGATTGACATTTACGGTAGCTTCATGCACAATCCACCTCACACAAAAAAATGGCGGACAAAAGTGAGACAAGATTGTTTGATCTTTATAGCGCAATTTTAATGAAAAGCTTGAAAATAAAGCAAAGTAAAAGAGCACAACAAAAATTACCAATTGTCTGAGTTTCGTTCGTTCGAATTTTGATATAAGATCGTTGTCGGGCTCTCAATGCAATATTTGGGAGCTTCGATGGATGTGTGATTAATACATTAATGCACAAGTAGTCAAAATTCAAATTAGAAATGAGAAATTCATCTCAACCATAGGTAAGAAAGAATGCCCCCCTCACCCCCCCCCCCCCCCCCCCCCTCCACCCTAATATTTCGCCCGTATCACCTACTTATCATGCAGTAATAGTGAAGCGTGGGTGTGATGTCATTACTCAGACAGGACTCAGACAAACAAACCGGAATAGCGGACGATTTTCCTAAAACAGGTTCGAAAACTCCCGCCTAGATTCCCTCTATTTCTCTCAGAACACGCTGGTTTTGTCTGAGCCTCGTGGGGGTATATTCCTTGCATTCTATTTTTAAACCTCGCTCAGTCAGAAAGTTATCACTGCACAGGCTGGACTTGACTTCACTCCAAATTGGACAAATGACGCATTTTAAAATGACAAGGGTATCAACCTAAGATCAACCTGACATCCAGACGTGTTAAGAAAAACAAACAGACGAAAGTTACACCCTTAAAAAAAACACTGTAGAGATAATTGACCTCTGATAGCCGTAATACAAACAGTTCGCATCAATAGGTCACGGTATAATAATTTTTCCTTTCAATCATTAAGGTAGCAGGAGGTTTCGCTCCCAACCGAGTTCGCACCCACCGAGTTCGCACCCAACTTCAGAGTACACTTACCGCGTTCACTCCCAAGTACGCTTACTATCTAGAATATTTCTCGTTCTTTAAGCGTGAGAAATGGATGACTACGTTAGAGATCGGTGGAGGCGAACTCGGTGGGTGCGAACCCGGTTGGGAGCGAAACCTGCATCATTCTCAATTAAACAGACCACGCGATGCTACTAAGCTTGAGAGCTCATTAAAACATGTCGAGTTTTCTTTTAGAGCGAAATTGCGCCTGACGGTGTTTATCAGCGGATCAAACCACCCCTAAATTTAGCATCAAGTAATTATGAGAAAGAAGCCATGCCCCATAGATGATTTTGGGACTGTATTGTTATGGAACTCGTCACGCAAACCCTTTCAATCATTCTTATCGAAATAGCAAGAATTGATTGCCTGATCACGAGTCGCTAGTAATCTTCGCAAAAAAAAATCATCACTTTTTTGCCACTTTTTTGGTCACGCAAAATTGAAATCATGAAATTCAACAAGCAAGATTCAGAGTCGTTGACTGGGCCTGAAAATAATGGCATTTCATGCCTACTTGGAGTCTAACTTGAAAATCTTCCTTCGTTTCACGGAAAATGACCCAAGACTGATTTCGTTTGTTTATCTTTTTATGTGCAAAAACAACAATCATGGAATACTCCCTCACCTGTTGAGCTGTACAAGGAAACATGTAAGTACTGCCTTTTGATGGAATTAATTCCAGCTTGGCACTCCTCTACACTTCGAACCATTCCTTTCCGCACCCCCATCTTCATGTTGTCGATGTACTGCAAAATGCCTGCCTTGTGAGTCTTCAGTTTCGTTTCAATCAGCTCCACGCCCTTTGCATTGTACGGCTTGTGATTAACCAGTCTATTGTAAACACCATATCCGTGATAGCAGATTTCTTGCCAGCAAAACAAATTCGGACCTAACATCCAATCTCCAGCATAATAATTCACATCATAGGGCTGACCGAACGCATGCTGAAGGTAATGCTTCACTTGAGCGAGCGCTTTTCTTTCGCGGGGTTTTAACGCGTCTCCGTTGATCGTTTTCTCGTTGATTTCCTTCAACAAAGCCAGCGCAGTATCCGTTCGTTTTTTGATGACGGATGGCGAAGGATCGTAGGCAACGTACTCCGCCTTGACTCTATCTGTGATCACATGTGGGTCCCAGTGGACGTTATAGGGGTGAAGTTTGTAAAATGTTGCCTTGACGCGGCCGAGGAATTCAGCAAGTCCCACTCGCTTTGCCTCCTCTGAGAAAACACACTTACTTGAGGGATCGCGGTTCGCAGTTGGAGAAAGAGTTGATGTTGCAACGCGAATAGCTGTTGGTGGAACTGAGGCCATTTTTTTCGTTGTTGGACTGGAACATGATGATTTCTCAGTCTTCTTGTCACCTGCTGCAACTGCAATCAACGCGATTCCCACAATCAAGATGACTATTGCAACAGCCAACACAACAAAAATGATGATCCTCTCTTTCGAAATTTTTCTTCCGTCGGAAATAATCATTTCCGAGCTTTTAGTGGGCTCCATTATCAGACACAACAGAGAAAATCGGTTAAGCACTGCGCCTTACGCACTGTTTAAAGGGATGGTGGTCGTCTTCTCCAAATGACTCTCTGATCAAGGTAAGGCTTATCCCAGTCGTCCCTTAAGAGATTATTGCAAGACGAGGAAATGATGGGAAAGAGAAAAGAAATTTCCGCCTTCCCATCGTCCTCAGTGTCCTATAACTTCCTCATAAGAGACGACATGGGATTGGCCAGGCTTGGCTGGAGAAGATATGGTTCACAATAACAAATGAAAGAATGTAAGACGTGAACATATCTAATCCCATGTCGCATTTATTTATTCAAAAATTGTGACTTTTTATGGTAATGCAATATCTACTTAACTCATTGTTGTCTGTCCGTCCGTCCGTCCGTCCGTGCGTGCGTGCGTGCGTGCGTGCGTGCGTGCGTGCGTGCGTGACAAGTTGGCCTATTCCAGGCCTTCGGTTAGCAGGGCATAGCAGAGCGAAGAATGTCGAGTGGTAACTACATCCCGACAGCTGGAAAACGCTGGCGACAAGCCAACAGCAGCAAAAAATGTACCGCTCAAATATATCGCTGTAAACTTCACTACTTTAAGCGGGCATTTTAAGGCGGGGGTACACCTGAAGCCTGTTTTTCCACCGCTAAACATGGTTTAATGCGAATATCTCGTCCGCGTTTCAAGTAATCCAGAAACTCTATGCTCATTTCACAAAGCTATGTTTAGCGGTGTTTTGTAAATTTATTGGTGATTTTTGGGGATGTTTGGGAAGAGATAGTTTTTCTCAAAGGATAAGTAAAATTTGGAGAAATAAGAAATATTCAAGATTTAATGTGATTTTAAAATTAGAATTTGAAATTAAAAATTAGTATATGGACACCCAAACAGTCCCCTGACAACCTGGGGTGCTCTTGCGCGGGGATCAACTGTCTGGTGGTGTTTCAAAAATAATTTTCTTTCTTCTATCCCTTCCTTAAACCTCTTAAAATTGCACTCAAAATCGGGTGTACCCCAACCTTAAGTTTGTTTCAGTTAGTCAACGTGCAGTGGTCAAGGATTTTGATCGTTGGATCTTGAACGGTTCCAGGGTGGAATGCTTCAGTCCCCCTCGATGTATTTGACTTGCGAAAGTGTTCTCCTTACTCACTGCAAACCGGTAGATTGTTTTTGGCGAAACTTTATTATTATTTTTTTTTAATCAACACAACTTTATTGACAGCAAAAGTCCATTTACAACACAACAGTATGCGTAAAACTAACTAACTTAAACTAACTTAATTTAACATAATACTAAACAGAAAAAAAAAGAGAAAAAAAACCTATATACATATACAATCGTAGTTAACGACACTACTGTTATGTTTTTTTTTTTTCTAATCTTAAATTTTAATACTTAACTAAAATGCGATAGGCCCAGATCTCACTAAGAGAGATTATAGCGTTTCATCAAATTAAATTCGTTAGGTACAACACATTACTTGAGGAGAAAACAACAAGATTGTTTTGTTTTATACATAAAAGCAGTAAGAGTTATAATTTACAGTACTACCTTTTAGCAGACTTTTCAATTTCAAGCTTCCACTTAAGTTTTTTGATGAACTCGTTGAAAATACATGGCTTAGCGAATGTCTTTTGATAGTACAAGTAATACTTGGCAAATAAAAGACAATAATTCAATTCCAGATTGTTGTTGTCATTACAGCCAACTGGCTCTATGCCAAACGTTTTCTCTATGTGCAACTTTGTTCATAAAAGATAAAGAATAGCGGCATTCAAGGAAGGTGTGCAAAATCGAGTCCGATTCATCGCAGTAAAAGCATCTGTTGTTATTTTCTATTCCGTACATGTGTAGCTCCTTTTTGGTTACAAGTGTTCTATGTATGAGTTTATAATTAAATTCCTTCAGTTTGTTTTCTTGACTAACTTTTCCTATAAGAGCAAATTTGGACTTCCAGTCAATATTCTCAGGGCCGAGTTCCCGCCCCCACTTTGTCCGATTGTTTCGATTGTACTTTGCACTGATGCTATGTTTACTTTACTTTAAAATATTTTGAAAGGAAACATAGTATCCAAACTAGGAGAGATTAGAATATGCTGCAAGCCGCTTCGCTAAAGGAACCGCAGTGAATCGCTGACATTTGTGTGTCACGAGACGGTTTTACCATCTAATGTGGTCATCTGAAATTAACAAAAAATAATTTTATTGATTTAACTACAATACCTGACAAGCTATCATGTATTAGTCTATACAACTATTTCACAAGCAAAGATATAAACAAACATGCATATGACAAGGAGTTTTAACAATTCAGTGTTAGAGCTTTTTGCAAGAAAGATATATTCTTTTGACTTCATGGCACAAAAATAGCTGGAATAATCATGATAATTGTTCATTCAATTCTAATCCCAGATTAACACTAGTGCTCATACGAGTGTGCAATCAATCAGTCGCTCAATCAAACAAGGCACGCTTTAATTAATCAAGATCCTTACGTTGCTTCATATCGGATACGATTAAAAATTTAGCACAAAAATAGTTTTCTTGTAGTGTCAATATTTCTTGGCCATGCTTCATATGTAATTTACAACAGGCTTAGGCATCTTTGGCCAGCGGACTGCTTTGGTTCTTTTCTTTGCCTCAGTTTTCTTTGGTGGATTCAGAATGACGTCACAGCCTTCGTTTGCCTTGTCCTTGACGCAGGCCACATACTTTGACACGTGATCAGATAAATAAGCGAGTGGAGAGGATCCCTGGGAAAGAACCTAAAGATAAATAAAATACCAATTCACTGTAAGATATACATTACTGTATTTTTCAATCTAAAAATGTGGCATCGCTTCTTTAGCCTCACTTTAAAAAAGTTATTCGCTAAAAGATCGATCATATGTTTCGCTCGGGTGCTGACGAAAGTTGCACAATGACCTAACAGGGTATCCCTAGGCTGGTTTGCTACTTGCGCTTGAGAAGGTCATTTACTGCAGTTAAAGCACTACTTTGTTTATGAAGTATTGTTATTCTTTTCAAAATTTAATTCATATCACTGTACGTTATAGACTGCAAGTTTTTGTCTCATGAAGCGTTTCAACTACGTTCTACGCATAATTAGAGCGGATTCTGCTTTTCTCCACACTAGCGTCCCATCCATTGTACACCTTTTTTTTATTTTTACTGTTTGTTAGCTATAGGCTATATACTTTTGCAAGACTTTTGGTGGCTAACTGAATAGGACAGGCCTTCGCAGACCCGCCCCCTCCTTCCTATGCCTATCTTTTCCTATTTCCCTCTCTCGGCCTCTCCCGTTCTTGGCAATGTCACGTATATCTCCCCCTTTCTCTGACTTATAACATCCGTAACAACAACAGAGTACAAATGATAGCAAATTTACCTGATAATGGAAATCTCGCAGACTGAATTTATCTCCCAGATTATCCTTGGAATACTTTCTGGCTTTCTTTATCTGCAACTGGCCAATCATGTAAGCGGTCGCTTGTCCGGGGTCGCTCTGGTACCGAGTCACCTGACAAGAGTATTACAACAACAGTACTTTTATGTTTTTAAAAATAACAGACGCGATCTCACAAGTAGTTCTGTGACCCAAGTTTGTGGTCCTCCGGTTATTTGTATCACCACATCTTTCATGTCTAAGATGTGTAAGATGGACGATGCGTGGCATGTCTATGCCATGCAGTACCTGATTTGACGCAAAATTTCGGGGTTTTGGCTACTTTGGCGTTACTCGTTCGGTCGCTCGGACTATGCACGGCTGCGCGCGTCCAAACGCGCCCATCCACGACCTAGCGCAGCCCAGAGCAATTAATTCAAATAATTCATCGTAGTTAAGGCTGGGTCTATAATTCAGATCATTCAAATGAAAATGACTTTGATTTGTATGTAATGGACGTGCAAGTGAAACTCAGCTTCATATAAATGGTTTCGTTCGATCGTAGACTCGTTTCAATGCAGGAGAAAAAGTCAGCTTGGATATGGCCTATTGTTTCGATATTCTTCTTTTTTACTATTTTCCGCTGGCAGAAAATAAATGGCAGTTTTCTACATATTTCGATATTGATGTACGTATACTTTGTAGGGAAGTGGATGTTTTTTTACCTCTTTCTTAGCGAGGTCTGTATCGTCCCAAGCATATTTGCTAAAGTATTCCAGAGCCTTCTCCCTTGTGAATCCAACATAATGCAAACCAGTGTCCACAATCAGCCGAAGAGCTCGCCACACCTACATTAGAAAACAAAGCTAAGTCCAAGTGAACACTTCCGTTATCAATTTTAGAAAAAGGGCTGATAACGTTGTTGCCATGACGAAAAGAGAGAAGTGTCCTTTAGAAATAATTTCACAGTTTAAAGTTATCGTAAATTGAACTCTACATGTAAACAATAAACATGAATCGTAATCTTTATGACTGCATTATTTGTATAGGTAATCACATGATTTCGAGTGCAATTTGGGATAAATCAGCACGAGTAAATTTTTCAAAGGCTAACCAAATTGCACGAGCCCGTAGGGCGAGTGCAATTTGTAGTCTTTGAAAAATTTACGAGTGCTGATTTATCCCAAATTGCACGAGAAAAATCATGTGATTACTTGTTAATAATACACATACAAAAATTTCTCTGCAAGTGGATGACAAACAAGATGTGTTCGGTCGCTTACCTTTCCAAATCGTTGTTAAAACATTACGGAGTTGCCACGCTTTGTAAATCCAAATACTGCTACGGAATTTTAAAGCTCTTTGTCATGCATTATCCTCATTTAGTTACATGGGAATGAGCTGAAATGTGCGACTTCAATTCAGGCTTGTAATCTTCCTTCTTTACGAGCTGTCGCGAAAGAAAATCCTCGATTGGTAGCCTTCAGTAGTTTCGTAGAGCCTCTTTTGTGCTGCACAAACGTCCAGTTGCTAGTATATTAGTTTAGACACTGATAATTTTCGTTAAATCGGTCTATCTTTGCATTAATTGATGCTTTTGTTATCTCCAAACCCTCCGATAGCGGCCGCCATTTTGTTTGGTGCGCTTTCGCGGCTTTCTTGTCAAGCAACTTAACTTCAACTTTCTGCACTCAATTTCATCTTTTTGCACTCAATTTCAACTTTCTGCACTGTTTGGAATTTATTGACGTGCTCTCAGCCAATGAGCTTGTTGAAATTTTTGCATGTGTATTAAAGGAAACAAATTTAATTGTTTAATTTGTTGTTGTTTTTGCTGATTGTCTGTTATTTAATAAAGCACCTTGGACGATACGATAAGAGATCTCCTTTACAGATTTGACGACATCAATCAGTGATCGTTATTATTGGAAAAGCTCCAGTTACAATTCAGCAAAACCTTACAGTTATGATCGGCTTCAGCAGTCTTGTTTACATAAAATAAACGGCTATTTCAAAAAAGGTTGACGGCGAAAAGCGCACGCGGCAATCCCTCAAGGTTATCTGGGATATGATCAACACACCCGCCTCTTAACACTGTAGCTGTCGAACCTGCTTTTATTACTTTCTTTTTGCACACAAAAACATACGTCCAGGGCGTTTCGTGCCATTTTTTCCGATTTCCCCGAAATGCTGAAGTCAAGAAACAGTGAACTTAAACTACCCACAATACATTTCGGGATTGTTGCGAAAACCTTTTATGAAATAGCTGCGTACATGTATCAAATCAGTAAAAAGGACCCTAGATGCATCCATTCTTTGCTTACCTGCCACTTCAACATTCCAAATTTCTGCATAGGTTCGGTCTTATACGTGTCTGTATCCTCAGCAATGAGCGGATTTTCAGCGTACAAGGCCCATCCTTCTGTAAACGCCGTGTAATAGGTGACACTATCAAGCCAACCAATCACACCACCGCAGCTGTCACGGAAATGTTCTATGTTACCCTGAACCTGTCAATTAAGAAAAATTAAGATGTACATTATGACCAAATATGGGTGGTAGTTTATGGCGCTTCTCGCGTTCCAATCTTGTCCAGCTAACAGATGTGCTTTAACGCGAGGCCAGTTGATTTGTGGAAACACGTTATTCCAGTTTGTAGTCATTTCTCTCGCTACTCCGGTTTTCCGCCCATCACAATCCCATCACATTTCATAAGGGAATTGATTATGTGAGCGTTATCTGGATCGGAAGTTGTATATGCCCCGCTATTAGACAATGTGGCCGTTCTATTGAAATCCGCGAACGCTTGGACTACTCGAATTTTCAGTCTCCGTTTCGCGAGTGAACAGCGAATTGTCGCTGCTGGCCCTCAAATATGCGCTCATGGAAAATGATGGCGAGTAATCTGATTCGGCGTACATTCCTCCTCAAGACTACTAAGTTTAACAGTATTTTTACCTGGGTATGGTGTCCAGGCCTCGCCTCGTGAGCATTAACACTCCATTCAGAGAACCTGGGACCTAAATTTTCCAGGAAAAATGGCAGGTTGTATTTTGCACTTTTTGTGCAGGCCGCGCCAGCTCTTTGGTAACTTTGAGCTCCACTGGACGGGTTCAGATTAGGTTGCATATCAACTGGACATATGGGTGTAGTCGCATAATCGCCAGTAAAGTGGAACAATGGAATCGTCTTGGGCGCAAGCAAACTCATGACCTGAAATAACAAAAAGAGATGAAACAGCTGTTACTTCTGCATCAGGAAACACTTAACTGGGGGTTGCAGTGATTGCGCATTAGTGAGAGCGCTTTTTTTCCACGCAATGTGGTCCAGCCTCAAATTCTGTTCCAGTGACATGCACCTAATTGTAATAACGTCATATTGAAAAGAAAAATGAGATCTATTGTTTTATGCTGAAATTTAATATATGGAAATTGGGCTATTACGCGATAGCCCAAAACGAGAGCATGCTCGCAGGCTAATTCCCCGACAGATAGGCTCGCGCAGAACTAATCAAATCGAGAAATTTGCTGTAGATACGATCGATTACACGTAAAAGCGTAACAAAACCTGCCTTTCTTGACTCGGCCATCCACAGCTCAAGGGCAGCCCAGCGCTTTGGACAATATTTCTTTGCTCCTTCAATATCACTGCATTTTCTGTGTGCCTCTTTATTGGACTCGTTTGCAGGGAAGGGCTCCTCATTGAAGTAACTGGCAGAAGAATTAAGAATATCTCTGAATTTCGCTATGGCGGTCTGGTTGTCTGATTCTCCGGTCACTTCCCTTGCAACCTCGACAACCTACAAATAGAAAAGTAGCGAAATGAAAATCCCGATTTGTATAAAGAAAAAAATTCTCTATTTGAATTCCTGGCAAATGCGCAAGTCGTTTAAAAATTAAGGTAAAATAGAAGGGTAAAGAGTTATCCCTTTCAAGGTAAGAAATTAAGATATTCAAATGCGTATCAGTTTTGTTGTAGCGATGATGACAGCAGAAAAGGAACATTTTAAATTTAACTAAAAACCTTTTATTTGGACAAATGAAATGTTTTATTTTTTTCTTGAAATATAAACGCCTTGATGAGTAAACAAAATCGTTTGTCGTGTTTTGAATCGTCCAGCGTTTGGGAAAAGAGACTTGCAGACTTGCAGACTTACCATCGGATAGAGAATGTCCAGTTGCTTTTTACCGAGTTCATGAACATCCATCGGAGTCATGGCGTTCGTTGTGAAATATGACATGATTTGGGAATAAGCCCACGATCCATTCAGCGGTTGACCAGTGGGCAGAAATGGATCTGTTGGCCAGGACTTGTTCTCTTTACCATCAAGCCAAACATACTTAAGAGGAAGATTGGCCAAGCCGCTGGACACATTGCTTGGAACGCAGTGTCGAATATGTTCGTCTTCAACATATCTAAAATGAAAAATTAAAACTGTATGTTCCAAGGATATTTACAGTGCGACTACTCGAACCGGGGCACCCTGAACAAAATTAACCAATCACAGTGTTAATTGAAAACAAAGGATAGGGACATTTTTTAGCAACGGACCAATAACGTTCTAGAACGTAAACAAAAGATTAGCAACAAAATTTGAACTGTCAACAACGTTACAAACAGATGCGGACCTCTCAGGAAACTTGCCTTTTATTTGATTGGATCATTTCGATCCTAAATTTTAAGTTTCATTCAAAAGCTCTGTTCATGTTTTCCTTGTAAAAGTTTCCAAAATGGCGTTTTATCAAAACGTTCAAGTTCGATTGAATCGCGACGGGGGATATATGATAATGGTCGCCGACATTCCCAAATGTTACGAGAGTGTGTTTTGGACATCACACTGGAATGAACCAACAGATAATCGCAGGCAAAGTCAAAAGTAGTGGGCAATTTGTGCAAAACGTTTCGCGTGACAATTATTTAAACAATTCATCGATGCATGTACGGAGAGCAGCTGCGCCACTATCAAAAATGGTGGAAGATGTCGTTGAATTTTTAGAAAACGAAAAACTGTGCAAGCCTAGCATTAGTAGCACAGAACTGCAGCAAAGGCTACTGCTCAACGGCATCGTTCATCATGTTGATCGTGACCTACCGTGTTTTCGGTTACATGTAAACAACAAACGTTCAAAGACAAACAGAAACATTATCCCATGCATTGCGTTTTATTTTATAGCATAAAAACGTTCTTGTGAGAGCTAGAGATTGTCTGTAAATGCAAAGCCAATAAAGGTTTGTTCAATTCCAATTGTATACTAACGTTTCCTTTACGTATATATACACTGATCCTGATCGTGGCGGCGAATATTATTTATTATTCTATCGAATTTGAAAACCCAAGACTGATTTTGCTTGTTCTTAAAAATTTAGGATCGAAAGTAACCAATCAAATAAAAGGCAAGTTTCCTGAGAGGTCCGCATCTGTTTGTAACGTTGTTGACAGTTCAAATTTTGTTGCTAATCTTTTGTTTACGTTCTAGAACGTTATTGGTCCGTTGCTAAAAAATGTCCCTATCCTTTGTTTTCAATTAACACTGTGATTGGTTAATTTTGTTCAGGGTGCCCCGGTTCGAGTAGTCGCACTGTAAGACAAGACGCTCCTTGTTGAACGAAATGATATCTCAGTCACGGTGCTCACCAGGAAACTCTCGTAGCTCAATGGTTAGAGCGCCCAATTGCTATCTGGGAGACCATAGGTTCGATACCGTCAGCGGAGTTTCAGATTTTTTTCTTTGCCCCACCCTCCTGACAAATGATCATTTTATATTTGTCATCTCGGTGATTGTAAGAATACTAAAGTTATTGTCCGTCAAATAAATTACTTTACGCGATAAATAATAGACGACGGTGATGAAATGTTATTTATCACGGGTGTGAGATAAAGAAAAATATATATATATATTCTTGGTTTGCATGTGACGTCATAAAATTTTAAACTCATTATTGTGAGGTCTTCTAATTTTTTTTCTACACTAGGTTGAAGATGACCTAGAAAAAAATCGTTTTGCAATTTTTCAGTCTTGTTGTGTCTGTCGGTTCAAAAATACAGCATTTTGAATTTCCTAATTTTAACCTTGCGTGACACGGAGATAGTGGCCGCGAAAAAGCTATAATGGCTAAAAAAAGGTCTCCTCTTATGGTTTTCAGCACTTAAAACACTTTTAAGTCTTAGGAGATGTGTTTATGCGCATATATAAGAGCTCACGAGCGAAGAGAAAGCGCTTTCATCGTAGAAGTGAATTTCAGATGATTTGGCGGCCATGTTGGTGTACTAACGTTGTACACCAACATGGCGTCTCCATAAATTTGCGTGAAACGTTTTGGCAAATAACTCAGAAACGGCGCATCACAGAGACCTGAGACTTGGAGAAGTTTTTCCAGTGTAGGTCTGTTATAACATTTCATTTTCTTAGCTTCTTTCATTGAACGGTTTCTAATTTATTTTTTTATGGCGTGACAGTGCAAGCCAGCATCCATCAAATATTTTTCGCGCGCGCGATTGGTCTAAACACGTCACGTGATGCAGCCAAAACTGGGAAATATCAGATGATATCCCCCAAGTGATATTCCCCAGTTTTCGAACTTTGCGATTTACGTTCGCACGTTTAACTTTTATCCCGCGTAATAAAACTTAACACTTTGAACAGACTAATCATATTTTGAGCGCCAACAGAATTGCTTTGACGTTTAAAAACTTTCAGAAAAGGTCTCATAAAATGCAGCCTTGTAAACAAATACTTGAAGAACAATAAACACAATAGCCTCCATTTGGCTTCAAAAATATGCACAGATATTTGTCTTTGGACATAATCTGTTCCTCGAAGCTCTCGGAAAACTGTTCGCTTCTCGGAACAGATAATGTCCGCGGACAAACATCCGTGCATATTTTCGCGCCAAATGGAGGCTATTGTTTATATACACTGTATCTGAAAGTAATCGAACCGTATGTCCTTCCAGAAACCGGTTGGGCGCTCTAACCACTGAGCTACGATAGCCGGACTCTGAGGAAGGCTATTTTGTCTTCATTACAACAAACTAAAAAACTGATAAACAATCTTTACTATTGCCAGAATGCATTTCTTTATTTTTAAGGAACAGCTCAAGGTTTATTTTGGAACTTCTATCATCAGTACCTTAACATCTGGTTGATTGGTTCTCCTAAATACGTCACGAGGTATTCCTTTATTGTCTCGCTGACATTCTTTCCAGCGTGTGTCTTCTTCCATTCGTTATCAATGTCTTCTGTAATGTTGCTATAGAAATCAGGATTCAGCAATGGTCGAACAAACCACGCTCTTAAGACACCTGTGATGAATAAAATGATGTGCTTTAATTAGGAAAAACGAAAAGTAAACCTGAACATCGAGTTTGGATTCGAGTTCATGTTGGACGCAATCAATCAATCAATCAATCAATTTAAAAAAAAATAAATAAAAAAATCCGACCAACCAACCTAAAATCAGGAAACGCATTCGACGGTAAACAGAGAAAAAAATTGGGACGGCCAAAATTAAAAATAGCAAATTATTTGTTTTTTTATTCGCTATTATTTTGTTATCATTCCAGATCCTTTTGCCTCACAATTAACCTCAATCCATTCTCTATTATTCTGTTCCAAATGGTATCGCTCCAAACTGTTCCAAATATTGTATCGCTCAGAGTTTCGCGCCAAAAAAACGCGTCTGCACCAAATTGTCATTTCCAGTTTACTTCCTCAGCCTCGTTTCTGATATATCGTCAAAAAACGTGAACGGATTTAACAAATTTAACCTAGAATATTAAGGAAGGCATTACTGTGATATTTTAAATAGTCTTCACGGACTTTAAAAGCCAAAACAATACCAAAAGGACGCATTTTAGCTCGTCGAAACATCAAAATTTGCTCGATTCAAAAGCTCGTATTTACAGCTGTTCAGCTAGGCTTAGGCTCTCTCCTCCGCAGAGGCCTCTTTTATTTTATCGTACGGGCTGGGAAAATAATGGAGAGAGGTTACAAGTTTTTCGCCCACCTCCACTGGAGGAGCCTCTGCGGAGGAGAGAGAGGCTTAGGGGTCTTAGGGTGTAGACTTGCCTACAACTCGAGCTCTGGGACAAGAACCAAACGACTTTTAGAAAGCACAAATAAAAATAAAAGAAATTACACAGAGGCTTAGGGGTGAATGCATTTTTTAAGTCTGCGTTTCGTTCGTTACAATTTTGACATACCAGAATTGGTCTATCAAAAAAAAAAGTCATATATACTTGTGAAGATCGTTCTCGAGCTCCTCATTCAATATTTGGGAGCTTCGATGATGTGTCATTAAAACATTAATGCACAAGTAGTTTAAATTCAAATTATTCAGAAATTCGGAAATGCGAAAAACATCTCAGCCATCAGTATCATCTACGACCAACTACTAATCATGCAATAGCGAAGCACACGAGTGACGCCATGACTCAGATAAGAGTCAATTTTCTCAAAACACGTTCTAAAACTGGCGGTCTTCCTAAAACACTTTTTTAAAACGAAAACGTCACCTAGATTTCCCTCTATTCCTCTCAGAACATGTCAGAACGCGCTGGCATGTTGCCTGGCCTCGTGGGGGAGGTGGGGGGGGGGGGGGGGGTGGTACAAACATTTGCGTTCTACTTTTAAATCTCGCTCAGTCAGAAAGTTATCACTTCGCAGGCTGGACTTGGCTTCACCCCAGACTGCACCAATGACGCATTTTAAAATGACAAGGGCATCAACCTAAGATCAACCTGACATCCAGACGTGTTAAGAAAAAACAAACAGGCGCAAGTTACGCCCCTTAAAAACCACTGTGGAGATAATTGACCTCTGATAGTCGTAAAAAAAAGATATTCTCAGGCAAACAAACGAAATTAAACTTGGATCATGTTATGTAAAACAAAGGAAGATTTTCAAGTTAGACTCCAAACAGCCATGAAACGCATTTGTCTTTAGGCCCAAACAATGCCTCTAAATCTTGCCTGTAGAATTTCGTGATTTCCATTTTGTGTGATCAAAATTTAAATGCGTGATCGTAGCGTGAATTTTTTGCGAAGATAGCTCGTGACTCGTCATCAGGCAATTAATTCTTGCTATTTTGCTAGCTAAAGAGTTTGCGTGACAGATTCCATAACAATACACTCGCAAAATCATCTATTGTCTTAACGGCCTTCTTTCTCATAATTATTTGTCAATCATTTTGGATTAGCTGATAAGAAAAAGCACTTTTCCATTATGTCCAAACAAGCCAAGACAGGTCTCACTCGCCGACCTCGTCCCTGCTTTTCTCACTCGCTTGACTCGAAATTTGCGGGTGGTCTGAACACCTCAGGCGCAATTTCATTTCACTCTAAAAGAAAACTCGACATTTTTTCTAATGAGCTCTCGAGCTAAGTAGCATCGCGTGTTCCGTTATTGAAAGCGGAGATTATTGTCATCGTGACCTATTTTATTAGCTGAAGAGTGCGAACTGTTTGTATTGTGCAAAAACAACAATTATGCAATACTCTCTCACCTGTTGAGTTGTACAAGGAAATGTTCAAGTACTGCCTTTTGATAGAATTAATTCCAGCTTTGCACTCCTCTACACTCCGAACCATTCCTTTCCGCACCCCCATCTTCATGTTTTCGATGTACTGCAAAATGCCTGCTTTGTGAGTCTTCAGTTTCGTTTCAATCAGCTCCACATCCTTTGCATTGTACGGTTTGTGATTAAGACCCAGTCCATTGTAAACCCCATATCCGTGATAGCAGATTTCTTGCCAGCAAAACAAATTCGGTCCCATCATCCAATCTCCAGCATAATAATTCACATCATAGGGCTGACCGAACACATGCTGAAGGTAATGCTTCACTTGAGCGAGCGCTTTCCTCTCGCGGGGCTTCAACGCGTCTGTGTTGATCGTTTTCTCGTTAATTTCCTTCAACAAAGCCAGAGCAGTATCCGTTCGGTTTTTGATGACGGATGGCGAAGGATCGTAGGCAACGTACTCCGCCTTGACTCTATCTGTGGTCACATCTGGATCCAAGTGGACGTCATAGGGGTGAAGTTTGTAAAATGTTGTCTTGACGCGACCGAGGAATTCAGCAAGCCCCACTCGCTTCGCCTCCTCTGAGAAATCACATCTGCTTGACGGACCGGGGCTCGCAGTTGGAGCGAAGGTTGATGTTGAAGCGAGGGTTGATGTTGGAGGGCGGATCGTGGTTGGCGGAACCGAGGCTGTTGTTTTCTCTTCTTGCCCTTGTGTGGAACTGGAACCCGACGATTCCTCCACAGTCTTCTTGTCGCCGGCTGCCATTGCAATCAACACGATTCCCACAATTAAGAAGATAATTCCAACAGCCAACACGACTAGTGTGATTGTTCTCTCTTTTGAAAGCCCTCTTCCAAATTTGACATTCGAAGGTTCGACAATCATCATTTCCGTACTTTTAGCGGACTCCATGATTGGAAAAACAGCTCCCAATCCCAAGGTACTTCGAGGAAAATCCGCGCCTTGTACGAGCAGTTCCAAGGTTCGCTTGTCGGTTTACACTGCCACTCCCTTGTGAGACCCTAGTGAGATAAACTTTGATACGGGACAGAAAAGTGATACCATAATAACAAATGAAACAATGTACTTACTGTTTCACATTAGTATCGCTGTTACACTCAAGTTTATGTAACGTCTCGTGTAACTTGTCAACAAAATAACGCATGAACATGAACATGAAAGTTCTGCCAAGGAAAACATTTATCTTTTATACCGTATTGTCACAAATTTAACAGCCTGTGCCTTAATCCCTACTTCTTGAGGGTCGCTATCTCCCCTCGGGCGGGTAAAACGTGTAGCGCATACTGACCGATCAAACATAATAAAATCGTGAGAAAGGTATCAAGAAAAAAATTGTGAAGGACAATTTTCAGTATCTTTCATTTTCCAGAGAACTAAACAAAAGAAAAACAGAAAGCGAAATTTCTTTCTAGAATTAACTCGGTTATTTCGAATTCCGCGTTATTTCGAGCTTAAACCTATTTTCTTTGGATTTGCCCTTCTGTCATTTACTATCGCCTGCTTTGAACTCCCACTATCATGGCTATTTAGAGCTATTTTTCGTTTCCACTGACAGTTCGAGATAGCGGATTTCAAATGTAACTTTCGAAACCAAACATTATTTGCCTAGCACAGCCGACCACACCCTCTCTTCCATTCCACCCCCACCCTCTTCAGGGACAATAAAATAATAAAATAAATGTTTGTAAGGGCCTATCCACACTAGCAAAAAAGTTCTTTATTTAGACAAATTTTCTGTCATTACCGAACAAGTGCACCGCCGACAAAATTTGTTCCGGTTACAGTCAACTCTCGTTATAGCGGACAAGCTCGGGACTTCGTTTAGTGTCCGTATCAGCGAGAGTCTCTAATAGCGGGATGTGAGAAAAATAGGGCCGTTAACGTACGTGAAATAACATAGACTATGACGAGCTTATCAACAGCGGTGAAAGTGCTAAGCAGTCGTTGGGATTGGAGGATGAGGGCTTGTTCTCTCCTAAAGACTCCGGAAGGAAAAGGCGCAAGCTGAAGCGAAAAATAACTAGCGTGGAGACAGTTAGCCCACTCGGATCGTCATTACAACTGTCTTTACGCTAGTTGTTCTATTCTGTGCGGCATACACTCTGCTGATGAGACCCAGTCAGGTCGAAAGAGCTGTCCAGAGTTTGCATTTTTGACTTTCAGTTTTGACTCTATCATGTCGTTGTCCCGTTAAGGTTTTTTTTTTTTAAATATCTACATAGTGTCAGCCTTGCAGTTGTCTTAGTAATTTTGACGCGTTCGGCGAAAATTGCATAAACTGTCCCAGCTACTGGTACATATCATCGTAAATCGGCAAATTCCCGACCCAGTTTGACATTCCAACAAGGTTTAAAAGAACTATTCGCGAACTGATCGGATTCAATTTAGGCCAGATTATAGTTCAACAACTGATCCTTTTACACTGCGCAAAAAGCCAAATATTCGGGCCCGAATTCGCCCGAATACGGATCGGTGAACGCCGCGTATGCTGTAATGTTCTGACGTATTCGATGACGCCTGACTCGAAGTACGCCCGGAATATCCTATTAGAATCCGGCCTGTTTTTCCGAATTCAAATTGAATACTCCTGAATGACTCGAAGTGTTTGAAAACGTACACGGCCAACATTTTCTTAGATAAATGTTTCTTAAGGTTTTCCTCGAACATTCCGTGATCACTTGTGACCCGAACATCTTTGGATACTCCCAGTTGTTCGAGAGTATGCGACTGGAATACGAGACACACGCCGCCACTTCTACCGTGAACGTCTTTGAATACCAACGAACACGTTAAGTATGCTGCAATTTTTGGGAATCGTATACTATTAAATGCCAAGTTGTCTCACAATTTTGACAGCGAGGAAGTCAGCTGTCATTTTGTCAAGAACAGACTAACATGCGATCAGGCAACTATAACATTACTAGACGGGTAGTCAGAGAACGCCACATGTTCTGAAATGTACGACTAGAACACGAGACTCACGTGAAGTATGAAAAGTTTTTATGATCGTATACTAATGCATACGTGAGGTGGTTAGGGTATTCCTAGTGATACTCAGTTATTACAGCTCGAATACCCGTGAACACTTATTCAGTGATGTTCGACCTCAAACTCGAGACTCATGTCAATTCCATGGGTTCCTTATATCCACCCGAAAGAAAATCCAAAATAAGCAAGACAGCATACATGTTATTTGAACGAACAACACTTTATTTATAAATAAAATCTTTATATTGTAAACTATTTACAAAAAATTGTTGAATACTTCGTTTATGCTTGTAATGAACCAACTTAGTAGGAGCGATTTGGAAAAGAATTTTATCAAAAAGTTGAACGCTAAAGTATTTTTAAAAACTGTAAAAAAAAAATTCTAAAAACAAGCAGACGCCTGAGTTTTTCAATGATTTCAACAACCTACATGTATACATGTACCGATACCTTTCTGTCATGTAACAGTAGTGTTGTGAGCTATAAAAACAATACCTAAAGAGCACTATTGAAAAAAATGTGCTTGCCAGTAGTTTGCATCCACAGTGCAAGCTACATGTATAATAAACAATTGTACATGTAGATACTACTGTTATGTTATCTGCCATGCACATGTAGGATATAATGTACAAGCAGTGAGATAAAAAAAATTTGACAGTATTGAGGCAGCAAACAAAAACTGGATCCAATATAATTTACCATTTTATGACACATTTAACAAAGAGCACTGAAATAAGTGCTAGAACTTTATGCACAGAGGCAGTGTACCTTGAATTTTATCCCAAATGGTGTGGATAAAAAGAGCACAAAAATTCATGACCGACTAAAATTCCTGCAACTACCTATCAAGGTGATGTATTTGCAGCTTCTTATAATTATTACTCTCAAATGGGTGCTGCACAAGGATAGCCAGTCACTCCAAAATTATATTGAAAGCCCTGGGCCAGTTTATAAAAATCATTACATGAATAACACAGCTGGTATTGCTATCTGACAGATGCCACACAAGGACAGTCACCTACTTAAACTCTTTTTAGAAGTCATGAGTCAGTGATTAAAAAGCACTACAGTGTATATACAGTGTATATACAGTGTATATATGGGAGCATCAACAGCTTACATCAGCCAATCAAAATGCGTTATTTCTGATACAATTTTTTTTTTGAAGTTATTGGACCAGGTAAAGGCTCTGTGAAGTTTTTTTTTTTTTTACTCGGCAAGTAGAAAATTGTTTTTGGCTAGTGAAATCAAAGCTGTCAATAGCCGTAAGGCTAGCTAGAAAAAAAGGTAGTTTCAAGCCCTGTTTTGTACCAAGCAGTGGAGACTGTGTTTCATGGCTTTCACTCAAACATACATTTTGCTTAACTTCATATCTTTTTCTTGTTGAACTCCCTCAGCTTTGTGAAACCTGCAGATATTAATGGCAAATAATAGATACATTTAGATGTAAATTATAAAAAAAATACATTTACACTGAATTTAATGCAGGCACAAACATATTCTATGCAGCCAATCAGAATCAGACTCAAACAGTGCTACATGAGCTTAGTTAAAATTCAGTTTCAACCACAGCTTTGTGTATGAAACTTGAATAACTGTCAACTTACATGTACATTAGGCCCTATTTACAAGCAGGAAGGGTAACCCTAGGGCTAGGGTTACCCTAATATTTGAGGGACGAAAATAGCTGGGTTTACAAGCAAAATTTCACAGGTAGGGTTACCATACCACCCGGGACAACTTTATGTGCAAGCAAAAAGTCTGCAAAAAGCATTCAAAAGGTCTGGAAACCAGTAAAAAGTTGTCCCTAGCAGAGCATTTTAAGACAGCTACAGTTAGCCTGGCACTAGGGTAACCCTAGCACTCAGCTAGGGTAAACCTAAGTGCTATGGTAACTCTAGTTGCCTTGTAACCATTCAGTTTCGCATGCTGAATTAAGTTTGGCATGGCTGGCAGTAGCGCAACTTGATAAAAATACATACATATTTCCAAATTATTGGACGACAAAGATAGCAAAAAACACAAAAAAACTTTAAAGGGAAGTCACTTAAATGATTTTTAATTCTCATCTTCAAGACGGAAACATCCAAATTCAAGAACGGCAGAGGAATTGGCCAATGTTTTGCAAAAATTCTACATTGAAGACATGTGAGAACCAATTTCAATGCATTGTGTTTTTAGAGCTCTGGAAATATTTTGAATGCATACTACAACAATATATTTATTGAATTTGGCTTTTGTATGATATGAAGAATTATGCAGCACTCAGGGGCTTCCACAAAACACTGACCCCTTAAAAATCATTGGGAAAAAACTAAGTGTAGCACAAATGAAGTTCATAAATGTCTTGTTAACTGATGGCGGGCGAGTGCTACATACACGTAGCTACTTTTCTTCTTTTGTTTTAAGTACAGGTTCTGTTTATGGTTAAACGAGCACAAAATAAGTTATATACTACTTGTAATGAAAGAAGAAAAGTAGCTTAAAGTGTCAGACCTTTGCAACACTTGTTTACCATCTTGGAACTTGAAGTAACATTACAAACTTGATTTGTATTACACTTTTTATATTTTTCTTCCTGGTGATTTTTAAGGGGGTCGGTAAGGGGGGTCAGTACTAAGGAGTCAGCTGACTAGTGGTCAGTGTTTTGTCGAAGCCCAGATCTTAGAGGGTGTTATCCCTCCTCAATCTGCATAATTCTTCATATCATACTCAGTCTCATCCAATAATATTGCTAATTGACTTTCATGTGCCGTTTGACCCCGGGGGCTTAAGTTGGAACCACAGCCTCCTGCAAATGTCCATGAATGTGTGTGTCTTATTGGGCAGTCAGCATAAAAAAGACTGCAAATGCTCATTACAGATGCTACATCTACAAATATATAATTCCTTTTAGTTATAAAGCCACAGGACTTTTTGGAAACTGTATGCGTGACATTATATACAGGTTGGCATGTTGGTGTTACATGCAGTAGTTTACTTGTATCACCTTAAGAGCTCCTTCATTTCTATGTAATTAGCTGATCTAAAATCTTCAATGGATTATACGAGACAAACTAACTCCCGAGTTAGGATTTCGAGTTGGATTTCAAGTTAGGATTTCGAGTTGGATTTTCGAGTTGGATTTTCGAGTTAGGATTATTTTTCAAAGAGGCTAACCGGAGAGCATAGTAGGCTAACCGAAGTGAGTAGTAGGCTAACAGGAGTGTGTAGCCCGGGGGGGACACTTCCTATAAATGGGCTAATGGGGATGTGCCGCTGGATGGGGTCGCATTTTCACGACAGGACTGACTATAATGGGGCCGCTTTTTCAAGCACTTTTTATAGGGTGACTAGAATGGGGTCACACTTTTCTGGGATTTTGAGGGTAAGAAAATTCTGGCAAGTTGTGATTTATAAACGGAAAGATTCGCCAAAAAGAAAAAGTTACCGTATTCATTGCTGTTGTTTAATATTTGACAAACGGCTCCCATTACGTGACTAAGTTGGGGTCATGAAAATTACATTTACCCAAAAGTGACTAAGATGGGGTTTATAATTGGCCATAGAATATGACTATAATGGGGTAGGGGTTCTGAGAGGCTAGCGGCACATACCCAGCAAAGATTGGCCCAAGTAACCCCCCCGGGGTGTGTAGTGGGCTAACAGGAGTGCATAGTAGGCTAACTGGAGTGTATAGTAGGCTAACCGAAGTGCATAGTTATGGGGCGCCGTTTGTAAATTTATTATTTAGACCGAATTCAAGCCATTATTTCCTTATATGTAAATAATTGAAAATGTCAGACAATTTATTTAGAAATAAGACACAAGAACTTGTCGGATGATATGTAAATAATTATTTCAGGGACGTTCTGATTTATAAATATTCTTTTCCGATAAAGTAATGATATATAAATAATTATTGAAACAACTCCAATTATTTATAAATCAGGCTATCTCTAAAATATTTATTTACATATCATAATATGTACAAACCTATTATTTATAAATCATGAAATTTCGTCTCTTCGAATGCAAAAGTATTATTTATAAATAATCCACTCACTTGGTGCTTGATTTCATTATTTACAAATCATGCATTTTCATAACACCCCTGTTAAACCATTATTTATAAATAATGAAATTTCACCTCGCCAAGTGTAAATTTATTATTTATAAACAATGTTATTTCACTACGTGCCCAAATTTATTATTTATAAACAATGGTATTTCACTGCGTGCCCAAATTTATTATTTATAAAAAAAAATGGTTGTAATCTAAGATGTTTTTAGGGAATTTTATGATTTACATATCAATTTTGCACAACCTGGAACTTTGCTATCTCTCCGATCTTAAAAATGGCGGGAAATTTAGCCGAGGTCAGGGTATTTACGCAACTTGTAAAGTAATCTTTCCGATCTTCGTAAAAAGCGGCGCGGGATGGGAGAGCCTAATTATTCGGAATATTCCTAGACAGGACACTGACCGTGTAACGCTTTCAGTCTTTGCTCGAAGCTACCCTCGATTAACCCTTTAAAGCCGGAGTGATGTCGGAACAAAACTCACAGCTTCTCAGAAATATTTCAGAGGCGGTCTCGAGGGCTGTCGTGGACGCTTTGGCGGCCAATTCTTCACAGCCACAGGTATGTCTGCATTCACAAACTTAATTCATCTGCTTTCACATTAGCAAACAAAATCTCATAGTTGCACCCTGAACATTGTTCTTGTAGACATCCAATATAAACGCGAGTGCTGGGGGCTCCCAGAATCCGTCTTTACAAGTTGCAAGTTGCTTTACAAGTTGCGTAAATACCCTGACCTCGGCTAAATTTCCCGCCATTTTTAAGATCGGAGAGATAGCAAAGTTCCAGGTTGTGCAAAATTGATATGTAAATCATAAAATTCCCTAAAAACATCTTAGATTACAACCATTTTTTTTTATAAATAATAAATTTGGGCACGCAGTGAAATACCATTGTTTATAAATAATAAATTTGGGCACGTAGTGAAATAACATTGTTTATAAATAATAAATTTACACTTGGCGAGGTGAAATTTCATTATTTATAAATAATGGTTTAACAGGGGTGTTATGAAAATGCATGATTTGTAAATAATGAAATCAAGCACCAAGTGAGTGGATTATTTATAAATAATACTTTTGCATTCGAAGAGACGAAATTTCATGATTTATAAATAATAGGTTTGTACATATTATGATATGTAAATAAATATTTTAGAGATAGCCTGATTTATAAATAATTGGAGTTGTTTCAATAATTATTTATATATCATTACTTTATCGGAAAAGAATATTTATAAATCAGAACGTCCCTGAAATAATTATTTACATATCATCCGACAAGTTCTTGTGTCTTATTTCTAAATAAATTGTCTGACATTTTCAATTATTTACATATAAGGAAATAATGGCTTGAATTCGGTCTAAATAATAAATTTACAAACGGCGCCCCATACATAGTAGGCTAAACGGAGCATATAATACAGAAAATCCTCGAAAATCCTAACTCAAAAATCCAACTCGCAATCCTAACTCGAAATCCAACTTGAAAATCCAACTCGAAATCCTAACTCGAAAATTATCCTAACTCGGTAAATAGGCAACCTTGGATTATACAGGTGTAGATGCAGCTGTCAATGCCCAACTACATAAATGGTTCTCGTTTGGTTTTTAGCCAGCCTCTCAGAGTGCCTCTCTCCGCACAGTTAGCCCTGTAGGCTAACTGGAGTGCTTTTTTGACTAAGCAGTGATTGTGTTACATATATTTAGGCTAGCCAGCACACACTGTATTGCTTGCATCTTTGCATGACTCACAAAACATGGGAACCATAGGTATGGTTTATAGTACTGTTATGGATCCTAAACTGATATCTGATTTCCTTTCTATGCGCCTGGTTATAGTAAATATACAGTGGAGTGCAGACAAAGACATCAATTTTATGAAGTTTACACACTTTACGTGTAAATAAGAGCTTTTTTCAGCTTACCTGAACAACAGCATGAAGGAGTTTACACATGTAGTTCGCGATGGCTGTTTACACCCGTGAATTCGCTCAGTCGAGTTTCCTTCGTTGATGCGACATCAAATTCTACTTCTAACTGTTATCCGAATTACAGAAGACGCTGTGTCGAAAACTAACGCAACGAAAAGATACCTGTACTTCGAAAATTCAGATTTCAACGTTTCAACATTTCCAACGAACTCTCCGACTTCACACCTTTCAAATAAAAGTGGCGGTAAGTCGGCGAAAGTCAAAGGATCAGGTTCGTTACACACTTCATGTATGAGTTCATACTTAGTCTTTTTAGAGCCAATACCGCTGACAGTTGTAGTACGCAAAATTTTAATTTTGATTTTGCGTCTTTTTAAAAAAAGACGCAAAAACATGGCGAGTGGTACATTTACCTATAATACTTAGCGCGCAAAAACCGTAAAAACGCTCATAAAAACGCACAGAAAAGCTTTAAATCTTGAAATGTAGCATGAACAATGTTGTTAGTACGGGGAAGAATTTCGCAAAAACATAGCTTTCTGGGTACTGTGGTCAAATGTACCGTCGCCAACTTTTTTCTTACGGAGGATTGGAGCCAAAAGGGAAAATTCGCGCGAGTTTCTGTTTTATCGCTGAGTTTCTGTCAATGTCGATTTTTCTTAGCTTGCCAGTCGTCGAGTTGTTATTAGTGGATGGATCATAAAATACTATGTGGTGGTTAATAATCATCCCCTGCGGCAGATGCTATGATTTATATGAGAAGAAACAACTGATTACCATGATTACGATTTAACAATTCTGAAGTAAAAAGATAAACCCACAAACACTTCCAACAGGGGAAAAGAGAAACCATCTTAGTTGTGAAAGATATGAATGTTTAAAAACAGCTGAATTGTAAACAACACTCTAGAAGTGTCTAGCAGTAGTTAAATTGGTCCGCGGCTTGTTGGGTTCAGCGATTTTCAAAGGAGCCTAAGATGAGGGTCAAAACTGAAGTAATATAAAAGAGGCGAACAAAAGAAACCCGACATCGTTTCATGACTAGTATGTCTGGCAAAGGGTAGACGCTAAGATATAATAGTAATGAATCAAAAATGGTATATGGAAGGGTAAGGGTTTGGACACCTTAGGCGTAGCCTCCCCATATAAGAACTTTTTTAGTATACCCCCCTCCCCGCTGGGATTTATGCGACGCACTTCGCTATTGTATAACGATGTAGTCAACCGGTGGTATCAATATGAATAGATCACCAGAATCAACCAAGTCTGCATTGTATAATTTCACGTCATTTTGATCGGTTCGTCCCTACCGTTAGGGGTGTAGAATGCTCCATGGAGAATTCATAATTAAGTCTCGGCAAAATTTAGCAAAGTCTCGAAATCTCGGAGTCTCAAAATAAAGTTGCATTGTCCTCTGCATCCAAACGTTTTCACATTCCGCCTAATTATGCCATTCCGCAAGTCATGCCACATGCCATTCTGCAAACTAATTCCGCCTCACCGCATGCGAAGCGAATAAATTGGACCTTAAATTTTGAGCTCCGCAAGTGGCATTTTGGTGGTGTTCCGTTATTATGTAAACAAATGGATACTGATTTAGCCAAACTAAGAATGCTGGAATGATTTCTTTAGCTTTGATATAAAGGCCTACCTAGTGCAAAAGGTATTTTTCGACACTTGTCGCCGGATGTCTGACCGTTAGTAACATTGGCTCGTGACTTGCTTCCAAAAGCTTAAACATGTTAAAGATAAAATTCGACTAGATGGAAATACCATTCAAGTGCTTCGTTAGACTGTGAAAGTCGGTGGGGACGAACGCGAAAGCGAACGAGAGCGATAAACGCTACGATCGAGCATGTCGTCGAGGGCAGCACCCAAATAGTGCGAGATCACGAAGCCATCTGTAAAGCGCTTTTATCGTTTGAACAAAAACCTTGAATGCAAAAAAAAAAAAAAGGGGAGACGTCACCCCATCATCATATTAGTTCAATTTGCTGTAAAATTAAAGCAAGAAACTTACCTCTGCAGATGTAATTCGAGATGTTAACACTGCAAGCTTAAGAAAACAAATTAATTTTCTTTGCTTGGCTGCCTTGTTTAACAGCTTATAGGAGACAATTTTGCTAAAATTAAGAAACGCCTTCAATCACGCTCTGTTTCTCTTGGACAAAGCTCTTTACTAAATTAATTTCGCATTTCAATCAAGTTCTTTAGATTCTTGAATCATCTTAAAAAGCCGATTGGTTTGGATTTTTGGCACATTGGGTGTTTCATCCTGAAAATCTAAAGAACATAGTGGGATGATTTATAAAAGGCAAAAGAAAAGTCGATTTCGTAAGAATTTTGAGAGAGTTTTCTTCGATCTGGTAAACAACAACCGTCTATGTGGTGGTTAATAATCATCCCCCGCGGCAGATGCTATATTTATATGAGAAGAAACAACTGTTTACCATGATTACGATTTGACAATTCTGAAGCAAAAAGATAAACCCACAAACACTTCCAACAGGGGAAAAGAGAAACCATCTTAGTTGTGAAAGATATGAATGTTTAAAAACAGCTGCATTGTAAACAACACTCTAGAAGTGTCTAGCAGTAGTTAAATTGGTCCGCGGCTTGTTGGGTTCAGCGATTTTCAAAGGAGCCTAAGATGAGGGTCAAAACTGAAGTAATATGAAAGAGGCGAACAAAAGAAACCCGACATCGTTTCATGACTAGTATGTCTGGCAAAGGATAGACGCTAAGATATAATAGTAATGTATCGAAAATGGTATATGGAAGGGTAAGGGTTTGGACACCTTAGGCGTAGCCTCCCCATATAAGAACTTTTTTAGTAAACCCCCCTCCCCGCTGGGATTTATGCGACGCACTTCGCTATTGTATAACGATGTAGTCAACCGGTGGTATCAATATGAATAGATCACCAGAATCAACCAAGTCTGCATTGTATAATTTCACGTCATTTTGATCGGTTCGTCCCTACCGTTAGGGGTGTAGAATGCTCCATGGAGAATTCATAATTAAGTCTCGGCAAAATTTAGCAAAGTCTCGAAATCTCGGAGTCTCAAAATAAAGTTGCATTGTCCTCTGCATCCAAACGTTTTCACATTCCGCCTAATTATGCCATTCCGCAAGTCATGCCACATGCCATTCTGCAAACTAATTCCGCCTCACCGCATGCGAAGCGAATAAATTGGACCTTAAATTTTGAGCTCCGCAAGTGGCATTTTGGTGGTGTTCCGTTATTATGTAAACAAATGGATACTGATTTAGCCAAACTAAGAATGCTGGAATGATTTCTTTAGCTTTGATATAAAGGCCTACCTAGTGCAAAAGGTATTTTTCGACACTTGTCGCCGGATGTCTGACCGTTAGTAACATTGGCTCGTGACTTGCTTCCAAAAGCTTAAACATGTTAAAGATAAAATTCGACTAGATGGAAATACCATTCAAGTGCTTCGTTAGACTGTGAAAGTCGGTGGGGACGAACGCGAAAGCGAACGAGAGCGATAAACGCTACGATCGAGCATGTCGTCGAGGGCAGCACCCAAATAGTGCGAGATCACGAAGCCATCTGTAAAGCGCTTTTATCGTTTGAACAAAAACCTTGAATGCAAAAAAAAAAAAAAGGGGAGACGTCACCCCATCATCATATTAGTTCAATTTGCTGTAAAATTAAAGCAAGAAACTTACCTCTGCAGATGTAATTCGAGATGTTAACACTGCAAGCTTAAGAAAACAAATTAATTTTCTTTGCTTGGCTGCCTTGTTTAACAGCTTATAGGAGACAATCTTGCTAAAATTAAGAAACGCCTTCAATCACGCTCTGTTTCTCTTGGACAAAGCTCTTTACTAAATTAATTTCGCATTTCAATCAAGTTCTTTAGATTCTTGAATCATCTTAAAAAGCCGATTGGTTTGGATTTTTGGCACATTGGGTGTTTCATCCTGAAAATCTAAAGAACATAGTGGGATGATTTATAAAAGGCAAAAGAAAAGTCGATTTCGTAAGAATTTTGAGAGAGCTTTCTTCGATCTGGTAAACAACTGCCGTCTAGGTGGTGGTTAATAATCATCCCCTGCGGCAGATGCTATATTTATATGAGGAGAAACAACTGCTTACCATGATTACGATTTGACAATTCCGAAGCAAAAAGATAAACCCACAAACACTTCCAACAGGGGAAAAGAGAAACCATCTTAGTTGTGAAAGATATGAATGTTTAAAAACAGCTGAATTGTAAACAACACTCTAGAAGTGTCTAGCAGTAGTTAAATTGGTCCGCGGCTTGTTGGGTTCAGCGATTTTCAAAGGAGCCTAAGATGAGGGTCAAAACTGAAGTAATATAAAAGAGGCGAACAAAAGAAACCCGACATCGTTTCATGACTAGTATGTCTGGCAAAGGGTAGACGCTAAGATATAATAGTAATGTATCAAAAATGGTATATGAAAGGGTGAGGGTTTGGACACCTTAGGCGTAGCCTCCCCATATAAGAACCTTTTTAGTATACCCCCCTCCCCGCTGGGATTTATGCGACGCACTTCGCTATTGTATAACGATGTAGACAACCGGCGGTATCAATATGAATGGATCACCAGAATCAACCAAGCAGCAATCAACTTCAGCTTTACACCACAGTAAAGTTATGTTTTCCTGCTGTTTACCAGGGCTGCGACAAAAGTTTGTATATGTTGCAGTAATTTTTTTCTTCAGTTAAATTTTATTCTTCCTTTGTTTTGGGGTATGGTAATGTATGATAATGAGTTTAAAACAAAGGAAAATAAAATTTAACTGAAGAAAGAAATTAACTGCAACATATACATCAAACACATGCGTCTTCACGATTTTTAGACTTGCCTACAGTCTTGCTCGCGCGATCGGAGAACACGAAGCGCGAATTGAAGATCGTGCTGGGATGAACCGCTGGCAAAGTGAAACCGGTAACGAGAAGCGAACGACTTTGAGAAAATGTTGTTTAACTTCTCTCCGGGTGCAAAATACAGTGCTTGCTTATACATTCACATTCGAAAATAATTATAAAACGGTTACATAGGCTCCGTGTAAACACTTCGGGAACGTGGACTCTGGGAACGAGATTGCCAATGATTGCTCAAGAATTCTATTGCGTTCGGCGTCACGATCACGTATTTATGTTGTGAACGTATACGCGCGACAGACGGGTAAAAATCCTAATAAGTTGTTTGAATTTGGGACAAAAATACTAATTCAAGGAAAATAACTACAAAACAGTCATCTTCCGTTTCATGACTTTTTATACCAAAGGATTCATCTTCATACTCTAGGATCCCGCCAGATGTGTGTTATAATCAAGAAAATCCACGAACGATATTGCACAGAGCGTATTCAGCCATATTCGATACGAATATTCCAGGTGTTTATCATGTATTGTGTGCGTCTTGAATACTCCAGGATTCAATCGCGTCGCGATTGCGTATTCAACGCTAGAATACGCTAGAATATTTATGCTTTTGCGCAGTGTTAGGACTGGGATCCCTTACTAGAGGGTCCAAAATAGGCTTTTGCAATCCCGCATCCCGCCACCCTATTTGGCCCATATCCCGCCATGCCATCCCACCTAACTGAGAGTTTTCATCCCGATCCCGCCTGCTAACGTTTCAGTTCATCGAAGACTTATTCCCATGAAGCCCATAAGTATATGTTTCCTCTGTCCGTTATATGCAAAAGGGAAGAGCTAGACAGGTCATTCGAAGTGATTAGCTTGGTAGCAATTGAAATCCAAATTACTCCCCTAAGCTTAGGCTAGACCAACTATGTGAAGGACTCCAAGTTGCTTCATATTATAAATCGTGTTATTGAGCTACGGCTATGGCTGTGGCCAAGGAAAAATACATACAGTTGCCATATTATATTCACGCGTATGAAAAGAGCGTTAGGGAGGCTTTGCATTATAAATATATATTGTAATTATCCTAGTTAGAACGGACATATAGCTGCTATATCTGGCAACCAACTGACATACTACATTCTGATTAGCAAAGTATAAGCATATAAGACAAATTAGCTCAGATGCCATTCCAGCCGAGCGAGATGCAAACTCACCTTTGAAAAACCGCAAAAGATGAACGCCAGCACAGGTATCTGTTGTATTACACAACCCTCGAAATATAAATGATTTGTTTGGGGAGAACGGTTTATTAACTCCTGCTCTTGTGTACTTAGCTTGTTGACATGTTTAATCTTTCGACAAATGAAACTAGTTTTATTGGCTCTTTAGAAATTCACGAGAAACTCCTGCTCTGTATACTAAGTTTAGAGCCAGGTTGTTTTTAATCGGCAGAGAAATTAAAACCGTTTTAACTACGTATTAAATTGCGTGGAAAACTCCTGCTCTGTAAACCTAAGTTAGTCACGTTGTTTTTAATTGGTCGAGAAATTAAAACTATTTATTTTGGAAGAAAGACAAAGATCGCCGAAAAAAGTTTATCTATCAACAAAGATCCTGTTAACCGATCGAGGTCGGGTTTACTTGCTGTTTTTGACTTGTTTGATACTTCATCCGGCCTTAAATTTCAGAACATTCCACATCCCGCCTACAAAAAGTAATACATCCCGGCCGGCCGCCAAAACAATTTCATCCCGTATCCCACCACTAAAATTTTTCATTTCCCGCATCCCGCCTTGATTTTAAGCCCCATCCTGAATCCCGCCAAACCCATTTTGGACCTTATTACTATATCGAGTAGAGGAAAAGTATTTTTCGGCTTTAATCGAGAGGCGGTACCAGATTCTTGGATGTGGAAGTTGCACGACTTGTGTAGATATTAATGCACGAGTCGAAACTCTTAAAGGGACACTGTCACGGACATTTTTGGCTTTTTCAGTAAAACGGCACCAAAATTACGACTAAGTAGTTTCAACCATTCAGGAAACGCTTCAAGAACATAAAGTGAAGGATGTTTAAAGAAGAGGGTGACTGTAAATAGTTTTCATCAATTTTTCCAAACCATAAGGACAGAACTTGAAAAAGTCAGGCTGACATTTTCAAGTTGAGATCTAAAGCTCCCGATGGTATCGCAGTGATATCACTTTATATTTAGCTTCAGTACACTGGTATAGTAGTTTTAAGAAAACTTGACCACTGTTAATACGTTTTCAATGGTGTAATTTTTGAAGGTATGCTCGTGACAGTGCCAGAACTGTTCTCGTAAGCTTCAAATCGTCCAAAAAACTGCAGAAAAACAAACTTAAACATTGCGAAAATATTTCTTCTTCATTTATTGCAAATGGACAGCAGTAAAAAGCCGATTTTAGGAAGCTTAAGTATTTACAATAGCGATTAGTGAGAAAATTTGAATATTTATATGGAGCATGCTGTGAACTCTGAACATAGGATGGTAATAACAATGCAAGCAAGGCTGATCATACTACGTGAAAAATAGACTTTGCGAGACAACACCACGACTAGAACCGATACAGCAGGATTGCAACCGCAGACAGCTGTGACAGCTGTCTGCGGTTGCAATCCTGCTGTATCGGTTCTAGTCGTGGTGTTGTCTCGCAAAGTCTATTTTTCACGTAGTATGATCAGCCTTGCTTGCATTGTTATTTCATTTCATTTTATTGCTGATCCGATCTCTCAGTAGATCCTACGAATAGCAGCATTATCGTTCGCGGTCCCTTGCAGTTTTAGTCTTACTTATAGGATGGTAAGCCTGTGATTACTCCCAGAATTTTGTCAGAGCCGGAGCACGAAGCACCCGAGCCATAAAAGGAGAATCCTTATCTAACAGTATAAGAACACGAGGTTTTAACATTTGCGCAAATAAAAAGTTTTAATGATACAAAATACAACGGCGGTTTTTATTACGGGTATATTCCTGATAATAAATTGCTATAGCGACATTAAATGTATCACTTCCTGGCCGAGACAACACAAGGAGTTCGACGTTTGCATTAAGTGACACAGTCTATGGATACTACAACGTAAAAAAGCCTTTCCACAAAAGTCACCCAAATGTGAATTCTTTAGGAAACCTTTCGACTAGCAATTTCTTCTTCTTCCCCAGGCTCGATTACCAGCCGCTGTTCGGGGAATGAGCCCGCGCTCCTCCTCGAAAAGCTCTTCTCGAGGAGGAACAAAGGCCGAACTCGAGAGAGCGGCGGAAATCGAGCCTAGTTCTTCCCTTACAGAGTGTAGAAAAAGTCAGTCTTCGAACGATCAATTCCTTAGCTGTCTCGCGCGTGAGATCACCTGGCCTCCTTCGCATCCGTCACGCAACAGTGCCTTAGAAGCGTTGCGTGACGACTGCGAAGGAGACGAGATGACCGTGATTCGAGCTGCACAAGGATCCATCTAGCGTCTCTGACTGGTTGTTGCTTAGCAACCAATCCTGGACACCACGGATCTCTGTGGAGCAACGTCTTGGAATGGATTTCTTCTCGTTGAATCAAGTTGAATAAAGTGCGCGAACGAAGAGACATCTGTTGACCTTCTTCGAAACAAAACAACCGAGATCTAACTAAGCCTCGCTTCTTCACGACTTAACTCTCAAATCTGCAGAATTGGTGATTCTGAGAACGTCATTGTCGATGGGTTTCCTAACCAAACAAAAGTCTAATTTATTTACAGTGCAATGCAACCAAACCCGATTTAACAAACTCGAAACTAACGATTTCTTAACACGTTGACATCCCCGCTAGCAGAGGCCTCAGCTAGCAGGGAAGACGTTTTAACGAATTCTCTTAAAATTACGCTGGGTATCTGAAGTTCTTTTCGCCCTGCGGAGGGGTGCTTCGGGATCGCCCGGCGATGCGGCGGTTAAATCGGGCTTGCACTAAATACACATCTCTTCGAATGCAATCAATGGTGGTTTATGTAGAACTTTTAAATTTTAAAACCCCAAACTATAAATTGGTACTTTTTTTATCAAAATAGAAAACGTATATTATAAGTATAACGCTTACTATTGTATTAAAATATATAATATTTGAATCTGGCACAGCAACAAACTAATTTAGCTGACAAATTACTTAGAATAACGTAACGTGGTTGTTTTAAGAATAGGCATCTTTTGTTTGTACTTAGTCAGAATAAAAGCTGTTTATATATAATGTCGATGCGGTCTTGGTATCAGTGGCCAGCGGGCTGTCTTCAACCTGCTCTTAGCAGCCGCAGCTTTTTTTGGAGGATCGAGGATGACGTCACATCCTTCAGCTGCCCTGTTCTTTTCACAGCTGACGTACCTTACTATGTGATCGCTGAGATAAGCTAACGGAGAGGAGCCTTGGGCGAGAACCTAAGAAACAAGAGGCAATGAACGAGATTAAAAACTGAAAAGCGAAGGTCACTAGTCAAGAGCGTTTCCTAGCCACAACATACACATTTCATTTTATAATCAACAAAAAGTTATTCAAAACACAATCAAGTTTTATCGAGCCACGTCTGATGCTTGAGGCAGTGTCACTGGCTATCTACGGAATAAGCCTCGATCGTACGTGTGTAGAGTCCAACTCTCTAGCAGCAAACAGTTGCCAATGGGGATCCCAGAGCGCGGCGCCCCAAATGGTTGTTCTGACTCCTCGTTATCCACGATTTTCGTTCCCTTTCAGTTTATAACATGATTCGTTCTTAAAGGGACACTATCACAGCTCATCATAAAAATTTATATTTTCTTATTTCTTTAGTATATTGCCAAATGCCACCAAATAATTCCAAATACACGAATAAATTTGATAAAAACATCCCGCAAAACAAGATAAAACAGTTATTTTGAGGAAGTACTAGAGGATTGCAAGGATGGAAGTGGATTGCGATTGATTTTTAGAAGTATAAGCAGAAATCAAATGACAGTGTCCCTTCAATTGTTCTGCCGACGTCGATGCCTTTTCCTCGCGGTAGAAAACTAATGGCGCGAAGACGTACTTTGAACCTTGAACATGTTTTGAAGAAATTTTTAATATATTGTTTTCCGACTTCACTAATTATACTCCTGCTACAATCTTGAGATGTGTTACGACTCATCTCGATCAAATTAAATCTTCACCTGATAATGGAAGTCCGGTAGAGTGAAATTCCCTTTCAGCTCTTTTTCAGCATACTTTCTGGATTTTATAATATCAAGTTGACCAATCATGTAAGCTGTAGCTTGGCCAGGGTCGCTCTGGTACCGAGTCACCTGAGGGAAAATAATCCAACATGTTTGTAAAATTGCATGCATTTTATAACGCAATCTTTGATTGGCTGATGGCTTGGTCTGCATGGCTTTTTAAATAAAATTAATAAAGCTATACCCGTGTAGCAGCTTACAAGTTATAAAATGGCTAAGTAAGTGTAATTTGTATAGGTAATCACATGATTTCGAGTGCAATTAGGAATAAATAAGCACGAGTAAATGTTTCAAAGGCTAACAAAATTGCACGAGCCCGTAAGGCGAGTGCAATTTGTAGTCTTTGAAAAATTTACAAGTGCTTATTTATTCCTAATTGCACGAGAAAAATCATGTAATTACTTATTAATAATATACATGAAAAAAGGGACAGAGAGAAAAAGAAAACCAGTTGAATTTTGACACCGCGCGCCTTTTCTGACTTTTCATTCAATTGATTGGTTGAAGCACAGCAAACACATATCAAGTTCAAACTTTCACAAAAGCGAAATATTCAGATTCATTCAGTTGTACTGTAAACTTGGGCATTTGTGGTTTTTCAAACGTTTTTGAAGCACAACTCGGTTAACAATGACCGACTAAAGACAATGTACATATTAGACTGTGAAAGCTCGGCGTAAACTGAAGAATTGGACGGCGGCCGTTTTGGAAACCGAGATGTAAGCTTCGAGCGGCCAAAGATGAAAGAAACCTGGTAGTTGATAAATGCAAAAAGCCACCACAAACTACAGATAAGTGCTTCTGGCGTTTTGGCACCAAAAAATTCCTACTGTCATAGCACGTCCACTTCTTCTTCGCCGGGTTGAACTTCGCGCTTTTATAGTTGGACGTTTTCCCATGACAGACTGGCGAAGAACTTACTTGCCGGATTGAAAAACTTGTATCCTTGTTTATTTATATGCCTGTCGAGTGTAGCTATTATCATTCTGTAAGCTGTCTGGTTCCAAGACAAGTCGTCACTGTTTTGTCCTTTTACTTTAGGGCAGAACTGTTAGTTCGGCTTGCGGGCTCGTTTTCATCTATTTTGTTGGCGATATTTTTTTCTCTTCGCTTGACGTTTTCCGTACATTTAGCCACAATGAGGTGCTAATAATTGTATTTGGTTTCTTAGAACTATCTTTTAGGTGTTTTACTGTTGTTTACCTAGCGAAAACCCCGGTCGCTGTTTTCGTCCGCGTCTATTTGTAATTTGCACTGGTGTTACACTTTTTGCACTGGTGTTACCTCTGAACTGCACTGCTCTCAGCCAATCAGAATCGAGTAATTTTTTCATGTATATTATTAGCAATCTTATAGTCTGCGAATGCAGCCGCCTCTCATCGCAGACTGGTAATCTTAGAAAGTCACTGAGTAAGAGCGTATGAAAGAAGCTGAAGTCCTTCATTAAAGTGCCTTTGGAGGATACTTGGAATCTACTGGCTGAATAAAATCTTGAATCATAAACGGACATATGCGTTGGACTCCAGATGGGAAAAGAAAGAGAGGAAGACTCAGGGAGACGTGGACACGATCAGTTGCACTGGAGATGAAGGAGCAACAATGGAGGCGGGGGCAAGTAACGGAAATGGCGAACGTTGAGCCAACACTGGCGCTCCCAGGTAAGTGGCCTTATGTGTGGTCACGCACATTGAGGATTAAGAAGGTAAGTAAATAAGTTTGATAAGACAAATCCGATGAGAGGAACGCACACGGCTCTCTACCCTGTAGCCCTTCCCTTATCTCTTGCAATAGGCCCTTTGCACGATCAGGCCACATACTGGGCCGCAAGTCACGCAATGGGGCATCAAAACTGAGAAATGAAAGTTAAGCATGACTGGTGCGAGTAGCTTTGTTCTTGATGTCCCACCGGGTAACTTGCGTCCAAGTTTTGTACCACGAGACCGAATCATGAAAAGGGCCTATTGCAGTGAGACCGGCTCAGCCAGGGACCACGCCTGAGGGGTCACTAAGCAACCTAACGTCATGTCAAGGTAACGACAACTCGGTATTTTGGAAACGCAACTTGACCACTATTTGTACTGTGCGTTTCTACTTTTAAAAATATTGCTCCCTACAAAAATTATGAAAGTCCTATTTTTTGTATACATATTTTTTTAAAATACCTCCTTTTTCGCCAAATCTGTGTTATCCCAAGCGTACTTATCAAAATACCTAAGAGCGTCATCTCTTGTGAAGTCTGGCAGGGAGTGAAGTCCAGTGTCCACAATTAAACGGATAGCACGCCAAAGCTAACAGACAATAAAACACAGCGTTACAAGAAGCTTTTTGTCCTTTCGAGAATTCTTTGGGTTGTCACGTAACACTCACACCGCATGACATGGCGACATGGCGAAACGTTTGTACGTGACACAGTAGTGTAGCAATTCTCGTAAGCTTGTAATTTTACTGGTCCTCTAGTGTGGCAGTTGCTATTGTTATGGGGGCTAGGGACATTGTTCCTGTTGTTTGGTTTATTGTTTTCTCGAAAGGTAGCGAGCCATTCCGATGAGAGACCTTGTGAGAGCTGCAACCCCACCCACGTGACAAGATAACGCAAGCACAAATAAAAAAGCACCTTACGTCGAATACATTGTGTTTTGAAATAATCATACATGCAACTGTCCAACGACTATGCGTGCACCTAATTGCAATAACATTGTCATACAAAAAAGCACAATGAAAAAAAGCAAAACGGAATTCATTACTTAATCCTTATTAATAACTTGTAGCATTCATGAGAAATCCATGTTACATGTCCAGAGTTATAAGTCTGAGAAGGAAAAGTCATAACCTGTGGAAATGAAATTGCAAGGCACTTTCCACTGGAAAGTTCTCAAATGGTATACACTCATCACATAGCATTGTGTGTGTTAAAAAAATAGTGCTGTTCCATTTGCCGGAAAATGCATACTGGTTTTTTCACACAAATGGAAAGCACTCCACTGCTGTCAAAATGAATATGTACTAGCATAAAAAATAATTAATAGATGTTCACACAGTACCTGCCATTTAAGCATGCCAAACCTTTGCATGGGCTCTTCATTGTAAGTGTCAGTATCTTCAGCTATCAGCGGGTTCTCGCTGTACAGTGCCCACCCCTCAGTGAAGGCTGTGTAATAAGTTTCCTGGTCTAGCCAAGTCAGGGCATCACGACAGCCATCATGAAAATGCTCAATAGTCCCCTGGACCTACACACGAGACCACAAAACATAATCAATGCTACACAAGCTTTTGTTTAAAAAGGCACAGGGAAAGTATCACACATATAAACATGACAGCTTCCTTTCAAGAGTACAATTTCAACCGGTTTCTGTAAGAAACATACCCAACTACTGGCCCCGGCTGTTTAAAGGGTGGATAATAACCACTGGATAAAACACTATCCAGTGGATAGCGTAGTTTGTTTTGATGATACTTATCCACTGGATAGTGATTTATCCGGTGGATAGCGTTAAACACCCTTTGAACAACCAGGGCCTGGTGTATATTGACATTAATCTTGTAGTACAAACTTGTAAGTAATTAGGTTACAAGAATAATAATTATCAGTGCATGCTGTACTATGTCACAGTCCCCGACTTTTCTGTGAAGTCGTAGAGGTACGGTTGATCGTTGAGTTTGAGGAGCTGCCATGTTGGTTTCTTAATGCAAGCAAAAACTGGGGAGAGTACAAAATGCCTTTGGTAGGGGCACTGCCCCAATGCTATTAACCCCGGAGCACCCCACCCAGGGGCATTTTGTATTTTCCCCAGTCTTCGCTCGCATAAAGAAAACAAGATGGCAGCCCCTTGAACTCAACAATCGACCTGTATGACTTCATAGAAAAATAGGGGACTGTGAATAGTCTAGCTGTTCTATTTTCTAAAGTTTAAAGATTTCCAAAGATTTATTATATCACCACTAGCCACTACTTCTTCCAAGTAAGGCATTATAATACACATAACAGTGTATGAGCATCTTGAGTATTAATTTTTGCTACTTATTTCAAATGTGGCACGTTTCTTGATAGACTTAAAACGGTTGTGCTTGGGGTTGTGCACAACTACCACAACCGGTACATTTTAAGACAAACACTTTTTTTTTCCTGTGAAGACAAATAGGGAGATGCAGAGATGTTCTACTCTGGAGACACACAAACACTTTGATTTAATGACACCACAAAAATTCTCAGCTGCCCCATAAAATGTGAATAAAACGGAGCACAACGCCCACAACCAACACAGCCCCCACAACCAACACAACCTCCACAACTCCCACAACCAGCACATCCCACACAACCAACACAACCAACACAACCAACACAACCCCCACAACTCCCACAACCAGCACATCCCACACAACCAACACAACCAACACAACCCCCACAACCAACACAACTCCCGCAACCAACACAACCTCCACAACCAACACAACTCCCACAACCAACACAACCTCCACAACCAACACAACTCCCACAACCCCCACAACTCCCACAACCAGCACAACCTCCTCCACAACCAGCACAGCTCCCACAACCAACACAACTCCCACAACCCCCTCAACTCCCACAACCAGCACAACCTCCACAACTCCCACAACCAGCACAACCTCCACAACCAACACAACCTCCACAACCAACACAACTCCCACAACCCCCACAACTCCCACAACCAGTACAACCTCCACAACCAGCACAGCTCCCACAACCAGCACAACTCCCACAACCAACACAACTCCCACAACCAGCACAGCTCCCACAACCAGCACAACTCCCACAACCAACACAACTCCCACAACCAGCACAGCTCCCACAACCAACACAACTCCCACAACCAGCACAGCTCCCACAACTCCCACAACCAGCACAACTCCCACAACCAGCACAGCTCCCACAACCCCCACACCCAGCACAACCCCCACAACTCCCACACCCAGCACAACCCACACAACCAACACAACTCCCACAACCCCCACAACCAGCACAACTCCCACAACCAACACAACTCCCACAACTCCCACACCCAGCACAACTCTCACAACTCCCACACCCAGCACAACCCCCACACCCAGCACAACCCAAACAACCAACACAACTCCCACAACCCCCACAACCAGCACAACCTCCACAACCAACACAACTCCCACAACTCCCACACCCAGCACAACCCACACAACCAACACAACTCCCACAACCCCCACAACCAGCACAACTCCCACAACCAACACAACTCCCACAACTCCCACACCCAGCACAACCAACACAACTCCCACAACCAGCACAGCTCCCACAACTCCCACAACCAGCACAACTCCCACAACCAGCACAGCTCCCACAACCCCCACACCCAGCACAACCCCCACAACTCCCACACCCAGCACAACCCCCACAACTCCCACACCCAGCACAACCCACACAACCAACACAACTCCCACAACCCCCACAACCAGCACAACTCCCACAACCAACACAACTCCCACAACTCCCACACCCAGCACAACTCCCACAACTCCCACAACCCCCACACCCAGCACAACTCCCACAACCAACACAACTCCCACAACTCCCACAACCAGCACAACTCCCACAACCAACACAACTCCCACAACTCCCACACCCAGCACAACCAACACAACTCCCACAACCAGCACAGCTCCCACAACTCCCACAACCAGCACAACTCCCACAACCAGCACAGCTCCCACAACCCCCACACCCAGCACAACCCCCACAACTCCCACACCCAGCACAACCCCCACAACTCCCACACCCAGCACAACCCACACAACCAACACAACTCCCACAACCCCCACAACCAGCACAACTCCCACAACCAACACAACTCCCACAACTCCCACACCCAGCACAACTCCCACACCCAGCACAACCCCCACACCCAGCACAACCCACACAACCAACACAACTCCCACAACCCCCACAACCAGCACAACCTCCACAACCAACACAACTCCCACAACTCCCACACCCAGCACAACCCACACAACCAACACAACTCCCACAACCCCCACAACCAGCACAACTCCCACAACCAACACAACTCCCACAACTCCCACACCCAGCACAACTCCCACACCCAGCACAACCCCCACAACTCCCACAACCCCCACACCCAGCACAACTCCCACAACCAACACAACTCCCACAACCAGCACAACTCCCACAACCAACACAACTCCCACAACTCCCACAACCAGCACAGCTCCCACAACTCCCACACCCAGCACAACCCACACAACCAACACAACTCCCACAACCCCCACAACCAGCACAACTGCCACAACCAACACAACTCCCACAACTCCCACACCCAGCACAACTCCCACAACTCCCACACCCAGCACAACCCCCACAACTCCCACAACCCCCACACCCAGCACAACTCCCACAACCAACACAACTCCCACAACTCCCACAACCAGCACAACTCCCACAACCAACACAACTCCCACACCCAGCACAACCCACACAACCAACACAACTCCCACAACCCCCACAACCAGCACAACTCCCACAACCAACACAACTCCCACAACTCCCACATCCAGCACAACTCCCACAACTCCCACACCCAGCACAACCCCCACAACTCCCACAACCCCCACACCCAGCACAACTCCCACAACCAACACAACTCCCACAACTCCCACACCCAGCAAAACCCACACAACCAACACAACTCCCACAACCCCCACAACCAGCACAACTCCCACAACCCCCACAACTCCCACAACCCCCACAACTCCCACAACCCCCACAACTCCCACAACCCCCACAACTCCCACAACCAACACAACTCCCACAACCAACACAACTCCCACAACTCCCACAACCAGCACAACTCCCACAACCAACACAACTCCCACAACCCCCACAACCAGCACAACCTCCACAACTCCCACACCCAGCACAACCCCCACAACTCCCACACCCAGCACAACCCACACAACCAACACAACTCCCACAACCCCCACAACCAGCACAACCTCCACAACTCCCACAACCTCCACAACCAACACAACCTCCACAACCAACACAACTCCCACAACCAACACAACTCCCACAACTCCCACACCCAGCACAACTCCCACAACCAACACAACTCCCACAACTCCCACACCCAGCACAACTCCCACACCCAGCACAACCCCCACAACTCCCACAACCCCCACACCCAGCACAACTCCCACAACCAACACAACTCCCACAACCAGCACAACTCCCACAACCAACACAACTCCCACAACTCCCACAACCAGCACAACTCCCACAACCAACACAACTCCCACAACCAACACAACTCCCACACCCAGCACAACCCACACAACCAACACAACTCCCACAACCCCCACAACCAGCACAACTCCCACAACCAACACAACTCCCACAACTCCCACATCCAGCACAACTCCCACACCCAGCACAACCCCCACAACTCCCACAACCCCCACACCCAGCACAACTCCCACAACCAACACAACTCCCACAACTCCCACACCCAGCAAAACCCACACAACCAACACAACTCCCACAACCAGCACAACTCCCACAACCCCCACAACTCCCACAACCCCCACAACTCCCACAACCCCCACAACTCCCACAACCAGCACAGCTCCCACAACCAACACAACTCCCACAACCAACACAACTCCCACAACTCCCACAACCAGCACAACTCCCACAACCAACACAACTCCCACAACCCCCACAACCAGCACAACCTCCACAACTCCCACACCCAGCACAACCCCCACAACTCCCACACCCAGCACAACCCACACAACCAACACAACTCCCACAACCCCCACAACCAGCACAACCTCCACAACTCCCACAACCTCCACAACCAACACAACCTCCACAACCAACACAACTCCCACAACCCCCACAACTCCCACAACCAGCACAACCTCCACAACCAGCACAGCTCCCACAACCAGCACAACTCCCACAACCAACACAACTCCCACAACCAACACAACTCCCACAACCAACACAACTCCCACAACCAGCACAGCTCCCACAACCAACACAACTCCCACAACCAGCACAACTCCCACAACTCCCACAACCAGCACAGCTCCCACAACCAGCACAGCTCCCACAACTCCCACAACCAACACAACTCCCACAACTCCCACACCCAGCACAACCCCCACAACTCCCACACCCAGCACAACCCACACAACCAACACAACTCCCACAACCAGCACAACTCCCACAACCAGCACAGCTCCCACAACCCCCACAACCAACACAACTCCCACAACTCCCACACCCAGCACAACCCCCACAACTCCCACACCCAGCACAACCCACACAACCAACACAACTCCCACAATCCCCACAACTCCCACAACCCCCACAACCAGCACAACTCCCACAACCCCCACAACTCCCACAACCCCCACAACTCCCACAACCCCCACAACTCCCACAACCAGCACAGCTCCCACAACCAACACAACTCCCACAACCAACACAACTCCCACAACCCCCACAACTCCCACATCCAGCACAACCTCCACAACCAGCACAGCTCCCACAACCAACACAACTCCCACAACCAACACAACTCCCACAACCCCCACAACTCCCACGACCAGCACAACCTCCACAACCAACACAGCTCCCACAACCAACACAACTCCCACAACCAACACAACCCCCACAACCCCCACAACTCCCACACCCAGCACAACCCACACAACCAACACAACTCCCACAACCAACACAACCCCCACAACCAGCACAACTAACACAATTCCCACAACCAGCACAACCAACACAACTCCCACAACCAGCACAACTCCCACAACCAACACAACCCCACAACCAACACAACCCCCACAACCAGCACAACCTCCACAACCAACACAACTCCCACAACCAGCACAACCTCCACAACCAACACAACTCCCACAACCAACACAACCAGTATAACTCCCACATTGAACACAACCCCCACAACCAGCACAACCAACACAACTCCCACAACCAACACAACCCCCACAACCAACACAACTCCCACAACCAACACAACCAACAACTCCCACAACCCCCACAACCAGCACAACCAACACAACCAGTATAACTCCCACATTGAACACAAGTGAGTTAAGTGAGTTTGGCTGAATTGTGGTTGTTTTTTTCTATTGTTATGTACATAGTATTTTTAGAATGTATGTATATAGTACTTTTAGTGTTATATAAGTATGGAGGCCGGGCCGGGGTTAATTCCCTTGTGAAGTTAGCAGGCTGGGTTTTCTCCTTACCATGTCTGTTTTTGTTTTCCAGCTTTAAGGTATTTCATCCGTTTTTCACGCAGTAATGGCCTGAGGGCATTGCACTACCCCCTAAGGACTGCCAAAATACATATTCCCAAAGCACAATTAAGTGAGGCAATTATGTTTGTTTAACACAATTTTATTAAAGTGCCCCTGTGATCAAATTTTCGATTTGTATTTTTTTACATGTTTGTGTACAACTAGACGTCCTTATTCATCTTGCCAAATTTCAATCCATTACGAACATCAGAAGTCATTTTATTTTAACATTTAATTCCGAAAATTTACGGCTGCCATTACAAAACCCTGTTCCAAGGTTTGGTTGCAAATGAGAGAAAGTGACATCAAAGGCTCAAACATACCTCACGGGTTGAAATTTTAATAACAATCAGCATAGAAGATTGCACGAAGAACACGTCCAAAGTTTTTGTTCCTTTTCGCGTGATTTTGAACACTTATTGTTATTCTCATTTCAACCCGTGAGGTATTTTTGAGCCTTTGACGTCACTTTCTCTCATTTGCAACCAAGGCTTGGAACAAGGTTGATTAATGGCGGCCGTAAATTCTCTGAATTAAATGTTAAAACAAAATGACTTCTGATGTTCATAATGGATTGAAATTTGGCAAGGTGAGTAAGAAAGTCTAATAGGACATGAAAATGTAAAAAAATGAAACTCAAAAATTTGATCACAGGGGCACTTAAACGACTGATTACACTCCGAAGTCTCAAAAATCCTTGAATCTTTTATACACAAATAAAACTTCAGTTACATTTTTTTAAATTTCCTTTAACAACTTTGCTGAACGTAGCTTTGAGTTAACTTATTTTCTGAAGTTGTTATCTAAGAGAGAAAAAAAACATTAAAAAGCTACCTGATGATAAGCAAATTGAAGGGTCCAGTGGAAAAGCGACACATTGGAATTTTCGCTAAATTGAACATTGCCAAAACAACTCCAAATTTCGCATGCGAGTTTGTGTACATGTCTTAAACATTGTCCTGTATTTGATTTTGCTGGTCTTCGCTTCGTTCTCCTGAAATAGCGCATGCAAAAAACAACGATTTTGCTGGCGGCGTCTTTGAGAATTTTCTTTGATAAACGATAAATAAAAGAAACCCTTTGTTTCTCGAGACAATGAAACCAGCGACGGTTAACCGGCTGTTGTTTTAACCGGAACCTTTAGGGTTACAGTTTTAACCCTAACGCTAAACCTCAACCCTAACCCTAAACTCGAATCCTAACGTTAGGGTTTTTGTTTTAACCCTAACGTTAGGGTTAGGAAATGGCTTAGGGTTAGGATTTAGACGCTAACCCCGAGCTAGCAGTTTGCCTTCTCGCGGTTATTTTCACTCTGGTTTGCTTGCGGTTAGCTTTCACTCCGGTCTGCTTGCGGTTAGCTTTCACTCCGGTCTGCTTGCGGTTAGCTTTCACTCCAGTCTGCTTGCGGTTAGCTATTTTTTGTTGTTCGGGTCAACACTATTTTCACGAGTTTGCTCAATCTGAATTAGCCAGTACAACACTCTGCTTATGTGGCACGCGTGCTGTGACATGCGTGGCGGACGTTGTCGAAACTACATTCCATTAGTTTCCCATTATATCTAACTTCTGCTTTCAGTAAAGCGCTATATGCTCTCACTTCTCCAATCCTTACATCATCACATCGCACACAGTACAAAATCCCACAAAATCAAGAAAAGAAAAGATCGCACACACTTCTTGGTTTTCGCATGCATTGATCGATCGATCGATCGTTGAATTTTTAATGAGGCACCGAAAAATCTTTCGAAAGGGCAGGTTCAGCCCTCAACACTCAATCAATTTTATAAGTCTAAAACCAGCTCGCTTCTCGGCAACTTTGCTGCCGCAGCACCCAAGCAGATACTGCAAAACTGACGCTCACAAAGTTGCCGACAAGAAAACTGTTTTAGACTTTCCGCTTGGATCGATCTGCTTTTTGTACAACAACGTTCACTCGAGCGCCTAAACAGCGCTATTGTGCAAAACAAAAGTCAGAACAGCCCTCAGTTCTTCGAGAGATGCTTTGATTTGCAGGCATCCAGACTTAATGATGTCCTTCAGCCACCAAGCGGCTACACAAGTGGTGAAAAGACCAGGAGGGACTCTTATTTTCACGAGCAAATCGCCATCTTTTTTTTTCTTTTCTCACACGTGACCTCCACGTCACAATGCGGTATCCAGTCCTACTCTGCCTGATTCAATTCTATTGAAAACATGGCGTTCGTGTGAGCACGTTTGAAATGCTTTTGGCCTGCTGAAACACTTACAGAACACTACAAGGAAAGATTAGCATGCGACGAGTGGAAAAACTCGTACTACTGGTTGACTGAGGAGAATGTAAGCTGCAAAACACTTTATTCTCATTTTTGCTACGTTATTTTTTTAGAGCGAAGCAGAGATGAGCGGATTCAAATACAGCGCCATGTTTAAGACATGTAAACAAACTTGCATGCGAAATTTGGAGTTGTTTTGACGATGTTCAATTTAGCGAAAATTCCAATGTGTCGCTTTTCCACTGGACCCTTCAATTGATGTTTTGCTTCAATGATCTGAGGTGTTTATATATTTTTGATTTACTCATATAAACACACATGTTAAAATAAGGAACAATAGCGATTGTAGGCTGGTTTGCTAACAAGCATTTAATAAAGGACATTTCATGAAGGCCAATCAACAGAATTCATTTTATTTTCTCTTTCTTAATTATCTTAATTCCCGGCGCACTAACCCGGCGGAGTTTAAAGCCTAAAGTTAATGACCTTTTATTACTCAAAAGATACGTAAACAGTGTTTACAAACAGAATATTAAGAAGGACAATCTTACAAAGTGCCCAAAAAATTAAGTCAGTATGAATTCCTAATTTTTTTCCACATTGTTATATTTTTCCCCTGCAAAATGTGTTATTAGTATGGATGTCATCACGCCATATCAGGCAGTATTATTATGAAGAGTTGGAAGAATGAACTTTAGGAAGAACAGGCTGGCGGTTTTGACAGTAACACTTTGCCATATACCGGTTGCACCTTTAACAACCATCCTGAGGTAGAAAAACAAGAAATGCTTTTGAGGCATGGCGCACAGGATTTTCTTAAAGCGAGCGGCCCAAACAAAGGTTTGTTCGGCAACCGGAGTGTTGAGCCGGGGAAATTCCTCCTTTAATACTGCTGGGGAAAAGTCCTTCTTACACTTGGGGTCTCTATGATTTCTCAAGTGTAAGAGGTCAATCACTTTTGTGATTTTTTGCCACACCATGTTGTATGGCTCTTGAAGAGGCAGAGGGCTCTTGGCTGCGATCATTTTGCAGACATTGCACATATTGTCATATGACAATATAGCCTGCGAATACAGCCGTCTCTCATTCGCTCCCGCTACTATGTGCGAAACGCGAAGAGAGACGTCTGCGATTCACGGCCAAAAATTCCATACTGATGACGTAAATCTGTCCGGAATCCGGACAGGAGCGCTGATTGGTCAACTAGGTAATTTGCATAATGTATGTGAAATATAACGCCGGGTCAACGCCGGGTGTTATTGTGGACCAAAAGTACACCGGGTGGGGCAGGATTATGAAGATACACCGGAGCAATAACTTACAACTTACATTTCTCTGATTTCTCACTTCATACCTTATTGGAAGACTAAGGCAAGAGTGCTTCATGAATGATCTCAAAGACGTTCAGGAAGGATGCGCCACTGCAGCCAGTTTCAAAACATTTAGATAAATTTTGACACCAGTGGGTTTTATTGGTGACACATTTAGTGATTTCACAGCTTCATTTTTCAAATCTTAGCTAATGTGCAACTCGTATAGGGATTTTCGTGACCAAGTTGTCCGCTGTTTATGCGTCCTTTTAAGACTGCCTTGAAAGTGTTTGTGTTCAATCAATAATTGTTCAATGAATCTATTCTTCGAGCAGTGAGCTAACAATGGGCAACTGAAAATGAAGACATTAATTATGCGAGACCAATTGCGTGTGTTGTTGTTATATTCCGGAAATCTAATTAGAGGTCAACGTCATCAGTATGGAATTTTTGGCCGTGAATCGCAGACGTCTCTCTTCGCGTTTCGCACGTAGTAGCAGGAGCGAATGAGAGGCGGCTGTATTCGCAGGCTAATGACAATATAAAATCTCCCCAATCTTTCTCCAGAACCTTCTCTAATCGCTTGTCATTTCACACAATCACCAACCTTAAAACAAATTAGACAATGAATGTAGCTTTAACGATCCATGAAGTTCGTATGGTGAAATTTTAACTGAATGTCTTATTTCTGAATAACAAAAACAATGACAAAAGAAGTTCACTACTCTCATGAAAAGATCAGAAGAGTTGTTCTTAAATTTCCTTATATTGCCCTCCATCTAGCTATAGGTAGCAGACGCAAAAAAGATTTAGAGAGGCCCAGACAGCAAGACCCCTAAAAGGATTCCACAAAACGGTTGCGTTATAGTCTTTAATCCAGACTCGTAAGAGGACAGGTGCAACGGGTGTATACACATCGTCAGCTCTTCCCTATCATAACGACTTTTCAACTAAGTGGTTTCTTTTCTGTGAAACGAAGATTTCATGTTCAAGAAAAAAATGTTTAAAATTGTCGTCTACTCAAAATAGGTTAACTTATAATACGTTCAGCAAAGTTGTAAAATAAAGTTAGATGTAGTTTGTGTTTAAAACATTTATTAATAAAATAATGGTAAACATTGATAATTGCCTACATTAATTGTGCTTTTGGGAATTATAAATGTTTTCTGTATTTTGGTAGTCCTAAGGGCGTAGTGCAATTCTCTCAGGTCAAAACTGCATGAAAAAGGAATGAAATTCCCAAAAAAAGAACAAAAACAAGCACAAATATTAATGGTAAGGAGAAATCCCTTCCTGCTAGCTTAGCAAGGGAATCAAACTTCGCCTCCATACTTATGTAACACTAAAACAACTATATTCACAATAGACCAATTGTTCTATTAAAAAACAGGCACAATTCAGTCACACTCACTTGAAAAGAGGTTGTGGGAGTTGTGTTGGTTGTGGGAGTTGTGCTGGTTGTGGGGGTTGTGTTGGTTGTGGGAGTTGTGTTAGTTGTGGGAGTTGTGATGGTTGTGGGGGTTGTGTTGGTTGTGGGAGTTGTGTTGGTTGTGGGAGTTGTGTTGGTTGTGGGGGTTGTGTCGGTTGTGGGAGTTGTGTTGGTTGTGGGAGTTGTGTTGGTTGTGGGGGTTGTGTTAGTTGTGCTGGTTTAGTGGAGGTTGTGTTGGTTGTGGGGGTTGTGTTGGTTGTGGGAGTTGTGTTGGTTGTGGGGGTTGTACTGGTTGTGTTGGTTGTGGGGGTTGTGTTAGTTGTGCTGGTTGTGGAGGTTGTGTTGGTTGTGGAGGTTGTGTTGGTTGTAGGAGTTGTGTTGGTTGTGGGAGTTGTGTTGGTTGTGGGGGTTGTGTTGGTTGTGGGAGTTGTGTTGGTTGTGGGAGTTGTGTTGGTTGTGGGCGTTGTGTTAGTTGTGCTGGTTGTGGAGGTTGTGTTGGTTGTGGGAGTTGTGTTGGTTGTGCTGGTTGTGGGGGTTGTGTTGGTTGTGGGAGTTGTGTTGGTTGTGGGGGTTGTGTTAGCTGTGCTGGTTGTGGAGGTTGTGTTGGTTGTGGGGGTTGTGTTGGTTGTGGGAGTTGTGTTGGTTGTGGGAGTTATGTTGGTTGTGCTAGTTGTGTTGGTTGCGGGGGTTGTGTTAGTTGTGCTGGGTTCTGGTTGTGGAGGTTGTGTTGGTTGTGGAGGTTGTGTTGGTTGTGGGGGTTGTGTTGGTTGTGGGAGTTGTGTTGGTTGTGGGAGTCGTGTTGGTTGTGGGGTTGTGCTGGTTGTGGGGGTTGTGTTGGTTGTGGGAGTTGTGTTGGTTGTGGGAGTTGTGTTGGTTGTGGGAGTTGTGTTGGTTGTGGGGGTTGTGTTGGTTGTGGGAGTTGTGTTGGTTGTGGGGGTTGTGCTGGTTGTGGGAGTTGTGCTGGTTGTGGAGGTTGTGGGAGTTGTGTTGGTTGTGGAAGTTGTGCTGGTTGTGGGAGTTGTGTTGGTTGTGGGGGTTGTGTTGGTTGTGCTGGTTGTGTTGGTTGTGGGAGTTGTGTTGGTTGTGGGGGTTGTGTTGGTTGTGGGAGTTGTGTTGGTTGTGGGGGTTGTGCTGGTTGTGGGAGTTGTGCTGGTTGTGGAGGTTGTGGGAGTTGTGTTGGTTGTGGAAGTTGTGCTGGTTGTGGGAGTTGTGTTGGTTGTGGGGGTTGTGTTGGTTGTGCTGGTTGTGTTGGTTGTGGGAGTTGTGCTGGTTGTGGAGGTTGTGGGAGTTGCGTTGGTTGTGGGGGTTGTGGTGGTTGTGGGAGTTGTGGTGGTTGTGGGAGTTGTGAGAGTTATTATACTTAAGCATTACTAAATGTTCCATTAGGTTGCTGGTTTAAGAGTCGTATAGGCCGTTTCGTTTTAAAATAAGTGGATGTATTTGCGCTCACAGAAAGACGGCACTGTTGTTTTCACTTGTTAAATGCTTGGCTTAAAATATACCGGTTGTGGTAGTTGTGCACAACCCCAAGCACAACCGTTTTAAGTCTATCAAGAAACGTGCCAGGTATAACTTATTTCAACATTCAAGTGGGTAACACATGTAGCATTATAAGTGGGCTGCCTCAACTTAAGGATAAAATAGAATAAACCTTCTTGAAAAGAACTTACAGTATAGCAACAGACTGCCTTTGGAATAACAAAGCTCATCAGAATACTGTATTTACTCGATTAAATGCCACCCTCGATTAAATGCCCCCATCTATTAAATGCCGCAGATGGAAACCAAATTATCAATAAGTGACCCCTTCGAATGCCACACCCAATCAGAAGAATGCTGCGTTTATTCGAGGATTATAAGAAAAAACTCGGTTACATGTATCTACATGTACACTATCCTAGCAAATTTATTTTCCTGTATAACAATGTTCAATAAAATTTAATGCTGTGGCATTCATTCAGGTACAAAATGCAGTATATCATATCAACAAGGCCAGGTCACATTGCATTGCATTTGAGGGCTGCTACTTTTAAAGTGCTGTTACTTTGACTTGCATACACTAGTTAGATTATTTCCTGCACCTGTGTATGGTGTCCAGGTCTTGACTCATGCGCATTGACACTCCACTCAGAGAACCTTGGGCCAAGATTTTCCAAGAAAAATGGCATGTTGTAGATGGCATTTCTTGAGCAATAAATGTCACTATTTTCATAACTCTGAGCTCCACTTGATGGATTCAAGTCTGGCAGGAGGTCAATTGGGCAGTTAGGAGTGGTGTGTTTAGGGCCAGTGAAGTAGAACATGTGGACTGTTTTGGGATCAAGCATACTCATCACCTGGAATGAAAAGTGCAATTAGCAAATACATTGGTGTCAGTTTTTAGTTTATAGAAATTATGCTTCTTATTGATTACGACACCATACATATATTTTGTCAAAGAAGGTGGAGATCAATTTAGTTTCTTCATCAAGTTGATCCCCAGACTGAAAATTATAGCTCGCTGTGGACCAGGTTTGCATTACATTTTTGGTCAAACATTAGACTGTAAGTAGTGTGGGTACTGATTTTCACTCATCTTTCAGAGCCTCTGCTACTCATACCTACATGTATATCACACTCGCTCACTTTCACTTTTGTCCTCATGGATTTTAGAGCAAAACAGAGACTGCTCACAGTCAAGTCAAACATCATTGTAGTTGTTTTAATTACTTAATTCTAGTTTTGAACATGGATACAGAACAGGAATTTGGGAGGTGCAGTGGCCTAATGTGGCCTAGTGTGCTGGACTCCAGATTGGGCGGTCCGGGTTTCGAGCCCTGGCCTGGGCACTGTGTTATGTTCTTGGGCAAGACACTTTACTCTCATAGTGCCTCTCTCCACCCAGGTATATAAATGGGTACTGGTGAATTAATTGCTGAGGGTAACCTTGCGATGGACGAGCATCCCATCCTAGGGGAGTAGAAATACTCCTAGTCGCTTCCTGCTACGGAAACTGGGATAAGCTCTGGCCTGATGGGACACTTGGCTCGAACGCAGACTTAACCTTTTCTACAGAACAATTATACATAATGAGAATTTAGGGCTGCAAAGCTGCCTGAAGTGGTAATTCAAATTATATGAACAGACGAAGTGACAAATATATGAGCTTCAGACCCTTCACCCTTCCCTAGTATACTTTACATGAAGGGCGTTGTTTTGTCTGTCTATTCCATGGTGTCAAAAAGCCGCCAAATGGGATCATGGGATGATCAGGTACCAGAGCTTTATGGGTAGACTCAGGGCCCTTGCTTTGTCTCTAAGGGGGCTTAACCCCTTGTACTTTTAAAAGTGGTTTAAAGCACTAACTGGGAAATTCCTACCAATTGTTTTCTCATATATTTCGACTGTGTGAAGTATGCATGCACAAACCTGTAATGTATTATGCTAGCCAACCCTCCAAGTTTGTTTTTTTCCCAAGTGGCCATTTGGCCACCGACTGCTCAAGTTTGGTCGCCAGTGAAAACTTTTAGTCTCTAAATTAACCTCACGCTTTCAATCATTCTTCTCAATTTTAGTCGCCAGGCTGGCGAGTTATGTTCTAATTTGGTCGCCAGCTCCAAAATTTTAGTCGCCATGGCGACTAAAATGGTCTTAACTTGGAGGGTTGCTAGCATAACGAAATGGCGTAAGTGAAAAACAATTGCATGTAAAATGAGTCATTAACCCTTCTTTAAATTTCTTAATCTCTTAAACTAATAAACTCACCCTTCTTGCCTCTTTGAACCATAATTGCATTGCCTCCCATCGTTTGGGGCAATACTTTTCTGCGCCTGTAAGATTGCTACACCTTTTATGCGCCTCTTTGTCAGACTCGTTCTTAGGGATTGGAGCATCATTGAAGAAGCTTTCTGTAGAATTCAGTTTCTGCCTAAAGAGTTTGACAGCTAGTTCACTATCATTAGTACCCATCACATCTTTTGCTATTTCCACTACCTGAAATAAAATGACACAAATAAAAGAGCTATCAATACCAACTGTATTATTTCATCCTGTATACATCATATAAGCTACTTAAGGTATATTTCCATGTATTGACACAGTCACTGTTTTGAATTAAGTTATATATCCAAGATTTCAATGCTTGTAAGCAAAACTGGTCCATTACCATGGGGGCTTGAAGGGGTAAAATGGGAACTAGGATTTCCTTTTTTTTCACTGGGAGAATGGCATTTGGGTCACTGGCAGTAATAATTGGGACTGGAATTTGGGCAAAAAAGCCTGGGAAATGAAGTGTACACCCCCCCCCCCCCCCCCCTTCCTCTTCTCCCTTCAAGATAATCCAGGAGATCACTGGATAATATATACTATATAGGTATGCCCCTCCACATCTTATACCAGGCTTAAAAGCAGCAATGTTTTCACAGACAGTAAAAGTTTCACAGCAGACAGCAGATCTTTCAAGACATCATTAAAACTGCACATAAAAGTCATACGTTGGCGGTTGTCTCACCATTGGATAAAGTTTGTCCAGTTGTGTTTTACCAAGTTTATGAACTGTTGCAGGATCCATGTCATTGGTGGTGAAATATGGCATTATTAGTGAATATGAATAAGCCCCATTCAGTTTTTCACCAGTTGGCAATGTTGGGTCTGTTGGCCAAGACCTGTTTTCTTTGCCTTGATACCACACGTAACTGAGCGGCAAACCTCCTAGACCACTAGAAACATTACTTGGGACACAGTAGTCAATGTATTCTTCTTCCAAAAACCTGAAATATCAGCCAATTATGTGCATTAGTAAACAGGGCTTGGGAGTGTACATGAAAAACTTCAATTAGATCAGCTGCAAAAATGAATGTCCTAGCTGGCACGTGAAACAAATACAGTAGAGAACAGTACCTCAAAACTACATTTGATATATACCATAAATGCCCGAATTAGTGCCCAGCCAGGGCACATATATAATTTTTTAAGGTGAGAGAGGGCGGGGGTGGGGGGGGGGGGGGGGAGGGGCACTTATTTGCAGGAGCACTTACTATTTAATTTTTTGGCTGCAAAATGACATTGGCTTCATCTGTAATGTTATGCCATATTATTAAAAGTATGTTATATGTTTTGTATGCTGTACATTCAGTAACTCTTTCTTTCTTGGCGGGGGAGGATAGGGGGCACTAATTTGAAGGGGAGAGGGGCTTATTCAATATTTTTAGCTTTAGGAGGGACACTTATTTAAGGGGAGGGGGGCTAATTTGAAGCTGGGTATTAGTTTGAGCATTACTTTTATGGTGGTTCAAGATGTTTGCAAGTATGAAAAAAAAAAACCCAAGTAAAACCTTTATGATATCCCTATTCTTGTACCATGACGTGACTACACACTGTAGGTATACATGATAGTCCATCACTTGCAGTTTATGTTGCCCAAACAAATCACAGTAAACTGTACCCAAACAAAGCAGAGCGACTGCGAGAAAAGTGTCTAGCTAAAGAACCCAAGACAAGGACTGTGGCACAGATACAGAATCCAATTTGTTGTAGCCATTAGCAATGGCACCTTCTTGTGCAGGACACCCTCAGGTACAATGTACATTACGGGGCCTCATATATGCATACATAAAATGTACCTTATCAGACGATGAAGAGGTTCCCCAAGATAAGTCAACAGGTATTCCTTGACTGTATCGCTAACATTTTTCCCATGTTCTTCCTTCCAAGTTTGGTCAACTTCCTTTGTTATGTTGCTATAGAAATCAGGGTGCATTAAGGGTGCCGCAAACCACTCCTTCCAAATACCTAACAGATTAAAAAGCACATACAAATTTAGCAAACAACCTGTGGCATTAAGGATCAATTCACGTTTTAGGGTACAAACATGTACGTAAGTATAATCTGGTGAATGGCTCAGGTGAAGTACAACTGCACAAGAGGAAACCACCACTGAACCTCGCAGGTTTATCGATAACCCTAATATTTAAAAAGTACTGTATTTTCTCAATTAAACGCCCCCATCATTTATTTCCAAATTGGCCTTGTGGACCCGGCGTTTATTTGAAGCCGGCATTTAATCAGGGCCCGGTGTTTATTTATGAAGTGCAATTTTCTGTCATTTTTTTCAGATTGATTTATTATCACCCATCCTCCGTGACCTAGGGCAGTTAATCAATGTGGAATACAAGTTTTCCCTTCGTACCACCCTGGCAAACTGTCCCTGAGTCTTTGAGGATGATTATTACCAAAAAATACAGCATTACATACAGCACATGAATGTTGCAATCAGGATATGCGGCAAATAGAATGCACAGAATATCTAAAAAAAAGGAGTAATCATTGGTACAAAGTTTTAAGTTCGGCATAAACATTAATGTTTATTAAGATTATCAAAAGACCATAGTGTACTAGTATGTCGCAGCAGTGCTTTTTAATATTGGAAATATCAACTTGTTGGTTCGAACCCAGGGGCCTGAAACACACGCCAGGATCTTGATATTCCCATACAAACTCTTATAATAATGCTGTTATGCAATGTAATGTTACAACGGCTCATAAAGGAGGTTGGACTACCTGTGGATCAACTTTAGTGTAGGCGCATCGACTTGTAGGCAAAACATCTTGTAGGTGAAAAGACCAGATTCCCTCAGGACGTAGTCCACGATTTCTGAACTGATTTTCTGGAGAATTACTGTTCCATTTGACTTTCAACACAATTTCAAGATTTTATGGCTAAATGGCAAGCACACCAGGAAACCCACAAGTTTGTATCTTAATATCGGTCAGTGTAAAATGCAGACTGCGGACTGCAGACTGCAGAGTCTGCAGACCGGGGGTAAAATGCAGACCGGGGGTAAAATGCAGACCAGGGGTAAAATGCAGACTGCAGACTGCAGACTGCAGACCAGGAGTAAAATGCAGACCGAGGGTTTAACAACGAAACACGAACCACAAGGTGAATAAAAGCACATCTTACCTTTGTTTACGTGGCAGCCATTTTGAATTTTAAATACGCGGCTAGTACTGGTACCGACAAACCTTCGGAAGCACATTTTGTGTAGTTTACATGACGTCTTACCCCTAACGCTGAGCCACGAAGTGTAAGATACAAGATTAAAAAAAATTGATGTCACAGAGTTGCTTCGTTAAGACGGTAGCCCGTTTTTCCACCGCCAAACTTGGTTTAATGTGAATATCTCGTTTGTGTTTCAAGTAATCCAGAAACTCTATGCTCATTTCACAAAACTATGTTTAGCGGGGTTTCATAAATTTTTGGCAATGTTTGGGAAGAGATAGTTTTTTCTCAAAGGATTAGTAAAATTTGGAGAAATAAGAAATATTAAAGATTCAACGTGATTTTAAAATTAGAATTTGAAGTTAAAAGTTAGTAGATGGACACCCAAACAGTCCCCTGACAACCTGGGGTGCTCTTGTGTGGGGGTCAACTGTCTGGTGGTGTTCCAAAAATTATTTTCTTTCTTCTATCCCTTCTTTAAACCTCTTAAAATTTCACTAAAAATCGGGTGTACCCCCACCTTAATACACTGTAGATGCTCTTTGAACAAAACACGGCAAGCAAAACTCGTAAGTATTGAGACTAGTTTGGTTGCCATTTCACGCTGTCCGACATGTTTCCACTTCAGAGTCACGTGATTTCCCTCGTAATCGAGTTCCAGGCCATCTCAGTTAACATAATGGCTCGGTGGATCGTGTTTCGTTATTTTACCCTCAGTCTGCATTTTACCACTGGTCTGCAGTCTGCAGTCTGCATTTTACCCCCGGTCTGCAGTCTGCAGTCTGCAGTCCGCAGTCTGCGTTTTACACTGACTGATCTTATATTGACCCTAGCGTTGCAAACATCAAATGGACGCCTGCACAAGAATTTGATACCCACCAGACACCACAATAAAACAAAGATTTACCCAAATAAAACACATCCACTATAAAACCGTTACGTGATGACCCAAACAGCGGCTGGGAAAGAGACCACTATGTCGCAAATCTAATTAGCCATGTTCGAAACGAGCAGGGGACTGGGTACAAACATATTTTCTCTTCGGTAGAAACATTCAATATCGATTGAATTGAAAAATGGGGCACGTCATCTGAAAGAGCATCCAAAAATTAGTAAATTCACCAAATTTGACGGGTATTGGTTTAAACCCAAAGGCATGGTACACTTAGTATGGATTGGAGGGACAGGCGTCCTCCAATCCATACTAAGCTCTCTTATTTTAAAAGTGTACCATGCCTTTGCGTTTAAACCAATAACCATCAAATTTGGTGAATTGGCTAATTTTTGGATGCTCTTTCAGATGACTTGCCCCATTTTCAATTCAATCGATATTGAATGTTCGTACCAAGAAAAAATATGTTCGTACCCAGTCCCCTGCTCGTTTAGAACATGGCCAATTGGTCATTTGCATATGGTTCATTAAACTCATTTGTTGACAAGCACCAGCTATTGAAATGCATATTTACTCTTTTCATGACTAACATACCGTGAACGCCTGCAGAAAGATTCTATTATTCGAGTTTACGTAAGAACGAAGCTATTAATTAATGATCTTTTAAAACTGAAAGCTAATACATCTCTTATTAACCTTGACAAAATAAGAGGTCATAAAAGGTGATATCGAATTTTATTATATAAACTCCGTGTGAAACATAATAAGCGTAAGTGATTTGCCCTCTGATGTGAAACTTAATATGTACGTGCAAATTTTTGTCAATGAAAATGCTTACCCGTTTCATTGTACAGTGAAACATTCAAATATTTCCTTTTCACTGAGTCTGCTCCGGCAACGCACTCCTCTACGCTTCGCACCATCCCTTTGCGAATTCCCATCTTCATATTTTCTATGTACTGCAAGATTCCCGCTTTGTGTGTCTCCAGCTTCGCCTTGATGAGTTTCACGTCGGCTGCGTTGAAGGGTTTATGATAAATCATGCCGTTGTAGAAGTCATAACCGTGATAGCAAATGGGCTGCCAGCAAAACAAGTTCGGCCCCATCATCCAGTCACCCGCGTAATAGTTGACATCGTATGGTTGACCGAATATGTGCTTGAGATAGTGCTTGACTTGAGTTAAAGATTTTCTTTCTCTGGGCTTCAGTGCGTTCATATTGACTCCTTTAGAGCTAATCTCTTTGAGAAGAGCCCATGAAATATCCGTACGGTTCTTTATCACTGACGGGGTCGGATCGTACGCTACATATTCCCGCTTAACTCTTTCGATGCTTTCCAGCGAGTAAACAATATCGGGATGAAACGGCACACTAAATGGATGGGTGTTAAAGTAAGTTTCTTTCACCCTGTTTATAAACTCATCAAGGCCAATCCTTCCCGCTTCGGCTGAAAATTCGCATCGTTTGGATGTTTGGTGAGATGGAGAGCTGGTTGACTGACCACCAGTCGGCTTTTCGTTCCCAGAGCATTTCGTCGAGCTTGCCATAGCGAGCAAAACGATTCCAACGATAACAAGTACAATCCCCACTAAAATCAACGCCATCAGCGCGATTCTCTCTCCTGTGATCCACGATCTTTCATATTTGTACCTTACTTTTAAGTCAACCTCTTCCATAAGCATACCATCATCTGCACCTTTCGCGCCCGGGGCCATGTTGGCAGATCAACCGTGAGATCAACAAGTTGCCTTCGGAGACGACGCAGAGAGTGAAGAACCTTGGCGGGGTGAGACGACACCCCTTCGGGTTCGGCCGGACGGTTTTCGGTAGCGCGCGAAAACAAGCTTCGGCTTTGTTGTTATTTTGGGAGACCAGTTACTAGTTTTTAAAAATATTTCAAAAGTAGAATAAAAGAACACAATAATAAATGAACTGTAGTTGTTGTTATGTTATCAGGCTTTGAAAGGTTTTTCTTTCAATTCAGTATTTTGGCCCAATATTCCTTTGGGAGCTAGCCTGTTCCAGGCTCTCGGTAGTTGGGGGCGAGTGAAAAAAGCGGGCAAAGGAAAAAACGAGGGGGAGACTAAGGCGAGCGAAGGCGGGAGAGCCTGTAAGAATTTCTTTAACGACCCTCTTCTGGTATAGCAGGAGCTGCTATACCCTCTGATTGGTTGATTTGACGAGTTCTGTCAACGCTTCACATCAAGCGCCATTTCATGTCAATCAGAAAGATTGGGTGCGCGATCCGCGCGCGTGTGTGATTTAGATGAGTTCCATCTTGGATGTCACTGTCTTCGAGATTTTCCGAATATTCAAACGCTTAGAAAGGAGCAAGAAATATGCTTCGTAAACCTAGCTCGTGGGAAGGACGGTTTTGTGATTCTCCCAAACGGATTCGTCAAAGCCGGCTTTTTAAATCTTTCAGATGAGCTGTTTCCAGGACTGGCAAATGCTGCAATGAAATCGGAAATGTGTTCAATTGTAGTTGTGTCTCCCTTGGTTTCGGTGTTGCGGTACCTAGTTGAGCAGCTCAAACAACTTGATTCTCAGCCGCAGCAATTGAGCTTGATGAAGAATTCGAGGAAGATGAGAAAGCAGCGAGAGAGGGGAAGTGTGAGATAATTTTCGGTAGTCTGGAGACCTTGGAGAAAGTAATTACGGTGAAATGGGGATGGCAGGCCTACGTTCGAGACATTTGTACATTTGCTGTATTATATCGTCAATTTTCGGTCTTTCGACCTTTTTGCCTCTCACTTGTTTCTTAAGGGCACCATTGCTGTATGCGCCAAGTAAATGACTAGAGGTCATAGGTCTGCACGGTTTCCTGTTTGACACATATCTACCTCAGTCTGCAATATTTCAATTTGCTACATGTTCAGGTGGTGCAGTATGTTTTGGCTCATTTCTATTTGCAAGTTTAGCTCTCATGTAGATTTGAAATCTCACGCGCAAGTTTGTTGACTATTTTGCGTGTTATTTAGTTCGAAAGCTGCTCGTTCTTTACGAGCTTATGGCCAAGCGAAGCAACGACATCAGCCAAAATTACATTCTCAATATTCGCAAAAGCCACCAATTGTTTGTTTCCTACCACAGGCCACTCGAGGCCACATCGAACAACGAAACTCGTGGCACCTTTGTACAACTACAGGTTATGTTTTTTTCTTACAAAATCTGCAGTGTCTTGAAGGGGTGGAATCCAGGATTTGACGATGTTGCTTTGTAAGACATTCCATCGAAAACGGCGATCGAAAACATGCAGTCAGATCAGGTTCTCGTTCGCGAAGTGCGGTATCTGTCGCGCGAGAAATTGGAGAACACTTCCAGCTAATTGACAGGTTGACATTTTCACTTTTCGACACCTCATTAAACCAAAAGTGGGCGGAAGAGGGTCGTTAAAGAAATTCTTACAGGCTCTCCCGCCTTCGCTCGCCTTAGTCTCCCCCTCGTTTTTCCTCGCTCGCCCGCTTTTTTCGCTCGCCCCCAGCTACCGAGAGCCTGGAACAGGCTATTTGGGAGCCTGCTCGCAGGCAAAATATTCCAGTTATTATAGACAAAACCTTTCATCAGGGGCTGGGAAAGCTAACTTGAATAACAATGAACTTGAAAATAAAGGGTTACACCATTTGAACAAGAGTACGATAAAAAGCCGATAGACAAAGCGAAAATTAGCCAAGGTGGAAAAATAGGTTAAACAGTTCCAGGCTATCGGTCAGTGAGAGTCTGGAACAGGCTAGAAATACTACGGCGTACTGTCAGGGTTCTGTAAGGTTTGTATAGATTTGAAATTGAGTTGAAAAATATCTTTTTTCCCTTAAAAACTGCAATTAAACTTCAAACCTTTCCTGGTGTTCAATTTATATCTTTCTAGAGTTTCTAGTGCTTGGGAAAGCCATTCGCGCAATTTTCGTTTCAATTCAACAAATCTACCCGGAGCGGTCTATCACGTGAGTACTGGAGTCGGGCCAGAGACATCATTTTGAAATCGGATGCTTTCGACATTTGACCAAAAAATCCGTTTTGAATTTCCGGAATTTTGCAGGCGACTGGAACAACGTTTTCTGGTTGACGTAACGAGTCGTATGGAAAATGGTGTGTTTTATTCAGAAACTTCCGTACCATTTGCATCCCTCCCGAATTTTCCAAATTAGACCTTTTTTTTTTCGTCGAAGGAAAAAAGATTCCAAATTCCACAGCGTTGCAATATTAATCGCATATTATAGCGGGTCATAGCGGCTCGCCTGGATTTTCCATCTGCGCACCATCCCGTACGTATTTGAATGGCTGAAAATTTAAAATGCCCTATCAATTTAATAAAATAAGGTCCAGCGGTCTTCTTTAGTATGTTAATGACGAAAAACGATTCAATAGGCAAAGCTTTTGGACTCATTAAAAAATTAGTATTCAGCTTTGGAATGCGTGCTTTATCGCGGTATTGTCGAAGTAATTCAAGGCATGAAATTCTGAAAAATTCTCTAATGCATTCTGTTTGAACTGAACATATTTCCCGTAACTGCGAGGAATGAATTTTAATCGCATATATAAAGAAGTGTCAAATGACACACCCAGAATTTGGCAGTTGGTTCGTCAAAGTTCTGTGAGTTGAACGGCGGACATCTTTCTCCGTGTACTTTCTTCAGATAAGTCCCCGTTTTCTGTCTTCTTTGTATCAGTGGCATTCGTTTAGTTACTATTAACTTTAGCTTTTGAAATTTTGCTCGCCATCAAAATTTGGCCTTTAAACGGTATAGTCAGAAACAATCTGCTTCTGCTGTCATACTTTTTAGGTTCGTTCGCAGTTTGCCTCGAGTTTGCTGATCGTTCCCTTTGGAGCGCTGCCGTGCACAATCAGACGGTACATTTTCACTCTTTTAATGAAAACGAAACTCTACGATCGCCATGCATTGCTTTGAGATAGAAAGGAAATAATTCTGCTTTTTCCGAACAATTGTAACAAAACTCCGTTAAGGTTTTATGAACTTGTCAGCAGTCGTTCCAAAAACAATATTCCACGAGAAGAGAGTTGGGAGCGAGCAAGTAATATAACTCACTTACTGCAGTTAGCTGACGTTGTTTTATTGTTCGTTTTTGCGCAGGGTTTCAGTTGAGTGAAATCACGGAGTGCAGACATCTTGGATCGAAGTGTGTAGCTCTTGGACTCTGACGCATGTGACAATTGGATAAATCTTATTACAGATAAGTACAAATTCATAGTTATTATATCTGTTTTTGTCATTGATAGTTTTAGACACAGAGCTCGTTTCTCAGGTTAATTTGTGATTGGCATTTGATATGACAAGAGTAAAAAGCCATGGAAGTGTGCCTCATCTATTGCAGACCTTACTAGAGCAGTAAATCGCAACTATTTGAGAAAGAATAATTAACGGGAAGGGATCCTACTGACAGAGGAATCAGAAAAGAGAAAAAATGTATATATAATTAAACAATATGCGGGGAGCAATAACACCTCATTGGTCACTCGGTGCACGTTTGTTCAAGCTATGTATAGCGATGATTTGTAATCACCACAGCTAAAAATTGTAGTAAGTGAACGTGTCAAATAAAACAAAGAATGAAAGGCTTATGTTATTTTGACGTGTTCTGTGTACGTTTACTCCAGGTTGGACAGAGATGCATCAAAGAAAATGTATGGTCTCCTGAGTGCAAAAATGTGAATGCAGGTGACGATGTGTGCAGCCCTTGGACTCTGGCGCAAGTTGACAATTGAAAACATCTCATTTCAGATAAGTACGTCATAGTTTTTCCTATCACCGCGTTTTCTTGCCATTTCAGACTCGGAGTGAACAAAATGTAATGTTTCTTTTCATTATTGATAAATTGTCACTGAGTATCTTGCAAAGAAAATCATTAAATTTTCTTGATGTATCAACAAATTCTCCGTATTAGCATTATAAGAAATGTAAGCAGCAATCAGCTCTAGCTAGTTCGTTATTTTCGGAGCTCAAAGTAAAACCGTCGAACATTGTATTAAATTTTCAGTGCTAAATTAAATAGGAGTGATGGTCGTTCAGTGTACAGGAATTTGGTGGAAATAAATCAAAAGCATCAGATATCAAATATCGTTGCCGATTCTTGTAAACAGAAGATTGTTTTGAGTATATGTTATCTGTTAATTTCGATTAATTTTTCTGCAAATATAAGTATTCAGCTTATGTCAGTGGTAAAAGATAGTCATGCACCTAGAGGATATTGGCGCGATGAACTACCAAATTCTAGAGCTAATATCAAAAGAAATGTACAACAATTAGCAAAAAGAATTAAGGCAGTAAAAAGGCAACAGATGGCCTATGATACGTCCACCACACGTTTATTTTCTATTGGTTTTTGTTTGTAAAAGATGTATATACAGAATTGAACGTATTCGTCAGGGCGATTTGCGTTAGGAATGAAAATAGAGTTTAAAAAGAATGTCATAGGCTCTTAGTCATAGGCTCTAATTAGGACACAGTCAGACCTCTCTTAGCGAACTGATGTTTAAGGATTGACAAGTAAACATGACTAATTAGAACACATGATAAAAAAAAAATTGAAGACTAGAAACTTCAATTGTCTTTAAAATCATTTGTGTCACAGCTTTAATTCATGTTTCATATCACAAATGTTCACCTTAACTTAATGTGCTTTTGCCACTAAAAGACTAAGAATGTTCTCAGAATAACGCGATGTAGCATTTTGCGAGTCTTGTAGTTTAGCGTTTTAGTATGCGTGAAAATCTGTGAAAATCAATGTTTGTGACGTGAAAAGGTTTGCGTGGCATAATTTCATACAGGCCTAGTAAAAGCTTTTTTCGCAATAAAGATTGAGATTGAAGAGGAAAACCGTTGTCCAGCTGATATAACTAAGAACACATTAAAATTTTTACTTCTTAATATCTTACTCTGTAGAGTTATATATACCTTGCGTAGATTCAAAAATGTATACCCAGGAAAGAACGCAACGTTTTGTACACTGCAGTCAAGTTTTAGATTCGCGGAGAATTCAAGAATAAAAAAACCTCCTGACAAAAAACCAATTACGGTATTTTTTTATTCAAAACCCTTTCTGATGGGCTCCTTTAGCAAGGATTGGGCCGATATTATCTGGGGCACATCTTTTAGTTGGAAGGATTGGCGAGTTATCAAAAGGAGCATCCCTCATCAAACGAAAATTAAACTCATTGGCGTACATACGTAACGATTTATATCCCAAAAAATACACGGGACCAAGAGAGTATGAATACTCTCTTGGCGGGACTCGTTTGGGGCACCGTTTTCAACTAGGAAGCTTTAATTTTTTTTCTAGAAATAAATTTGAAATCCATGCATGGCCTTATATTCGTGAGGAGAGGGTGGTAAGGATGAGGAATGGTTTGTTGTCGAAATTATTTTTCATCTAAAATTTCAAAAACTTATTTTATCGGGAAAGAGGCTAAAAGTCCTTCAGTATGGGAATCTTTTAAGAGTTACGTGGCGCGAGTTTTCACCTTGAGTGCGAGCATATTGACTGAAAAACATTTTATCAGCAACTATCCTTAACAATCGTCATATCGATTGCCTTAACTTTTTTGTCTTCAGTTTTCAATCTTAGCTCTTTGCATTGGAAAACCAAACGTTTCTTAAACGTGAAAGAAAAAATAAACATGTGTGGAAAATGATAAGTAAACTCATAAGTGCAATCCAGTGTAAAAGTGAGTAATTTTCCGTGTAAATATATCTTTTTGCTTTCTGATTTCAATCTTAGCTCTTTGCATTGAAAAACTAAATGTTTCTGTTTCTCGTGAAATAAAAAAGTCTATCTGTAGAACATGATAAGTAGATTAATAAGTGTAATTAATCCAGTGAAAAATAAATAATTTCGTGTAAATGTTATCTTTTTTTTTTCGCTTTCAGTTTTCAATCTTAGCTTATTGCATTGGAAAACCAAACGTTTTTCTTGGAAATTTTCTGTGGAAAATGATAAGTAGCTAGATCTATTAAAGTGAATTCTAGTGAAAAAGTAAATAATTTTTATTCTCTCTGGAGATAATCTATTTAAGGTGTCTCTCTACAGTTTTTTCTGGGCCATACCAAACATTTTCATTTGGCCGTTTAGCAAACTTCCCGGACTCGAATCGATGTGAAATTTACACCAGGTATTGGAATTGGATTGAAGTTTGATATTATATATTTTTTAGGAAAATCGATATTTCCATAGTAACGATAAACAGAAAAACTAGATATCAGTTAAACTTGAATTCTACGCGAATAAGATTTGACGTAGAAAAACTAACACCAGTATCTGAAACTATGGTATAATGCACATCAAATACACAAGAATAAAAAAAATCTGTATGTTTGATTTCGAATAAATCGAAAATATATTTCAAACCATGCTTTTTCATTATAATGATAAACGGACCGATTTGAAGACACTGCTTTGATGAAATTATTTCGAAATAACACCAAAATGTGTATTAACTTATCTTTCGCCGCCGTGAAAGTTTTGTTGATTTTCGTTATCGCGATCCCGAGAATTGGATTTTTTCATACGGTCACTACCAATGTAATTTTTGGTAAATTTTCTACTTTTAGCGCTTTTTCAAAAATCTCCAAAACGGCTCCAACGATTTTTTTAAAACTTTCACAACACAAACTTGATAATGCAAAGAATTTAATTCCAAAGTTTTATTAACGTTGATTTACTGGAACACGTCCAAATTTATCCTTAAAGAAGGCGTTCGAACCGAGGAAAAAGTTGCGTTACAAATTCAGCTTTCGCAATTTATGCTAAAATATTCAAATCAATATTTTTTACATTCCATCATGATAAATACAGTTCGTTGCTATTGTTTTCAATATTGTGTTTTTTCCCTCACTCTTTTGCTCACTCGACGGAATGTAAAAAACATTGATTTGAATATTTTAGCATAAATTGCGAACGCTGAATTTGTAACGCAACATTTTTGTCGGTTCGAACGCCTTCTTTAAGGATAAATGTGGACGTGTTCCAGTAAATCAACGTTAATAAAACTTTGGAATTAAATTCTTTGCATTATCAAACATGTGTTGCGAAAGTTTTAAAAAAATCGTTGGAGCCGTTTTGGAGATTTTCGAAAAAGCGCTAAAAGTAGAAAATTTACCAAAAATTACATTGGTAGTGACCGTATGAAAAAATCCAATTCTCGGGATCGCGATAACGAAAATCAACAAAACTTTCACGGCGGCGAAAGATAAGTTAATACACATTTTGGTGTTATTTCGAAATAATTTCATCAAAGCAGTGTCTTCAAATCGGTCCGTTTATCATTATAATGCAAAAAGCATGGTTTGAAATATATTTTCGATTTATTCGAAATCAAACATACAGATTTTTTTTATTCTTGTGTATTTGATGTGCATTACACCATAGTTTCAGATACTGGTGTTAGCTTTTTTACGTCAAATCTTATTCGCGTAGAATTCAAGTTTAACTGATATCTAGTTTTTCTGTTTATCGTTACCATGGAAATATCGATTTTCCTAAAAAATATATAATATCAAACTTCAATCCAATTCCAATACCTGGTGTAAATTTCACATCGATTCGAGTCCGGGAAGTTTGCTAAACGGCCAAATGAAAACGTTTGGTTTGGTCCAGAAAAAACTGTAGAGAGACACCTTAAGTAGCATAAACTCCATTTAAACGCTCTCGCTTTCGGATATTGAACTAATAGAAATGAGATTAGGTACGAAAGTGAATAAATGCAACATAGGCCAGTTAACAATTAACATGTTTAGTTTTCCGACAAGTTTGGTGTACAACATACAATTTCTCGTTTCAATATCAAAGCATTCTCAAACAGACAGGTGGGGAGAATACACTAAAATCATCAGCTATAGGGAAGATTGGTTCACCAGTTAAGAAAAGAAGACAGTCGTTTAAAGCAATCAATATCAAAGAAGCCAAATGACGCTATCTGTGAAATGACGTCACAAAACACTAGTAAGCAGTAATTGTTTGTTTGCAGTCATGTGACCAAATTTAATAAAAGATGTTTGGGTGTATTATTGTTATACTGTCAGAAAATCTTCATAACTTGACCAAATTGTAACTCTATAAGGTTTGTTTGATCTGATTCAGATATTTTGGAAGTCGAATGCATGGAATAAATTCACTTTTCTTCGCCAACAAATCGATGCTTCTACAATTGGTATTATTTTGAACTTTATAAATAACCTACAGGCTGCAGTGCTCATTATAGCAGTAAATCTACAGCCTTTTTGAAATTGTGAAAGCCTGGCCCATTCGTCAAACGCCACAAAGAACAAGATTGTTTTAAAACAGATTAACCCTGGGATAACAAGATATCTAAGTTTCATTTCTGTTGTTTTAAAACGATTTTCGCTGCTAATATTACGTTCTCGTTTTACACTGCTTCAAGTAAAAATGATGTGGAAGGAAAAGAATTGCCCATAACGGCTCACGATGAATTCAAAGTTACTAATCGATATCCTGAATTAGCTTGATCTCGCTTTGAAAAACTGGGCCCAGATATGATAACAATTCAAAAGTAAAATAACTATGTTGTTCTAGTGTGACAATTTTTCTATTAGCTGAGATCATAAAAAGACATCAACACAGGATTGTTGGTTTGCATATCTTGTTCATTGAATACAAGTCAACAAAAGTGGTGGAGTTGTTATTATAAGCTATTACTTAATATCGGTAATAATAGTTTAGTACTTTGAAACAAATAAAATAGAACACATTACCAATTAACAGCAGATTGTTGGTAACTTTTCAGAATAATATGGACATCTTAAACCTATTGAAAACGCCTTCCAATGTATGATCTTTGATTGATCTTGTGAACAGGCACGAAGTTCAAGAAAAGAGAGAATATGCAAGAAAATATAAAGTGGAAGAGACACAACAGTCTATTAAACATAGAAGAGCAAATTTGAGAAACATCGCGAAGTAAAAGCTCGTTTTCAACTTGTAACTTTTTTTGACCAAAGACAATAAAGTTTTCAACCTTTACCTCAGTGTAGCAATATATCAAGCAGTAATTACTGCCATTTCATTGTAGCAAGATACCAACCGACTTGAGTTAACTAAACCTTCTTTTTAAATAAGCTATGCACGCGTACTATCGTCAGGTTAATATTCGAAAACGTAACTTGTGTAAAGGAGGTCGAAAGAGAAAAATAAAGGATCGCTAATACAAGCTCTCTTCAAACCTTCTACTAAAAAAATGAAAATAAACAGAGAGGAATAAACTAGCCACGCGACCAGAAAGGTACGCACGGCAAAAACTTGTGTCCTTGTTGCCTTATTTAATATTTAAACAGGGCGTATGCGAGGAGAAGAGGTAGAGGAAGAAGGTTACTGGGAGTACTGGGAGTACTCAGAACACTGGGAGTACTCAGGACTCGGTACTGAGTACTCCCACTCATCCTTCTCCCACTCCACTCCGGAGAAGGAGAGGGAGAGTGGGAGGGACTCCCACTCATCCTTCTCCCACTCCACTCCGGAGAAGGAGAGGGAGAGTGGGAGGGACTCCCACTCATCCTTCTCCCACTCCACTCCGGAGAAGGAGAGGGAGAATGGGAGGGACTCCCACTCATCCTTCTCCCACTCCACTCCGGAGAAGGAGAGGGAGAATGGGAGGGACTCCCACTCATCCTTCTCCCACTCCACTCCGGAGAAGGAGAGGGAGAATGGGAGGGACTCCCACTCATCCTTCTCCCACTCCACTCCGGAGAAGGAGAGGGAGAATGGGAGGGACTCCCACTCATCCTTCTCCCACTCCACTCCGGAGAAGGAGAGGGAGAATGGGAGGGACTCCCACTCATCCTTCTCCCACTCCACTCCGGAGAAGGAGAGGGAGAATGGGAGGGACTCCCACTCATCCTTCTCCCACTCCACTCCGGAGAAGGAGAGGGAGAATGGGAGGGACTCCCACTCATCCTTCTCCCACTCCACTCCGGAGAAGGAGAGGGAGAATGGGAGGGACTCCCACTCATCCTTCTCCCACTCCACTCCGGAGAAGGAGAGGGAGAATGGGAGGGACTCCCACTCATCCTTCTCCCACTCCACTCCGGAGAAGGAGAGGGAGAATGGGAGGGACTCCCACTCATCCTTCTCCCACTCCACTCCGGAGAAGGAGAGGGAGAATGGGAGGGACTCCCACTCATCCTTCTCCCACTCCACTCCGGAGAAGGAGAGGGAGAATGGGAGGGACTCCCACTCATCCTTCTCCCACTCCACTCCGGAGAAGGAGAGGGAGAATGGGAGGGACTCCCACTCATCCTTCTCCCACTCCACTCCGGAGAAGGAGAGGGAGAATGGGAGGGACTCCCACTCATCCTTCTCCCACTCCACTCCGGAGAAGGAGAGGGAGAATGGGAGGGACTCCCACTCATCCTTCTCCCACTCCACTCCGGAGAAGGAGAGGGAGAATGGGAGGGACTCCCACTCATCCTTCTCCCACTCCACTCCGGAGAAGGAGAGGGAGAATGGGAGGGACTCCCACTCATCCTTCTCCCACTCCACTCCGGAGAAGGAGAGGGAGAATGGGAGGGACTCCCACTCATCCTTCTCCCACTCCACTCCGGAGAAGGAGAGGGAGAATGGGAGGGACTCCCACTCATCCTTCTCCCACTCCACTCCGGAGAAGGAGAGGGAGAATGGGAGGGACTCCCACTCATCCTTCTCCCACTCCACTCCGGAGAAGGAGAGGGAGAATGGGAGGGACTCCCACTCATCCTTCTCCCACTCCACTCCGGAGAAGGAGAGGGAGAATGGGAGGGACTCCCACTCATCCTTCTCCCACTCCACTCCGGAGAAGGAGAGGGAGAATGGGAGGGACTCCCACTCATCCTTCTCCCACTCCACTCCGGAGAAGGAGAGGGAGAATGGGAGGGACTCCCACTCATCCTTCTCCCACTCCACTCCGGAGAAGGAGAGGGAGAATGGGAGGGACTCCCACTCATCCTTCTCCCACTCCACTCCGGAGAAGGAGAGGGAGAATGGGAGGGACTCCCACTCATCCTTCTCCCACTCCACTCCGGAGAAGGAGAGGGAGAATGGGAGGGACTCCCACTCATCCTTCCAGGGTTAATTTATTTATATATTCCAACCTTGCGAATTGTGTAACTACATACTACCTGTTTCTTGTATGTTGTTTTTCTCTTAGTTTTTTACTTTTTTTAAGTTTTGTTCACTCCGTTATTCTTTCCCCTCAATCAAAGAAGTCTTATCCGCCAATACCTTTTACCTGTTTGGGGACGAGTCTTTTATTTATCCCATATTGTCGACATTCCTTTAGGCGGAAGATTCTTGGAATGAATTTAACGTTATTTCAGAGTCGTCCTATCTCTCGTGGAGGCTATTCCTCAGTGAAGTTTAATATTCAAACCACTCTGAAGTGAAGATTTTTAGAGAGAGTTTTAATCCTATCATACAATCCTCAACTGTCCGAAAGACTGTTGGAAGAAGTTTAATTTCCATCTACAATCTTTTCTAGGAGAATAAAGCTTGTAGATGGAATTTAAACTTCCTCCTACAGTCATTTTTTCCTCTGAGAGAGTTGAGGACTGGAACAGAGTAAAGCTTTCCTTATAATACTCTCTTCTAAAACGTTGGGGGATTGCGGGTGAGAGTTAAACTTTAACCCACAATATTCTGTTTTAGGAGTTTAGAGGATTATGGATCAGAGTTAAATTCCTTGCCATTATCTTCCACCAAGGAGTGTAGAGAATTTTAAACTGGGTTAAGACTTTTCCCACGGTGACCCAAGATATACATGGCAGTATTCCCTTCTTCGGTTAACGGGGAATTTTATGGTAGTAAACTAAATTTAAATATAAAAGTAAAGGACAACCACACACGTCTCACCGCCTTAGCTTTTCTAATGTTGCGGCATATTTATATTCTTTTCTCTTTATTCACTGTGCAATGTTATATTTTAGAGAGGTTTTAAGAGCATTTGGGTCAAGCCTTTAATCCGCCCTTAACATGTTATTAAATACATCAGTGAATTAAACTAGATTTATATTAACTCTTGTATTGTGTGTTGAAGACTAATAAATGTTAGAATATAGAATAACTCATTGTACAATAAATCAATTTCTTCTTTAATTTTATTTAACCATATGCATCAGTTGCCTTCACGGTGATGCGCTCTGTTTTAAGTTTTCCAACTACTCAATTGACTTGAAAAAAAATAGACATCTACGAGATAGTAAGACATCTTATTATCATTTTCCTGTAGCGCTCTAAATAGTCAAAGTAATTTATTTGTTGAACAATTTCCGTCCTGTTATTTACATATAAAAAATGCGTAGAGTTTATTTATTTACACTTAGTGTTTATATCATTACTCATTTGTTGTAACTACTAAGTGTTGTTCAAACTGTCTTCACATGGACACGAAAAACGTTCGCAAATGTTCTTGAACTTGTCTTCAATTCAATCAGGCGCTGTATTGATCTTTTTCACAGGTTGTTCGATGTCTAAATACCTGCTGAGAGGATCAAACATATAGACCATAGATTAGAATACATAACATGAAATAAACGTCGGTGATGTAAGAATCAACCATCAATGTCGAAGTTGGAGTGAGTGATCAAAACAAGATGAATATCAGGTGGTATATAAATAGAAATTCTTCACGTTCAACTGCAATGCACGCACTCATTGATTTCAATTGTATATTGGCATGATTAATTTTTGCTTTCCAATGGTCACAAGGCTTCCATGTTTCTTTGTATTAGAAAAGAATTATAATGCTGAGAAACTAAGAAATGTCATAAAGTGTTAATGCTATGTTAGTAATAACCGCATTTACTAGCTGTTTTTTTAGTAAAAATCGTTTTATTTTGTGTACCGTAATTAATTTTCGTCTTACAATGGTCGTATGCGTATCTGACTCTATATACGTTCAGTATATCAAAAACAAAAACAGTACAGAAAGAGGCCATCACCCTAAATGCTATTCATGTGTGCATTCAATGCTGTACATATTGCGTTATTCTACCTTCTCTTGCAATTCAAGAAAGCAAATTTTAAATTCTCCATACTACAGGCATGGCTCGCCACAACTTCCCGAGACGATATTACTGCTAAAAGACGGAATTTTATGCTGCATCTACACATGATCCCCTAGTTGATTATTTTGTTTTCTCATCAGCTGGTTTTTGAATGGTGTATTTTGACACTGTAAGGAGAAATTGACTTTACATCTCATCTTAATTCGGCGATGTTATGGAAATGTCACGGGCTGAAATCACTGTAAAATGCTAGCACATTGTTTTTGCCGCTAATCTTACAGATTTTATTTCTCGTATTTTTAATGAACGTCTTTTTAATAATTAGTAAACTGTAGCACTAAATGTTTTACAATATTCTCATGCAGATCGCTTGTAGGAACACCGCTATAATTATCTTCCCTTCAATCAGTTCAATTGGTTTCGTGTACAAATGAAGCGTTAGCTCGTTTTTCTGTTAACCACGATTTGTGTACTTCACAAAAACGACTAACTGGTATTTATAAATGTTTTGTTCAGGGAAAGTTCATTTAATATGAAAAGGTCGGAGGGGTGGGTGGAAGAGCTCTTAGTTGGGATACGAGGTATGTGTAAGGTATTGTTGGGGTATGTATGGGGTTTGCTGGGGTATGTATGGGTGCTGTTGAAAAATAATGGGGTCACAAGAGCGGGGGTGGACAGGAAGAGGGGGGGGGGGGGGGGGATTTGTCTTGATATTTTTTTCTCTTATAAATAATAACTAAATTATTGACTCTTTATTTGATAATTTCCGACACTTCAGTGACATCCTCCTCATCTTTGTCATTTCACTGGCACTGGCATAACCCACTGGCAATTTTCAGATGAGTCGGGTTCAGTCTGAATCTTGACCAGTAACATCATGTCCTTTACCATTTCCTTTGCCCATTGCAGATCTAATGCGTTTTGCTCTACGCCATCCATCACATCTGTTAGGACGAGATATTCTAGGGCCTTGATGTGAAACATTGGGAGAAGCTTGATATGTCCCAGCTTTTGTCTCCAAATTTGTGGTCAAGGACTCCTGGCAAGACTGCATTTGCGAGGTCTTCGCCGTGGGTAAATCATATTCTTGCTTTCTTCCCATATCTTTCAGCCGTGAAGGTTTCTTTTCTTTTTTGCTCTTTCTTTCTTCTCATCACTCCTTTCCTTTCTCCAGCAGCAGCTTTATCCCGACTGAAAGGAGTGCTTAGTATTTTTTGCATTATTTTTATAAGTGATACAGCAGGGTAAAAAAATGATTTTCATTTTCAGTTATTCAAGTGTTTCTAGATGCTTTTGTTATTTAGGCAGATTTATTACTCGCCCAGTGTTTAGGTGTATGGAAATTATTCATCCCTAGCCTCCCTTGATCTCTGGCTAGGATAATCATGTTTCAAGGTGCTTGAGGATTTTAATACTTTAATTAAAGAAAACAGTTCTATTCACCTAAAAAATAATAGATCATGTGACGACCTTGTCTGTTGAAAGAAGTCATATTGAATATATATATTTTTAACGAGTTTACTCTAGGGAAAAACGAAGGGTTTCCTGTTAACATGTTATCTAAAATGGCCGTCATGTGATGATGAAAAATAGTAATCTGTTATGTAATGTTTTCTTGTAGAGATTGTGATAGTGTGTGCTGTTGGGGAAGCGAAGCTCTGAATAGTGTAGTGCTGTTTGTGGGAGGGCTTTTTCCGGGTAAGGATGCTGTATCGTTGACCCCCCCCCCCCCCCCCCCCCCTGCCCCCTCTCCAACCACTCCCTCCAATCCCCTTTTATATTAAATGAACTTTCTCTAAGTCGAATTTTGATGAACACGTTTGGTTTTGGATTAGTGATCAAATCAAGTACGTCCAACGAACAATAGTCGGCTAAATTTGCCCTAACAAAATAGAAACAACTATCGAACAGTTAAACATCGAATGCTGACTGCTTTTTCGATCCTTGTTGATTTCTTTACCTCTTTTAATGCTGCTGGACACGAAGACATTTTATACTTCTTTTTTTTTCTTCATAAGATAGTTGATAATGTATCGAAAAGGTAAAAAGATATCGGATTTTGATCATTCTTGGACTTAACCTTTTTTGCAACGGGCATATTTACTTTATTTCTTGTGAACTGCTTGCTCCGTGGTGCATGGCCTATCGTAGTGACCCTATGCTAAATGCTGCAAGTTTCCAAAAGAATACTTTTTCTTCAAAGAAATCAAAAGCGACAAAGAACACTATCGAGCTTTAAAGGGGCAGTCTCACTAAGATTTAGTGCTACTTGAAAATCCAATGAAGGTATTGGTATTAACTGCAATTCCACTGATAGTTGCCTAACCTTGCTAAAACGCACTGTACTGGTCACGAAAGTTGTTTAAAGCTGATAAGGCTACGGACGGGTAGGAAAGACGTGGTTTAAAATTTGAAAACGTCGGGCCGACGTTTTCAAGTTTGACAGTGCTACCTGGAAGAAAATCACTGAACAAAATCATTAATTGTGGCTGGTGCACATCTTAGAGAGTGGATTTACGCCTTTGTCGCGCTTAAAGGTTATTTTGTTGATCAGTGAGTGCACCCTTAAAAATCTAGCATAGTTTACACAAAAACATAGAAGACCTCTCGTGATACTGCCCCTTTAATTCAATTCGAACAAATTGTGTTTTTTCTCGGTTAGCTCTATGCAATGATGAAACAAATTTCAACGTATCTGGTCACGTGACAGACTACAACTAACGCGATTGGTCTCCTTTCAATGTTTAATATCAAATCGCTATACCATTAAATCGCTATGCTCGATTTCCCTTAGTGTTAAATCTGTGAATGTAACGGCGCATCAAGACAATAATCCTTAGCTGACTATTATCTGTCATTCTTGTTTTTGGATAGTGTATAGATACTGTAAGGAGAAAATGTAGACCTATTGCCTCTCATAACTAACGATTAATGATGCTGCCTCTTTAGCTCCCTCCTCTCCCCTCCCCTTTTCGTATTTAATGAAATACCTACAATATACAATTTTGGCATAATTTGTTTATAGAAATTGCTTTCAAGGTAACACTACCACCATGTTCTTATTTTTTTCTTTCTATTTTTTTTTTCAACACAAGCAATCACGATTTCTTTCACAAATGAAGCGGTATCATATTTTTTTCTGATCTGTCAAAATACTTCTAAATTGTGAGTGACCATTTGTTTTCATAACTTGACTCTTTAATTCTTTTGCTAGTATATCAAGACAATATTTCCTAGTTAACGATTTTCCTCGTAAGGAGATATTACATTTCGATCACTCTTGGACTGAAAAGTTTTATGGAAAACGACGAAAAGACAAGATAACTGTGAAGAACTTATCTTGATAAGATGTTTCCAGCTTCAACTTGCGCCAGAATCCAAGAGCTAATCACTGCAATCCAAACTGGCTGCACTTCTTTCAGTTGCAATCACTTATTTGCATTCGACCTGTTGAGAAAAGTAAATGTTATTAACTTAGACTATCTTCTTTGTTTAGTCGAACGTTTAAGAAAGATTTTTGTCCTCGTTCATTGATCTATGCGACATACGAATAGTGCTCGAATGCTCCCAAAGTATCAAGGCGTTATGTAGTCTCGATTTTTTTTAATTGCTTGTACGATAATAAACCCTGCGAGGATCACTTCATTCGTATGACGATCCTTATTGACAACTTTAGAACTCTTTTGTTGCTAGTCAGTATCAAAACAGTTCCCTATTAACGATTTTCGTCACAAGATATTCGACAATGTATCGCGACATGTTACAAGAGATATTAGTTTTTTGATTATTTACTACGGTAAACGACTGAACAAAAAGACAAGATAATTATGATAAACTTACCAAGATGTTTCCAATCTCAACTTGCGTCCGAGTCCTATTTCAATGTATATCTGTATTCAACCTGGAGTAAGAGCAAAGACGACCTGTCATTAAGTTGTGCTACTTTTTCTTTGCTCATTTGTACATTTAGGAACGAGTTCAGTTCTCGTTTACATGCAGTTCAAATTCTTTGTCATACAATTGGTACTCACTGATCATGCGAAAAATATGTCAGTTTCATATGGTAAACGACAAAACAAGAAAACAATTAAGATGAACTTACTTGAAATAAGTTTCCAAAGTCACCAGGAGCTAATTACTGAAATCCATCAATGGCTGCACTTTCTTTCAACATATCTGTGCTCAACCTGGAAAAAAGGAAACATTATTACCTAAGGCTAATATGTCAGTTCCATGATAAACGACAAAACAAAAAGACAATTAACATGAACTTAATCGAAATGAGAAGTTTCCGATGTCACCAGGCGCTAATCACTGAAATCCAAAATGGCTGCACTTTCTTTCGATATCTCTACGTTTAACCTGAAAAAATGACACATTGTCTTAGGCTAGTTTTCTTTGTTTAGTCAAACGTTAAGGAAAGTTCTTAGTGTTCTTTTGCTGATCAATTCCACATAATCAATAACGGACTCCATGTCAAGGTTACTCCATACAATCGTGTTTGAAAAAAAAATTGTACACGCGCACTTTGAAGGACAATTGCAATTTCCCCAAACTAAATGCAAATACAAAATAGACTGCACGCTGAATTCAAGAAAATCTAGAAGATAAGCTGGCTATTTCTTTCTTTAAAGGGACACTGTCACGGGGATTTAAATGCTTTTCGGGGAAAAGTACTGAAATTGGCGAATAGTACACGAAATGCACCTAGTACATCAAGATGGAGATAGAAAGTAAATTGTTGTTGAAGGAAGAAGGGAGCCATAACAATTTTTAGGTGTTTTTTCAGTCCACAGGGACAAAACTTGAAAAAGTCAGCCTGACTTTTTCAAGTTGAGATCTTAAGTTCCTGATGGCATCACAATAATATCACTTGTTTATCGCTTTAGTAGACTTTCATGGTGATTTTTAAAGAATTTGGACCAGTATTCGTAGTTTTCATATGTCGTTAGGCTCTCGAGTTTTTGAAGTGAAACTGGTAACAGTTTCCCTTTAACGGACAGAAGCGGATAGACGCTAAAATGACCGAGTCCTATTCCAATCGGTCAAGGAACGCGATCGTCCTTGCAAAATAATCCCGCACAATCTCAGAAGCTTACCAGAATACTGATGCCCCTTTATTCCTATTGGTTCTGATTTTATTAACTCTCGCAGTTGAACTCGCGAAATGTGTTTTTATAATTGAAATGAAATAAAACACCGACACAATTTTGTTCCTAATAACCATATTTTACAAAACCAATTAAATTGTGAATAAGTTCCCTGTCCACGCCCTAATTAACCCAACGTTCGCTTTGTTTTACCTTCAAATCAATATCGTTTAAGGTATTTTGTCAGGTCAAATTCGTTTCATTTCCCAACAGTTTTTACCGAATTTATCGATCTTAGTTTTAGCTAGAGCACTAAATGAAAAATATGTCTTGATAAATCTGCATTTCAAAATATTTTCAAATAGTTTCTTTAGTTTCAGCCAAGAGAAAATGTTGTTGTCTCAGCTCATTTCATGACGCTTTTTAATTCGCTAATAAGCCCCGCTAAGCCTCCCTTCCAACCTCGACCCCAGGGCTTTTCCCTCAGGTTGCCTCCCTCCTTGTCCTACCAAAACCTCGTTTGAAGTTGTATTATTTTCTTCCGAATTTTTTCGTTAGTTTTTATAATTTTTTCATCCCCATAACTTTTTAAACAGATTTTAGAAATGTTTGCCTTTTAGATTATCAAGGAAGTTATTAAAAAGCAAAACCTTTCACAGAGTTGTTTTTACGTTATCAACGTCAAAAGGCCAGAAGAGAGTATCTTTGGTCCTTTTGACGTTGCCATGGCAACATATTTTGACGTCATTTTCATTTGACTGCGTTTACTGATAAATGGTTTACTGGTTTATAGTAAACGATTTTCAGCCGCATCATCAGGCTAGCCATAAAATACAGAAGACAAGATAGTCTTCTAAGTAGGCCTAAAGTATTACAAGCCAAGGAAAAGAGAAGGCATTTGTTTGAGAAACAACTCGGAGTTTGTTGAATAATTTTATTGTTGTTCATGGTTGTAAAGTACAATAAGGTTTTTTTCTTGGGATGTAGATCGCGACTGATTTCTGCTAGTCTCCATCAGGCGATGAGGTCGACTGATTATGCGTCGTCATATGTAGCACGGTGGTTGGTTGTGGATTTTCGATCCTCGCTGTTCCGGCAAGCTGTCTCCCCTGACGCCCGTTGCCGTATCGGTCTTCTGTTGTTGCGATTTTTGCCTGTGGGCATCCTGCTTCTTGAATGTCAGTTACGCAATTCCCTGTTGCCAATGTTAGGGTGAAGTCTTATGTGTATAGCAAATTTTCCCCTCTGTGTGTACCAGGCGAGTCTTGATCAATAAACTTTACCTCAATCGTTCCAAAGAGGATAGTGGCCGATCTCATGGATGTATTCTGAAACGAAAATCTTAGTTTCTTGGAAACCCGCTTCTGTTTGCTGCTGTGCGTGTGTTTTCTGAAACTAAGGATAAATCCATAGAAATATGTCCAACAAGAAAAGCTTGAAAAGAAACTGGATGTCAAAGAGCAGTGCCTGCAATGGATTGTTCCAAAGTGGCACTCGCGTGGACGAAATAAGTTCTCTTGGGTTTGTTGCTATGTCAGTTCACTGGAGCATACACACATTTTTGGGCTATCAAATTCAGTTATCAAAATATATTGCATTAATAGCTCACGTGCGTTTCAAAGTTTTCAGTTTATTCAGTTTTGAACATGTTGGATCAAATATTGAAATTTAAGCGAATCTTTTCGCAGATGTATGGAGTAACCTTGGCAAAACGTCGTGTAGAAATTTAAAATACCCCCTAATTACCGATTTTCATTGCAAGATGCCTGAAAATATGTCAATATGGTAGGGGACACAAGATTTTGAACACTCTTGGATTGAAACCGTTTAATTACCGGCCATAAACAACAGAACATTGATAAGAAAACTGATGATGAACTTATCTGAAGAAAGATGTTTCATGATCAACAGTCAACCAAGAGCTGCACGTGGTAATCCAAGATGGCTTCACTTCCCTGACACACCTGTGTTCAGCCTCGAGAAAAAGGAAGATACATTATTAAATTATAGGCTATTTTTCTTTGTCATGTCCACCTTTTACGAAAGAGTTTGGTTCTGGTTTGGTGGTTCTGGTTTGGTTCTGGTTTGGTGCTGGAAATAGAAATAATTCGATATTTGACAGTTACACGGTGATCACAGAAAATAAGGAATCGGACATAAAACTGCATGAAACCCTTTCAGTCCCAGACTCGAAATATAAATTCCCCTAACCCACTGCGGCTAAACTGTAGAATACCGGGCCATCTCATTGAATTTGAATAGTTCCTTTTGTTTCTATATGCTTCGTTCTAAAAAGCGTTCAGAGATATGTTAATAAGTGGCCCGGTATTCTAAAATCGCTCCCCCACTGCCTTATTTTTTCATCGTTAAAATACGTAATGTGAGAAATTGGTACTATATCAAGGCATTCCCACTTCGACGTTGATTTTCATTGACACACTTGACAACGCATCAATGTTTCAAGTATTGAGATAAAAGATTTTGATCACTTTTGAAATGAAATCAGTGAAAAATGAATGACAAAAAAAAAATAAGAATTCTTCATGGAATTACCTGAAATAAGATGTTTCCAGTAGTTAACTTTGCACCAGAAACCAAGAGCTACATACAGTGATCCAAAATGGCTGCATGCTGGCTTGCTTTCACCCTAAGAAAAAGAGGAACATCGATTTATTAAGCCATTTCTTGCTTTTTAGTCGAGGTTTTTGCAGTGGAACATGATTTGGTTTTGAAAATACTGAACATTCAGAAACTACGCTCTATATGTACGAGTTAACCAATGTTTAGCTAAATTCGTCTATTTTTCTCCGAGACTATCAAAAGTTAGCGTATTGTATAAACTCTTGTTCTTAGACCATCGCAGCGTAATTAAAATAAAAGACAAAGTGGTGGTAAACAAAAAAAACGCATTTTACTAAACTTGACGTTTCTATGCTAAGCAAAATTAACATAAAAAAACAAATAACTACGAATTCCTCAACTTGTTTAATGTACAAGAAATGTTGAAGCCAAAAATCTTACTTCCTTTGTAGACAAGGCGCCCTGGCATCAAGTCAGACCGTAACTAGTTTGCTTAAATAGTCGCCGAGTTCCAGAATGGAAGTACGGTATCATATTTTCTCAATAAACATTCCCGGAACATTAGAACAAAAATAGAACTCTACGTCGTGTTATACTTCTTTTTCAGTCAACACAATTAAAATAAATATCGTTTTCATTCAGTCACGACGTCTCCAAAGTATGGCTGCGCCTGAATTCCTTTGGACACACATCTGTTCGTGTTGTAGAATATAAAGACAGTTAAGAAGCATTATAAATAGCCTTGTCAAGTTTTGTAGCCATATCAGACATAAACCACAGCGATGTGCGAACGAGAGGAAGGAAGTTTTGTTGACGACCAAATTTCAAAGTTCTTTCATAACGGACTCTATTCTTGGCAACATTACGTTTCTAACTTAACGGTAACTTAACTTAATCCTCTTTGCCCCTCGTGAGGCATAGGGCCTCCACCATAGCCTTCTACCGGACTCTGTTCATCGCGATCTTCTCGGCCTCACCCCATGTCTTCCCGTTGCTCTCCGACTCTCTGATTACTGTTCACCGCCAGGACTGCTTTGGTAACTTAACGGTATCTGTAAAACAATATCAAAAGGACGATGACCAAATGAGCAGCAAAAAGCGGCTTAATTTGTAGTAACAGTTACCACAAATTACGGAATTACTTTACCTGTTATTCAACCAAACGAGATGTTGTACAGTCTTGTTGTATTTGTTTCTCCAGCGTCAACAACAGAAATCTATCATGAAACCAAGTCTACATCAGCCAACTGCAACGCGCACGATGTTGGTAAGTCCCTCTCAGCCTGTGAAATAAACTTCATAACTGAATTTATGAAGATTACTGGCAATTATTATGTTAAAACTATTGATATAGACTGAACAACTATATTCTCCCTTACTGTGAATTTAAAAGCGACTTTACAGGCGAGAGAAAATGTACACGGCAGCACCTCGAACGTTAGTTACAAATTACGAAAATAATCATGCCGGATTAAACATTTTGACATACTGTTCCAAGCCTTACCAAACGAAAGAAGAAAAAAAGACTTGTTTAGTTAATCAGTACTTCTTGACTTGAACAACGATTTATTCATGGCATCACCGATAACACGTCGAAACTTTCACGTCGGTTCAGTGGCTCGATCAGTTAAACTGGGCAACGGTCATTTATTTATTTATATATCTCTATTTATTGACTATATTTATGATAAGTTTTTAATTATTAGTCATTGGTAGAGGAGTCGCCTTTTAGGTATTTCAATGTAAGTAATTATGTAGTGTTTTTATTGTAAGTAGTGCATCGTAAGTAGAGTACTGTTAACGTTGTATTGTAAGTAGCGCCCCTGTGTAAGTAGTGTAAGCGATGTAGTTAAATGTAAGTTTCAATGTAATGTAACTTGTATGCGTCCTGCAATCAATAAAAAAAAAAAAAAAAAAAAAAAAAAAAAATTGAAACGGAAGCAGAACGAAAAACTATAATAAGCCGCCTATAACAACTACTGAGTTGAAAAGACTAAACAACAAAGACAAGATCGAAAGGAAACGTTGACTTGCCCAAAGACGAAGTTCATCGAGGAAGACGAAGGTTCGCATACTAAATGATCAGCGTGCCCTTTGAGACTTCTTTATGTACCTGATTAAAATTCATTTTCAGCTGCGATAAATGCGCTTTGTTCAATTTGAATATTTCGGGAAGATTTTTGTGCATCGAATAATGAGTATTCGACAAATGTCGCGAGAAAAGCACGATTTTTAAAAATTTTAAAAGTTATCAATACGTCATGTTAAATGGAAAAATGCGTCCTGGCTTGACGGATGAAGTCTGCGAAAGAGACTTGTAACGCCAGCCGTACGCGGCCATGCATTTTCTCTATTTTATTTACCTCGAGTTGTAGATTTACGCAGATTGGAACTGATGGAAATCCGCCTTTTCGGCGGGTTGACGGCGGAATCAAGAATTGGGATATGCTCAAATATGACCCAAAACTGAGAAAAGTTTTCATTAGACACTTTCTTTGTGTGTAGTATCCTCCAATGTGCGGGATTGCAGAATAACGCCTCCAATCCATACTTATTTATATCTTATTTGCAATCCTACTAGCTGTTCGTCTCAATTGCCCGCTCGGGAACAGCAACAAAAGAAAGTTTTATAAAATTATTTTTGTAAAAACTCTGTTGTGAAAAAGGCTACGAAGCTAGAATTTGTCTAATTTCAGTTTTCTGATGTCTTTCATGCAAACAAACATTCTTGGAACACTGATGAAAATACTTCGCTTTGCGCCCTAGACCCCATGTTGGAATGAAAGTTTACACCAACGCTCTCGATCTGTTATGCACATAGAGGAAGTCCCGATCGCTTTTCCATAGTCTCGCGTGCTCTCCAGCTTCCTCGAGCGCACCACGCAAGATGTGGTTACGCGCGCGTGATCGCCACATTAAATCAGAATCGAGCTGTGACTGGGGACCAAATAAGCCGATTTTGATAAGCCATCAATAGGCATAATGTATGGTCTTGAAGCTAACGAAGGAAAACAGTGCTCCGCATAAAATTCTTATAAATACTCTTTATTCTCTCTTTGCGTTCAATCACAAGCAACGCGTAGAGCAACCGCTTAGAGGTGAAGCATTTATTTGCTTTTGTTGCAAGAAAATATTTGCAGACTGTCGCTGTAAGGATTTTCATGCTATAAGACTAAAAAAAATTGAATCGTTTCCATCCGTGAAAAAAAAACTGTTCAACTTTAAACAGATACAAGATTCAAAATGATTTTAGCTGTGATGATGTGTGTACTCCATAGCGCTTTCAGGTGTCCAAGACCAACCTCAAACTCTCCTTGCTAAAAATAAATGTTTTTTTTACAATACTGTAGTCTGGGAGAATTTGAATTTTGAATGATTTGCTTCACCGACATGATCAACTCCTTCATTCTGACTCATGTCAATGTCAACTTTTTAGATTTGTTATAACAGGGTAAAGAGAATCTGGAAGTTGATCGCACATGTGGGTGGAAGGATAAGGTAAAAGGATTTTTAATAATTTTCTTTGAACTTCTAGCCGCTGAAACTTTACGCTGTGCAAGTCAAATTTGAACTATTTAGTTAGAGTATTTTACTCTCAGAGGGAAAAGCGAGTTCCACAAAAGCCATGTGCAAAAAATATTGCCCTATTAATTAAATGCATATGAGAGCCAGGCTTAACTCAGCCAACCAAAAACAGTCATTTTGCCCTCTATTTTATAATGGCAAAAAGATGCAAGGCACTTTAGTAAAACTTGAAGCCTTTCAGATATAGCTTGCAAAATTGTTGCTAGAAATGTGTTTTTTAAAATCTCTCGCAACCTTCTTGTAAACAAAACAACACAGCCTATATACTGTAGGGAATGCACCAGATTTTGAGTGAAATTTTAAGAGGTTTTAAGAAGGAATAGAAGTAAGAACACCACCAGACAGCTGACCCCCACGCAAGAGCACCCCATGCAGGTTGTCAGGGGACTGTTTTGGTGTCCATCTACTAATTTTTAACTTCAAACTCTAATTTTAAAACCACATCAAATCTTAAATATTTCTTTTTTCTCCAAATTTTACTAATCCTTTGAGAAAAACTCTCTCTTCCCAAACATCCCCAAAAATTTGCAAAACACCGCTAAACATAGCTTTGTGAAATAAGCATAGGGGTTTTGAATGACTTAAAACGCGAACGAGATATTCGCATAAAAGCGGCTTCGGGTGAACTCCCGCCTTAATAATGCGAGATAAATGAAGTGCAAGTTATATGATAGCTCAGTTTGGTAGAACTATGGTTGTTATTGCTCATAAAAGAACGTCGTTGAGATGAGGGGAGTAAAATCAGTCAACCTGCACACACTTTTAAACTGAGCGTTTCTATTGTATTGTATATTGTAGGAAGCCATGATACAATAAATAGCAATTTGAGGATGGTAACAGGATGTTATATATTAATAAGCCTTCACTCGTCTTTATTCAGTTATCTGTAGGAAGATGTACACTTTATTGCCAGGCTACAGAAGTCAAAGCTTTGTTTGTTAAAAACAGAATCACTGAAGTTAATACGACTGCCAAGTTCCGCTAAAAAATGTCAAAAATCGCGTAACATAAGGCACTCATTGATAAGAGTAGAGTTTTGGACACAAGCTCTTTTTTTCACCTAATTTTTGGACAATACGCAAAACCTTTAACTCTTTACCTCCTGAGAATGCCAAAGCATAAATCTGGTAAATTTTTCACAGTGGAAAACAATTAAAAGCGAACAGGGCCATATTTGAATGGCCACACTTGAGGAATCTATTCCCAGACTTGAGTTAGAACCACAGTAAGCAGGATCTTGGAGGGAAAGAGTTGCGTTACAAAATTACGCTACATTGTTAACTTTTGTGATACAGAGCCAAATAAAGGCTTGATTTAAAACCTTATTTAGCATAGTCGAATCAGAAAATGTATCAAAACCAGTATGGGGATTTCAATCTTCTCACCACACCAAAAACTGATAACGCATTTTTATTTTGTCGCGTAATGTTCAACTAATACTGGAAACTGTAACAACAATTGTCCTTGACTTACATCATAAGTAGAAATTTGCCGTGGTCTATTGAAAATCCAGTGTATATTTGGCATGCTCTTGGGTCTTTCACTATTTAAAAATTAAAAACAGTGGATTTCGAATTCTCTTTTCCTAAACATGTCTAATTTGAGCGAACAGGCTGTTTGGTCATGTTAATTCGAAAGTCGACACAGGTTTTACATTGCTCCATGCTTGAAAAGGAAAATCCATCTAAATTTCTGATCAAATAGATTTATTTTCCGTTACCACGTTAGCACCACGCGCTCTTACTTACAGAAAGGTCGAACTCGTAGTGCAATTTTGAAATAACAGCTACCCACTACAACCTGGGTAATACGATAAATGCTTGATAACATATTATGCCCTAAAATATGTCAAATTTATTAAAAAGGGCAATGGTAAACACGATCAACAAACACAAGACTAATCTAATAAGATTCATAAACTACAATCAAACTACAATAACACGAAACAGGGTTGCAATAACACACCCAACTTCAATAAATTCTCCACGGGACGCGCGCCCATTGTTTCCAAAGATCGTAAAAAGTCTTTCCTTTCAGGAGACAAGACCGTGCTAAAAGTCAAATATTCCATCAAGAATTAAGTGCTTTGTTCTCTAAGACAGCAGGGGCAGAAATGTGGATTTAATGCGAAGTTCTGTCTATTACTCTCTTATGACAAGTTGTAGAAAAAGAATTGAGGCTAATTTTGGGAAGCAGGTCAATTTGATGCTTCATCATATAAACTTCTTGGGTCTCGGGCATTTAAACCACAGATAGGATTATTTCACTAAAGAAATCATCATTTTTACTTAAAAATACATTGTTGAGGGACCTTAGTCTTCGAAGGTTCTTAAAATAACGTTAGTTAATACACTTTACCACTATTGAAGTAACTTGGATTGGTCTAAGCCAAAGAGCTACCTAACTTCCGACTAGTTCTTGGTAAGTGGGACAGTGGCATGCATATCTTGAGGTTGTGTTAAACTAACACTAAGGCTTCTGTTTAGCTGACAAAAGATGTCAAACGCAAAATGAACACCAAAGTGTGTCGTTCAATCTTGCAAGAACTACTTGAGCGTTGAAGTTTCAAACTGATCGGCTTATTAAACTTTAAAGGAGTCCAGACACGTTCCCACGACAACGATCAACTGCCTAGCACAGCCAGTTTATAGTGAAGAGTTCTTGCTCTTTCCAGAGGGTTTCTCAAGCTGAACCTTTGCAGTTATTTACGTTGAACATCAGCTGATATGCACTGTTTGAAAACAGGCTCTTCGAATAGGATGTCCATAACTTCCAACTGGTTCAAGACGCTTTGACGTTCTTTGTGATGAAAGGCAGAGATGTTGTAGCCAACAAAATTCAGCATAGTGTTCTTCTCAGTGTCCAGTTTGTTTGTGACCGTTATAGACGTCTTTGCCGTGGATTTTTTCGATCTCCTCGATGATTAAAGCGCAAATGAAGCGTTTCTAGGCGAGCTAGCTGCCAAGTGTCTATTGCTGGATAAAGCACTGTAAGCTAAGTCAAATCTTCAAGATTGTTTTTAAAGAAGTATTCTGCTGTCTCCTCAGAAAGTTGTCAACACACGGGTGGTGATGGTAAAAATCACAGTCAAGCAATGCTGCGTTATTTAACATCATTGCAAAGTCGTTTGTCCTGTTTAAAACAAGCGAAACTTGTTGTCCCTCCGTACAAGAACCGTTTAAAAACAGTCAAAGTTCAACACATCAGTGTTTTCTTCATGCGGCGTCGAAACCGTTAAGATCTGCCGTTTGTAAAAGCGGCCAAAATATTCTCTTCTCTTCTCGTTTTTCTCTCTCTCTCTGCTCTCGTTTCTCTTCAAGGTTTTAGTTGAGTTCCACACCCTCGGTGCGGGGCCTATCAAGGGTGTGGCTTTAGCAAGGCGTTAGCTGCTGATTGCCTTGACGACGGCTGCCAGATGGTGACTAGCCCCCTTATCAGCCGGGAGGCCGATACTTCAGTACTGGGAGGCATAGTTTGGCTGGGAGTAGTCTGGTAAGGAGTTCATGTAACCTCCCCTCTCCCCTTGGTAGGTGGAGTCCTGGGACAACACCGCATCTGCTTGAGACTTGAGGTTGAAGTCGTCTCCCAAGTAACTGTCCTGTAAAAAATGAACGTAACAGCACACCGTTAGATTACTCATCCAATTTGTAGGAAGCCAAGTAAAAAGACCTCTAGCTCAGAATTGTTTTAAATGGTAACGAAAAGGACCGTTCTTACGAGAAGCTTAAGACACAAATCATTTCGTGAAAATTTATTTCATCTTACAACTTGCCTTCGATTTTCGCGAACGACACGAAACATGTCCAAGGATTTTGAAACGTTTTCAAACCATACAGCAATCAGAGCAAGAGACCAAGAGCAAGAGACCATGTTATAAAGTTGTGTCCGATTTTTTGCATGCTGCGAGCACCGCGTGCTACCAGAAAGTTGTTGTGTCTATATCGACCCTTAGCGCGCTTAATTTATCTGAGTCGATCCAAAAAATAAAATCCATTTCACTGAACAAACCTGACTATGCACTCAACCAGGTTGAGAAAGAGAAAGTAGAGAATTATAAAATGCGGAGACGGAATGCGTGTTACCTGAGACAGGTCTGGTTGCGACAAGGGCTGTGAAGCCATGGGCTGACTCATAGACATGCCGCCTTGAGTAAGTGGGCCCTGTGACAGAGGCTGCGAAGCATCCTTTGATAAAGAGAGAAAGAAACCAGTCAGAACCGATAAAATAAAGTGAGTCATCTCTGTTAACTTCTGAATGTAACACAGCACAAGCTATACCTGACTGGCCTGGCTGGCTGGCATGTGGGGTGCGTACGCCATTGGCTGTTGATGGTGATGATTTCGCTGATTGCGCTGCCGAGGCTGCTGGACTGGGCGGCCATGAGGCATACGACCAGCAAGAGGCTAAGAAAGGAAATATAAGAGATAGATACTCAATAACTACATTTGAAGGATGTTGCGTGTTCTCTAATCCTTTCTCTTCTGAAGTTATGTGACCATTCAATTGAAAGCTATTGAGCAGTACTTAGGTCTGTTGATGAAACCCTTGTGTGTGACCATTCAAATGAAATTTCGTGCGGTACTATTTATTATGCAGTACAAGGTGGTTCTAACTTTTACGTCTGTGGATGATACCTTAACCATAAAGTGAACATTGAAGAGAAGCGCATTGAATTGCTACTTTAGCCTGGCTGCATTAGTACAAAGCACAGTATTTTAATAACCTACCTGGCCAAAGTAAGAATGATGTGGGGGAGGTACTGGGGGGATAAACATTCCCACGGGTACCGGGATCCTGGCGGCAGCAGCAGGCGGGATTGTACGCTCAGCTCCAATGTAGCTCAGACGGTCATGAGTGTGGAAGTAAGTGTCATGGAAGGCAGCTGGGTCCATAGGTGCTGTAGGCATGGTCCTGTCGTACACACTGCCGCGGATCAGAGCTTCACGGGCATCGAACATGGTGCTGCTCATGAAACGGCCGCCCTGAGGAGAAACAAAAAAACACTCTTACTACAAAGTTAGCACCAAGCAAGTCCGGAAAATAGCGGTCATTTTTTGGTAAATTGGACGGAAGGAAAATGTAGCATTGTATCTTACTGGGTTGGTGCGGTTGACAAGTTTCCTTGGCTTGCTAAACTGGATCATGCTTTCTTTCAAATTGTTCAGGGGCCCTGCAAACCACAAAATAATGGCCATGAAGCTTTAGATGAAAAAATCTTACATCCTCTTACAGCACATTGGAATAAAATTACAAGCAACCAATAGACACTTTGCATAAATGGCGTCGGCATTTGAATAGCAACAACACTTATACATCCTAAGCCTCACATTCACATGAAAAAACCTGTGTCTATAAACATCCACAAGAGGCTAAGGATGTACAAAGTATTGTTATTCAAATTTGGACACCATTTATGCAAAGTGACTATAACTAAAGTAGGGCGAGGTTCAAACTGACCTTCCATCAAAGCTTTGTTCTCCTTGTAGTAGTTCAGCAGATGGTTCCACAGGGGTTGCTGCACAAAATAACACAGTTGATCAATTTTAATTCACAGTTTCTCGTTGTAAAACTTGATTAATTTTTGGGCTAACTGTAATTCTTGCCTTCTTTCCTTTGCTCAAAAAATCAATGTATACTATCAATGGTAGGGGATTTTGAAAAATCAAGGGTTGCAAAAAAAACCCAGAATGTCTAAACAAAGAAAATAACGTTTTTGGGAATGCAGATTAATTTAATGCAACTATCACGTTTTTCGTCAACAAAAGTGCAGATTAATTTGTTTACTCCTTGTAGAACTTACCCTGGACAAAATCTTGGGATTGCCAATGACAATGATGCCATATCTGAAGTGAAAATATCCACACATTAACAGAGATACAAGCTGAGATTTATAAACATAATTATTTTAATCACTTACAAGTAAAGACTTACTTTGCTCGAGTCAACGCCACATTCAAACGTCTTGGATCATTCAAGAAACCAATTCCCTGCAAATTAACAAAAAATTGCCTTAATTTATTTATTTTTTTTTTAAGGTTGAAAAAAGTCTATTTTCTTGAGTTCTTAGAACGCATTTCCAAGAGACAGGTTAACTACTAGCCATAGACTAAAGAAATCATCAGTCAAGGGATGTATGGTATGGTATGGTATGGTCAACATAGTCGTCCAGAGTTCTTAGGAGTAATGTGCATGTAAATGTCGATTCACAGGTATAAATGTACCTGGTGTTCATTGGAGCGAACACAAGACAGGATGATGTAGTCCTTCTCTCGTCCTTGGAATGCATCAACACTGGCCACTTCAATTTCCTACAGGCACAAAAATACAATGAGTAAGAATACAACTGCACTAGAATTAACTAGAAGAGTTGATAAGTATGTTGGGCAGCATGCTAACATAGAGAGCAGAGGATGACAAGGATACCATGCCTTGATGAATAACCAGATTCTCACAACTACACTACAAGATGTAGGCCAATCAGAAAAGAGAATTAATATTTTGATTACATACCAGGTACAGGTTAGCATGAAGGGATCCACTGAATTGCATGTACTGCACAATGTAAGCTCTCTGGCCCTCGTATGGAGTGATCACTCCAATCTGCTCTGGCTTCACTCCAGCACGAAGAAATCGTGTGGCAATCTTCTCCACATTTGCAGCTTCAGTCCTGTACAAGAAACACATTGTTTAAGCAACTCTTGTTTACAGCAGCAGCGAGTGAAAAAAAACCCTATCTTATCTTTTCATTTCCATGAAAATGTAAGTTCTCAGATGATAGAAGACAGAGGCAGCACAATTGAATGGTTACAGCTCTGGACTGTGTGTGGGTGGCAGTCCTGAGTTCAACTCCTTGGCTAATATAAATAATTATTTTCATTAGGTATTGTACCTGTTGAGGTAGGATGTCCCAGATGAGGCAATTTCCTCTTGGCCCATGGTGGCGTAGAAGAACATTGGCTTGTCAGGAACAGGCCATGGAAAGTCAATCCCTGATTGCTGGCGTTCAGCTAGAGCAAATAGAAAAACGAACTCCATGAATACCAAACAACACCACAACAGCATAGGAAGTGTGGAAATTAGTACATCCACCTTGCACTTACCAACTGTGACTCCATTCTGTAGAGTTCCGTCATAAAACAGATTGGATGGGAACTCACTTAGCGAGGGGTGCATACGATACTGGACTTGCAGACGAATGGGGCGGATTCCAAGAACCACCAGACGTTCAAACAGGGACTGAGACAGGCCAGCACTGGAGAAAACCAAAACAAAGCAAACAATGTTAATCACGATCAATTTACAGGCTGTATTTGTTCTCCTCTGAAATTCAATGCTGTCAGGATCATAGGAAAAATTATATCAGTTTTAAAGAACCAGTACTTACTTGGCCGCTTTCTTGCACATGACAACAGGACCCAGCTGGCAGTGATCTCCAACAAGGATCAGCTGTAAACACAAAACCAAAGTTGTTTCTACATTCATACAAAATGATACATGTATACTGTAAAATCTATAAAATGGTTTGAATATGTGAGTGTTTCAAAGAAATTTGCTTCCAGCAGTGGTACGCTACTGTTAATAATGAAAAGATGTGAAACAGTGAGTGCTGGGATGTTAAACAAGGTACATGAAATTAAGTGGTTGTAGACTTTTTAAAAACAATAAAAAAACTAGATGCCTTATGTAGACAGTGTAGTCCAAACAGTGTCAGGCTGTTGTAAATTCTCCTGTTAAAGCAAATTTTAGATACAAGCTAATACACACACTGCAATGATGCTATCATTCCAGCACAAGACACTCTTTTTTTAAAATTGCACAGTTCCAGAAAATATCCATACCCACCCCAGGTCAATGGAATTAAGGGGTGGGGGATGTCAAAAGCCAAACTTTTAAAAGGAAAGTATGGGGTATAACTGGAATTTCCAGGAGGTGGGGTATTTAAATTTAAACCAAAAATTCATCTGTGGGAGGGGTATGGATATTTTATGAGAAAGCACAATGCAACTCATGTGTACAAGACCCTAAGTGGTTAACACAGTGTATGACAGTCTACAGTTGACTGACCTGTTTGCAGCCAAGTATGACAGGCACCATGCACTCTGGTTCAGTGGCTTGTGTTGACTCATCAATCAGTACAGTGCGGAACCTGAACTTGGACAGGCGGGGGTCACCAGCACCCACACAAGTGGTACAGATCACATCTGCATGCTGAACAAAAATAATTATTAAGTGGAGTTAGTAAAAAAATCACATCAATTTTCTCATCTATTTGGCAAGGCAGCTAGCAAGGAGAGTACTTACAGTATCAACCAAAAATGTAGCAGGAGATGGTTTCTAAAATAGTCTACAATGACAATGGAAAATGATTTGCTGACCTGCAGCAAGTCTCGTTCACAGTTCCTCTTCAGAGATCGGTATCTCTTTTCATCTGCGGCAGAGAGCTCACCCTGCTCATCTTTGAGTTGCTGAAGCTTTTGCAGTTCTGGAACACTGTCCATGTTGCGCACTTGATTATGCAGTGCAAGGAATGCCACAGGAGAGTCAATTGCCTCTCTGCTCTTGGCACACAGTCTGACAACCTGTTTCCAAATCAAATACAATAATAAAAGTTAATTCTTAGTGAATGAACACCATTTGAAATTTGGCAACAAGTACTGTTGGACTTAATAAACGTCAAACTAGCGCCAACAGATTTGGATATCCGGCCCCAGTTGTTCAAAGGATAGATAACACTATCCACCGGATAAATCACTATCCAGTGGATAAGTGTTGACAAAACGTACTACGCTATCCACTGGATAGTGATTTATCTGGCAGATAGCGTTATCCACCCTTTGAACAACTGGGGCCAGATTGTGTTAGCTTGTGAATCAATGTCTTAGCTCTTTTGAGTCCAGTAATACTGCACACTTTAGGTCACCCCTGTTTCAAAAGTCTTAGTGGATGACGGAGGACATAAATATTGCAATGAAGGGTTTAACTGGGAGGGCACAAAGTATAATATAAGGTTTACAAGGAGTGATTATCGATGGAATTTTCTTAACATACTCTACAGATGCAAAACCTGCTAGTACACTGTACCTTGAGTCCTGTCTTGTGTATCTTCTCTGTCAGTTGATCCACTGCAATGTTGCTTGGAGCACAGACAAGAACTTGACTGCAAGGGAACCAAAAGAAACGGTTCAAACACTTCTGCTTTGAGCATCAAAGCAATCATTTTCTCCTAGTTTGGGACTGGGGGATTGAGGTGGGGAGGATTACAGCATTATTAAAGGTGCTGCAGTTAAATTTGCCTTATCACCTTGACTTGTAACAGCACTTTCATTAATGCTGCAAGGCTAATTAAACTGCATTACATGTATTTTAAAAACTTACCCATTGTTCTGTTTGGCCAGGTGATACACGACACTTGCTGATGTCACTGTCTTACCCGTGCCTGGGGGTCCCTGTGCGTGAACAGAAGACAGATTGAATTAAATGTACAGTTACTAAGCTTGAGCAGTGGTTAACATGTTGGAAAAGTCTTGAGTAAGATCATCCGTGTTATTCAGTGTTTTTTGTTTCTGTGACAGCATAGTTGATGCTCTACTGACCTGAATAAGACTGAGTGGTCTCTGCAGTACAGTCTTCACAGCATACACTTGTGAATGGTTAAGCTCTGGCAGACCTTGGGCTGAAAACCTGAGAAGATGTCATGATACAATAATATTAATCATGACCACAGAAAAAAAGCAATGCTACATGTAACTTAACTTAGGTAATATGTAATCACATTAAAATCCCAGAGGTGAAATACCACCATTAAATTGACTGACCAACTTCTTGTGACCAACATAGTTTGTGTGGTAGTTTAAGCAGAGAGAACTAACAAGTTTTATCCCTTAACTGAACAATGATTACTATTACAAGGAGAAATATTTCTCTATCTATAAAAACCAACCTTTTGGGCAACTGGCATTTGACAACCTGTTCCTCGACTTCATGTCCCAGCAGCTTGTGATAAATATAGCCACTGACAGACGTCTCATCAACTGCAAAGGTTTTCATCCCTGTCTGCATTCTGTTGACAAGGTACATGTGCATGTAATGTGATTAAAGGTGAAAAGTTGTATACATGCATGTGGTATCAAAATCAAACACAAATTAAATGTTCGTCTGGTGTCAGTTAATCATTTCAGTCTCAGCATACCAGTTTTCAACTTCATATTGTCCAAGCTTACAGTCAAGTGAATAAAAAATCCTTTTATTTTCACCTGTCAAAAGAAGTTGATTTCCACACAAAGTCCACCACAAAGTTATGAGTGCACTCCACTGGAGCACCAAGATTGCTGCGCAACTCAATTCCAACCTCTTCTCCAAAGTCTGAAAGAACACTGTTAAGGAAACATCAAATCTACAGCCAGATTAAACTGTTTAATAAGCCCTCCATTAAAAAAAAAATCCAACATTCAACATCATCCGTCCTTATTGTGCCTTTGGAGACATAACACCTCACAATTGAACATTCAGCTGAATGTACATGTACATGTAATAGTTACATTGGCACATTTAACATGTTAGTTGTTTCATATTTCTTTCATTTGAACAGGATACTGTTTGGCACTTTGATGACGTGACCCACCCCCTGCCAGGGTTTGTGCAATTCACCAACATATCTCAGCCGCAGCTCATCGCCGGGCATCAGCCGCATGTCGTCATTTGTTTTTGGAAAGGAGAAATATGCAATCCTTTTCTTGTTTAGACCAATGTCCCAGCGAACAACAATGTTATCTTGGGTCTGTGGAAAACAAAAAAAGGCCAGCATGTATATTAATCATTACAAGCAAATCAATTGGTGTCATAAACAACAAGAGAAATTTTGATCAAATAATTTTACATGTATACATAGTGGGAATGTAACAGTATGTCAATTGTTCAAACAAGAGTGAACAGAATTTGAAACTTAATTACCTGAGACTCCTTGAGCTTCTTGTCATAGTCTGCTTCCAGTTTAACAAGTGGGCCAAAAATGTTCTGATACTGGTAAGCATCTTCATACCTGAACACACATTCAAGTAAATCATTAGACAACAGGTTTACGCGAAAGATGGACTTAATTGATAATGATGAGGATGGGGATATAAACTACAAACAGGCCTTCTGACAGGGTGCGGGAAAAAAAAGAAAATTGTGCGGGTTTTGGGAGACAAATTGTGCGCTGAAAAACGGCGATTGTGCGGGAATTGTGCGGGACTGCGCAATCGTGTGAACAGTCAAATATTAGTATATATGCAATTACAAGGCCCCCCCAAAAAAAACCTGACAAGAAAGAAATTCTGGATAAATGAAAAAGACAACTATTGTTTTCTTACTTTGGCAATTAACGTTAACCAACATTCTCCATTTTGCGACTATTTTGGCCAAAGTTAATTGTATCAACAGATTCACGTTGCGTGACACGATCGATGAAGTTTTAAAACAAACCGTAATTCCACCTCGAAATAAAAGGTTTCCAATATGAACAAGTTCTACTTTCTTCGATAGGCAAAGTGAATATTTTCCTGTCAGTAAAGATTTACATTTTCTTCACACAAAAATGTCTTAAATTGCTGCAAAAACCACAACAACGAGCCGAGATCAGTATGCAAATTTCTTTGCTTGCTAAATGAAATTTGACAACACTTTATTTTTAGCAAAAACTTACAGTAGATATAAGACAGATAAGAGCGTAGAACTTGTATTCCTGAATTAAAACGTCCTTCACTTGGATCAAACAAAAAAATAAACTCTGTTTCTTGATCAGATGTTAATGATTTTCTCTTGCCCGAAGTTGCAGCGCTTTTGTTTGTCAATTTGCTAATTTGATCAGTGCGTTCGCCTTTGCGAAAATATTTTAAAAGTTGTGACAAATTGACAGCCATTTCGGCGCAGTGATACATTGCTTCGGCCTTTCGTCTTTGCTGTCCGGTGTATATATTTAAACTGAACAAGGAAGCGAGCGCATTGGGAAAAAAGCGGCATGACTTTTTTGAAGGAAACATGCACTTTAAACGGCGACACGGCGTTGTCTACAAAAGCTATCGCGCCGACAACTGTTGTAACAGCCAAGACGAGCGTGAAATGTCCGAGTTACACATCATTTGTTATCTATTTTAAGGATCGTTTGTGGTTTTGTTAAGAGACCGAACGAGCAAAATTAAAATAGTTGGGAAAATATAAACACCGCCTTTTTCCACAATGTCACGCACAGGGTACCGTTCAGTAACAAATACATGTACTTCAATGTTTATATCCACTCGAGCTTTTCAGTCGCGGAAAGTGGCGGACTTCTCCATTGTTTTGGAAGATAAATAGCCTAAACATAGCCTATAAACCTTCTTGAAGTCTCGGCAATCGATAGGAATACTGATTTAATTAGTTTTTTTCAGCAAATCTTTCAATATTGTGCGGGATTTCGCAGATTTTCAGGAATTGTGCGGGATTGTGCGGGTTTGACCGAATTGTGCGGTCCCGCACTCCCGCACCCTGTCAGAAGGCCTGTACAAATTAGCAAATTAAATTCTTTCTACATTGTAAATGCCTCCCCTTAATTGAGTATAATATTATCTTCCCCTTGAAAACAAATATACAATCATGTACATGTTTGTAACTATGATAAAGCTACTCTACAGTCCGAGGGTAAACAAAGTAGTATTCAGTTTAGTCCAGTACTTGTAAGCAGGCTTTTAGCCAGGCGGCCGTCCAGCCGTCCAAAGGACGACCACTTTTAAGAAATAGGTGATTTTCGACGGCCTGTTTTGGGCGGCAATTTACGAACTTCTGTGCTTAATGTAACAAAACAGTGTGTATAAATTAAAAAAAAACTTACATTCCTTTTTGTTCTCGAGTTGTTCTAGTCTTGCTGGCATGTTTTTCTTCTCTATTTACACTTTTTTAGCGAGTTTCCTTACTGTTTTGTTCGTTCGCATGAATCAAAGTTGAGCAAAGCGATTTCACAAGCAAAGCCGCTGTTCAATAATATTGACTCCCTAGTATACCAGAATGCAGTTCGACCAACAAAGCCACGCATATCTGTTCTTTCGTGTAAGTTCGTGGCTTGACAACTTCAATTTCAATCACTGTTCATAACAACTGGAGTTTCTGTCCCAAATATAATTCAATGTTAAACAAGGTAAGTTGAGGAAAGGATAGTTTTGTAAAATTATCAAGGAAAACAGCGGTTTAATAGCTTAATTGAAAGACGTTTACAGCTGCTCAGAATCACGGAAATCACGTCTAAGATGCTTTAATTTTTCAAAATTTTCTGGGGGGGGCATGCCCCCAGACCCCCCTACAAACATGACGCCTGCGGTGCCATGTTAAGTGGGCCATCGGCCCACTAAGGATTTGGACTGCCATTTTCAAAATCCTGGCTAAAAGCCTGCTTGTAAGTTCCCCAGGCATTATTAGAGGAAATACACAGGAAGGTTAATGTTCATATAGTTTAGAGAAAGGTGGAGAACTTAAACACAACTGAATGTACATGTGTGGAAAATTTAGCAAACCTGAGAAGAACTTGTTGTGGTTCATCATCCACGCCAGGCTTATCCAAATCTTCTAGCTTAGCTTCAGGATTATCCTACAACAACAACAACAACAACAACAAAAAACATGACATAAAGCATTGTTGTTATGTACACTGTAGTCTTGAAGGGAAAACGTACATGTACCACGCTGTCAATTGACTACTTTAATTTACTTGCAGAATAACAACATGTATAACTGTGTTTATACATGTTTATGTAACTACATGTATGTTATTTCTGATAAGGGTATTATTTACTGGACAGGTAAAAACTAATTTATAACTACATGTACAATGGAAAAAATCTTTTCTTCTGATAAGAGATTTTGAAGCTTACATGTCAAGTGTGACGTGTCCAAAAGAGAGATTACAACGTTACACTTCAACATATTAAAGATTAGGAAAAAAATATTCAAACCTTCCACAGTTCTTCAAGCTTGTTAATTTGCTGGGCTGAGATCTGTCTTGCTCTCAATTGGTCCTCATCAGGTGGGACTTTGACAAGCCATGACAGGAAACAGCGGTCATTAATCAGAGGCTGCCATTGGGCTTGATCCCTAATTAAGAACCATATATTCATTTACAATAAACAATCAACTACAAAATGTAATTATATTAACAAATGGAAAGGATATTGGTGCACTTCTTTAAGTTGATCTACTTGATCCAAGAAGGCAAGTTGACACATTACAGAATACATGCTTTGTACATGTACATGTATGCAAGTCCGTACCCGTACATGAGTAACTTTGATCGACAACTGTCATGGAGGTACGGACTGTTTCTAACAAATGATTGACCATCTTGTGATGATGGTTAATTTGAAGCAGGCAAAGACATCACAATTTGAGCATGTTTTGCATACCAGTTCATATCTTTGGAGTTACTCTGTGTTGCACAAGGTTGCCTAGAGAAACAGTTAACAAAACTCACGTCAATATTCTTTCTATATGGAGCAACTAAACCATGCATTTTTAAAAGTTACTATTTTAAGCTGCAACATGTAAAGAAATAACACAATATTGATGGAAATCTCATATCTTACAGTATATGACAAAAATTAATTAGTTTTGCACTATAGACACAAAAAATAGGTAGAAAATCTTGACAGAATGGTCAATGATTTTTCTTTATTTCTAAGGCATCTGTGAAACAGTTATTCCAAAGCTAATACCATTCTGATGTGTATACTGACCTACACAGTAAAACCACAACTGAATCTGCCTTAGCTGGGATGAAACCCAATAAGAACACATTGCGGCAAGCGCAGTTGTAGCATTCTAAGATTGTCTCGCCTAAAGGACCATCCTTATGAAGTGTCACTTCTTTGTGCTTGGCTCTGACAAGATGGTTCACAATATGGCTGTAAATAAACATACGCAAAAGGGTAAGTGGTAATCTTTTATTAATATGAGATTCTAAGTACATGCATACTTGCGGGAGGTCTCGGGTTCGAGCCCCAGACCGGACCAACACTCAGGGTCTTAAAATAACTGACGAGAATATGCTGCCTTTGCAATGGCATCTGCAAATGGTTAGATATTCTAGTCTTCTCGGATAAGGACGATAAACCGTAGATCTCGTCTCATGCATCTTCACTGTTATGGTCAGCAGGGGACGTTAAAGAACCCACACACTCATCGTAAAGAGTAGGGCACGAAGTTCCCAGTGTTGTGTACTGGTCTTTGCCCATTGTGCTATTGAAATGCTCAGAGACATAAGCTGTTAAAGCTACATGTACATGTACTCTACAATCCAAGGGTAAATAAAGTATTCACTTCACTTCACATATCTACAGGGTTCAGTTGTTCATATGGCATTTAACGCTTTTCACCAGATCTCTATCCAGCGAGTCAAAAGTGTTACCAAAACATGCTATGCTATCAACTAGATCATGATTTATCTGGTGTATGACATCATCCATTCTTTGAACAACCAAGACCAGGCGACTATAACAAAAAAAGCTATTTATATTTGTATCAACATTAGAAGAGATGTACAGCAAAGCAAAATTAATAATCAATTATGAGCATCACGTACCTGCCAGCAGTGTTTCCGCGTCCATTACAGAACCACTTCTTACACTGAATGCACTGGACAACAGACGCTGGGTCATGGACTCCACAATACCTGGAAAATTACAACGTCATTAAACTATGAACTGCAGTAATAGTGGCTGGAAATTTTATCACCTCGATGAAGCCTCATTTTTCGCAATTTTCATGATTTTCAAAAAAAAAAACGAAATTAAAGACCTGCAAACAATATTTTCGCCAAAATTTTAAAAACTATCCGAAATTTAATACCCTGCTATGTAATTCCTCGATCAATGTTGGCATCAGTTTACTACATAACTATCTCGCCCATCTCCTCTATTTAAGATTCAGTTTCATTTATCATCCATGATCCGATCTTGCTGACACGAAGAGTCCAGAATCTGGGCCAAATTCTCAGCTAATCCATGATCTGCTGTATTTTCAATATCCATGAATCTTCTCAATGTATCACAAAAATCTGTGATCCATGCACTTGTTAAGGCCAAATCCATCATCCGCGAATCTGTTCACCCCTCCCATACAAGTTGACATGCAGTTGTAATGCATATAATTTGACTAATGATACTTGCTGTAGGGTGCGTTCGATTGACCTTATCAGGAACAAGAATAAATGGAATAAACAGGAAGTCCGTTCATTTGATTCACTATTCTGATTCCGGAATACATGGAAAGTATTTCAAGCATCCTGCTCTGGGGAGCAGAATACTTGAAGGCGTGAGGGCAAGACGCGCAGTTTTTCGCGTGCGAGTTTGTTTACGTGTGTTAAACACTGTCCTGTATTTTTTCCCGCTGTTGTCTGCCTTGTTTCCAAAAAATTACGCATGCAAAAACTGGACTTTGACGAAAGAAACCTTTTGTTCCGCGAAACAATGAAATCAGCGAAGTTGAACCGATTACTGTTTTAACTCTACAAACATTAACCCTAGGGGTTAGGGTAAGGTTAGGGTTAGCATAGGGTTATCCTAGCAAAAATAAAGAAATTTCTTCTTTTGAATTGCATGGCATGAGTCGGTATCTAAATAAAGTCAAGGATTAGTGTCTAGAGAGTGAACGTTTTGCAATCCGTAAATTTCGCTAAGCGAAATGATTATTTTTTGTGAATAACACTGCCGTTAGCAAAGCAAATTCAGTCCGTTTCACTAAAAAAGATACTTCCATTTTCGAACTACCGTGAACGGCGAACTTTTTTCCGCGAATTTTCACGCGTAAAGCATTCAAGTTTGCCTAGACAAACCGTCGCATTTGGAGCGTAAACATGTCAAGTTTTGGCAACTCAGTCTGTGTGTTTCTGGTCATGAAACACAGGTTTCGAAAACTTTTGCGTCGACGTTTTATGTTTCTTCAATGAATGTCGACAGCAAATGGCGGCTTTATATTTCTGGTAAATGCTGAGACAGCGATCTTGATCTTTGGTTCACTTGCAAAACGCGACAGTTTGTCTAGACAAACTTGAATGTTTTGCTCGATCGTGAGAAAACGCGCTAAAAAATTAGCCGTTCACGGTAGCTCGAAAATGGTAGTAAAAGTCTGGTTTCATAAAACGGTTTTTTCAGACAACAAAAAAGAAGTTAGTTTTAAGCTGAATAGGCTGTTTCTCCTACAGGCATGTTATGAATACACTGAATCGAATTTAAGCCGGCTGGAAAACCGATGGAAAAGAACAAGTCAGCTTAAACAAACAAAAAACTTACAAGCGAGCCCGGGTTCAGTCTTGTCCTTTCATTCCTCTCGACAGACAGCGATGAAGCAATCAATGGAATTCCATGATGTGCACTCACAAAATCTAAACGGTTGATTTTCATTCCGCTTGACTTGCAGTAAGCTCCTATTCTGTTCTTTTTGCACACGTGAAATGAATGAAGACTTTGCCGCCGCGCCTTTCGCCGGACTGTCAAGTCACGCTCAAAAATAACGCAATAATCACGATCAATGCATTAAAGATTATTATGGGATATCCCTGAGTTTCTTCGACACGGACAGTCCTACGCTCAAAATTCAACAGAAAATTATAGAGTCTAAAAGCCAGTCTTCATTTCCAAACATTCAACACGCCAAATGATGGCAAATGAGCCCAAACAAACGAAGGTGAACTTGGTTTGGAAGAGAAGTGCGTTTAAACTCTTTCCGTCTGGAATCAGAGTCCCGATCATGGAACAAATGAACCTCGCTTCTTTGAGGCTCGCTAGCGATCTTGCGGGTATTCAGACTTTATATGATGTCCTTCTACCACCAGACGGGCGCAAATATATGTCAAATAAGCGAGAATCAGTGGAGAGAAGTGCACTTCATGCGCGAAGGTGAGCATTCAACTTGTCCGATTAAATTCTGAAGAGGCTTTGCGCGCGAAAAGCTTACGTCACAATATTTGCTGTACCGACCATTTCCAGATCTCCCAACTGAATTACAAAAACAGGAAGAGAAACAAAAAACCTTTTGTTACTCCGAACAATGAAACCAGCATAAACATTTAGATTCGTTCTGGAACAATGATTCGCTAATAGTAATTTTCTCTTCTTTTTTTCTCCAAGAACAAGCTCAAACTAGCGAAAATACATGTAAATGCAGGACAGTGTTTAACACATGTAAACAAAGCCACATGCGAGTTTTGGAGTTGTTTTTGACAATTTTCAATTTTGCCAAAAACTCAATGTGCGTTTCTTGCTTTGACCCCTTCACTTGGAATAATCTAGAATAATGACGTCACTTTGCCCTCGCCTAGCGGCCTTTCTTCAAAACAAAAAGCAAAATGGCTACCGCCAGAACCATCAAATGAGCGAAGAAAACGAGTTGTTACTCAGCAAGTGATACTCCTGGAGTCAGAAAGAGATGCTTATTATTTCCTTGTATGAATAAAAGAAAGAGATGCTTCTAAAAACGTCAATTGCAAGAAGAAAAATGTCTGGGAATTGATCGCCATCTTGGTGTAATGTCGCGGGCAATATTCCAGAAACGGAATAATTGTTTTATTGACGGAATAGCTATTCTGGAATAATCCAGAATAGGGTCAATCGAACATAGCCTAATGGCAAGGTCCCCAACAGCTGATATTTATTCAGATCCATTTCAGGTGACCTGTTAGGACCATGTGCCGCTGTGAATAAGGCTTACATGTAGGTCACAATTACATTAAATAACTAGAGATCATTTTAATGCTCTGTTTGATAACCACAAACACTGTTCCTCGTTTAATCAACTATCTTTTGTTTTAAACAAAAGGAAACTCTCAAGGCTAAAAAAAGATGACGACACAAAAAAACAGAGAAAAACCTTAGGATGTTTTTGCAATATAAATACTAAGCAAAATTTACAACATTTTATTTTGCCACAGACGGAGTAAATGGAAGGATATTGAAGCCTTACGATGAAGATCGGACTTATAAAAAATTCTTCCTCCATAATTTCTAAATCGGAAACGTGTAACCGCTTTGTAAGGGTAACCTTTGTAAGAAATGTTGGACATTTTTACTACACTTATCCCATAAACAGTTGTTAAAATACTTTAATGAAAAACCCTTTATGTATAAAACCGCTAAGCGGCTTTTTGAAAATAGCTAGATGACAAAGGTAACGGCTTTCAAGTTAAACACACCTGCACGCGAAGGCTGGAAGATCTTTCGAGTAAAAGGTTTCATCCTCGTCTTCCTCGAAGTTCAGCTCCCCTAACGAGTTGCTAACCTTGGAGACGTTTGCGTCTGTTTTAGAATCTTCATTTCCCGTTGCTGGACCATTAGTTAGCTCTTCCTTTTTGTCCACGGCATTTCCATTAACCAAAGGTTGGCTCGCTTCGGGCTGTGAAGCTTGCGATTGGGTTTGAGTTTGCGATGGTACCGTGAAATCGTGAAATTCGTACTCGCTTCCTTGTGTATCTGCGCCGAAATCTGCCTCTTCAGTGTCTAAAAAAGTCAATGTTTGAGATGCAGGCCCGTAAGAGTCTACAGTGCTCATATTAATGTGAAAAGACGTTAAAATTCACTTGCTTTCGCCACCTAAAACGAAACTACCGGAAGAGTTTTGAAATCTAGCGCAAGAACGTGGCCAAGATGGCGACCTGAGCCACGCGATTCCTGTTTCGCAATACATTCGTAAAAGTTCGGAATCGTTCGGTGATGTCGACATGTTAGTCGGAATTTCCGAACATCTTCGACAATGATTCGGAGAAATATTTCCCATCATGCCATCCGTTCCAAGATGGCGGCAATGTCGCCGGCTTCGGTGTATGTTTTAAAAACTTCTAGATCCTTGGATTTTGAATCCTTATGTGCGTGATAGGTAGAATTTTAGTTTTCGAATTTAATTGGAAGCAATATTCTTGAAGATTTATAATAGTTGGAATCAGCCCACCGATGTCTTCTGTGACATTTCGTCGTGTCCTAAAATCTTTGGCGCCAAGATTATGCAACGCCCTGCGGTTTTCCGGCGTTCGTTTTCTTTGTGAAAGTTCTACGCCAAGACCGTCACCAAAAGCAGCAGTGCAATCCTTCGGGGTTTTGTTGGACATCGACGGAGTACTCGTACGGGGTCGAAACCCTATCCCTGGAGCAAGAGAAGCGCTGCAAATGCTGCAACAATCGGAGGTTCCTACAGTTTTTTTGACGAATGGCGGTTGCGAGTCTGAAAAGGAAACTGCTGAACGCATTTCTCATAGGATTGGATTTGAGGTATTTCCATGCAACATCGTTTTTAAAAAAAAAATGTTTTTTTTTTTTTTTTTTTTTTTTTTGGGGGGGGGGGGGGGTACCAGGGGTACAGCCAGAGGGGGGAGGGGGGAATGGTTGGGGAGTGGACAGGCCAAACTTCAAACTTCCTGGTTCTCACTCCTTCAATGTTGCAGAATTTGTTTTTGTTTCTATTGCAACACACACACTAAAAGCACTACTTACCATAGGATTACCTACTGTACGTAATGATTCGATTTAGCGCCCCTTTCCCATAAGTACCCCTATTCTAATAAGGAGGCCCTACCAGGGGTAAATTCTGACAAGTGACAGCACCTAGAATGAAATTGTGACAAAAGACATGTATCCTTTTTGCCAAAACTCCAACAGCAATGTCAAGTGATGTAAAGTACAATACAACACCAATATGGCACATTTTTAGATTCAGACAAGTGATATGGGATCACCACTGGTAGGGCCTCAAGAAGGACCCCTAAATAGGCACTCTTGTTACATGAGCTAAATGAAATCATTACTGTGCTCAAGCTGAATGGTCTAACCATTGGGCTTCAGAAGAGTCATGGATGGCAAGCTAGTTCATTAAATTACCTTTAATTTCCTATTTTGACAAATCCTGCATACTGTTAGGATCAGTAACATTGAAAGCATCAATTTCATGTAGTTACCATCATAAAAAAATATTCATCTGGTATTTTTGTTTCACTTGAAGATACCAGAAGAGCAGATGATCTTGTCTCATACACCATTAAAAATGTTTGACTGGTTACACAACAAGCATGTTTTAATATCTGGCCAAGGAAATATGAAAGAAATTCTTCAGAAGTATCCTTTTGCAACATTGTACTGTCCATCTTGGTAGTAAAAACGTTCTTAAATTAAAATGTTCTTTTTAGCTAAAGTATTGTAATACTTGGGGCACAGACCACTTCAATGCCTTTTCTAGCTTTGCTTTTATCTTTGATAAAATAAACATTTTATTTTTATTTTGAAATGTGAACTTATTATCCAGCAAGCAGCCCCTATTTTTTCGCAGTCTGTCAAGCGTGATGCAAAAAAAATGACCGCACGAAAATTGGGGACGAGGCGAGCAGAAGCAAAGCACAAAATGAGGGACTACCCGCTTAGCCACAGCTTTTGTTTTATGCGTTGCTCTCACAATGCAAAAATATGATTGGCTAACAACAGGACGACAACATGTTGTCAACACTCGCGTATCAATTTATGATGCAATGGTGGATGAACTCCAGGAATGTTTATCTTGGTTTCCCAAAATAAAATTCTTGAAACCGGAACAGAAAGAAGCATTAGAGACCATTAGAATTTCTTCTCCCGGGTCGTGACGTCCTTGCCATTCTAACAACCAGGGTTGGTAAAGGTCTAATTTATCAAATGTTCTGTCTTCAAATCCGAAGAATATGTGATCAAGCGTTGCACCTTTGGTTTCTCGACTTTCTCTTTCGTTTTGTTTCCTGGGGAAGCCGTTCTTGTCGCTTTACTGGAATTAGCAGAATGTGGTAAAACAGTCATTCGTTTAAGCCTTTCAAATGCTAAACCCGCCAGTTGGTATTTCGCAACTCCTGTTCGTTTGGGAATTTTGTACAAGTTCTCCATAGAAACTCTGCAGCTGAAATCACTGTAAAAACTTTTAAAATTACAACGGCATATGCAACAATAATCGCTGCAAGATGGCTCCTTTTAAGGGCTTCCTTTCAGCGATTTTTTCAGTGTTTCTGTCAAAGACATCTTCCATACTGCATGTTTTGGTCTCGTATTCACTTTGGATTCTGTCGTCTGTCTCAACTCATAAGTCGCAACTTGAGACATCTCCTGGGGAATCGACAACAGGAGAAAGGAAATTAGATTTGAAATTGATGCCAAAAATCATTTGACCGTGAACAGTCACAATCTGTGGCTAAGTGGGTAGTCCCTCATTTTTTCGCGCTTCGCTTCTGCTCGCCTCGTCCCCAATTTTCGCGCGGTCATTTTATTATTCACTCAAAAAATGTTTGTTCAATCTATCAGAAGTACTTTGTCAAAATAATTAAAAATGGCTTTACTGACATAGCGTTCATTTCAGTTGTGCTCAACGACAAATGTTCAATAAATGTTGTGGTTTAATTTTTTCTTTGGCTTAAAGTTTTTTAAACCAATTTGATTTTGAGTTTTCATTATCTCATATTCATTGTTATAATGTGGAAACAAAAAGAAAAAAATCAAGCTGGTTTGAAGATTTTAAATCAAAGATAAATTTTAACCACAACATGTACATGAAAGACCTTTCTTAGCTACCTTAAGTTGATGAAACTTGTGGGAAAACATCTCCTGAAATTTATCTTAAGAACAGATGGTCACAATAGTCACTGTAACAGTTTTAATTTTCCCTAATTATATAAACTACCGGTAGATATGGATTTACTAAGATGTCTGATATGGACGATTTGAAAAGAGCCTATCCTTTACTAGACATGGTGGACAGAGCAACACGTTATGACATTGTTAATGTATGTACAAATGTATATTTAATTAATATTATCATACGAAATAAAAAGTGTATTTACTATACATTGGAAAGCAAATCCCACCACTTCAAACACACCACTCATTTTGTTCTTGCTTCCTTTATTTAGGCTGGTAATGTTGCTGAAGAATTCCCGCCAGTGGAAGGTATATTAAAACAGTTGTATAAATAATAATGGATCTGAAATGTTAAATTTATTTAATTTATAAAGAAATTTATTTAATTTTTTAAAAACAAACCAAAGATAATTTTATTATCACTGACATTAAGGGGGCAGTATCACCAAGATGTAGCGCTACTTGAAAATCCAATGAAGGCGTTGGTATTATATAATTGGAAATCCACTTATAGTTGCCTGGCATTACTAAAATGCACTCTACTTACTTGCTTAATCCTCTTCGTTCCTAAGTGGAACATAGGTCCTCGTCTAGCACGCACCACCTAACCCTATTTTGTGCAGTGCCTTTTGCCTCATTGCACATAACATGCTTCGCCGCCAACTCTGCCATTCTCGTGCACTGTACCAGCCACAAATTAAGTTGTTAAAACTGGTATGGCTACGTACAGGTAGGAAAGAAGTGGTCTAAAATTTGAAAACATTGGGCTGACATTTTCAATTTTGACAGTGTTACTTGGAACAAAATGCCTTATGCCTTATGCCTTTTTTGTCGTTTGAACGTTTTTTTTGTTGCTGTTGTTGTTGTTTTTGTTTTTTTGGATAATCAGTGAGTGCACCTTTATAATTTTAGCATAAGGTAAAGTCTGCTTTTGAGCCAAGGGGCCCATCAGGCCGGAGCTTATCCCGGTTTCCATAGCATGAAGCGACCAGGAGTATTTCTACTCCCCCCTGGATTGGATGCTAGTCCATCGCAGGGTTACCCCCAGCAGTAAATTCGCCAGTACCCATTTATACACTTGGGTGGAGAGAGGCACTATGAGAGTAAAGTGTCTTGCCCAAGAACACAATGCAGCGCCCTGACCAGGGCTCGAACTGGACCGCCCGATCCGGTGTCCAGCACACTAACCAGTAGGCCACTGCACCTCCCACTGTAATTCTAGCGTAGTTTACACAAAAATGTAGAAGCCTTCTCATGATGCTGCCCCTTTAATTCAAGAATCAAAGTTAGCACTGTTGAGTTCTGATTTTTTTTTTCCAGACTTGCTAATTAATTTTTTCTCCTTCACACTGTAGCTGTACTATTACTTGGTGAGCCTGTGAGATGGGAAACAAATCTTCAGCTAATTATTGATGTACTTGCCACAAATGGTTGTCCATATTCCAGTCCTGAGACCCCACCCAGGGAACATATCCCTGTTGTTATAGCAAACACAGATTTAATCTACATGTCAGAAGTTCCTATACCCAGGTATAAAATAAATTTATATAATAAATTGTTATTTTTGATAGATTGAGGTATTATTTTCATTGCTGAATTCACTGTGTTAATTTCTTTCAATTCTGATATATGGGTGAGCTTTACAGGATTTAGCATCCTTCCAGAGAGCAGGCGCGGATCCTAAATAATATGAGTGCTTTGTTACGAGCCTGTAAAGGGGGGGGGGGGAGGTCCATAGGCATGCTCACCTCTCTTGGCTTTGTTTTGTGTGCCTCCACTTCCTGGGCCCACTCAATACTGAAGAAACATTTACATGGGTTTGTACTAACTAAAAATTATGCACTATAAGACTGATACCAGCAATGCCAAATTTTATGTAGTAAAAAACTGACAAACATTAATATAATTTTATATAGTAATTCGTACAAGCTTCTTTTTATATTTGTGTGTTTTTTAACCTAAAAAAAATGTTAGTGATTAACTGCCCCAGCAACTGCCTAGAGTCTAATATTAAGAGGAAGTTCAAAATGTAGCAAAGGAAAGCTTCTATTTAAGTTAACATTTGGCAGTCTGATTAGCCAAATAGTTGAAGTATAGTTAACCCTCAATGATTATCAAGTGTGTTAATATGCAAACATTTCTTCTTATTTTTTTAATATAGATTTGGCCATGGTGCTTTCTTGCTGAGCCTAGAAAGTCTTTACAAGGTGCAGTTAGTAAATTTGAAATGACTTCCTTTTAGCATTTTTTTGCTCTATGTGTGGTTCCAGAAAATATCCATACCCCACAGAAGTGTTTTTTTTTTTTTTTCATATTACCCCCCTCCCCCCTGGAAATTACAATTAAGCTTCATGCATTTCCTTAAAGTTTTTTGCCTTTGAGATCCCCAACCCCTCCCACTGTGAGGAATTTGTAGGGAGTATGGACATTTTCTGGAACTATGCAATACAAATTCAACTTGGCAAAAGGTGGCAATCCACTGCTGAGCAGTACTATTCTACATGTACGTAATTTCTTTTTCAGAAACTGACAGGTCAAGAATTAGTTTACAAAGAAATTTTGGGAAAGCCGTACATGACCAGCTACCAGTATGCAGAATATTGTCTGAATCAAAACAATGGAGGCATGTCTGGCAATGTAAAATCATTATATGCAGTTGGGTAAGTACAAGTACATGCTACTGGACTTTTGGATCAAGCTCCACTTACCTGTAACATGCCGCATAGACAGTACTCAACTCGTAGAGATTCAAGACAACTTTATTTGAAGAATTATTTCTCATTTATACTGTACATCTTACGCAATGTTATCTAGTACCTAGAATAAATTGTACAGATATAGCACTGTTTTTTATGCAATACAGACAATACAGCTACAGCTACTTAGAGTTCTCAAGTAATTACAAATGTAATTTTTAACCAGTTACAGATTATTAAATACCTATGCCTTCCCCCTTCCCATGCTGAGCATGTAACATGATGTGACATGGTGCGGCATGAGCTATTACAAGGGATTTTCTGCTCTTTATATGGGAGGCACATAAATCGTAACTGTAAGTGCTTACAATCTGGACTAATTAAGGTTACCGTAAACTTTCAAAGGAGGTGTGAAAAAAATTTCAACCATTCTTTTTCAGTGACAATCTGGATACAGACATTTACGGAGCCAATTTATGCCAGGAATACTTGAAGTTATTTCATAAAACTAGTGGAAACAATAACAAAGATCAACTTAAAAACTATTACAGTCGGTCAAAACAGAGCGGGATCACCTGGCTGCCAGAAATACAACGCATAGAATCTATCTTAGTTCAAACTGGAGTGTCAACGCAAGACGACAGCACAGCTGTAAATGATGATGTATCACGATTTCTACATCGCGACACTGTTTATTATCCTCACTTGAGAAGGGCAAATCATGTTGTAGAAAATATTGCCGAAGCGGTTGAACTTATCTTAAAGCAAGAGCAGGGAAGTTCCCATTGACACCGAAGGTGTGTTATCAACTGTAGGAAATTCAATTATTTGTTGTTTTGTGTTTTGATGGTATACATAATTATTTTTGTAGCCCTGCCTTTGTAAAACGTTATTTTCTTCTAAAATTTGATTTCTGTAAATATTTTTTGCTTTCACAAGTAGATGTTGGCATGAATCTGAACAAAACAAGGCCCTCTCAGTCAAAAAACTTTAAATCAAAATCAGTAGTGAGAAATGAAGAAAAACCAAAACCGTAATCAAGGTTCTGTTAAATGTTATTTTAGCTGCATCAGTGTGACTCTCGGTAATTGCAGCTAAATACTTTATTTTCATAGACTGTCCACAGCCTCTCGATTTTTCAACGCAAAAAAGCAAACGAAGCGAGCGCGAAGCGCGAGCGCGCCGAGGGAGGGGGCGGGAAGCGAGCGAAGCGAGCGAAAGAAAAATAGAGAGGCTGTAGACATCTTTGAATAAAAGTGCAAGTTTTAGACCCCTCCCCTTGTCATCGCCTTGTAATTTACAACTCCGCCTCTTGACCTTTCAATTAACTCGGACCAATAAAATTGAGTGGTAAAGTGCTTGTTTATAAATTTAAATTCCAACAAAAAGAGGCAGAAAGCCAAATCAAGCGTTCCTTCCGATTTTTGCAGAATATGCGGGTGTTCCTTCGCAATTCGTTTGGGGAACTTCGGCAAGACATCGTACATCTCTACAGAAAATTTATTTGTGAGGCCAAAACGCGAAGGTGTTTTACGGCGAAAGTTGGCAGACGTGTTGGTCGATTTGGGAATTGCAGGGCAAGCAGACGAATTTTGTTCTAGTAGAGTGTGTTCATCTTGTACATCTACAACTAGAAGTGCAGCAAGCAATATTGAATTTATAAAGTAATCTCTAGCGCGACCGATAGATGGCGTAAAATCTCCTAAAGTTGATCGTGACGAGCGATTCAAAAGAATGTCACGTTCGCCTCGCACGTCTTCGGCGAAGCAAAAGTTATGCCAGCAAATTGATTCGCCAAAGAATCCTGAACAACGCAAGCAAAACTCGTCAAAGCAGCCTCAAGCAAGAAGGTTCATTTCTTTTGACTGTAGTACCGCTACAACAAGAACAACAACATTCCCATCTTCTTGCATTTGTTTTGTCATAACATCCGGCACCAGTCGGTAAAATTCCAACTACGTCCTTCGAACAGAGAAGGTGGCGAACGGCCTCTTTCTGCTTGTCTTTGAGAGACGAAACGTTTGGAAATCTCTCCAACGAGCGTTCCAATAGATTATCGATCCATCGCAAAACACAGCACAGGCAGACCAAGCGATGGCCTTGTTAATGATATGCAACGGTCGTTCTCGGTTTGACTCAAACGATCGTAATGCCCCATAAATCGCTGAATTTGAGATCTTTTGTTCCTAAATTACAATAAACTGTAAGCCAGATAAATAAAGATCACTTGCCTAATGTTGATTGTCTATTTTTGCGAGCTTTAGTGTGGTTTTGGGACGATTAATTCCTCACTTGCCACTGACTCCCCCTACTAATATTAGTAGGGGGAGTCAGTGGCAAGTGAGGAATTAAACGTCCCAAAACCACACTAAAGCTCGCAAAAACAGACAATCAACATTAGGCAAGTGATCTTTATTTATCTGGCTTACAGTTTATTGTAATTTAGGAACAAAAGATCTCAAATTCAGCGATTTATGGGGCATTACGATCGTTTGAGTCAAACCGAGAACGGCCGTTGCATATCATTAACAAGGCCATCGCTTGGTCTGCCTGTGAACACAGCAATGACAACTCGAGCGAACCGCAAGACACGCCTGCAAGCAATCATGATCGGCCGTTGTCAAGGTCATGACACTTTTGCCGCCTTTCAACCAATGGGAATTTTCCGTTTCTGGAGAAACGGGAAATTCAATATTTTCAAAGATGTCTACAGCCCCTCTATTTTTTTCGCTCCCCGCCCCCACCCCCTTGCTTCTTCCGTTTTGCGCTGGCGCCCAGTTTTCTAGTCGTTCTCACCGCGCGCTCATTGATCGAAAAAAAAAAAACACGAAAAAATAGAGGGCTGTGAACAGTCTATTATTTTCACATCTTATGTATCATGTTTTGGCTAGTTTTGTAACGTAAATTTCCTATTAAAATCTGTAGCATTGTATAACCTAGAACCATCAGTTAATAAGTATTTACACTTATTTATTTTAGTAGTTACTAGCTTTGCTGAATTAATTACGTCAATTAATTAATTAATTGATTATTTGCAATAATATTGTTCTTGACTTGAAATTTGTTGGAAATTCTTATTGATTGCTTAAGATCCCTTGTAGAGATTGGCATAGTCTGATTACACCGTTCCATGTAAAAATAATTTGGGAATTGAATTTGATCGATATAATTACCACAAACAATTTATTATTAGTGGTTTAATTTAAATATATTGTTACAAAGTTAGCAATGATGCCATCCTGGACAGAATAGGATTTTACTAATAATAATAAATGTAATATTATAAAGTACGCAATTTTGTACTAGCTAGATTACTATTCATACTTTACTCAGCAACTCTAATATTTATATATCTTATAAATTTTGTATTTACAATGACCTTTGTATCAGCTGTTTTAATTTATTTCATTAGACTCGCTTTGCAGATTTATTGGAATAGCAGTTTCCTTTTATTTTACCAAATCTATTTATGTCTTGTGTATATTTACATATTAGAATTTATAAATGCCTGAAAGTCTTCACAGGGACAAACTTGAAATATTGTGTTTCATTAGAAATCATTGTTTGTATACATTCTGTACATTTTATTTTTCTAGAAATGCAGCTATTGCGTTCACTTTGATCAAGTGTCAAATGAGATGTAACTGTAAACAATCATTTTGATTCCTTGGTTGTCTTTTCTAGAAAATATTGTGTGTAGAACTACATTGTTATTGTATAGATTATTCATAAAATTTCAGGAAAAATGTGTGTACTGTAAAGTGAACTAGTGAGTGAGGTTGATAGATTAATGAGTCATGTTGTTGATAGATTTATAAAAAAAAAATTAAAGAACTAAAAAATGTATCCAAGTGCATTGTTGAGTTATTTTAAATCATGTGAGCATTTTTAAGAACACGAGAGTGCATAGAGAAGCACAAGGCAGAGCCGAGTGTTTCTCGCACTTCTCGAGTGTTCTTAAGAATTTCCAAGTGCTTATATAGCTCAGCAATTTACAAGGATGAAGTTTTTTATTTCTTTTATAAAATGCTAAGGAAATTGTGCGGGCTCAAACTTGTGACATAAGCAGCGTGCATTATACCTCGATAAAGCACTCACATGACCTAGACCACGTGCTTAAGGCCATTCTACTGAAATAGAACCTGCATTGAGATCAAACACGTGACGTAAGCAGTGTGCATTAACTCAACAAAGCACGCTTGTGGCATAGACCGCATACTTTATGGAGCTATAATGAACTTGAACTGACCAATCACAGCCCGCCCAATTAGTCGAACATTTTATGAAACTTATTGGACCATGTTTATTCAGCTCAGAGTATTAATTCTCCAAACTCATTTTCATACATTTCTTGCAAATGTCAGCCACAAGCATTTGCTGTGACATCAACAAAATATTTCCAATAGTTGATGATTTTCTAACACTATTATTAGACTGTGATTCTGTGTTTTCTACAACTGAATAGTACAGTACAGCTTTAGAAGTGAATAGTGAAATACAGCTGTGAGCTGAATTGACTATCACAAGAGCAAGAAGCCTAAATTTATGACATCTTTTATGTTGATGTATCAGCCCTTATCACTTAATCAAATACGAATGTCCGATGTATTATTAGTATTCAGTGTTTAAAGTTATTTTATTGTTTAAAGCGCACTTATATCCTTTTCATCTCAAATTTGCCATTAACAATACCAAGTTTTTACATGCTGTTTTATAATGTGGAATTTGCTATTTTGATAAGGCAAAATACCCAGAAACTAGCAACGGGTGCATTAAATACTTCACTTACAACAATTTTTCTGTCGCAAATATTTCTGCGTTGCCCTCTATTGTCATTCTGATTGCATACTTCTTACATGTCAAAGTCTAGCTGGGTTGTGTTGTGGAATTTAATGTTCTGCTTTGTTTTGTAGGGAAAATATCAAGTGTCGAAGTTTCTGAATAAATAAATTGTACAACATTGTTAACTTATGCTCTGATGTCAAGAGATGCTTTGACTGTTTGAAATGCCCCATGGAGATCCTATGACTCATTTTAAGTTTTTTTCTCAGTTTTGTTTATTTTAGAAAAGATTCACTCCTGTACTGAACAAAATCTGTCAGAGTTTCTATAAACAAAGTTCTTACATACATACATACATACATAACTTTTTTGTTAAGGCAGGTCTAGTAGGGCAACCATAAGGCTGGTGTGGACCTGCCATTTAAATCGAACAGAAACTTGTTAAGAATCCCAACTGGCAGGAGGCTGACCAGTTGGCTATATACAAAGCGTGGAGGAGTTGAATTCGGGACCACCGAAGACAAATCCATCTAGTGGCAGGGAGGAGGATTTGAACCCGGGACCTCCGGATTACAAGTCCAGCGCCCTAACCACTAGGCCACGCTGCCTCCTTAAGCATTGTTAATTTTTATGCTCTGAAATCAAGAGAGATGCTCTGATTGCCAAGTTACCTCAGGGATCAAAAAAAAAATCCTAAAGAAAACTTACTTAAATTCAGGGAACTGTCGGATATCCCAAGGGTAAACGCAGTATACCTCATTCATTAAACTCTTTCCTCCGTCCGTGTTTCTAAAATAGCTTGCGTGACGGGCCCAAGTGTCTGCTTTTAATATGTGTTTTACAAATCATGTTGACAAATAGTCATTATCAGAGGGTAAATTCATTTGAATCCTCCCCAACTTAACCATCCGTGTTTCTTCACGAAAAAAATTGTCTTTCTTCTGTTATATAATGTTTTTATAGCTTTACTTAGCGACAACTTTTAGGTTTTCCTTTACACTGGACGCGAGACAGAGATTTCATTTATCCCTCTCACTGTAGGGGATGTCTGTCCACAAGTCGGAAAAAAACAGCCCTGTCTCAAGATAATTTTTGTTCCAGACGATAAAACGTCTTCATAAGTTTTCAATTAGTTGTGGTAATGATATCACGGTTAATGAAAAACATATGGAATTAATTCACCCAAACAGTTTAGCTTTACAACTCCTACACAAGACCATGTCACGCTGACAATGGCCATTCAAATTTCGTGACTTGCCCACCAGACGATAGAAGGCGGACGCGCGACGAACGTCAATTTCACTCACGAAAGTCTGCGAGACAATTGCTTGTTGCATGCGGTGATCACGAAAACTTTCGTTTCAAATGTCAACAAGCAAGATGTCAATTCCGGTTTAAACAAAGACATCGAACAATGCTGTTTTTTTGTTGTTGTTTTTTTATATTTATTTTAGCCGTGTGTTATTTCATGTTATTTGGCATGATCTTTGCACTGAACGCATCTCTACAAAGCTTTTAGGACAGAAAGAAGCAAAGAAGCAAGGCAATTTAATGGCAATCACTATTCATATTTTAATAAACTTTGGAAACAAAAAATATTGATTTAGTTTCGTAATACGGAAATCTCTACGATTCCAGTTTTATAGTCACTATGCAGCTGCCTCGAATTTGAGTTGAGTGATTTACATTTCTCGTCTTCTGCATGCAAATACACATGTAAACGAAGGCAAACTCTTCAACCCACTCATGCCAGTAAGCTTATGCTCGTTAAGCGCTCCAGTGGTCTTGATACGGTCTGTAGATGTTCCACATGGCTCGAACTGTGAACGGTCGAGACGGAGCGCTTTCATGCACGTGGGATGCCGGGACCTTGGCCGGTATTTACGCGCGTGGCGTGATCAGTAGGTGTGTCAAAAAGATACAAAGCGACGCAACATTGTCAAGTATCATAAACACTCCCCAACACGAACGCAACGCTAGAATATTCTCTCGATGCAACGCACCTCGAGAAATCGTGATGTTTGCTACGGAGAAGGCGTAGCTGATTGTCAAAGATTATTTTAATACTTCGAGGGCCTTCTAAAACCTTCACGATTCTTCTTTCGCACAATTAATAACAGAAAAGGCGTATGCCGGTAACGAGTCATTTGCAATTTGGCACTCTGACAAGGTTTTGTATGTTTAACGCACGCTGTAAACTGATGAATTTTTCTTATTACAGAACTTACGCCCGTCGTTTATCTTCAGCTACGTTTGGTGGCTTGTTTTATCGCTTTTTGTATCAATCTGCTCTGTCCAAAATTCGACATTACTTTATACTTTGAAACAAGGGTACTTAACTCGATTTTCCGCAAAATCGGCCCAAAAATAAAAGCGCTTTGTAAAAAAAGAAAAGGTTAATAGTGCAAATGGAAACCTGTTTGGACCTTGGTGGGTCGCCACGGTTTCTGATTGGGTTAAAAAAGTTTGATTGGACAACATTTGTAATATGACGCGTGCTGGTTACCCACTTTTAGATGTCAAGTCACAACACGTGCATGTCACACTTGATCGCATTTCCAGGCTTGAAATTTTTCGGACACAATTGTGTTTGTCTTTCGATTGCTGAATAACATTTTTCTGCGGTTTATTTCCAATGTTGCCGACACAAAAGCGTGCTGTTATCGCCCGGTATGTACCGACCCGCTCCAGGTGAAGATCGGATCCCCGGTTGCTACGGTGTTTATAACCTGCCAGGCAATTATGATAAACAAGGTGGGCGTGACAGATATGAGGTTTTATGAATGGAAAAAGGGACAACCAACCGATGTCCACCACCAGCAACCCAGATTCAACTCAATTTTTTTTTTTTGCACAATAAATGATTCCATTCTCCCATTCGCCTCAGGAACAGAAATTCCCGTGCCGTTTTGAAGCCTATGTCAGTAGAGAGATTTCACTTCATTTTCAATTTACTGTTGTGTGGCTCCCTTGGGGGTTGCCGGTGGCTCACGCCTTCTATTTGAGGTGTAAACAATGTTGTTTTGCACCAAAAACCCGCTAAGTGATGGCTGGTGTACCGCCCGACATTCCGCTCTTTACCGAAGCCGTTCAGAAGTTCCGCGTCCGCAAGTATCCCGGAATTGCATTCGTCGAAGGACAACTTAGCAAAGGAAATTTGAATTTCCGACATCTCGACCTGAACACTCGAGAGGTCGTCAAGTGAAAAAAATATCTATTTATGTTTGTCAATTTCAGCACGTGTACCTTTTGGTTATTGAATTCACGGGCCAATCGCTGGACAGAAATTAGCATTAATTAGCTTAGCAGGATTTTGTTGGCCACGCCTACCAAAGCACGGAAACGGTTCTTTTGTTGTCATTGAGCGGAAACAAAACCCACTTTCAACCCGACCCAGCTGTTGCCGTCATTTGAAAATATTCAAACTCGGAGATACGCACATGAATTGCACACAACCTTCTGCGCTGGTTCGTGGTAAGATCGACTGCCGTAACTCGAGATCATTTTTGCGGATCGTTTCCCCGCTTGGGTTTTGACTTACCCCAAGCTCTCTGTCTGACTTTGTCATTGTCAAGTTGTTCCTGAGATTTAAAGAGCGCAGAACCGCCGAAGGAAAATTCGCCGGAAATTTTCTGTGGCATTGCGTGCGATCGCTTGGTGAATCACAAGCGTCGATTTGAAGTTTGAAGCAAAATGGCCACTCAAGCCTTGTTTTCCCCGAGCGTCGCTTTGGATACACTCTCAGCGGCCCGGTGTTTGCTCGACATGTCAAAAATTTTTCCGAAGAAACCTGCGCCAGTGTATCCTGAATACACGTCTTCATCGCCTTTGTTGATGTTCGCGAAAATCCTGGCTTCGATGGAGGAGGAGTGCTCCATGATGGAGAAGCATTCTTGTCTTTCAAACACTTCTAAACAGGCGTTGAATGCGAAGGCAGCGCCCGGGCTCGGCGTACACTTCAAGGAAACAGAGCGGGAAAAATATACGATAGATGTAACCCCGAAGGACACTGCTAGCGTTACACGACATGATAATAATGTCGACACGCCCTCTGAGCCCGGTGAACTGATCATGAAACCAAAACAAAAGGCCCGGCGCCGAAACGCGCGCAGAAAAACGGAGCAGGAGAAGAAAATACACGCTTGCCACTACACCGGCTGCGATAAAAAATACGGCAAGAGCAGTCACCTGAAAGCGCACCTCCGCACGCACACGGGAGAGCGTCCATTTCACTGCACTTGGATGGGTTGCGAGAAAAAGTTCGCTCGCTCCGACGAACTCGCTCGACATTACCGCACTCATACAGGCGAGAAACGGTATGTCTGCGGGATCTGCAGCAAGCGCTTCATGAGAAGTGATCATCTCTCAAAGCATGCGAAAACACATGGATTAAAGTCCCGCAAAGAACTGAACAGACCTACGAATCCAATGTTCTTTTGAATCGGAGAGCGATGGTTGTGCGTTTGAAAAGTCTACGCCGACCCGCGCGCGTGGGCTTGCGTGCGATGTTGACTGTGGTGACTCTCGACTCAGTCAGTTTTTCACTGCGAGAACTGTGCGGTCATTAATAGAATCCGTAGGGGACACTTTGCCAAGGTCTAAAATAGAACACGAAAAAATGTTATTACAGCTTGTAGGTTCTTAAATTACTCTTGTTCCCGCAGACCTGTATTTACACACATCAGATCGCCTAGTCTATTGACAAAATTGATTATATATTGAACAAAAATAATCGGTGACCGAAACTCGCTTCACCGTCAATTTTAATCTTGAGTTTCACAAAATTCAGAAAATAATTTTGTAGATTGAGGAAGTGTTTATTGCACCCTTTTGTAAATTAAAGATTTTTTTTTTTCTTAAAAGGCAAATTTTTTTAATCGGGCTTTTAGCGCGTTAAATGCATGAATTCAGCTGGACTGGATTTGCTTACTTATATCTTTTTATTTTGAAACTTGAAAAAACAAAGGACCTCAAACACTTAAGGAGACTCTTTTAATAAAAAATTTTAGATGATTTTATGGTATATATGCGTGGTTTTTAATCGATCTATTTTTTTGTAAATAACCAAGACCTTATAAAAGTTGTTGACTCCGTTTTCCTTTCTTACGCAATAAATCGCGCGAGCTCCACTCGGCTGCTTTTGTAAACATTACATTCAAATAAATGGCTTGAAATAAATATTGCTGATCAAAGCGCTATTCAAAGCAGTTATTCACTGCTCCAACCGGCTTTGTTACGTAATTCAAGAGCTTAAAAATCCAAGAATGTTGTATTAATGTGCCTGTCTTTTCGCGTTTTATCCAGTGGTGTTGTTAAACTGTAGGGTTTTTGCACCTCGCTGGACATGCAAATTTTGATATTGAAATAAATGTCAAGGGCAAACTCACCCACGTATGAATTACAATAAGCAACAAGTTAAATATAACAGCTAGCGAGCAGCTGCTAATATCGCTCAAACACGTCTCAATCTCGACCAAAATTTGCCCGTGGTACGGATATTTGACTTCATCCAAAAATATATGTAAAGGGACTTGCTGATCGTTTACTTCAGCGTGCAGTAGCTGATTTGAAATCGTAGAATATTTTAAAGGGCTAATTGAAGTATAGCAATTGTTTTGCTTTTTCAAAGAATTGCAAAACCTTTTAATGTGACCAGGCCATTTAGTTGGAAGTGAATAGAAACTCGTGATAAAAAGTGAGTAATCTTTTTAGCTGTAATTTTTACATTTTTTTAGGGGATCTTGCGGTTTTTGTTTTCAGAGAACTAAATACCTCTCGCTGAACAATTGTAACTTAGCACGAAAATATAACCCACGGGCCCGACCAAGGTCATAACTTTCTCGAAAAAGATGACAAAACATCTCATACAGAAAACAATCTTCCTAAAGACTTGTATATGTCAAAAAAGCTATGTCAACTTCAGTACCGTAACCTTAAATTTGAATAGCCTAATTTGTATGCCTTAAAAACAGAAAGAATCTTTATTCCATTGTTACCAAAGTTTAACATTTCTCTCTTTGCACCTTTGCGCCGTCCAGCTGCCGATTTTGAATAAAATAAACAAACTCGATACCCTAACCAAGATTCTATTGGAAGATAAGTCTTTAATATGGCTATGCTATAATCAAATTATCTGAAATTCGTAATTATCCATAAGGAAAACGTCGCAAGCCACCCACGTATAGTTAACCATTTTTCCAGTGCATATATTTCGTTTCTACGGCCCTTTACGTTTCAAGCTTGTATGCATTCCGATGTCGGGAATATTATTTCATTTTTTTGGCCTTTGTTTTGTGAAGAAAGGGCTTTTTTTATATTGTGCGATTGTTAAGTCCAGCTGCCACGCGCCGAAATTCTTTATCCTATCAAATCTTCTTTGTCTTTCAAGGCATCTATTATTTAAATAAGCGAACTTTGTTCTATGCGAAGATGAACCTCGCTATTGCTATTCCTAGCCTTTCTCTAAAACCACGTGTTTTGGAAGCCGCTAACTGTTTTCACAAGTTGCAATTTTGTGGGTTTCCGGTGGTTGCGTAAGCCGGCAAAAGCGTGAAAATCTTTGGTTGACAAGAGAATCTTGGTGCAAGTTTAGATTTAAACCAGCTGGGAACACCTCCTCTACCGTAATTCTACAGGTGGTCATTTTTGTCTAGCCAATGGCGAAGCTACTAATGATGAATTCTATTCTTTAAATAGAAGTGCTATTTACTGTTACATTTAACGCTGAAACTGGTAGTTCTTGAAGAACTCAGTTGCTAAGCGGGAAAGCCATTTAAAGTTGCTCGACACCTTTATAAACCCATGCAACAGTTATTTTTAAAATTAGCTCAGCATATGAATGGGCCACTGTTTCATAATAGCGGAACGCGGTTCATTTAAAGTTGCTCAAAACTTTTATAGACCCATACAGCTGTTATTTTTAAAATTAGCTCAGTATATATAGGGGCCACTGTTTCATATCTTGGAACGTGGTTCAAGGTGCAATTTTTGTTTAAAAATACACCGGCCATTTTAGAACGGGCAAAAATGGCATGCTTAACTAATTTTTTTTTTCATCCTTTCGAAAGTCGCATTAGCCAAGACAACGGAATTTTCACAATCACGAGAAACCGAGAGGAGTTTGAGCAACTTGTTAGCGATTTTATTTCTAGTGCACTTTCTCTTCGCTATACTGCTCTAGATCTTGCAAGCTGAGCAATTCATTAAGTCACCAGTGAAGGCTGTTCCAGCCCAGCGCATAAAGTCACTAATTAAAAATCGATTATTTTGTTAATGAGGGTGAAATTACCGCCCGTTGTTAAGCCTTCGTGACGTCGTAGGAATCACGTCGCAACATGTGGGCTAATCTACCTTGGAGCGCGAAGGAAGTCTTAAAAAAATCTCTCTTCGATGTCGTGTTTCGTGTCGTCTTCACTGCTAGCTTTGTATAGTCCGTGCTTCCTGCTCAATTGAAAATTCTTTTGTTCTTTAAGATTCAAGGGCCTCCCTGCGGAAACAGAAAGATTAAAAATTAAAGCAAATTCGTTTATATGGCTTTAAATTGCGAAATGGCCACTTTAATGCAACCACCAACGTATACCAGCTGCCGTGATAATGCAATGTTTATTCATCGAATATTTCTCTCCAGGTGGCTACTCTTGCCGTGATCATAAATAATTCCTGCCGTTGTTGGCATTTAAATGTTCAGGCTTTAAGCCTTGTTTCTCGTCTTCCCTTACTAAGTTTTATTTCATTTTTCTTTTTTTAAAAATTAAACTTTTCGGTTTTAACCACCTTATCCACATTTCGACTGTACCATGGCAACAAACAGCGCTGGTAGCTCACTCGCGAAGCTTGGGTGTTCACACGCGTGGCAAGCGCGCGCGATTCATTTTGCCGTTAGCCTTTTTCTTGCAACCTTCCATAAAAATCTTAACTCTGTTCATTTGCACTTGAGAACAGTTTCACATCAAGATGTGTAATAAAATCATAAAATAAATAGAGTACGTGTTATCCCATATTTTATTTCTTAAATTTTCAGGCGAAGGCTGAGAAGTACTTGAAACAGCTTAAACACTCCAATTTACATAAACGTACTGCGTAGACAGTCTTTTTTTTTGGCTCGAGCCGGTAAAATTCTAATCACGTCTTACGTTTTAAAAAAACCCACGCACGCCTTTAATCGCAGTAATTTCGCAACGAGTTGTAAAATTGTTACTTGAAAAATTGACGAAGCGGTAACTTAGACCAAGAATGTTGCTGGTAAGTCTGATTTTTTTTTTTTCGTTTCTTCGAGGAAAGACCTCACCGTCACAGAACCTGGGGGCGGTTTTCTTCCGGGCGTGAAATTTTTCCATGTGATCCGGCTAAAAAAGAAGGAGGAATTTATCCCACTATTGCACGAAAAAAAAATTGGAATTCAATGAATATTAAAGAATTCTGTGGCAGATGAATCATCAGTCAGACCAGTTTTAAATTTGTAGAAACCCACAACTGAAGTCACCGTGATATTTAACGCGAGTTGCCCACTTCCACTAAGATATTCGACATCCACCCTTCTGTTCTTCAGACGGAAGGATTAGTTTAAGGTGGCGCTTAAGCCCCTAAAAAGAATAACGTTTTTGATGTCCCATTTGTGGCAACTTTCGAAGTCGTAGTTTCTTGAAGTTCGCATAATCGAAAAAATGTTTAAGAATATCCTTCAGAAACAGGAAAATTTGCTATCTTTACCGGGAAACTAGAAATGATATATTTACAGTGTATTTATTTAATAGGTCTCAAAACATATTGAGAACTCCCACACGTATGCGGAATATTTTTCCCGCCTCGCCGTGTGTGGGACGGTCGAGCTTAATCGTAACACGTTACTACTCTGACAGCGTTTTTTTCGAGTTGTCACCCCTCCCCAGGAGTCAATCGCTATGCGAAGGTGCCACGAAGCCTCGAAGGCCAGTCAACGGATAGTTGTAGCAACAATTCAGTCTAGCAGGACAGAGGACTCCAGCTCATTGCCTGAGTCTACTCTTACCACTTACTCTGGGTAGCCGGCTTCATTCCTATTGGGTCTAAAGTAGTCAAGTCCTTTGGTGGCTCTAACTCGGAGAGTATTGTTCTGTTCTGTTTCTAATGTGACAAAAATATGTCTAAAGGAGACACTTAAACTGAGTAGCGTTTAAGCATCAAGTTTATGGTACTTGTTGCCTCTTTTAAGCGTTTATTATGAACATTTTTGTCAGTCAGTCAGTCAGTCAGTCAGTCAGTCAGTCAGTCAGTCAGTCAGTCAGTCAGTCAGTCAGTAAGAAACTTTATTTTACCAGGGTAGCCCATGCAGAAACGAGGCTGGTATCCATAGGGCCCTGGGACAAATAACATCATGAAGAATATAAAAAAAATAGGGAAGAAATTATCAAAACTTTTAAGAGCATTTAATCTAATGCTAAAGAATTTAACTCTAAAGGATAAAAATTTTCAAGTAAAAACGCTTAATTACCATACTTTTAAAATTATTTAAGGACGGCCGGGCACTTTTAATACAGGCCGGTTATGAGTTGTATTATATTGTTCCTGTAGATTTAAAAGTTTTCTTTCCTATGTTGCGTATAGGCTTTGGTGGGCGCTGGTCGTTACTTCTTCTTGTCACATGATCATGCAGAGCCCTGTTTCTTGTAGCAGTGACTCTTAATTTCGCTCGTGCATGTTTCTGATGGCTTGCAGTGCTATTCTCTGAGAGGGGATCACGCCCTCATCGTGCAAGTCTTCACTCCCCGTCGAGTGCAGTAGGACGGCGTTAGGGAGGGGAACAAAAGAAAAATGGGGAGGGGAGGGGAGGGAGGGCAGGAAAGGAGAGAGAGAGGGAGGGAGGGAAGAACAAGGGAGAAATTACCTGTAAAATTCTGGTTATAAGCCCTGGGCTTATACAACTTCGTAAGGGGTTTTGGGTGGGCTTATAAGCGGAATAAAAAACAATGTTTCGAAACGAGCCACGGTAGTGTTGATCGAAATACGTTTTAAAGTTAAAGTCATAATAAAGCAACATTTAACCCTGTTCAGTACTGTCATCCGGCAGAGGGGGGCTTATATCCGGGGGGGGGGGGGGGGGGGGGCTTGTAAGCGGATGTATTTTTCGCTTTCCAGTTAGATGGGCCTATAACCGGGGGGGGGGGGGGTTATAAGCGGGGCTGCTTATAACCGGAATTTTACGGTATTCATGAAACGCCTTCTCACTTATTTCGTCTGGCTTGTTTTCAAGTCTATCCTTTCTGTACCTGCTAATGGGCGAAAGAGCTCGGAGATTGACCCCCTACCTAATCAGTTGTTAAGCATATTTTCTGAAATAATACAAGAGTTATCTCGCAGATTGCTGATCTTTTAACTACATAGAATATAACAAAACCCTGCTACTTGAAGTAAAAGATAAAATCTCAGAGTTTATTTCTGAATGTGAAGTGACAATAGACCTAAAACTTAAACATTATCCAAATGCCGTGTCAAGGGGCAACATTCTAAAGGTAACAAATAAAATTCAAGACCATTTGCACCAAATTAAAAAAACATCTATTGTATTTAAATAAAAGTTATCCACTCTATCAACATCTGGGGCAGCCGCTTGTAATGCTATCAATTTAACAACATGGATGGACAAATTGAAATCATTTTCAATGTCCTCTCCCTACATTTCAAATAGCAACCACCTAAACTAATCTTTTAAACATCTTATTTCAGGCAAGAACACCTAATCTCTCTTAATTCTTCACAATCCTGAACTGCAAACAACCTGTAGCTTTTAATCTTACTATTGCCAAATTTATACTGGGGATTATGTCTAGACAGATTATCCATCCAAATCCAGAGACAGATTTGGAGAGATGCAGTTAACTCCTAAAGCAGTCCAACTGGCTGAGAACCACTGCAATGTTTTACCATGATGCCCATTAGATAGCTGGGTGCCTTTGAGAGCTGAGGGTAAAACCCACCCTGACCCCCCCCCCCCCCCCAAAAAAAAAAAAAAAAAAAAATTAATCAATAAATCCATAAAGAAATAAATGAAATAAAAAGGTAAATAAAAAAGAAAAGTTGTCAGAGACAAGGAAAGTTTAAAGGGAGTTCATTGTTTTCTGCCCAGATCAAAACCGAAAAGAAATACCCCATGATTGCCATACAGACATCAAAACTTCCTCTCGACTGTTTTAAAACACCAACAAAAGCAGCTTTCTGATCTCCTAAAAATGTGATACGCAATAAAGAGCAGTATTTATTTACGGTGGCTTAGCTGTCTGTGACTGATTACGCCAAAATGTATCTGTGCAAACATTTATTTTATGATATTATCATCTTAAAGGATTTCTACCCAGTATAAATTTGGCCAAACTGAATATTTATAACTCTAATCTCATCCGATATGTGCCTCAAAAAATATCATGTTTTGTCGACCATATTTAATTGTAAAGCATTGACCATTACTGCTGCAATTGATGACTGGATTAAGTTACATATTTTTTCATGGGTGTCATTTAATGCTTTATAAATAATAAACTATCTTGGACAATATAAATTAAAATAATCTATGACAAACAATAGATTCTAAAATAGAGAGTTTTATAAATTAAAACCAAACATGCATTTCTCCCAATAATGGAGAAATGAATTCAATAATGGAATTTGATTTCATTCTTCATTTTAAACTTACACTCTTCAAATTAGCATAAATTTCAAATGTTTGGTCGAAAGCCATCAGAAAAGATGTCAGAAATTCAGGCTATCTTTAAATGAACCATTGAATTAATGATGCAATCCAAATTTTAATTAAATCTGTCTGAAGTCATTTTGACAAGCACCTGAGAATTTGCAGAGAATTTGACATCACCCAAAGAATTTTTGTCATTTCCATTTCTTGAACATGGCACGCTCCTCATAACTGACAAAAACTGTTTTGTTGAAGATTAAAAAAAATGCTGAATAGTATTTTAAGAGCCAAACACCTGCTTTTTGCAAATAAGGGAAGCCTTTACATTCCTTGCAGGCTTTAAGTTTGAAGCCAGACATGGTCATTTCAATCGAAATTACATTTTGGATCCACTGTAGACTCATTTGAATATTGAAATCTTCATTTGAACAGTAGATGTCTGAAATTATATTCATTCCTTCATTATTGGGTTAAATGCTTCACATTTTTCAACAAATTTGTTAACATTTTGACAAGTCAAATGCAAACATTGCATGCAACCAATAAACTTTAATAATTTTAATGTAACTCTAATAGTAATTTTCCATGATAATTATCTGTTCTGAACAGTCCTACTCATTAAATTAGTTAATTATTAAGTAATTTAATGAGTAGTCCAGTTCAGAAAGACCCTTGCTATCACAACATCTTAAGTACACTTCCCATAAAGATGAAAATTCGCATAAACACTACACATAACTAACTGTTTTTTTGGCAAAATAACATTTGAGGATCTGATACTATCAAACATCCAGTCTGACAAAAAGGGGTAACCCTTTACACAGCCCTGTCACTACTCTGAATAAAATGGAAATCATTCTGCTCTGCAAGAACTGCCTGCTTGTTGAGGAGATGCCCGCATATAGAGGATGCTCCCCCCTCCCCTCCCCTATGGGAGATGATCCCTTACAGGATAATTATGCCCCTTTATGGGCAGTCGTACTAAAACAGTGCTGGAAATAATTTTTGTTCCTTAGTGCTAATCTCTATTTTGACCATACATATTGCAAATTTGGTCTGATATTAATAAGCATTTTATTCCATTCGCATGTTAAGTTTTAATAAAGTAATTAGAATGATTAGCAATGCATTATGGGATGATTTTCAAAGCACATACACTTTCATTTTTTTGTTTATGTACATTTGATGAGTCTTGTACAGCCAAACAAAACATGGATCTGCATGATTTCGAATTTTTTACATGTTTAAAAGCAAATGTGATCTGTAAACTAGATCTTCACAGCAAAAAGCTCGGTGCTAAGAATAGTGTCCAACCATACTTTTAAATTAGTCAGACAATTTTAAAATTTGGTCAGGCAATTTCTGATGACCAACAGTTATTTCCAGCACTGCTAAAATACTAGTGTTCTGCTAAATTTGTCGATGACTTCCTCTAATAACGACATTGCATAAATTTTGAGTACCACAAATCCTTTGTAACCCTCCTCAATTTCAGAGATGCACATTATACAAGGTTAAAATGTACTGTCAGTGTCTGGTCATTACTGAGTGTCCGTCTAGGAGGGGGGTCCTTACATTAGGACACCTCCTAATGGGGATGGGGGGACTATAGTATAATTCTCCCTGTTACTATTTTTTCTTATCATCTACATGTAACACTCAACAAATACCATGCAACAAACTGTGGTGGGTTTATAGAAGCTCTCAAAGGCAGCTCACAGCCATTTGCCTTTTTCTTTGTTAATGTGTGGTTTCCCTCTGTCAAAATGGGAGAACTGTTTTCAAGGTACTGGCAAGAAACAGGTAAAAATTGAGGCTGGAAGTAACACGTAGTTCTCAGACGACTTTAGATTTTGATGCTTCATTTTCTTCTATCATGTACTTCAGTGACTTTTGATATCTTTTGTAGCAAGCAGAACAATATCCCTTGTTTCCTGGACTTCCAAAAAATGTGCAGTCTTTGTTAATACACTGGTCAACAGGCTGACCTGTCGTGCTGTGACTCTGCCCTGAACTTTCGCCTGTTGAATCAAGCTTGACTACGGCACTGGGAGACAGACTGGAAGCTGTACTTCTGCCAAGCTTCATAACTTCGGCATATGACGGTAGCCCGCCTTGGGCACCTCCACTTGAGTGGGGAGTCCTTTGATCTACAGTTGTAGTATTGTAGGTTTGTGTTAATCTACTGCGATCCCCAAAATACCCATAAGGAACATATGCCGAGTATGCAGGAGGTGGCAAGTAACTTGGTAATCCACTGTTGTCGTAATTTGACACAGGTGACCGGCCACTAGTTGATGCCGCGCCATCAAGATAGCGTCCTGTTTCGCTGTAAGATTTCTGAGTCTTAAAACAACCAGAACAAAGGTAATTTGTAGCTGAAGTCCCATACAGGTGACAGCCTGGGTTTATACAAGGCTGCGGTTTCTCTTCAGCATTTCCTGTACTTTTGGCAGCTTTTGCTTGAGACGTCTTTTCTTCTTCAAATCGTTCCTTGGCTGACTCAATATAGTTTTCCATCATCTTGTCATAGTACACAGGTTTCTTGTCAATTTGCAGTTTTGCGACATAAATATCGCTGTGTACAACACCTCCCACCACACCAGCCATAGTTCCCACTTTCATTATCTGTGTCGCAATCCAAGACTTCTCTTTCTTCTCAACAGATTTTGATGGCAGTTTCTTTTCAGGCTTGGTTCCATTATCATTGCTGCCTGACTCAGTTGATTTCTCACCTTTCACTGTTGCTTTGTTATCTTCAGAAGAATCTTTCTTGCTTGCCGTTGGTATTTTTATCAAATCCATGTTTAAATATTTCTTCAGAAGTGCCAGCTTTTTGTCCATACTTAAAGCCAAATTCTCAGCAATGGTAGAATCGTCATCTAGGCTACTCCAAACAAAATCTTCTCCAGGATCAACAGAGAATTGTAGCGGTAACAACTCATAATTTGGTCCAACTAGAGGAACTGAAGCTTTCAAATTCTTGGTGTCTTTCTTTTCGTCAGAAGGAACCAGAGGGGAAAAGTGTGCTGAGTCAAAAGCAAGCACCAATGGGCTCTTAAAGCAAGCACTGGGATCACATTCAAGGGGAAGATACACCCCTCCAAATGGAATCGGCGCAATTGGTTCACCTCCAAATCCATATAAAAACTGGTCAGCTATGATTATAATTGGACGTCTCAGAACATGTGCAAGAACAAACACGTGAATGTCTTCAAGGCTTTCAAAAGCCCCTCCCTCTGCCTCGGTTTCCTCAGTTTCTTTTGCTTTCAGTCCATCTCGTGCAGAAGCATCACTTTGACATTCATCACCATCTTTCGCTTCAACTCCCTTTCCTGTCCCTGATTGGTCGGCTTTACTAGTGGGGTCCTCTTTTGCAGGAACTTCAGATGCATCATCACTGTCCTTCTCAGCTATAGTGGCCAGAGTTGCAACTGTCTCCCCTCCTTTCCTGTTTTCTGCGATCTTTTGTTCATAATCTAATCTACGCTGTGTAGATGCAATGCGTAACACCTCTTGCCACTCCTTCTCCCACTCTTCCTCCGAGTACATCAGACCGCCAGCTTTGATATTCTTCTCCCATTGTTGTAATCTCCAGCGTCTTTTGATAGCTCCTTTGGCCAAGTGGCTTGTGAGTGTAGAATACAGCGCCTTGCGTAACGTTAACAGGCGATCATGGTATCCCCACATTCCAAGAGACGCAGCATGTAATAAGCAGTTACCATCACCCACAGTTGCAAGAGGAAGGAGACGTCGACAAACACCCATATCCGCCCACCAGTTTAACCGACCTAGAGACAGATGGAAGAAATAAACAGTGTATATATCTGTTTACCAAAGCACTTACATTAGCCTCAAAAACAAATAAATAATAATATAACATTGAAATAAAACCACACTTTGTTCTTTGACAAAACAGACAAGGAAGTGATAGGGGCATAAATTCAGGGTCTGAATTCTTACCAGCCAGTGACCAATGCAACTGAAAATTGAGTGTTGGTGACCAGAATCAAATGGCTAGTCACTGGGAGGCGAATAGCTTTTAGTGTCTTGTCAATGTTGTGTATGTACTGTATGGCACTCAGGGAATTATTATTTTTTTTAAATAAAAAAACAAGGTAAGATCCATGTTAAATGACCTAAGCATCAGTTGTAATCCATGCACTGCAGTCAACATTTAGCAGCTGCCATGTTTTAAGCGGTTTTATCTGACAGCTATGTTGAGGTTCAGTTTTATCCTTGGTTTAAATTTTATTTTCCTTTGTTCTAAACTCATTATCATACATTACCACACCCAAAAACAAAGGAAAATCAAATTTGAACCAAGGATAAAATTGAACCACAGCAGCTTTACGGTGGGCACATAGTATAAAAACGTGTCTTCCTCGTCTGGCACACTGCATATCTGCGAAAACCATTTGTAGTCAGAAGAAGTAGAAAGTGCTAAATTAAATGTATTCATTCAAGGTTTGGATACATCATGGGCTTCTCAGTACAACTTTACTACAAGATGATGAAGACAATATTTACAGTAAGCCTGAGCAGGCAAACCCATTGTGTTCAGTCTTCAAACTAAGAGTTGAGGCAGAAACCCATAAGGGTTGAAACGTGTAACTCCCTATGATTTGCATTGTACAAAGTGTTTGAACATTCCTTTTCATTAAGTACCATATTTGGAAAATCACGAGAAAAAATTCAACCAATCAAAATTGCAATATCTGGATTAAATTCACAACGCGCGCTAGCTTGTGCTAAATGGCGTAATCTTGTTTATGAACAATTTAGGTTGAATAAAGTTAAATTTGGTTAAATTCTTCTGTTTCGTCGTCATTCAGTAGTCTGGAGAACTTCACTTGATAGTGTATTGAATTTCTTTAGTTTCTGTGAGTAATTTATGGCGTTTTGGTTGAGATTCAAGTTACTTATCGCAAAACCGAAAATTTTTTTGCGTGTGTCGTTACGTGTGTGAATCATTCATGTACAAACTCTTTGTGTTGCCAAATATGGTACTTGGCAAAACTGAATATTCAAACGCTGTGAACGTGCGTTACACGTTTCAACTCCTTATAAATTTCTGGTTGAGGACTTTCTATTCAATGAAAACTACTTTTCAACTAAAATTTAAGTTACATGATAATTCAATGTCATCATTACGTGGGAGTCTCTGATTCTTTTGCAATTGTTTTAATATGAGTAGGAATGATGTTTAAAGCAAAAAAAAAAACATCTTTACAAACTTTGTATAACTTTGGTGTTTCACTGGGAAGTGAAAGTTTTATGGAGACATTTTGGTGACCAGATTTCTCCATCTGGTGATGAAAAAAATGTTTAGTCACCACTTGGTGCCCACATAACTTGAAGTTAATTTTGAAATCCGAGAACTTACAACCAAGTAAGTCTCTAATGTTTTATTATTTGCCAGTGACTATATTTTTGCATGAGAATTAAATACCATATAAAAGAACAAAGTGTCTAAATGGCCGGCAGCTGGTCAACGTTTTAAATAAATGGCAATCAAAACCTTTTTTTAGCACTCTGGTTAGCCTGAATAGCACACCTGTTAGCCTAACTAGTACTTTGGTTAGCCTGAATAGCACTCCGGTTAGCCTGTTTATGGCTAGTGTTAAATAATGGTTACGTAATGGTAACATAATATACATGTTGCAGTTAATTTTTTTCTTCAGTTAAATTCTATTCCTCCTGTGTTTTTGGGTATGGTAATGTATGATAACGAGTTTAAATCAAAGGAAGAATAATGTTTACCAGAAGAAAACAATAACTACAACATATACTTTAAAAATTCGGTTGGTCGGCAGCCAGCCTCAGGAGTACAACGGTCATGATAATACCGCTTGGCATGCCGTCAACCTGAGTTTGACCCCTCTTGGGATCTTCTGTTGTTATGTTCTTTTTACGTTGTATTTTACTTCATAGAAAAATTTCCAAGTCTGACTGCCTGTCATTTAGTCTATTTAATACCTTGACTTGCTGCCAGTCATATAGCCTGATTTTACCAGACATCCTCCAGCTGATTACATTTTCCCCATTACTTTTGTATTCAATAATTAACTGACATTGTCAGGAGAAACAACCTGTCATTCACTTTTGGAAATGTGCTGCGGCTTTCCTAAATTAATATATTATGCTAATTCATGAATGAACGGTCCCGTGAAAAATCATTCAACAAAAAGCTTGGCTCAACAAATGTTAAATTCGTTTTGTTTCCAAATAAAGTTGAAATATTGTTTAAAGATTTCAGTGGATAAGACAATCTGAAAAGAGTTTTACATGCAAGCTTGCATTAAAAGGTTACATGTACATCGGAATGAAAACAGAAGGAAGGCGAGACAGTTTACTGAATTAATGTCGTGTAAAAATTACAGTATATCATTTGCTTCGAAAGTATTTCCTTACAGTAGCACAAAACAAAAACTTAGTTATCACTAAGAATTTACCTGCTTGCTCCAGAGCTACTAAAGCTGAGGTTTCAATCAAGTCCCTCCGCAGGAAATCGCTTAACTCTTCAGAGAAGTTCGATAAATCCGGCAAAACGAAAGTGAAGTCGGACATTTCCTCGAATCGCTCATATCTTTTATCAGTGCCTGGTATCTTGTCTTCAATAACTTTATGCCTAGCTTCTACCACAATGTCTGCATTCACCATTGAAAGTCCTCTTTTGGCTTTTCCACTCGTAGCTCGGTTAATATTATCGCTTCTTGTTTCTTCGCTGTGCCTCGGAGCAGATCCTAAAGACAGCGTTTCAAAAGCTCTGAGAGCATCGTCTACATTCCATTTTGTACTTTCAAGTAGGTCTCTTGCTAAGCTGGGATCCGTTCCAGTTTTTTCAATGAATTGACTCAGAGTGTCGTCCATTGTGTTCAAGAATCCACGGAGTGCGAGTCAGTGATGAATCATTAAAATGAAAGCAGAATTAATTCTCGACGCCTCATTTTGTCGCTTTCAACACAAAATCAACTTTTCCGCAAATTCTTTGTGCCCAGTTTCCTTCTCAAACTGCCACTCACTACCCCACCCCCACCCCCGCCTCCACGGATGCTACCCACCTACCTACCTATGGTGGGGAGGGTTGCACAGGCACTTGCTATAATTTGATAATCGGATGTTTTTCAATGTGAATCATGGCATGGCGAAATGATCTGCTCCTGGTCGTCCGGGAATAAAGGACAATTTCAGTCTGACTGGTCTATTGTACACTGAAATGGCTAAATGCGCACCCCCTCCCCCTCGGTTCCCCACGACGAAGTTCTTGCCGGAAGGGAACGGCCCGGTGGAAAAAAATTGAATTCTTTGGCGATGAAAGAAATTTCATGGAATTCTTGAGGGGAAAACAGATTTCTAATAATTTGGTGACATTTATGGATTTTTTTGGGGGTTAAGACATGTTCAAGGTTTTTCTTAGGGAAAGGGGGCACGAAAGAGCAGTCCTCAGATGGGAAGGGGCAAAAACTCCGCTTACACTCACTGGCTGCCAAGTGCGGTTAAGGTACACTCATTTTTTATTAGAATATATTTTATAAGAATATCGAGGCTGAAATTTGCGAAATTTTAAGGATATTTTTAGAATAAGCCTGACGCTGAGATTTTGAAAAGAATATAATTTTGTTTGTTGGAAATTTGTAAATTCATTTCTTTACAAACGGCAAAACTAGCCAATAAAACGATAAAAACCTGCACTGGCCAAATGTGCGATGCTAATGACAGTTCGTTGAACGGTACATGTAATACATATGTTAGCCTGCGAGCATGTATGGTTTTCAGATGGTATACAGATCTAGACACCAAAAACTTGTAATTGATACCCCAATACATTCTAAACGGAGATGTCATAAGCTATAATCTAAGAATATTCACAAGAATATTTTCAGCCTAAAATCGGGAAAAAATAAGAATATTCAGCCTGGGCCGGAAAAACAACATTCACATAAAAAGTGTATTTTATGACTTGCTGCAATGCAACTTCCTGTAGGCTTAGGGCCGATTCGCACTAGCGGACAAGTTTTAAATGTCATAACATTTTTGACAAAAACAAACTTGTCGCGACAAGTCAGAGACATTTTGAAGAAAACAAAAGGTGTAATTACTATTACAATAGCTCTGCACGTGCTTCTGGTATCCTGGTACATTTCTCGGCACGGTCGTCTTGTGCAAACATCAAATAATCAGGCAGGTCCACGTGGTGAAAAATTTTAAAATAATTTGCATTTGAAGTGCGCGTGTTGTGATGTTTTGTGCTCGTGCGGGGAAAATGTCGAAAGTAAACTATTTCTTTCCCCCTCCATTTATCGGCACAAACTGGTTCCCTCTGCATTCATTTGTTCCAACCCCGGTATTACCATCCTTTCACGACATCACCTCGGCACACAAACATGTTTTGCCGCTATCGCGGAAAAATTTCGTGTGTTGTTTTTTAGTACAATCCAGACCAAACACAATAGCCAATCAACAACGTATTGTTATCTGGCATTACGAGGGGCGTTGGAATGCGACTTGTCATGACTTGTCCTGCCTTGAGGCAGGACATCGGCCCCTTTGAAGATTTCTCCGTTTTGACAAAATTTGCACTTGTCCAACAAGTCGTTCGCACTTGTTTTTGCGATTGTTTGACAAAATGTATCGCGCGTCCAACGCGGACCAATCATAAGACAACTGCTTCTTTGTTTTCCTCAATTGTTGGACAAGTTCTCGGTCTCAAAAAACGTATTCGCACTTGCTCTCTGTAACAAGTGACACATTAATGATGAAATCTACCAATTGTTACAAAATTTGTCCGCTAGTGCGAATTGGCCCTTAGTGTATTTTCAGTCTCGCCCGGTCCCTATACTATGGAACTCTCTTCTTGGAAGCATTCGACGGTCTGTTAGTCATTGGATGCTTTCAAGTCTCTTCCATACTCATTCTCTTTACGGGCATTTTACTTTTGAGTTAAAATAAAATATTGAGACTAGCGCGACTTGACAAGCCGTGGTTCGGGATGTGAGCCCGCGCTCCTTCTCGACGATCTCAAAAGCAGGTTACTGAGAAAAAAAGGTACACGAAGAATGTACACACAAAACCGTGAAGAGTTGCTCAAAAGAGGCGTTTCTTCAAAAGGTGGGAGGAAAAAATCAGTTGTATTACTCAGAAAAGCAAACACCATTCTCGTATTAAAGCGCGAGATTATAAACTTACTTTTCGCATCTGTCTTGCTTTATCCTTCAGAGGACTAAAATAGAGAGGGAAGAGCGCACCCCCCCTCCCCCCCCCCCCAAAAAAAAGAGAGAGAAACTTCACCAGCGAAGCGTTACATCACAATAGAGAGCTTAAGTACAGGCGTTTTTGAGCCACAGACGGCAGCCGGAAATGGAATCTTCTCGTCTTTAGCGCTTATTGTCAGCCTTTTGTTCATAAATTCAAGTTGTAAGTGCTAAAATGAGAGCTTTCTAACTTATTTTTGGAGGTAAAAGTTCACCAAAAAAACATTCACCTTCCGGTTGCCGTCCGTGGCTCAAAAACGTCTGTGCTTAAGCTCTCTAATACCGATCCAATGGAGGGGCCGGGCCAACATTCATAGTCAAGCCGTTAAAAGCGGGTCCCCCTCCTTAGCTGAAGGTCTGGATCCGCCACTGCATCACAATAGAATAATAAACAGCACAATTCCCTAAGCTTATGTGCTTTATTGTAGTAACTTCAAGGCAACAAAATTAATTAATAGTTATCATTTATTCGAATGCTTTCAGAGAATCATACCATGTTTTTCCTTTTTTCAATTCACCTTTTGTTTAATGCGGTCATGTTAGCCATAGATTGAAAAAAATCAGATCAAATCTCGAAATTTTATCGATAAAATGCGTACAAGCTACATAAAAGTTGAAACTAGACTTGCTTGCAACTAATTACAACTTTCCATACTTTAACCTGAACCAAAATTACTCGACCCAGCCCCTGTTCGTCGACAAGGTAATATCATTCTAGCAATGTGTAGTAAGGGCTCCGTTTCTTAAATTAAATTACACGATCGCAAGAATTATCTAGAATAAAAACGCACACAAAAATAATATTAATAAAAAAAACATTGAAAAAGCAAAGGCACAAGGCAGAAAGGTCTACACATTGTTTTCAATACTCATAAATGTCTGAGCAACATCGGAGATCAAGGAAAGATCGTGAAACCATTGACTTTATCTCTCTCGCGAAGCACGAGTTAATATAGCTAAGTTTACGTCTCCTAGAGGTTTACTTTGAAACTTATTTCTTTGCCTTATAAAATGAAGACGTCAAGGCCGCAACGGCGATCATTCCTCCCTTGAACTTTCGCCTGGCGTTAAATACATGCAAGTTATCGAAGTATTCCTGGTCCATTTTGTCACGTTTTGCACCCTTACCCTGCAAGAACAGAAAAAAAATTAGCTCACGCAAAGCAAACCGCTGGCAGTGAAAAGGAGTATTACGTGACGAGATAATGCGTGACTTTTTCCAATCGCAATTTCTGGTTTTCTTATTGCCCAGTCGCCGGCTAGTTTGGATTTTGCGTTCAATCTGTACTATCAGAAGTCCATAACTAGAAGTCTACATCTGGTATTGGGGCGCGTGCTATGTCTTTCGCGTGTAGGCTATTTTCAGAAACTGATGTCTCGCGAGAAAATGACGTAGCCCACTATTTCGACACGATTGGAGTTCTAAGTTGCGGCCGAATATTTTGGAAAGTGGCAGGTGAAATAAATCAAATCACATCAAAACACTTGACAGGCCATTCTCTTTAATTCTCACATTTCGACAGAAGTAGTATCGTAGATAGTGATTTCAAACGTCTGTTCAGTGGCATTTGAAGGCGAGTGAAAAAGCAACCCGTCGCCGGGTTTCAGTAGACAAACTCACAAAACAAACAGGTCGACTTTTTATAATTTACGAGAGAATTTATGAACAGAAGTTCCCCAAACTTTTAGTAGTTAAGTGTGTCTTTATTTTGTACAGCATATCCTCGTGTTAAAATACTGAACAACATACACAACACAATAGCTGCACACTGCGAAGTGCCCGAGAAGCACAACTTGAATTAAACTTTTGACGGATGTGAATGAAATCATCATTGTTCGATGAATTAAACTCGTATTTCTATTCATATTAAAACAAATACATTACCTTAGTCAGTCTTTTGTTTTCATGCCGTCCTTATAATTCCAAAAACATGCGAAACTCTCCAAACTTGTCGTTTTCTCTGAATGTTGTTCTCAAACGAATCAAACTTCATTCTGTTCATTCCGCGCTCGATGTTGAGCGCTTCAGGGACCACGGTTTTGTTTTTCAAAATAGCAACGAACCTGTGCCAAAATGCACTTGCTCTCTTAATGCCTGTCTTCATCTTGAGAGTACCATTAATCTTTAGTGTCTTCGCATTTTGAATTTGACTCGGAATTAGTCTATCTTGCCCGCTGCCATTTCGTATTCCGACTCCAAAACACTGAGGTCCTCTCGCTTATTTGGATGCTCCGAATTTTTACAACTTCGATGCTATCGTCATCGATGAAAGATGGCCTGATGATTCTTGTCCGGACGATTTAATCCTCACAAAACGGAAATTACGATGACCAACAAACAGAAATTTCGTAATGCCGTTCGCTCGAGTTCACTCGTCCTCTGCAGTTCTGCTTTTCTTCAAAAATTTGTTCAACCAATCAAAGGCGCGAATTAAAAAATACTTCAATGTGATTGGCTACTTGTTCGCGGCAAAGCTGTTCTAAAAATAGCCTACACGCGAGGAACGCGAGGTACACGCGAAAGACATATCTCAAAGCCTATTACCAGAGATGTAGACTTCTAGTTATGGACTTCTGGTACTATTCAATATTTGCCTCCTCCATATGTTGCCGTGACACGTGACATATTTGAGCCATCTCCAGATCACGCAAAACGCTTGTGGAGAAACTGTGGGAAACGACCTTCGAAGATAATACTTACAGGGGTGAAATTCTTCTTGCGAAGTTTAGTTTACTTTTGCCCAGTTAGCAGGCTTCAAAGCTTATAAATACTCTTGGCTGGCAACGCTGGCAAGCCAGTAGAGGAACTTGGGAACTAATTGACAAAAACTATCCCCATACCCCTCTCTGCCTGTTAACAAGTACTTCCAGTTTTTCAAAATAATGTGCAGCTCGCAAACTAAAAATTATTTCGGGATTTCCGTCGTATTTACCTGTACCCAAGGATGCTCTAGAGCTTGTTTTGCTGTTAATCTCTTTTTGGGGTCCAAAACAATCAACTTGCTCACAAGATCCTGAGAAAAAAGGTAAGATTTTAAGCTTTATGATCCAAGCTTTCCAAGTAAATTGATGACAAAGGCTGTTTTGCATTCCAACATGAAATTATCCTATAATCTCAACTAACCTTAGCATTTTCCGAAACGTCATCCCACCATGGAGTAACAAATTCGTAGTCACACTTTAAGATCCTTTGAAACATGGCTTGATCTCCCCGCTCATCGTAGAAAGGTTCAAAACCACACAGCCTGCAATGCAAGCAAATCAGAATTGATTGAATCTACTACGTGCAGTACCCCCTCTCCCACACTATTTAAGAAATAGTGGACTTCGTTGGGGGAAAAAGGCAAGAAATCGTGGATGATTTAAATAAAGGAATTCTTTAGTGGGCAGGGGGTGGTGAACAGTTATTGAATTCATTTGGGATGAAACCCAAAATCCTATGGGTGCCTGATGAACCCAAATCCCCTAGGGTAGATCCCCTAGCAGCTTTCACCATCAGTAGACAAAGATTTTGCCTTGTCTTTGCCAGAAGTCTGGCTATGGCGCTGCTGATTTTAAGCTCATTTATCAAGTTAAGTTGGAAGGATTAATATTGTGTTTACTTACAGTATATAAGCAATGACGCCAACAGCCCACATGTCAATTTGTGTGTCGTATTCTTTGCCCATCAACACTTCAGGAGCTGAGGACATTGAAACATTCATAAATTAGGTCACTACAAACAGAGACATCTATGGTGTATATGTTGTGGTTCGATTTAACCCTTGGCTCAAGTTTTATTTTCCTTTGTTTTTGGGTGTGGTAATGTACGATCAGTTAAAACCAAAGGAAAATAAAATCTGAACCAAAGGGCCGATTCGCACTAGCGGACAAGTTTTAAATGTCATTATAACATTTTTGACAAAAACAAAATTGTCGCGACAAGTCAGAGACATTTTGAAGAAAACAAAAGGTGTAATTATTATTACAATAGCTCTGCACGTGCTTCTGGCATCCTGGTACATTTGTCGGCACGGTCGTCTTGTGCAAACATCAAATAATCAGGCAGGTCCAAGTGGTGAAAGATTTTTAAAACGATTTGCATTTGAAGTGCGCGTGTAGTGATGTTTTTGTGCTGACCTGAGGGGAAAATGTGGCAAGTAAACTATTTCTTTTCCCCTCCATTTATCGGCACAAACTGGTTCCCTCCGCATTCATTTGTTCCAACCCCCGTATTACCATCCTTCCACGATCTCACCTCAGCATGCAAACATGTTTTGCCGCCTGTCGCGGAAAAATTTCGCGTGTTGTTTTTTAGTACAATCCAGACCAAACACAATAGCCAGTCAACAACGTATTGTTATCTGGTATTATGAGGGGCGTTGGAATGCGACTTGTCATGACTTGTCCTTCCTTGAGGCAGGACATCGGCCCCTTTGAAGATTTCTCCGTTTTGACAAAATTTGCACTTGTCCGACAAGTCGTTCGCACTTGTTTTTGCGATTATATGACAAAATGTATCGCGCGTGCAACGCGGACCAATCATAAGACAACTGCTTCTTTGTTTTCCTGAATTGTTTGACAAGTTCTAGGTCTCAAAAAACGTATTCGCACTTGTTTTCTGTAACAAGTGACACACAAGTGATGAAATCTACCAATTGTTACAAAATTTGTCCGCTAGTGCGAATTGGCCCTTGCAAGGATAAAATTGAACCAAAACATGTACATGTATATGGGAACATACAGTTAATTGAACCATCTGAAAGCAATGGTCAGACAACACATCTCTACGGTTTGGCCAGAGCCTGTACTCATGTACACAGCCTATTACCCATGGAGTGCCATCCTGGACAGTAATGTTGTGTGACTATTGCTTTCACTGTTGCTTTCAGAGGCACATCATAATTCAACTTTTTCTAGTACACAAATAAGGGATTAGAAATTGAATTATTACTTTTAGTGTTTGGACGAGGGAGGGGGATCTTAAAATTTCATTACATGTAAAAACTGGCATCAATTTTTTAAAAAGAATAGTAATATAAATTGGCCTGGGATGAAAGTATTTGCCTGGATTTAGTAAGTAATCAGCGCATGAATAACAGGGGCAGTTCCAGGATTATTCTTATGAGCCCGGGGTGTGCGTTTCTCTTTTTGCAGAATACCAGTTCATCTCATGGGGGGGGGGGGGGGGGGGGGGGGGGGTGCAGACCCCCTGCAACCTCTCCCCCCCCCTCCCGATCTGCCCCTGAATAAAATCTCAAACTATAAATTGTGAGTTAAAGTAATTTTGGCTTAATTAATTGCCCCATCTATGAAATGCTTTTTATAAAAGGAACATAATCCAAGCTTAAACACGCAAACCACCTCCATCCATGCAAAACTCTTTGTTTGATTGAAAATTCTAACACACCTATTGAAAAATACTGGTTGCACAAACAATAGCCGGTCAACTTTACCACAATATCCTGGGGTTCCACAAACTGTACTTGTATGTTCACCATAAAGCATCTTTGACAACCCAAAATCTGCAATTTTTAAGTCTGCGCTTTCAGTTTGATTGGCATACAAAAGATTTTCTGGCTAAAAGAAACAAAAGCAAGCATAATGATCAGAAAAGCCAAGTATTTATAAGTATTAGGTATTATAAAGTTTTCATTATCAATTTTCTCGCTATAGAGTCACTTAATGTGATGTGAACCTCACTGTTTTGACTGCATACTGCTAGTCTAACAAAGAATTAATTAACACTAAAAACATTACATTGTATAAAACAGTATTGCTTTTAATGGTAACAGTTAAATAATAATAATTATATTTAATAACAAAGATGAATGATGCTGATGATGATGATTTTTATGATGACAATTATTAGAATAGCAATAGTAACAACAATAGTAATAATAATAATAATAATAATAATAATAATAATAATAATAAGAAGAAGAAGAATAAGAATAATTTTATTTTCCTTTATTTTATGAAATTAGGGTTTGGTAACCTATGATAATGAGTTTAAAACAAAGGAAAACAAAATTGCACATTACCTTTAGATCTCGATGTATTATGCTTGGATGGTGGTTATGAACGTACTAGAATAAAGAAAAACCAAAATATTAATTTCCTTATCAAAATAATATTATAAACAGGGTTCTAAATAGCAGCCGGCTGGAGATTTAAAGCACATTGCAAAAGTTGAAATGGAGAATTCTTGTTCACCATTAATGACTAACTCTTTAACCTGGTTTGTTTGTCTCGACAAACCATTGCATTACTGCCTTAATGTTTCTGCACATGTAATCAAGGTTTATTTTGCACAAAAGTATTTATTAACTGCCTCTTCACAGGTTCAAATTAAAGAAGGGTTGGACATTAGCACTTGCCCGCTCACCTAGGTGAGGGCCCAATCGAGCCCAAACTGTCGGGCAAGTACAAATCAAGGATCACTTGCCCAGTCTGCCGAACATGATTTTCATCACCAGCATATATCATTCAAAATAAGCGTTATTTTCTACTTTCCACTTTAAAATAATGTAAACTGTCCACAAGTCAGTAGTTTACCAATGTTTACCACTGTGAAATCTCCCACAAACCTGGTGCTGAGTCACAAATCCCTGGTTCGAAATGTACAAAAATAGTTTCGCTTGGTAATCGTTAAATGATAGAGGCAATTTCTGCACCATTAATTAAGATGGAGCATTAATTTGGATTTGTCTTTGCATTGTTTTACCAGGGTGGAGATCCGCTGGTATCGTTGACTCTGAAAAGAACACTCGATTAGTAGCAAGATTCACTTAGGGTTTGGATTTTGTTACTTGATAACAGTGTGTTACAATAAATTTGTTCCTGTTGTCTCTACAAGTTCTGTTTCTTTGTGTGGTCATGTTAATTTCCTTAATTTTGAAATTTTAGCACCTCTTTTGTGTTAATTTCCTTGATTGGAAAGTAATTTTTCCTTCACTTCGCATTAATTTAAGTCACATTAATTTCCAATACCTTAATTAACACAAGCGTTAATTTCCTATAATAAGGTACTTATAAATTAAAATTAACCAATCACAGCATTCATTCTGTGAGAGAGATAAAACTGTAAAATGGCTATAATGACAACTTACGCATAAAGCCTCGCATATTTGTTTGATTGCTTCAGCTGCGTCTTTTTCTGAGTAGTATCCTCTTTCCACAATTCTGCAACAAATTATAACAAAGATGATAATCAAAAGGTCGCATTATTGGCCTTGCTCTCAATGAGTGATCAGTTGGTAGGGCATGGCACCAGTATGACAGAGGGACCTTACAGATTCAAATCCCATTGACTCGCTGGATTTGTTTCAGGCTTCTTTCTTTGCAATTTCTGTAATAGCAAAATTTTCATTGCGAGGATCATTTCTTAATTTACTTTACATTTATCCGCAGTTTAAACATGAATCATTTTATAAACTTTACGCCGCACAATTGTTATAAATACATGTACGGTATTTTCTCGATTAGACGCCGGACCCCGACTAAACGCCGGCCTCATATAAATGCCAGGTCAAAACAGTTGCTTTTTAAATAAATGCAGGCAATTTGTTTCTCTTCGGCTGCTCGGAGGTGAATAATACTTTGCTAATCACCTCCAAGTCAGCGCGGGCGGAGAAGAATCTTAAGAAGAACAGGGTTGGACATTAGCGCTCGCCCACTCGAGGGTCAAAACTGTCGGGCGAGTACATATCACCGATCACTTGCCCAGTTTGGCGAGTACGATTTTAAGGTCCAGAATATATTATTTAAAATAAGCGTAACTTTCTATTTTCTACTTTAAAGTAATTTACACTGTCCACAGCTAATGCTTCGCAAAACATACAATTATAGCTTCGCTTGGTAATCGTTAAATGATGAAGAGACCTTGAAAATGAACTGAAAAATTCAACGGAAACCTTGTAAACCTTCTTAAACTAGCTTAACCTAAGGAACAGTGTCAAACGTGATTAAAAATTAAAGTTGGATATTTTATGTTTCGTGGGCGAAGGAGGAGGGGGGGGCTTAATGTTTTCTGTTTGTGTGGAGCTAGGAGACTGGGCGAGTGAAAAATTATCTGGGTGAGTGCAAGTTGAAGGTCACTCGCCCAAATGGCGAGCGCTCAGAAATTTTAGTTTCCAACCCTGAAGAATCTAAAAACTTATCTTTTTAAAGGAGCCTATGAAACTTAACTTTTATTTTTTTATACACATATTTATATTTTAAGCTCTGTTAAATTATCATGATATTTTTAGTTTTTAGATTTTTAACTTTTATAACTTCATTTTGTGCATGTATTGATATTTTTATTAATTTAGTTAGGTATTTTTAGATTTTATTTGATATTCTAGCATAGTGATTGTAAAGCGCTATAAAAGATTAGCTAAATAGCGCTATATAAATTACTATTATTGTTAAAGCACTATTTCACTTGTGTGGTATATACACTGTATAAGGGGACAATAATCCACATTCCACTGGCCATGCATGTGAACATCACAATTTGTAACATAATTAGAAAGGAGACAATTAACTCTCCTTAGAGGGCACACTTAGAAGCTGTCTCTAATTTCTGTGCTGTGTTCCACTGCAGCTAGTGTCACCCCCCCCCCCCCCTCCCCCCTACCCCCAACCCATGCACCCCTACCTCGTCAAAACAAACTCTGGGCAATAGGCCGTTTGCATTATTACGTCAAATTTATGCGCAAAGTCTTCTGGTAGTTGTAGTAAAGTTTGCGCCAAATAACGGCGGAAATGGTATGGCAAAATTATCATGCATAAATTATGTGACGTACAGTAACTTCGAAATATGGAAATAACTTTTGAACGAGTGCGTAACTAGGCAAAATATGATTTTAACATTTTGACATTGATTCATTGTAGAGCAATATTCCCTTTCGTTACTCCCGTCAAATTATAAAAGTGTACACAATTTTTGTACTTTCTATAACCTTAAAATGACTTTGCTCACGCAACTGAATTCGTCATTTGCTGGAGAAATTTAACCAGCGCGCGCGTCCGTTGAAAGTAAGAAAAATTGTGCGAAATATCAAGATAGAAAACACAGCCACAATAGCAGCCTGTAATGTTTCGTCCTGCGGTAAAACATAGACTGACAGAGGTGGCTTTCCAATGAAAGTCTATATTGATTTGCATTTTTAGACCTTTTTAAAGCAATTCGGCGAGCCCTAAGCGTTATTTGTTCGTCGTTATTTGGCGCAAACTTTACTACAACTACCAGGAATCTTTGCGCATTTGACGTCATAATGCAAATGGCCTATTACTGAGCTTTTATATTCAGTACATAACTGATTCACTTTCTTGGGCTTCTCCAACTTTTTTTTTCTTTGGCTTTACATTATTTTTTGCAATCACACCACTGACCTCTCAAAGAGTTCACCTCCAGTAACAAGTTCCAGCACCATGTAAATATGCGTCTCGTTCTCAAAGATCTCGTGCAACCTTATCTTTAAACAACAAAAAAATTTTTATTATTAGACTTCATTCTCAGTTTTTTTTTAAAAAATTGGTTCCTAGCATTTGCTGTGTAATACTGTAAAAAGCAACAAGACTAAATTAAGTTTGATGTTTTCAATAAATTTAAAATCAATATGTTTGAAATGCCGAGTGTGTTTTTATTACATATTAATGATAGTTAATAATAATATTAAAAAAGCACTTTTGGTTTATGGATGCATTTGAACATGGGTAAAGCCTAGCTCTGTAACTTACTACAGGCAAATTATATATAAAATTAAAGATCCCTTCCCTGGAAGGAGCTAAAATAAACTTACAATATTTGGGTGCTGTTTCAGCTGCAGAAGAATGCCAATCTCAGTCATAATTATTTTATGGTCGACCTATAAAAAAGGAAAATACAAATCAACATGATTGTTACTTTTTTTTGGTATTGATCTGATATAGCTATGTTACTTTGCTGGTAATTCTACCAAAATTCCCAATACATGTGCAAATTATTCCAGAAAATATCCATACGCACCCCATGGAAGGTCAATGGAAATTCTGAGGGGGTGGGGGGTCTCAAAAGCCAAAATTTTAAAAGGAAAGTATGAGGCTTAACTGGAAAATTCAGAGGGGTGGGGGGATTCAAACCAAAAAACCTTCTTCCGTGGGAGGGGTATGGATATTTTCTGGAACAACACAATGACTCCTTAAAATAATTCCTGGTAAAAAGTTTTCCTGTTTTCCTTAATGATGCTTATTAAGAGATGTATCCAGTTGACTTTGACTCTCTACCTACCCATATACTGCACTTATATATCTATCAAAATTTAGTAGAAACTCAGGTGTTTTCTCTCGAAAATCTACAAATCTAATTGGTTCTCCCACTGTTTTCTATTCACTATTAGTAGAATTCTACCAGTACACTAATGCAAAATGCTGCAATGTGATTGGCTGAGCTATTGCACACTATCAGCCATTAGTGTGCAGTTGCCGAAGGTCGTCCACAAAATGCGACGTTTTTATCGTTTTTCCGAAGTTTTGGAAGGAAGTTTAAATGTAAATGGAGAATAAAATTCCCGAGAAGACTAAAAGAAGGACATTAGCGGTTTCTTGACTTTAAAAGCTTGAAATTATTGAAAAACAGGTGCACGCGCGTAAACAACTGCAAATTTACCAAGGACAATTCAATGCGTGCGATTTTGTTAAAACGTTAAGTTCGATAATGCGTAGGAAAATAATTAGAAACCATTATTTGCGTTTATTTCAGTCAGAATTCTACTAAAACAATTATATTATTCGCTCTCAATTTCTATGAGGTGATAGTTGATTCGGCCTGCGTCCTCATCAACTATCACCTCATAGAAATCTCGAGCTCATAATCTAATTGTTAAATAGAAAATGATCATATAATTGTATACATGTGTACATTGATCTGAAAGTTAGGGACAACTTTCTTGAATTTTGGCTTAAAAGAAAATCATTGGTAGGCTTTGGACTGCAATACTTAGAGAGTGTCTACTAAAACATTCAGACTACTCGCCCTTGCATTGTTTTGCTCATAGATATAAAACTCAGGCTCATAGTCTTTAAATAGCTAAAAGATCAATAAATAATTAACACAGGAAAATGTGAGGCTTGATGCCAAAATGCTGCCAGGCAGTCTGTGATATGGACTAGGAATATTTTTAATTATTAAGTTTTAATACTTTTATTTTCCTGAGTGTTACGCATTTTATTTTAACTGACATGATAAGCTGCCAAAGTTCGAAAGTGCATATTGCAAGACTGTGGATTGTATTGCAATGGCCTCGATCAGTCAACTGCAATGAAAAATATGCTCCAAAGACTGTTTTGAAACACTAAAAGTTGTTGATTAATTTGTTATATTGTAATAACTAACATTTATTTTGTGGATATAAATTAACAACAACAAATAATATATGTCTGGGTATTTTTAAAGGTCAGTTTTCATTAAGCCGCTGATCTTTTCAATAAACATTAGACCAAATAATCCCAACTATTTTACTGATAATCCTTTTTGGTATTCATGTTATGCTTTAAACTTTCAATATTATTATTTTTTTACATAATGTCACAGTTGCCACAGACGTATAAAGCTAAGCTTTCAAAATTCCCTGACTTTTTCCTGACAACAATAAATTATAAATTATCATTTCGTTCTCTGATCTTCATCACTATAGCCGTTTCGTTCTCACATTTTCACTTTGCTATAAAACCTATAGAAAGGCACTGTATACTGTAGATATTAGTCATCATTTGTAAATATTGTATATTTTATAACATTTCGATATTTTTTAAACAAATTTTAATCAAGACACCTTTAAGTTAACATTTGTAAACCTTTAATTCACTCATAGTATATACATTTACATTTCCTCATATCTTAATCCGCATTGTGTAGTTCATAAATTATCCATACCTCCCCCATGGACTCCCTACATGAAGAGTCCAGAATCCAGGCCAAAATTCTCATGTAATCAGTAATCCGCTGTATTTTAAATCTGCAAATCCACTCAATGTATCGCAAAAATCCACAATCTGCGCACTTTTTAAGGCCAAATCTGTCAATCTGAGAACCTATTCACTCCCTCCTTCAAGAATATTTATCCCCCCCCCCCCATTTCTTAGACTTTAAAATTGAAACAAAATACTGGGCTTAACCTGAATAATGTGATTAGAATTCATGACATTTTTCAAAATAGTATCTATAGTAAATTAATATTTGAGCCCTTTTGAAAACTTGATGCCAAAAAGGAAATCCAGAATCATATGTTTTGTAAGCATGTGGTTCAAGCATATCCGAATGCAATATTGAATTTAATATTGAGAGTAAATTTGAATTCCAGCATGCTTCTTTTTGTTATGTCGAAAACTTAATTTGTATCTGTTCGGCCAGCAAATGGTTTAACCTAAATAAAAATGCCCTTTAGTTGGTTTGAATAGTTTTCCAACGCTAAACAGTATACATATTGTATTTATTTATGCCATTGTATTATGCATTATGAGTTCCAGCAGTGCACAACACTGGATTGTGTAACTAAACAAAGAAACTGTCTTCCACTTGCAAAAGGTAAAGACTGCCTAGAGAACTGAACTTTTACAACACAAATTTACTGAATATTTCAAATTACGGAATATTTTATGAATATTTCCCAGGAATTGTTCACCCACATAAGACCAAATATATGAAGTTAACTTTCAAAAACCATTAACCCTTGACTATTAAACATGTTATGTAAGACAAGAATTGTGATTTTATGAATAGAAATTGAATACCATGACGTCTTTATGTTGGAAGTCAATATTGGCCAGCTTATATAAATGAAAGCCTCTCTTGTTTATCGGTATGTTGTATGACAAGTTTTCCTCTCAGGTAAGGTCTGATATCTAGAAAGAAATACTTGTGGCTTTGATTGTAATAAACATCATGAAATCTCTATTGTTAATAACGTCCTTCACAACAATTGAATGGCGGGTGACAACATTTGCAATTTTGACAATAATATTTTACTGCATTAGCGAAGTCACTTAGGTCGACACTCGTTTAAATTCTAGGAAAAATGTCGGTGTTTTCAGTTTTCAAGAAGCAAACGCACTTAAGATTCTTAATGTATTCAATTAACGAAGTAATAAGCTTAAGTGAAGCGAAGAAGTTATCTTCAGGAAAGCTAAAGCGCTGTTTGTGTATGTTTTCATGAGGTCGCGCGAATCTGCATACGCATGCCGAAACTATGCGCTTCGATTGTTCCTTTTGTCGCACGAGGGAAATTCGCCAGATTCTTAATTTTTTGCACAACAATTAAATAAGACTTGTTATAACGTGTTAGTCTGCTACTTCGCTTCGCTGAGGTCGCTGACACAACAAGCTTGTCAAAAAAAGTTACAGAGTGCAATATTTCTGAGCTTAATGGCCGCGATAGCTACGTTTTATTAATAAATGTCAAATCTGGCTAACTCCCCACTTTGCTGAAATCTTTATGCACAGTTATAATATCGTGAATAATGGTGTTCCACACGTTTTGCGACGAACTCAAGTTTTATATATACCATCATAATGGCATAGCAACTAGTGTGTAGCCATAACTACCGCATGAATGTAACGTCCCTGGATGTGCAGTTTGCAAATGAAACTAATTCACAAGGACAAGTTTAGCAACACAAACACAACAACAGGATCCTGGTTGGACCTTTGCTCAAAATGTGCACAGTGAAAAACGAAACCTTGTCGTTTCACTTACAGTTTTAGTAATCATCTTGATCGCGTAATCTTTCTTGGTTCCTTTGTGCTTTGCAACCTTTACAACAGACGATGCTCCCCTGGAAAGCGAAACAAACGAAGAAATGAACATTCGAACAGTCGATCAAATGCGCCTCGAGATCGCGAATGCTGACACATTTTGCAAAATTAAGATACCACACGCGCTGAAGACGTTGTCAAAGCGAATTATAAAAAGCCCAGTCGCAGACAACTTAAAAAACACACAATTGCATACAAACCTTCCCAGCTCTCTTTCATCAATGTTATAATAATCTCTGATGTTCCCCTTTCTCGAGTGGCTAAACAAGGCCATGTTTCGATGCGTACTATTCCAACCCGGCGCCTATCCCAGCCACAAATAAAGCTCTTCTGCTGTCTATCGACTTTCACTGAAGAGCCAGCTATTTGGAATAAATTAACGATTAACCAAAGACCGTCAGCTGCCACAAAATTGATCAAGAGATCGACATCGACAATGTGGTGACGTCACGCGTTCTTCCGGGCTCCTCTTTGATGGTTTCGCAATGGCGATTAATCTATTTATTTCTCGTTTTCAATAATGCTCGAGTCTTTGTATTTCCTAGGATACTAATAGTCGTTTTGTCACTGCTTAACAGTTAACGCAGTTTTGGTCTGTTTTTTACTGATAAGAAGTTTCGATCGTGTTGATGGGAACTTTTTCCGCCGATTTCATATCGGCAAAGCCGGCTTTTTGCAAGGCAATTATCATGAAAATGTAAATATTTATCAAGACATCGGCGAACAAAAAGTTTATGATGTAATAATAGTACAACGATGAAGGAAATGAACATTTAGAGCTGTTTGAGTCCTTGCCAACTTTTGTCTTGAGCTCACCATGTTTTCAGTTTACTTTTCCACGAAAGGAAAAATATTTACGGGAAAAACATTACCGCCAAACATATATAAAAAAAATTAATATCGAAGTACTTTCCAGGGCCTATCTAAAGAGATAACGATAAAAATGAAAAGTTTTTAAGGAGCTGGACCTGAATAATTTTAAAATTTAAATTAAATTCTGTATATTTCACGTATACTGAACATCGAGCATTTTATTGTTGCTATTCAGAGCTATATCAGAATGGAAACGAACCCAATATTCGACAATATCGAATACGCGTGAGTTATTGTTCAGTGTGTTTTGCAGGAAGTGTATTCTGTTGCACTCTATTTATTCCGTCGTTTGCATTCATTTTAACAGGAAATGTATGGAATGGGTGTATCACAGCACAGCAGTCCTTAAAGCGTATATTGCGCAGATCGAAGTTTAGTCATATTTGTTTCCGCCTCGAGTACCTCTGCCTTACTGTCACGCGTGACTGAAACCGTCATGCAAAACCATTACGCAGCATTTTTCATGCGTGACAGATTCCGAAGTGCAGGCTCTAAGCTCCTGACATCCTTCCCTTAGATTTTTTTTATTTAGAAAGTCTTAGTTGTATGTGTAGCTGTACGTTCGAAAGTATAAGGTCAATAGGTTCAGGGAAATAACAGAGAATTGAAAGCAAGTTCTGCGTGCGTAGACATCGTCTCCAGGAACTAGACAACTTCGGCGCGCTTTGGTTACCAAGAAAGGCCATGATGGGATTTGATAACTGACATGATTAAATACCGCTTCAAAATAGCTTGAGGGCACAGACAAATCTGATTATTATATCCTGAGTCACGTACAGATTTTAGAGGATAGATTACTAGCTTTCGTTTGCAATAGTTATGGTAATACATCAGACATTGTAACCCCCACCTCCCCCCCCCCCCCCCCCCCTAACCACGGGAATTAGACATTCTCCGTTTCTAATAGCGCTGTCTAATCCCCGGCCCTTTTTTGGATCATATTAAAAATATTCAAATTTAAATCTACTTTCAAAGTAACACAACTTTTCAAAGAAGGCTAATGCCCCGCATACCGGGCCGCAGTATATGTACCTAATGCCCCGCTAATCCCTGCATAGTCCCGGGGTTGAGGAGGGGGGGGGGGGGGGGGTTACATTGACTGGTACATAAGGCTCCTGGAACTGTAAGGCCAGGTTAAAACTGAAGGCCACACCCCACAGTAAGCGCGCCAGGGAGGATTGAGGAGAGAGAAATATAAGGCACGCGGTGCACGACGGGAGGGAGAGAATAATGTCGTTATCCTGCGAGCAGGTTCTCTTTAGGCTCGATTAGGGGCAACGCGCGAGTGGCGAAGCGAGCGCGCGAGAAACGTTGCCTGCAAACACAGACGTATTTCCGGCTGTCGCTTGTCTCTTCCACAGCCGGAAATACGCTACCGAGGACGACGCCTGGTGAAAAGTGAATTTATTTTTTATTTGCGAGTCTCGCAATTATCCAAATGTATTCAGTGTATCTATGGGGTTAGGAAGTAGTTGTTATCGCCGTCCAAAGAAATCAGCGACCTTGGCATACATTTTTAAGTGACAACTGTCCAGTACATTTGTTTTATTTTGTTACAACTGACAACCTTAGCATGATTATAGCTCAAAACTATATACGCTGTATTTTACAATTGTTACATGCACAAAATGAAAGTATTTTCCCCTCAGTTTAAATGGCCAGTAGCCTCATTGTGAACCTTAGTACGCATTACACAACTAAGAAGCTTTTAAAACTGCTCACAGCCGTTAAAAGCCGAGGGGCGCAATAAATAGAGTTACAATCTTCGATAACTTTCAACCAGTATTGTAAAATGTATCAGGGTTTAGTTTGCCAGGCGCTCGTCGGATTTACGGCGGAACATGCACAAACGATAAAGGGCGCATGAGCTGTTCCAAGGGGAGGCGCAAAAAAAGAGCCTCTGAAAAGCTTCTACGTGGATCCGAAAAGGCGACGACTGCAGTACGAGGCAGGAGTTAAGTAAGAAAACCTTCTCCATCTTTTTATGAAGGTAATTTAACAACTACATGCATCCTGCGAAATCGCGGGGAATAAGGTCGTAGGTCGAGTTACCTATTCCCCAACATCGTGCAGGATAATTATTTTATAATGTAACAAATATTCAACGAAGAATATTTTAGAGCTAGAAATACTATGTCTAAGCAGCAGCGCTATGTAAGGCCTTGACGAATCGTTGCAGCCTGGTCAACCCAGTCATGTTGCAGGATATCTATCATGTACGGATGACGGATAACAATAATGACTTTCTGACCACATTTTTGTTGAATGATAATATATGATATATGTAGAGACATTTATTCACCTCATTTAGGTATTTAAAAGCTAGAGACTTTCATTAAGTTCATATTAAGGGCGCAGAAAATGGATACAATAGAGAGATTAAGCATGACGTTTGTTTTTTCCCGCGAACGGCTAAAATTTCACTTCTACCGTCTGCCGTTTGCATTTGTACGCGGAAATGAGTAGGTTTGTATTTGTCGTGAAAGTGTATAATTTTTCCCCCTATTTTCCGAGGGATTTGTCTTAGAATTTGATCGAAAGGCAACAGAATGAAAGGAAAACTCGCATTTGCCGTATAACGCCATACTTTATCTCTCTAATGTTTCTACCGTCGGTACGTGAAGTGGATACCATTTTCCGTGGAAGGTATATGAAGGGTTTATCGTTCCTCTCGAAAAGTGGTATACAAATGGGAAAACTTTCTGGACAACGGGAAGGAGCCTCCATACCCGTAGAATTTAGAAGGAGACGCGCAACTAACTAATTCTGGCTAAATTTTAAATTGAAAAAATATGTACACATCCAGTTGAAACTTATGTAACTGACAACCGCCAATTCCTTTCTCGAATATATGAGTATTTACTGTGTTAAATACGTTACACCGTTACACATAATACTATTCAGACGATTCTTTAGTAAACCAAGAATTTCTGTTTATAATATTGAAACTAGAATAGTTAAATAAACTTTTATCTTACTAAAAGCAAGTCTGTTTGCTCAGAATGTTTCTATTACAACCTTTTTTATGGCCGCGATCTCTTTGGTCAGCTCCAAAATTGGTGACCTCTGGCCAGGCTAGATTTTCCTCAAATTTTATTGGCTGGTAAAACAAAAAACAAACAAAAAAAAGAGAAAACGAGCACCGTGGCTATATACACGCTAAGTCGATTCTTCATTACGTGTTTAAATTTCTCTCACTGATTGCGAGAGTGCACGTGAACACAAAATGCCACGCACGCGTTTATTTCGAGTACATACGGACCGCGTGAAATTCATGCAGTATTTTATAAACTAGTGCAGAACAATTCCATTGGTGAATGTAAGAGCAGGGCTCGAAAAAGTGTCCTTCGGTCGTCCGGGCAAGTAAAAATTTTGAGTCATGGTCACTTGACAAATAGGCAGGGGTATAGGCAAGTTGTCGGCCAGCTAAATTATAACGAAATGCGAACGAAGACTAACATGCAACATCCCTTGGCAATGAAAGCTGTTTATCTGAAGGGTAAGCTGGAACTGAGGTTTTCTTCAAGCCCTGAGTAGTTCCTGTACTTTGAAATGCATTTACACAAACAAGTGCTTCTCGAAGGCCTGTTCCATTAGCGCTTCGCTAAATGAAGTTTTGTTGTGCACACTATCTTAATCAAATGGATCTGTTAGAGAAAAAACAAATATCGATCAGTATTCGCAAGTGAATTTCTAAAACTCTTTTTTCATCTTGTCGGATAGTTCGCCTTAGTGGTACACTAGACCCAATGAGAATTATGAATTTGCTAAGAATAGATAACAATTCCATTAAAACTCTCCCTGCGATACATTTGTTACTTGCAAGCACGCGCTTACCAAGACACCGAGTCGTTATCGCCGACCAGATGACCCTCTCTTGTGAGAAACACATAACACCAAGTTTTCCTCCGCGAATATCGGGATCTTTAATTTCACCACTGTCCATCATTAGTTTGTTGAACTTGCGCCAAATTTTTAACCTGGATTGCAAAGAAAAAAAAAACAATTTTAAAGACAAAATTCACCTAAATCTCGAATGCTAAATTCGAATTAGGGAGCTAAAAGCTTGGAGAAAAGTCGGTTACTAAAAGGGATTTTGTGATTGTTAGTTTTAGACTGACAATCTTGATAGCTTCTTGGAGACTTGGGTAGTTCGTACATGAGGCCTAAACGAATCAACGCCGGTCAACACCAGGAATTGGTTTACGCACGCTGAAAAGAAATTTCTAACTGCATGCAAAAAAGAGTCACTCCGGCCGACTCGTTTACCATTGGTCAAGCCCCCAAACTCAATTAGACAGGTCAGAAGTGATTTTTTGGATGATTTTACGTATAAATTTCATATATACTTCGGAAATAGTAAATCAGGAACAACGCGCCCGGAGAAATTTCTTTTGCAATCACCTCCTTTGGTATATTTGCTGAGGGACTCGGGAAAGTTACAATTGTGTGTCCCACGGGATCACGACTCAGTTTGCTCACACGGGAGCCATGTCGAAATACAAAGAAGGATCCTTACCTCATGGTGCTCTTAGATGGCAAGTAAACCAGTTCCCATCTGTAAGCTTTCTTATCCTGCCACCCGTGTCCCTTTGGATCCTTCCAAATAAGGGTCGCCTGATGGAAAAAGCATGTCCTTTTAAATACTACATAACAACATTGACCATTCAACAAGAAATGATTTTTCTTTCTCGTTCAGATAAATTCCCCATGTTGCACAACAAAAATTGAATGTTTGGTGAAGTTGTATTGTTTTTTCGGCGTTCCAAAAATATCACGGACGAAAAAACCTCTTTAGTACGCTAATACATTTTGTCCACGGCGGACGTACAAACAAAAACCATGCATATTTTTTCACCAAAAAGTTATTTACTATTCCTTCAGTAATCTGTCGATCTCAACGCGAGAAATTTTTCGAAAGTAAAACAAGATGGCTTAATTTATTTCCGCATTCCTTTCTATTTCTTTCTGGCAAAACAATTAAGAAAGGCAAAGATCACCGTAATAGCATTCAAATAATAATTTATTCTCAAATTCATTAAAAATTCATCAGTTTAGCATTGATTTTTACGATTTTATTTCTCCGTTTACTCTCCTTAGTTTTAGTTTCGATTGAGAAGATATATCAAACACTCGAGACAGTGTTTCATCGGCTATCCAAACACACCTCGAATTTCGTCAAAAATACTCAGCTGCACTTCATATTTTCAAATCTCTTCTCGGTGTTTGGATATCCCGTTGAAACACTGTCTCTCGTGTTTGATATATGACGTAATGAGTAAAGCGCGTAAAGCACAAGGGATACATAGTGCCGCTAAAAACTGACCTCGTTAGTAACGTTTCCTGTGTGCCAAAGGACATTCCGAAGCATTTGCGATGGGCCGCTTCCAGAGTTAATTTTCTAAAAAAAAAGAAATCAAATATTACTTAACGTACAGTATATGTATTTAGTAGCACGGAAAGATCATGAAAATAGGAGAGGAATTCGTAGTTAATCTCAAAGTAATTCGCACAGTCGATCATTTTAGTACGCGTTCCTTATGAAAGGCATCACAAAGTGTCCTCATTAATAAAAGTTCACCAAAACACACCTAATGCTGTTAGATATGAAGTAATATGAAAACGTCAAATAACCCAGTCAAACATGAAGTACTTATTAAACAATACTCGAATTCAATTCTGGATCATTTGCAAACTTCTCTTTGTAATCCCTGCCCCTAATGGAATTTCTTTCACGGAGAGTTGAGTTGGCTTTGATTTACAGACCGTTATTTCTTCTTACCACTGACAAACGAGTGAGGGGTGTTAGTTAATATTCACCGCTCGAGTAAGTCAAACGCCACAACTTAAGTCAGTTACCTTAATATTCAACGCTGCTTCTGCCTTCGCTCTAAACGGTCTGCTGTCCCAGTAGACCTGCTTTGACTGTTTCCAAGAGGCGACAAAGAATTTTCTGGGATTTTGATATCCAAATACAATGCCTATGATGTCATCATCAGAGTGTGTGTTCACAAAGAAAGTTCCGCCGTATTCCACGTCACGAAAAACTTGATTTCCTAAAGACAATAAAGTTGACATATTTTACTTCATTTAGACTTCTCCTAATGGTGGATCGGCGATAAACCCAAAATATTTGGTTAACCACTCTTAACGATAACAGTACCCAACTCGACAAGCCTCTTGTTGTCTGCAGTTTGACTTATGAAAATTTTTTAACACAGATTGAAAAACATTAGTAACATCTCTGTCCGTTTAAAGGTGCTACGTCACGGGGATTTCGCAGATTTTTGGTCTAAACTTTTCTGAAATTAGCGGAAGGCAACTTAACCCATGAAAAACATTATCTTTGAACATCTAAAGGAAAATATGACCTCAATTTGCAGATAGAGAAATCAAACTAAGGCTATAAGACGCTCTGAAACAACTTGAAAAGTTTAGCCTTAATTTTTCAAGTTGTAATCCATTTCCATCCAAGCCATCCGCAGCCAAAGACGCTTGTTAACAGTTTCTGTGCTCTAATATAGCAATGGTTAACAAAATGGCCCATTATTTTTTAGGTTTGCTATGCCACAAATATAAATTTTGGCTCTTCATTTTTACTTCAATAATCTGTTAAAATCCGTGACAAAGCCCTTTAAGACGCTAACTAGTGACATTTAGTCCACTTTAGTTCGTCGCTCCTTGCCAGTTCACATTCTAAGTTAGCATTGTGTTAACACGTAGCTGCATCAACACCTCATGAAAACAGAAACGAGTACTTTGGAAACACTGGAATCTTGTTGCCAGAAGCAATCTTTCTTTATTTTTGGAAAAAACCAACTTCAACATCGCAAAAAGAACTGGGTCTAAAACAAAAATTTCCCCAAACGGGAAAATATAGAAAGTAAAAAATGATTGAAAATTATAATTACCAACGAGAATTGTAGGTATGCTGTTCACAACTTGATGAATTTCATTGCCCTAGAAAGGAATTAAAAAAGTTTTACCAATGAATACCAAGCATTTTCACGTGTTTTCACAATTTCCTGAGCATTCCGACTATGGAGACTACAAAGAAATTTTATAGATTCGGATCTAGATTGTACAAAAAGTAAATACACAAGCAAGCAAATTAAAGAACATGTTCACAACGCGTTCATTGACACAATGTCACGTGACAACATTTGAAAGTCCACCATAGTTCAAGTTGCGCATGTATGAATCAATGGGAGGCGCGGTGGCCTAATGGTTAGTGCGCTGGACTCCGGATCGAACAGTCGGGGCTTGAGCCCTGGCCGGGGAACTGCGTTGTGTTCTTGGGCAAGACACTTTACTCTCATAGTACCTCCCTCCACCCAGCTCCACCCAGATGTATAAATGGGTACCGGCGAATTTACTGCTTGGGGTAACCTTGCGATGGACTAGCATCCCATCCAGCAGGGAGTAGCAATACTCCTAGTCGCTTCACGCTACGGAAACCGGGATAAGCTCCGGCCTGATGGGCCACTCGGCTCGTATGCAGACTTTACTTTTACCTATGTTTGAAGCAATACCTTTTTGCTGACTTTCCATACAGGCTTATCCTGTTCGCTGCCTGGCGCGTCAATTGCCAGTGTCTGGTACACAGAGAAGTCTGTTCGGGCTATTTTCGGGTTCGTAGGACACACATCATCCTTATCATGTACGCCATCACCGTCGAAGTCTTCAATACACGCGTCACCGAATGAATCACCTGATTGAATAACAAGTGAGTAACAATTATTACTCTAGCTACTCCAGTCCCTCAACTCTTCCTACCCGTCCACCTGAAGGTAATATAACAGGTAGTAACAGTGAAAGTAATAGTGGCGTGACAGTAACGGTAAGAGTGACAGTAACACTGGCAGTGACAATGACAGTGAGAGTTACAGTAACGGTGACCGTGACAGTGAGAGTAACAATGACCATGATAGTGACTGTGATAGTATTGGAGACATTGACAATGGTAGTGGGAGCGACAGTAACAGTGACAGCAACGATGATAAAGACATTAACAGTGTCATTAAAAGTGAGAGCAGAAATGACAGTGAGAATAACAGTGACAGTAACAATTACAGTATACACAGTTCGGACTGAAAGGGTGAAACTGAACCCTTTCTATGTCCTTTCTAACAGCAAAACTTTATATAAACTGCTCAAGCGCGTTTATTATACACGACATGGTCCTTTTGCACCAAGCACGTGTTCCAAACTGCACAGAGAAATATCACGTGATGATTGCACCGATATCTATGTTAAATTTAAAGTAGAGTTCACATTATTCTAGCGAGGTCACACTTAATCTTGCACATGGTTGGCTAGGATTTTCATGCCAGCTGCAGATCAGTGAAAATCAACAAGCTTCTGAAATATCATTAGGGAACTTACTCCTGGTTTGCTTTTGATCGACGTTAAACACCAGTCTACAATTGTCTCTGTAATCTGCAACACCATCCCCATCATCATCGCTATCACACGGATCACCTATTACAGGAACATACGAACTGTTCAGTACTTAGTCTACTTCTGCCTTGCATGTACAATATCAAGGAAGTGTGGCCTGGAGTCTGCAGCAAGTTTAGCCTATCACAAGAACACACAACGTGTTCAGAACATAGCCAAGCTCTGATTTGCAAATTCATTATCAAGGAAGAGCAGCCTGGAGCCTAGGAATAAAACCAGCCTGAATAAAGCCTTTTGCTTCTCTGTTATCTAAAAGCAAAAGTCCTGTGTTCCGCGTTTCTTAACAAAGAAAGCTCTGTCTTCTTGTTGGTCAACCTAATCCGAAAGTCTTCTCCGAAACTTGCTGTTGACCTAACAAAATAAACCCATCTGGTATTTTTTCATTCCAGATTTTTTGTTTCCAGAATGGAATTTAAAAACTTATATTTGTTAATTAGTGAGCGTTGTTCTTATTGTTTATTTTAGTATTAGTCTTTTTTGACGAAGTTTTTAATGAACGTTGCAGCCGAGTAACAGTCATTTATGAGAGAACTGTGCAATCTGTTATCAAGACAGTATATTGAATACTGAGAATAAATCCTTTTGCTTTCCTGCTCTCTTTAAATAGCTAGTTCCATTGTTCCATGAGAGAAAAGCCTCAGTGTTCTCTTTGACCCTTAATTACCTTGATCCCTAAAAATAGCACACTCTTCTCTTCTTTTTCCCAAAAATAAGACCCTCTTTTCAGCCAATTCCTTTAAATAAAACACCATATTTCCTGCATTTCAAGGCCCTTTTCAGGACTTCCTACAATTTCACACACCGAGTCCATCCTGATCTGTGTCCAGCTGTTCAGGGTTTGCTTGACTCAAACAGTTGTCGAATTTATCTTCTATTCCATCGTTATCACTGCAAGCAAGAAAAAAGTTAAAGAACGTTTAATGCATGCACAGCAATAACATAGCTTTTCCTGAGGGAAGGGGTGGGGGCTGATAATGCGTACTTTTTTCAGATGTTTTGAGTTCCGTGTTCGGTTTATTGAAATACCTTCACCCAAGAATTGACTGAACAGACAGTTTTTGTTGAATCAGTGTTTTTTAGAGTGCTTGAAAGGAGCTACTTAATCATTCTCTTTTCTTATTGGTTCATTATTACCTCTTAGTAAACTGATGTTTTTAAACATCATCGCAAACGACATTTATATATTATATAGCCGCAAGGGCTATGCCTGATGGTCGAATTTCCAAAACGGTTCGTTTTCGTCAACTGATTACATCGTTGTTTCCTTTAATAAACAACGAGGCAGAGATGTTTCATAAGTTATACTTACTAATCTCGATCCAGGTCACATGCATCTCCCCAGCCGTCACCATCTTTGTCATTCTAATAGAGCAACGCAAACAGTCAACAACACGTGCAGAGTTAGAAGAGTAGCAAGAAGAGTAGGAGATGGTGGATGGGGAGGACCCACTGGGGGGGGGGGGGGGGGGGAGGAGGAGGAGAAGGAGTAGGAAGAGGAAGAGGAGGAGGAGGAGGAGCAGGAGGAGGATAGTGGAAGGGGTTTAGGAGAACGGTGGAAGTGGAGGAAGAGATGGTGGCAGAGGATGGAACAGGATGAGGTGGAAGAGTATGCGATTGAGAAGAAGATTGTGCAGAAGAGGAGGAGGAGGCGGAGATGAAGGCGGAGTAGGAAGAGTAAGAGAGGGAGGAAGAGTAGGACGTGAACGGGAAGGAGGAGGAAGATTAAGATGTGGAAGAGGAGGGGAAGAGAAGTAGGAGGAGAGCAGGATTGCTTATCCGCAGTGATTTCTAAGTCGGAAACTAGTTGTGAATGAGAGGACCGTCTAGTTTTGAAACGGTACTGAAGACAGTAAGAATGCATTTGTCACGGTTTCGAATGGAGCAGAAAGATGGTGGCAGAGGAGTAAGCGGAGGCGGAGGCGAAGGAGGCGAAGGCGGAGGAACGGGAGAGGGAAGAGGAGGAAAATGGGGGGGGGGGGGGGGAACGTGAAGGAGGACGAGGAAAACAAAAGAATTGAGGAGTAGGAGTAGGAGGAGGAGGAAAAATTATTCACTCCTCGAAATTCTGTTTGTACTTACCTGGTCATGGTTGGTAGTGGACGGGCAGTTGTCACATGCATCTCCAAAACCGTCGCCATCTTTGTTTGTTTGTTTTCTATTTGGAACCACTGGACAGTTATCGAAGATATTTCTTAGACCTTCAAAGAAAGACGAAGACCCACGTTTCATATACGTAATATAAACCTTTCTGCTCTATTACTTAGCGTTCTATTAAACTTTTCGATATGCTGGCCTCTAACCCGGACATTCCTTTGGCCTCGGCGCCCAGTGTTTCCTTCGGGTAGGGTGCGTGCCACTGTTAGCTTACATACTTACATGAAGTATAAAGTGCATTAAAGAAATTAATCGGAGGGTCATTAAAAAAATAAACCGCTTTCCGGATAGCTGGTATATTCAGTGAAGAATAATGCCCTGGGCAAAAAGATTGTCCTCAAACTTTCACAGTTGTCCTCGAAGCTTCTCTTCTCGGCCAACTGCGCATTTTTCAGACAATCGTCAGTTCAGTCTCGGGCATAATCCTCCCAATGCAAGCCGCCTGAAGGGGTTTATTTATTAATTATCATGCCTTATGATTTCATATCCTACCATCTCCATCCTTGTCAGTGTCACAGGAATCTCCGATCCCGTCGCCATCCATGTCCTTTTGATCACGGTTCGGGATGTCAGGACAGTTGTCACAATCGTCTCCGATTCTATCGCCATCTTTATCTTTTTGGAATCTGTTGTAGATCTTTGGGCAGTTGTCCTGAAAGAATAAAAAACGGCAAATGCTGCAGGCCAAGACAGTAAATCGTGTAATCTTTTGAGTTTCCTGATGGGAAGAGTCGAGTTCCAGGATTATTTGTGGGATAATCCTGCATTGAATACACTGGCTCATTGGAGCGCAAACGCCAATCAGCCTGGAAACAAAAGCAGGTAACCTCGTGCATGGAAAGCGCGGGAAAACATGAACTTGGTGGCAAGCAAAAAGCACATGGTGATTCAGCATTTTTATCGTGTCTCTCCTTTAATTAGAAATTTCACGAAATTTCACACTTGCTATCATAAGGATGCACCAAGGCGATAGCCCTGTCGCTTGAAACCCGCCAGCCACATTTAGCCCTTTATTCGACCTTTAATCCAAGCCCTGGGCTACGAAGAGCCTATAGAATTACTTCAGATGACGGCTTCAAAGAGTGCGGTGTTACCCTGTCATTTATATATCTGTCCCCATCTGAATCCTGTTCACACACATCTCCTGCACCATCGTTGTTCATGTCCTCTTGGCCTGCATTCGGAATACTTATGCAGTTGTCCTATGAATGGAGAGGAAAAGGCAGTATAAGAAGGCATCGACGTTCGTCTTGCTACAAAATAAAATATTTAGTATTTCTTTGGAGTTAAACGGTTAGGATTCAACTTCGACAACTTTCTTACAACTTCATTCTTGGCCAATCAAGACAGCGACATGTTTGCTGCGGGGAGGAGCGGGGAAGAGTCGAAGAGCTTTAGTTTCTTGATAAAGATAGAACGTTCATTTTTCATGAGTATGGGACAAAGAGAACATCTGAACCCGTGACCTCCCAGTGGTTGGGCGCTTCCTGTGTAAAATTTCAGCGAGGTCTCACCTTGATGCAGCGAGGGTCACCAGTGCAGTTCAATGCCTTGTCAGGAATACTGTCCATGTCTTCGTCAGAATCACAGACAAATCCATTTCCGGCGAGACCAGGTTTACACTGCAAAACAAATTTTGGTTCAATGGAGGCGAAAAAGGATCGATGAAATCAAAAATCAAGTGGCAATATCGTTTCCCTCACCCTACACTCAAAGCTCAACCCTTTCTTTGTTGGTATGCATTCCGCTCCTTGGCCGCAAGGGTTTGATTGAGGATCATCGGAGCAATACTTGACGACAACACATTCAGCGAAAGGATCACCAACATATCCATCCCGGCATGCACTGCACGTATAGCTGCCCTAAAATATACAGCATTAAATCAACAAAAGACATCATATAAAAAATGTATTTTTTTTAAAAAAGGACTTCATCATTCAATCATCGCTCTGCATCTGCATCGTTAGCTTGTTTCTCACCTCCGTGTTTATGCACTTTGAATGAACAGAACAGCCGCCATTTTTTCCATCGTTACACTCATCAATGTCGTTACAGATCTAAAGATGCAAAAAGACAAAATGATGAAACTCATTAATAATTTATAAATATAATAACCTTAATCGTTCTGCATAGCGTTCACTTATTCAGAGCATAAAACTGCCGCAAAGCTGGCTTACAGTATCATCGGGTCTTCTATCTTAATTATCATACTTTTCAGTGGAGCAGACACTATGAAAGAAAAGTGTCCTGCCCAAGAACACAACACAAAAAATACCAGCTAGTGTTCGAAATTAGACCTACGGACCAGTCGTATTGTTGTTGTTAGACCTCTTGGTTCAGAACTAACCCGCGTTAAGGCCACTGCACTCACCACACCAAACTTATTTTCTCTTGATAACAATAAACAACGACACAGTGGCTTCAGAGGGACTGTTGTGTCACGGCCGAGTTAAGTTTATCTTACTAGGTTTTGCCAAATACGCACTATGAAACTTGCAAAAAATTACTTCTATGGATCTAATTGACAAAACCATAGCTTTATTACAAACCAAATGTGTCTCCTGGGCGTTATAATTTAAAGTTTAAAGCAAACGACATTGAAACTGTTCAGTCAAACAGTATTTGAAAAACCCATATCGCGATCCTTTTCAATCCTTTTCACTTTTGGCCATCCATACCTTCTTTTGTATTTTGCTGTATTATTGAAATGTTCCTTCACTGTTTTAATTGGTTATTTTTATACTTCACTGAATTTTATGGCCATTTCCCATGCCTAAATTTGGCTAAAATTCGTGACACGGTTCCTTTAAGCTCGTTACGTTTGATAGACAGGTGTTGCTTGGCAAAAACGAGCTCTGTCTAAGATTGGTCAGGATAATTATTTTATTAGATTCAACAAATTGTCAACAAAACGTATTTCAGGACGACTTAGCAAACTAGTTATGTCGCAGGATTTCTGTTATGTACGGATGACAGGATAATCTGATCATATGCGGGCATCGTCACAATTTGTTGAATAATAATAATGATGGTTAGTTACCCTTTTAGGAACTAATACTTCCTTAGAATAGAACATCGAGAATCAACAGTGAATCTTTTTTTTACCTGTTTAATGTTTTCAGCAAAATCCGCTCCAATGCCCATGGTAGAATTACCCAGAAATCCTTTGGGACAGGCACTGCACTTAAATCCCGGTTGTAAGTTGGTGCAGGTCGTGTGCGGTGAGCATGGCAAGTACAAACACTGGATGGATAAAAAGACAGTATTAGACCAGCTGGATAAAAGTTACTGACATAAACCACGTAACTGCTTTCGAACCTCGACCGGCAAATGTCTCAGTTCCAATGCTGTTTTAGTATCTTTAAGAATGATTTACATGTAAAATGCCTCGATCGACATAGAACTCTGAGTTGACGTAGGAGAAGCCCTTCATTTTTTTTTGCAGGGTCATTAGGAAGCGAGTTTCTCGAAACCGTTCCGTGGATCACCGAACAAACGACCACGTGGATTACGATTAGTCTTCTTTTTCAAGACCTTTTCTTTTTTTCTACTAATTTGAGAATTGTCATACGCAACTGAAAGTGAAAGCGAAAAATCATTTTTTTTACTGCCGTGTTCCTGTAACTAACGACCTTTTATAAAATGCTCGAGAAAAAAGATGAAATGTAGTATTCGAAACACATACCATAAAAATTTAAAAACCTTTGCAGAGAATTGGATAAATAAAAACTCGGTGTATTTTGCAGCATCCTGAAATCCGTAAAAATCACATGATTAAATCCCAACAAAGTTCTCAGAGAAACGGACGATCCCAAAACCTAATCACTTCCCCTTCCAATAAAAAAGAAAGAAAAAGAAGGTGTGCGTACGAACGCACTTTCAGTACGTGTGAGTAATGCGGTTTGCAGATCATGCTTACTGTAAAACTATTCTAGAAAGAACAGGTGTTAAAAGCATGTGGATCATCAACAACTCATTGGATGTACTTCGCACATTGCAAGAAAAACAACTTTCGCTAAACGAGATAAGTACATGAGACTTTTCAACTCTCTATACAAGCCTACCACACGCTAAGCTTAAACTTCGACTGCATGATCTACTAGAAAGAGTTTTTACCACCAGAGAAAGAGGCTTTTAAATCGTTCAATAAATTCTTCAAACGCCACGGCGCAATAATTGGGAAATACGACGCTACTTTAAGAGAGTTATGATCGGCGGTTCATGGTTGAAAACCACCGACGTATATCCTTTGCTTGTTTGTTGTCTTTGTATTGTCTAAGGGACGGACCATTAGAAAAGTGATGGGGGGGGGGGGGGGGTGGGGAATTTTTGGCTTGCAAGAATTTTTTTTTTGGCCTATTGCCTGTGCAAGAATTTTTTTTTTGACTGCAGCGCTGTGCACGAATTTTTTTTTTTGATAAAATCTGCTTCATGCACAATTTGCTATTGAATTTATTAAAAACAGCGCTTCTTTGATTTATTAAATACATAGCTTGTACTTAAACGTCACTTTCCATTTATTTTATGACAAATTCATAAAGTAACTGGCAGTTTACAGGTGTATAGTGAAAAATTGTGTAATTAATATACCTTTTGAGGCCCGTAGGAATGAATTTTGAGGTGAGGGGGCCCAAAAGTTAGCACTGATTGTGATGTACCTTATTGTTACTTATTTTCGCGGGACTTAATTTTCGCGATTTTCAAAAATCGCGACCCGCAAAAAAAGGTTTTTGCGAAATTTAATACTTAAGTTTCGGCGTTCGAGCTCTCTTCTTCTGAATCAATATCATCTTTCTGCAGTACTTGGTGCAGTCGTCAAACTAGCTCTGCTTTGTTGGAAAGGAAAATGTCGAACTGTTTTCAGTTTCGTTTTGTTATTGGTGGTTTTCACTGTCACGCAATAAAAAAATAAAATCGAAACCATTCAACGACAGAAGCTATGAATTTCAGATATTATAGAAGATAAGTAGATAAACGATTTGTCCAAATCTCAGGTCTGTGCGTTGCACCGTTTGCGAGTTATTTGCCGAACCTTTCCACGCAAATTTATAAAGCTCAGTATGGAGACACCATATTTGTGTCCTTCCGAGGGGCACAAACATGGCCGCCGTAATGTCAGAGAAACATCTGGAACTTAATTTTCCTATTAATAGCGACTACTTTTGGCTCATGATCTATTACACTTTCACATAAACAGCACTTAGTACACTGGGAATGTTCGATCTGCAAAAGTGGAAAGGAAAGCCCTTTTTTGAATCAAAACAACTTTGTCACGGCACTCAGCTTGATATCACATACGGCGGAGAACTCGAATATTCAAAATGCTCTGTTTTTAAAACGAAGGGCACAACCAAGCTGGAAATTTGCGAAAAGATATATTTTTAGTTTATCTTACACCTAGTGATATCAAAAGTTTAGCAGGCCTTTTGAATTTTGATTTCAGAATTTTATGACGTAACATGAAAACCCAGAATATGGTTCTGTTCAGTGTCATTGGAAACTATTGCTATGGAAACTGACGAACTTTGCCATCGAAAAAAAAAAGCAAATTAGGCTAAGGGTAGATTGAATCTACCCATGGCTTATTATTACTGTAATAAAAGAACGTATTTCGCAAAATAAGCACCATCTACTGACGTGTCTGCAGTAACACCTTTTCGAACTTGATCAAAAATATTTTCCAGACTCTTTCTAGCAGTTTATAATATTCACGGCTTCCCTAGAGAGAACGAAAAAGAGAAACAGATGAATATGTCACTGGATACATTTATACGACCACATGAGACCTTTTTCAAAACCGCGAATGCAGAGACTGCGTGACAAAAGGAACAGATCTGCGGTCCTGTTTCATGTCGCATTTCCTGGCAACCTCCTGGGCATAATTTTTTTGAGGCCAAAGCTCGTCAAGCAAAATCAGTTGCGCCAATTCTGAGACTAACTGTTTGTTTATGCAGTTCAGTATTTTGACAATTTTCTCGAAATATTAAGTCACAATAAGGTATTAAAATCAGCAGGCGAAATAGAACGCTTAACGCCGAACGCGAGACAAAATCGCCGAAACAAGCAAAACCATTACCATTATCGAGAGCTAACCATAAACACGCTAACCTGGGCCTTTTTTAGGCCAACCTGAGCGATATCCAAACTAACCGGAACGCTTTTTAGGCTAACCTAAGTGCAAGCACTCCGGTTGAGTTTTGCTTGCTTCGGTGATTTTGTTTCGCGTTCGGCCTTCTGCGCTCCGCAAATTAGCCCTGCCGTGTTAAGATGGGCGGGAGGCCCATTTCCGTAGGGGAGTCCGGGGGCATCCTCTCCCGGGAAAATTTTGAAAATCTGGACACGCTCTGATGCCATTTGGTGCATTTTGAAACACTTTTCGAGAAGAATTACAATTCTGGTTTAATGTCAAAATAAGGCCCATCTTGTGCATGAATTTTTTTCTTTGGGTTTTTCCTTGCATGAATTTTTTTTTCGGACATTTTGCCTTGCATGAATTTTTTTTTGGTTTTTTCCCCACCCCCCCCCCCCCCATCACTTTTCTAATGGTCCGTCCCTAAATAATCCTAGTTCCTCAGTTCACATCTGCTTTCTTTTACTTGGATACAGCCAGGTGCGTGCGCTTGTCTCATGTCATATGCGCGCGCTTTGCTTTATTTATTTGACGTGTGCGCTTAGTTCGTAATTTAACGGTTTAAGTTTATTTTGCGTTATTTTGTTGGTTGGTTTGTTTCTCTCATTTGCTGTTGTTGAAAATTGTATCATCACGTAACTTCAAATAAAATATGAAAATAAAACTGGGGAGCTCCGCTTTTAGGCTTGGCGAAATCTATATTATTTTTTTGCAGTAACTGTGCTCACAACGTGGGTGGCTCCTCCTTAAATGTTCTGCAATTGGTATAGGATTTAATGGCGCCGAAACCAATTGTTGAAATGCACGCATTTTAGGTATCCTACTGATGAACGGTTACGGCAATTAAATATTTACAGGAGCTAGTATTATGTTCGTGGTCTGTCCCCTGAGAATCGGATTCTCAGCTGAAAAATACTGTTTGGATTTCAGAGAATAATTGTCACTTTATATGCTGCATAAATTATGTGCAGGTCACAGCTTCAACACCGTTTCCAAAGCAACTTTGCACCACGGGAATAATTACCGAGTGCTTTTGTTTTCGCCTGTCCTTATCAAGCAAACTTCAAAGGAGCAAATAAAGATTGGCGATAAAATGATGCGATACCCCCCATAATCTTTTGTTTTACACAGACAATATGTCTAAGCTGCTGGGATTCGTAATCACTGCTCTTTTACAATTTGAGTTTTATTGTGAGGTTATTTTTTTTAGACATGAGGCTGGCACCCGCTTACACATCAAAACTAGTTGTGGTTTTGACTTTCTTCGCTGCAATATGGAACATTTTCGTGATTGTTAATTACCAAGATGCGAAGCAATCTCACAAAACGTGCTCTGGTGACATTAGCGAACAAGATGCCACGCTCTTGAAAGGTGAAAGACCACACAGTTACCTCAAAGGACTGCAAATGGACATCAAAGAAACATTCCGGAAATTCGAGGGAAAAAATTCTACGATTGGAAAAGCTTTCCGCCTAGCTGCACTTCACGGAAAAAAAGGCAAAGAGAGGAGAAACATTGAAAAAACTACAACATCTTTGCCTGACTGTCAACAAACACCATTTCTGTTAGTTCTGATTCATTCAGCACCGGCAAACTTGATGGAGAGAGAAGCCATTCGGATGTCTTGGGGAAGACCACAGAACAGCATCAACGAGGCGAATGCAGGAAAACAGTTGACGTCAAGGTTGGTGAAAGATTTATTTGGGATTAATTGTATTTTCCAAATAACTACAGCCCTCAGTGCAGTGCACTTTGTGGTGCATATAGAATTGCTGAATTCCCTCGTGAGTTTGGTTCAGAAACTAGGTTGGTTTGCCATTACTTTTTTCTAAATGTCTTAACTCCTTCACTTAGTTAAGTTTTCTCAGCGGTTTCGAGACTTTGGACTAAACAAGTAAAATTCCAGCTGATATAAATTGTTTGACGTGCTCTTAACCACGTATTTCTATAATTTTTCTGGGTTAAGGTTGTGGAAAACAGTGTTCCTTGTGGGACAGACACGCAATCCAATCTTAGACGAGCTGCTTCGAGGAGAGGCAATCAACTATAAAGATATTATATTTGGAGACTTTATCGACTCGTATCGAAACCTTACGAGAAAGATGGTCCTTGGAATTGAATGGGCAGCGGTTCACTGCAAAGCACACTTTGTGATGAAAGCAGACGATGATTCGTATGTTGCCATACTTGAAATTATTCAATGGCTTGCGGAATATCAACGAACTCAGGGACACACAAATCATCTTTACATGGGAGCAGCTTTGATTAACAAAGGAGTTTATCGCGAAAAAGATAGCAAGTTTTATGTGTCGAAAGAGGAATATCCCGCGGAAAAGTTCCCACCCTATGCTATGGGACCAGGCTATGTTTTCAGCGGAAGTTTACTGGCAAAGCTTTCCAGTGCTGTAAAAGTCGTGAAATTATTTCCCAACGAAGATGCGTGTTTTGGCGCGTTGATGCAATATATTAACGTTAGTCTGTTGAACAACGATAGATTTACTCCATTCTCAATGGGCAAAGTTCTTTATTTTCAACAAGAAGGATACAGTTTATGCAAATTTAATGGCCCGTTAGTTATTCACCGCATTTCTGGGAAACTGCAAATCCAAACTCATTTTAATGTCCTAGTCTTAAAGCATGTGCCGACCATATGTGAACATGTTAAAAATGGAATAGGATACCCTGAATATTTCATGGTCGATGATGAAGGTGTTGAGGAAGTTTTTGGTCATTTCATTCATTAAAAATCGTGTTTGAATTTAAACGGTGGAGGGAATAGAGACGTTGAACTTTGCCTAACTTCAGGGAGTTCGAAAATAAATTACTGAACAATGAAAATAAGCTTGAATCGTGGCCTATGTACTGGGTGTGTAAACATATGAGTGGTTAGAAAAAATTCGGCGAGCGAGGCACAAGCAGAACTGTAGTACAGTTTTGATATCTGATGTCTGGACTAAATGAGGACCGAAAAGGAGAACACTTGTTCCGTTTTGCAAATATAAAAAAGCTCTAGAATCAGGATCGCATCATTATTAGAAAAGCACTCTGCCAGTATCATTTTGCTCAGTATGAATTAAGTCATACCTCTTCTTCTCCTATGTTAAGTTAACTTTTTTACCCTAATGATTATTGTCATTTAAACAAGGGCATCCAATTTGCTAGCTATATTTTTTGCTCTTTTCCATTTCTCTTCTTCTACTTGTTTACTTTATATTTATCTTTGTAATTTTGGAATGGAATAAATAAATAAAATGAAAAACAAAAAATCATTACCGCCAGCCAAATACTAGCAAAATCGCACTGAAATACAGTGGAACCCCGATATAACGATCCTCGATATAACGATATCCCCGGTATAACGATGAATATGCTATGTCCCGGCAAAAGTTACAGTAAAATGTATAGGACAGAACCCCGATATAACGATCTTCGATATAACGATATTCCCGCTATAACGATGAAAATTTAGCGTAGCGAGCGTAAAATCTTCCTCGATGTAACAATATTACAGTCAGTATCAGTACACATGTTTAAGTTTAGTTTCGTTTCCTTTTTACGATTCATACCACAGACTTTGTCGTGTAACCTTGAAAACGTCTTATGTTTTGCATATTGTTGAAGGACATTGTTGCGTGCTTGAAACGCTACATTTGTGAATCATTTGACACTCATGACAAGTTTAAAGACAAAGAAGACAAAGAACCTTTATTGATTTATACCGCTCAGGGTAGCCCCTTCAGATGCAAAAAGCTGTCTGTTATCAATGGGAGCCCTGAGCGCAACAATGTACTAAAACTATAGCATACATATCATTACGCTAACATTAATAATAATTAAATTAAATAATTTATTTAGTTTAATTAAATAATATCATGTGTAGTAAAAAGAAAAAGTACATTTTAATTTTACCCCGATATAACGATATTTTCGGTTATTTTACGGCCATATCGTTATATCGGGAGTCTCGATATAACGATACCTCGATATAACGATATAATTTTACTGCTTCCTTGGCATATCGTTATATCGGGGTTCCACTGTAATCACATTTAATTTCTGAGTATTTTTAATACTCGAAGAGTCGGAGCTGTCGACCAGCTTTCTGCTTATTTGTTATTTATTTCCCTTTAGTCTAGTCTTAACTAAACTTTACACTTAGCAATCTTCTTTTGTATTCTTAACAGTTGTGCAAACAAACGGAATAAAAGATGATTTCATACATATTGCGAGTTGTTCTTTAAAGCTTGTTGCTACGAAACGTCCTTTGTCAGTGACATTAAAGGGAAAGTTTCCTGGCTGATTATCAAAAGTTCTCGTTCCTAATTTTCATATAATATTGCCAAATGCCACCAAATATACATTCAAACAAATTGAATTAAAGGATTCTCCGGAGCAAAATAAAGTACTTTGGGGAAGAAGTACAGGATTACAAGGATGGAAGTGCATGGATCACAGTCAATCGAATTTGATTTTTTTGACAGGATGTCAAGAAATCAAAATTGCCATTCTGGTGAATATTTGGATTCTTTAAGGTGGCTCGATGTAGTTTTTTCAGCCCTAGGGTGGTTGTTTTGAAAATAAATATTGTATTAGAAGCCAATCTTCGATTTTTGTCAAACTACACCATAATGATCACATATGACCAAAGTTTGATTTTTTGCTGGTTTCATAGGAACAAATGTTACCATAGCAATGATAATCATGTTCTTTTGTTTTTCAAGTAAACAAGCCTGATTTTCTGGAAATCTAGACTAACTCTTGGTATTCATTTATTGATATGTTAAAGTATAGTAGATTAACTACCTGCAGACGAAATTTTAGAAAAATCTCTAAGAGCACTTTTAAGTAAATCAAGAATAAAGTTTTTTTCGCAACATTTTTTGGCTTGCTCCAATTGACAGTCGATATCTTTCAAATTTGGAGCAGAAAACTATCGCGAGGGTAAGAAAACAACACAGAATTGTCGCGAAGTTTCTATAGGCTATACTTACAAAAAATACGATATGTCAGCCGGGACATTGTCCCTTTAAATCGACGCAAATTCAACCTAACAATAGGAAGCAATGTAATATGCTATGACAAATTAAGACCAAGGACTTCGGTGGAAAACTGACTTCTGTTGTCTTAGTACATGCATGACGTTAGTATCGCTACTGCCGAAACTCCGTCCCAAAATCAGTCTTTCTTTCACGCTTTCAAACAGGGTTCCCTCACTCTCAAATGAACCTTATTTACATTACGGTCAATTTTGGAAACAATAACAACTCCCTCGTCGCGTTTCCAAGGACTTGTAAGAATCACTCAAGATACGCTGGACGCAAATGGTGTCCACAAAGACTTGTGATAGCAAGACAGCCTTCAGCTTTCCCTTGCAGTCAGCCGGATCACTATATAGGCCAGTCTACGAAGCCCTACATAGTTTAATTTTCTGGCTTGTGATTAGACATCTCAAGAAAACATGGTGACTATTTCGTGTTCATAGTGTATGCTATTTTTGTGACTATAAATAACGTAAAAACTCTTTTAAATCCCCCACACACCAAGGGTTCAAGGCCATTTCAGAATAGAACGAAGGGGCGGAGGGTGAGGGGGAATTTCAATAACAAACTTGTAACCAGGGCACTTTTCCCTTTCAAAAGTGTGGAAGAGCTTGGAGGAATAAGGGAAAGAAAGTATTTATTATCCCTTCAACCTCGATGCGATTTCGTTTCTGTTGTTCCCCACCTTGGAACCAAGCACGAATTTCAGAAAGGCCGACTGAAAATTGCATAATTCCTTGTTATGAGTTTAACAAATGTGAAGACGCAAACGAAATCAAATGAACAATGGACAGGTTGGTCAAACAAAAGACTGTACGGGATGTGTTCAAACATATACAGGAGTTATAGCCGATATATAACTTAAATCAGCTTGAGATGAAAAAAAAAATACCCTCAAAATCAAAAGAAATCAAAGGAAATCGCTCTTTGGTAACTAAGAAAAAAAAAGCAGAGTGGCGGATAAAAAAAATTAAAAAGAATCAAGGTTAAACTGATACACATTACATTTGATTTATGTCACCAAAAAAATATTCAATAGTTTTAAAATGCGCCATCCATGACGTAGCTCATTTTTTCAAAAAAAAAAAAACCCGGGAATCATGGAGCCATTGGATTACAACGAAGTTGAGAAATTTAAATTAATTCAATAGAGAGCAAACCACACCATGACAGAACATTTTTTTTGAGAAATAAGAAAGCTGAAGTATTCACCTCATTGACGTCATCGCACCTGATCCCGTCCCCCGTGTAGCCGGGCGGGCACTGGCCACACTTGAACCCAAGCCCCTCTCCGGGAGTGTTCTTACATTCGACAAACGGAAAGCACGGCTTTAGCGAACACTTGTTGTCTGAAGAAAAACAAAAGAAGACAAAATCTTGGTTAGTTTCTCATCTTACAGTTAGCTTGTTCAAGGATTACATGTTCAGACGCGCTACAATGGGCAAAGAACGGGTAATTACGTAGTCATGTGAATTAAGACGTCACGCGACCCACTACCTCTTTATATGAGAATATAAATAACATCTATAATGAACAGTAATGAAGCATGGTTTAGTGATAAGAACAGGACGAAAACAAAACAGTCAATGCTACCACAGGTCATTCGTCAATGTTATCACGTGATACAAGCTTATATTAGTATAAGCCGCGTAAGCCGTTTACGTCGAAAGAATTTTCTTAGCTTAAAATGAAGGCGAAATATGGCTTCAGTTATGGTCCAAGGACGCTTGTCGAGCCCGCTTGCATGAAACATCCAGGTTAAGAAAGATTAACCTCCCTCAAGGTTCGTTTAATCGAGGTTCCACAGTACGTGAAACAAACTGTTCACTTGAAACAGCAAAACGAAAGGGAATTGCGATTGGAAAAAAGTTGAGGACCGATTTCCTCACCGATTACCTTGTGTTCAACATTTCGAATAATTACTGAAACTGTTGTTTCTTGCGCAGCCATATTGTTTGGTTGGTTTCAAATCTCTTTACTCTTTCTCATCATCACCAGAAAATACTAGAGGTTGGTAAGTTTCAACAATCTCGTATCTAAGCATTTCACACCATAAGTATACTTTCTCAATATTCAAAAATTTTGCATACTACGCTGTTAGCTATGGCACAGCAGTTACTTGCCGTCACGTGACTGGTTAATCCGCACAAGTTACTTGGCACTCTTGATTATTTGGTCAGCGGACGTCACCATGGTTATGGAATTCAGCACTTTATTGGTTAATTCGTAGATGTTAGGCGGCGTATACTTGATTATGTGGTCAGCGGAAGTCATCATGGTGGACAATGGACTGCATGGTGAACGGATGTGAAAAGCGAGCTCGTTTTGGATGGTATTTTGCACTTTTTTCGTTAGTTTTACCTTTCTGGTAGCTTTTTATGATGTGTTTGTTTTCCGTTTTAGTTTTACTCTTAAGGAATCCGCCATTACCATTTACAGTTCCTGGTGAATAAGCTCGGTTGGAACAAACCCCGTTTTCAAGCGTTTTCTTGATGGACGTCACATCCGCGGACTGAAAATAAATCAGAGAAAAAACAGAGCTGAACAAGAGAATACACAGCAACCAAAGCACAATCTGTTTGTAACAACAACAGCGACTACAAGAGTATCGCTTGTCCATTGCAGGCTACTCTAAAGCATTCTGTTTGGAACTACAGCCGGACAAAACATTTTCAACGCAAAAATTTCACAAATAAAGAAAGTCCTCAAATATTAGCCTACAGGGCCATATCTTGAGGGTAATCTCATTAAGAGTGATACCTTCCGTTTGATATCATATTGCCATGTTAAAAGTCATCGGAATTATCACAAATTTTTTTAAAGGCGTAAATCTTCCTCCTCACAATGGCAATGGTGGGAGGCGCGGTGACCTAATGGTTAGTGCGCTGGACCCCGGATCGGGCGGTCCGGGTTCGAGCCCTGGCCGGGGCACTGCGTTGTGTTCTTGGGCAAGATACTTTACTCTCATAGTGCCTCTCTCCACCTAGGTGTATAAATGGGTAACGGCGAATTTACTGCTGGGGGTAACCCTGCGATGGACTAGCATCCCGTCCAGGGGGGAGTAGCAATACTCCTAGTCGCTTCATGCTACGGAAACCGGGATAAGCTCCGGCCTGGTGGGCCACTAGGCTCATATGCAGACTTTACCTTTACAATGGTAAGTTCCCCTCCCCTTCCAAAAACAGTTTGACCTCTAAAAAGTCTTATTTAAGCCCCGGCATGCAATAGTTTAAATATCGTCTTAGCTAACTTGAGATTTCAAGCTGCGTTGCAGTTGCATCAGGGATCTCTGAAGACTTTCCTCTCGTCTTTGAGCTTCCTTCTGCATGTTAACCAAAACCATCATGACGTCACTGGTAGAGTACTGCAAGGCGGGTGGTGCAGCGACCGCTGACACGGAGGAGTCGCCTCTGATATTAGACTGAAGAGAACCTGCGCGAAACAGGTTAATGACGCTATTAATCACATGCACATGTGATGATAAAAACGTGAAATGAGTCATGTGAACACTGAATTGCGAAAGGAAAAACTGATCTTGGCAGACATGTAGGGACTTCTGCAGTTGTAAAGAAGACTTTAAAAAGTCAGGCTCATTGAACGGGATTCGTGCCCATGAAAACGTTTTTCTGGAAGCTGATTAATTTTCAGTTCTATTTATACTGGTCCTTAAAATTATGAATATGTACATGTGAAATGCATATTTTTTGTTAACTCTTTCACAGGCATGTCAAATGTATGATTTATAGCACTTTAACTGTGTCTGTTATAATAATTGATGGAAAGGGGCACATTAACTCTGCAAGTCCGTAGTCCTCTACAGGTAATCACCCAGTGAACGAGTTTATCACCATAATTTTACATCGTTTTCTTGCTTTAGCATTTCTGTCCAGTATTAAAACTAACTTCGAATTTTGTTTATGGTATTGACTTTAGCCAGCACAGTTAAGGTGATTCCACTGAAAAAGAAGGAGTATTTAGAATTTTCTAAGACTTGGTCCAGTTCATAACTATGTTATGAGCGTTACAAAAATGCAATAAAAAATGGGGGTCACCGTGCTCGTTTTTGTGCAACCTGGATGGCTATTATAGTAAACATATGACCCACGAGGTTCATACTGGGAACGCTCATAATCCGAAAAGGGAACTATCATTTCTAGACAAAATCATCTCTTGCGTTAAAATATCGAAGCAGTTCAACGAAATAGACTTTAATCTTACATAATAAACCATTTTAATTAAACTGGAATTAAGTTTATGAAAGAAATTAAAGATTTTGCTGCGTGCGTGCGTAAGCAGGACTACCTCAAAACGTACTTTTTAAAGCATTGAAATAAAAATATCTCAAAGTAGAGTATTTAACTTTTCTTTAAATTGCGATATATTGTAGTCAACCGGATGTCTTTTAAATTTATGCATTAAAAAATGGGGGTCACCGTACTCGTTTAGAAGAAAATGACCATTTATTTCTCTTCTGAGCTTAACATAAAAGAAAAGCGATAATGTTGTGTGTGCGCGCGCGCTCGTGCACGCGCTAAATGACGCGAAAACTCATGCGCAGCAAGGATGCGCAATGCAATTCAGTGGAATCACCTTAAGGGGGGTCCTTCTTAACTACAGATCAATAGCAGTTGCTAAGGGATTGCTGAAGACGAATTTTGGTGGCAAGCCATTTTGCAGCGTTTTGTATTGCTAAATGGCGAATCTTTTAGAGGGGAACACCTGCTTTGAAAAAATTGACACTGCTCGCGCGTACCTAGTGCCAGTCCCAAACCGCGCGTTAGAATTTAAAATCCCTAAAACTTGGAGGAAAGAAGGTAGAGTTCCATACTTTTGTAAGAATCAGAAATAACTGAGCCTTCTTTACAATCCTACGTAAGGATTTACCATTTACACATAAAAAAGTAACGCTACTGAAGAAAGTCTGGAAATACGGGTGTCTTTTACGTCATAACTTTTATAATAATGCGAATTTCATAAAACCCATACGAAGCATTAAGCATGTGGATGTTCTTTATTTATTGGCACTGATTTTAATTTTCAGATCTATATGCCCTTTCAGTTTTAGGGTTTTTTCTATTCTGGTCACGTGGCTTGTCAAATATAGCCGTGTTTTGAAACTCTTGAAGGACTCTTCAATTGAACAAAGTTGTGCAAAAACCATATCCATAGGAAGTCTGGTTTCCAAAATACGATGGTTAGATACCTTCCATAGCAACAAATTGGTAGTTAAGAAGGACCCCCCTTAAAGTAAGTTACAGGGTAAACAATTTACCAGCTGAAAACTGTTGCTCTCCATCGTCCAGCAGAACAGGCGAACTGGGAGATGGGCAGTTTGTTCTGTTCATCAATTCCTCGATTTTCTTGTTAAACACAAGCTTGACATTTTGAAGGCTTCCCTGATAGAGAACAATAACATGTTAGCCTCACATCTCTGAGATCAAAGTCTCCTAAAATGTTTTTCCAGCCTTCAATGGTATTAAACCAGAGGTGTTGTAATTTCATTTTCCCTGACTTTTATTCAAAATGTCCATTTTCCCTGACTCAAAAAAATTCCCTGACTTTTCCCTAACCTTGAAGAATTTTTTTCCCTGACCATTTTCTGACCTGTGGCAGCCCTGTGACCAGGACGCTGACTTTTTGTTGTGGCTTTGATAATCCAGGCTTCCTGACTCCAGTTCGTTTTGTCCTAGAATAATTTCCAGCTACCACCAAAAGCAACATAAATATTTGAGGTTTATTATGAAAGATTATTTGCACCTATCTAGCGACCAGCGAGAATGTAATATGCGAAGTTACAACAAGCTTGGACAGACAAGAGTATAAAATTAAAAAAAAAATGACGACTGATAAAATCATTCAAACACAAGTTTGTTGCCGTCTTCATGTGATTTCTTCCCACGCCATTTTGTATTGAGCTAACGTGAACCTTTCCAAAAGTCCTTATGTTAATTTCTGACTCATTCTATCGTACCTTCCACGTCAATATGGGACTACCCTTCTCTCCACCTCTCTGCGCGAACAGAAACACGATATCTCGAGGATTTTCTGTTGACGATGGAACAATATCTTCTATCTGAGTCAACAGCTTCTGTCTAGCCAGCATTTTACAATCTACGTACAAATCCACTGCTGTTTTCTTGGGGTGACTGTGCGGGAAAATATGGAGTCCGATCTTGTGCCATCTACCATCATATATTTTACCGATATGGTGAAATGAAACGTCCCGGGTTTTAAGCTGTGATGTTTGGTAAGTAATTCCCAGGCGACAAGTCTGATAACAGCTTATCCATACCGACAGTAGGGATTGTCCTGAAAAATAAAAATATCAGTTAACCGTGTAAAAGTAAATGTAGCTTATATTTTCCACATCTCACAATAGCGCTAGTGGAGGTACGCACAGTTTATGTGTTGCCATTTGCCGCCAAAGAGAGCAAAATTCGTAATTTATGGACAAATGTTTTGAAAGTTCTCAACATTGCAACACAGTACCCTTAAACGCCCTAAACTAGTCCTCTTATCTTTTGTCAATCTTCGGAGTCTTTAAGCAAGCTTTAGATATCTTCGATTCGCCTTCGGTTCATCTTCGCAAAATCATCGGAATTCCGGATCATTTAAGAAACCTTGAATCTAAGTCCACGCTTGCTTTTCGCTTCACGCTCGACGGACCAAGGAAACGAGTGGATGCTTGTGGTCTACGTATACTTTCGTTAATTAAAGTTACATACCTCTGCTTTTGGACTCTACAGAGAAAAGCGTTCCAAACGAAAAATGTTTCACTTTCACGTTAGCTGTAACAACAATTCGTCTTTCTTTGATCAGAAGAGTTCTGATTTCATCCACAACATGATTGGACTGTTCTATTCTAGGCATGTTCTTTCCAATCTTGTAGGCGTTGCCGGCCTCACTTCCAAGGCCTTGGATCTGTTTTAAACCTGTCGTGTGAACGTTGATGTCGAAGACCTCAAAAATGTCAATCTCTGTTAAAATGAAAAAGAAATAGACCTTGATCATTTTGAAAACATGGGTAACTGAAGAAGCTTTCTAGAGAGAACTACGCATGCGTTTGCCATGAAAGAAACCTTAGGTTGCACCACAAGGCAGACAAAGGCACGGGAAATAATCAACAATCACGTGGTTCCATGGCGCTTTTCTATTGGTCAATAACAGTAAAAATTCAGAAGAGGCGACGTTGGCTTCAATAGTCTGCAAGCAAACTGTGCACGGTGTGGCCATAATTAAATCCAGGCACCCCCCTCTGGAAGTGTTCTAACACTGTTTGAAGAAGGTAATGATGAACAGACCACCACAATCTAAATCAGGGGACTGAACCCAATAGTGTAACAATAGTACCCAGTGGGTACATGAGTCTAATGCGTCATGGATTGTTAGTGCGGTTGAAATATGTTGAAGTAGTTTCGGTATTTACGGCATAGTGCAAGAGGTGTACTAGAGGTTTGGTAGTAAGAGTGGTTCAGAAGAAGTCGATAATATTTGTTCTCTTAAGTATATATATTTAGAAAGTTGACGAAATGTTATATTTGAAATAGGAAAAACATGTTACTTAGGGTTTGAGTTCATCCATTCATGTTAAAAGATTAGTGCGTTGTAGACCATAGGAAGATCGTACAGATTTAGAGGGGGGGGGGGGGGGGGGGGGGGAGGATCCTGAAAAATTTGCTTGCAAAAGCAAAAAAAGCCCAATTAAATTTTTTTGCAGGCATGAAAAATATTGTCTGCAGGAAGATGACACCGGAAAAAAATGTTTTCACAGACAACGATACAGAAAAAAAAAATTGTTTGTCTTGGAAAAATTTTTATCCCCCAGCTTCCAAAAAAATAATGTGCCGCCCCAAAGATAGACAAGATACAGCCGCTTATTCAGTATTCTAAATATCCTAAATCCCATCGAAATAAGCCAAAATATATTTGTTTCAATTCCTTTGCAATATATGCAATACTGCTCAACAAAGATTTCAATTTCCTTAAACGTTTCGACACAGGAGAGCAAAGAAAACATTGCGTGCAAAATATAATTTAATTAAGCGAAATACTTTCACGTCTATTACATGTTAACACTGCAAGCAGTTGAATGAAAGAGTTTTGTTTTCATGACTGAGAACAGCTTTCAAATCGTCAATACATGGAAATAACAATCAGATCAGAATTCAATAACTATTAAAGCGAGTTTTCATTCTGTCTTAACTACTTTTTGGCAAGTTTCAATATTTATGCAAATTTCGCGCGAAATATAATTTGATTACACTGTCTTGTTTTCAAGCTCTAGATTGAATCTGGAATGGTGAAAACAAAACTCTTTTTAATGAAAGTTGCATTCTGTGAATGAAATCCTGCTTCAGTTGAATTGAACAATGAATTGCTGACTACAATCTTATTTAATTTTCCATTTTTTTCAAAGTTATTTTTTGTTTAGGAACACAAATGTCACTTCCGGATTTTTTTCATCAAAAGATGTCGATTTCACGTTGCCTTTCCCAGGGATTATAAAAAAAAACCATGCAGCTGGAAGGAGAACATTTTCAGTGGCTTCACACTTGAAAACGAGGATTCATATTATTTTGCACTGTAAAACATTTATTCCAATTACATACATGACAATTTCTTTCACAATTGCGTGTCGTGCTCGAGCTCCGTTCGACCGTTGCTTCGTTAACAGCATCCTTGCTTCCTGATTGGATTACGATCACCGCACAAAGCCCGCAATGAGGCGGGCTATTGTTTAAGCACAATTACACCGAACGATTATCGATCCCGAACCATTCCCTTGGGATTGCTAACAGCTATTTTTCTACTACATAGAGTCTAATGCGCATGCGCATTAGACTCAAAAAAACATTTCAATGCATGGCTGCCTGATTTCATCTCTAGTCGGCTGAGGAGGGAGGTGTTTGAGTTGAAGTTTTCTTGTTTCAATATTTATGGTTTTCATTCTTTAAACGCGTATTCTATAAAGCCAATCGTTACTTTGTCTAGATATGAAACGGGAGAATTGGGTATGACTGCTGGATATTTTTGGTGGTACAATCCTTAAGGCACTATAAGGGTTTTCGGAATATGGGATATTCAGGTAAAAAATATAGAGGAACGGTATATTAGGGAGGGGGTATTAACGGGAAACGGGATATTAAACGAGAGACTCCGGGATATCAAACATAAAAGTCGGGGATAGAAGCGCCCGGAATTAACGGGATACGGGATACTCAGACCTCCGCTAATGGGACCACATCCTTTTAAAGCTGTTGAAATCCCTGATATAGTTTTAATATTTGTTACAAAAAGGAATATTCTAGAAGGAAACCATTATTTTCTGAATGTTGTAATTCAAGTCGTTTTGAAGTCAAATCAAACGCAAATCACAGAATAGGATGGCATGTGAGTTATAGGCAACAAGGAATTTACTGAAGATAGTACAAAAAAATCCTGGCAAAACGTTTGTTGATGTACCTGTGCTCGCCGTCTGGGAAGTCACCAAAAGAAGTAGCAACGTACAACACAACAGATACGGCGAAGCCCGCATTCCCATTTTGCAGGGTGGTCCGCAGACGTGTCTGAAAAGGAATAACCAAAGCAATAACGAATCAGTAGTTAATAGGAAATAGAAATGATGTTTCCTTTACTGAAATACTTTATTAGCGGTTTAGCGAAAGATGGACTGACCTAACGTTGCTAGAACTATAAAACTGGGCTCGTATGTGATTTCGAGCCGTAGACTAGCAACAAAAATTCATGTCTGAGCAGCGAAAGAAGAGACTTGTATTTTAAACCACAAATATTTTTTGTTTAGTATTAAGTTGAAGGTTTATCCAGATCTTTCAACTCAACGAGGAACACTATGTTGACAACATCAATGAGTGACCTCAGCACAAAAATGCTTTGCGGGTATTTGTTATAAAAATACTGACACTTTGTGCTATTCAAAATATCAAGTGACACGACTTTTGACATCATCAAATTTTCACGAATTTTCGAACACTCTTGTTATATTTGTCTGATCAGATCTAATTTGTTGTAAAAGGAAATGCACTAGTGGCCTTTTGGTCTTCGAGTCTCGCGTAAAGGAAAATGAACTTTTAAAATATTACCTGATGTCTCAAAGATTTCTATTTTTTTTTGTTCATCATTATCCGTACTTTCCAAAATCAGTCTGTAGTGCATTCCGTGAGAAAAAAAGTTCTAAGAGAATGAAATGACTTATGGCAGTGCATATTTTTAAGGATAACGATAAAAAATGGGGTATCTCTTGACATGAATTGTGATCGGAATTCTCGTTGAACCATGTAAAAAACCAATTGATAAAGATGAAATGTTAATTTGTCACGAGCGTGGGACAGAGAAAAAAATCCTTTTCTCTTTTTCTTCGTCCCACGCACGCGACAAATGAACATTTCAATTTAATCATTTATTTACTGAGCATAAAATGTACCATCTTCACTAAAAAATCAGTTATTTCACTCACTAAAGGATTTAGGTTAGTCTCGAAAGAAAACAGTTGATTAAACAGGATTTGCTGGTATCAGAAGTTGTAAACTGATAAAAAAGCCAACTTGGATTAAAACATCGATGCGTACCTCGGTATGTATGGAGCGTATTCACGTGACGTCACGGCAGCCATAACTGTGTTCCAAAACAAAGAAACGGCGGCCATACTGGAATTAAACTATATTTTATTCAAAATTCGTCTTTTGTTTAGGTAAACCAATATGGCCGCTGGTCACGTGACTGAGTGAATACGCTCTATTGTTGACTGTATTATACACTGAACTGACTCTATTTTCGATGTCGGAAGACCCCGTTAAAGACACAGTGAAAATCATTAAAAACGTGAACTCACCTGATGTATCAGGCCGAATTCGCTGTCGCGCAAGAAAGACGCAAGATCGATCTGAACGCTACACTTATTACAACTGAGAGATTTTTAAAGCTGTTTCCTTTCTTTCAGTTCTTTAGGCTTTGAATGACATCTCAATTGCACGATGTCTATTTGATGCGTTCTGATCGTTATGAATAACCAATCAGTGCACGAGATTCTGACAATCTTCACAGGCTATGACCATTACTGAATTTGAGAGCTGCACTCATAGATAACGATTGTCACAGACAAGCTCTCTGAAAGGGGCTAATTAGTCTGGTAACGAAGATTATTTTCCGTTCTCGTGTTGTGCTGAAAAACAACTAAATGATGTATACAGACATTCCTGACCTAAAGGAAAGTCAGTTTACTAACGACGGGGTTTTAAATGTCGGAAAATGGAAATCCATACAACAGCTGAATTTGTCAGCTGGAAAAAACTAACGTTGACCCCAACTTCTTAATGATATGAAATTTTATAAGTGCTAAACAATTATAATGCATCTAATCCTTACTGGGGGACCTAACACTGCTGTAACATATCGTCGTGCAATAACACACTTTTCTCATTGAACGAAAGCGAGACGAAGACTAAAGTTGAGAATTAGTGGAACAGCGTAAGTGCTGAACCACTTTTGCACAAACGTTTAAAACGATATTCTTCTTTTATTCAAATATGATTCGACATCAAAGTGCAAAATAAAACCTAACTTTAAAATATTTCACTGAAAAACTTCTGTGATATGCAATTTATAGTATTAACTGTTGCATATAAGTCTTTATCACGCCGTGTGTCATATCGAGATAATTGGATTTTCAAACTTCTTGGTAGAGAAACAGAGTCTAAATTAAATACTATGTACAGTCGTTACGTTAACAAATTTCATACCTTTAAAGTCGCCTTTGTAGTTAATACTTCCCTTGCTTGCTAACTTAGCTTCCAAAGCAGATTCAAAATTTCAAGGAAGCTTCCAATCTTGCTCATTCAAACAACAGTGTGCGATCTATTTCATACTCACTTCACTTAAATAACCAGTACTCGAGCTCACAGCGTGACGTATAGGTGGGCGTGATATCACTTTTCCACGCCCGATCGCGCCTTTTGAAAATGATATAAACACGAGATGCCAGCGAGCGAAAATACTTTTGTTTGAGTACGCTAATCTTTGTATTTTTGTGTCACTTTGCGAGGCGGGTTCAGGTGTGTTATGGGTGTGTAAGCGTTTTTCAAAAGTTTTTGTTAATGAAATGACATTATTTTTCCTGTAGAAGAATTCATTAAAAGTTAACAGTGCGATGAAGGTTCGATGTAAGCAGTCGAAAGCCGGACAAAGGGACGAGAATTATTTGTCCTTGCAACCATCAAAGAAGCTACAATCGCCAGTGGATGAAAATAAAACTGTTTGACAAATAATTCAGAGTAAGGCTTACCATGAACCGTCAGAGAAGTTTCGCGACGGGTTTAGTTAAGATCTTCTAGATAAAGGTTGGCCTTCCCCCTCCCTTTCATCAAGAATCTGGATTATATGCTATGGAACTGTAAACGTTTTCGCTTTCACCATAATTAATTTAGAACTCTATGAGTAATTAACTTGTTAAAACAAACTCTCACTGCTCAAATCGTGTAGAAAAACGTACACCACAAGTCCTATTTAAAGTATTAATGATAAAAAATGGAGACGAACGGTTTGTGGACACAGGAAGCAGTTGTTACCACAACGATAGAATATCAAAGCACCGGAAATGAATGCACGATCTGCACACACGCCGTTATCAGATAATAATATCCACACATTTTTAGGTAACACTTTTGAAACAACAAAGACCAGTAGTAGAACACTTGTTCATAAAATAATTAATAAGAAGCTTTTCAAAAGAATATCAAATTAACTAGGTTTTAAAGGGACTGCGTCAGCGCAGAGTTAAGTTTGTTTCATTGACTTTTGCCAATACTCGCTATGAAGCTTAATGTTAACGAAAAAAATTACTTCTATAGATCTGAATTGCAAAACCACAGCTTCATTAGAAATAAATTTGTCTCCAGGGCGTTATTAACGAGAAGAGAGGGATGAGAAAGAAGTTTCAAATCTGGGTGCATTGTGTTGTCTTCCTGTGCAAAACAAGGAAGTGAAATGACTAAATTTTGATGATTTGTCCCCCACGGCTATAAAATATTTCTTTTTCTTTGGGAAGAAGAACGCGGTCTCAAAAGCTGATATTTATTTTACTGTTCCGGTAGTTTTATTCGATTCGTCCGGTTAGTTTTCATATAATTCAGAAAAACGTAAATTTGGCGACTTCGCTACATTTTGACGCAAAGATGAGTTTATAACATTAGCTCAAACTTTCTCATCGTTGCAAATAGCCGAACGTGATTTGGAGCTAATAAAACTGATACATTGAACCTACTTTTTCTTCGGTTGTTGTGCTTTTAGGTGAAATTTGGAAGCGCTGGAGCGTTCCAAGCCTGGAAGTTCGCCCGGACAGTTAATATTTTGACGTCCAAATTGTACTGGGGTTTCTGTTCCGACGATTTGGTGGAAAATTGAAGAGTCATGGCAAGATGTTATTATAAGCTTATTGCAGAAGTTTGACCGAAATCTTAGCGCACAGTTATATGATATGCAAATAGAAATTTTATCCAAAAGTAGTGTTCAATAAAGTAACATCGCGCAACACTAACGAACATTAGATCAACATATTGCCATGCACATTATTCCTCGATAAATTGCGTATTAACTGCGAAAGTTTCAAGGAAATCGAGTCAAAAATGGTTAATAGAGCTTTTAGACAGGCATACTGCGCGTAATGTATTTTCGACCGAGTCACCTTGAAAGGCTTTCATGTATTCCTCGCATTAAAATTCGTCCTTGTGTTTTTTTTAAATACGAGGCTCCGCCAAAGCGCAGTGCATTCTGGTCGACGCGAGGAGTATTGTGGTCCGCTGAAAGCGAGGCTCCAACACAGCGCAGTGCATTCTGGTTAAAAGCTAGCAACGACGACAAAATATCGATTTTGCATACATTTATATTATCTTCAGTAGTATAGCCGGGACTAAACAAATACCACTTTGGGTGCACCTAATTTTTTCACCTCTTTACGGGACTAGTAGTCAGGGAGCAAAGCCAAACCACGCTCGCAAAACTCGCGTGTTTTAGCTTTGCTCCCTGACTATAGTCCCGTAAGAGGTGAAAAAATTAGGCTTACCAAAGATAGTATTTGTTTAGTCCCGGCTATACTACTTAGCAAAAAAGGACGCAGGAAACATAAACAGAGGGCGGCAGGGACAAGCATTTAGAGGGATGCAACATTAAGTTAACAACAATTAATAAATTAAAAAATATTTTTCTGCATAATATACAATGGACGAGATAGACTTCAGTTCTTTTGAAAATGTAGACCTCGAATCTCTCGAACAAGAACTTGCAAAAATAGACCCCGCAGAACTGCGTCATTTATCGCAACTTCTTTCAGAAAACGTACCCACAGTGAAAAAGATAATAAAGAATGTGCTAGTCGAGCCGCTAACAGAAACCAGAAAGCAGTGGTATAAACCGTCATTACGGGTATTACAGCCACTACAACCAAAACCTTACCAACCAATTGCGCCACCAAGAAATAGAAACAGAAGACAACAACTTCTGAGACAATTCGATCCCATTCAACCGAATAACATAAGAAATGTGACAGACTACCAGAATGAGATTCAGAATCTGTACGAAGTCACAAAATTTGAGGGTGAAGAGAGCAGCGGGAGACGGTTCAAGAGATGGCGCTTCATAAAAGATCTGAATAAAGACCTCACACCAAAATTTATGGAAAAAATAAGAGAGAACGTGAGGACATCATTTTACATGAGGCACACTTATTCATATAAGTTACGTAACATTGAAGACGGTACCATAATTTTCTACTACCAAAATAAAGGCTCCCCTTGGATGAATACATATGCAGAAGCGGAGAATTGGTTATTTAATAGGGAGGCTGTACGTCTGGATGCGGATAGTATCGAAAGACCAAACACAAAGTGGATTTTCGAGGAGCATTTTAATGTTGATGTAAAGGTTGTGCTTGACCGTCAACCGCTGATGGGAACAGGACCCTTACCAAACTGGCTGCGCAACCTTGCACATAGTCGTTCAATGGTAGCACTGGATACCTATAGAGATAACATGTGTCTATGGCGCTGTATTGCTGTACACAAAGGAGCTAGACCAGATCGAAGTACAAAAGCGGCGCAAGGTCTAGCCAAGAGTTTTTTCAAACTCCGCGATACGCCGACGAACTGCGTAAAAACATCACTGGATGAATTGGAAAAGGTTGAAATGCATCTGAATAAGGGGACTGCTTTCTCAGGTTGGCTAGGAATCAGGGTATATATGCCAGAGCGTGTAAACGATAAAGAAGTGGTATGGCACCTGACAAGAAATCCTGCACCGCAGTTTAAAAACGTTATGACAATCGGTATTTTTGGAAAGCACGCATTCTTAATAAAAGACATTAAAAAGTTGGGAAAAACTTATGCATGCATCCATTGCAAAGCAAGATTTACACAAGCAACCCATTTACAACGTCATGCAGAAAGGTGTGCCCAAGGGAAAACCGTAATAGATTGCCCCGGAGAAAAGGTCGAAGCGCCACAGACAGCTTATGAGAAAGCATTTTATCCAAAACATAAAGCCTCAAAAGAATCAATTCAGTGGTTGGAGTACGTAGCAAAGCATTGGAAAATTCCCATTCACCACGCAATGTCAGGACACGGAGGAGAGCGTTGGATAGAGAAAAGACCAGTTGATGGATACAACCATGAGAAAAAGCTTGTGCTGCAGTATCACGGATGCTACTGGCACGGTTGTCCAAAATGTTACCCTGATCGTAACAAAATAATAGACCGTGGCGACAAAACAAGAGAAGATCTCTTCCAAGCAACAAAGAGAAGAACAGCTTATCTCAGAAAGGAAGGCTACAGAGTGATTGAGTGTTGGGCCTGCGAAGTCGGAGACAAATATATTGAACAACTACCTGAAGCAAAAACAAAAAGTTACCCACACGCTATTTTGTATGATTTTGAGGCATACGGAGACAAAAACAAACGAAAGGAACCGACAGATAGCTTAACGATCGAGAATGAGCACGTACCAATTTCGGTGAGCATCGGTGACACTCTTGAAACCACCATCACACAAGACGGAAAACAAGCGCCGAAAACAACCCATATCTGTGAAAAAGATCCCGCAGAGCTGATTCGCAAGTTTATGGAAGAGTTGAAAAGACGCGGTAAAAACATAAGAAAAAAAGTAAGAGATGAATTTATGCCTGCAGATGTAAACCTGCTACCAAAAGATCAGAGGAAAAAAATAGAAGAATGGTGCGACCAGGTCCCAGTACTGGGTTTTAACTCAGGGACTTACGACCTCAATCTGATAAAGAAACACTTTGCTGAAAAACTTGCGGACACAACCAACAAAGTCAGAGTAGCAAAGAATGGAAACAAAATCATGTTCTTACTCACTTTTGGCTTCCGTTTCCTTGACATAATCAACTACTTGGGCCCAGGAACGAGCTACGAGAAATGGGTAAAGGCATACGACTGCAAGACAACGAAATCATGGTTTCCATACGAGTGGTTTGACAGACCTGAAAAGTTGGATTACCCGGGATTGCCGGATTACCCACATTGGTACTCAAAGTTGAAAAATGAATTTACACTAAAACTGTCAGAATGGAAAGACTGTAAACAAACGTTTAGAGAAAAGGGAATGAAAACCTTCAAAGACTGGGTACGTTACTACAATAATCTAGATGTAGCCCCCGGGCTTGAGGCTCTGGAAAAGATGAGAAACTTTTACACAGAGAAGGGAATCGATATAATGAAAGACGCAGTCAGCATACCAGGTGTGAGTTTGCATTACCTTTTAAGAGGAGCTATTGAACGCAAAGCGGAACTATATGCCCCAAGCAAAGAAGCATATGAGATGTTAAAAGAAGCAGTTGTTGGAGGACCGAGCCTCGTTTTCACAAGATACCATGAAGTGGGGAAAACAAGAATAAGATCGCATCAATACACGATCCCAAGGGACGCGAAACTGTGCCAAAACATCCTCGGATATGATGCCAACGCCTTGTATCTCTCAACAATGTTAAGAGATATGCCTTGTGGAAAGGAAAGGGTTGTACACTATACAGATGAGTACCAAATAGACGGTGCACCAGTACTAACACATAGACTCAAAGAAAGAAGCTGGTTTGGATATGCAGAAATAGATATTGAGATTCCAAATCACTTGCACCAAAAGTTCGAGGAAATGTGTCCGTTCTTTCATAACAAACCGGTACCCACCAAAGCTGTCCCAGAGCATATGCTTAAATACTTGCGTGATACAGGAAGAAAACGAGGAGAAGACAAGAAACTAATGGGAACGTTGTCAGCCCAGAAAATACTTGTGTACCCCCCTCTACTACTCTGGTATGTGAATCACGGGGCAGTTATCAAAAGAGTTTATCGCACAATTGACTACACACCGGCCAAAATCTTTCCCTGGTTTGTGGAACAAGTTACGGAGGCGCGCCGAACAGGAGATGTAGAAAAAAGCAAAGCACTGCTGGCGGATATATTCAAATTGTTGGGAAACAGTGGGTACGGAAAGCTTATAGAAGCCTTGGAACGGCAAACAAACGTAATCTACACCAAAGATGAGAAGACGGTCGACAGAGCTCTGAGAAGCGCATATTTCTCAGATCTAGATGAGATTGGGGAGGCATATGAGTTGGAAAGTCGGAAGCCGCGTATCACAATAAGAAGACCGTTTCAGATTGGAATAGCGGTATATCAGCTGGCGAAGTTAAGGATGCTGGAATTCTATTACGACTTCCTTGACAGATACTTCGACAGAAAAGATTTCGAGCTGATACAGATGGACACTGACAGCAACTACTTGGCAATCTCTGGTAAGAAACTAGAAGACATCGTAAAACCGGAGATGAGAGAAGAATTCGAAAAACAAAAAAAGAATTGGCTGGCATGGAACAAGTGGAGTGGAAGAACACCAGGTTTATTTAAGATGGAGTGTGAGGGGGAGCGGATGATTGCACTTTGCTCAAAATGCTACTATATAGACCATCACCATATCACAAATAATAAAGAAGTGGAAGTGAAAAAGAAGTTTAGTACAAAGGGAATGTCAAAGAAGCAAAACAATATAAACTGGCATCGTTTCAAGACAGCGCTGGAAGGTCACCAGGATATGGCAACAAATAGAGGTTTCAGAATGCGAGATGGGAATATAGTAACTTACGAACAGGAGAAGCTGGGGTTGAGTGCATATTATGACAAACGATGGGTACTATCTGACGGCATTCACACCGAACCAATCGAATATCATATTTAGGTCACAGCCGGAGGTAATTGTGTGTTTGGAGGTACAACAAGCAGTTCTTCACGTACAAAGCCACGTTTGGGCCCGTCAGACAAATAGTAGAGAACAGGCTGATTCGGTTTAGAAAAAGAGCGTTCAATATTATAAACATCCAAAGACCAGATTGGATCAGTGGCTCTTTTAACACCACCTTCAAGCTCACCCGGTTGGTACAAATATCGAACCAAAACTATGGAGGGGAGCTTTTTTTCATTTTCTCCAACAGGTCGCAAATATTTGGTTGATGGCTCCGCATAAACATTTTTTTTCTTGATTACAGCAGCAGGTTTCATACCAATCAATCGAGTGACTTGGTTGTTCAGAGCAGAAACAACTTTGGGGAGTCTTTTGACCCACTCTCGAGACCGCAGACCCTCTGGTGAACGCATTTCAACTGCGTACTGGTGGCCAAACAAACGCTCAGCCAAGGTACGATTGAAACGTTCAACAATAGCTTGGTCTCTATGAATTTCAGGGTGGCCACGTCTGATAGAAGTTTTGTGATTTTCCATTTCTTTTGTAACAGCGCCCATAAATTCACGCCCAGGATCAACCTGCAACAGTTCAGGCCATTTCAAAGGTCCCCGTGTATAAATTGTCTTAAAAGCTTTGGCAACCTCATCAGAGTTTTTAGAAGTTAAAGGTTGAGCTTCTTTGAATCTGCTGGCAATGTCAACAACAGTAAGCGCGTATTTGTAAGTTTTAGCAACTGAGTTGCTATCCACTTTGTCATGTGGCAGAAAAAGAAGATCTGCCTGATGCACTTTGTTGGGCGTAGGCACGTCGAATTTTAGGTGAGGAATGTAGCGCGGTGCGGGGAGGTAAATCTGCCAGAGCGCTTGTTTAAACAACCATTCTTTGGCAACAACTTCAGGAACCTTTGCAGCGACCGCTAATTTTTTAATGGCAGAGATACCTTTCCAGTAACCCTGTGGACTGTAGTAACGCCGCTCTAATTTTCTATCCATTTAAATAATTATGCGCGGACATATATACATGGCTACAAAACTTCGTGACCCCCACAGGGAACAACTAGAAAAAATGTTGTTGGAAGACCAGGAAGCGTTAATAAAAGAAATCAAACCGGAAATCGAGCTTGACTTTTACTCATGGGAACCCCCACTGCCGGATGAGCCCCATGAAGAGATGAGACACCACCTCAAATTATGGTATTTACTTGCGGTACTAAAAAAAGTCGGCATTTCTGTAGATCAGGTCGGTGACAATATGGGGCTGACCTTTTTGGGTAATGTCATTCACCAATTCAAGCGGAATCAGCAACTGAGTTGCTACCCCGGGTCGTGTAACTACGTTTGTTTTTTATACAACTATTTTCAAAAGGTCTCAACAAGAGATTGGCCGGCGAAAAATGCAATACTGGGAAAGCTCACGAAAAGATTGCCGAAGATGGTACAAACCAGAAATAAAGCCGAAAAAAGTTTCAACGAATGGTGGTTGGAGGCAAACACCCCACCATTAAACAGAAGTTGTCTTTGATGTTCTGTTAACCTTTACCCCGCCGTCAGTGTGGTTTGAAAAACGGAGTTTTGTCTTTGCAGTAGTAAAGCTGTTGTACTTTTTGATAATATCTTGGTACTCACTGTCTGAGATTTTACCATCTTCAAGAGCGGTCGATATGAGAGAGTTGATCGTGCTCAGCGTAGCTTCAGCCAAAGTTTGTATTTTTTCGTGTTTTTTCGCTTTACGCAGGAAAAATTTGATGGTGACCATACCGGAGGTTGACACCAATGAAAACAAGGCGGCAGTTGCGATTAAAGGTCCGCCAACAACAACACCAACCGCAGAAAGAGAAGCGGCCAACCCAGAGCCTGTAAGAATGGTAGCAACTCCGCCTGTTAACGCGCATACTGTTTGACACCGCGTGTGCCACCGTTTAAACTTGGCTGAGGTTTCGTAGTAGTGCACCAACTGGTTTTCAAGATTTTTCTTTATCAATTCTATTTCATCCCGCCGGAATTTTGTTGCAGAATCCATTTCCTATATATATGTTTAAAAATGTGTAATCTAGTCGCAATATTGGTTATGCCATTTTCCATTTTTATATACAACCCGATTACATGGCCCAGTTGTATTTTTAGGGTGTGTCCAGAACTTTTTGCTGAACAGACCGGTTTTCGTGTTAAAGGCACCTTTTGCGATGTCACCACTCCAATACTTTTTAAACAAATCCTTATCACCACCTGTGACAGCCATGATTGCAGCAGCCACATCTTGAGCCGGTTGAAAGCCTGGAATTTTTTCACCGATCTTTTTATTGATCGTTTCACCGACACCCAATCCTACTTTTTGCTTCGAGCTGATTGCGTTGCGCGCCGCGGCGTGACCCCATTGCCGTTTGTTTTTGGGAATAGCGTCAAGCGCCTTCACCATTTTTTTGTCTGCATCATGTTTGCAGCCTTTCTCATTTTTCTTGCCTGCACAGACGGCATAATCAACGTCATGCTGCATTGCAACTGCGTCCGTGGCGCCTGTGGGTTGCTGGTATATCTTCAAGATCTTTCCCGTCTTGGGGTCGTAAGAAAGCTGTTTTTCAAGAGGATTGTACGGTCCTGTGTAGTTATGACCAGGAAGCGTCCACCCCTTTTTTGGTTTAGGCAGCTTGCCGATGGCTTTATGCAAATCAAAAGCCCCACCGCGGGGTCGTTCATAAAGAGGGTTTGTTGGGTCATCTACTCGATTACCCGCATAAATTCTCATATCATAATTACCACCACGTTGGGTACCCCCACTAATAAACCGTGTCTTGGTAATGCCACAACTTGCGCATTTTACTTTTAACATTCTTCTACCATTTTTTGTGGTAGTGTTTTTTTCGCTTCCCGGTACGTTGGGTGTGAAACGCTTTTCCTTCACGCAGTATACCTCCATCTTATATAATTAAAGAAAATTCTCAGCCCACTGTGTGACACCCACCTTTCAACTTATTTCCCGGTATCATATCTTTTGGTCTTAATCTGTTTGAGGCTTTAGTCAACAAATCCCCAGACAAAGCATCAATTGTGTAATTAACAGCTTTTCTCGCGATTGGTTTGGCTTTATTGGCTAACTTCTTCTGATACTCAGGTTGTCTCAGAAACTCGCTTGCAAAGTATCTTCCTTGTTTCACACCTTGCTTTGCTAAATAAGGAACTCCGTACTCAAAGAAAGCTTCAGCTGCTGTATTTCCAACTGTATCAAAAACTCCACCTCCAAACATTCTTTTTTCAGCGCGTGCAAGTTCTTCTCTCTTCTTTTTGGGTAAACCCCTTCTGGTCCACTTAAATATTGGATCTAAAATATTACCTCCTTCTTGAGCACTGACAAATCTTGTCTTGGTAATGCCGCAGCTGGCGCATTTTACTTTAAGCAGTCTTCTGCCGTTTTTTGCGGTTGCAAATGTTTCACTTCCCACCACATTAGGTGTGAAGCGCTTTTCTTTCACACAGTAAACATCCATCTTTATACATTATGTGTAAAATAATCCTTCACCACAGCCTCGTTGGCGCGTGTATTTTCAGAAAACATGCTCAAAATATCTCGAAACGACCGTCCTTTGTTACGCTCATTCAGGAAAAGCAAACAGTAGTAGCCGCAGCGTACACTGGATTCCCACTGAAGCTGGTTGTCATTTCGTAGAAAGGTCTGTTTGCCCTGGAGAATCAACTCAATTTCCCATTCCGCGGGTGGAGGTAAACCGAAAGAGTCAAAGTATTCAGTTCCACCCCAACAGCATACCCAATGGGTTCCTGCCCCTCCAAGATCATCCATGTTGATTATACAAGGGGAGTGGTTTTTCACGTGGATCTCATCTCTCGCAAATATACCTTTAATGGGGATTTTCAAGTATCGGCACCATCGCTGCAAGTCATAATCAGTTAAGGGGACATCAACGAAGGCGGGCTTTTTTTTGATCACCCCAAGAACCAATAAATGGTGGAGGGCGCATAAATGGTGGAGGGTTAATGCGCATACCTGATCCTGTTGGAGGTTTTACCCGCATGCCTGATCCTGTTTTCTTTTTGATAGCGTTGTCCACGCCTGTTTTCTTTTTGATAGCGTTATCCACGCCTGTTGTTTTTTTGATAGCGTTGCGCACACGTCTGATTTGTGTCTTGCTCATGTCTATGTCCACGCCCGTTTTGTTTTTGATAGCGCGCTCTATTTTTTTGATCTGCCTGGCGGTCAAGTGCAAAGTGTCGCTACCGCCGGTTATAGCTTCGTTTTTAAATCTGAGTGTAACTGCTTCTCCTCGCCCAAAGGCTCGCGCGAGGCTTACCTTCTGCCCGTCTGAAAGTGAAATCTTGTGCGGATAGTAAGTCGTCATCTCTTATATTTCATATAAAATTATTTCACTTTTAACCCATAACCAACTCAGTCACTCGACATCTCTTATATTTCATACAAAATTATTTCACTTTTAACCCATCACCAGCTCATTACCCACCTGCCTGAGAGCAAATTCGGACTCGTACAAAATTCCTGCATAAATGGTGTAGTCTTGCGCGTTGGCCGCCTCGTTGAGCCTGTAGTGGAAAACCATCTGTTTCGGGTCGTTGGTCCTGTTATCCTTGTTTTCGCGTAAGTCAAAATAGAGTACTGGGTATAAATCCTTGAAGTTGTTGGGCTGAAGCTGAACACCGGTGTTGTAGTCGTTTTTGCGGTACCGGTAGTTCTTTAAGTCATTAAGAATGCGCAGTTTGAAGTTTTCATCGTAGTCCAGCTCCGGATAGTACTGTGAAGAGCCGTACTGCAACCGACATGTCGCTAGCTTGGCTGAATTATCCCCATCAATGTTAAAGGTGTCAAAGAAATAGGGGTTTTGAGTTAAGGCGTCCTTCTTTCTTGACTGTTGAATGAAAATGAAAACATGTTTTGCGTCTTTTACGCCGGGATTTATCTGCCACTGTCCGAAAGCATCACGCCGGCTGCTGCTGGGCTGGATCATTTCATTCAGGTACGTCCATTTCTGAGGTTTCAAAAAGTTTTCATTTGCGAGCTTCTGCCCTTCGCTGGTGAAACGCAGCATTGGAACCCACAGCTCGAAGTTTCTCACCACTATTCTACGATTGGTGCCATCATTTTGCCAAATCAGCTCTGCATCCGATTGTAGCTCAATTTCGAACTCTATTTGCATTGGGGGAAGAAGTTTGTCACTCAGCTCTTCAAAGAATGAGTACCTGTTAAGTGGTATAAGGGTTTCAACAGTGAGTCCGGCGTGGGCAAGCAAACCCCTTTGTCTGATTCCTAGGTTAGTGGCAGCGGCGGCTGTTACATTGCTATTATCTGTATCCAAATACCAAAACTGATCTTTCGCTGCGCTCCTCGCAAAGTCATCAGAAAAATCCAACAAGTTTTTGATAAATATGAGCTTGTGAATGTTGTCCACGTTGTAAATGTTTTTGCCTGATGATTTTACCACAAGTTTGTTTATCAGTGAAAATGAGCCGTTAATGGGTGCTGACCTAGCATCTGCTGCAACTTGCGCACCATCCGCGGTTGCCTCGAAAGTGAAATCAGCCCGGAAGTAGGCGTTATACCAGTCAAACCAGTTGTCTCGGTCGGTGAGTGTGAATTTATAGTTTGTTTTTACCTGGTGCTGATTGTTTCCCGGGATACTAATCGGTTTGTCTAACATGATACGAACATACTCTGTTTTTTCCAAATGCCTGTGGCTTCTGAACATCTTGCGTCCTATATATCTTTTTAAAAAATTATTTTAATTTTCTGCTATCAATTGGTTTACTTTCAACCTTGCAGCCCGACCCGCGTTTAAAATCTGTTGCAACTTTTTCCGTGAATCCCCACTTAACTGAGTTGCTACGCCAGGGTTTAGCATCTTCTTCAGTTTTTGTTTCGACTCTGTACTAAGTTTCTGTGATGGGGTCTTTTTACTCTTTGGTTTTACACTTGGGGTCTTTTTACTCTTGGGGCGTGGATCAGCAACTGAGTTGCTATTTCGCAAAACCGCTTGTATCTTGTCAGCCGCTTTTTCTTCTGCTTTTTCTGCAGCTTTTTTCAGCATTTGCTTCGAGGCTTTATTTACAGCCTTCTCCAACGTCTGACGGGTGACCTTCTTTTTAAAGCGCTTTCCTATATTCATCAGGGTGTCTCTTACAACCCCCGTACCTTTGTGTCTGTATCTATATGTTCCGTTTGGCGCGTCATAATATCTCGCCCACTCGCTCGGATGATTCATTATTATACTTAGGTGTAAATTATTTTTCTTTTTCTTCTTCAATGATGATACTTAAAGCCACGTCTTGGTCATTCAGATCTATAATGTTGTTGCGTCCGTCTGTGATTTTGATATTTATCGCATTGATTCTATTTTTGTTCACCCGGTGCCACAGGAGGCGGCGGGGCTCTTTTGAAAAGGGGTAGCTGACGGAGAGTTCAGCAGTTGAAAAAGAAAACATAACGTCGCCCCCGATGTTGTCCACTGCTCTTGTAATGAGATCACAATGAATATAGATCCAGTCGACACCTCTTGTTATATTTGGCACGCGGTCGCTCCTATTGTTTGCTCCGTCTATTGTTTTCTTGTCAAAACCCAGCAACGCGGCGAATTCACCTCCACTTAGGTCAAGCTCGTAGCCGTCCTCCAACAAAATGACCGCCCGATACGTTGTGGTGTGAAAATACAGCTGGACAATAAACTCGGATTTTTCATCCTTGGGATCCACTCTTCCGATTAGTGCCTGAATGGTGGTGTTGAGACCGTTGTAATCATACATTCCGTCCGGAATTGTCACGGTTTTCCAGTTCTCTGTTTTTTTCCGCCATTTGAATTCGTTGTTGTTGTACCGTTTCGCGATGTTGTACCACGAATAAGACATGGATACCAGCTCATTTAACGCCGCCTTGTACGATTTGGAGGGATCTAAAGCGATTGGCGGGTCAAAGTTAATTGTAAAGTCATGTGACTTGCTGTTGGCGTTGTTTTGTTTAGCCAGCTGCGAGTCAAGCAACAGGTTGAAATGAAAATGGGTTGACATGTTGCTTATATAATATTACTCAAAATTTTGTGGGCTTCTTTTTGGGTTATTTCCTTTAGCTTTACCAGCAGCCCCAACATCTGCTTGACCTGTTTTTTCAGCTTCAGTGAAGTGTTGCCCACCTGTATAGACGCCAAGCTTAAGTGTAGCCTTTCAACCAAAGCGTTTGGATCAACACTTCCGCTTCCTTCCATTTCTCTTTCAATTTCATCCTCATCAGGTGGAGGGGGTATCCAATCGGCGGGGGGCTTAAACTTCCCTTGTCTCCTGGCAAGAATTTCATTTCTTGCCTCTTGTATATCTGCCAATGTGTAGCCGTAGAATTTTGATTTTTTGCTTTTTACAACATAGTTCGGATTGTCTTTATTTTTTGTTAACATGCTGCTCAGTGTCTGCAGGTCAACCGACTCTGATCCCGTGATAACTGGTTCTTTTGGTGGTCCCCATTTACTTTCTTTGGGTTTTACCCCACCGCTTGGTTGCACTTCTTCCGTTTCTTCCTCTTCGGCCAAAGGTGGTAACGGTGATGGTGGTGGTGATGATGTGTAGTATGATGGGGGTGGTGATGGTGGCAGTGGTGGTGGTGATGGTGGTGGTGTTGGCAATGGTGATGGTGGTGGTGGAGTTTCCGCATCCGGTCTAAAATCTCCGTCGAAGGGGTTGTTTAAATCAAACTCCTCCATACCATAATCTGGGATTTCTTCCTCTTCTTTTGGGGCCGTCCCTACTTGGAGTTTGTCAAGCCGCGATGTGATAGGTTTGAACAAATCCTCACCTGATAGCTGGCCAAACCCTTTATTGATTTTGTTATTTTTTATTACCGCGAGAATTTTGTCGTTCTGCTGCTCAACTTCAGCCTTTTCGCTGGCAAGTTTTTGCCACTTCTTCATGGACATATTTTTGCCGTATATATAACAGAAAAAAAATGAAAATTCCCAATTACGACCCCAGTTTGACTACAAAAAGTAATTACAAGCGGGGGCACCCTTGTATGCCAGCAGATACCTTTCGGATGCTTATTTGCGGGCCAAGCGACTCTGGTAAGACAAATCTTCTCATGCATATGCTTTACAGGCTGTTGGTCTACGACAAAATTTACCTTTGCGCTAAGAACCTGCATCAAGACAAGTACCAATATATGATTGATGATTTCGACACAAGAGTCAATCCTGTGGCTGGGTATAATGTTATTGAAGGCGCCAACGATGTTATTCCTTTGGAAACGCTGTCCACTGACAATCAAAAGATTGTAATTTTCGATGACATGGTTTGTGAAAGCAACCAAAACGACATTATCGATTATTTTATCAACGGTCGCCACCGCAATTGCAGCGTCATTTATCTTTCTCAAAGCTATTTTAAGGTCCCCAAAAACATCCGAGATAATTGTAGCCACTTTTGCATTTTCAACTTTCTTCCCAGAGAAAATAACCGCATTGCTGATGAATTGGGAATTGGCAGAGAGCTGCTTGAAAGGGCTACCGATGCTAAATATTCTTTTTTATACCACGACAAACCAAAAAAAACCACACTTAAAAATTTTGACGAAAATATATAGAGATGGGGTTTATTAACGGTGCGACGGGTGCAACTCAAACACATGAAGAGTCTACTTCAATCCGAGGGGAAGCCGGCCCTGCTGGTCCTGCTGGTCCAACTGGCGCAACTGGAGCGCGTGGCCCTAAAGGTGAAAAAGGTGATAAGGGAAATACTGGCCCACAAGGTCCTAAAGGTGATAAAGGTGATGCTGGAGAAAAAGGAATAAAAGGTGATACGGGCTCACAAGGACCAACCGGACCTGCTGGCCCTGCGGGAGCAACGGGACCTACAGGACCAACCGGAGCTACAGGACCCGCGGGGCCTACTGGAGCAACTGGACCTGCGGGTTCAAAAGGAGCTATGGGGGATAAAGGTGAAAAAGGGGAAAAGGGTGATAGTGGGGATGTATCAACCGTTAATATTACTGGAGATATTCTCATGAAAGACCATGCGATAAAGCAACTTGCGAATCCGACAGGTGATCAGGATGCTGTAAATCTTACTTCAATGAAAAAATATGTGGGCTCAAATTCTATTTCAGCAGGACATTCACATAAAAAGAATGCCTTAGCCTATTTGGAGCGAGGGTCGGGCGTGACAGCTGTAAACAATGTTACTTCTGTTACGTTAGAAGACTTTACATCCAACCTTCACAGTGTGAATAAAAAAGCTTATACTTTCAATCTCGTAAGAACTGGTGTCAATTCTTTCAACTCACGCTTAAAGCTAAATAAAAAACCCCTGCCCGAAGGAGAGTACACTATATGTGTCGAGTTCTTTATCCCGAAAGTTGATACTAATTGGTTTATAAGTGCTTCAACCCCTAACCCGGTTGATACTCTTAATTACCATACCAAGCACTTCAACAGTCACAGCCCTAAATATTCACGCACCATTATTCACACGCACAAATACAAAGACAATGATAACACAATCTTTCTTGATATTTCAAATTCGGGTTATGATGGCTCTTCGCCACTTGAAAAGGCTGCTTTGATAATTTATGGAATAAAAGGTTATCAAACAGATGTAGACGGAACTGTTTACGATCAGGCTTTTGTTATCGAAGACGGTGATTTTACTCTACAAACAGATTTGGATATGAACGGGTTTTCATTCAAAAATTATGATCGAGGGTACACAATAGACAACGATACAATCAGGTTACAAAAAGATTTAGATCTAAGTGGTTATGTTATAAGAAATTTGCAACCAAGAATAGTGATAACTGGAGAATGGATCTACAATGAAAATAAAGAAGGTGGTAGAATTTTTGTTAAATTCGGTAATAACATTCGTGTAATGGCGCCATTTCCTTGTTTAGTTGAGGGTGTCTCAGCTTTAATTATCGAAGTAAAGGGTTCCTCTCGAACTTATGAAAGAATAGGTTTTGGTTTTAGAGTATCCGGCGGCGGTTTGTTAACTGACAGTCCATTTACAAGCGTACGTAATGCTAATGGTTTAAAATACCAATATACTGCACCCCAAACTTCTAACGGTGTAAGAATAAGATTAGATTCGGGGGAATATTTTGCACTTACTTTATCTCAGCCTGGCCACGCATATTCACCCCTAGTTAATACAAAACGTGTATTAGTAAGTTTAATTTTAATGGACGATTTTTCTTTTAGGTAGTAAGTTTGCCGTCACGCAAAGACTCCTCTCCATTTTGAGGAGAAAGATCTCTTGAAGCACTCATCATAATCATTTTCATCAAAAATAGGATAACCGAGATAGTGTCTGAATCCATTTCTAATACACAGATTACAGAGACCATTTCGCGAACATCTGCTTCTGTCACATTTATAACAGAACAAGACCCTTACAATTTGTTTATTGCGATCACAAAATGGAGCTTCATAGATTGCAGCATGAACTTTATCCCAGCCAAGAGTTTTTCGCTGTCTGAGCTTCATTGAAGTATACCCTTTATTGATTTCTTTTCTGACATCGTCCCAGCCAAGCATTTTACGCTGCCAGAGTCTTATTACAATGTATTCTGTACAGATTTTTTCTCGAAGTTCAGCCGGAAGTGCTTGTATTAGTTCTAGTGTGCCTGCCATGTTTATACTTGTTGGTGTATTTCTCTAATTCCGCAGCGCTGACAAAAAAATCATTTATATATACAATGCTTGTGTTGTTTCACGCTCTCCTTTGCGCTATAAAAGAACTTTCTTCGCCATTTTGGCTAAATGATATCAGAGTTATAACATCTCAAGCTGTGGAAGCAATTTGTGATGCGGCGCGGGATCATTAAATAGTCAGCTCTGAAATAACCTTTGAAAGATCTTCTTCATTTAATTCCAAAATTTCTTCTGAATCTGGGCTTGCCTCTCGGGCAGGTTTTAAATCCTCAGGTTCATCCGGATCATCGGGGTGCGCATCCATGTCAAGAATATCTACAATTTGCATTTTTCTCGCTTTGGGGGCGCTAACAACTAGATGTGAAACTCTGGTAAGAAGGGAAATACCGAAATTTGAGAAACAGATATCTGGCATTTCAACCAAGCCGCTTACAACTGAACGCGGTTTTAATAAATGAATATTGTCAGCCCCGATTTTTTTGCCATTGAAAAGCAGTTCACGGAATGTTCGCTTACCGGTTAATTTGTCGCGAAAAGGTCTGTCCCCATCTAAAAAGACCGTGTCATTTTCAGCACTTTTAGAGTCAAAACTCAATGACATACGTGCGATGGGGTTTGACAAAAGCTGTCCCGGAGAGTTTTTGTCATTGAAGCTGATGCGTTTTTGAATAAAGGAGCAGATTTTGATGTTGGCGACGGCTATTGCGCTATCTTTTTGCACTTCGGGAAGGTCATTGTTTAGAACAATTTCTTCATTTTTGAGACGCCTTTTCATTTCCGTGTAAAAGAATGTGTTGTAATAGTTCAATGCTTTATAAAGCTGTGAATGGTACTCTTCTGCTATTGTTTCCCCTTCTGTTTCAACATCTTTTTTGAATTTCCTTATCCCAATGGTGGGTTTGTAAAGGCGTTTTTTTATTTTGTTGACAGAAGATCTATCTGCGTTGATTCTGGTGACTTCAGCATCCGTGTTCGGAAAAATTTTACCCGAATTTATTTCTTCGATAAACCTCATTTTAAGTTTTCCCCGTTTGTTTCCGACTTTACAGTAAATTGAAACGTATTGACAGTTTTTCGTTTTGCGGACGTTTTCGTCGATAGAAAAAACATCTGATAGAAAGGGTTCTACCTTTTTTTCAACTGAACGTTCGCAGGCTTCGATGATTTCCTTTGGTGTGAAAATGACTTCGCTTTTGTGTTCACTCATGTTTTAACTTTTGTGTTAGCTTTTGTTTTATACACTTGCGGTGTGTTTCTCTAATTGGTTGTCAAAAATATTATAATACAGATTGTGGTTATTCTTTTTCTGCGTGTGCTTAATTACGCCGCCGCGCTGCATCCCTCTAAATGCTTGTCCCTGCCGCCCTCTGTTTATGTTTCCTGCGTCCTTTTTTGCTAAGTAGTATAGCCGGGACTAAACAAATACTATCTTTGGTAAGCCTAATTTTTTCACCTCTTACGGGACTATAGTCAGGGAGCAAAGCTAAAACACGCGAGTTTTGCGAGCGTGGTTTGGCTTTGCTCCCTGACTACTAGTCCCGTAAAGAGGTGAAAAAATTAGGTGCACCCAAAGTGGTATTTGTTTAGTCCCGGCTATACTACTTCTTCTGATTATAACTGCTGCTCAATTGCTGCGCTCGCTCCGCAGCAAAAAGTTATATATGTAAAGAACCGACCTTTTAAGATGTGCTGAAAGCGAGATTTCCCCGGCCAGTCTCCAAAACCTTCATACCTTCAGTCTTAATTGAGTCTTAATTTGCTTCTTAGTTTGGGAATGTTACTCCACATTCTGACGTGAACATTTGTACTGTTTTTAAAAGCTTATATCAAAAACGTGTTAAAAAATCATCTGCACATAAACAGCGTTCCAGATCTTTCAATTGAAATTGGTGACGTCATATGCAAACCAGCTAAATCATACAGAATTTGTGATTAAGCATAAGCTTAACGGTTCTTTGCCGCCAAAATACAGAAGCAGAAATAACAAAACGAAAAGCTTAAAGATGGCGGGATTGTGGCATGGGGCAGCTTCTTATTCAAAGGCTCCTCTCCTTTCAAAAATGTATAAATAAATATTTACTTGGCACTGATTAATCGTTCATAGACCATAGTAAACATGGACAAAACTGAAATGATATCGAGCATAAGTTTCCTATAAGTCGCTATTGTTAGCGATGACTTAATTTAGCGAATTCATCGATTTTCTCATTGCATTCAAAACTCGCTTAGAAGTTTAAAGCAGTTGAGATCTGCACAATCTCAATCTCTCTGCAAAATTAACCCACTAAATTCAGTACATGTCAGTAGGTGCAAAAATTGTACCCTAAAAGGAACACTATATTTGAAGAACATGGTAATGAAAGAACTTTCAAAGCAAACATAAAACTTGTGCGGTTAACTTGTTGACTAAAACATATCGAAACAAGGACAAGACTCCTTTTGTCTACTGTACAACAGTGGCCTTCACATAGTTACTTGATCAATACTGATTAGGCCATGCATTGCAAGCTAAGAGTCTTGTTTATAAAATAACATGATTGTCTTTTATGGGATGATAAACGAATCTTGACCGTACGTTTTAGTATGCTGCTCTTACCAGTTGTTAGAGTCTTAACCAGTCAATCAATAGATCACAAGCAATGTCAATCGTGAATTGGCTTTTCCAGCGCTTTGTACCGGTGAGGCGGTTACACGGACGATGAACAAAACAGCGCAAATAAAGTGTAATTATTTGATAACCTTCAATTTCCTCGTCTGCTCATTGGCTTATTTTTGTCGTCAGTCGCAGTGCAGACACAAAAGTGTCCGGCGTCGCCATTTCCGATTTAGCGACAAATTGCAAGTAAAATTGCCAGTAGTCGTTCAAGATGGCTTCTAAATCGGGCTGATGAATATTGAATTCAAATGTGAAGTAGAAAAAATAAACAGGTAGGCATCGGTTGTAGTTTGACGGGGAAAATTGACGGGAATAGATTTTCTCTGCTGTGTTTAAAGCAAAGTAACTACTGAGAGATTTTAAGATTTTCCGATTAGAATGTAGTTTAGTTTTTGCCAAAAACTTTGCTTACGAAATTTATTTTAGAGCTAGATAGTTTTCTTGAAGTTTACGAGGCTGTGATTCTCAGGATCGTTTTGGCTAACCAGATTCAGTTCCTCTCGTACTTTTATCTCTAGGTGGCGTTTTTGCTCGTATGAAGTTAATACTTGATCGGTTCGGTTGGTTTATTGTAAGAACAAATAAATGCCAGGTTTAATTTTTTTCTTGTCCTTTCTTGTCATTTCAGCACGAATTTCGTCATAACACTCAGTTTCCAAGTAGCTGTGGCTTCACACCTCCTTTGACGCAATTCAAGAACAACAACGCGGCAGTCATAAAAACCTGACGTCAATTTGTTAAATGACAGGTCAATTAATCATTAGCATGGCTATCCGGATGGAGCGTTTTGGATTGGACCCTTGGCCGGACTTGTTGTCATGTGTCCTAGAGCAAAACATCTGACTCTGGAAGTAACTCTCTCTATATACCAAAAAGTGTAAACGGGCTGCAGTGAATTGTTAGGACAATCTGACAAAATGTTGAGAGGTAAACTGTTATGAAGTTGCGCTAGCATCCCGACTAAGCAGGCGGAGGAGGAAATTGGACCTGTCGCTTTAATCAAAGTTCGCAAGTTTCGGGAGGATCTGCCGACTGACGTGAACCGAAACATAACACCAGATCAACTACTGATACTGCTAGATTGAAAGTTTTACTGAACCAAAAACCGGAGGTTAAACCGGCGTGTCGTTAGTGAAATACCGTGATCCTATTATTCGACTTCAATGGTTAAAAAGACAAAACAGTGCTCACAGATCATGGATCAGTCTTGTCAGTGGTTAATCCAACTCAAAACTAGCTGATACTTTATGATAAACGTGCCATGTAGGTCATGAGTGGACGACAGCTGGATTACACAATGGCGATCAACTTCAACTTGAAATAATGTTCAACCCCATGATAACAAAACAACCAAGTGCTTTTTGCGCCGCACAAGAGTCTCACAACAGTCTCACTACTTGTGAAGTAATGCAAATTACGTATAAAATACCGGTGGTAGTTATTAAGCAGTGCTTTGTTGAACATGGTGCTGTTTATTTCGCCGTACAAGGTGTTTCCAACTTATGACCATTGAAATGAAAGCAATAGAGCAGTACTTTCATGTGATACTCACTCCTACGCTGTATAAGATGGTTCTTATTTTTTTACATTGTGGATCACGAAACCAAAGTGTGTGAGTGACCACTCAAGTGATAACTAATAGCAGTAGTTTTATGTAGCATTGCTTATCATATTCTTTAGTTTTTTCTTCTTGCTGTCAAAGCTCTCGTAAACGTCCACCTCGCAAGTTCAAAAAAGGGGGTGGTAAAATAAAATTCTCGTAACGTCGTTTACGAGAATGAGCTCTCGTAAGCGACGGATCGCTCATCAGAGCTTTTTATAACTTAAAGTTTTCTACTCCAGTATCAAGGTAACACTCTTTCTCCGGCCGTAAGTGATCAAGTCGTTCATTACTTTAAGTAACATGTTGACCAATTTCAATCCGAATCTTTGACTGGCCATTTACGAGGGCTTAAGGAGCTACGTCAAGGACAATGCATTTTGAAAAAGTGTCATTTTTTTTCAAGTTTGTTGGTCGTAATTGGTTTTATTCTTTGTCAGTCGAAACCATCCTTGGTTATTTTCGCGTTATTATAAGTGTTTTTCTATGATAAGAACTGTTCTTATGAGGTTTCCTTCAATTTCAAACTAATCAGAAAAATTATCTGAAACATCGTGACATTTCTCCCGCCGTTAAGGGAAGACCAGTTGGTAATTCCCGATCCCTTACGGGAGTGGTCACTAATAGAGCTTTTAACTACAAAACTTGAGTGGCAATTCAAAATGGTAGTCGTTATAAACTAGAGCTTGTCGCTTACGAGAGCGATCGAAAGAAGATCTTCGACTGTGTTTTGTGAAATGAATTTTGAGATTTTTTAAACTTTTGAAATTTGGCACACTTGGGAGTGAAAGCCAAGTGACGCCATGGGAACACAAGAATTCAAATAGGAATACGTCAAGCGTAGACTAACAGGAATAATTGCTGTATAGCAACAATTTCGCCTTATAGTCACAACAATCTTAGCAGCTATCGTTATTAATCAGACCACACGCAAATTTGTTGTATTCAATTAAAAGTTATTGCTCTGGAGGATTAATTCATTTCATCTAATGTTCAATTGAATGGCGTTGCAACCCGTAAACGCATCACGTACAATCTATTGTGTGTATGATCCTTGCGTCTTTCCATCGATTTCGTGTTTCCCTTTGTTCTCGACTTGACGAGGACAATGCAATTAATCTTTTCTTTACATTTGTCCTGGCAGTATTTTGAGAACTTTTTCATTTAATTTTGCCATAGTGCTCGTCATCAGTCATGCAAATAATTAGCTCCAGGCTGTGCAGTGTGAACTTCGGTTGTTAATGTTTTCCACGAAGTGGTAATAACTTTTCCTTTGTTTCCAAAATAACCTTCATTTCGACATTATGTTTTATGAAATCGAACGATCCCACATTAGGCTATCTGACATTTTATTTTCACTCTGGCATCTCTTAATTGCAGTAATCCTAAAAAAAACAATTTTTAGATCAACTCTTGCACTTAACAAAATCCTTTTGCTCCAGAAATTTACATCACAAAATTAGCCGAAAAAGTAAACGTGTATCATTCTTTTCCCACAGATGATTTACATAGCTATTTTGAGATTCTACAATCTGCAATCTCGTCTTAAACAGATATTCGCTGATTACTGCAAGCTCGTGACTTTTTAAACGGTGGCATTACCCAACTAACAGTATGTGTAAACATGAGCTTACGCAAAACGTCCACCAAGTATAATTTGCCTTCTGTTTGGAGAAAAAGCTGGCAGAGCAAACACAAGTGTGTACTTAACCTCAGTCAACCGGAAATTCATCCCGAAATCTCTCGAAATGAAAACCCTCGCGTTTATCACGCACCATCTTGAACTACTCGACGCCGCAGCCAGATTTCGTTCTTATGCGTCACAGAATTGTAGTTTTTACATCATGTAATATGCTGAACTTTTCATTTCGTGTTTTACTCAGATGTGTCAATTTATTTCAACTCAAAGTGTTTGTTTTCAGGTCATTAGCAGGCATTTATGAAAATTGAAGGGAGTATGATTTTGCATGCATGAACCATCGAAGTACAAAATTATTTCCTGAACTGTTGTTTTGTTGGAAGATTCGTATTAGAGATCTAAGCTAAGAATTCTCGCGAATTCACGAATTACGCGTTATTATCGTTCAGATTAAGATCACTCGAGAAGTAGACTGAAAGATAGATGTCAAGTGACTGAAACATGATGGAGTCGAAGTGTCATTGAAGATATTAAAAGTTTTTTCATATCAGAGCAAACAGCTCACTCAAGATGTATTCAAAATTGTATCCAATGTTAAGATATCAACGCCTGCAGCATACACGGCGCATATTCGCACTGCTGGACTTAAAGGAGATTGAACTCTTCTCGACACAAGCCGAGCACTGCAATCTGTAACACGTTGATAAGCAAAGCACATGAAAGATAGTTGAAGTATGGATCAATCTGTTTGAAAATAAGCTATCCACAGGACTCAATCCCGAGATAACAAGTTGCTTTAATCCATTTTATCATCTCGACAAGCGCTTCTGAGAGTTTCTGATCGGTATCCTCAAGATAAGTTTGCGGTTTTCGCTTTAGAATCGCGAAGAGAGTTATGAGCACAAAGCCAGAGCATACATTAAAATGTACGCTTTCGACCAAAATTAATTTAGCGCTAGATGTCAAAATATAGTTTTGACAATTCTTACCTGAAGATCTCAAAGAAGCTTGAATCACTGCTACAATCCAACAATGTGACACGATTGAACACCAAAAGTGCAATCAACAAGCGTTGACCATGACAAACAGGACAGTTTACCAGTTTTCCTTTAAGTTGGCCGCCGGTTCGGTTGACGTTGCGCTGATGTTGTTGAAGCGTAACGAATGCCTCGACAATGAGCGAAGGCGAGAAATGTCAAAGAAACAATGAGTACATCGATATAGCCAGTCAGTATCTTGACAACCCTTTGTAAAAGACAAATATTTATGGGTTATGGAGTAAACGAAAGGAATTTGACATTGCAAGGGAAGGGTTGACATTTTTAGATTTTCATCCTGACTGTTTCCATCAGCAGAAATCAGAAGCTCCCGACGGAACATTCGGTGAATATCTGTTCGGAAGGCCTGTAATCCCTTCAGATATTCTTCAGCACAATGCCACCTCGAACTTTCGTGATATGGGAAACATAACACCTTTTGTTTTCGGAGATGTAAAAATGTGTGGTTTGCGTAAGAAAAAACGCCAGCTACTATTTTCGGAAAGACAAGAACAGCTCGCAAATTTCGGTAACATGATTTCTTTTCCTAAAAGTTTCTGCCACTTAAATATTCACCTAAACTGTGCGAGTTTACACAAATATCCCTTCAAAAAGGCCTAAGCGATATGGGAAAACGGCTCAACGACATTCCATGACTTTTTTTGTTAAAATTTTCTCTTTGGGTTCCCCTGAAAATGTGGCCCTGAAATTGAGAATTTGAAAGATAGCTTAAGTGCTATCTTCGAACTGTAGGCAACTCGCTTCTGTGGTAACATGATTTCAACGTACTTCTACGCGAGTTTTACAGACTACAAAGACCCCGTACCGGCAGAGATTACTCTGACCATATAGCTTTTAAGTTGGCAAGTTTAAGTGACGTTCTTAAAGCCATTTTTTTGGCCAGATATTTGTTGTGCCAAGAAGGGACCGTGAGAGAGCTGGATATCAGTATTTCAGTAGCCCTGGGTACCAGCGAACGAAAACGCGTGATGATAGCCTCTGGCGGCAAATGACAAATATTCAACGGGCTTGTATTGTAGACTTCGTTCAAATATATGACTATTCAGAGGTTAAGTGAGTTGAATATATCTTAGAAAAAAACGAGCGTTGTTGAATAGTGTGAACTTCGTTTGCTGTAGAAACGGGAGAAATATGTTGCTTTGATTTCAACTCCCTGGCAACAATTTTTGAAAAACCAATCCCCCAGAAAATGACGGATTAAATTAATTGACTCGCATTCATTGTCCGTTTACAATAACTTAAAATGACCCGATCTAAATTCCGTGTATACAATGGCACACAGCATGCCAAATTTCCCACCCTTTCTGTAAAAATCAACATTATTAATTGCTAGCTGGATGTTAATCAATGACCAAAAACATGTCAATAAAAGCTAAGGATTGATATAAAAACTGGGCTATAAAATGTGAAAAGGAATCCTTCCAACGATTTTTCTAGTCTTTTAATATGTTTTTTTTTCTCTCATGACAGAAGAAAAATCGTTCTAGTGCGGAGCACATTTTACAAACAAAAATATGCATCAATATGAAGCGCGTAACCTTCCGAACGCCCCGACGATGTTAATACGAATGAGCTTATCAGACGATACAACATGCTTTTAGTCGAAATCACCAGTTGCAGAGAACTGGCTGTCTTGTTGCGTCGTGAAGTAAGGTATGTAGTAAATGCGACATCCACGACAAACTGGCGCGAAGAGTATCGTTGACTGCGCACGGCTACCTCGATTGGATAGTAACACAAAACCTCTCGAATTATTTTCAAAATTCTGATATTCGGTTTGGACATAAGGAGAGAAGATATACTGAAAAATTAGAAGCATTAAGCCTACGCGACCAGCATGAAGTGTAACCTGGTAATGTATGACAATTTCTCTATATGAAGGGAAAATGTATTTGTTCATAAAGTCCTTGTTTTGCCTCGCAGTATTTAACTTAGATCCTTGTCCCCGAGCAGAAAATGGGCCGGGCTGCTCCTCAGTTGATAGGTTTTTCACCGTTGCATAGCTTGAGGTTCTGGAAAATCCTGCTAATAGTTAGTTTGGCTTAAGGTAGCTCGCTAGGGCTAGAATTTGTTTCTTTGGCTGCAAGTTATAACTCATTGTTATCCCGTGTATGCAGTGACCTCTCTGCCTTTCTCAGTGTGACATTGTCGCGCAAGATTAACGTTTCTATCCTACAACACTTTTTGAAATAGCTGTATCTTACTTGAAGTCTAGGGAAAATATTCGCAGTTTGTAAGAGAGGTAGGTTTTGTAGAAACGTTTGTAACTTTCAAAGATACACTCAGAAGCTGGAGACCATGCAACCGTAACTTGGTCAATTGCGCAGAAGCCCTGATCATTCCAGTGCTAGCAAAGCATGGAACACGAAGACCAACAAAGATGGAAATATTCAGTGACTGCCTCAAGTTCCAAACTAAATTGTAATCATGGAATCTTGAGGAATGAAAATGCAAACGTCTGTAAAATTGCGAGTTTTTAAAGGCGAATATCAGAATGGAGAAAAAAATTCATGTAGTATAACTCTGATTGAGGTATATATTTTTTTCATTTTAATCAAGTCTTTGGGCACATTAGTTACCGAAAATGAGCATCATGCAAAGTACTTTGTTCACATGTTCCACCGTGAATACGCTTACAGAACGGCATATCAACAACGTATTGACTTTGGTAAACGAAAGGCCGACCTTTTTTTTCCACCGTCATGTTATTCCACAGTAAACAATTGTGACATAGCAACACGACCAAACACTAATCAGTACGCAGTAACCCACATTCATAATTTTGGTAATAGCTTACTATTTATATATGAGTTACGCAATTCAATATTCCCCATTAACCGTGATAAGCTCTATCCTTGCTTCTTCTCGTAAAATATTACTTTATAATAGTCAATTTTTCCTTGTTATAGTATTTCTAAAAAAAGAGATTCGAAATCTACGTTTAAGTCGCGATCGAAGCAAGACAAGCGGAACTGGAACGTATGAGACAAAGAGATGCCGCTCTATCATATATTTTAGAAGTGCTTTTTGCTTGTATGCTATGCTTTTATTCACATAATAACCGCTAAAAACGGTAATGATATATACAAGGCTAAAAAAGGAAACATACTACATACAACCTAACATATAATTTTCGACCTGTTGTCATCATCAGGGTTTAATTTTTTGTGACAGGCCCAAGAAATCGATGTTTCTTTCGTTTTCAAGAAATATGTTCCGTTACTGAATTAATCCGTATCTCTCCATTACACATAAAATTAATGGCCATCTTTTACTTGTATTTATCCTGCCACCTCAATTTCAATTTTAGCGCACACTAAAAAAGATATAATTACAATTGTAAATGTCGATAACAAATGATGTCTAGACGGCACTTATAGATACTTAATATAACGCTCAGTACAGTCAAGTTAATTTACATGTAGAAGTTTTACACAGACATTCGTGATGATATCCTAACAACAACAATATGGATTGTATGGTGCGCCTAAAGTGTCCACGTGCTGACAATATTAATTACCTTAAAACATAGGAAACAAACAATTAAGTAGTTAGTAACTATGAGAAACGGTGGAAAGCTTCGTCTGGTTTAAATTTCAGACCTTGTGACAATGATAATGATAATAATAATAATAATAATAATAATAATAATAATAATAATAATAATAATAATAATAATAATAATAATAATAATAATAATAATTCTTGGAAAGGTGCTGGAGATGTAGAAAGAAGAGAAAAAGCATACAAGGGCTGTTTCTTGGCTTCCCTAGGCAACGTGTTGTTGCCTAGAGCCATTGACGAAACCAGCTTCAATATTATCAATAGCTGTGCGAATCTTTAATAATAATAATAATAATAATAATAATAATAATAATAATAATAATAATAATAATAATAATAATAATAATAATAATAATTTGTGATATTATACCTTGTGTACATAAAAGCTTAGAACATGTAAAAGCTTTCAGAGTGTTATTATGTAGGTAGGCTATTGAATTTTTTACTGAAATTATCTCATGGGAAAAACTTAAGGAAAAACAAAATTTGTAAAATAAAATAGATAGTTTTTGTTTGTTTTGTTTCTATTTACAGGTGACTTGAAGACTGCAATGACATTCCTCGTGGTCAAAAAGAACCAAAAAATACACAGTGTTAATGTAATAAAATTATCGCATGATTGATTCCCACATGTTGCCAGTTTAAACCTGAAATTTAAATTTACATTTATAGCTATTTATGTAGCATGAACATCCCAGAACCCAGTACGGCTACATGTGAATACTGACACTTAAGTACATGGAAATTTTAAAACCATTCTGGGGTTCATGACAAAAATGTTTTGTTTCAATAAAAGTAATGAAATTACAGAGAATTTACGTAATTATTATCGCAGACCATAAACTTACTCCAGGACAAAGTTAAGACGTCAAGTATTTTTTTGCAGAACAGGCTAAAGTGTCTTAAATAGTGTAATGGTAGTTTAATTATAATGTGTGGTTCCAAAAAATATCCATACGTCCCCCAAGGATGGTTCTTTGGTTTGGACCCGCTTAACCCCTGGAACTTTCAGTTTAGCTTCATGTAATGTTTAATAAATGAGCAGCAGTGTTTTATCAAGTTCAAAACATGAGGCACAGCCGAGTGTTTTAGACTTGATAAAACACGAACTGCGAATTTATTGAACGGCTTCAAAATCTTCTGATATACATCAACTCATAAATGCACTTATATTTCGATTTCAGGTTATTTTGGCCCAGAAAATTGGACGTAAAGTTTAGCCGTGTCTTTATCAGATATAAAGACACTCATTAAACAATAATTTCTTTTGTATTTTCTTTATGAATTATTAATGAGTTTTTGAAACTTTCTTTTAAAAATTTGGGCTATTGAGACCTCCCTGCCCTTTGGCCATTGACCATCCCTGAGGTGAGTATGGATATTTTCTGGTATCGCACAATGTAGGCATTTGCTTATAAAAGTAAGCAGTAGATTGATACACACTAATCTATTTTCACATTTGCCTGTTTTCTATGGGATATATAATTATATATTGTTTTTACTGGTTCACTTGTAATAATAATAATAATAATAATAATAATAATAATAATAATAATAATAATAATAATAATAATAATAATAATAGGAACCTATTACTTTTGTGTGAATTTAAACTCAATCGAATATTCTCCATAATGTAGGATTTATCGAATAGAGTACATTTCTTTGTCCAATTTACGAGCAGAGGAAAAATCGAACAAAATCCATACGGCATTTTCGATTGCGTTCGGTAATTGTGCCAAAGTTTTCGACTGAACTTGTATCATGCCAACTACATTAAGTCTTGTCTACTACAGAAACTGGCTAAGGAATGCATTACAAACATGACGTCCACATCTACAGGTCGCAAACAGGGTCAATTAGGTACACAGGAGTGCATGAAGTCTACGTGTAGTTTTCACTTTTCTTCGTATCACCAATCGAGGGTTTGAATTAAAAGCCGAACGCTTTTGTGAATTCGTTGATTTTAATTAATGAACTTGGTTCGATTTGTGCGACGAACGGTGAGTGGAAAAAATGGCAAGGGGCTTGAAAGGCGAGAGAGAGTCTTCTTCCATACACCCCTTCCCTTATCACTCTGCTCCTTAGCTAATCGAACGCCTGGAACAGGCTAGCATTCAATAGAATACACAGGAAACAAGGTCAGACTAATTTTAGTTGAAGGTGCGTGCTAGTTCTGGCGTAGATTATGAGGTAGTGAACCCTGACTACAATAAAGTTTAAACCTTGATGCAAACATTCTATCTTCACTCTGAAAGTTCTATGTCCAAAGAACGACGTAAAGGAGCTACGTCACGGGGATTCTGCGGATTTTTGCTCTAACCTATTCTGAAATTAGTTGTAGGCAAATAAACCCATGAAAAACATTATCTTGAACATCTCAAGGAAGATATAACCTTACTTTGCAGAGAGAAAGCAAACCACGGGTAGAAATAAAAATTTTTGGAAGACGCGTGGGAACAACTTGAAAAGTTTAGCCTTAATTTATTCAAGCTGCAATCCATTTCCATCCGCAGCCATCCGCGGCCAAAGACGCTTGTTAACAGTTTCAGCGTTCTAATATAGCAATTGTTAATTAAAATGGGCAATTAGTTTAAGGTGTCCTGCGACACAAATATATATTTTGCCTATTCAAAAATGTGTTAAAATCCTTGACAAAGCCCGTTTAATTACAGCAATTATAGCAATCAATCTCCACGCAGTAATGGAAATAAAAAGAAAATCATTAACTACGAGATAACGCCATGATGATGATGTACATCCAAATTACATTTTCTCGGACCTAACATCAAAAGTGATGTATGAAAATTAGTAAGAAAAAGTAAATATTCAAAGCAGAATCCAAAGGGTAGATTACTTGTAATCAATTCCTTCGTTAGCTACCAGGTTTACCAATCTTGAATGGAGTTGGGAACGTGGAAACAAGTCTTGAAATTCTACTGTTAATCAAAACATGCTGGGCGATGATTGACAGCCAGTGAAGAAACAACAACAAAACAATATTCTGCCAACTGTGTGGCAGGGTTTTTTGAAATTATATCTACGCCTGTTAGAAAGCTGTTTAAAAGACGTCACTCTCTTGCACAATAGCTTCGTTTATTTATCTTTTTGAAGGCCCACGAATCTCCTTTACAAAAGATGTCTTTAGTCCTGTCTAGAGTAGTACAAAGACAGCATTACTCTCTTGAATGAAAAATAAAGCCGACGAAAAGAGCTTTTATTTTTGTTATTTTAAAGGAGACTATACTGTATATAGCTTGGTCGGTTCGCCAATGAAAATTCTATGAAGAAATTGTTTCTGTCAAACATAATTGTAAAGACAGTTAATTTGAGAACTGAATAACCCCACTCAAATATACCCAATTTAATTTTATTGGGTCCTTTGGAGGCTATAAAGTGTGCGATTGTTTCACTTCGGTGCATATGTGCCTTCCATGCACCGCCTTTTAATACAGTTTTTAATTTTTTAGCAGTTTTAAATTGAACATACTCTTGTTTCGTTTTTACTTTGGATATCGTCGAGCTTGCATTCCAAAAAGGATTAACCGACAGTTTACAAAGTAAAAAATCTGCTAGAGCTCTGGCGAACAGTTTAAAAGACTAAATATGTTAGCGGCAAATTCACTGACTTGAACTGAATTTTGAAGCACAGTCGAATCCAAAAACATAATTGGGCGGACTTACACGGGATACAGTATTTCACCCAATTATCACATATAATTTCTGTTCCGCTGTTAAACTCCAGTGAATCAAAATTAAAAAAAGGTAAAAAAAGTTCTGGAATAAACTCCACTTAGCAACTAACGCAATTTGAGAAAAACACGCTGCTTGCCCAACGCTTCACATGCAGCATATGTTTTCCAGATGGTAGCGCGTCGACCGAACTTTCTCAGGCAAAAAAAATTCTAAGAGAACATTTTGCTCTTCATTTGGTTTTGTCGCGAATTTTGTGAATGGAAGCTAAACCCTTTAGATTTTTTGTATTAAGGGAAAAAACTTCTCTAAAGTTACAAGTTTAATTTTTAGAGTTATCGAGTTTTGTTGACTCAGTCGCCACTCAGTTGGCCAAGCCGGCGTGAAAACAATTAATTAATCGACGTATGCTTGCAGTGTTTTCAATGTTTGTGTCCATCACGGTCAAAGTCAATTCACGTGAGAAATCACAACGTGCAATCAGCGAAGAAGAAAATCAAATTTAAGTCTGGCATTGTTTGCTTTACACAGCCGAGCAAAGGAAATAACTTCTGGTAATGTTTTTTAAAATCCCCCAATATTTCCTCTACTATAATAACATCTGATTACAAAGCAAACAGAATTTAAACAGAATTGTGCGCTCTAAGTGTGGACCGACAGATTAAGTGACACTAATTTCCTTGGCTTTCCATCGCTACTGTCTAACGAATGACGCTTTCTTAGGCGGGATTATGAGCACAAAACTGAAGCAAAAAAAGTTAATTGTGTTGGCTGTGAATTCAATTTTAGATTACGCACGTGCAAGGCTTAGAGGAGGAAGAATACTTGTGAAATGGAAAAGAAATTAGATAATCAATAAATAATTCGTTGTTTGAAGGTGTTGAGATTTTCATTTCAAGTGCATTTGTGGAAAACAGGTTTTTTCAGTAATTGATTCTGAATTACTGTAACCTTTTCTAGTAAATAATGTACTGTTATGGCGAGTTTATTTCTGATGATAAATTGTCTCTTCGCCAAGTTCGCTCGGTACAATCCGGTTAACTTGAGTTCGTCAAATTAAATACTCCAAAAAAACAACTTAGTGACAGTGTATTTCACTTCACACATCGATTCTCAAATTTGTCATGCGGGAAACATTTATCGCCTATAAGATATTACAAACGCATTAAATATCAACGAAGTTCAACAACAATTTTAATCGCGAAGAAGAGAGCCCTGAATAAACAGAGTTACACGTAATTGTCAATTTTTGCTATGATAAGAGTTAGGTTTCATTATTTCCTTATATAACCTCTCAATCTAAGACTATACGAAATTTCACTAAAACAGTATAACCCTCTCAAAAACTTAAGAGTCAAGGAATCCTTGCAGAATTGCGCTTTTAAACTAAAACCGCCCTTTCTAAAGAGCGCTTATTCTCAAGCGGAAAAAGCTAAGTGCTTTCAACATTATACCTCCGAAGCCAAAGTACCCGCGAAAGAAAAATAGGTCACTTTTCCGACAACCTTGTGTCGAAACACTTTCTTATTAACCTGTATATTTCTTTTGAAATTAGCGGTCTTGTTCTTTAAAGACTTTGCCCATTTGAACCTTAATATGCTCTCACAGCTTTCAGAAGTGTGTAATTGAAATCCCGGCGAATCCATTGTGAGATTTACAGGTTATTTAGTAATCTATACAGCGGCAGTCTCAGTTTGAAATTAGCATAAAGGCAAAGAAAAATTTAAGCCAATAAAGAATTATTGTGCAAGAGCGAACGCAGCGAAGAGTAAAATAATGTTTGTCCATGATGAAATTATCTTTTATACAGGTTAAACACGAAAAATAGTTGTTATAAATCATTTTAATTAGGCTTTTCTTGGCATATGCGTGGCATCTGTCCTTTTCCCAGGGCTTATAAAATCAATTTGAACGCTTGGCAAAGCTCAAATCTTTAGGGAAAAGTTAGTCCACGTTCGATCTTGTGGTCGTTACGTCGGTCAAAATGATAGACAAGTGATTGCAGTAAAGCGCATCCAATGGAACCATTTATAAGTAGATTCAGTTTGATTTTACCAAATACCACCCCTATTTCTCTCCTCATGTGTCGAAATCATAATATCATAATTTTGACTTCCGCGAAACAATGGCAATTTAAGGTGTTGTTTTGTTTCTGTGCCACACTCATAAATTGAGAAAAATTGCTTTCGCAGATGCGTTTTTTCGTTATATCTGCCTTTTTGCTTTGCACAAACCTGACGCCAGTGGGTCGGTTTATCTAAGCGGGACGTTATGACTTTAAAAAACAGAAACACAACTGAAATTTCAATTTCTAAGCATCTATTTTCCGCTCCGAGCGAGAAAAATAGCGCTGTAAACTTTGTAAACTATTAAATTTGCAGGTATTGTGATCTGTGGGCGGGAAAGGGTATTTATGGCATGGCACAGTCAAAAGTAAGAAACAAAATAACTCGAGTCAGTATTTAACAGTAATTTAAACTCTTGCTTCGGATGCAAGTTGATCTTGCACCTTCAAGTAAACATCAGAGATTCAAAGATTTCATTCCTCACTTAAATACGGCAAATTACTTTGTGGAAAATTTGGATAGCTTTGCAAGATTTCGACACCGACTTTTACCCCACAAATGACGCGCTATTTACAAAACAAAATTTTTTCAGGTATAACGGGAGAACGAAGTAATAACTAACAAGTAATTTCTCAATAGGTTGAAAAAATCAATTTCATCCACAACTTTGAAGAGCAAAATTTTGTTTAATAAGCGAAATTCGATCCATTATAACGCTTTCATCTCTCAAGTGGGTTGAACATAAAGAAAACTTGAAATGGCAGAAATGAACAAATGTGTCATTGTGCACATTTATACATTACCTTTTTTCGGCCCGAATTTGTCGCCGCTTACTTAAATGTTAATTTTTTACCTTCGGTTCGTCTTTCGAAGAGTTCAAGCAGATTCTAAGGCAAAGAAAACTTTGCTTCTTCTATTATGAGACTTCAAATAAGTCATCAAGGAAAATTAAATAATATTGAAAAAAGTTTCTATAACTTTTGTCAATGTGCAGCAAAGCAACACCTGTGTTAAGAAATTTCTTCTCATGGTGGAAATAGCCGCCAAATCGAGCGGAAGTAAAGCCTTCAAACAGAGATACACAAACAGAGCGCCTGGCTATAATGAAATCAACATTATTTATATCCAATTGACAAGCTAAACTCCGTGTCAGATGCTTAAGCTTTAAGGGTCGAAAAACGAATTAGCTCAGAGCATCGCAGGCAATCAATTATTAATCGCACCAGAACAATTGAGTAATTTATTTCCAAATCGTTTGGGAGCCTGTGACGATCAAATCGCACAAATAATAGGCCTACAGCTGCGGTAATTTTCGCTTCCATTTTTTGTGCTTATTCGATGTGTAATGGGCTTTAAGAGATCTTAACCTCTAGCTTGGAAACAGAAAACGACCAACACCGGTGTAAAAAGTTCCATCGAGTTTACGTTCTGGACAGCGCGAATATCGCATCAGGTACTTTTTGCTTTACGCGTTTTGCTCATTTTGTATAAGTTTATTTTTGTTTTTTAAGGAACAGTACAAGAATTTTGATTTTATCTCGCTTTATCTCATCGCATTGGTTTTTATTTCAGAGGTGTCAAGACACTTTTATCTTTTTCTAGCCTTTTGCTCCCGTTCCGATTTCTAAATTCTTAAAACGGTAGCGAAACTAGACGTTTTGACTGGCATTCGAAAAGAATTCTTGGTGCATCAATTTCGAGCGCGTCCAAAGATAGCACAATCATTTCGAAGTGGTTTTTAGAAGAAAAATGTCGTTCTCATTTCCCCGAGTAACAATCTTTCTTGTACACAAAAATGTACACGGTTTATTTCCTTTATCATTAGAACGGCCTATTTTTCGATACCTTGTTTGCGATAACCATATCAAGTACCAAAGAAACTCTACTGTTGTGAGTCCGCTTCTGGTTGCTCAACTAAACCGGCTTGCCTAACTTTTAAGTTCTTCAAGCAGATACAATAATTCTTTCTTGTCGACCACTGCTTTGACGCATAAATGTTAGCGTTTCTCTGGCTGTTCCAAGCCTATATCAGACGACGCAAAATGCTTCAGCTGAGTAATTTTGGCCAATGTAGTTTACTCTAGCCATTTTGAAAGATTTTAATTTGCCATTTCGCTTTCAGCCGGTAACTGACTAATTGCTCCATCTAGTCGCTTTCAGCCCGAATTCATGATTAAACATTGCGGCATTAATTCTAAACGGTTTTTGAGCGAAAACGTGGTATCCGGTAATAAAATTCATGTAATTTTGTAGTTTAGCTTTACGTTTTTTGCTATACGAGAAAGCTTAAGACGAGAAACAAGCTTCAAACTGAATCCAGCAAAATAGAATGAAACTACTAACGTTTGAAGTGTATAGAAGTCAAGTCATGTGGGAAGCTTTGAGTTTTACTTTCCAGTCAGGGGCGCGAGAAACATTTCATCTCATTCAAGAAGTGAATAATCTGTATTTCTCCTAATGTTCGTTTCTTACTTCGCAGGGCAATAACGCGTTAGCATGACGTATCAATATTCGCCTGTATCTCATGGCCTACCAAGCCTTCCGCAATATCTACCACCAGGTTGTAAATTTTTGAGCTGCCATGACGCGCAGAATGTCCTGCGAAGTTGTTCGACTTGGAGACTTCCTAATGGAACTTTGGTCGCGCCGTTGGGCGGGGAACTCTACCAAGTCCTCGAGGTGCCAGCGAACTGCGACGAGCGGTGCTCGCTTCATCAGGTTTGTAATATTTTTGCCATTACTCGTATATTGATTTCAAGGGTGTGGTAAAAAATTAACGACGTTACGTGCGATAACCAACAATCGTTGAGTATCACGGACAAAACGGAAGACATTTCATTTCCAATTCTTGTAGTTTTACAATCTTTCTTTCGCCCCTCTGGAGTTTAATTCGAAAATAATCAAACCTCGTTAAACGAAAAAGTGGAATTTTATTTTCATCTAGTAGCTAAACCGTTCGTCTCACCGGAATAAAATGGGGGCGAGTTAAGTTTCATTTGGAGAAAATTGGTTTTCGCAGTCTCTTCCGCAAGATAAAACATCCAAGCGATTAAAATGCAATATTTTGTTATTTTCATGACCGCGAGGGCGTTACATCCCAGCATGACGTTAAAGTTTTTCTTTAGCGTCTTTTTGTTTCATGTGGTTCTGAAAAATAAATTTTGCATTATGATCTGAACTTGATATTTTATAATGTACCGTTACTTATTTCGAAGAAGGCCATTTATTTTTAGAGAAAACCTTATCAAATTAAAATAATTTTGCGAGCGTACTTCTCTGTAAGATGTGAACGCATTTCAAATCAAAAATAGCTGATTCCATTAAATCGAAAAAACAAATGCTACTTTCCCTACACGGAGTAATGCTAATATATAATTATATCTCAAACGACAAAATATTTTTTTCTGTAGTTTTTAACATCCCATGAAATAAATCGACACCGTGAAATAAAAGAATTGAATTACTTCTACTATCCACAGACGTCATGTTGTTTTCAAAAGTAGCACCTGTTTAAGTAGGTTTGTCTACAAAATGTTGCTACCCACAACGGACTTTCAACGGCAAATAACATTAAGGTTTTCTTAAAATTTCCAGCTTACTCGACGCAAAATAAAATATCGCTGTGGTATCATTAGGAATTAGGCGAGCCGTCTTAGAAACTTTGCCCTCCGGATAGAAATAATGAGGACTTAATTTCCACGACAGTAATTAAAACTTAACTTTCGTTGAGGCAACGTAAACAGATTTGAAATTCTGATGGGCAAAAACAATAGCAGTTTGTTCGTTGTAAAAGGAAGCACTATTTAAAGATTAGAATTTAAATATGTAGTTTCGACTGTTTACGAAATTTCGGTAACGCCTGGAGTCTCCTTTCGAACTCTTACTTGGTTAAAAACAAAACAAAACAAATCCGAAAATTATCAAGCAAGTATTATCTTGGAGTAAACGAAATATAACAAAACTCGAAAGAAATATTCACTAATTTGAACCTTCAAGAAAACAGACAGTTTCCGTTTACAAGTGGCTTGATTGACAAAGTATGGCGACACGTATATAGCACATGAAAATAATTAAATTTGCTCAATATAATATCCACAAATAAGATCAAATTTTAAGGCAGCTGCCTTATTTCGCACACTGTGTTTTTACATTTCTATTTATGTTATCGCTCCACAGACAGGAAACAAAACTTTTCAAGCTTAAATAGGAGTCGCGTAGGTTCGATTTTGGTTTTATACAAAGAGTGTAATTTTCCGTGAAATTAAATCAACGCAGCGAAACAATCGAACAAAGCACCAAAGTGCGAGAATGCTTTTGTACAATTTTCTCATGGAAATTAACGCGAAGATTTCTTCAATGCCTGCTACATATAAAATGCTCGTATGTCGTTCCCTTTCAAAATTAAAAAAAAAAAAATCGAGAATCAATGTTCTTGAAGCTTTTTCTCCCTTTTTTCTTATTAACAGAAGAAAAAGGCTACCAAATGAAAACATATTTTTAAGCGTTTCGCCGATACATTTGCGCTAAAGGTCATTGATGACTTTCTTGTTCTTGTAAAATGATTACATTTCCGAGGAAAACTTAGATGGATGATGTTTTCGTTTTCTTCTCCAATACAGTGAACCGTTTTTTGTTTCAAACCGAAATATACTGAAGTAATAGTTAGAATTGTGTTCCTTGATATTCTCGGAAAGTATCATCGAACGTCAAATTTAAGTAAGGTTGTATCAAAACATGTTAGTCAATTTGATTTTATTTCGACAAAAACTTGAATGTTTCCTTTTTCCAACAACAATTATTTAGGTATCCGAGACATAGAGGAAACGTTGGAGACAACATTTCACTCAAGAATCCTTTTAATTTTAAGAAACTGAAAAGGTTCGAAATTAAACGGTTTTTAGTTTGGCATGTACGTGCATGTCTATTTAAAATGAAAAAAAAAAAAGAAAAAAAAAAACAGGAACACAAGACACAAGCTACTCCTGTTTAACACTGGTTTTTCTTGTTTTGTATTCCAGTCTCGAAGTACAGCATCGTCTTCAGTGGCTCTGTTATCTGAAAACTCCGCTCTGCTTCGAAACGAATGGCTTCGATTTCGACACCTATCTGAACAGGAAAAACCTCCTTGCTACGCAGAGGGAGTGAAGAGGTTACCAGTATTTTACACAGGTAAGAGAATTTGATTTCTATCCTTTCCATCTAAACTTTCATTTAGGTTGCCAAGTTTCTACATTAAAAAAAGATAAATCAATACTAGAATTCATTTTTTTCCAAATGCAAACATGTTTCAACATAATCTGGGCGTTAATAATACACCGCGCATGTTAATATGCCCTCTGTTTCATGGTATAGAAGTCATGCAGGAACTCACGATCCTTCTACATAAAAGATAAACTTCCTCGTCTATTCATGATGTATGCCAAGAAGTTGTTTAACGGGACATCAGACCATTTCAAGAAATGACAACACTAATGTAATTCTTAAATGTATCGTGATTTTCCAAAATTTCTTTCCTTTATGGTGAAACGAACTATTTTAAATTCGTTTCCGATTTTTACCACTCAACTTTTCTTTTCTTCTAAAGGGCTTTTATTCATACATATTATAGCTTAACATTGCCTTCTTGTTTTGTTTTTTAATTCCTTTCTTCATTTTCGATCTTGGTCAAGATATATTTTTCGCCACACGTTTTGAACATTGGTAGGTTTGGCTAATTTAACTGGAATAAAGTTTTCCAAGCGTCTATTTCTTTTTTTTTTATGCACAGACACTTTGGGTTTGAATGCGTCGCGAAAATAATCCTACATTTTAAATAAAATATCATTTTAAAAGTTGCATTGAGAATTAAATTAAAAGAAAATGGTATCCTTTGCAGAGAAGTGGCCTTTAGCATAACACAAAGGCGTGTGACTTCTCAAGAGATCGTATACTTAACTGAAATGTTCTATAAAAGGGGAAAAACGTAAAAAGGATTCGTTAAATTTTTATCTTTTTATTTAGATTTTGGCGTCTCGATTCTGACCAATATTCGTGAGGCTTAAGATGGAAGCAAGCTACAATTTGATTCCGTTAATGAGAGTAGGGTGACGGACAAAAGTGCGCAGTTATGGAACTTAACTTTTCACCGGTTAAAATTTTGCTATTTCGCAAGAGCGGAACTTACACATTTTCATGATAAAGAAAAACATAGTCCAAAGTAGGGATAAATAGAAAAGAAGGAGTTAACAGCTACAAAACCTTCTTTAACTAGATGTTAATTTTCCATTGAGGCTACCTTTTTGACAGATTTCTTGTCAAAGCTTTTTTCTGGGAAAATCTTTTACCAAACCGCGTGGCTGAGAAAAGATAAAAAGAGTTTCACAAAGTAAACGAAGCTATGTATATTTGAAAAATTTGCGACATTTCATATAATGTTTAAACGAGAGAAAGAATTCTGGGATGAGCCAAGCTTTTACGTTATATGGTTCCATCCAAATTGTAACAAATTTCGATTACATAGTATTTGGTAGTCTATCATTCACTTCTCTCAAAATGTTGCCTCATTTTTCGAAACAAATTACAAATATTCACATCGCTTGAAATTTGATAAGTCTCGCGATTCTGACAAATTAGCTGAGAAACTTTAATTCTCAATTTCACACACAAATACAAAGGTCGCTTTCTTTCATCAATTTGAAATGTACGCACGCTGTCCTTTGTTTTGTGACAAGAAAACAGGTGCTTCAAAGAAAGAAAAAAAACTGGGAAATAATCTGCATAATGTTTTTAAAAAGTTCTTATTTCACATCGCACTTTACAAAAATACGTTAGAAATCTCATTCTAAGAAATGAAAACAAAACGCAAAATAAATTTGTTGCAAAAGTTTACTTTGAACAGCTTAAAGGCAGGTTATTAATTTAATCTTTGGCTTTTCTAAATCGGAGTGCACGGAGCTCTGTTATTTTTTTCGGAAGTTAGAACAATGCGATTAAATTTAAAGCGGAAAGCGCTGTCTTCAAAATTGGATTCTTACTGTAATTTCCAGCAGGAAATTAATATCAAACAGCGATTCCCACTGCAAATCACTGGCAATAATAAAATCATTAAAGTTGTATTAACATTGATACAATAAGTTTATTCAAATGCCAAGCGCTGCTTATTGTGTTACAAATCTATTTGCGCGATTCCCGCAGCGCGTTTTATTGAGGTTTTAATTGATGAAAGTTATCCCGGTGACTTTATATTAAAAATTAACTTTGCTCACCTTCCAGATGGCCGGCGCTGCAACTGTCAACTGTGCGTCACCACAATGTATCCCGATCGCCTTTACGAGCATCACCTGTCACAGATGAAACCGCATGACATAGTTTGCGGGCTCAGGGAGGAAAGATTCTCTCCTTTGCTCAACAAGCAGAATGAGACCACGGACCATCCAACGGCCTTCTCGTTTGCCATTTCACTTCCACCTTCCTCAGCCTCGCTGACGTCATCGCAAGAGGAACAAAGGAGACAAAAGCAGAAGCGATTTCAGTGTATGCATTGCGAGAAGTCCTTTGGGAAATCTTCACACCTTCGAGATCACATTAGAACTCACACCGGAGATCGTCCGTTTCGTTGTCAGTTTTGCAACAAAGCGTTCACTCAATACTCGAACTTGCGCACGCACACGCGAATTCACACGGGCGAAAAGCCATTTAAGTGCCACCATTGTAACAAAAGCTTCACACAGGCGGTCACGCTGCGCAGTCACACAAGAACTCACACGGGTGACAGGCCATATCACTGCAAAAGGTGCAGCAAATCGTTTGCTTGTTTTTCCGGTTTAAAGGGGCACCACAGGGTTCACTCTGATACGGAACAGGATGAACCTGAAATCTAATAAATGTCGAAAAGAAATCGCATCATTCACATCAACTGTACACTAATAAATTTCCTCGTTCGAAAGTTAAATTTAGGCGGAGATTTGTTTGGCCCGAGAACTTCCCTCCCCACATGGGGAACCCAAGCTTTTCAGCGGTAGCTGCTGGAAAAAGAAAGTAAATGAATGAACCCAACAACGATTCTCATTAAATACTTCACTGATCGATACAATCCCTGTGGTAAATGCTGAGAGGCCGTCTGTTAGTCAGTGTCTTCACATGCTTGCTTGCCTAACTGTGTTTCAAAATTATATACATTGATATTTTATGGTGAATTAGCTGATGTTGTTAGGGCTGAGTGGTTTAGTTGATCAAGAATCAGGACTAGTGAATAACGTTGTACATAATAGCACACTTGGTATTTTTGTCAAGTTTAAATAAAATCAAACAATGAATTAATCGCTGTGATGTGCTGTGGTTATGAACTGAAGATTTGAGCTCAAGGCTTTTTCTTCCTTCTCTGATCTGCCATGTCAAATTCCAGATTTCAGCCCAACAAATACTCCACCCATCAATGCTTTATTGAACCATGTTAGCGTGAGGAGTGTTTATGGCAAAACCTAACTTTATACGTTTTCGTGGAAAAACAAGACTTCCTGGAGATGTTTTCACTTAATTTTAACCTAATTTCTGCTTCACAGAATGACAGCAGCGTGCTTAGTACTAAAGTGCTAGTGTGATGGAAGAAAAAGAAAGCTCACTCCCCCCCCCCCCCCCCCCCCCGCTCCCTCACCACCACCTACCCCACTCCGACGGAATGCTTGCTCCTATAGGTCACGCTTTTTCAGCATTCGCTCGGTCAGGTCACGCATTCTCCCGCTTCGCCCGATAATACTACACACTGACGTGCAGTATATTGTTAAAAAACCGCACAAGTATTAAGCAAAATTTGCGAATCTTAAAAGCGAATGAAATCTATATCCTTAAAATGAGCACCTGGAATGGTGAAACTTGTAAAACGCTCAAAATGAAGCATTTGACATGAAGTACAAAATGACCCTTGAGTTTCCTTTCAACAGACAATCCAAAACAACGTACAAGGATCCCTATTACAAACAGCCTCTGGTGGATTAAATCGTGAAAGAATATACTTACTTGTCATCCTTCGAAAGCTTCAGTCGGATGTTTCCAGCAAAAACAGAGTACACTTGAAAATATTTCGAGGGACAAATTGTAGGAAATTTTACCGCCATCGTATGACTTGAATGCATGACGTTACAAGGCTTAGTAGCCGTTCCATGCCGTGCTTCGTTTCCAACCCTTTCAATACTCTGCTCGGGTAACTGTAGTCTGAACTTCTCTTCCTTACCCCCCTCTGGGGGGTAAGGAAGAGAAGACGGCTGACACTTCAGATTAGGGTAACTGCATGTTGGATTAACATGTACCAAAGTAGGATCCTTTTCCACGTGAAAGTCTCACATCAGTGTACATAATTATCCTTTTCCCCCTTCAAAAGAAGTACAGTAAACTCTCTCTTTACGGACACCTTTGTAAGACAGACACCTCTTTAAAACGGACACCTGATGTTGGTCCCGTCCCTGTCTTTTTCAGGTTTTTTACTGTAACCAAACGCCCTATAAGACGCACATCTCTCTAAGACGGATAGTTTGGGCCGGTCCCGACGGTGTCCGTCTTAGAGAGAGTCGACTGTAAAATGTTTTCACGGCGTTTGTTGGAGCGATGGAGGGTCACTGTAGGGGGTACTGTAGTACAATTGAAAACGAACTCAAATTTGCAATTATACAACAACCACCGTGACGAAACAGAAATGATCGGATCCTCAGTCACTGCACAGGATCTAATCAGCTATAACTGAATTTAATGAACGAAGATAAAACGCAATGTTGGTCAAACGGTATAGGAAGTACGTTGAATTCCAAATTTGAAATTCAACATACTTCCCATACTGTTTAATCAGCGCTGCACTTTACCATCCAGACAAGATTTTCTGACCCAGGTCTACATAAGATCCAACACACCTTCTATATTAGAGTCTTTTTTATTTATCTCACGCTGTGTTTGTTTATACTTTGCAATTTCGTGAACAAATAAATAAGCCGAAGCCATGTATTATAGTTTCCTATTGAAAACACGGCGGACGTTTGAGAACACGAGTCTCCAATATGGAAAGCATATTAAAAATGTAACTCGGCAAGTTAGAGTATTAATGTTCGCAATAAAACTGGCACCGGTAATTTGGCGAAAAGGAATCAGAGGAATCTGTGCAATGAAAGGACCTTCGCTGTCCTTGTTAAACGCCCTTTTGAAAACTCAGTCATAAACGCCAGTGGCAAATCAATAGCAAAATTGCTGGCAAAGCAATCAAATCAGCTTAATGTACCATTTGCGAAATCTACCAATCGTACCCGGCCTAACAGTTTCTCAATTACAAACAGATCATCGATAAACAAAAACTGAGATATGTAAACCTCGCAGTTAGACACCCATTGATTTTAATAATAGAGCAGTCGCAGTCTCTACAGACTGAGCCGAAATAAACAAAACTTGAAAAGAAAACAAATTAAAGCAGTACTGTATTACTTCTGTTTCTTCTTATCCACACACTTTTGCATTATCTTCTGAAAGTAAGGGTATCATTCTGCTAATTTTCCTTCCTTTTCATAAGCTGAAAGACCAATTAGTCAACTGCAGATATAATATCATAGTATTCCACGACATGAACACGGTTGTTCGCTCTGCATTTTAAAATGGCTCACTTCTCGAATGTCAAAACAATTATTAATTTTTCTGAACGTGGTTATCACAAAACATTGTGATTAGTAAGTATTTTGGCAGTGGTGACAAATCACGATATTTTGCTCAACCTCCTCCACTCCTTTCTTGACCTTATCTCTTAATTGCTCCGCTCCAGCGGTCCCCTCCCTTTTCCACGCTCTCGTACACTCAAACACTTAAGGTTAATTATTTAAATAGAGCGCAATTGTTTCTTTTCGCTATATATAGTTCTGTCTTAAAAATAGACGCAAATAGACACGAATAGCTACACGTACAACTGTACGAAATCATCGTTAGCAAAAACAATCGGCACTTTGCGGTGATACTGCTGTCGATGGCAAAAAAGCCTATTGAAGACGCGTGTGAAGAACAAGGGCTCTTTATTCAAAAAGAGGCAAGTAGTTGTCTTGGATACCAAGGTTAACTTTTTAAACTTTAGACTTAGCTTACAATGTTGTTGGGAATGTCCCAAGAGAAGAACCGTTTTAACTTCTGCACCATTGGCAAAGGTCCAATGCGCGGAAAAACTGTCAGCCATTTATATACCTTTTGACTTCGTAATCTCTAAGCAAAAGCTGAAGACTCTTTTTCCTTTTTGTTTTATTTTTCTTCCCTGAAAGCAAAAGAACAAAACAGCTGGGGTTAGTTCTTAGGGCTACTTGCTACCGTCCAACATTTTGGTTTTGTGCTTGTAAACCGAGCAGAAGACTAGCAGAGGTTGCTTGGCTGCGTCAGCAGTCAATGATTTTTGACTTTCTACAATCAAATTTTGCAGTGCGTGCGCCATGTTGGTTGTAACTATTGTGTGCAGTGTTGAAGCATGTGTTCAGATATTTTGGTGTGTTGAAAGAAAGATGATGCTTTCCTAAGACTATACAATTATAGCGTAGAGCCTGATGAATTGATACGATGGAAATCGCCTTTTACTTTCGAATCAATAGGTTTTGACATGTATGCTTGTACACGATTAAAGAGATCTCTAGACATTCAAGATAGTCAAATGAAAAAAACTGAGGCTTAGTAACTGGTAAAGATGAGCAGGACGAAAACGGCAAGTTATTGAGCGGTAATAGCGTTCTAATTTCACCGGTCAATCGTATATTCACAGTTTATGGCATCCAAACTCGTTTTTCAGTTGTTTTTTTTCTACTGAATTATGCTGACTAGGCTAAATACAAATCTCGTGGAAGTTGCATAGAAATGTGCGGAATCGGCCTTAGAAGTGCATTAAAAGATTTCGAAAAGTGTTCCAAATTTTTTCGGCTACCTTCGGAAACTGATTCGGAAAGCATCGACATTTCTTGGAGCCTTTTTCAGTTACGCATTTTCAGTGAAACGTCTTGTCATCTACAGTCGACTCGCGATAACTCGAACCCTCCGGCGCTAACTCGAACCTCGCGCTAACTCGAACCAAAATCGATTTCCCCTGGATTTCCGTCATACATTTACTGTAATTTTACCCTCGGTAACTCGAACCCTCGATAACTCGAACCTCCCGCTAACTCGAACCAATTTTCGTGTCCCTTCGGGCCATTTTCTATATAATTTTACCCTCGATAACTCGAACCAAGTTTGCCATTACGGGACAAAACAAACAGTGTACTGTAGGCCAAAACATTGAATTTATTTTGAAGCAGCCGTGTATTAATTATTTGTCTTTTTGCATTACACAAAACGTGTACAGTCTACTTTTGGTTTTGGTTGATGCCAATTCTTTCAAATCCAATGTTAGAAAACTTTCAAGGATAATCGATAGTAATTGATTAGTTGAAAAGCGTCAGGGCGTATTATGAGTACACTGTATTTCTCGAAAAAGTAAATCAAATGAGCTCGGTAGCAGTAGCCCAACACTGTTCTCTTTGAAACCTGCAAAGTTCCCAGTACCTGTACTTTGCTTTGTTTTGTTTCACGTTACGTTACGTTCTGATTTATACAGTAATCTCGGGAGTAATTTATTGTTCCATTTTCACTCGACTTCTATACAATTCAAATTTAAATGTACATTCTTTGAAGATGAATCAACAGTAAATCAAATACAGTGAACAACGTTTTTTACATATTTCCGGTCATTTGTTCTAAACTCTCGATAACTCGAACTCCCGATAACTCGAACCATTTTCAATTTCCCTTGGAGGTTCGAGTTATCGGGAGTAGACTGTATTGAGGTTTCTCGCTTTGGATCACGTGATAATTCTATGATCAATTCACGTAGACTACCCCAGGCACCAGTCGGGTATCTTGGGGAGGTTCCGTGGGGACGCCTCCACGTTGGAGCAAGAACGCCGGGCGCACTCCAGGAGCACATGATTTTCCATGCAAATTCTAACAACCAACATAAACACAAAGGCTTGATAAAATTCTTTGATTGTTTTGTATTCATTCTTCTGCTCCTGAAGTTAATAACTTATAAAGCTTGTATGTTTGTTATTCTTAATTGCTTTTTCAAATCATTATGCAATCATTGAAACATCTATTGTAACTTAGAAAACAAGCATTACAAAATAAGCGCGATGATTGGTTGGCTAAACGTCGAGCCCCACGCGTAACTCTATATACACAGAAAAAAAATCATTGGTTATCTTCAAAAAAAAAATTGGAATGAGATTTCTACGCATTTCGTTAGGTAGAAAAACTGTACTCGAGAGTAAAGAACCAACCCCTTTTTTATGTAAAACGGTTCCCGATGCCGCCTTTCTAAGACACTGTTCACTCTCTCGAAGTTCCACTTGTGCTTCCAAACCAAAGGAACTTCTGAAAATAAATTACCTTTGTAAACGGGCCGGCATGCACGTTTTCTCTGGGTTAATTTCTTTGCCTCGGCGTTGCTATGATCGACAGAAAATTGCAATAATTCTGTGCAAAAACGGAAATCAATTTACACCTCCACGAAACACATTTTTCATTTGTTTTAGAGGCGGAAGTCCCGCTGTTTTAACAGAACAGCGATCTTATCTTTGTTATTAAACGAAAATTAAAATGATGAAATATCCATAATTTATAGTTGCGGCGTGCTAACGTTTCAAGATTAATTAATTGATATTAAGATATACCAACAGTGTATTATAAGAACGATATCTCTGGCATATATTGATCAGTTCAAACACAATGCCATGACAGATTGACAGTGTAGATTTTGTCTTCTTCCGCCGCTTACAGTTAGAGTGACTGGCTAAAAATCACTTCGATTGTTCGTGTTGGTTTTGACCTGAAAGGCCGTCAGATTCTCGATATTCTATACAGCTCAGAGACCATCTTTGTGAGCCATTTCAACGAAGTGCTGCTGTACCGTTCTTCAAGGTAAGCCAGACGTTGATGTTTACTTTGCCGCCTGAAAAAATTTAAATGTTTTTCGTCGTGTCATAATTTGTCGGTAGTGTACGTAAAGTGCACGTGTGAAGAAACGTTGACTATGAATCTGGTCAAGAGGACAGAAAAGTATACCTCGTTGTTGTGCCTTAGATAAAAGTGCCATTGGTGCAAGTTCAAACGCGTTTACTTAGTTCACCTTTGCAGACAGGAGCTTTGGTATGTTTTGACGAGTATTCAAATATTTCGTCGGTCATCTATTGGCCATCAGGTACTTGCGCCAAATTGAAGGTAGATTGGTTTATTTTTTTGTTATCTCAATACTCTTCTAACTTTTCTTGTAACTGATTGAAACGAAGATAAACGACAACATAAGAGATGACGCGAATTGAAAGACCGGACTCTCGATCAGTGATTTATTGTCTAATACAACAAGACAATCGACCCAGTTTGGGCCGGGGTGCAAAGTTTTGCGAATGCGCTGGATGGTCGCAGTTTCGAGGCTGATTCCGCTTATCTCGATCTTGTAGCTAATAGAGGTTAAGCTTGATCAGTTATACGTTATTGGACTGTGTTAGTGTTTGACTGTGGCTAATACGCTTAGAGCTAAGCCCAGTCAGTTCACTAACTTTTCGAAATTTCCACGGAATAATTTAGACAATTTAACTGAACATCCGGCCTGACTTGCAAAAGTGGCAGCCATAACTGAGCACCTCGTCGATGAAATTTCGTACACGTTATAGTAGACAATTCTTTTCAATATCAAATGCTGTACATTTTATATGCCTCTCAAGCTTATATAAGGGCTCTATTCAATTATTCTGGCCGTATATCGTCCTTGCGTTTGCTACCATTGTTGTAGCAGTGGGTGTCGACGAGAGGGCATTGTGTAGCGCAAATGATTAATTTGAAGTTCTCTGTGTAAAGTCAAATAGCAATCATTAAGCATCATTTTTAAATGAGGCTTAAATTAAATTTTTTTCGCGTGCTCGGATGTGTGTACAGAGAGGGTAGTCTGAAATTTTGGTTTCGTGGGTTTAGATGTCACCTTTGAACAAAATAAAATTTGCTTAAAATTCAATACATTTTGAAATCTGTAATGAGTATTTTTAGATTTGTCAATTACTTTTTTGTACAGTTAGCACCTCGCCTTAGTAAGAGAGCCGAAAACCGGAGGTACTTGCACGGTACCACAGGGAAGAAATTCTTAAATTCACAGTAGGGCAGAAATACCAAGAGAGCCTTTGTTGTTAGAGTTAGGGACCCACAAGTCGCACGGTGAAGTAAGAGGAACAGCAACCCGTTCAATACTGGTTTTATAAGTTTCTAAGATGTATTTCAGTGAGCCTGAAAAACGTAGATAAGCTTAAGTACATCTCTTTGAGTGTTTAGTCCTGTTTAGCAGTCAGGGATTTGTGCTTTATCGCATCACGTAGTCGACGTAGGCAAAATAAAGGCGGTTCCGGAAAGCCCACTTCGCCTTTTATGTTATACGTCTCTGAGATCAGATAAACAATGAAATATTTGGTCTTCACACTTCGACGTTTTCTTTTTATTGCAAACCCTTTCTGCATTTATATCCTGCTGAGAAAACAGAAATTGCTAAATTATTCATCAATACTGTGCGCCATTGTTGTTTTCACGTCGCTGTGCAAAGTGTAACGTTACAAGTATTGAAGACATTTAGTCCTCCAAAACGGAGTCGTTATCTCTTCTCTTTTCACTGACGACGGAATCATTTTAATCCATTTGTCGAGGGCTTTTGTAGAGCGTATATTCGCCAATTGAGGTAAGCCAGTTGAACGCAATTAGCTTCCAACATTCCTTTTGAAGCGTGTCCTAGGTAAAGCTTCTTTAAATCAGACCGTGTACTTATTCTTATAAGCTTGTTTTGGCGGGAGCTTAAATTGAAGGCACGGCGTATCGGCTAATCCATAAATAATCAGCTAAGATAAGAGATTAATGAACCGCAGTAAATCGCTTAAATGTATCTTTTAAAGTCAACTTTCAAAGTTAATCGTGTGTTGCGCCATTTTGTAAAATTCAAATCATGATATCTGCTTTTGAAAACAATTGAAACAATAGCATAATGCGCTCAGAAAAGAAAGCTGGTTATTTCTGAAATAAATTATATTCGCCTTCCCCGAAACTAAAAACAACGATAATGTTCTATTTTCCTTTTAAATACATTTCGAGAAATACATATCATTTTAAACGAAAGCCGTAATTTCGCTGATTCAGTAATATAAATCATAGAGCAGCTCCGTTTATCAAAAGAAATTGTCATTACACATTAAAAGTATTTTAAACAGTGCCGGACCATGTAGCGAGTCTAAGAAGAGAAATGTTTTTATTGAGTGGGAACACTTAAACTTTTCTCTCAGGATAAGGAATGAACTATGCTGTACAGTTAATTAACCTTGACATTTTACAGAAAATTTGAATCCTGAACTGTACTGATAGTGTCTGTTTTTTGGAGGTAATCGCATTATTGAAGTGTTTTCCATGGAAAAAAATCCATTTCAATGAAGTAAAGATTTAGGCTTTCAGACCTTCCAATATTTGTACCCCTTACAGAGATGTTTGTTAGGCCGAGTACTGGATTCAGGACTTTGCTCTGCTACTTATCAAGGTCAAAGATTGAAAATTGACGATCGTGGCCTTACATCCGGAAAACGTTAACGTGACCGGCGGGAAAAAATCTGACAATTTGCGTTGACATCATTCACGATAGCATTCGAGGCAGCGAAAGTGAGAACAATCTTCAACGATAAAAAAGTAAATTTATATAATTTCGCAATTATCAAATATTTTAGCAATGTGTTTATTTTTTTAAAACTATACACCCAGCTTTGATGATAGATCTGAGACGGACAGAAGTTAGCTTTCGTGGCTCATATTCTCCAACATACATACCCAAACTTCAGTCATCTAACGTATTTTTCTCCCAGAGGACGGTTAGACGAAATTTACCAAGGTTTAAAACGCAGGTGCAAAGCGAATGTACTATACTCATTACACATTTTATTTTGCGACGTTCTTCTTTGTCGTTGCCGACAACTCCACGAAGGTAACAACAAGACCAAGGAAGCTTGGAGAACAGACACTTTCTGTCAACATATTCATCTGCTTATTATTGCCACTGTACTTATTTTAAAAACGCCTGGCCTAAACTGGCGAGGGTCCGCAGAAATCCGACGGGTTTTAATCATTTCTGATTTCTTCAGTCCTACATTTGAAATACGTCCCTTTTCCTATCTGCCATTTGACAATGTTATTTAAAAGTTACGCTAGCAACTTCGAAACATTTTATTTCTATGCCCGGAGGGCGATAAATTCTACAAAAAAGGACGACTACGCGGTTTCTTTTTATAAAGGAATGCGTAGGAAAATCCTAGCTTCAAAACTGCTTGATATTTATGGTATACGTATGTTCTTAAGTCGCACAAGACTAATAAAAAGCAGCAGAAATATTAAGATAAAAAATCTCTGACATTCATAAATTAAATTGGCTAGCGTAAATAATTGTTCAATTATAATGTCCCCGTGTTCGATATTGATCTTGCTTATAATCTAACGAAATCTATCTTTTTCATTCAATTTACATTCTAGAGACAGTTACGACTGAAACAAGCCCGCGTGTTTGTCAGGTAAGTTTGTTGAAGATTTGTATAAGCCTTCGATTTAGCTAGAATGGCGAAAGTGTTAAATGGTACCTATAAGAGTTTCAAGAGTCCCAAATTGCCCCTCGTGTTGGACTTTCGTAATTGCGCATTTGAATTTCTGCTTAGTCGTAATTGTCGTAAGCCGCCTCGCTTCTTTCACTTATGGGTTTTCTTGTAACTGAACGACCATAGCTGTCTCGAAAAGTCTCTGTCTACGTAGTCAGATGTATTCCTTATCAAAATGCGATAAGCTAAGAGCTGTATTTATCTTCGAGTTTACTACACCATTTTCATTGTGTTAACTAAAAATAGAATCTCAAAGAATGTAACACTTAATGCCTGATGGCAATAGGAACTTGACTTATATAAGATGCAAGTCAGATGAAAAAACCAAAGCTCAACAATGGAATCTGGAATACATTGCACGCAATACCGGGGCGTTTTGGAAAAGCTGCTTTGCACCGTTCTCATATGCCAGCCATAAAGCTAGATCTCCAATACAAATAACGGCATTCATTAATAGGCCTTTATAAAATATCAGTTTATATCTAGCATTGAGAGTTTTAATAATAACACGCACAGTTTAGATTTAACTGAAGTGTACGTTTTACTCTAGATTATAGTCTAGATTAATGTGATCAAATCTATAAATGTGACCACTGAAAGCACAGCCGATCAAGCATATGGCTTGTCTATGTAGGTACAGGAATCGGTTTCCAAAATAAGATCAGTGTGTTTATTTTGAAGATAATGCTTTGTCTGAGTTTCACAAGAATCTATAAATATCATGGATATCCAGCTGGGTATGCACTCTGGTAGTTTTCTTGTTATGACCTCTGTCACTTTCGGAAATCAGCTCTACACTACAGTCTATTTGGGGCCTGTAAAGGCGCCTTCTTGGTTGCTTGTCAACAAAGAATTGCTTTTAACACTGCAAACTTTGTTTTTGGTCATTGATTGAACAGTAGTGTGTCTGAAAACTATGTAAATTGCCGCAATGAACAACTACCCCATTCCGCTTCACTATAGAAACTCCTTTAATCTGAATTAAAATTCGTTTTGCACGATCGGTTTCGATATTTTCATAATCCATCACCTTCACAGTCAGTGTTGAAAATATTTTGAGATTATGTAACTTGTATACAATATCTACCATGAAGTCAATCGGGTTATCTCGAAATTTGGCGAGGAACATTTATAAATGTTCATTACCGTTCATCTAGAACTGATAATCATATAAAGAGAAATATTTCCAAAAGAAAATGAAGCACTTTTGAAGAAACGTTAATTGTTTCCCTCGCCGGAAGTAGTGCAGCAGACTATGTCACGGAAGATACCATGAAAGGCGAACATGATGCAGGCATCCGGGCTGTTTTGTTTCATCTCCAAAAAGGCTGGACTGAGTTTGAACATTCAGAAGTGTGAGTTTTCTCAAGGAAGACGCAAGTTGCTGGGAAATAACATCGATGCTCAAGGAGTCCTTGCCGATCCAGAGAAGACAAGACCTTTTGGCCATGACTCTCTCGAATGAAAAGAACTACGCAGTCATTGATGGAAAAGCGCTTGCCTTAACCTGGGCATGTGAACGCCTTGAAGAGTATGTTCTTAGACTCAGATTCACCCTAGAAACAGATCGAAAGCCACTCGTACCACTTCTTACCACAACTAACCGGTTTACGATGCCCACCCCCTCCCCCTCCCCTACCTCGGATATTACGCTTCCGTCTCAGGATGATGCGATACAATCCTGAAGTCCTTCACGTTCCTGGTAAACGTCAAAGTTCTGCTGATGCACATCTGACATCCAGTTCATTGACGAAGTTAAAACCTTTGCCAGCTCCACAATGGACCATATTTTTGCAACCGTTCAGCGCCTTCAAGAGATCGGAGAAACCCAGAAAGGTTAGAAGATATTGTCAAGAAGCTTGCCCAGTGTACGTGCCCCAACACCCCTTTTTCTGACCATCTGGGTTCACTTGGCAGCCGTCGCCGATCTTCGCCTCTATGATGAACGCATCGTTATCCCACGAGTTCTGCGGTTTGAAGACTGCATCCATCGTGGTCACCGCGGGGTTAGCAGATGTGCCTAAGCCCGGATGTCAGCTTGGTGGTCTGGGCTATCTGTAGCGATAGACGACGTGATCAAAGCATGCTTCACACGTGAAAACGAACTATCGGAACCCAAGGAACCCTTGATGCCATCATCCTCTTTCCCCATGCAGTCGCCCTTGGGAAAGGATTAGTATGGATTTGTTTGAGTATACTGATTACTACTCGAGATGGGTTGAGATTACGTTTTTCGCAACCCAAACTGCAAAGAATGTGATAACAGCATCCCAAGAGCTATTCGTAAACCATGGTATACCAGAGATAGTGATTTCAGATAATGGATCATGTTTTAGTGTAGAACCCTTCCAAGAGTTTGCTGCCAGTTATAAGTTCGTCCATACAACTAGCTAACCCAGATATCTTCGAGCCAATGGAGAAGTTTAAGGGGCTGTAAGGACTCTAAAAGGGAGTTTTAATGAAGAATGAAGATCCCTACCTTGCCCTCAACCTACAGATCTACTCCCTTACAAACTGGTCTCTCACCAAGCGAGTTGCTTATAAGCCGAACACTCCGGACTCAACCCCCTGTCCTCCCCAAGCGAGTGTGAAGAAAGAATAGATCAGCAGATCTAACCAGAGGCAAAACTATCGACACAAAGGAAAAGAACTTCCAGACTTGACAACTGGTGAATCAGTATGGATCAGGGATCAGGATAGACTAAGGAAGATGCTAGTTTGCTCCTTCTGGAGGCTTCTTCACCATCCATGCTACTACAAATTACGGAGAGGGGCGAGCCGCGAAGTTTCGTAAACCCTGACCGAAAAATGACACCCCTTCAAGGGGAGGAGAAGCTAGCATTGGGTGACGACCCAAATAACGGCTAACCGCTCACGGCAAAACACACATCCTCATAAAATCGCTTTACTAATGCTTGAACGGATGGTTCAGTTTTAACAGACCTTGTTTTTCGTTTAGCACTGAAATTTTAGCTGATAGAGTTAAGGTTCCCCTTTCCAAGGATCACACCAACAACACAATGCCACATCACATGCAAGACAAGCTGTTGTCGCCTAAGGGAGTTAGTGAGTGTTGTTCACACTCGGGAGTTATACAGTTTTGATGCGCGTCACATAATGCGTTCTCCTCCAATGAAAAACTGCATTTCAATTGGGGGACAAGTAAAGAAAACACACAGAATGCGTCGGAATATCCTAGATTGAAAACTGCTGGATATTTATGGTATACGTTTCTTCTTAAGTCGCGCAGACCTTATAAAAAGTAGCAGAAATATCAAGATGAAAAATGTCTGACACTCATAAATTAAATTGGCTAGCGTAAATAATTGTTCAATAACATTGGCCTGTTCGATATTGATCCTGCTTTTAATATATATTTTTAACTCAATTTACATTTGAGAGACGATTGCGACTGAAACAAGCGCGCGTTTTGTCAGGTAAAGGTAATCATTCATTTTACATTCTAGAGACGTGTGCGCTCTTAATCAGTTTCATCTCTAGTTAATTACGAAATTTCGAAATGGTACCTAGAAGAGCCCCAATAATATTGGCTCCATCGGTGTTGATCCTGCTTGATAATATATACTTTTTATTCAATTTACGTTCTGGAGACGCTCTTAATCAATTTCATCTATAGTTAATTACGAAAGTGCTTAACCCTTAATATGCTAAATTTATTCCAAAAAACACGTTTTTTTAACCGTTAAATTGATTTTTTTGGCGCTACGGCGCTAAATTTCTCTAAACTTTGCCAGAAATGCATTTTCTTACACTGCAGTAAGATTTTGAGGAAGATTTTTTGCATGCGCATAAGCCAAACTTTTTTTTTTGCCGAACAGTTCCGATTTTTTTCCTCGCTGCCTTGCTTTTCGTTTTTCTCTGCTTTCTTATTCTCTTTACCTTCTACACCGTACATCCTTTCTTTTGACCTGAAAAGTTTCGATCTTTAACAATGAAAAGTTGTGGAAAGGAGACCATGATCAAGTACAGGTATATTGGCTCGTTTTACCACCAATTTTGCACCAAAAACTGATCACGTTTTTTCTGATTAGCTCTGTCAGATTGCAGTCAATCGTCAAAATGGACAGTCCTGTGGAAAGATCTATTCAACCGGTATTAGTTGCATATCCCAAGAATCTGCTGACGTGCAAATTTTTGACGTCACAAGTGGTTGAATGGACATTCCTCCAAATCCCGGAATAATCCGGACTTAGCATATTAAGGGTTAATGGTTCCTATAAGAGTTTAAGAGCCCTAAATTGCCCCAGGTGTTGGACTTTCGCAATTGTAAAATGAGCTAGGGGCTCGGGTGAAGTTTGCGCATTGAAATTTTTGTTTTGTCCTAAGCCTCGCTTCTTTCATTTCTTGGTTTTCTTCTTTCTGGTAGCCTAACGACCATAGCCGTTACGGCACGTCTCTACCTCATTAAAATGTATCTCTCATTAAGATGTAATAACCTAGGAACTGTATCCACAATATTTAAACTTAAGTTCAATCACAATAGAATTCTTAAGAATATAACACTTAATGACAACAGCAACTTGACTTAAGATGGAGGTAGTTTGCAGATAAATAAACTAATGATGAACAATAGACTAACAATGGAATTTTGAACACTTTGCGCGCGCCGGGCTTTTTGGAGAAAACTGCTTTGTACCTTTCTCATATGCCAGCCATAAAACTAGAGCTCCAATTAAGGCAATAAATAACATTGTTATACATCCGCACTTTCTCTTGATTTAAAGACGATTCTCATTGGCTGATTCATAATCACGTGGCTTTGCATAAATTTAAATGTATCCCGATCAGGATACATTTTCATCAAATGTATCCCGTTCGGGATACATTGACCTGAACGTGATCAATGGCCAGAAAAAGCACGTGATCAAAACGTGACCAAGACCGGTGGCGTGATTGTGGCGTGATGTTTTGAAGCTCACTCTTGGCGATTCCAGGAAATTTGTCGTTATTTCTTCGAAAGTTCATGAAACGCAGTGGACCAGTTTGTGGCTAAAACCGGCGCTTTCTACTTTTTATTCGAAAAACGAAGTCAAAAAACTTTTAGAGAAGAAGGATTTCGAAAATGCCTGGAGAGTAAGTCGGTTCTTTGCTTTCTTTTGTCCGTAGTTTACGATGTGTTTTTACATTTGCAGTATTTTATAGAAGAAATAAAGTCGTGCTCAGGCGTACTGTTGTTAACGCAATTTTTTTTTTCGTTCGTTTGTTTAATTTGTTCATCCTTTGGATGTATAACAAAGCACTTAATGTCTTGTCCCTAGGGAAACTAGTTAGTTTTGTTTTCCCTCGATTCTCGGGAAAACAAAACTAACTGTTTCCCTCGGGACCAGACATTAAGTGTATAGTATTCATTCTAGCCTTTATTGGAATATCGGTCAATATGATTGCAGTATTGAGCGTTTAAATCATAACACGCATAGTTTAGATTTGACTGAAATAGACATTTTCTCTAGATAAGAGATCGAATCGGTAAATAGGTCTAAATGGCCATTAATAACTTACATGTAACCGAGTCAACATATGGCTTGATGAATCAGTATCCATTAGCTTCAATAGCTTATAGCTATCAGTCCGTGTGTTTATTTTGAAGAGAATGAATATTATGGATACTTAGCTAAGCATGCACTCTGGTAGATATTTTAATTTTCACTCCACGACCTCCGTCGGAAATGAACTCTATACAAGGCAGTCTATCTGGCGCCCTATGAACGCACCTTTTAAGTTGCTTTTCAACAAAGAATCGATCTAAATAATGCGAACTTTGTTTTTAGTCATTGAGTGAATAGTACTTTTCTTATTATAGCATTGAATGTGTCTGGAAGCTATGCAAATAGCTACGATCAACAACACTTCTCTATGGAAGCTCCTTTAAGGCCGCGGGCGACATGCACCTTCGGCTCATCATTATGCATTTATTTTAAGCAGAAACACAGAGGATTCAATCCGCAAACTTGGACACAATCGTGTTCCCCCCCAATTTGGCACTAATCGCTCCGAAAACAGCTGGGAGATAAGCCGGTTTTAAAAGATGTAGGACAAGCTAAATTTATTCATGGATATCCTTAACCTGAATTCGTTTTTTGCATTGTCGGGTTTTTTCCGAGTTGATACTTCCACCTGTATATCGCCTTAACAGTGGGTGTTGAAAAAGTTTATTTTGAGATTATGAAACATATCTGCCATGAAGTCAGTGGGGATCGACATTTTGAAATTTAGCGAAGAGCATAAATGTTCATCCTCGGAAAACCAGGGCTTCAACGGGGACGGGAAGGGAAGGGAAGGGAGAGACTGGGAAAGGGGAACGCTTTCCCTTTCCCTTCCCTCCCCTTCCCTTCCCTTCCCCTCCCCCCTCCTTTTTTCCCGCTCCCAGTCTCTCCCTTCCCTTCCCGTCCCCGTTGAAGCCGCACGGTTTCGGGGGTGGAAGCGGAATCATTGGACTTTCATGATTCATGATTCCTGTCCTGCTTTACCTCAATGATTCGTGATTCATTTAAAAATTTCATTCGATATTCATGATTCATTTGTCATTGTTTTCATTCAGTTTTGAAAACAACTTCACTGTGTGTAATATACCCAATCGCAGTCAAGTCGATAAGTAAGGGATGAAGATTTGAATCGCGTTTTCAGCGATTTCCTGTAGGGGGGTCTGGGGGCATGCTTCCCCAGAACATTTTGAAAATTAGACGCTCGGAAATGCTCTTTTCGGCCATTTCTGTGATATAACTGTTAAGAAGTTTCGCAGTTTGCATTCTATATTCACACGCCTCGAATATCGATGGAAGCTTATTCATTTGTTATTCATGATTCTTTTAGCCATCTCTTGTTATTCATGATTCCCAAGTTTTAAACACGAAGATTCATGATTCCTACCAATTTTACAGCTATGATTCATGATTCATGATTCCGCTTCCACCCCCGACACGGTTCATCTAGAATATAAGGATAAGTTAGTAACTTGTCTAGTGCAAAATGTCGCACTTTTGACGAAACTTCGTCCATGTATCTCCATATTGATAAATCCCATGCATGGATTAATAATTTATGCCGATACATATCATCAGCTTAATTCACGTAAATATATTCATGGCATGCATTGTTGGCAATGTTCTCAATTAAAAACAGGAGGAGTTAATTGAAAGCGAACATTTGAATGATCAAACATGGCCCAAATTAAAAAAAAAATAGTGGGTGTCTAAGGTGGGCGTTTTTATTCAATGTAAATAGATATTTGCAGGAAAAAATAAAAAAAAATCCAAACGAAGTTGGATAAAGAAAAGAAAAGATGGAAAGATCGTTTGACGAATGAATTGATTGTATATAGCTATTTCGAGAAAGGTTATCGGGAAAAAGGAGAGAAAGGTAGTGTTTAAGGCGGGCGAATAAAAATGGAGGTTCCATGCAGAGAGGTAGTATCTAACTGAGTAAATGTGGGCCAGGATTCCTTTATTTAATGTTGCGGTTTTTCGAAGAACAGAAGAATTAACGACTCATTTCCAAGTGCGTGAAACAGAAAGATTGAACGAAGCCAGGAACTTTATACTGAGCCTTTGTGAGTCTTGTAGAGTTTTTAGAAGTCCTTCTCGCAGCATTGTTTTGCAAATATCCTCTAGGCCATTGCGGTCTACACCTTTCTTCTTTTGCGGTTTCGAAGCATTTCAAGTGTTCCTCCCGATAACCAAGTAATGATTTGAATATATTATGGCAATTTGTTTTCTTTGGTCTCAAAAAGAATGTATCACTCTATTTAAAACTCGAATTTTGATTGGACTATTGTTTGGCTTCATACGACAAAGGACACGTTCAGCCAAAAGCTAAATTATCCCAGAGAAAATTGTAGTCAAATTTATGAAACGCACGAAGGAAAGTTTCAATATTTGGTCTGATTTCAGCTGGTTTGTAGTGTTTTATTGTGACTTGATAATGCTATAACGCGTAAATATATTTTGACGAATTGTGGAATTGCATTTTATGGCGTCGCATTTATCTGTAATTATCTTTGCGCTGGAGGTTAGACAAACCGCTTCTTTTGTATCGTATTGCATTTTGTTAAATTAATTACTCAGGCACATTATTAGAATATTTGTGGAGAATTTTATCATTGTCTTACGCCAGAAGACCGTAACCACGAGCAGAAGTCCAGAACTGTTTCCAGCTATTCAGAGTTCATGAGATAAATGACGGTATTTATTAAAAGACGACTTGGAAACTGCACGCAACAGATAAGGCCGTAAATTATAAGCAGGTATATCCATTTGAGTGCATACTTTGAAAAAAAAAAAAGAAGAGGTCAGCGAGGTAAGAAAAGGCGAGTACCATTTAATGTGATACATGCATATACACACTAAAAACTCTGTTCCGAAAATTCGGTTTGTTTTATGCGATCGGTTCGTTGTTGGCGTAACCGGCAGAAAAAGCAAGCGTCTATTACCTAACCATCGCACAATGTTCGTTTCTCTGTTCAATTCAAAACATGACTTATTCACTGTAAAATTAAAGGTGCAGCGGATGCACTGAAGTATGTTCCATAGCTGATGCTCTGCAGTGCTTTATGTAGCTGGTTTGATGTTTGCCAAATCACTGAGCCTGCCCTCATCACTGTCTTCCATAGAGAGGCTTGGTGCGAGTGGTGGTGTTTTCTTTGAATTAACCAGCGAAGAGTCCGGAAGCAAGGGAACAAAGTAAAGCACTCGAGAAGTGGAAGAAGCACTCGGCTACGCCTCGTTCATTTCTGTGCACTTCTTTTGTTTACTACAAGATCCTTGAACTGAACACCCATCACATTGAACTGATTTCGCTATGATTCAGATGCTTAATTTCTGAATGTTTTTGACAACCAGTATATTTTCGAATATATAGCCGGAGTTTTTCCAGGATTTCGGATTTGGCGTATTGCGCAAGGCTCTCTTCATTTCTGCAACAGCTGTAAGTATTCCAATGGGCCAGCAATTTATCCATCTTTTTCGCTCCGATCCAGCATATTAAATACTTACAAATCACCGAACAATTTTGGCATACTGTTATCAAATAGAAAAGGACTCGAGATTATTGCGAATATTCTGAAATGGTGTTTCTCGCAACTGTTAAAATGGCCGACGTTCGTTTTCTGTCAGTTGAAGAATATTTTGCCCCAAGGAATTTTTTAGAGCTTACGAGATTCAGTTAAAAATAATTTGAGGTACTTGAGGTAGTTGGAATTTCCGTACGATAAAGACCGGGTTTTTGGATTGCGATAAGATGTATGCTTCACTGTAAGCTGATTAGCCTACTAATCCCTAGATTAGAAAGCAACATGCAAAACCACAAACCATTAAAGACTAAAGGCCTACATAGAATTGAGTAAACACTTAGTTTTGGTAACTATGGAATGGCGATTAAAAATACACATGTTTGCTTTAGACGAACACTTGACTCAAGGCGTCTATCCATAAGCATCATTTTCAAAGTACATTTTCAGTGAAAGTTTTCATTTCGTAAATATATTTCCTTCTTAATGCGGAATAGGCTAAACGAGAAATTCCAGTGGTAAAGCACCTTCAAAGAAAATGAATGACTTAACTTCGATGACCTAAGTATTAGTTAAAAAACCACAACAGTCGGTATTTATCAGTCAAACACAAGCCTTCATGAATTTTTTGCAGATATTTCATTGACTATAGAGCTAAAAATGCAGTTGAATGATTGTTGAGTGTGGCTTTCTAGCTTTCAACGAATCGCTGTTTCAAGTCTTTCCAAAATTACCTGTTACTATTCAAAACTGGCTTAGTTTAAATAACTGAATCGGAAAGGACTCATCCGGCATAAAGTACATCCTTAGATAAGGGGAGTAGATCGACCACGCAAGACAGAGTATGCAAGACTCGACATAACACGATAAAGGTATGTTGGCCGAAACCATATGATATCGCGAAACTAGGCTGGTGGAATGGCCACCGTTCGTTAACATTCTAGATCAAAATCGCGTTAGCTTCTTCAACGTTAATTTAGGTCGGTCCGATTCCATGCGACCACCGGCATTACAACGAAAAAAATGTACGAGTTACCATTGTATTGTTAGGTACTCATTGTGCACAAAATCACAGTGGAAGAGTGAATTACCAGTTGTTGTTGAATGAAAATTAAGAGTTTTCCCTTAATATTTGAGTAGCTGCTAAAAGGAAGACCGGGGGAGGGTGTACCTCCGGTGTGAGCCATCCACAAATGTGCCTACGCCACAGGGGGTTCAGGGTATGGACTTTGAGCTGTTTAAGCAGCATGTATATTAAAGCAACGTATGTCATCTTTCAGTTTTCTTCTGATCTCTTTAGTCAAAAGAGAATTATCCTAAATATCCATTGTCACGGCATTTGACATAACACGCAACGGAAGACATCTTCAGGTATGTTTATGTCTGAGAAAATGTCACGGACTTTTGAGATCACGTTTAAAGAATGTTCAAATGAAGAATTAATGCAGGGAAGAAATATTATAAGACAGGGAAGGTGCGATTTGTTAGCGTTGTAGCAAGCTATGTACCCATGATGGCACACTTTATTGTTTTGCTTTATTGTTTAATATACCCTTGGTAAGTAATCCTCGACTTCTTCACATGATGTTATAAAATCAGTTTTAATTAATGCCATACAAAGGTCCAGAAACAAAGTGAGGGGTTGACCTAGTTTTAGTCGTAACTTGTCAGCTCAGTTAAATCCTGTTAAAATAAATGTGGTATTGCTAAAGTTAATTGTTAAAGATACTTAATTACTGAGTGCTTCAACAAACATGCCAAAACAAGTTTTATCAACCAGGTGGATTTTAACCCTTTGCCCCGTATGCACACTCATTCACGTGACTGGTTTCTATATTTATCAGAGCTATTTCCGCGTGGGATGGAAGGTTTGAAGCACTTTGGCACATTTATCCAAAACACTTCACACATGAACATTTTTCGATATTATTTGGCATCTTATATGGCAAGGTTGAATATATGCATGTTATAGTACTGCTAAACACAAGGACGTCACAACGTATGGAGACTTCATTAATGCATAAGCGTATATTATCTTTTGGTGTAATTGTTCTTTGAGCCAACAACTCAAAGCGAGTAGTTCACTGTTTAGTTTACCGCCACCATCATGATAGTGAGTATTGCTGCGCGTTCATAGCGACCAATGAAATAAACTCATTCTGCGCATCTATGAACAGTAACAAGCTTTATGATAGACATATGTATTTTCTTCAACTATTCTCATTCATTACTAAGACGCGATATTCCGCAATGCGTGGATTACATAACCCTGTTTGTTGATGATAGTTGTGTGATGTAATGCTTAATTACCACGTGCAGTATCTCCTTATTTAAATATCCCTTTGCTTTGATTCGGCACATTTCGAAAGAGATACGCGAACCGGGAATTCTGGAGACATTTTCGACCCTCCCACCTCCCCTTCGGCGACGTGTTCACAGCCACAGTGCTTTCGCATCCAGCTGCTCATTGCCTCGGCCACAATCTTTTCCCATAACTTATCCACGCAATACAATTAGCGGCATATTAATGAGTGAGAATGGAATACTGTAAATAAATGTTCCGAGAACAATAGGCATTCTACGCTATGACAAAGAGAAAGAAAAAGTCATTTTGAGCTAGCCTTTCAACAACGATACTTGAACCCACAATCCTGTGGTCCTTGCATTTTCTTTTTATATATAAAATGCACTTTATTAATTTCTCATAATCTGTAACATCTGGCTGACTGTCTGGCAGAATTAGCTCCCCTCGGGCTTTTAGGCCTCCGAGCAGGAGTTCTTGTTGTCACTTTTTCTTACTTGGTCGATATCGTCAAGCATTTTCTCTACCAATTGCCACCCGCTTAAACTTGCGAGCAACGAAGATGACCTCGATCGACACTCGCTAGTTTGGACTTGTGGTACATTATGACTCCAATTTGTATAAGCCGATATCTTAAATGTAACTTTAATCTTTTGTTGGAAGCGGCCTTTCACTGCCAAACCTCGAAACCCAATGCTAATATGCAACGATTGGTATTGCGCAGTACTTTCATTTTGTACTGTTTATTATGCTGCACAAGGTGGGCAAGGTGGTTCTATTCAGTCTGTGGATGAAACCCTAAATATATGTTTTCCTTTAATTTACCTCCTGCATATTTGAATGAATAAGCTGTTATGTATTTCTTTCGTTTGATGCTGTTTGTTTTTCAGTACCTGATCAAAAAATTTGAAGAGGCATGGACAATTTTAATTAGCAGTGAAGCAGTTAGATAAATTGGTGTTCTTGTTTAAATTTCTACGTATAAGGGACGTGTTTCTGGTTATAATTAATTTCTGAAAAGCACAATAAACGGAGTTTTGTTAATTCCCGAGAATGTTTTGCGCCGTTATCCAGTATTTAAACACTGGTCTACTAAACATAGTTACCGAACATTCCAGAATTTCCTGCATGTATAGTGGTCACTGAAGTAATTTTGACGGATTTGTTTTAGGCAATAAAGTCCTTTTTTAAAAATACGCTAAATTGAATTAGGAAAGCAAACATATGAAAACATGTTACCACAAACTTTTAAAAGATTGAAAATGATAAAATTCCTCGATGCCTATATCATCACGTCAGTAATGGATAATTTAGCGAAAATAGCTTCAGGGAGTTTCTCAATTTGTGAATATTCGGTTGTCGTCTGAAATAACAATTTATATTTTTGCCAGCTTAATTTAAACGTGTGTTGTATCTGTCAGTAAATTAATTGTGCTACAAACGACTAGCTGCACACATTGAAATATTTTTGATTTATTATGTTTCTTTTTTTGTCTCAAATATCCAATTTCCTATATTTAGAGGCAAGTTGATTACCTTAGCTGACTCGACTTATGGCAGCCAAAAAACCGTCAAGCTGATGTGTCGGTAGTGAAATAAGATCAAGTTAATAACTTTGAATAATGATAACAAAAATCAAAAGCTACTCTTTTAAAAATGACAATTACGTAAAGCGATTATGATGTGTCTTCTTGAAAATTCTAAAGAACAAGAAATTCTGGTTTTTATATTGGCCTTGAGAAAAAGATACAGTGATACTTTTGGATAAACCGGTATTCTTGTGTAAACTAAGAAGCGTGTGTTATAATAGTGCGTGTGGCCCACGGACCTTGAAAGGTCCTCAAAGTAAATCAATAGAAATTGCCATTTGCTTATATTTCTTTTAATTGAGGTCAAAAAGGTCGAGAAAAATCTGGCTCAAGCAGATCATCATACTATATCATGCCTTGTACATGAACAGTAAATATATTTGATATCAGGCCGGTATCACTGACCACGTTTCCCTTAAGATCATTTTTCTTACACGTAAAAGACTCGCTGTCGCTTCTGTTGAGAGAGTCGAGAAGGAGAGAGAGACAAAGTGTATAAGAGCTGCCAGCTTTCCCCGCGCTGGTTATAAACAAGAGTTTTCATTGCAGTAAACGTCTTGCGAATTAAGGTAAGTTTCATGTTCATGTTTCAAGTATCATCCTTTTCCATTCGTTGAGTTTAGACAGAAGAATGCATTCTGGATCTTTTCCAGTTTCGTCCACCACAGAAACCAAACCTAGCTCACCTTGGTTGAATTTGATTACAAATCTTGTGGACCCGTTGTAGCTTCTGTGATGCAATTCCTATTTTGATTAACTTGTTGTCCCCTTAAACATGTGGTCTAGTTTTACGTTGTAGGCTTTCCGATTGCTTCTAAAAGTCCATTACTCATGCACAAAACTTTCGTTTTCATCGAAACAAGTCAGCCAAGCCAAGGCAATGCACTTCTAGTTTCTTTCTACAACACCAATACATTATCGCGCAGATAGGTGTTAAGAATGAAAAACTAGGACATTGTCGTTTTAATTTACCACCAAAATTCTCAAAAAATAAACAGAAATGAAAATGAATAAGTAAAGATAATTACATTTTATGCTTGGCAACGAATCTATTTACACACAACAGCGAATGAGCAAGTAAAGTGTGTCTGTAAAGGAATAATCCTTTCATCAAAATGTGATCAAGAGTTCAATCATGACAATAATGTTAGTTGGTATGTTAGTGTTTATACTTCTCATAGTGTGAACGAAACTTCCAGAAGAAATACCGGAATCTTCCTGCTTAATTATTTTCTAGGCAACTGTGTTTCCGAGCTGTTATTGGCCAGTCGTTTCTTGTATTTGCGCATTCCATCTTAATCCACTTGATCCTAAGGCGTTTTCACTGACAGGGCAACAAGGGGCCTCTTGAACTATGTACATAGTATGCACGATAATCTGTGACAAAGATAATCGAAATTCATCAAAAATGGGAATTGAAATATGGGCTAGTGATGTCATTGTGCTCATGATGGTTTGGTTATTCAGCTAATAGTAGCGTTCACCGCGTTACAAACGATTTGTGAGAAGAAAGCACAGTTCAACTGTTGAAGGTTGTTCAACAGCCGCAGCCATTTAACTTTCAAAACATCCTTAACATTCAAATACGGTATTGCTGCAATGATTCTGAGTTCATACGGTTTAAATTGAGTCACAGAATCTACTAGACATGACCTAAAAAGGCTAAAAAATATCGACTTCAGGAAGCAGAAACAACAATCTACTAATTGTAAGAACGCACGATTTACTGTTAAAATCATACCTATATATCAGTTAAACTAGATTCACTTCAGTAACGTTTGAGTCTGTGGATAAAACCCTACTGTGTGACTACTTACCTGAATGCTCTGAGTAGTGCTTTTGGATGGCGAAGTTTGTTTTCCCATTGTCCAAGTGCAAATTTTAAAGTATTTGACAAATTTCAACATAAACAAAGTCTGACAGAATGCTATCTTTAAAGAGAATTTTAATTAAAAATTTAAGTGGTGCGAGGCTTAGTTTTGTAAATATTTGTCAGCCTTTGAGATAAATTTCAGTGGATAGTTTGGCGCTTCGCATGCTCATGTTGCCTGGCGTTGGTCGTCAGTATCACTTTTGCGGGGGTCGGGGCTCTGAGTTTTGCCTCTTTTCATATTTTGAAACATAACAGTGAAATTTTCAGCTCGCGAGTATTTCCTTAAAAAAAAAAAAACAGTTTTTCCGGTTGAGAAAGATGTGTGAGTTCTCTGCGTTATCGACAGAAATCGAACCCATGGCCTTCCGCGGAGCGGTCGGATGCCCTAACCACTGAGATACAATGAAACTTGTGACTAATTGTAGCTAGATTTTTTTTTTTTTGCCAAGTTCACGGTGGCTCGCGTCCTGTATACAGCTTGGATCGGCAATGTGGAAAGCGTCCAGTGTGGAAATAGAGAAAGAAAGATAGTAATTTTAAGCTCAGTAATTAAATGAAATAAATTGGGAAAATCAAGATTCGCAGCTAAAAACATATAAAAAAGAGCGTAATTAAAACGCTATACAAACAAACTAACATAGCTGGGATATTTTCAAATTTCGAAGTTGAACATAAGAATTTCAAAAGACTTTTTTGACATCTTTTGACGATAGTGTTTTGTCAGTCACGCGAGTTTGAGGTTTCCGATTTTTTTCATTTGAACAAACTTCTAGTTCCGATGATTAATGTGTTGAAATAATTGGAAGGAAGTTTTTTTCTAAAAAAAGAAGAAATAAGAAGGTATAAGCATAATATCCGGACGAAACGTTAACAACAAAGATATTTGCTCCTTATTTTCAATGGTCAACACTTCTATTGGCTGTTACAATTCAATTCACTCTGTGCTTTTGTTTCATCCAGAGCTGAGTTCCGTTAATCTTGAAACTGTCAAACAGTTAGCCCAAAACAAACTTTAAAAGAAAACAATCTAGAAAAAAACGCAGAGCAAGGCTTAGCCTTCCAAAGGTCAATAGTCTGGTGTAATACTACCGTGCCAAAATAATGGCTGAAAACAACACAAGCCCTGCATAATGTTAAAGATTGATTCAGTGAAATTATAAACCTAGAGGAATACGAGTTTGCGTGATGGACAATTCAACACACACTGATCCGCCAATCCTTGAAATTCGAGTTCGGTGACAGTGTAAGCAATTGATCTAATCTTGATAACAAGAAATATTTGAAGTAGTCAGCGTGAATGGCAGTTTCGTATCGATGGATTCTTCGGTAAAAATATTTGCGATATTTTCTTGCATATTACATATTCACTTCTCGGAGGACTTTTAGCTAGCATTTGTGTGGCCGGGTAAGTCAATATTGAGTCATTGTCTTCATTCATTGTTGAAACTGCTAGTTGTTTGTAGCTGAAGTGTGGCTAGTTTGCCAAGGTTGCAATTTTGTGATGTTAACAATGAGACATATTATATTTGCTAAATGTATAACACTGTCGTCGACCTATGGATTCGTATCAGAAGCGAAACAGAAGTTTTTCAAAACTTGAGTTGACACCACCCTTTCGCCTTCTGCGCTTTTGATCTTAGTTCTTTATCACATCCGGCATGCTATGATAATATTTAGCGTGGGCAACAGATGAATCAATTTTACACGGGTCTTTGCGAACGAATGCGCATTCCGTGTTTGATATCAGTTCTGTTCCCACGCGCCCAATACAAAGAGCGATCTCATGCGTGCAGTTACATATTAAAACTTCAGCCCAAACGCTGGCCAAAAGTTTTAATCCGACAACACTCAAGGAAACGAGATAGATCACACAAAGGAAAGGTATGCGTTGTACAGAAGACAAGTATCAGCTAATCGCTGGCAGACTATCAAATTTCTCCATATCAGATGCGCTGCTGACCAACTGGCCTTCATTGATCCACAAGGAGGCAATAACGTTGACGATCGCTTCTTTCTTGTTTCCTTTCAGTCCCAGAAGGGGTCCAGATTGTTCACTCAACAACCGGGATTATCCTTTAGGAGGGTGAGGATTCCATCCTAGTGTGTGGCTTCTAAAAACTGGTAAGTGGATGCTGTTAAAACAGTGTATCCAATGCGATTCCTCGTGCATTACACTAAGCACCCTTAAAAACATCCACAACATTGCTTGAGGTATAAGCTCCTGTTGTATGCGGCTCACCATCGAGCCAATGCAATGTACACTTTTTACCTAGCGCTATTCGCTAGAGTTGTGGAAGTTTCTTTGTGCAAATATTACATCAGAATCGAGTCCCGTTGTGTGTGTTTTTTATTATTTCCTCAGAAACGCACATTAAATGGAACTCGAGAAAAAGAATTCCTGTTCTTGACAACTGGACCTGATATAATCTTAAACAAACTGCATTTTAACTTAACATGTTTGAGAATGTGACTCTAAATTTAGCCTCTTCAAAACAAAGCTTGCAAAGATTGAGTTTAAAAGAAGTCTTTCACATTTGATGCACAGCAAAATGCTACTGTGTCAAAGAAACAGAAATCTTTTTTAATTAATGTCTGCTGAAACAAGTTTCAGAAGCTTTTATAGTTTCAATGTTTTGCTACATAGTCAACACTTTACCGCGCATGCAGTGAAGACCATTAGAGTTTGTTTGATTACTTAATAGTCCATGCTAATTTATCGTTTAACAGCAGTTGTTACTTCTGATGAACATTTAATATGATGGCGCGTAGGGAACCACAGAAATTCCAAATATTCCTTCTTTGAAAGTATTCCTGCATTCTGGGATAAAGATATTATAACTGGTATGCAACTTCTGACTAAAGAAGCCGAAGTAAACAACGGCTCTTTAAACATTGTCTGATCTGAAATAAAATTGTTTATATACGATTGGGAGTAAGTTGATACGAGGGTTTAAAGTTTTGTTCTGTACTCCTTGGCCCGGTTATGCGGGAGATAAATGACGATATCAAAAACAGCAGCAGCAGTCGTGCTGGGTCTGTAGATGTTTTGAAAGCAGAATAAGAATAAAATGTCATTGTGTGAAGTCGTGCAAACAACGTGACGTGAAGCGTGCAGGAAACCAATAATGAAACTTTATTAATTAAAATAATATCATAACAATGAGGCGTGCGTTTCTAAGCCACATTCATCCCAGGGGTCGTAGACCGGAGAGATTAATTAAAACACCGCCTATTGAGGAATAATCGGGATTATATAAGTTTTCTTCACTAAGCATCTCTTTTTTAGGAAGGTAAAAGCGAGCAATATTATTTTCAACGCCATCTGGGGGTGAACCTGGCGAATGCTACTGCATGTAAACGTGTGTACTGAGGCCTTCCATAACCTTTGATGGAATTTTTCATATGTCAAACGAATACAATGTTTGACGAGTTTTGGACTCAAGTACGAACACTAAAAGTAATGTATGTAGTGCTTACCAAATATCCTTCACTGAGCTTCACACACCTTTCATCGCCTATAAAATATACAAAAATATTCACAGTTCCGCTGTTGCTCCTTGTTACATTAGCGTATTGAGTTCGTGAGTTAATTTCGTCAGAGGTCACCATTGGCTGCAGTTATGTCAAAGAAAAGCGGAAATGAAAATATTTCAGAGCGACGAAGACCTCAAAAGCAACCGGCAGTTAAGTACAGATTGTGGTCACAGAAAGTGCGAGTAAAACCATAAAATGTAAGCACCATTTGGAGCACAATAATGACATTTCGTACATGCAAAACAACGTGATATTTTAGACAAGTGTTATTCTTTTTAACACACTTTGAAAAGGGCAAGCTATTTTGCTCTTACAAATTGACTGCAATATTACATTAGGTTTGACCACGTAGATTGACCAGAAGAAAAAGCATTCCATGAATGTCTGATTGATCGATCACGTAGAGTGATCTTTTACTTTTACTACACAAAAGAACTTCTTTTGTGCTGGATATCTCAGTGTTTCAATCAACATGATTGATATTGACCGTCCTCAAAGGCTTTAACTTTATAAATCCATTAAATAAATACAGGAGATCATATCAGTATTAGCTTTCTTAACATAATATCAAAAATGCACGCTTGAATTATGAAATATTGTTACAGCTAAATTCGCGCTTGTTTTGTAATACTATATTCTTTCTGTTAAAGTTAGTGTATGTTTCCTTTGTAAATGATGCCACGCGAAAGTTTTCGACTAATCAGTGAACTATAATTCAAACGACATCTATATTATTTTCATGTCACTTTCCCCCAAAAAAATACTAAAAATCGTGCAGCAATGGTCGCTATTTGCACGTGAAGAAAAAATAAGCTGATTAAACAAATTGAACCGGATTCTAAAATGGGAAAGGTTAAATCTGTTGTAGGCGTTTGATTTCCTTGATCCTGTTCTTTTCAAGTCTTTTGATCATCCCACGTGCGCATTCCTTCGTTATTTTTAATAAACTCTTTTTAAAAACCTTACATACCGAATCAGTTGTTTTCTGTAATTTTCCTTTTCTTAGTGGATTTGTTTTGTAATTTTGTTTGGCCTTCTGTTCTTGATATCACGTTGTAGATCATCTTAAGACTTGCCCACCTAGTTTTGGCGTGGAGGTATAACAGTAAAACGACCGTTTAATTTGTAGAAGAATTCTTTCGGCCTGAATCTCCAAAGAGTTCTGGTTTTATTTGACCTTTGAGTGGATTTGAAATTTTCACTTGATTATGTAATTCGTATTTGCTATGGTTCTGCTTTACTAGTTACACCTTGTGGTCTGTTAAAAAAAACACAACTACAACAACAACAACAACCCGCGCCACTTTTAATCGTGACTTATTTACACACGGTTTCCCGCGCTTTGTGTCGACTACTCTTTGCTTCGAGTTTTGATTGGTTCACTGGCGGATTGTACCGTTTGGGTCCTTTGTGATTGGCCAGAGTGATAACTTTAGTATGGTCAACTGAGCGGTATTTTAAAATACGATTTCCTAAAATGTTTGAGTCTAGAGATAAAATCTATCGTGCATCAAGCCATTCCCGAATTGAAAGCCGTTGAGTGGCACTAGCACATTGCAGAACGTGGCTCTATCTTTTGATTCTGTGGATAAAAGCTTTGTTTGTGACTATTAAGAAATGAAATGTGGCACTGATTACTAGCAGGCTGTACGCATAAGGTGGCTTTATTTTTTTAAGTCTGAGGATAAAACACTGGCTAGTATTAAGAGACCAAGTATTTCACTTTTCCTGCCGACAAAGGCCGCCGCCGATATTTGTGTATTTTATTCCCTGATCTATTTTCGAAAATGTTTTTCTGTGGTTTGTCTGGACTAAAAAAAATGCGGTTTGCTGTAAGGAAACGGAAAGAGTAAGGGTCATGGTACAAAGCTTCATGGCACGAGCCTAATGTCAGCGATGCATGCAGCGAACTTCCCGATGAATCACAGAAACGTCACGATGAATAACGAAACAATATTCAATAGCTATCGACCAATCAATGCACGTAGCCTTAGCAGTTATTTATTTATTTATTTATTTTTAACTATTTTTACTACATTTTGCCAACTGGTTTCTTTAATTTAATTTCATGAAATGCTCTCTCCATTTCCTCTTCATTGCATGGGCACCAAGAATAAGGAAAATCAAAGATCAAAACTTCTTGTTTTGATGTAACGCTAAATTCTCGGAACTAAGATTCATAACAAAACTTATGCAATCTGCAAAGAGAATTACCAGTTCGAGCTTGCCACTGAGAAGAAAGCATGCAAATGAAGTTTCCAGGTAGAATTACGTACATTTTTTACTTATCACTGGAAACAGTTCCCCAAACCCTTAGCAAAAACATTTCCACTGGACAAATCTTGTTTATGACTGATATGTTTATGTGCCAAAGATTGGCTAACACAAATTCCTCTTCGCAAATAAGATTAAAAATTTAATCTTGATTTTATAGAAATCGTAATAAAACAAGTTGCCAAGAAAAATAAAATCGGTTTTTAATTTACCCTTCAAGATTATTAGCCGGAAATATTCGACAAAATAGAAATGGATTTAATTTTGGGGTGAAAGACGAAGACATTTTAAAGTAATTCAGGACTTGTCTGTTCACGTTATTTAGGTAGCAGGTGGACAGTGAAAAAACGTTTATTTAGTAAAGCATTTACAAAACCATACAGTTCTTTTTCAAATGCAATTAATATTTTTCGCTTCTTTTTGCATTTCCCGGACATGCTTAAGTAAATAAACACTTCAATTCGCTTTGAAAATATCGAAAAAAGCAACAACAACAAAACAAGACAAACAGAATCCGTCATATGAAAGTACATGTCACACTCCAGGCTCAGAAGCTCATTCATGTTGCAAAAAAATGTATTCCTAAATAACGATTTTCTCTGTATGAACATGCTTTGATTATTTTTTCTACAACATTTTTTATCCGTGTAACTCTATATTTAGTCAACGATGTTTGTAAGTCGCAGATTATGAGAAACGCTTCCAATCTCGTTCCCAGAACTTACAATGACCAGCCTGGCGCAGACCAGAAGGATCGCGGCGTCTGGGACGAGATTGTGTCGCTTCCTCTTAATTTTTTTGCGTAGGGCCATGATACCACAAGAGAGGCAGACCATAGCTTTTGTCTTTCATAATAATCCAGTTTTCAGGCAATGACCGGCTGACACTAGTATTATCTTTGCAGTCATAATTAAGTAATAAGTTTTTGCCGGAAAGATTACCCCCTTTAGCGCGTTCGTCGTCCTGATTAGGCTGATTACGTTTCCAGTCAAGAAATTGCGAAAAACAGTAAAAGTCACACGCCAACATTGGATTTATTCGTTAAACCTCGGTTACCTCACGGGTAGAACGGCCCATATCATCTGCTTTTATTAAGCTTCTTAACGCACGACATTCTGGAGTGTCCGAAATGAAAAGTGAGCATTCCCTATCATGGCATGTTTGGCGACAAAATGTAAGTGTTTTTGGTGACTTTCACTTAGTTTGCGATTTGTGACTTCCAGCCACGAGTAAACCTCGAAGATAGATGCACATCAGGGTATGACAAAGCGATTAGGTTATGACTACATCCAGCTATGCCATTTGGTGACCTTTCTGGAGAGAGAATCCATTAAGCTAAATAACGGCATCATACTTTATATCCTGGACAAAGGTCACCTCTTTTTGAGCAACAGAACATGTTACTTAACAAGACTGCAATTTGCCAACTGTCCACACTCACAGCGAAGGTCATCATTCTTGGTTCGAAAACGTTTCTTATACACTTGAGTACCCAAACTATTCATATTTAAGCTGTAAGTATCCGTTTCTTCTTATTCCATTTTGATAGTCCGGTTACGTCGCAGAAGTGCCCTTTTATGGAAAATGCCATTTTCAGGACGGGTAACATTGACTGATTGATTTTTAAATATTTCACACGGCATTCATAGTTTCTTTCAGATTGATTTAGCATTGCTTTAGAATTAGATGTATTTTATTCGTCATTTGAATGAAAATAGGACTATTGTGAAAATGGCGTAGCATAGCTATGTAAACACAACCTTGGCTTATGATAACGTCACAGTTTTCGTCCCAAATCCTGTTCCTGTTTACTAAGGGTAAGGAGCTTATATCATTTTACGCCCAATCAGTCCAACGCCGCGACGATATTCACTGACCACCCGTGTAGAACAGATGTGTAAAACAAGGGCCATTGATAAAAAGAGCTGGGGTGAGTTCTATCAGATTTGTCTTCCGAGTGAAGTTGTTTATTCGTTTAGGCTTTTCTGGTATATAAGAATGACTATAAAAAAGAGTATTTCCCATTTGACTAATAAGAGCACTTGAAAGTTTCTTGTGTTTTAGGAACGGAGGCATTGCCTGGTACAGAAAATCCGCTCTGCGATGAAGAAAGTTGGCTCAATAAATAAGAAATTATAGTCTTTTTTTAATAAAAAAACCCCCTCAGTTGCATGTAGATGAAAGATGCTTGCAAAGATATTGCTATTTATGCCACTAACTTTTTTGTTTTCGTTCTTATCTGGAATTTATTTTTAATTCCCGTTATCGGTTGAAACGTGTAGAGTGCTATTTTTAGAAGTACTTCATGTACAGAAGATCTTCTACTAGCACGCACCGTTTTGAAGATTAATTAAGTTATGACATCAAATGTTTTAGTTGCGTGCTAGCCAGGCTATTCAGCTATTCCACTTAAGGTTCGGCGTCTTTTAGCACCAGAGGGGTATCATCTGTTTTCAAATGTCGCCGATTGTGAGCATAACATCGAACCCAGCTTGCATGTTAAAGTCCTATCGATGATGAAGCCGTCACTGTGTTGTTTAGAAAAGCTGGCTGCTTTAACTTGAACTAAGAAAAAGGAACAGATAAGGACTGTAACGGGGCTGGAGGTGTGCTGCCTATTAAGTAATTCCAAAAATAGGTAAGGCGATTATTTTAGTTTGGCGGGATACAACAGGAAAAAAAAATTGGAACAAGAAAAGGACATTGTAGACCTTCCGCCGTCGCGTGCTTGTGTGTGGATTGTTGTCTTCATATGCGAACAAATAACTCATATTTAAGTTTTTTGTATATCGGTTCACTTTAAGTCTCATGTACCCAACAAGGAAGGTGGCACTTGAGGTTTTGAAATTAGATGTGTACAAACTTGTGACAATGTCACGTAACCGGAACATGTCCTCCACCGTTACACGATCGATGCCGTGTTATCCGCTTACAACGAGATCTGTTATTTTTTTTGTAAGGGAAATGAAAACTGAGTAATTACTGATATAAGTTACTCGTTAAAAATTGTCGATCGAGCGTAACTGGCGCCGATCGCCCAGTTTGTTTGGTTATTTACTTGTTTGTTTATTTGCATCTGTTTCGATGTTTGGTTACTGACTCGACTCTGAATGTAAACTACAGGTTGCACGCTAGAGTTAGAAAATATGCAATGGACGAAAACGATTGGTATCACATTAACTATAAACATGTCAAGAAAACAAATTTCGCGAGCTTCAAAAACAACATTAGATATGGCTCAAATGTTCACCACATGTCCCCCCAAAAATCTGACTACTTCATTTGTACAATCCATGTAGAGATTCAAAGTTTTATTTTACCGTTATCAGCGCTAAACTGTTAGGTTCCTTGGTCATTTAATGGGATTAGAACCATCACAAGTGCAAAGTAACTCCCATATCTAGCAGCTTATTTTTGGACGTCATCGTTTTCTCGAACCATCGATTATGGGAGACAGACTATCACATGCAACTTTGCACGATATATCCCAGACAACAATGACTGAAAATAATAGCGTGCAGTTGTTAAATGATATGTTTCCGGAGCGTTTGAAGTGCGATAAAGGGCTGAACATTTGTAAACTCCAAAAGTATTCGGTCGTCGACGTTTCATTTTCTGCCCGTTTCTCTTGCAGCTTTTCTGATCTCGTAGCGGTTCTCCTGTGTAATTGCCTTCACTGAAAAGAAATTGTCGTTCCAGAAGAAGATCCTCTACCAGCTTGGTAAGTTTTTGTTTTTGTATAGAGTTTTCAGTAACTGTAATCAGGCTGGAAAATAATTCATTTGCATCCACCGTTACCTATCTTACAACATCTTCCCTTCACGAAAATATTTATCTTTTACAAAGGAAAAGCTGTGTGTGATTTAAAATTTCGTCAAATATAAATTGCTGTCAAATCTGGTGTTGTAGCCAATTTTATAACTTTCCATCCAAGTAGAGAGGTTGGCATGTTCAATTCTGTATTGTACGAGTCTTGGTTTTACATGGTTCGAAGTGCGTAGACCTAGTGTAAAACATGTTTTGGAAGAAAGGAATGAATATCACGCGATAGCGTGATATCAGGAGAGACCTACTGCATGCGGGCCAAAAGTGTAACATTTTCTTGTTACAAATTCATAACAAGTTACCCAAACCATATCCCTACTCATACTCCTGTTCAATTGGGTAAACAAAACGTTATATTATAATAGCCTTGAGTAGGATGGTAATATCGAATTGTCGTGATTATTTACTCTAGGTTTGAACTAACAAACCCACACGATGATTTAAGACAAGACATGACAAGCACTGATTCAGTTAAGACTAGACAGGGATTCGTGGAATCCAGGAAATTTCAGCTATTCCAAATCTTTTAGGAGTAACTCATACCATGTCTGATTATCTTGAATTTTCGAGAGCATCTGCCTTGCCAGAAAAGTTTTCTGAAGCTTGCTTGTACTGGAGAACGCATTCATATACGCCACAGGCAGTGAAGGTCGTTATGGCAAATTAAACGACGGTGCTGTGATAGCAGTGTGATAATGCTGTTTCGCTGGACCTTTGTGCCACTTAATGTGAACATAAAAAGATTAATGATGATGTGACGATGATTATAATGTTGTGACACATTGTTTGGGTCGTGACGTTGAAGATGAACTGTTATCTTTCTGTGGTTACCATGGGAAGGTAACCTGTGACCTGAAAAAGAGATCTTTGTAGAGACAACTATGAGCTATTTTTACACATCTGTCCATTAGCGACATGTGAAATGTGGACTTCATTACTTTAACACAAGTCAACGTTTTGTGCTGTTTTTATCCCAAAGAGATTAAGCCAAAATTAAAAGTGAGTTGCTTGAGGATTGCGAACAAAACCAAATGTTTTATTGCACCATAAATCAATCCTTGCCTACTATGGTTTATCTAGTCCATATAAGTCGACTCTGAAATTATCTCAAAGCATCTCGGCTTAGCTTATCGTGTTATTAACCGAGAATTTTACAGTGAATTCCGCCGCCCAACGGTGGCAATTTACGTAATAACACTGCGTGCATAAGACAGTTTGAGACACCAAAATGAGTAAAGAAGGTGGACAAGAATTTTGACCTGCATACTATATATTCTCGTCATGCTTTTATGGTACAGAAGGAATACTTTTGTCCCAGGAAGATTCCTTCGCCGCCGGAGCTAGCTGAAGCTTGGTTCTGTTGAGCTAAGCCTGATTAGAAGTTTTATTAGCACAACAGAACTTTTCTTGTTTAGACCTGGACACGAAACTTTATGTGTAGGACATTTTTGGGACACTGTGCATTCTTCGCAAATGTACATACGAATTGGCAAAACCTTAACACTTGACCTTCTTAATGTTGGACACTAATGAATCTGCACTGCATTTTTTTGAAACGAAAAAACAAAACAAAATGGACAACAGCAACAAAATATCTGACATCAACTCATAGAGGCAGGAAAGCCAAGTACTCTAAGGAATGCCTGGGTCAATATCACCAAAATTTGAATGCCTTTTTCGTGAAAACAAAACTAACGGCGCCCCATATTGAAGCAGTCCTCTATACATTTATCTAAATGGTCAATTATAGTTAGGATTATATCTGTAGACTTAATATGTTAGAATTATATACTTGATCAGTTTATTAACTTTTGTGTAAAAAGGTAAACGGTTAGATTTCCAATGAAAACAATCGAAACCCATCAACTCGGTTTTCAAATAACTTGTGTAGTGTTATCTGGGGTATCACTTACACCAAACTATGCACGTGATTTGATTTCAATTTGCAGCTGTCGTGTATGTCGAGAAACAAGTCAACTAATAAATATTTGTCATCATCGTCTTCTTCATCACATTTCAAACGTTTACGGTTTAATTGGGTAGGCTGAAAAACACGAGATCTCTGCAACGTGAAATAAACGTTTGTCTTCGCGTTTGAATGTCAACTACACTAATCTAATTTTTCGAGTAATTTTCTTATTTCGTGAGCAAATAAAACTACAAACATTTAAAAGCTCATGCGTACAGCATTTCATGTACGCAATAATTATCATAGACAGCCTTTCAAAATTTGGTAGTTACCAGTCTTGCAAGGAAAAAGCTATGTGGTATCGATGCGAGAAATATACGCTAAAGCTTCCGGGTTTTGTCGTGTCAGTGAGTGCGTTTGTTACGAGATGATTTCTTTTCGTCATGTTTCGATGTTATCCGTATTCAGAACTTAGAAACAATTTTAAGTTAACTACATCATTTATCTTTATTTGCTGAAAAAAGAATTCGCACAATATGAATTGCAGGGAGCAGGGATGGCGCAGTGGTGAGAGCGCTCGCTTCCCACCAATGTGGCCCAGGTTCGATTCCCGGACCCGGCGTCATATGTGGGTTGAGTTTGTTGTTGGTTCTCGTCCCTGCTCCGAGGGTTTTTCTCCGGGTTCTCCGGTTTTCCTCCCTCCACAAAAACCAACACTTCCAAATTCCAATTCGATCGGGAATTCGAGGGCCACAGGTTTGTCAGTCGCGAGACTGTTATGTGCTACCCTCGTTAAACATAGTTGGTTTGGTTTTGGTTTTGGTTTTGGATTTGTATTGTGGATTTGAGCTTATTGAGTTTTGCGGTCATTCTTCCTTGTTCTTAGTTCGTGACGATGGCATCAACGGTCCCCTGTCTCTGTTGTTGTGTGGAATGACACTTGAACGACTATTCTTGCTTTATTACTGTTTTGCCGTCACAGTGAAAATAGAAAAATCTACTGCGTGAATTTTTGCACAGAAAATTGTCCTACACTTTAACGTGAACACTCTTTTAAATTTCTTGACTAACGGAGGAGTATGGCGTGCGTATTCAGCAGACCGTGCAGGTAATAAGGTCTACATTACGTAAAAGAAGAGTTTCCTGATTATGTCATGTGATTAATTAATTAAACGTTTTGAAATAATAATGAAATGTTTCAGTTGGTGTTTGGACTGCACTAAAGGGCATGCATTTTAAGCTTTTTTTCATGCTTTAATCACTGTGGTTATTACAAAATAACTGTTAATACGACAATAAAACGGCTTTTCCTGCTTTTCTCTCATGTGATATCAATCAACATTCTTCTGCTGTTTTCTACCGTACATGGATTACTATAAAACCAACGTTCGAGTGCAATTCTTTAGTTTCGAGTGAGTAGAACGAGAACATTTGATAGAGAATCCTTATCTATTGCTTTATTTTGCCAGAACGTCTAAATCCGAGATTACCATATGCTGACCTTTGGCGTGTTGTTTCAGCGGAAAGAAAACACCATGGGCAATTGCATGCTTGTGGGAAGCATTCAATTCGAACAGGAACTAAGCTATTAAGATAAAGATCTGTCTTATATGTAATCTTTATGCGATGGCATTTTTCCTAAATCACGAATTTCGTCGAAAAGTTTTTTTGGTGCTGACTAATCTTCCTAATCTTTGACATTTTAATCATGTAGTAATCCCTTTTGCTACTAACAAGGGTTTGTGCACTTGGTCTCCTATACACTCCCTACGTGCAAGGTCGACAATTTCCGACCACAAATGCGAACCATTGAGACAAGCGAAGACAGACATGTTTCACATGATTAAGTTCAGTCTTATCTCCAGTGAAAATGAGATAACGCGCCAACTCGGTCAGGCATTGATTTGAATCACGATGAGTCCAAGACTTTTGTCCATCTAAGCTGCGCTTGTACCAGGAATGTAAGAGTTTTTCGTTGGAATAATCAGTAGAAAAAAGTGGGAGGACCAGCTTACACATTGACGGTAAGTCACCGAATGGAGCAATGATCACGAGCGTGCTAGAAATAGGTTGTATTAGGTTGGGGTGATCTTCCTGTAGTCTCCATTTAGATTTGCCTCGCGGCGAGTTCGGACTTTTCCTGTAACCGCGTACCTACGCAAAGATACGATTTTATCAAAATTGGATCGTTTCCGAATATTAGTCATGGTGCAGGGTTGTAGTAAGGTATTGTAAACTGTGTTTTTTTTATTGAAAAGACTCGGTTTAGGGTCGTTTAAGCTAACGTACCTTGCTTGCATCAAAGATGCACGATATGTACGACTGAAACATAAAAGACTTATACTCCGACCTTAGACTACTAAGAGATGATCAGTTTCTCAACTTGAAGTCAATATCGATGCATGGTCCTTTTACATTACTTAATATTAGAATGAGAGATTTAAGTCAAACAGGATATTGATTTACGTTTTCCAGTAAGATCAGACTGAATGACAATTAAAATGTTAAGGAGTACAGTATGCGGGACTCGTTTTGAGGTTGCAAAATAGTTTATACAAGCTTAAATCGTTTGTTTATTTTCAAAATAATAATTTGTTATTAAACCAGGTGAATAACAACTCTTTATACTCTTTGTTCGTAGCTAGCATTTTGCGGGTTGAAGACCGCCAGTTATTTAAAAAAATACGCGGGCTGGGCATTTTAAGGTCGCCCGAGACATAACTTAAAAAAAGTAACCAAGATTAAAAGCTTTATGGTCTTTGTAATCGTGGAGTTATGTTTTTTGATCTTTGGATCTTTCGAACAACAACCTTTGTCTATGAATGAAATTGCGAATACTATCATGTCATTGGCTCTACAACTCAGACAGGGCATGGACAAACAAAATAGGTCTGTGCTGTGAGTACCCACGTGATTTCTGTAGATCTGCCTATGTTTGAGTATTCCGACTGTTTTCAATAAGTTACTTTCGGCACAATAATTGCCTCACAGCAATAAAATGCAAACTCTAAATTCCTTCTTTTTATAAGCTCAAGCACCATTATGTGGCAAGGAATCGTTATACAGCTGCCTAGCATAGCAGTGTCGTTTTACCAAAGATTTTCTCTTTGCTGTAGTGAATGTGTGTCTATTATCAACGGTACCCAGTGGAAAAACAGTTTGGCAATTACACTGAAATTACTGGAAATTAACGACCAGTAGACAGGGTTTAGTGATATCGATGTTTTTTAATTGGATCGCTTAGTTACTCTTATCAATTTTTGAACAAGGTGTTTATAAGGCTATTGGTCTTAAATCGCATCGCATTACTTTAGTGACAAGAATTTTCTTGCCCCACTTAAAAATTAGTAGCTTACTCTTGACATATATGCCGTTTAGGGACTAAAATTAAAAAAAAAAAAATAGGGGGGTTCATTTTCTTCCTACATTTTTGGAAAAAAGCAAGTGTTTTGACAGCGTAAAAGCTTATCCGGAAATTCTTTAAGCTAGTTTAGTGAGATTAATGCTAATCTAATTTCGTCCGTGATATTCATTATTCGTTCTAGATTCGTCCGTCTGGCAAATATCTAAATCTGTCAGAAAAAAAATCAACTCCGTCTGAAAAGTTTAATTGTAAAGGACACAGCGGAGAAGTTACTTGTTCCTTTGAAGCTACAGCCCTTGTTAGGAAGTGTGGAACGTTCCTCGCATCCACTGATAATAACATTACACTGGTAGGCATCTTTACTTATGCTTTCTGTAATCTGTGCTTCATACAACTACATTTTTATCGATTGCTGTATTTCATCGTGCATTTGTTGCTATATTCGTGAGCCTTGTTGTTTTTTGTTCACGGTTTCCGACGCCATTTTGATTTGGGACAAGAAGAACTGGGCAAACAAGCTTACGAAATTAGTTCACAAAACTCAGCTGTCATTTAACTATCCCGTTCAAGTTCAGTTGCCTAAAGTTTTCAGATTTTCTTAAGTTAAAATTTTGATTCGGTATACTACCTTGTGACTGTTATTTCAGTAAACCAAGAGTCGATGATAGACTTATGGTACTAACATTGACTTGTCAACCTCAAAAAGGGTTAACTTTGTTTGCAATTCTGAAATGCTCATAATATAGAATAGCAGTTGTAGCGTGAATCTGTGCTTTATATTCAACGCATTCTTTGTTAAAACAACATTTTTGCTTTGATTACTCTGGTGTCGTCAAAAAGTCTACCATTTTAATTCCACTGGGGCTGTTAACAGGGTGTTCCAAATTCTCCTCATTTCAAAAGCGCTATCTTTGGCTTTTTGATCTCTAATTCCTGTTCTTTTTCTCGCCCTTTCGGGGAATACTAAGATTTATCAGCAGGCGTCCTGCTGCGCTTGTTTGGGTTTTCTATTTAAGTCAATATTAACTGAGCTGTTCTCAATACCGCTAATTCCAAACTTGACTTTGATCTATTACTCTGGCTTTTTTTAAACTTATGCAATAGGAATTTTATTGTGTTGTGTTATGGTGAAGTCAAGAACTGATCATCGTAATTAACAACTTGCGTCTGTTGTTAAAATATAACGTACTGTCATTTTTGGCCAAGATCTCCGACAGAAATATAATTCATGGCTTTTTCAAGGTCTTTGAATAGTTGCATTGACCTTTTACACATTAATGATCTTGCTGAACAGTTCGTAAAAATTGCATGACTGAATATCTCTTTGTTCGCTGAGACTGATAGCTCAAGTAATGTTTTATCGGTCAAAAAATTCATAAGAACTAAAACTAACGATTTGATGGGAAAATCGAAGTTTCTTTTCGAACCATTTTGCGGAACTATAAACAAACGTGGAGATGTATTCAAACTGTTAGTCATCTTCGACACTGACAGGTTTTTTTTCCCCTTTTTCACGTAATCTCTGTGTTCAAACGTAGCCTTTCAAAAAGCCGTTGTACAGAGAGCGCAACCATTTTCTGAGAAATAACTGACACCATTTGACGCCACTCGTCTGACCTACAATAATCTGAAACTTATCATACATGGTGGTATCGATAGCTGATGACTGATCAGGCCACATCAGGAATAAGGAGAATATAAAACCATCAAATATTGTTTTTTTTCCTCGTTGCCCGATTAGTCTTGACGTTTAACAGTTTGGGCCGAAAGGTTCCCCCAAATGAGTGGCCTTGTATAAAAGGATTTGAAGGATAATAATAAAACCTCATGTATTTAGCTTCAAAAATATGCACTGATGTTTGGACTTGGACACCATATTTGTTCGTCGAAGATCACAATTTTCCTCAAGCTTCGCTCTGGAAAAAATGTTCACTTCTCGGAACAGATAATGTCCGCGGACAAATATCAGTGCATATCTTCGCGTCAAATGGATTCTGTTGTTTATACATGGTGAAAATGGGTACAAGACTTTTTTCATTTCATTCAGCTGAAATTTTTTTCTGGTAAAGTAAATTTTATTTGCAAAGATTGGAAGTATTTGGACAGGTAGCATGGAAACAATCATGTTCATATCCCAAATATATAGTATTTAATCTAAAACTATCTCGAATAATTGTTAACTACTGCATTTTCTTCCAATACGATGAGATGATTCTTGATATATGCGTAAAAACTTTTTAAAGGTTAATTTGAACCAATTGTTTTAATTTGGCATTTTAAAAACCAACGTTTCGGTTTTCTAAGAAAGTGTGAAGGTTTAAAATACCCTGTGGATGAGCATGTTAATTTGCCTTGCAGACCGTTCTTTTCGATTCTTTCTTCCAAAATTAATGAAAAGCCCTATCCTTACGTAAAAAAGCCCCATTCGGGGAATGGTCAATTAAGTATAATTAACACGTCTATTGAACTATTGTTTTGACTTACTATTTATACATTTTTTATCAACTTTCATTTTGACTTGATAATGATGTAGCCTAACGTCGAAACGTCGTCGTTTTTAAGAAACTTTTAACTTTCTTAATATGCTTCGAAATATTTTATCGCAATTTTTTATAGTTAAAAGTATAATATTACTATTAAAATTCTTATTTTCTTTGCAGATGGTTCTTTTTAATCATTTCTTCCAACATTAATGCAAAATCTAATCTTTATGGCACTATATTTTGTTTTTATTTTACGAATCTCAACCAAACAAATGTATTGACCAGTTTTTGGCCTGTAGTATGAGACCTTTCCTTGTTATCACGATTAAAAACATTTAATCCCATTCGGTTAGTGGTATTACAATTACTCTTCTTAATCGTATTGCTATTTGCTTTTAATTTCTTCTTCTTTTTCATTCTTCCAAAATTAACTAAAAGTCTAGTACTTATAATTTTCATCAGACAAATTTATTGACCGGTTCTTTGCTACTGTAGTAGAGGGAGCTTTTGTTTGTTACCATAATTAATCCTATATCTCCAGCTTTTTGCCCCCAGGGAAAATAACCCTTGAGTGATGTTTTTGTCCTGACACTGAATGCAATTAATTTCATCGTTCAACAAAAGGCAAAAGTAATTAAAAAGCAAAAATTCCATCGCGTTGTTAACAAAAATGCAGTGGCATTGCATTGTATGTTCTGGTATGTCGAATATTTAATTCGAGGTGACAAATTCTGTGCCTGACAAGCGAGGAAATACGAAAAGCTGATAACAGTGGAACAGAACAGAAAGAGAGGGTGATACTGAATTTAACTGCCCAGCGACAGGTTTGTAAGAATAAGTGTCACTGTAAACTCGGTGTGACTGTTAGGTTTGCACGCAGCGAAAGGCATCATCAAACCATGAAATAAGCGTGAAATAGCCTGGTTATTCGGTTGATAACCTTTCTGGACCATGCACTAGCTCAGTTACTAAATTAACTCCACCTCATCAGGGAATTGAACAGTTCAATCCAGCCGATTTACCATTCTGTCCATACTTGTGAGAGGTTTGCAGCTTCGTAATATGCTAACGGTTAAAATCAAAACATTCTTTGAATGACTGATTTCTTCAGCCTAAAATTACTTCAGACCACACTTTCAATTAGATCATGAGGGCCTGGTCTATTTTAATAGTTCCTATTACGCTAAAGCGCTACCTCTAGATGCCTAGAACCTCAATTTTGCTTGGCCTCTCTTTGTTTTGCTAAATTACAATTAAATTTAGTACTACATTGTGTGGTTGTAGACACCATGCAGTCTTGTCGTTTTACAGAATTATATGGAGTACATTTATACATCTTATCTACCACACGTTAGGGCCGTACTCGGAAAATAACGGTTCGAGGTTTTGACAGTACATACCGTTTGCAGGGACCGATATTTCCCATGTAAGCTTAATAAGATACCTAGTACATGACTGAAGACGATTTTATAGATGTAAGAAGAAAACGGAAAGGATAAAATGAACGGGATTCTGACCGAGGACCCATCGGGTGTTTAGTTCGAACAAACACATTCCCGAGCGTTGTTTTACAAACCAGTAAAAAGTACGAGAGGGTTTTTCATGCGAATCAACGGATGTGTAACTTTTGTAAGCCACTACAATACACGAATTCGTGCCGGATCATTTGGGATTATGCCCGGTCTAATACTTGGAAAATATTGGACCGGCAATGGAGCAATATGATTGGTTGGTTTTGGTTATCGACCCTCAGCTACCTTAGTCGTGTAATAAAAACACGTTTATTGTATACTCCCTAAAGATTTTCAGACTTTTTTTATTGACAATGAAAATAAAATAATAACAAATTTTGAAAGACAGTTAACAAAGGGCCCAAACTTAAACATCAAACATACAAACTCCGCTCAACAGTTGATTAGTATTGCGTTACGTTACGAAGATTTCGCAATTTTGCAAACAAAGTATACACCATTTTATAGTAATCGCGTATCAAATAGTTTGGGAACAGACTAGCAAAATTAAGAGCACGACAAAGAAACGAAGTTTTGTTAACTCACCACGCCTTCTAACACCTTAAGAAAAATTACTGCTTTAGTAACAGCGACAAACGGCGCCTACCACCACAATAGACATGTCACGCACACCAAAACGAACACCAAAGACAGTGGACGTGTCACGCCAAAACGCACACCAAGTCGGTTGATTACTGTATTCGTGGGAAAATAAAACTGATTGAAGGATTCTTTTGGAGATAACGTCCTGGATCGGAATGCGCTACTCTTTCACGAGACTCTTTTCCAACAATATATTTTGTACTTTGACGATTGTCGTTCACTTCAGTCTAACACGTGACTTTTGTGTTCCTTTTTTTGCAGAGAAAATGAGGAAGGAAACGTTGCTATTGATTGCCCTTGTCGTGTTATGTTGTAAAGTGACGACTCCTTTGGGTAAGACTACATTCATATTTTTGGGCTGTGGTTGAGGCCGAGAGGTGTTGGGTGGGGTGGAGGTGGGGGATGGGCTGTGAGGAGCGACTTAGCCTTGAGAAGAAGCGGGCTAACGGCCGAGTGCCAAACCTTCATTGATCCGTATCTGTCACTGAACTGTGTCACGGATTTTGACCAAATTTAGACATTAGGAAAAGGCCACCAAATTGAGGAACATTTGAATAACACATCAAATACAAAGGAATGTACGGATGGGCACCACTTTGAACAGTTTTCAAAGCTAATCTCGTTTGTTGGTAACTTTCAATTAAAACGCCCGATAGACGTATTTGTTTGCAATTTAAGATCCATAGCAGTGAGTAGCATAGTAGTTCTGGTTAGTGAGAGTGTCCTCGGATACCTGACTTGCAATGATCTGGAATCCTAGACAGGGGAAGTAGCTCATAGTTTCTGCATTGCAAGGGAATGACAGAGGCTCATATTTTTTCATATTTCCTCCTATCTAGAATTAGACTTGCTGTCTCCGATAACAGAATCTCCTTTGGACTTTTACGTAAGACGTATTTTGACACCGAGGAGATCGACAGCGTTCCTCTTTGGTCGGGCAATTAAACTCATCCGAGCAGGAGAGGGCCTTCTTCAAAAAGTCATATTTAATATTGAATCAAACGAGGAATTCGTCATCAAGGCGAGCATTCGTATCATGTCATCACATGCCGGAACTCTGTTTTCCATTGCGCACACCCAAAGGAAGTTGTTTCTTCTCGATTTGTCCGCCAAGGGAGCAGGCGACAAAACAAGACTCATTTTGAAATACAGATCGACCAATGACACTGTTGAGAGCGTTGCATTCAAAGACGTTGCAGCGCTGGGCGACCGCAAGGCCTACCACTCAGTGGTAATTCGCGTAACCGATGTGTTCGATAAAGGAAGGAAGATTTCCGCCTTTTCCTTATATGTGGATTGCAAGTTTTTTGGTCGAGTTGACTCTTTGTCACCAATTTCGGCGATCTTCTCCTACAGAGGTACTTTGCTGTCGTTATTGGATTTCAGAATAGGGCAGAGAGCCTATGGGAAGAGAGTTAACACTCCTTGGCTGGTAAGTAACTTTTTTTAGACTACGAGCCTATGAGCGTAAAGGGAACGCGGCTCCGCCTAGTTGACTATTCGCTCATAGAGTCTAAACTTCATTTTCCCAAGCTCTTACATAAATTTTAATTAGCATAAATTTAGGCTGTTAAGGTTCTTAATTAAGGTTCTTGTTTTCTGAAGAAATATTTACATTGTTGCTTATAGAATTTTTAGTGGTATTCAGCCTTTTCCTTATATGAAATTTGCATACCAAATAGAAAACTATTGAAGCACTAATTTATATTTATGTGATTTGCATTTATGTGATTGTATTAACGATAATATTTTATACTGAGGTGATTGCAGCTGGAGTGATAAGGCTCCAAGGGGTCTCCAAAGAGGATCCGGAATGTCGACTTATCTTATTTCCCCACAAGTAAACATTTTTAATCGGTTTTAGAAAATAAGAACCTTTTTCCAATTTTGGGCGTCTGAGGTTCTTATATAGGGAGGGGGGGGGGGGGGGGGGGCAATTTTAGCCTAACAGGTTGCAACTCGCAAGTTTTTACTGAATCACTGATAGAATCTTATCATAAACCTTGCCAAAAAGGAACTTGGGTGGGTCGTTCAAAATGCACACACATCAGTGCAAAAGAGTGGGCTGCTTCGCTATTTGGAGAAAATAATTACCTCAGTCTTTATAGGGTCTAAAGGGTAGAAACTAAAATTTGATGTTCGGCCACAATTTTAACTGACTATTGTAATCGTGTCTCGTCCTTTCTGCTAGCGACCCGTGACCAAAATGCTGATAACTGACAAGAGGCAAAAGTGTTAAACTGGTAACTCACAAACGGGCAAAACAATAACTGATATCTCACAGACGGCCTAACTTTTATGACGTCTCGTCCCCAGCAATCTTTCTCAGGCCATTCAAAAGAAGACGTTGACTCATTTACTCAATCTGGTTGAAAGACTTAACCAGTTTGCTATATCGCTCCAAGGATTACTTCACTGATTGAAGTTTTTTTTTGTAATTTCTTCTTTCAGGGGGCCATAGAGAATCTGTCGCTAGTCTTCAAACGACCAATAGACCACATTCTCGAGAAAGAAAATTGTCCAGGACAACCAGGAAATATAGGTGATTAAAAAACAACATCTTATTTTTAACTTGGACAACTAACCGGCTTAACCACCATCTCAGTCAGTGTTCATAAGACGGTTAAGTTTCATGCCCAGAGCTTATTTGTAAACACTCTTTATTAACACTCTTTACTAACATTGCCGTTGTCTTCCTCTTAGTTAAACCTCCAAATCCTCCACAACCATCGACCATCGATTCAGGCGTACTTACCCACGAAGACGTCACAAACTTGCTTGGCCTCATACGGGATATTCGATACGACTTGTCTATGCAGGTATTGTGTTCACATGGTATTTTAATAAGTTTATTATTATCTCCTTTTCCACCAAGAAAGAAAACGACAACAACATTAACAACAACACTCAAATGACTCACGAAGATGTTACTATGTTGCTTGGCCTCATAGGGGATATTCGATACGACTTATCCATGCAGGTATAAATATTCCTGTTTTCGCTTTTTATTCTTTCCTCTCTAAAGTGCAAAACAAACCCAGCAACAACAAGAGGGGAATGACAAAATGACAATGCCCCTTGTCCTAACACGTAAACAATAGTTAAAAACCTAGGGGAGAATGCACCGGTTCTGTACGCAGTAAACTACAGGGAAACTGCCTTCTTTTTTTAAGAAAAATGGTGTAAATATTCTCAACCTCTAGTAACAATAGCCTCTTAATTTGTCTTAGGTGGCTGAAATCAAGTATCTTCGAAGGCTTGTGGAAAATTGCCAAATGTGTCGAGGTAATAAATGAGCGTACATAACGAGAATGCTATTAATTAATATATTTTGTATATTTATAAGTATAATATCTGCTTTTCCTCTTGAGTGGTTGTTTCTTATCTCTGTTCAAATATAAAGTTTATTTCTTTTATTTTATTAATCTCTCTCCTATTCTTTGTCTTTTTAAAGTTCAAGACTTCTGTCGCTTCAAGCCGTGCTTTCCTGGAGTACCTTGTTTTAACGATCCTTCCTCGGAACAGGGATTTGAGTGCGGAGAATGCCCTCTTGGAATGCTTGGAGATGGAATTAACTGCACCGACGTCGATGAGGTAACTGAGATATTTTGGTGTGTTAATTAAATAAACAGCAAACTGGGAGACGATCTAATATGGAACCAGGTCGGGTTTTACCCCACGAGATAAAGTTGTATAAAGAATAAAATAAAAACGTTCCATGCTTGCTCGTTTACATCAGGCTTTGTGTGTGAGGTATGTTCTCTCGTTAAAACACGCGCAGAGTCTCCCTAACAGATTAAAAATGAAAATATGAACAATTGTGAAAAAAATGTGATCGCTTTTGTCTCTTTTTCATGTAAGTGTAATGAAACTGACCCTTGTGCCAGAAATGTTGGTGTTCTGTGCCACAACCGAAGTCCCGGATATTGGTGTCCACCTTGTCCCAATGGCTACGCGGGCAAAGAGATTCATGGTATTGGGTTGTACTTTGCAAAAAACAACAAACAGGTAAAGCAAACTTCGATTTTTGAGAGTGTTTCTAATCGCATTTCTACGGCACCAAAATTTGTTTTGATTTAACCTTGGAAGTTTCAATGACTGTTTCTGTTTGCAGGTTTGCACAGATATTGATGAATGTGCAGAGGATCCTCCAAAATGTGCTGAAGAATCTCAATGCATTAACAAGCCGGTGCGTATTTTATAAAATACCTCTTGAAATAAACTCCTCTGTCTATCTGTCTGTGTGTGTCTCTCTCTGTGTGTCTGTCCGTCGAACCCGTCTTTCTACCAGTCAGTCAGTCAGTCAGTCAGTCAGTCAGTCAGTCAGTCAGTCTTTTTCCTCCAAACTTGATTACAAACAGATTAATTAGCTGCTCAGTAACTAAGCAACTCACTGATCAACCTGCTATTTTACAGGGAGGATACAAATGCACAGACTGTCCTTCAGGATTCACTGGAGATCCTTACCACGCCTGTTATCATTTGAGTTATTGTGATCCAAGTGACGCTAGAAGCAATCCGTGCAGTCAACATGCTAAGTGCATTCGACTTCAGAGTGGGCGAGATTACAAGTGCGAGGTAATTTGTAAAGCTTCTATGTATTCGTACTTTGTTTGAAGTGCTTTCGTTGTCAATGATGTAAATACATCACTAAACGTTTTTCATTGGACTTGTATCTCTGATTTTTTAGTGTCGCACTGGTTATTCTGGAAATGGCCACCTTTGTGCCGACGACTTCGATTTGGATGGTTTTCCTGACGTTGAGCTGAACTGCACAGAAAAGGAATGCCGCAAGGTAAAGGCAAACAGTAAAAAATTACAAAACACCGAACAACAAGACGAAATAAACTAAACCTGAACGTACCATACGTTGACGAAATTGTCGGTGAACCTTCATTTTTTAACGAGACAAGCTTGTACGATACTGTAAAGACTTGGGGGTAGAAGATTTATGGAATTCCGGACAAACAGAATCTAACTAGGTGGGTGCTCATAGACTCAGCTTAAACTACGTCACGTCAAAGACTACTCGGTATACGAATGGGAGTAAGCTACGATCACCTTAATGGAATTCTAAAGGCAAACCTTCAAGGCCTTGCATGTCAATCGTGGGTGCCTCAGATCTCTAAGGGTTCACGGATGTTCACTTTTCAGGATAACTGTGTGCAAATATCAAACCCAGATCAAGCAGATCTTGATGATGACGGACTGGGAGACATATGCGACGATGACTTAGATGGCGACAACATCAAGAATGATATGGTAAGTGCACGATGAACAGGGCAGCCTTCACTTATCTCTCCTTGACGTTCATAAGTGATCCTTTGATGAGACGTGCTGCTAGCAGCTGCCTTATAAAGCAGATTCCCGTCTTACGGCCAGCTAGTTTATAAAACCATTATGGTCACTTACATTAGGCGGTCGGATTAATGGGGTTCCAATGCATAAAACAGTCTGACTGATAGAACATTCATACTCTCTTTTCCCAGGACAATTGCCCCCGCCATTTCAACCCGGCCCAGTACAACAACGATGGTGATCCGTTTGGCAATGAATGTGATAACTGTCCTTATGTCACCAACAAGTTTCAGAGTGATAATGATAAAGATGGAATCGGCGACGAATGTGATAAGGATGTAGATGGAGACGGTACGAGGATTGAATTTGTCCTAGTTCTCATATGTTGCTGCTTCAGTTTGTAGATAGAAATGCTCTAAACTGAATTCCATAGGCTAAATGCCAAAACTGAAATCTGCATAGACACAGCTATGGCCGGAAATGCCCGAAGAATCTAAATGAAGAAACTGAAATCTACGTGGTTTGCTTCTGTGTGGAATATGCTTCTCGAAGAATGTTGATTGTCTTCAAACGTGTTTTTCATGCATTGCATTGCATTGCATTGCATGGTATTGTATTGCATTACATTGTATTGCATTGCTTTGCATTGCATTGAGTGTCTTACAATTTTCGACACTGATCGTAAAACAACACATGTTCCTTACGAGAAAACGTTTCCAATAAAAAATCCTTATTCTATTCATTGTACTTTAAACGACTTACAGGTGTGTTGAACTCCATCGATAACTGTCCTACGATATACAACCCGCTCCAAGAGGACAAGGATGGCGATACAGTGGGGGACAAGTGTGATAACTGTCCTTCAACAATGAATAGCAGACAGGTAAATAATATAACGTGTTCGTGGATCACTGTTTATTTGGGAATATTAGAGTGTAGCACCCCTCCCCTCCCCCCCCCCCCCCCCCCCCCCACCACACACCCCCCCCCCCCCACCACACACACACACACACCCGAAATCATACTCCCAGACAAAACAGCCAGATTCACTGATTCTTTTTATAGAAGTGATTATATGAAACATCATTTTTAAACCGCAGTTGAATGATTTTTATACCTAATCGTACCTTTTTGGTACGCTTCGGCGGCATATCAGGCGAGTTTGGTCGAGACCGAACGAGACTGATGTGCCGCCGACGAGTACGAAAAAGGTACAACCAGGTATTTACCATGCCCATATTCAGCCAAAAATCCGGTGAAATCTGAAAATCGTTTCAGTGCTCGTCGGCAAACATCGCGTAAATAGCAAGCGCGCCGAGTTTAGTTTTGGCGGGAAAGTTTTTATTCCTTTTACGATCGATCTTAAATTACAAGGTTCTGTTTTATTGGTAATATCGCTTTTCAATTTATCGTACGGTAACACTACTTTACCTGATATCGTAGCATATCGGGTCAGTGACTTGATATCGTAGGATATCAGGACAGTAGATCGCGCTTCTGATTGGCTACTTGCGAATTTGGGTATGGTAAAGTACATGAAAGGTCATTGCAGTCATGTACATAACCTAAGTAATTCCTACGAGAAAGCCTGAAAACTAATGGGCTTGATTCGAACACATGACGCATGGGATTCCTGTGCAGTGCTCTACCAACTTGGTATGAGCTACCAAGCTAAGTAGGAGCTGGTTATTTCGCGAGTTCGTATCATCGCAGATTGCTAAATAACTACTTTTTATTTCTAGTCTGATAGAGATGACGATGGACTTGGGGATAACTGCGACACGAACAGAGATGACGATAACGACGGAGTGGATGATATGATTGACAACTGCAGAGGAGTTCCAAACGCTGATCAGATAGATAACGACAAAGATGAAAAGGGTAAGCAATTTCATCTGAAATGATAAACGAACGGGTTAACCCCTTGTTCCCTAACAAAATAAAAATAGTGTCCAGTCTCCAAGACGTTTTAGTCGTATTGTTTTTACCCATACAGATGTAAAATAATCAATAATGCTAAATGTTGCTACGTATGTAGTAATTTACAGCATGCAGTGGATCGGGCTCAAAATGTTCCTTCTCGTCGTCCACACAAAAACGAAAGAACGTCCGGTTTGAAAACGTTTTCGGAAACTATACAATCACGGTATGAACGATTTCCCGTTTCTTGTTTACCTGGGCCAAACGGGCAAACAACCCTGTTTTCGTGTTAAAACTTAACCTATGCAATCTTGTAAGACTGGGTCGCCTAGATTGGCAACTACTACCAGCGGGCCAAAAAATGTGTGTACACAGAGGGCTTTAATTGCATTGGTGTTATGCTTCATTCCAGGTGACGCTTGTGACTCCGATGATGATGACGATGGTGTCCTAGATAGCGAGGATAACTGCCAACTAGTTCCCAACCCTACTCAACGAGATTTGGACGGTTGGTAACATTTTTTTTTTTGACGTTTAAAAATTAAAATAATAAAATAAACCAACAAAATGCTGTTTCAGGCATAATATTAACATTGGCAAATAGTGACGTACAAGAATTGAGTGCTCAATTGCACTCTCTCTACTACCCACAGGTAACGGCATTGGGGACCCCTGTGATGGCGATTTTGATGGCGACAAGATCACGGACTACGAGGATGCCTGTTCGATTAACCATCACGTGACTCATACAGACTTCTCCAGATTACAGAAGATCGAGTTGAGTCCATTTGAACGCTCAAGCAAGCCACCTGTATGGGCGGTTGATTCAACAGTAAGAAATTAGTGTATGAGAGAATACAAATATTTGATTTGTGAAAGTATGGATTATCAGCCAGAATTTTCCTGCTTCGCTATAGTCCTGGGTCAATGAATATTTTGCGTGGAGACGGAAACTGGGGAGTCCGGGAGAATAGTGGGGGAGGGGGGGGGGGGAGTGGGAGGCAATGGAAGAGGAGGCGAGAAGCGCCATTCTTGAAAGTTGTGGGAACTGGGAAAAATTGAAAAACATTTTGCAACATTGGGTACTAGAGATGCAACAGAAATAGTGCAAAGAGTCGGAAACCACAAAGGAAAGGGCACTAAGTAAATGCTACGGGTAGCCGGAGTTCAGACTCCCCTGTTCCACTCCCCCCTCCCCCTCCCCCAGCGTCCCTTGCTGTTTTAAGTTTTCCCCATCATGGGCTCGCCTGCATGACGCACCCGTTTTGTTCACCTGGAGCCCGAGAGCTATAAACCCCTTTTGAATCCTGTGTGCTCGCTCCATATCACTCCAAAACTCATCTTCCTTTATTAGTACTCATTACCTCATCATACGCATCAAATCTTAATTTATCCTTGATTTATCTTAGAGATGGGCACTACCAACAACGTTCCATCGTTAAAAGGAACCTTTTAAAAAACTTTGTAATTCAATTAGCTACAGTTTACGGTTTGACAGTATCAGTGATTTCGACGTTTGCAGGGGACGAAAGTAACAGAAGAGGAAAACAGCGATCCAGGAATAGCTGTTGGTAAGTTTAACCACTGCCTCACATTGTACCTTCTAGTTTTCAGCTGTACAATGGATCACTTCTAAAAGTTTCGATGAGCTCACAATTACTTTGTGATTGCAGGAGATGTTCGGTTTAGTGGAGTGGATTTCAATGTCACGCTTCGAGTAGCGACACAACATGATGACGATTTTGTAGGACTCGTGTTTAGCTACCAAAATAACAGACAGTTCTATGTCATATCTTGGAAGCAGAGCGACCAGGTTTACTGGGAGATGAAACCGTTCAGAGCTTCCGCAGTTCGAGGAATACAAATAAAGGTAATTCTAACCCGAGCGTAGGAGGCGCGCGCGGTCGCATTTGGATCGTGCGGTCTGGGCTCAAGAGCTTTCCAGAGTCACTGTGTTTTGTCTTTGGGCTAGGCACTATATTCTCACAGTGTCTTTTCCACTACCCCCACTAGAGGAACTAACAATCCTTTTGTTAAAATTGTGTATTTTAAAATGTCCTTATTTGCTAACAAATCAGATGCCCCAGTTCCCCTCAAGAGCCTTCGTTCCTTTAGATAATCAGTATGGCAAATCTGCTTTGAAAGCGTGGGACTTCATGTATCTGTATTGTAATTGTTCTTTGCCTCATTTTCGCAGCTGGTTAATTCTGATACTGGGCCTGGATTTGATCTTAGAAATGCACTGTGGCATTCTGGTGATGTGAAGGGACAAGTAAGTGGATACTGTTTGCCTTTAATACATCAAGAACCATTGAGTTATACTTCTTAGTTTATTTATACCCATTACCGTTACTGACACTGCCGCTGCCCCTTACTGTCAATGTCACTTTTAGTCTCACTGTTAATACCACTTTCACTGTCACTGCTACCGTCTCTGTCACTTTTATTGTCACTGTTACCGTTATAGTCACTGTTACTGAAGGAATATGCATGCAGACAGAGCATACGCAGTGCCAGTATTTGTAAATGCGTTCACGGTAACCTTTCTTTGTGAGCTCGACGACATTTAAAATCTCTTTTGTAACCCATTGATATATTTCTTTAGGTTAAAGAAATCTGGCGAGACACTAAGCTCCAAGGATGGGAAGACGAGACGGATTACGATTTTAAGTTGCTACACAGACCATCCGTTGGGCTAATAAGGTAACACATCATTCCTAGACTATTCTGGGGCCGATATTCAGCATTCTTATATGGCAAGGCGGTCTTGAGGTAGATCCGAGCGTTGTGATAGGCTCCTTCTTGGTCGGATTTTCCCATACGGACAGCATCAGCAGTGCATCTTTTTTGTTTTCGAAAGCCGGCAAATTCAAAATTTGCAGCTAAAACAAGTGTCATAAAATAAACTACTTACTAACCTAGCCTGCTCGAGCCATACTGGGGAATATTGGCCCTCGGTAGTTTTTGCATGGACCTCGCCGCGCTCGGTCCGTACTGACATGACCTCGGGCCAATGTTCCCCGGTACGGCCCTCACGCTCGGTTAATAAGAGGTTATTACCTCTGTGACAAATAAATCCAGTATTTCGCACTAACCCTCGACTAATAACGCAAGTCGGTAGCGTTTTGCTCTGGTTTTTACTCTGACCAATTTGTGTTCTTCTAAGCGTATTAAGAGTACGCTTCCTTTCCACAGTTGTTGATTCACATTTCTCTACCTTTCTTAGACTGGTAGTTTATTCCGAGGCCGAGATAGTGGTCGATACAGGATATATAATCGACAAGACCCTCAGAGGAGGCAGGCTCGGGATGTACGTGTTTTCACAGGGTAAAGTCATGTGGAAAAAGTTGTCTTACAGATGTAGTGGTAAGTGCAAGTTTTACAATCTCTGCTTAGTATCCTGCTGCTTGTGATAATTTTAGCGCCTACACACTTTTTCTTTTAAAAAAAATTGTCGTCTCTTCTCCCCTTAGTAACAGAACGAGTGAGTCGCGTGCAATTATGAAACTATCATAGATTAATACCCGGCTACATTTGCAGTTCATTGCTAACACGTTAAGCATCAATATTATTTATTAAGGCATACACGACGCATATCGTTTTGTTTATCGGTGCAATAGACAGTACTAGAGTCGTAAGAAGGCGATAAGAGCTTAACAGGCCAAAAGGCGAGTCTTTCAAACGCAGGGAGTTCTCTTTAATACCAGCATCTCCGTCAGTGACCCAAAGACCTGCGTGGTCTACTTCTAAAAGACAGGACTGCAAACGGGGTTAAGTGCAGCAAGTCCTTTAACAAGAAACTTTTTTATTTGCTCAACAGAGAATATCCCGGACGACTTTCAAGCTCTTTAATCTACCCAGTCAGTGAAAACTGCTGAACTGTAATGCTTCATGGTGAAGCTTATCAAACACAGCTTCGGGTCCAGATCAAAGACTTCAAGCTTGAACAATGTGTACAATTTATCAATTTCCACACAGGATGGTGGAAAGGTCCTTGGCCCAAATAACGGAGGAATTATTAATAACAATAAAATGGTTAAAGATAAAGCATGCTTTTTTTGTTCAACGCAAGATCTAAACGCCGCAAATGCGACAGATGGGTGACTGTATTTACAAACCCAATAGACATTTAAATGCTGTATGTCTCAAGACATTATTTGCATTGTAGAGAGATGGTATAATAAGAAAGAGAATTTCAAATACCCTGAATTAATGGGAATATCTATCTATTTTTGTTTACCGGTGCTATAAACCGCACGGGAAGAAATATTAAATAGATGTTTAGAAATAATAAATAATTAATGACCATCGCCAATTACCTCATCAAGCTGTATAAAGAGTTTGCAACTTGGAAACTCTACAGCGCGTTTCTTGTAAACAACAAACAATCTAACTCCGGGCAGTTCAATGCCTTTTGGTGGCATTGAAATAAGTGTTATTTTTTAAAGAATGTAATGTTATGTTTTTCCTGTATATATATCTCTGTACATGTGCACAAACTATTAATTAAATGTGAAGCCTGCACTCTAATCAGTGCAAAGGGAACTATTTGTCTCAGTGCGAAGAGGACTCAAGAACTTCAAACAAGTACACGAGCTAAGATTTTAGGGAGTAAAATGGTACAGTGTTTCTTTTAGGCATCGTGTGCCATGGAATATATTCTTGGGTGATTTTATTCTTTAAGAGCTAACAAATGTTCTGTTCGCAAAAATCATCCCATAGCCAGTTTAGGACGCACTATATTCTTGATAAGCTTACTAAATCTATTTTATATATTTTTTGAAAGTAGCAAGTGCCAAACTTGAAATAGAAAGCCTCACATTTTCAACTTTGTCCATATTGGAGTCCATTTTCACACTCGCCATGGTTAATTATTCACACTTGTTAAAGGGTTTTTGTCATTTGTCCCATGTCGTTTTATGAAACCAAACCATTTCAGGACTTAAATAGTTACACAAATGTAACTGTTGAAGACACCCCTACATAAATTATTGTCTTCATTGTAGAAGAATTCCTCAGTAAGGCCGTAGGCCCATTTATTTTTACATTCTTGTCAATTCATAGATTAAAATATTAACCTATTTTGCATGTTTGCTGGTCAAATACAGTTTATTGTTTTTATAATACTTGTTTGTTTATACCGCGATTGCCAAAAATTAAACATTGCCCACTGCTAAGATGGAAGCTGGTCTCCAGTAGGAGTCGATCTGTGAGAGTCAAGCGTGTTAGCCACGAATGGAGATGAATACCCAAAGACACTTGGTTCTTTTGGCCTTACCCTTTTATTGAAATACCTAAAATGGTACATTACGGAGCAACCTATATATTCAATTCTATTCTGGCAATTTTTCCACCACTGATATAAAAATCTTGCATCGCTCTGTGCTTTTAAGGGTTCGTGCTCCTCAGAAAAGCATAAACCGTACCCTCTTCCTACTTACAAAGTCATGAGAAAGCATGCTGTATTAGGATGCAAGTAATTTCGTAAGCGGCAAAGAGCGTAGAGAGGTTGCACGTCTCCTCTTGTGCCTCTGTTACACACAAGTGAACTAAAGGAAAAAGCAGCGTGACTATTTACATGTCCTGCCCAAGTGTATTTCTCCTTAGAAGCCATACTTCGACTGCGTCTGTCTACGAGTCTGCCGATTGGCTGACCACTGTTGACGCAGTTCCAACTCCCTTTCTTTAGCCTACAGTAAAAAAAAGTTGCAAACCAATCACTCAGATTTCTTTGTTAAATTCAGTTCCACTTGAGATCAATACAAATCACACGAGAGCCACACACTACTGCATGACCAACCGAATACAGGCTACTGGCTACACTACAACGAGTCCAGCACGACATGACTACAGGAAAACGTGAGTACAGGATATGACTACAGGACAACAGGACTGCAAGATATGACTACAGGACAACATTACAGGATATGACTACAGGACAACATGGCTACAGGATATGACTACAGGAAAACGTGAGTACAGGATATGCCTACAGGACAACATGACTACAGGATATGACTACAGGACAACAGGACTGCAAGATATGACTACAGGACAACATTACAGGATATGACTACAGGACAACATGACTACAGGATATGACTACAGGGCAACATGACTACAGGATATGACTACAGGACAACATGACTACAGGATATGACTACAGGACAACATGACTACAGGATATGACTACAGGACAACATGACTACAGGATATGACTAATGGACAACATGACTACAGGATATGACTACAGGACAACAGGACTGCAAGATATGACTACAGGACAACATTACAGGATATGACTACAGGACAACATGACTACAGGATATGACTACAGGACAACATGACTACAGGATATGACTACAGGAAAACGTGAGTACAGGATATGACTACTGGGCAACATGACTACAGGATATGACTACAGGACAACAGGACTGCAAGATATGACTACAGGACAACATTACAGGATATGACTACAGGACAACATGACTACAGGAAATGACTACAGGGCAACATGATTACAGGATATGACTACAGGGCAACATGACTACAGGATATGACTACAGGAAAACGTGAGTACAGGATATGACTACAGGACAACATGACTACAGGATATGACTACAGGACAACAGGACTGCAAGATATGACTACAGGACAACATTACAGGATATGACTACAGGACAACATGACTACAGGATATGACTACAGGAAAACGTGAGTACAGGATATGACTACAGGACAACAGGACTGCAAGATATGACTACAGGACAACATTACAGGATATGACTACAGGACAACATGACTACAGGATATGACTACAGGAAAACGTGAGTACAGGATATGACTACAGGACAACATGACTACAGGATATGACTACAGGACAACAGGACTGCAAGATATGACTACAGGACAACATTACAGGATATGAATACAGGACAACATGACTACAGGATATGACTACAGGAAAACGTGACTACAGGATATGACTACAGGAAAACATGACTACAGGATATGACTACAGGAAAACGTGAGTACAGGATATGACTACAGGACAACAGGACTGCAAGATATGACTACAGGACAACATTACAGGATATGAATACAGGACAACATGACCACAGGATATGAATACAGGGCAACATGACTACAGGATATGACTACAGGACAACAGGACTGCAAGATATGACTACAGGACAACATTACAGGATATGACTACAGGACAACATGACTACAGGATATGACTACAGGAAAAGGTGAGTACAGGATATGACTACAGGACAACATGACTACAGGATATGACTACAGGAAAACGTGAGTACAGGATATGACTACAGGACAACATGACTACAGGATATGACTACAGGACAACAGGACTGCAAAATATGACTACAGGACAACATTACAGGATATGAATACAGGACAACATGACCACAGGATATGAATACAGGGCAACATCACTACAGGATATAGTCATGTTGCAAGTCCTGTAGTCATATCCTGTAGTCATGTTGTCCTGTAGTCATATCCTGTACTCACGTTTTCCTGTAGTCATATCCTGTAGTCATGTTGTCCTGTAGTCATATCCTGTAATGTTGTCCTGTAGTCATATCTTGCAGTCCTGTTGTCCTGTAGCCATATCCTGTAGTCATGTTGTCCTGTAGTCATATCCTGTACTCACGTTTTCCTGTAGTCATATCCTGTAGTCATGTTGTCCTTTAGTCATATCCTGTAGTCATGTTGCCCTGTATTCATATCCTGTAGTCATGTTGTCCTGTAGTCATACCCTGTAATGTTGTCCTGTAGTCATATTTTGCAGTCCTGTTGTCCTGTAGTCATATCCTGTAGTCATGTTGTCCTGTAGTCATATCCTGTACATAGTCATGTTGTCTTGTAGTCATATCCTGTAGTCATATCCTGTAGTCATGTTGTCCTGTAGTCATGTTGTCTTGTAGTCATATCCTGTAGTCATGTTGTCTTGTAGTCGTATCCTGTAGTCATGTTGTCCTGTATTCATATTCTGTAGTCCTGTTGTCCTGTAGTCATATCCTGTAGTCATGTTGTCCTGTAGTCATATCGTGTAGTCCGGTTGTCCTGTAGTCATGTTGTCCTGTAGTCATATCCTGTAGTCATTTTGTCCTGTAGTCATATCCTGTAGTCATGTTGTCCTGTAGTCATATCCTGTCGTCATGTTGTCCTGTAGTCATATCCTGTAGTCCTGTAGTCATATCCTGTAGTCATGTTGTCCTGTAGTTATTGTAGTCCTGTAGTCATATCCTGTAACTAGTCATGTTGTCCTGTAGTTATTGTAGTCCTGTAGTCATATCCTGTAGTCATGTTGTCCTGTAGTCATTGTAGTCCTGTAGTCATATCCTGTAGTCATGTTGTCCTGTAGTTATTATAGTCCTGTAGTCATATCCTGTCGTCATCTTGTCCTGTAGTCATTGTAGTCCTGTAGTCATATCCTGTAGTCATGTTGTCCTGTAGTTATTATAGTCCTGTAGTCATATCCTGTCGTCATGTTGTCCTGTAGTCATTGTAGTCCTGCAGTCATATCCTGTAATGTTGTCCTGTAGTCATATCTTGCAGTCCTGTTGTCCTGTAGTCATATCCTGTATCATGACTACAGGACAACATGACTACAGGATACGACTACAGGACAACATGACTACAGAATGTGACTACAGGACAACATGACTAAAGGATATGACCACAGGACAACATGACTACAGGATATGACTACAGGACAACATGACTACAGGATATGACTACAGGACAACATGACTACAGAATATGACTACAGGACAACATGACTACAGGATACGACTACAGGACAACATGACTACAGGATATGACTACAGGACAACATGACTACAGGATACGACTACAGGACAATATGACTACAGGATATGACTACAGGACAACATGACTACAGGATATGACTACAGGACAACATGACTACAGGATATGACTACAGGACAACATGACTACAGGATACGACTACAGGACAATATGACTACAGAATATGACTACAGGACAACATGACTACAGGATACGACTACAGGACAACATGACTACAGGATATGATTACAGGACAACATGACTACAGGATACGAAGTAAACATCCTACAGGACAACATGACTACAGGATATGACTACACGACAACATGACTACAGGATATGACTACAGGACAACAATGACTACAGGATATGACTACAGGACAACATGACTACAGAATATGACTACAGGACAGCATGACTACAGGATATGACTACAGGACAACATGACTACAGAATATGACTACAGGACAACATGACTACAGGATACGACTACAGGACAACATGACTACAGGATATGACTACAGGACAACATGACTACAGGATACGAAGCAAACATCCTACAGGACAACATGACTACAGGATATGACTACAGGACAACATGACTACAGGATATGACTACACGACAACATGACTACAGGATATGACTACAGGACAACATGACTACAGAATATGACTACAGGACAACATGAGTACAGGATATGACTACAGGACAACATGACTACAGGATATGACTACAGGACAACATGACTACAGGATACGAAGTAAACATCCTACAGGACAACATGACTACAGGATATGACTACACGACAACATGACTACAGGATATGACTACAGGACAACAATGACTACAGGATATGACTACAGGACAACATGACTACAGGATACGACTACAGGACAACATGACTACAGGATATGACTACAGGACAACAGACTACAGGATACGACTACAGGACAACTGGATATGACCACAGGACAACTTGACTACAGGATTATGACTACAGGGCAACATGACTACAAGATACATGACTACATTGGAAGAGGACTAAAGGATCCTACTTTAGGATATGACTACAGGACTACAGTACTACAGCACAACAGGATTATAGGACAATATGACTACAGGGTATGACTACTGCACCAGTACAACATGACTACAGGATATGACTACATCTACAGGAGAAGATGACTAGAGGATATGACTACAGACAACATGACTACAGGATATGACTACAGGACAACATGACTACAGAATATGACTATAGGACAACATGACTACAGGATATGACTACAGGACAACATGACTACAGAATATGACTAAAGGACAACATGACTACAGGATATGACTACAGGACAACATGACTACAGAATATGACGAAAGGACAACATGACTACAGGATATGACTACAGGACAACATGACTACAGGATATGACTACAGGACAACATGACTACAGGAATACGACTACAGGACAACATGACTACAGGATATGACTACAGGACAACATGACTACAGAATAAAACTACAGGACAACTGGATATGACCACAGGACAACTTGACTACAGGATTATGACTACAGGGCAACATGACTACAAGATACATGACTACATTGGAACAGGACTAAAGGATCCTACTTTAGGATATGACTACAGGACTACAGTACTACAGCACAACAGGATTATAGGACAATATGACTACAGGGTATGACTACTGCACCAGTACAACATGACTACAGGATATGACTACATCTACAGGAGAAGATGACTAGAGGATATGACTACAGACAACATGACTACAGGATATGACTACAGGACAACATGACTACAGGATATGACTACATCTACAGGAGAAGATGACTAGAGGATATGACTACAGACAACATGACTACAGGATATGACTACAGGACAACAGGAAATTACTACAGGGTATGACTACAAATAGTTAAGCCATGCTTTGTAATGTATGGTGGCCTGTCTCCTGCCAGTTGGGACTTACTATGTTTAATTTGAAGTGTATTTTCCAATATTGGAATTATTGGCCACCCAATTAAGCCTGTCCAAATCAGTTACCAAGATCAAACAAATGTGACTTTTTTTCTTTTATACATCAAGGATTATGGTAAAAGGATGATGCACACTGAAAGGTTAGCTTAAATTTCTCCATTTTGCCATTCATTGTCCACCTCAGTCTTCTGCAGTCTTCTCATTTTTGTACTTACTAAATATAAGTAGCTTATGGGACAGATTTACTGTATTCACTGCCCACTCATATTACATGTAACTCCTGAATCCTTATACATGTTATACACGTGAAGACAACTTACCTGAAAGGCCAGATAAGTGATCTGATGTTTCCTTCTCTGCTGAGCGGTTGGCATGTCCTTCTTTTTCTGTGCACGGAGACAAAAAGACAAATTTTAGTCCTTTACGTGTGATACAATAATTATGTTCAGAAGTGACACATTATTTTTCTGTATGTCCAAGGTGTTTAGCTTCGCCTGGCCCAAAATAAGTTCCATTCAAGTTCGTTGAACACATTTTACGTAAATCCAGCAGCCGCCTTTCTCAGAATTCGGGGTTTGTGGGAGGAGTAGTTTACAACCTAATGCATACCGAGTGTTTTGGACTGCACATGGTTTGAGCAGCAAAAGCTACATAGTCATGTAACTTCTCTACTACAACTGTAGGGACCTTTACATAGAGATAGCAGTACAGTACAAGATGAGATTGAGTCCGAGTGGGGCTTTTGAATTTTAATCTTAGACTAGTTACATGTACATTCCCACAGCTCTTACTCTTCCCTGTTTAATCTATGTTGTTGAATAGAAGACTATCAGTATGAGATTGTGATACCTCATCGAATCTAGAATCCAAAGTCATCCAAGGCATGTACTCGACTTTGTACGAGTTCGTATTCTGATCTGAAGCTCAGAAACATCACTTTACCACTCAATTAGCATTTGAATATATCACTAAATCACCAAAAATGTGACACAAGAATTCGTGGTAGATTCTGATCATCAAATTTCGTTAAAAACAATAACGAATGCAAAGCAAAGCCATCTATTCAAATGTCATTTAACAAGGCAGGAATTTGATAACTGGAGTGTTTTGTGACAGCACAATACACTGCATATCACTTTGGCTTCTACATAATTACGTTTTATGCAAAAAGGTAAAACACATGGTTTTCTATGTTTTATACTCTGTGGAAACATGTTTCTTTTTACAACCAATCAGTGCATGCAACGCCAAGGATCCAATCTGATTCTAAAATTTCCATTTACCCGTGAAGGTGCGTACGCAATTTCTTCTGTTCCATATTTAGCCATCATCCCCGCTGAGTCCCCAATCTGGTCAGCAGCATTAACATCAACAATGTTGATCTCCTCGTGACGATTCCTTCTTCCCTTGAGTTTATGTAACTGAGGGAAATAACAAAAACGTAAACAAATTGACATGATTCCACACATTAACATATTAAAGTTATCCCTGCACATTTGAGCCTACGGCAGTTGGCTCATATGTAGTTCACCCATGTTGCAGCTTAACTATAAAAGGTAAAGGTAAAGTCTGTATACAAGCCTAGTGGCCCATCAGGCCTCAGCTTATCCTCTGGTTTCTGTAGCATGGAGTGACTAGTAGTATTTCTACTCCCCCCTGGATGGGATGCTAGTCCATCGCAGGGTTACCCCAAGCAGTAAATTCACTGAACCCATTTACACACCTGGGTAGAAGAGAGGCACTATGAGAGTAAATTGTCTTGCCCAAGAACACAATGCAGTGCCGCGGCCAGTGCTTGAACCCGCACAGCCAAATCAGGAGTCCACCGCACTAACCATTAGGCCACCGCGCAGCTTAGCTGTACTGTGTGATGATAGTACACTGAACATTATCCCATTGTGTGGTTCCAGAAAATATTCCTACCCTTACCATGGAGGGCCATTAGAAATTCCAACGGGGAGGGGGGGGGGGGGGGTGGTCTTAAAACCCAAAAGTTTTAAAGGAAGTATGAAGCTAAAACTGGAATTCTAGAGACCAGCAGGGCTTAAAAAAAACCTTTTTAGGAGAGTGTGGATATTTTCTGGAACAAAACAATACATGTAGGTAGCCATTACCTTTTCTAAATCAATATCTGTTTCCTCATGTTGGCCTGGAGCCTGTACTGCTGATGCTCCTGCTGCTGCTGGTGTCCCTGTGGGGTAGGTATAGGTGTAGGTTTCTGTATCTTGGCTGTAATAAGGTTGATTGAGAGAAGAGCCACTAGCATCATACTCGTAATTTCCCTAAAGGGGGAAAAGGACAATGGATGCAAACTTTACATGTAGTGCAGTCGTTCTCTTACAGACACCTCTATAGGATGGACAACTGGTGTTGGTCCTGTCTTGGCTGTTTTTAAGTCATTTTATTCCTGCAAATAAACTTCCTATAAGATGGACCCCTTTCTAAGATGGACAGTTTTAGGTTGACCAGAGGATGTCGATTTTAGAGAGAGTTGAATTTAGTCTGCTATTTGTAGCATACAGTGTTTCAAATAAAATTAATCAACTGCTGACCACTCTAAAAGTTCTCCAGGAGATACCATGGTGTTATTAAGAACTGTGCACATGTCTGTAGCCTTAGGGTATCACCCCACTGGTTTGATTGCACACAGTATGCAGCCATGATCCCTTCATGGCATTTGCTGTCCAAACTTTAGACAAAATAAAACCTATGTAACATGTACATGCACTAGTTTGTACACCTGTAATTGTGTTGTTCCAGAAAATATCCATACTCCCTTCTCGGAGGGTTTACTGGTTTGAACTCCTCCTCTCCTCTGAAAGATTCCAGTTTACACGTAGGTTCAAACTTTCCTTTAAAAATCTTGATCTTTAGGACACCCTCCCCTTCGGAATTTCCAATGACACTCCATGGGAAGCTATAGGATATTTTCTGGAACTACACAATTACCATTATTTTTTATAAGCTCTGGTAAAAAAGTTCATGAAATTGTTCATAAGAAGCTAATTGTAGTTCTAAGACCAGCACACTCACATAATTTTCATTGGAATAACCTCCATATTGATGGCTCTGTCCACTTTGTTGTTCGTAATAATACGTCCTTGTTTCTAATTCCTCACTGCCTGGATTTTCTTCACTTTCAAAAGCAGCCTGGGTTCTAGGATCTTCTATCTCTGGAGATGGTGTGACAGTCAAAGGCGTTCTACTGCTATGAGATGTGCTTGTACTTGATGGTACACTCTTGCCTTGTGAAATGGGTGATACAGAAGGATTGAGACTTTTTACAGATGGAGCACTGACACTAGTATTTGACTCAGTATAGTTACTTTGGAAGGTTCCTGCCATTCCGTCAGTCACTGTGGCACTATCAGATTTGTTATTGAATGTAAAGAAACTGACGGGTTCCTCCTCGTCATCACTTGTAGCTTCTTCAACCTGTTTTGTTTTTGCTGTTTTCTGGGATTTTTTCTCCGTAGAGGCTGGTTTCTTTGTCAGTGTGTGTGGAATCAGTGGCCTGCTTGCCAACTTTACTGCTGGTTTGTTTGGGTTATCGACTTTCAGCGTGATGCTGTGCTTTGGTTTAGGAAGAAGTGCTTTGAGACCTGATCCCTCCTAAAGCAAATCAAAGGCAATGCATGCTAACATTATCTGTTGATCTTATATGTATGTGCAGTACTGCTTACAGATCTAACAGAAACACCAAATGCATACATGTATCAACAACATACAGCAGTTACATGTTTGTTGGTCTGAAAGCATATATTTCTCAGTTAACTCAAATAGCACCTCCATCAAACATGGTGAAAATAATTATACAATCATGTTTCCTGTATCTCCTACTAACTTGTTACATATAAATGTACGGCATGTACAAGTACATCGTACATGTAGGCTTGACGAAGAGAGGTTTGGGGTTGCAATGGAATATCCATGCAATCAAGACAAGGGGGAGAGGGCAGTACATCATTTTCCTTTTTTGTAGTCAACAATGAAAGAAAGTAAATTACATATGATTGTATGACCTTTGATGCTTGCTACCCAACAATAATTTAAGTGCTTCTCAAGAACTTAGTTTCAAAATAATTTGTTTTCTTAATAATATTAAATTATTTGCCAGCCCTCTATTCATCTAAACAAAAGCTTTTGGAAAAGGAAATTCCCAAAGTACACTCTACACTTGGTATTGAATAAGTGATGTCACTGAAACCAGAGATATAAGCAGTTGTCCAATTTTCTTTGGATTGGCAAACTTTGCCTTTCCTTCAATCCACCCTTACGGCTTTCAATACAAAGTCATGTATTCCCATGTGTAAGGCTAGCTTATTTCATGATTGAATTGAAATTCGAAGATATAAATATCAGAAAGTGTCAAAATTGTTTATCAACAAAGTTGTTGAACAATGTCTAATTAAGCCTCACTCTAAAAGAACCAAATTCTAAAAGCATAAGCTAACGATATAATAAAAATATCTACTTTTAAAACAGTGTGAAAGAAATTGCACGTGCATGTAATTGAGCCATGGAGTGAATTCCAAGCTGCATATATTGACCGTACAAAGTATATTTTCCTATTTTTTCCTATTGTCATCCACCTACATGTATGACATGGCTTACCTTTGACGGCATAACTTTCTTTGCAGCAGACACATCATCTTCTTCATCAGAATCATTCTGAAGGACATTATGAAACAAAACAAAACTTCTTTGGCTAATTTCTTCAAACATTTTCAACTTTTATCATTTAAACTCTAAATCAAAGTGTATACAACAGATTTTTTTTATTTGCTTGATCAAAATAATCTATGTGGGATGGTGATCTGAACATCAGAAAAAAACATTTCAAAATCTTTGTTTTCACCACTTTTTAGCAGCCCAAACACGTGCAACTTCACTTTGGGTTAGGTCAAAAACCACGTGAAGAAAAATCCTGGGACTAGATGAGCTGTGAGATCAAAACCAGAACGTGCTCAGAAAAAAAAAACAAACTGAACAAGGAATTTACTAAGGAATGTTGCTGCTGTTTTTCTGGTTTTCTGGCAACACAACTATCTGCTGTCCGACAAACAGTTACAAATGAATAATTAACCTGTATTGATCTCAGGAATGTACATTGTACATGTAGATTAAGATAATAGCCGGCCTATTGCCCAGATAACGGCCTATCGAGTACAAAACACAGGCTGTCGAAATTTTAACTACATCCCTGGATCTAACCTGTTTGCATGGAAAATACATTAATTTTACCAATGAAAGAACAAAACGAGTGTAAAATCGGAAAAAATATCCCCCAAAATATAGTTCAACTGTAGTTCCATTCCATGTTGTGATTTGCTTTTATCAGAGTCTGGACTAGACAAAAAAGTCTGTGTAGCTGGCAATTTCGTGGGAATTGAACGTTCAATAGTCAAAATTTTTTGTGAGTTTGATTTTGTTCGATTAACGAACTCAGTCGAAGCCAATCATGTGATGGGACGTTCCATTTTTTATCCGCACCCCCCCTAAGGATGGCAGGAATCCGAACCCTCAATTTTTTGCCGGTGCCCTTTGAAAAATGAAATCAGAAGGGTTGATTGTTTGTCGGCACCTTTGAAAAAAATTTCTGAAGGGTCCAAATTTTGTCGGCTTCTTTGAAGACAAAATCCGAACCCCCCTTTGCAAAAACCCGCCATCCTTAGGGGGGGGTGCGGATAAAAAATGGAATGTCCCGATTGCATTCGATTAAGTTCGATTTGGTTCGATTAGTAATGTCGGAATGTACTGTACATATACATAATATTACATACCTTAGGGGCAGTGGGGATGGCTATTTTGATCGATTGCTTTGGTCTTTTGTCCTCTGTTGCAGACATTTTACTGTCTTTTTTCTTTTGCCAAGTGTTTTCAGCTTGCCATGGAGCAGGGAGAAGTGAAAATAAGCTGCCTACAGACTTGGGTTTATCATCCACACCACTGTTGTTTGTAGCCTTTTTTGCTCTCTTTGCAATAGGCTCATACTCCTCTTCAATTTCCAGAATCTCTTCATCCTCCAGCATAGTTTCTAAGCTAAAAGAAGGCGTTTTATCTTCAGGGATGGCTTGCTCGCTCGTCCTTTCTTTCTCGATGCTGTTCACATTTTTGGGTTTTGGAAGAAACGAAGACAGGGTGGTTTTACGACCTGAAGAATTCGACAACTCAGTTGTTTGTTTTGGTGATGGTAGCACTAAACCCTTGCTCTTGGTGGGATCTTTTGCTTCCTCGGTCAATGCAGGCTTTTCCACATTATCTGGAGGAGTTTGGACCTCTTCATCACTTTCTTCGTCGCTGCTAGCGTAAGCAACAAGTGACATCTCGCCAGCACCAACTCGCCAATAATTTACAAACGCGTCGAGATTTCAGCGCATGGAATGGAAAGGAAAAATACTTCCTCTACACGTCCTTTATAATAGCTATCTTTTTCAACGCTTGAGCGCTGCGATCAAAGAAAATATTTCAGCGTTTTCGAGCGTTCTTTTTGTTGGAATCGCCGCCATATTTGTTTGATTCTGGTGTCCAGTAACGCGCAGAGTTTCAGAAGTTCTCATACCCAGTTCTTTACGTCTGGGATCGAAACGAGGCTAAACACTTCGAACCAAGAATTGAACTGAAGTTGTGGCCATTTTATTCTGGAGTGGTCTTTCAAATTCAACCTTGTAAATAAAATAGACGCACACTTAAAGCTGTGTTGTCATATAATCTGAACTCTAACTCCAGAAATTCAGTAGACTACGAAAACAAGAAGGGACTGCTCGCAGTCTAAAACTACAGTCTAAAACCCGGCTGTTCAGTATCGCGCAAAAAAAAAAAAAGATTCCCTTGATAAGCGCAATAATGAGCGAACGTTTCCTTTCTTTTCCTCGCGGCATTTTCTAAAAGAAATACAAAACATGTTACGTGTGACAGAACCACAGGTGGAAGTGTCAGTAAAAAACTCGAAGAAGATGTCCAACGTAACACTCACTTTAACATTTCTCGTTCTCAAAAAACTTCCACTTCAGTTGTGTTTGATAAAACTTTGAAATGTTTACTTCAGTTTTTCTTAAATAGAAAATATTTTTTCGGGGCGGCGAGTGGGTGCTTATTCGAGTAAGAAAATCTCAGAAGAAACTCCACTTTAACAGCTGGGTCTCTCCTGGCCTTTGTTCGATGGCGGCAGAATTTTATGAAACACTCAAGAATGTTTCGCGGAGACACTCGCTTACAAAAGTATTACAGTTTGCATTCGTGATCCCACAAATCTACTGAAATCTACAACAATAACACCTTAATTTTTCTCTAAGAAGTATCTTCTTCAATTCATAAATGTTTTTGGTAGTAACAAAATGTAATGTTGACAGACAAGATACCGTATTTTGTTGAATACATGTAAATATTTCAGTGACATATGAACTGAGGTTGATGGGTTCCACATCCAGTTATACAATTAACCAGATTAACCGTAAAAAGTATCTTTTGGATGTTTTACTAGAATCCCTATTATTCGTTTTATCGTACAACTTTCGACGATTAGTAAATCGAACGCAGTGTTTCCGCCGAAGCCCGAGAGAGCTTTTTCGAGAAATGAGGTTGTGTTTAAAGTAGGTGGTGCGCTTCAGTTTCAACCGATGAGAGTGCACTCAAGCTCGTGTGAAACGACGGAAAATGATCTTGATATTTCGTTGATACCCCGAACTGGTACCAAACAGGTAGTCCATTGTCTGTCGTCCCATCAAGCCCTTCGGTTTTTGCATAATTTATGCCAGTCCATGTTTTTAATCTGCGCCAGCCCTCGTTTAAACAACTGTTATGGCGGAACCTCTCATTGAATTACGAGCCAAATGAAGCGCTCAGGATCAGTCAAGCTTGTTTTTAGAGACACTTTGCTTTTGTAGGTGAGTAGTAAACATGTTACATTGGTAATAGTGTCACTCGTGAAGGAAGAAAGCAAACCTTTAAAATGTATTATTGGTTAACTTCAAGTGAATTTCCGCGCCCTAATAAAGCAATTTGCGTTAACGCATCGATATTGCCGATTCCTCACTGGACCATCCACTTACCTTGAATAATTTTTCATTAACATGTTTTTCCCTCGTATAATGGCATTAGTTAAGTGGAAAAGCGATCTTGATTTGGCTCAGAGCGTTGCTCTGTGTCGTGTCTTGTTCACAGGGCAACATACAATTCGCCGTGATTACCAGCGTTTTCTTAGCTGGCAGTAACTCACTGTATTATTCAGACGATCTCAAAAAAGACGGACTAGGGTTCCAGACTGGATCTTGTAAGGTAATTCGTTTACAAGTAGCTTCAAGACACAACAATGCAATCGTCGGTATAATTTACGCCCGGCGCTTCACTCTGCGCCGCATCCAGTAGTACTGCCAGTAGATAAAAATTCTTATATTTCCCAACTCCTTTATTAATCCCTTCTATAATACCTTCTATTACTTGTAGTTAGTTTGGCATAAGCCACTTCACTAGCCTAACTCGATGTAAAATCACAAAAAACTTATAAGCGCCATGTCAGAGTGTTTGCAAGCAGAAAAGCTGAACCCGGCGGATCCCTTAGCAACATGCCTCCTCGCAAAAAATTCGGCCAATTTATTGATTTCATAAATGTCCACTGCAGTTAGCAACATGCCTCCTCGCAAAAAATTCGGCCAATTTATTGATTTCATAAATGTCCACTGCAGTTAACAAATATCTACGTTAAAAGAAATACAAAGCTTTTTAGTTTGTATTTATACAGAAAAGAAAGATGTTTGCATATACACCAGCTCTGAACAATTACCAACTGAATCCACATTGCATGCGTCAATACAGGGAGTAAACGCATGCCAACTGAATTTTATATAAATTTTTTATTTTTATTTTATTCTATTTTTGACGATGGCTTTACGGTCGCCATGCCAGCACAAAACTACTCCATTTGACCGTTTTGCCTGTCCAACCAAATAGATCTTTTATGTTTTGAAATAAACTCAAACAAACTTGCATGCGAAAAAAATTAAAGCGTTAGTGGGTTTCTCACCTGGAAAATACGAAGTTTCTAGTTATAGTTTGTTTATCATTCAGGCCAGTGCAGTAGCAACGGCATGCATGCACTGTTTGTTATTGTACAGTGCAACGCAAGCAAAGCTAACGGCTTTATATTGTATTCAAACAAGCCAGATCTTCGTACTTGAATAATCCGGCGTAAGGTCAAGAAATACATGAAAAATGGCAGAAAAGCATCGATTATTATAAATTGAATTGCTATATAAAGCTGGCACGTTGTTTGAAGAAGCTTGATCTTGAACTTCATGCCATGTCTAAGCAACGTGAGTCCGGGAAAAAAATGCCAATTTATTCATCATTTCACAAATTTTCACTTCCAGTTAACAAAATTGCGCTAAAAAGCTACAACACTTAAGCGCTGTTTAGTATGAATTTATACGGAAAGGAAAGAGAGAATGAAAAGGATGCAATCATATATGTAGCATGTCTTGTACTACTGGACGATTGCGTCGCGTTTTCTGACCTGAATTTGTTTGAATAGGGGCCAACCAACACATTCTGTATATATGTCAAATTGGCTGTCAAGAATATCAATTGAGACTGATCATGAATAATTCCCGATGTCTTGACGAAAAGAGCTTCAAAGGCTAAGATGCTCAGATTTTGCTAAGCCTAAGTTGTCTAAGTGGTTTTCAAAAGAAAGAAACATATGATCCATTTGCCTGATAATACGAGAAAAGAAGATATTAGAAAATTTACGTTTTTATAATCAAAAAACAAGATCAAGGAGAAAATCTTAAAGGTATATCTATAAAGAAATTAGCTTCTTTTGTTTTTATTAGGAAACTTTTATGTTGAAGCTTATTGAAAAGACGTACTTCCCTGAACTGATGAGGCTCATTGAAAGCAGAACGTTTTTTTGCCAAGAAACGTTTAAAATTGACAAAAGTCTTTTTCAGAGAAGCTGTGATTGGAAGTTTTGAATCTACTATTTAATATAACAGACATGATTTTATTTCGCAAGTTGAGACGAATCAGCACGGATGTCCCGAGTTCAAGCCCTCCACGAAGCTGTTAGGTCCGAACATGGTGGATTTTGCACGGTAGTCCACATACTCCATGCAAGGGATTTAAGCCGATACGATGCTTATTTACACATGTTATGATCGTGGTACATAGTTTGCTTCCATTATTATATATATATATTTTTTTTTATTTCAGAAATGGTGTACACTTAAATCTTCCAAGAACTAATCCATATGAAACTACATTACCAATGTGGCATACTTAAGAGGGATGTTCCATCGACCATCACCATCGCGTGAACAGCAGTCAAGTCAAAAGGCAATGATTGCACACCAGGACAACTTAACAGACGCTCTTAATTCTCTAGGCCTCACAAAAGGTTCCACAAACCTGTCTCCAGAGGCCAAAAGACACCATGAAAATGTTGCTCTGTACATGTTTATCGGCCTCGTGGCGGCATTTTTGTTCATCGCGACTATTATTATCACTGTTGAACTGTACAGAAGTGGAAGATGCGCGAAAAATGTTAAACGGAAAGGAGACAAAGGCAGAACTAGGCTAGAAAATGAGGATGATGACGATGATGGCGATTATTCGGAAATCGAGATGAACGACTTATGAATGTAGATCAATCAGTGAGTTTATAGGACGTAATTCGGTTTAATTTCGTAAGAAATATGATCGACGCAATCCAACTAAAACTTGACTGGATGCATGGAGTGGTTCGTTGGTTGAAGCGGGCTTTTAAGGATTGGAAAACCTGACAGGAATCGAGCAATCCTAGGCTATCTCTACATCAGGGACCTCACGTTAGCTTAGAATGTCTTCAATAGTCGTTGCAGTTGGAAACCTTACTACTGAGAAGGAGGAATTATGGTCAACGGTACTTCATTGGTATTGGTGCATGCGTAATACCATTTCCGCGCACTCAAGAAAGTCAAGGCCATTCAGCTAGCCTTGACGTGATCCAAGCCTAAAACGAATATGCCAACAAGTGTCAAGGGCTTAAGGGCCTTGTCGGGAGACTTAGTATCAAGGATGTGTAGATTGCATTCTGGCGCCGATATTGGGCAATGACTCGTTGAAGCAGCGGTAACTGGAACATTTTTTAAGAAAACAACTTCTCATAAACGTAAATTTATACACGACTTGCTTACTGTCAGGAACGCCTCCCTGCAACAAGATTTCAATCAGGCATAGAAGGTATTGAGTAAATGAACAGCCTTTCTTTGAACACAGAACCTGTTCCTTGGATTACTGGTGGAGCAGGCATAGGATTTCCATTTTCACCAAGAGCCAAACTGGCGGTTTTCCGGTGATTATAACGATACAGCGATCACATTATTTCAATCAGACGAGATATAGGAGTTGTATCAGAACACATAATATCCTTTACTGGATATCGGTCTCCATACTTTCACTATCCTATCAGTGTGATAAACAAGTGCTGACAAAAAAGTGTCACCGAGATCCTGCTGATAAAAAACCAAGCATTCCATGCAATTTCCTATACTAGACGTGATGAATTCATGATCAACACTTGACTAAATTAGTAATACCTTACAAAGAGCACTTGTGGTCTGTAATCTAATTATCCATATAATGATTGAAGACCGTATATAGGGTCTTCAGGCTTTCCGAGATATTCACGGTTGAAGAACAATCTTTGTCCCTCAATTAGAACTAATATTTTAATATTTTTTAATGGGAAGAGCATTTTTGTTGTAATAAAGAAACTGGTTGCAAAAGTGTGTAGGTTTTCATGAGGTTCGGTATATGGGTTGCTGTTTTTAAGACTGATATTGTGCCGAGTTTTCTGTCTAAGAAAAGCTGTGGTTAAAAGACATCTTGGTTCCATAACAATGTTATATTTAGAATATATTCACAGCCGTGAGGATATCGACCATGTGCCTTTACTCATAAAATTCCCACGCCGTTTCCAATGTAACTCGTATAACACTGAGTTTCCTTTATAATCCCCCCACTAAATCTTACTGAATCCTAACATCATGAACTGACCTTACATGGAATGCTAGTTTGGTTTGTTACCTTGTATTTGAAATCATTGACTAAAGGGATATTGTATGATATTGTTTTCAGATGTACCACCTAAAACTCATAGCAAACATCAAACGAAATGTATGCATAGTCATCGGTAGAGATTTCAAGTTTAGTAATGTTTTGATCTTGGAACGTAAGCGATTCCAACTTAATTCATGGGAAATGAGGATTTCAAGACGGAAATTTATGTTAGACGTCCAGTTAGATGGTCCTCTCCGCTTATTATACGAGTGCTAAGGGCTGCAAATTAAAGATTTTCGACTTGAGAGTAACTTGCGACTTCTGCCTTCTGCCTTCACTTTAAGACAGTGATTTTCTGCACGATTCTGGCGTCACAGCAAAATAGAACTCGCTTTTTAATTTTCTGATCAGTGATAAGTATGGGTAATCAAATGGTGACGAGTGAAATTAGGAAATAATTTCACGCGCGTTTTGTCAAAATCTAATAATTTCCCGAGCCTTCAGGCGAGGGAAATTATTCGAATTAAACTTTGCAAGTGTTTATATCGAGTTTTTCATGCTAAACAGTTGGAGTGGAGTTGTTGGGAATGTCACAAAACACGACAATGGAACACGCTTTTCCAGCCACTCTCGGTTAATTAAAATGGCGGGCAACTGGTTGGCCGTGTTCTATTAGAATCAACCATGCAGGTAATGGGCTGGCTGGATTTGGTTTTAGTGCAATTTCGTGTGCTACTGAAATTTGTTTCTGAAATTAAAGGACCTCTCATTATACTCTTTATTTTGGTTGTTGTTCTTCCACATAATAAAGTGATCGTCTATATGGTATCTTTTAGAAGCTAAAATTCTTGGCTTAGTACCGTTTAGGGTGTTTAAATAAGTTTAAAATGAAGATCATTAGATTTGTCATCCTTCCACCGTTGGTTATTACAGGCCGTCGAAAACTGTTGGGATAAGTGGAGCAATTCCAAACCGAATCAGCAATTATAACCGAGTTTGATGCCAGTTGAAAAATCCGATTTACCAAACCAACCACAAACAGTAGTTTCCAATAAAACACGAAACCAAACCAACTCAATCAACTGAGACTGTTTGATTCCAACAATGTGAGCAGATGTGTGGATCGCATTGTTTTGACTTCCGGGTGTCCATCATGTTGACGCTCAAAACTTAATTTTATGCCATAAAAACCTTTTGCTTAAAATAAATGAAACAGCTACTACTCTCTTACATTTGGAAAAGGTTTTAATATATATAAAAGCAAGGGCGGTTTTTTTAAGCCCTAAGGGTGACATATTTTCATCTTCAAGTCTTCATTAATGTCAAACTGTCAGTTAGAATCGAGAGGATTACGTCAATTAAAGAAGTGCAGTTTATTTTGCAAAGCGGTTTTTACTTCTTTGCTGATCGAATCAGATGTATCAGAAAAAGACGTAGGTCATTTGGCTAAAAGAGAGGAATTCAAATACAACGACGCTGGAAGAATATACGATTTAGGTGAGTATCGGCTGTTGCAAGCACAAGAGGTTGTGAATTCTTGACAAGTTGTTTGCAGAAGCAATTTTGTGAAGACCTGCTTGACTGCATAGATGTGTGGTTGTTGTGTTGGAAAAAGTAGACAAAGTAGCTAGTCGCTCACTGAATAATGTGATTCAATACTGATAAGCATTTTAGCCAGCAGCGTGCAGACATCTTCTTTTTCCTTCAGTGTAAAAAAAAAGGAATTCTTTCAACCGAAGTAGAGAAATAGGAAACTGCTGCAAGTAGGCTGTGCATTAGAGCATTTTAATTTTTGTAAGACCGGAATAAAGGACAACAAGTAGCCCTACCGTAACCAGGACTAACTACCTCTATATCTCTGTTAATCTGGCCAAAATCCAGATCCTGTGCAACAAGCGACAAGATAAAAACTATTACAAAAGGTGTACATAGGCTATAAAGGCCTTCTTTTTCACTAGCGGCGGATTTGGAGTCGGAGTCGTGATCATAAGCGCAAAGCGTTACGAATTAGTGAAACAGAATTGACGGAGTCATAAGCGGAGCTTCCGTTTACGCTCATGGCTCCGTCGCTTTCTGTATGATTCAGTGAAAACAAAATTGTCGGAGTCGCAAGCAGAAACGAAGGCCAGCACTCGGAGGACCGGCCTGAGAACTTGCGTTGTAATTGGCTTGTTATTAGGCTTCTGTCTGCGACTCCGAAAATCTCGATTTCAGTACATCATAAGCGACAGAGTCATCAGCTGAATCGCAAAAAATAACAATAATAATAATAATAATAATAATAAAAAATGGGAACGTTCTGATTCCCGTCGAGGTTATGACTCCACTTACAACTCCGATTTTCGATTTTTGCTGGGTCGCATAAAGCGCTCTTACGAAGCGCGCTTACGGCTCCAATTACGATCGACACGGTCGCCTTAAGGGGCACGGATTATAGGAATTCAGAATGTAGGTATTTTATGAATACGCAGGGATGCCATGAGAATATACGGTAATATAGTGAGCGAAGTAAAGATCTATTTGTTTTATTGAAGAAAATTGGGTAAAAAAGTTGGTCATCAATTCTAGACAAACATCTGTGAAACAAACTAATCACTGTCAAGTAAAAACCGCTAAAACCGCCAAGTACAAAACACTCGGAAATGTAACTATAGCCTGATGTGGCCTGACATGACTTATATTTTTACATTACAATGGAACAGTGATAGAATCTAGAAATTTCTGAAGTGAACTCGAAGCTAGCCTGCGAATACAGCCGCCTCTCATCGCTCCCGGCCGGTTGTTGTTTACAAGTTTCTTTGATTTGTACTGCAGTCGTGTAGGTAACGTCCGCAAGCCAATTCTTCGTATAAAGACTTGCAAATAAGAAATCTAAAAGAATATAATAAACTTTCCGTGTTTCAATTGAGTTATCGAAACACGAGTGGAAGTTTGGGAGAACGAGAATCGTTGTGGGAACACCTTGAGCTGCAGGCGAGTGTTTCCGCAGCTTTTTAGAGTTTTTTAAAACTTTTACAAGTTTTTCTATACCTCTAGAAACACGTAGAAAATGTTTTCTATTTCTTTTAGAAAACAGTGCGAGTAAAAGAAAAGAAAATCACTGGTTTATTTCGATTATCGAAACGTAAATTCTCATTGTCCGTGTTATCATGACGCCAACAGCTTGTGTTACTTCCGTGTTTCTACTGTTTCTACACCACGAACCAGAGTTTTCTATGAGCGAATAGTCAAAGACGCCCACACAAGTTGACTATCGCTCGATCGTTGCTTTACAAACTACTGGCTCTCGTTTTCTATGAGCGATATTCAACTCGGCGGAGATATGAAATTTATCTTCGACTGTTCAACTCGATATCTCTCGAGTGAGCGCAGCGAAGGAGTGATATATCGAGTTGAACACGAGAAGAGAAACTTCATATCTCCAAGCAACCATGTATTGTTTTGTTTATTTTATAAAACTACTCATAACGAGGTTTTCCGAAGATTTCCGACCATTTTCAAAAAATGTCTGGTGGTAAAAGAATGTTTCCTAACATTTTCCGGAGATTGCCGGGGAAGATCCGAAGATGTTTCGACTTAATATCGATAAAATTTGGCTCATTCAGCATTGAAACATGGCAAACGTGACGAAATGGATATCTTCACATGTGAAAGATAAGATATCTCTCAGGTGTGAAGATATGATTTTTCTCAGCGAGAGAAATCCTGGTAATTCACTCTAGTTTATATAATAAAAATTATTCTCCAATTGTTTTTTATTCGCCAATAGAACACGCTCGCGCGTACGTACAGATACGTTGCTCTTCAAAGGTCGAATCATTCTTGATTTTTGGCTTAAAAGTACATAAAATTGTAGGCTTTGGACTGCAATCCTTTAGAGTTTCTACTAAAACAATTTGACTACTCGCCCTCGTTTTCTATGAGCGAAAGTCAAGTCCGAGTCAAATCCGAGGGTAAATATATTATCCATACCCATATAACTCGGCTGCACCTCGTAGTCTTATTGTTAAATAGAAGTATACGGCTCTTAGCCCGCGCTTTTTCACAGGATGTTTTCCGAAACCTTGTGGTAAGTATAAAAAATAACGGATGGGAATGGACCATGTAGCTTTTCTTTCAGTTGAATATAACTGGAATGTATTCTTACTGCGATAGTTTCAGTCCACTGAACGAGATGTTTGAGTTGAAAGTAGATTCCAAATTACATGTAAATGGTCCCTATGCATATGTTGTCAAACAAAACAATTCACTTTCAGAAACTTAAACCGAACTCAAGAAATTTAAACCGAACAGATACGCTACTCGCTACTCGCTATTACTCGTACAATTTTTGGCAGGCATTCTAGAGTTTGTTATTTTGTTTCGTTATTTTCCACTTTGGGAAGTCCTGGCTTTGCCTCACAATATTTTATTTCTTACCCTAATAAGAAAAAAAATGTATTTTTCCTTTAAAGCTTTCTGCTTCGACCCTCCACAGAACGTTGTCCAAAGAAGTGAAATCTCTTCTTGTTTTGTCCATTTCTCCGTGTTGGTGAAGCAATGAGTGCAAAAGATTTACAGTCCAGAAACAACACCCAGGATGCAATGCAACGCCGCACACGTGCATTAAGTTTAGGATCGCAACCAACGTTGAATATGTTATCACCAAGATGTAGCTCTGCGAAACCATACCACACCTCTCAAGGGAGACGACATGTAAGGTCGCAATCAGAAAGTTTCTATTTTCTTGGAACTTCGAGTGGACGTTCTCTCCAAGAGTTATGCAATACACAGGAGGAGAGGAAGTTGCCAAAAATACCTCAAAGAACCAAATCGGACGATTTGATGAACACAGAACCAGGGACCAAAGGAGTGCTGCGAAGGAGTTCCTGTGTTTTACCTGATTTGTCAAGAGGGCAATTGCAAGAAGAGAAAAACTTAAGAGCAAAACCCCTAAGGCAAGAAGACGTTGAAAAAGTAAGCAGCAACTTTGATTCTTTGGAAAGCAAAGCAGAGAACTTGGCCAAATGGCTCCAAGATCAGCTCTAAACGAGACTAAAATCCTAGTCGCGTGTGTTCGAATCCTGACTTAATGTCGTTTTCACTTGAAAACTGTTTTATCTTTCATACTCGTTTTAATACAAGGCAGTGAGTTTTATATTCTAATAAATTAAATGTTACGTGTTAACTATGAAAGATTAGATTATTAGGTTATGTCACTCAATCATAGCTTGATTTTTAACTGCTTTGGAATTTTTATCATTTCTTTACTAAGAATTGTAATAATTGAACGATATATATTTTTAACTTCCGCTTTTTCGTAATACTACTGAATTCGTTTCCTTAGTTTTGTTTGCTAATGGACTCGGCACAACGATATAGCTAATTAAAACTAACATGCAATGCATTCAATCGATGCATTTACAAACGAAATTAGTGAAATTTGTTGCTTATGAAGTAAACACACATATTTTAAATAAAGAAAGGTGCTGTGGCATAATACTATTTTTTTTTGGGGGGGGGGGGGGGGGGGCGAAGAGGGGAGGGGAGAGATGGCCAAGTGTCTCAACCTTCTATGAACTAAAGAGTAACGTTAGTCAAAAGATACTTACCTTGAATGTGAACAACGACTACATTAAACTTCTGCTTCAATCTCTGATGCCCATAATGTAACTCTGAATTGTTTTACACAGTTTACACAGAGACTTATTTGTTTTGGCTGCTCTCTAGAATACTTATAGCTTATAATTTACAAAGTCACAAAACCAATAACCCACGCGAAGGTAAGTTTCTTCAAGATTTTTTTGTGAATCTAAGCGGTCCTAAGCGTGCCTTTTCTTGCCAGGTAGCTTGCTTAGGGCTCGCCAATGAGACTCTCTCGTGAAAGTCTTGTGGCTCAAACATGTTCGTAAAATTTGAAATCGTCGTTATTATCTGAAGCTTGTTACTACTCCTCGGCAATTACTTCTTACTAATGCGGAAAGTTGAAACGGGGAAATAGAGCCACAAAGAAGCAAATTTGAAATTGAGTTAGTTGGTTGCGTATATGCGTCAGAACACATGCGATTGCTGTCTGACTCGAAAAATGTTGTACTGCTTCGGCTAAAAGATGATAAAAGATACATGTACGTCGTAGCAAATTTGGAAACTTGGCGTTTCCAATGTTAATCTTTCTTTGAAGCAATTGGGTTCAACAGAATGCAGTCAGCCCCAAAAGCTAATCTAAAAATCTCAAATGTTTCTCGTACAACGTTTAATACATAGCCAACCCAACTGTGCTTAGGATTAAAGAAAAAAAAAACGATTATAAGTCAACAACTTCACCCTTGCTTTAGGTTTTGCCATGCAGTCGAACTTGTATTAAAGGGACTGTGCCACATTGGAGTTAACTTTATTTTATTAAGTTTTGCGAAATGCTCGCTATGAAACTTAATATGTTTGCAAAGAAATTACTTCTGTGGATCTAAATGAGAAACCATAGCTCCACTACAACCAAATGTGTCTCCCTGGTGTTATAATTTAAAGTTGCAAGCAAAAGGAACTGACTTTGAAAACTGCTCAGCCCAACAGTATTTCGAAAACCCGTATCACAATCCGTTTCAATCATCTCCACCTTTGGCCATCCATACCTTCTTTTGTATTTGCTGTGTTATTGAAAAGCTCCTTCACTGTTTTAAGCGATTATTTTTATATTTCACTGAATTTTATGGCCATTTTCCATGCCTAAATTTGGCTAATTATAAAATCCGTGACAAAGCTCCTTTAAAGCAGACTGTCTTTGGGAAAATTCGGGTGTGGTCGAATGATATTTTATTGACAAATGCCTGTGACTGAATACATGAACATATTGCATATAGTGTCTTCAAGAAGGTAAGGATCTGAAGATACCTAAATTTCAAAGCTTCAGTACCATGCTTATAAATGAGTTCAACTGACTGAATATTTTAAGGAAATAGTATTTTTAATATTTCTTGGGACTGTATAGGGTGTCTACTTAGTTTAGTTTAGTGTATTTGCCACAGCAATTACAATGATGAGAACTGAACAGTTAACAAAGATGAACAGCTACTGTCCTCCTATCTTCATAAATTGTCTACTAAAGAGATTAGTAACGGAAAATTGTTGAAACATTAACAGGGCTGAGGGATTTATACCGCCACTGTGGACCTGTGGAATATGTGCCGATGGAATTTAAATTTGAATTCAGTCTTGGAATTGATTGAAAGTCGTCATTTCTAATGACATGTCTGTTGCAATCCCGGCAATCAGAAGAAGCCGATGGACTGGCTAGGAATATCGATGTGTTCATCTGGGTAGATATCAGCAGCATTTGTGTTAAATTTCCCTAACAATCCAGCTTACCCACTTAATATACTTTTAGGTGGGCAGAGACACTCTGAGAGTAAAAAGTCTTTGGCCATTGGAACACAACACAACGATTCCATCGCAGAGCCTCCTATATGGTACTCGGCTAGACTGCAAAACAGTCGTTTCTTTTTCCTGAAATCGTTTCTCGGAAGGCGCGAGTCGGAAGACGCGAAGTGAGTTGTCGCGCGAGGGCCTCGTGAGTTCGGGGCGTGTGAGGCTTCGCACCTCATTGAAGAAAACGATTAAAAGAAAACAAAACACTGTTTTGCAGTCTACAATGGCTGGTACAATCTTCGAATTTTTCCCATAGTTTACGTGCGGGAAAAAATCTGAGAAATGAGCTTGACCATCTATCAGAAATTACTGTCCACTTTTAAATTCGTCGATGACCTATTATTCTATCAATGCCGGCCTATATTCTAATAGAAAACTCTCGTTGATTGATCATAACTCAAAATAAACCGTTATGTTTTCGTATCTGCTTTTGGTATTTAGCTCAACCAAACAGTGTAGCATGCCCCAACAAAAATAGGGGCTCTGGGCGGCGTGTCATATAAGGGACCGTCTAGTATATTGGCCCGAATGTGGTAAAACGCGAATTAATAATAAAAACGATTGAATTCCAAGGTCATTTCGTTTGTGTTTAAACGGGGGAGTTTGGGGGCGCCGGGCTCTCTAGCGTCATCTGAACGAAGTTCCTGGCACGTTCAATATCCGACGCCGGTTGTTTGTTGAAGATACCTTTAAAAAGCACAGCTCAATATTAAATGTCTAAATTGGTGAAGAATGCTTCATGCAGTTTATCACGGGGTTTCCTTCGAACGGATGATAAATCTACGTCAAATATTGACCAGTGTGGTTTTCCGTGTTGAAAGTTTTGAACAGCGAGAAAGAGAGATAAACTTGTTATATTTAGAGACAGAGTTTATATAGGTTTAATGCTCCACATAACATATTTTGATAACAGAAGGACCACTTGATTAAAGATTCCAAATGTCCAATAGTTTAGATATTGTACTTCGTTTCTGCAAGTTTTGTCTAAGACGTTTGCATGTTTGCATGTCATGATCAAAGACCGGATAGAATTGTTCTTTTTAACAAAAAGGATTAGTTAATCCAATGGTTACTAACGTCAAGCTTCTTGTTACGTAATAATAGCATACTTGAACTTTTTGGATCAATACTAAACACAACTTTCGAAACTTTCGTGACTTTGCAGAAACGCGCGTATCAACAGAACTTAATTAAAATGATTCACAATTAGTCGCGTTCAAAACCACACTAATATCATTTCCTTAGTCTTTGTCAGTGCTCCGAATCCAGCGCGGCGGAATGCCTCATATTTAGACGATCAATATATTCATTAATAAACTTTTCCGCAATGTTGTGGGTCTTTTTAAACTTGTGTTAGTCTTTTAATTATGAAACAGGTGAATTTAAGTTGCATAATGTTTTCGTAGGATAAATGCTGAAGTTAATGTATGATTTTTTAGAAGAGTAATTTGCGCACAATTAAAACGTCGTGTGATGTCCTAGTTAACAGCGAGAATAAATCATAAAACAGCAATAAATTTTTAATGTGTCCAGCATTTCCTGAGTGTCCGCTTATTTGCGTCATATAAACAATTAAAGACACTAATCACTTTAACCACACGTCATTCGAACAATACTCTGTAATGATGACTCGGCAGACAGAGAGCAAGCTAAGCCTGACACACGCGCCGCTAGGAAATCATTCAAACATTATTTACTACAATCTTATTTCAGTAGATTAGAATTATTGTACGACTCTTAATTTTTTTTTTATCAAGTTCAACCTGATTATTAATCCCGTAGATTTATGTTTACATAGTTCAAATACATTTGTTAAATGGATCTTTTAATGACATCCCTAAAATGTTGCCATGGTGTTCTAGAAGAAACTATTTCTAAAACTATCAGTTTAAGAGAGACAAATTCCTCAGGTGCTATCAAAGAAGCTGCCTTTGAATCGTGAGGTTTTTCAGAGCCAATCCTGAAGGGCAATCATGGATAGCTAACTTAAATAGAAACATTTGTGGTTGGCTGCAGAAATGTTCTATTCAATTTGTTTTCATTTTCTAAATTGTTTTCGACGAAAATAAAATTTCTAGATAAATTCCCTCGCTGCCGATGCTGAATTCAGTACAATTGGTTAAAGCCTCACGTATTTAATATGGTGGTTTTGAAAAAAAACGTAATTAAACGGATATGAACCATTCCTTGTTTCCTTGTCAGGCACTTCAATTTTAAATTTCAATGACTTGCATTTTCCTGTAGAACCTTCCTTGTTTTATTTTTTATTGGATGTAAAATATAACTTAAACATTGCGATAGAGGGCGCTGAACGATCTTTGAAACAACCCGGATGTCCCTGGCGGTAATGTATATTTTTTGTTTTCAAGTTCAGATGATGATTTAAAACAATTATTTCGATGTCACGATGGTCTTCAACATGAGAATACAACTGATCACTGAAGGTACAAACTTATTTTTAAATTTTATACTAAAGAGCAAAGATTTCGGTAATACAGTCACCTTTGCGAGCTATAAGTCAATCAGATGTAATACAGTTCTATATAAAAAAACGTATTTGGTGACCTGACACTGATGAAAAAGGAGAAAAAATATATATACAATCTACAGGTAGCAATTTGGTCTCCATTTGTTGTCAAAGAGTGCATAGGCGCGAGTTGGAAGTTATGTTTTAAAGTTAAATTCAGTCTATTTAAGGGAATTTTAATCTTCCTTCTAAATTTTATTTCGAACTGTACTGTGATATCATGAAGGGAAAGATTTTCTCGGAACATTACACGCCTTGTCGTGCTGAAATTATGTAATATGGGCCTTATATACTTGTAATCTTTTTTAATACAAAAGAAACCATCTTTAATTCAAATACTTATAGAATGCCCGCCAGATAACAGTTGCGGCATAAAGATGATAGAGTCTGCTTTTTTTTTTCTACAGAGTTTCGAACGAGTTCCTGTCCTTAATTATTTAAAATTATTTCTTTTGTGACCGCGATAAAGAAATTCAACAATTTTCCTCCGTGCGTAATTTCAGTTCCACTGTTTTAGTACCGAAACACTACTTCCCGCTGTCTTGTATAAATTATTTTTCCTAATTTAGTAATTGCCTATAAATTAATTAGGACAGAGCAGTTGAATTCTTTCCAAACCATACGATAACCTTTGCCCAAAATGCGATATTGTGACTCGGTTCTTGGAGGACTCCATAAATTAGCGTCATATCTTATATTGGTGCTTGTCTCTACCCAATTATTTATCTCTCTTTGTCCACTTAGTTTATTCTCTACCATGAACTGAAGGCCAAACATCAAGTGGCTTCCTAAGTGATGTTTTTTTCATGACACGATCACCAGTTTTTGAGAGCTGTACAAAAATAGGCGGAGGAGGGAAATTACTCTCGAACGTGTTAGACAGTTGTAAACTCTACGTGAGCAGGGAAGTCATTCTAGGAAGCAGAAATTCCTGAATCTTCTTTTATCAAGGCTACAACGTGCTCATCATCAGGAAGCGTGCGAGAACAGCGGAAAACATTTTATGAGATTGAGAAACTTTAGGCGCCATTCCGGATTGCCTCTTTTGTGTTGTTATCACAATGGTTAAACTTCGCTCGAGGCAATGTTCAAGCAATGTAATCCGCGTTAAGTAGCGATGCAATATTCTACTTTTCAAGCGTAAGAAGGCATTGAAAAGATACAATAAACAAAACCTCTAAAAGCCAACCACATAAAAGGTCCCTTGTGTTTCTAAAGCCCTGTGGTTGGTTGTATACTGAACGTAAATGGGTGTCTATGCGGCAAGTTGCGTTTTTGGTTTCGAGTGCCTACGACAGTGACGCAAAAGAAATCAGGTTTTAATAGTTATTTAAATAGGCCATTAACCAACGAATACTGAGTAAAAACACGCTTTGGTTTCGACAAAGATAAACAACTACCTCGCCCAAGGCTATAATTAATTAGTTATCTTTGAAATATTCCAGCGGACTTTTTTATCCGTATTCATTTAATTTGCAAAGCAATTGTTTGCTCCACGCAGCGGATTGTTCTTTAATTAGAAAGTTACGAATACATTAGCGTTTTTACACACCTCCCAGAACAAAAAGCGAAAAGAGGACTTAGAAATCGTGCAATCCTGTAAAGAATAAGGCTTTTGTACTTTCACAGCTTGAAATTAAAACTATGATAAACATTTTGTGCGTATAATGAAGCTCGCAGTTTGCTCTCGATTTCCAGTGGAGTTGCTGCGTGCTGCGACATGCTTGCCTCTGAATAATCACCAAGTTTATCTCAGTCGTTATGCTCGATACAGTCCGCATTTCATCCAGCCGAGCTTTGAATATCCAATCACGTACTGCCGAGTCAAATTGGCCTCGACCGAAATTTAATTAATTTATTAACCCTATTGCTTTAGTAAAACAACAAGCGAGGTGTTAAGATATCCATGGCTACAGAGACATTTTAATAATCTTTATTGAGCGTTAATTGTATTATAGAGTCTTTTTAATCACCATATTGCGGTCAAAGACGTTGGCTGTTCACTTTTCAAGTGCGAAATCTCGTCAAATGGCCGCGGTGTTGAAATTCCGGAGATACGCAAGCTCGACAGTGCGGCGTCACTTTTACCTTCACCACTCAGAAGCTATTAACATGTAATAGAAAGAATTAAGACAACAAGACGATGACACAAATACATTTTATCAACTTCCTGGGTGGAATAGTGTTAAGAGGGGACCATGGGGGCCAAAGGAACAAACAAACTTAAGTATTATATTGTTAATATCGCCTTAATCATAACGCGGCGCGCTGATTGGTTGACTGCAATGGCCTATTTATTTTGAGGCCTTTGTTTGAACAAATAAACATTGATTAAAACTATGACAGTCGGTCATTTTGATTAACTAACAAAGGACGAAGATTAGGGGCAAATATAAAATCTGCATTAATCTAACTTTTCTTTTCAAATAAAAATTACTAAAGACGAGGCTACTCCTTGGTACGCACAGACACTCAGCTTGGTTTACGGAGTGAAGGCACGGTGGTTATGGATTCTGCTACTCGACCAAGTATGGTTTTCGCGGACAAGAAGGAAAAAGGAGACAAAATTGGAACGGATCACTCGATAGAATCTGCCTTGATTCAAGCATCGAGTAAAGGCTATACGATCGATATGATTCTGGGCAACCACGATCGAAGACCAAAACCTAAACAAGAAGACGCCTTTGAGCAAGAAAGCAAGCTGTCGAGAAATTCTAGCGACGACGAAGGTAATTAAATAAACCATTACCTCGTTCACTTTCAAATTGATATTACAATCTTATGACACACTTGACTCAGTTTACTCAAGGAATTTCAAAGCGCTAGTCTTCTCTTTTCACTCAACGCTCAACAAACATAGCGCAGCGCTCAGGATGAGGTGCTAATTTCGTGTTTAAACTGCAATTTCGTCGTTGTTATCAAGAGGGAAATGTTTGCTTCACTTTCAATTGTACTCGTGAACGTATCATTTTCGTGGTTGAACCGCTGTTAGCTTTCAGAACATTGTGTTTGCATAGCGCGTTTTATTTGTCCCCACTGCTACGCCAGTAATTACACATTCACGTGCGGCAGAATTAAAACAAGTAGAACTTTTGCATCGTGTAAACCTAGTTAAATGCACAGCTATTCGTTCATTCACCGACTTAATTTTGTAATTTCTCAGACGAGTTAAGTGTAGGCGACGAGAAGGGAAGCAAGGACGAAGACGACCTTGACGAGAATGATGGCAAACCGAGAAAAATGCGACGAAGTCGCACTACTTTTACAACTTACCAGCTACATCAACTGGAACGCGCTTTTGAGAAAACGCAGTACCCTGATGTATTCACAAGGGAAGAACTAGCCTTGAGACTGGACTTGAGCGAAGCAAGAGTACAAGTAAGTATTTAGCGGTTTTTAAATTATTCATGGCTAGTTCTGTATTTTAACGGGTAAATCTTTTTTTCTGGCGAAGCGACTGAGAGCGCAATCTTTGTTGTTAATCGGCAATTCACTAGGAGTCGCAGTAAGAGGCAATGTGAGGCGGTGCGAACATGTTTTATGTGCAAACTCGGCCTTCTGATGTAAACGCGATAAATAAACTCGTGGTTTTCGCGGCTGACTGTGCATTTTATTCCCCATATTAACTTTCCCGTGGATTGTTTAATATTTTCAGTCAGCTATACAACAAAGAAAAAGAAAATTATAAGGCAGATACGGTGAACGGCCTTTTGTGTGGTCACAAGTATAGTATCGTTGCGTGGCGCCCGAATCATCATTTCCGAGAATGCAACAATATTTAAACTTTGCGATTGAATAGCTGTGATACAGTCGGAAAGCTTTTGTTTTATCAATTATATTGGTGAAAACAAGCTTTGGAACAACAGCTCCTCGCCTTTATCTTTATTTTAGCGAATTACAAAGTAGTTTCGAAAATTTAAAAATACAAGTTATTTCGACGGTTGCATTTATAGATTCTTTTTACCATCCGAGAGCGCGTGCGAGGGAACACTCAAAACCCCTCTTTGAATGTACAGAAAATTCACATTCAGTAGGCTAGCACGAGATCTACTCATCACACAGGTTATGTCAATTACAATTCTTGAAGTTGCTGATGAAAGGAAAAAATGCCACCTGAATAACAGGTAATGGCGAAACATAGCAGGGATAACGAAAAAAAAAATGCGCGTTCCCCACGCGGTCTTGCCAGTTCGGATACGCCCGAGCACGAGTGCTTATCATGAAAAGAGCGCTTACAAGCGAAATCTAACTTGAAAATGAAAAACACACTGAAACATAGCGAGTACACGACTTGAAAGCGAAAGACACATTTAACAATGTAATTTGGTTCGAACCGCGGCTTTCACAAGATGAACAAGACAACAGCGCCTAAGCTTCTGTTGTGACATTTTTATGCCATGTAATTAAATTTCGGAAGGTTTTGTGAAATTTCAAAGATATTAAAATTCACATTCATTTGTCGGCTTGTAAATCAGTGTAGTAAAGCCTTTTCTTAAATGACAGTTAAACGTTTGCGCTTGAAAACATGTTTGTAGGGTAATTAATATATTGAAACAAAACGTTTTTATCGGATTGTAATGATAGTGTCTCGAGCAAAGCGCTTCGTTCTCGCTATCGCACTGAATTCATTTGGTGCTCTGACGAAACACTATTAACCACTGCAAATTGCATTTCAAGTGAATATGTATACAAAGACAGCACAATTGACGCAATTATTTTGTCGTATTAATGGGTTATATTGAACAGCCTTGAAGACAAAGTAGATAATTAAACGTGACGTAGACACTAGAATTGGCAATTAGCACAGGACCTTTTGAACAAGCCAGGCTCCCTTTCTAATGATTTGAATGGGGACGCAGTCATGAAAATAACTATTGCCCGAGGGGTTTGGTGGAAGGAAATTGAATAGCTTAATTACGAATAACCCCTTGCTTTCTAAGCTTTTTTTATGTCATTGTAATTAAGTCAAACGAAATAAACTTAGTACAACTAAGTAAAAAGAGAGATAAAACAAAGTTGAAACTTTCACAACAATCAAGGCAAAATTCACCACTCAAGCTTTGAAATTCCATAGTTTATATTTACATTTAAACTCGTTAGAAGTTGCATGACTTTGAACATTCTTTGCATTGAATTCGCCGTCGAGGTTCAGTGAAGTTGGTGTGAAACGTTAATGTTTTTCTTCTGTGTTATTTCCTTTTATCAATATGTGAAATACCTAATTCTCTGAGCGTAAATTGCGCTAAAAATGCAAAGGAAAACAGACAAATTCAGTTTGGCAAACAGAGGGATTAGCTTGAAAAAAGTTGATTGGCTGTATACAAGTATTAACACAATTGTTGTAAAAATTGATGTTGTCGCTGAAAGTAAGAAAGTTAAACATGACAGTATTCTGACGAAGTTTTGATGGCTAGTTAGTTTAGACATATTGTAGTCGTTCTGTTTTTAGAACGCGTGGTAAACACACGCTTTAAAAAGCTCGGCAGATAAACAATGTCGTTCAGTTCGTGGAATTATTTCAACTCCGCCAATCAACATTGAATTTAAAATAACGCGATTAGTTTAGTTAATTATATGGTTTGAAATGTCTCTGACTGGATGTGTTTGCGTTTTTACTGATTTTCAAAACAAGATACATTAATTTATGTTGCCGAAAAAGTTACTTCTTCGCTTGCGTGTCTCGGCGAGTTCATTTGTATTCAAAACTGATCACACTTTAGTCAGTTTGCCGGAAGGCAAAATTACTCAGACAAAGTCCAACATCTGGGGGTTTCAGTTGATAGTTTAGCAGCCTTTTGAATACTTAACATAAATAAAAACACCTTCCCTGTCTTCTCAACTGGGGATTTTTTTTAATGTTTCTGATAACAAGAAAGTAGGTTGCGAAATCACATCTGTAATCTCAACAAGCCACTCCTCATTTTGACGTGAAATTAAAATGACAACTTTGTATCTTTGAAAGGATGTCGTTAATGAAACTCCAAATATTGATTTCAGCTTAAGCTAAAAGGCCTATGGCGAGTGTTAAAGATAAGATACATAATAAGCAGTTGAAAAGAATTTTAATTGCACAGTTTATCAGCACAAAATCAGATTTTCCGTGAATTCATTTAGCACTGCTTTCGCCGCTAGTTTCAAGTTCTTTGATTTTTACCCACACGAATTTAAATAATGATAATTAAACCGTACCATTCATTCGATGCTATTCTCAATCATTCTCGGCTCTTGTCTATCTGTCTGTCTTTTTCGAACAAAAATCGCGTTTATGGCATTAAAACAAGATTTCAAGATGATGCAAAATATAAGTTGTGAGATAAACATCTTTGGCAAAATAGCTTCTCCACACAATAGCCATATATCATCGCTTCACTATGTATCTTTTGAATTGTATTATAGCCGCGATAAAATTGTTTTTATTAACGAACTTGCCAAAATCAGTTCAATAATTCAATTAGGGAGTTTTTCCATCCTCAGCTGAGATAAAAAACCGAAAATGCAAGCAAACGCCGGGTGTTTTCAAAGAAAATCGTACCTTTTTTAAATATGTTGGATATGAACCTATTCAGTCTCTTTGAGTGAGTGTCTTGACTGAAAGGCTAGGTTTTTGAAATGCTCTATACAGACAAACCCATGCTTACTTTCTCCGTTTGCGAAATACAACTCTAATTTCTACATACACCCGAGTATTTGAAGCTAAAACCGTGATTTTCAAATTCTGTGAATTAAACATTTCACGGAGCTTTGATTTTCATCATAGAAATGTTAGTCAAAACTGTAAATTCGTTCTGTAATGATTGTGATCAAGTCATAATGGAAGTCTAGTTACTTCAGTTTCAAATTTTATCGTTGTAGAGATTAAAACACGATAGAGACAGTCTAAGACAATTTATTGGTACTGAAATAGCTTTCGGCTTCCTGTTTGGAAATTTAATGTATTTTCTAATTAATTTAGAATTCTATCAGGTCTGAGACTTTACTGTCATTACTGCCCAAATGAAGAGAGTTTCGCGCAATCGTTTCTTATACAAAAACACTAAAACAATGTTTCTGTAATGATAAATATATTAAACAAATTAAAGGATCAGTTCATTAAGCCTTTAATGCATCCGAGAGCCGTTTCTCATACACTATAATCGGCTTCAATTGATAGCAACGCCATCAATCTTATTGATAACATTTGAATGTTTTCAAATGTGGGACTCGGATGCAAATATGGTGGAGGTATAGAAAATTATTGTTCAAGCAGTTTCGTATTTCACACACATTTATCAGTCCTTGTTAAAAAGCAAATACTTCTTTGATGAAAATTGTTGACTTAAAGGGTTGGGCTTAGGGGTGTTTCCCTTAGCAATGGGAGAGATGGCGAAGGCATTAGAAACAGGGAAATATTTTTCGGTTAGCTTTAACCACTTTTGTGAGTCAAATTATTATGAGCACAGATCTTCTTGTCCAGAATCAGTCTGGCAGCATTGTGCTTTTTACAACCTGTTGGCTAATTGCTTGTCAGTAACTGTTTATTATGTCGGCCGTTTTCATACATGTGGTTCAACCTACTAGACACGTGCCGAAAGCATGGCATTTCTAAGCACGAGGTTTTAATCGGTGTTTTTTTGTCTATTAAATGATAGACCAATGTTTGAGAAATATGTCATGGTACCAGAATTGTGCTTTTCTACAATGAAATTGGCATGGTTGATTCAGTGGATAAGTGATATGCCAAAACAAGGAAACACAAAAAACACACCGTTCAATGGTTGTCGAATAAAGGAAACATGAGAAATTTGAATTTTTTAAAAAAATTGTGGTGCCAGAGGAACTTTCTTTTATGACACCTAATTATTATATTTTCAAAAGGAAAAATTTATTCTTTTGCCATCAAATACGGTTTGTGTACGTTAATAGTTTTAAACGTCTCGAATTTCGATCGAGCTCGTTCAACAAAGAACATTAGAGTGTTGAAATGGCGTTTCTTGAACAATGATTGAACAATGGACTTGGGGCGTTTATTGTTTACGGCAGCTGCAAACTGAAATAGCAAAGCAAAAATTAAAGTGATTGTCATTGAAAGCGGTATAAATGGCGTTTATAAGTAGCGTTTTGGCCACCAGTTACTGTTAATTGCCTTTGGAATTTATGGCTATTTTGACTTGTGGTTTAATATTCGGTCTTGCCACCCGACTTACTTCGTTTACAGGTTGGCAATGCGCTTCTTTGCTTCAGTTTTCCGTTTTCACCAAATGTGATCACGGATTGTTTAGCGATATGCATGAGTTTAGAAAAAAAGCTATTGTAGTAAGATTGAAAAGGTGTAATTGAATGTGCGGACATTGCTAATTTACTTGCCAGCTTAATTGTCGTTTGCTTACACGTTGTCCTCATTGACCTTGTCTTCCCCCCTTTTTCCCTATTCACTTACTAACTCACTCACAAGCACTGTGTCAAATTTCTTGCAAAAAAGATGTCTTTCTACAAGAATGAAGTATTGCTTGTTTAATTCTTTGAAAGTTAGAACAATTGTTTTAATTTATTTCAGGTATGGTTTCAAAACAGAAGAGCAAAATGGAGAAAGCGAGAAAAGTCTATGGGACGTGAAAGCCCCACATATCTTTATGGCCCATCAAACGACTACAGAGCTCTCCAAGATATTCCACATGTTCATGGAGGTTCACATCCATTTGCCTCAGGAGTAGAAAGATGGCACCCACACGTCCCGGCCCTAAGCCTTTTGTCTCCTTACGCAACTGCACCAACTCCTTATGGTCCCCTTGGAGCTCATCTCAATGTTGCCGGACTTTCACCAGCTGCGATGTACACGCACGCAATGTACAGACAGTACAGCAGACCAGGGATGGTACCATTTCTAAAGAGCCCTCTCAACACTACGGAAACCCAAGAATTTCGCAGAACAAGTATCGAAAATTTGAGATACAAAGCGAAGCAACACAATACGTCGCATTCACCCGCCGATGGAAGCAAGACTGCTTAGTTTAATACAATGACATTGACAATATATATTCGGCTTTTATTGCCTTGTAATTATATTAGAATTAGCGATTCCATGCAGTTGAGGTAAAAGTTTGACTCTATCTTTTAATGGTTACATAAAGGTTTAAAGGTAAAACTGACAGTTAAAATGTTCTGAATGTCAGCTTGAACGTTAGTAGACTAAGATATCGCCTAAACTGAATTCGAATACTTGACTCTGGCTAGCTTCAGAAGTTCGGTGTAATTTAGCTTGGCCGAATTCAGCAGCGTGCAAAATCGACGTAAAATAGCTAGGTTTAGGTTCTGCAAGATTTCCTTTGCAGACCTCATCAACCCCTCTTAGTTCTCTCGGTTTATCGAAAGCTAACTTGAAAATTGCATTACATTTCTCCTTGAGGTTAAAACGGTTAACAACATCGTTAATTATATTTGCACAGCAACGCACATTAGAGGTTATCGGCCTGCAAGGTCACAATATCTATCAGCATTCGTATAGAACATTAATTTACATCTCAAAAATCGAGTCAACCAAAATGCTTGTACATAGTCTTAAATCTCGACAATGCGACCCTTTATTATTTCGGGTTGCTGTAACTTATTACTAAAATGTGTGCTTTTTGTATCAACGAGGAATTGAAAATATATTTAACAGAATGAAATATTTCGTATTTATAACCACTGCCATGAATGGCACGTGGAAAACCTCACGGTAGTAACAGACATCATGTGTTTAGATGCTTGGAGCACATGCAATAGTATAGTTTATTTCTATTTCAAGGATTCACAAAATGTCTCGTGCATTTTATTTCACTTTTCATAATGTTGCCATGAAGTGGGCTTATTTCTATAACGAAGATTTTAAAGTAGCTTAATTGCTTCATGTCGGTGTTCTTTTAAACAGAGTTCACTTGCATTGAATTGGGAATAAATGGTAAAACGTTCAAAGGGCCAGTTATTATAACTTACAATAAGTTAATTGTGTAATGGCAAATAAACTTTAATTTTCAAATAATATCGCTTGTTTTCTTAATTTCCAAGGAGAGAGCCATTATAAGGTATACCTGTATGGCGCCCCATTAGGGTCATAGGGTTATTTTATATCATTCTCTACAGCCCCAATGGGCCCCCATATATACCGGGCGACCTTATTTCTACTGAAAATGCTTTTGTTGAATAAGAGCTGTTTTAATGAACATCGATGATGGTTTCCCGTATGTGGTTAATGAAAAGCGCCCTGAAATAAATGTAGAGCTCCGCTTTTTGTTCGGCTAAATCTAAATATTTATGAGAGTCTTCTCCCACCATCATCAGGGGGTGGGGGGAGGATTCATGTAGTCTTTAAAAATAATTGCTCTCCTAGCCACCGCAAACAAGTCAAATTTGGATTAAGTCGCAAACGCTTACTTCAGCTCGTATAGTGGAAAAACTGACTTTAAAGTCTAAGCTATACTAAGATTCCACTGTGAAACGTAGGGCGTTTTCCATTTGCAAAAAATATTCCGAAAATTTCAGTTGGAAATTTCCGATCGGAAAGAGCGCGTTCCATTTAGACACTAATCCCATTCGCTCTCAGACTCAGGACGTTTTACCAGTAAACTGAAAGCGCAACAAACAGAAGCTTATTAGGCGAGAATAACCAAGACGAAAATTCACGGAAAGAAATACAACAACCTGAATAAACTTAACACGGTAAGTAACTAAATATGTCTTACTAATTAGTGTCAATTCTCACCTTCACTTGTACAGCTGTGATTCAAGAACGCATCTGCGCGAATCGTTCCAAAATTCACATTACGGGCACATCAACTAAGACGCCATGTTTGTTTGTTTCGTGGGCAAAAACCGCGCCAAGGAGCGTGGCACTAGTGGAGCGAGGCAAATTGGTAGAGGATTTTCCGATCATTTCGGTAAAATCGAGAAAATAGGAATACCTCTGAAGGTATTCCTCTTTTTCCAAAAACTTTCCAGTGGAAAGTCTTTTCCATTTGATTTTCTACCGGAACAACTGGTTTCTTCGTGCAAATGGAAAACGCCCGTAATTTCGAAAATTTCAGAGAGGAATAATCATTGCGTGCAATATGAGGTAAAACTCCCGCGCAAATCTGGGGTTTGCGCCATGTGACACTTTTCGACCAATTACGATACGTTGGAGGCATTGAGCGCGGTTACCAATGCATAAAGATGGCGACTTCCAAAGCACTGTAAGATCGCGGTGGGTCCAGGAGATTTTCCACTTCATTACATGATGTTCATAAGGTATTTCATTTTTATTCGATAGTTTGACGTATTAATAATACGCGCAGATATCTTGCGAGTTGCGTAGTATTTTTCCGAGCCCCGAGGAGCCGACGGGCAAGGAAAAATACGAGCAATGAGCCTCATCCAATTTTGGCCGTCCTCGTGTTCTTTTTCATCTAATTATTTTCACATTGGGCAGCATGAAGTCCTTTTACGTTACCTAATTACTGAGGCTCACAGCATTATTGTGTATAATGCAGGCAGCTGAGGTTGTAGGCCGAAGCTGCATTATACCCAATCATGCTGAGAACCGAAGTAACTATTTATTATAATTATATAGGACTACATGTATATTGACACTCCTAAAACACTATTTCTCTCTCTCTCTCTCTGGACGATTTCAATCACTTCCACACTGATGTTTTGGTACATGGCTGTAATCATCGATATATTGCAGAGAGAGAACAATAGGATTTTAGGAGGGTCAGTAATTATTATATACGCTGCATATTTTGGCCTAAAGGTCATTTACATGCGATTACCGTACCACAGGCAGACCACCTTATGTGTTAATGGCTAATAATTGTCCACATAGGACGAACAAAAGAAATATGTTGAAATCTATGAAGGTTACGAATAAAGCTCTGAAAATGACATTTCTAAATAAATCTCGTTCTAAATATTTCAACAGGCAAATTACGGTAAATATCAATCGACTAATGTGTGGTGTTTTTTTTTGCATTCCTGGGCCGTATTTGGTGTTTTTGTCCTATGTTACATTTTCTCCTCTTACCGGCCTTCGGCCAAACATAACATAATGGACAAAAATGCCAAAAACGCCATATAGGGTGGTCTGCCTGTGATCATACAGGTCACATGTCAGACTTATGTCTGATGTTAATAATAAAAAAAATTGCATATATTTGTTTCAAAATAGGGCTTACTCAATCCCCCCCTGACCCCTATGTTTTTCCACCCATATTTAGAAAATATCCAGAACTTTATTGACATTTATTGTGGAAAAATTAACACTGAATAGATAAATAACCACAAGCACGTTGCAGACTGCTCTTCATATGCATACAAGCTGATGCTGATGTCAAGTGCTGTCCTCACTATGACTAGGACAAGTGCTTATAGCCTATTACCCAGAGTGTGGGAAGCGCGGTGGCCTAATGGTTAGTGCACTGGACTCCAGATTGGGCAGTCCAGGTTCGAGCCCTGGCTGGGGCACTGCATTGTGTTCTTGGGCAAGACACCTTACTCTTCATAGTGCCTCTCTCCACCCAGGTTTATGAATGGGTACTGGCAAATTTACTGCTGGGGGTAACCCTGCAATGGACTAGCATCCCATTCAGGGGAGAGTAGAAATACTCCTAGTCGCTTCTAGCCACAGAAACTGGGAAAAGCTCCGGCCTGATGGGCCACTAGGCTTGTTTGCAGACTTCTATTACCCAGAGTGTGCAACTCTCATACTCTCATACTCTCATACTCACATGTCTATCATGGCACAGTGTTAAGTTTCCACAGACCGGGCTATATTTAGACTCTCTTTCCATGGGAAAGTCTGTGTAGATATAATGCAAAATTTCTGACATGCATCATGTGGTGATACTTAGTGGCAGATCCAGACCTTCAGCTAAGGAGGGGACCTGCTTTTAAGACCTTGACTATAAATGTTGAATTCTGAGAAGATAATTCAGGCACTTCAAAGAAAATGTGCTTCTGCCAAAAAATAAGGTAGGGGCTCGGGTCCCCTGGGCCCCTTCCCTGGGTCTGCTACTGATACTAACTTTCAGTTGGCTACCATTATATTTCGGAGTGTGTGGAAATTGGAGTTACAAGTAACCTTTTCCTTTTAGGATAGTGGGCTCATGTTTAGTTGTTTGCCAGTGAAACTTTTAAAACCAGATACTCATATTATTGATCAAATTTAATCCTGCCATATTTATTTTAATGAGCCAATTCACTTAGTCAAACTGTCATCTATATACATTTTTAGAAAGTTAAATCACCACTTAAGTGTAACATATGGGAAGTTATACACACAGTTGTTAACCAAAAATGTGACAATAACATTATAACACATTTAAATACAAAAAATTGTTTAAAAAACAGGGCATCTGACAGGACGCGGTGGTGCGGATCCGCATAATTCGCTGACTTCCGCATCTTCCAACGTGTTTTCCGCATAATCAACACTTTCTTCTGCATAATGTTCCTGAAAATTTCCGCATAATTAGTTATTTTTTTCCGCACCCTATCACATGCCCTGAAAAAAGAAAGAAAAAAAGAAAAAAAAATAAAGTTATAAAAAAGTAGACTGACTTCTACAAAACCAGTCCGGATCTTTTCCTGATTTAACTGTAAGTATTGAGTAAGTAAGTAAGCAGTCTCTGATGTTCTGTTCAAAAGTGTCAATGTTTCTAGAGTATTTTAGGGAGTTGACTAGAAATATTTTTTTTCTTTTACAAATGACAGATGCGATTTAATTGTGCAATTGTGATTAATCTGGCATGGAAAAATGGGAAAACAGTTTGATAGGTGATTTTAAGGAAAGGTGAAAAGCAGTCCCTGGCAGGCCCCTTTACCTTACTTTTTTGTAACATTTCAATAATTAAAAAATGTTTTATATTGTTATTATTTAGTAAATTTGATCAGTAATTTATTACCTATCAATGGCTGCTATTCCATCATCCTGATTTAACGGTTGTTACAATATGAACTAATTTAATTCCAAAATAATTTCCCACTGTTGCTTCACTTTTTTGGGGGTGTCTTCTTAGCTCAATTAAGCTACTTTTGATTTATGAGGGTGATTTACTTAATATTTTACTTCATACATGCGATGAGTGATTTCCAGGACTAATTTATTTTATTTAGAGGCTTGTCTGGAGCTCTGACTGTGAAAAGAGATTGACTGTAATTTACGGTTTTTAGTGGTTTGAAAGAGCTCATATTTAGGTGAAAGGGGCCTTGTTTATGTGTCATTTCTTACGTTGATCAAAGGTTACCTGTTTATAGGTGGTGTATAAGCAGTCTGAGACGACTTCCCTGTAACTCAAAAACAAAGTAAGTGTGGATAGGCCCACTTTTTATTTTACATTTTCTTAAGATTTTGCTAATTTTTTTGGGAGAGAGTTCATTTTCACGTTTTATGTGCAGGGGCATAGGCAGATTTGAATGGGTGCGTGCAAGTGCTGAAGGCGTTCACGAGTGTCTAGGGGTCTGGGGGTGTTCTTTCCCAGAAAGGTTTGAAAAATTAGATTGTTGAAATCAAAATTTCCTGTACTCTGAGAGTCATTTTAACCCTCACTCCCCCAATAGGCGGATCTTTGTGGCCTGTTAGGAGATAAAATAAAAAAAATAATAAATCACTTTATTGAAGTGTCAGAGTATTTAGCACTGTTGTACTAATTGTGGACACTGTAAATTAAAGCAAACAAATATTACAAATAGAACAGAAATTTGTTAAAAATCACAACTGGTAGGAGGCTGACCAGCTGGCTTTTTACAAAGCGTGGAGGAGTTTAATTCGGGATCACCGAAGACAAATCCATCCAGTGGCAGGGAGGAGGATTTGAACCCGGGACCTCCGGATTACAAGCCCAGCGCCCTAACTACTAGGCCACGCTGCCTCCTCCTAGATGTGGACCCACCTATTGCACCCACTGCCTACGGCCCTGATGTGTGCCTGATAATTTATTAGACATGTAAATACAAGTAATGGGATTGTGATAAGAGGTGATTTAGGTTGTTATATACTTATTAGAACTCATTGAAGGAGTGGGAAGAGGAGGGGGGGGGGGGGGGGGTGGGGGAGATTAAGGAGTTGATCAAAAATTGGATACCTGCGCAGCGTAGGTGCTAAATGTATGAATGAAAAATTACGTAATACTACGCTGTTGTCAAAATGTTTTTACTACAGTGTAGTATTACCTAATTTTTCATTCAGAGATTAAGGAGTTGTCAGATGAGTAATTTCAAACTAGGCCAAAACACTGCAAGCATCACACATTGTGCTCTTTAATTATTTAAAAAGTGCTTTGTGACACCTTCTGCTTGGAGAAGGCTGGAGAGTCAGGGGACTAGTGGAGGAAGAAGAGGTGAGAAGCAGGGTTGATCAGGAAGGGTTGTGGAGGGATAGTTCGCTTGTATCATAGTTATATAGGGGAGGGGTGAAACTGTTGGATGTGCACTTGTATATCACTCATGGTAGGGCCACTCCTTATATGGTGTCCTCTTTTGGACCACCAGGATTGGTCCAGTTCAGTTGAAAATTGTTGAAAGGATATCCTGAATAAAGTGACTAGTAGAAGGCATCCATCAGTCCCAGAACACAGACTGTCGATTATTTTACATGGCTGGTTTTCCTTTGTTTTTACTTTCTGTTGTTTTTTTTGGTATAATATGATGAGTGTAAAGATTTCATTTTGCTTCTGAAAAATTGGGCACCTGAATATCAAAAGTGTAAGAGTCAGCATTTAGGAACGCTTACTCGATTTCAACAGTTTGTTTGATATGTTTTTTTCTTTTGGAATTGTCACAGCCTTTTTATCAATACAATCTAATGGCGCATCCCTAAATTCCCTATTTATGCAGTGTACCGCTTTTAGCCGATTGGTATGGTAATATACCAGGTGGAAATCGTCTACCAAGGTTTGCAACACATAAGGTATAAAATTTAGTTGAGCACAAAAAAAAAGGGAATGATTATAAAGAGTTAAGTGAAAATAGCCTGTCTTTTGTTGGGGGAGGGGAGAGGGAGGGAGACTACTCCTGACACTTTGGGCGGGGGTGTGCCTTTTTCCTATTTCATTTTACTTTTCTTTTTAGAGTTCATATGGTTATTTCTTAGTTTTATGGAGAATCATTATGCTCTCTTGTCCACTGCAAATGTCAACACCGTAGTTGATGATCAACCAAATCATGTTGAAACCCATTTGAAATCCATATAACTGAAGGTTGACTGAAGCCAATCAGGTTGGCTCATAAACGAGAACCTCCCTCGGAATAATTCTAATAATAGCAGCGTAGCTCGCACGCGATCGTATGTTGTATGATTATTTGCCGTTTTCAATATCATGATGGTCAAGTCAACAATGATAGTGGGGGACAAACGAAACTATATCACCAGTGTTCTCCCTAGTTTTCAGCACAGTAGGTAAAAGAACTTTTCAAACCGGTAAAGAACTACTGGTGAATCTCAACTGTTTTCTAGTGAACATGCTGGTCAAATTTTATTTTACAAGAACTTTTTCTGGCTGTACTATCGTCTTTTAGTAGAATTCTACTAGTATACTAATGCAAATGCAAGACCAAGTGCCCGTGATAATCACGGGCACTTGATCTTGCACGTCAACAGAAAAAGGCCCATGACTAACGAACTTGCTGACTCACGACTTTGTAAATTAGAACTCGCCCCTTGCAGACTTAGTGATTAATGGGGATAATAAATGCGGTATGTTATTCTCCTTATTTGGTTAAGATAATTAATGACGAGTATATCATTCGAGTCATGCGAATGTTGCGTGTGCCGCCCTCTTACATGATGGAATATCATGCAGCCAATCTTTCACAGTACTGAATAGAATATCGCTCGTCACGATTAAAACAGCGGAACTTGTTATTCTCAACGATGAATTACAACTGTTTAAAGGATTCCAAAGGACTTAAGAATTTTGCGTGCAGCATCTCTGAGAGTATGATGTTAATAGGTTAATGCTTCGATAGTTTAATTTAACTTTAAGTGCCAGCTGAAATTTAGGTGCAGGTCTGAAATCAGTAAAAGGTTTTAAATGAACTGTTAAGCGACTGTTTGTAATAGTTCTCTTTTGTTTTTGGTATGTTTAAACTACTGAATATCTTTAAGAAGTTAGCAAACAAACACTAGGGACGATCGGGCCTTTAGATGCTTCCGTTCTTGTTTTATATGTATGCCCCACGCATCTTTTGAAAGGTCTCTAATAATAATGATCTACAAAGTGCTGTTATTTACGTATTATTACTCAAATTAACGACACCTCCTGGATGTTCGTGCCGAGGTAATATTTATTGCCCGAGGCAAAAGTCTGTATTGATTATTTTGACCACAAATTACGAGTCCAATATAGCTTAAAAAAGACCCAGTTTATTGGTGATAAGATTAGCTACAAAGGAATTGTTTGGTCTGTCAATAGAGTAATTTGCATGATGAAGTCTTTTTTGTTCTAGATGGCTTTTTTTAAATATGCCGATATGTTTTGAGCCGTGAAAAACATATTTCTACCACTTTTTCCTTTCTTACTTCGGCAATGTTTAATAAAACACATATTAATTGTGTTTGTTGGTAACTTGGTCTTCTTTTTAAGATATGTATATCTTTCCGTTTCGACTTCGGTGTATTTTGCCGACAAGTCTTCTTTAAGGTTTCTTTACATATTGCCACTAATTTATCCTTCTTATAGTCGAACTCATGTAGTCTAACACGCACCCACTGGGCATATCTTTTTTAATCATATTCAAAAAATCAAAAGGGTGGCCATGCCCATACTTCTGTTGTTTCTTGTGGGTGAGTAAGAGCGTAGCGGCGCTCAAAAGCGTTATAAATATAAAGATGATTGTCACGATATTTTTAATAGGTGCGTCCTCATTCTAGATAATGATTATTTATTATTTTTGCCGGCTGTTGGCAGGCCGGCTTACGGCAATGCAGCGGTTAAATGAAGAAAAGAGAGCCAATTTCCTTAATCTACTTTGCAGGAAAAACCTATTTTTGGTTGCGCGCTAAACTGAGGAAGCATACCGGCCTATTTGCCTCGTTAGCCTTTTTCCCCTTTGGAATATTTCCTGTTAAAGAATGCTAAGTTATGTGGCACTCCTACGTTATGCCCGGTCAAAAATTTCCAACTTGGGTTCGATGACGGCTCGTGGTGACAAGACGTAGTCAGCAAAGATGTAGTTTGGATCTATAGTGGAATCAAAATACACGCGCAGAAATTGAAACACGTGCTAGTGCCTTGCGGCTCTCAGTTTATAATAAGGTATCGGTATCATAAAACAGTAGTTATTTTCCCAAAAGCGATGAATAGGAAGTCTTTTATTCCACGTTATTTTAGTAAAGGTAATCAACACACCGACCATCGGAACCACTGCAGATGGCTGAGCTACGCGACCTCGGCGTAAGTGAGCCACACTCCATCCATTCTTCAAAAGGAAGGACCTTTGGGTCGATAAACACCCAAGTCGTTATAAATGATATCGGATGAATTCGTTTGAATGAGATTGATAGTCTGTGAGATATCTTGAATGTGAGTTAATTTTGTCAGTAAACTTTCAGGAAACTGCGAGTGCAGATCATTTCTTGCATACACGAAAATTCAGTTAATGTTTTAGTAGTCCACTCTTCTGACTCGGATGAAATTTATTTTATTTCAATAAGAGGCTATCACGGATTTGAAAGAAACAGACGACGACTTAACATTGTCATACGTTGTATTCACCGGCTTTAGTCCTCTGTTTTGCAAAGAGAAACCTCGAGAGCACATGGTTTTGGTCACGTCCTATATTACACAACGCCAAGCTAGGCCCAGTGCCAATCTCTGTCACTCGTTTTGCTCTCCACTATTTTCGTTAAAATGCAAACGGATAACAAGATTAAATCATGAATAACAAAGGTAAAAAAGTTTGTTCAATAGAACAATAGACAGTTTAAAGTGCTTTCTCTCACTTTTAAATTTCAAAAGGTAGCATTTTGCCTTAGTACTCACTTCAAGTTTTAAATGTTGATGACAATTTGTAAATCCCATATCAAAAACATAAAAGAATACTTGCCGCGAAGTAGGCACGAAATCTTTTGTAAGTGATTAATTCCTGCGAGGTGTCACTTGTTTCCTAAAGACTAATACTTTATCCAAAGCTAAGTCAATACACCTTTTAGTTTATTTGTCCAGAGGTTAATGGGTGGAAAACGTGTTAAGTAAATTACGTAGTTTGTGAATAGAACGATGCAATTTAAAGTCAGTATACCTGATACCAGGAACTTAACTCTCGAGTAAACTTAGAGAAATGAAGAAGCACTACTCGTTTAGACAGTTAAAGGTGGAGAATATACTCAAGGAAATAAAATGATCAGAGGTTTTTCATAAATATGCAGTAATGATCTGTTAAGAGTTTGACACGTTTTGCGTTATGATAATTAACACTTTGTTTTGTTTTTCGTAATGCGTATTTATTCACTTAAACGGTAACACAAGTGCTTCTCGCCTTCAAATTAGCGCTAATCACTCAAACATTTCTCGACAAAGTTGGCAACGCTAATCCAAAATAAGTTTAAATTCCAATAACGTGTAAACTATTCTCTAGAAACGGTAAGTTGTGAATAGATTCAAAGTCTACTCAGCTTTTTAAACACATTGTGCCCAAAGTAAACTTATTCTACATGTGAACAAAACACATTTGGAGATAAACAAGCCAAGAACGCAAAGAGAAAGAGTTCTTGTTGTGTCGGAACAAGCCATTTTATAACGTCTTTGAATGTTAAAAGGCAGTGCATTTGTTGAAAATGAATTTTGTTTTTAGATGGTTTCTGTGATTTTTCTTTCTCCATGGTAATTGGTAAAGTAAGCTTTTTTAAAATTTTGTTTTAACGAAACACTGTTGTTTATTCCAGGTAAAACGGCTAATTTGCTCAGCCGCGAAGCTTAAGGTTGTCATATTGTATTCCCCATTTGTACAAACGTGGCACTGAATCATCGTTTAACGAAACAACCTGCCAGACTTGATGAAAAATGCAAGTTGTAATATCCTTTGGCAGATAATTCTCTATGAAAACATCGGATTTGCAGATCAGTGTGCTTTTCCGAATAGGTCTTGTATAAGAGCAATAATTTTTGCTACAATACGGCAGATCTGTGGTTTACAAATGAAATGACTTAGTTGTGATTGTTAACGATGTAGGCGAGAGGTTGATTTATACAACTGATTGGTTCAAGTCAAAACAGTTTTCAAAGTAATTTATTATGTTACTCAAGCTATCGCACACGGAAAGACGGGTCCTAATACAGAAGTTTTGCGTTAAGTGTGAAGCGTTATTCGCTACAACTACTGTCACAATTAAATTATTAGTTTAGTGGTAATCTTTACAATGCTTACGTCCCCTTAAAATAACTTCTTTTGTCAAAAAAATCGACGATCTTACTAACAATGAGGGGAAGGAGGGTGTCCCAATAGTTCGGACGAGGATTGTAGCCAGTCACCAGGTTTTGAAAGTTTTGGGTGCATTTTCGTTTTTGCCTACCACACCTTAAATCAGAAAATGTGAAAGTTTTTTTTTTTATAAATAGGAGTATTGCTAATGACTCCCCCAACCTCTCCTCCCCAGCATTTTTGTGTCTTCCCCAAGAATTCAACAGTGACAAAGATCGTGACTAGGACTCGCACTCGGACCTCTCGATCAGGAGTCCACCCACTGGACTATACTGCGCCTTTTACAATTTACATCTAGTTTACAGACGGTGGTTAGTTCAGACTATTATTAGATCTTATGCAGACACCACTTCCTAAATACGAGACAAAGATTGTCGACGGCGCAGTTGATAACAGACATTCCTGCACGACTTATGTCTGTAGATATTTTCCTTTTGCCACCTTCCGGTTGTGGATGTCTTTTTACCCAATTTGGGTTCTGTGTATTTTTTAAGACTGCCGTATACTGTAAGATTCAGAGGCTCTAATGTCGCATAGACGTCTGTCATTGGTCTGGATAAATACGTATTTGAATAGCAATTTTTTCACAAAAGCTTTGTAGTCAATGGAAAGTTCAAATGAAGCCTATGTGGTTTCTTAGAAATACTTGAAGGGTTGGGAACATTAATGGAAAATTTAGTTTAAAATAAAAAGAAAAAAAATACAGTTTCATTCACATTTGAACCACCTTTATTGATATCTTTAAACCTCGAAATACACAGAAAGGTAGCTTTTATCTAATCTGAGGCTCCTTTATCTAAGCTCTAGCTGAAGAGAAACAACATATTTACATACATGGACGCAATTCTTCAAATTTACAACAACGGAAAAGGGGAGAGGAGAACTTAAATATCCTATTAAATAACTCATTCAAATGTTACTATACGTCTATCGTAAACAGATTGAGAAATAAAGCATTTCGAACGTCGGATATATTTTTTTCCGATTCGGACTTTCATCATTCATTTATGGGATAATAAGACTGTCAGGTTTGCCTATAATCCTAGTCAATGTGCTTCAGTCAGGCGGATTTAGATTTTTTCATATGCGATATGTTCTATACAATGGATATAACAATTATTTGCCAAATTCCCATTTGAGAATTTTAACCAAGCATAATGCGATATTGGGTTCAAGATAGTCTTGCCGCTTATTTGCATTTACCGACAACTTATTGTCTTGTCAGAAGACTGAAACATACAATCTAACTATCTATATTTTTTCTGTGGAACGGAACGTTTTCTATGGTGAGAGAATGAATTCAATTTTTACATCAAATTTCCCATCAAATATTTTCAGTTGTGTAAACACATTTAGGCTCTAAGAATTTAGTGAGCAAATACTAGAACACAACTTTGTCAAATATTTCATTAAATAAACAATTATTCTGTCTCTCGGATATTATTCTTGTGAGTTTTTCATTGTGTCGCGGTCGGGATTTCAGACCACTCTTTCAAGCTGTGATTTTCCATGTGTTCTTTTGCCTTCATTCTTAGGGAAGCGATACTAGTTGTTCTCTCGTCCCTCGGTCCGGGGTGTCCGCCAGCAGCCATACAACCTACCCCAGGGATATACGAAGGGAAGGGTACGTACGTTGTGGGGTTAAACGACCCCGGGTAACATCCGATACTTGTAGATGTCGGAAGAGTGACTGGCGGATACATAGCCCCTCCATATGCCGGCGAATAGGTCAGGGAACTCTTCCACGGGTCGGGAAATGGTAAACTATTGAAGCTGGCGCGGCTTATCGTTGGGGAAGGAAGGTTCTCGAGGGAAGCCATTTCCATCTTCTCCTGCCGTCTCCACTTAGCTCGGCGGTTTTGAAACCACACCTAAAAAATAAATCAGATAAAATCGTAAATTTGCGAAGATTTCCGTGCTTATCCTACTCAGATGGTTATAAATCAATACAGACGCGCAGGCAACCTAACTTCAGGTAGACAGACTTAAAATGTGTGCGCAAGTTTCAAGGGAAATGCTTAATCTTTAGTTAAGTAATTTCGAACGTAAATGTGGCGTAGGACGAAAATGTATTTTTAATGAATGGAAAATGAAAATAAAATCCACCTGCTTGTAATTAAAACGAGTGATCAGCCAACAAACGCTAAGCCCTGGTTTATTTTACCTTTCCAATTAAAAATATATTCCTCGATAGAATTGTAAATTTTATTTTTTGTACACAATATAAAATGATATTTTTTTTTCTCTCAGATTTTCATTTCATTCGGAACGACTTATGCCATGATAAATGTTCTCGTACACGAAATTAATGTGGAAAATATTTTTTCTCTACTTTCGAATTCAAGCATTTTGGACGGTAAAAACATCGAATCCAAGTTTGATTATTAGCACAATTTAAGCTGAATGAAAGAACTTTCTAGAATTTTTTTCCGCAGAGGGAAACTTTTTTTCGTTGCCTGTGTGCCGCGTTTTAAATTGAAAGAGGGAAGTATGATAGTTTATCGGCAATGCTTTTTCCTTTCTCAAAATTGAATAAGAAGCTTTTATTAACGAATGAAATTACTGCGCCTTCTTTCCAAATATATTTATTTTATTATTCGATGCAATTCTCTTGATTAAAAAAAACCAGCTGATGTCTGATTTCGTTCAAGACGTGCAGATAGTGATAATTATTTACCGGTTATACACATACAAAGCATAAAATATTAAGATTGTGGGATAATGACAGCAAGGCGAGGCGAGAATTTTTGGAATCGTGTTCAAGCGCTACTTGGATGAGTGTCTGTGGACCAAATTAAACTTTTTTTTTCAACTTTTCAATTTCCGTGTAGTTCGCTAGTACATTTTAATACAAACAGGCATTTAAATGCTTTTAAGTTGAGTTTCTCTACTTCCGAGTTACATGTTTGCTTTGATGCTTTGTTATTTGTTGTTCCTTTCCAATTAGCGGTAAGATAAACTTTAAATTGAAAATTTGCAGGAAATTAAAACAGGCTTTACCACAGATAAGCAAGCGTTAAAAGGGAAGGCATACGCATTTGAAGTTACTTGAATTAAAATAAGCTCAGTTTACATGTACTGGTGACGCGTTGGTGTTGAAATTGTACGAAGCGGAAAATGTTGTTAACTCAGGCAATTATATCCAATAATAGCGCGTTACTGCAAAAACTGTAAAACTGAATCGAAGAAAAACAACGGATTTCAGTATTTGTACATCAGAAATGTTGTCTTTTTTATAAGCGGACGGAATATTTTAACCCATCGACTCTTAATGATCCTTAAGGATTCGTTGGCGCGCCACGCGCATTTTTAAAGCGAGCTGTCGACAAAATAGGTTTTTTAAACCTGGCCCATCGAATACAAAACAAAGCCACAGATGACAGTTTAATTAGGCTTGCATTCTCTTCTTGACGCCTTCTGTAAACTATTTTTCTTGGCACGGCCAGGGAATGTGTTTTTCACACGCTTGTTGTTGTCTTCTTGGATGCGTCATTGTTTTCAAAAATGAAAAAGCGTATTATTAAGGAATAAGTACCCGCAATTGGTTTCACTCACTAATGGTTTATCGGAGTTGTATAACTAAACAGCAATTGAAATGGCTGTGACGAAGAGCCACAGTAAGAATTGGACATTTTTTTGTGTGTAATAAAGTTGTTGATCTTAAATCAAAGTTTACTTTTCTGTACATTAGAATCGCAAGATTTTACTTAATAAAGACCCCAGTGGTGCTTTTAATCCAGGTTGTAAATACATGGTTGTCATGAGTATTATAACTACCTTCCTGTCCATTACGAGGTTATTTTCCGTTAATGTCTCTTTAATAACCAAGTGGGTCTTTTCCAGATAGCTCATCAAACTCGACGTTTCTAATTGGAAGTTTTTATGTGATTTGTCTACTGATACATAACGGGTTCTAATGCGTTGTCCCTAGACTCTTTTTACTTGAGGCAATAATTTCCGTATGTGTTGTGTGGTACTTCTTAATCAACTTTGAACTGGGTAAAGACGAAAAAACAAAGCAAAACAAAACACACACAAAACAATGTGTTCAAAGTTCCGCTTTCTCATGATTCCAGATAAAAGATCTTTTCTTTTCGATTGCCAAAGACATGTTTGACTTCGTTTTTCTTATATACCGCCACACTTAAAACTAGCAGCTGAAAAGTAACCGAAAATAACCATGACAAATGATTCGCCGACTATTCCAAACCCTTAAGACAGCACCGCCGGGCAATCCGCCTTAAATTAACCCACGCACTGTTTGTAAAATTAAAAATAGTTATCATTGGCTTAACAAGAAAACTAACAAACCTAAGGCGATATGAAAGTTGGTAATGAATTTCACTTAGTCAGTTAATAGAGTAAGTACACAAATATAAATTATATGTACCTGTACACGAACTTCAGGAAGGTCAATCTTGAGAGCTAGTTCTTCCCGTGTGTACACGTCAGGGTAGTGAGATTTTTCAAACGCACGTTCAAGTTCGTGAAGCTGAAATGTTGTGAAAGTTGTGCGATTCCTTCTATGTTTCTTCTTTGATGAACCTTCGCTGAATTCGTCTGTCGAGAATAAAACGAATTGTTGTTTAGCTTTCGTACATCGAAGTAGATTGTTTTGGCACAATCAATCTACATTAGTAGGCGAAACAATCATCTTCAATCGACATAACTGAGGAAGAGCCTACCTTGAAATTCACTGTTCGAGTCTTCGAGATCTGACTCACGGTCGCTGTGGCTCTCCTTTGAGCTTGTGGGTGAATTGCACTTGCCATCTTTTCGCTGCAAAATTGCGTTGAGATAGTGATCTTCGGTTTCACTGTGGTCTCTCTCGCTACATTTCAAATCGCTCTTTCGTGCCGAGGAATCTTTCTTGACGGGGCAACTCATTTTGGTCATTACTGTGAGCAGGTCGGAACCAACTAAACTTATCGACCCGCAATCTGTTACAAAATACTTGGGCCGCTCGTGCTAACAGCGAATTAACAGGACTAGGCGGGCAAAATAATGCAAAAGCTATCTAGATAACAAAGCGCCGACCAATCACGCCTTGGAACTCAATATTTTCTATGTTCTGATATTGTATTGAAATTAGCTGTTGTTTGTTAGCCTTGACAGAGCGGTGATTACTTAAGAAAAGCAAATCACTAATGAACGCTGCAAGGGCAGAGTATGGAGCACACATTAAATGAAAAGAAAGAAGTGATTATTTTGATTGACAATAAAAAATCACGCCGCACTTTCGCTGTGGACTCGATGTTTCATTTCCTTTAGGAACAACAAGCAACGCAATTCGAAAATTCTAACCAAAGCTCTGTACGTGCTTATGTAGGAATAAGTTTTGTAGATATTTTTATTTATGATCTATTGTGCAAACTGTTCGGGTCGGTGTGTGTTGTGTCTTGAATCTTAACAAACTTAATACTTTCGACCTCACACGCAACGTTTTGAAGTGCGGTTTTCAAAATGATATTGGTTATCAAGTAAGACGAGGAATAATTGAGTACTTGAGCTTAGCTTGCGTGTGATGTTTGCTGTTTAAGTGATTTACTTTAATCACAGTTCTATAAACACACTACGGCAGGATATTGGACGAAATAGCCATTCGGCAAGCACACCATAAAGGAATATCGGCGTATTCTTTGAAACCTATGAGTTACAAACTTCGCCTGTTCGCTTCATTCGACGCTTTTGACGGTTGTTCACGGATTAAGGTTTGCTCGTGCGCGGATGTCTTGAAATTAGCTTAAATTTAGCCTAATATGTGTAATTAGTGGTTATTAATTGCACGACTTGGTAATCCCGCGATGGCAATAGAATTGAAATCGCTAAGTAAAGTTAACGGTTACGAGGTAACACGGTCGTCATGCCAACTGCGCATGTCTAGAACATACCTGACACGTGTGGAAATTAAAGCAATTCTGAAAAATCGAACAAAATATTTTTTGAACTCGGTGAATCCGTGCCTTATGAATCAATGAAATGACGATTTACAGTCAAGCTTTCGGCTTTCGTTTAATCAATCTGCGAAGGGATAGACGTCTTGTTGAAATTGCTTCAAAATCTATAAATCTTATCGAAAGACATGAAATAATTGCTTCAGATAAGCGACCTTTTCAACCAGTCTTCCCAGCTTGCGTTCCTTTTTACCATTACATTTTCTTTAAAATTGGACGCGCTTTCGCTATTATAAACGCGAAAACGCAATTTCGTTTTCCATTAAATTGGAAAATCTAACCATTGTGTTGACCATTGTGTGTCGTGCCTTTTTCATTAACAGATATTTTAAAGAATGAGGGTGTAACTATAGCAGCGGCCTCAAAGCTGAAGGAAATTAACATCAAATTTAATTAAGATTCTCGCCGAAGAGTTCATTCAGCTGACAGCTCAACGATACATAGTGCCGGTGAATGTTCCGTTGAACGTGCCGCTACTTTTATTAAAAAATAGAGAAATAAAAAAACGTGGTCTTAAATATTCAGCTTCTTTCAAACATTTATATCATTGGATTTGTGTTTTGATTGAAGGATTGAACTTTGCGCTGGAGGATTTTGTTTGGGAGAAGAGATTTTAAAATAAACAATCTTTTTGACTCGCAATCAGTGTTGACTGCGGTTTTTAAAGATGCTTTGAAAAATCGGATATTGCTTGGTGTTATGATATCCTCACGTCTCGTTAGATTGGCTTTAAAACCAGCCCGCTGACGCAAGCAGGGGGATCTTAAAATGACATCGACGATATTTTACCAAAGAGAAACTTCGAGGTTGAAAATTGCGTATGCATAACCACAATGGTTTTATCTAATAAGACCTTTATCGTCGACCAAGTCGTATGTAAAATTCGCGGTCTGGCTAGACATTGCGAAAAATGGGCGGTTTGTGTCTTCGTAAACTGCCTTTATATGTGTTAAACAGGTCAAACGATTTTGCCCTAAAGGAAACCGTCTGAATCGGTATTTTAAGAGCTTGCTCTATACTTAAAGTTGTAGGTTTTCGAGCAGCAATTTATGGTTCTAGTTTGTCCAGTGCCATTCAAGGAGCTTGGCAGAATCTGAAGAAAAATCTCTTGGGATTGACATTAAGCCATTGGACAAAGCCAGTAATCATCAGGTCCTAAAGCTTTATTTAAAATTGGACTTCGTTTAGTAATTACACGCTGGATTGACCATTTCTCTTGCTAAGCTCTCAGTCTTTGGCGAACCGCTAGGTCGTCAATCATGGCGTAGCCCGAGGCGATGGTGCCCCCAAAATAACTGCTCGCTGTGATCACATCACATGCAGGTTTACAATAAAAAGAACATAAATAGTTTCTACTATCTTAAATAGCAATTAAATAATCCATTGTGGTGCGCCAGTCCTAATGACTTTCTGGCTTCGTACTTTATTATTATTTTTTTGTTTTCTTGGTTACGTAGTTGCGGGAAAATATTCCCTTTGTCGTTGTTTCCATGTGTTTGAAAAATTCGTGCAATTATGTGAAAACTGTTTATGAGCAACGTTAAACGTAATGCTTTCCTACAAAGCAGGTTTCGATTTTCATTGAATTTACATTCTTTCCCGAATAAAGAGATTAAGAACTTGGGAAATAGATATTAGAACATGCTAACGATTCTCATCAACAGGGAAAATGAATCTAATCATTAACTCTCCCAGTGACTTTTGATTTTCCATGGATGGAATAAAGTTGTTGTTTTAAAATCAGCACAAGAACTTTTTTCTTGAGTATTTTCTTAGTGGTTCCGGCAAATCCTAACAATATCTTATTTTCATTAATTATAAAAGCCTTTTTCACTCCATCTGGACATTTGATAACGCCTCGATCAATCCAAGCTGTTTCCGCAGTTTGAGGAAAGCATTACTTTTAATCGTTGAATAAGTAGATAAGAAAATAAATAAAATTCAATGATGGTAAGGAAAACATTATGGCAGATTTGAATGTTAATGTGGTGCTGTGATTCAATAGTGCGTTATTTTCGGTTGGTCAAGCTGTCCCTGATGCTAAAAACAAACTTTTATGTCTCCTTTTGAATAATACCTGTACGTTAATCAAAGCATTCCTCTTTGCGCTATGTCCTCAAAGTCAGTGTACTGTTTTCAGCTGAAAAAACTTGCATTAACTAACTAAATTAATGGCTCGGAAAATGCCATTTTGCGTCAAATTGTATAGAAGTTAAAATTTCTTCGAGTGCCCTCCTCTAGGAGTGAAGAGCTTCAAGATATGTAGATTTGTTCAATAAATTACATTTACCGAGAAAATTACGTCTGAATCTTCGCTGTATACAACACTAGCACCTCAATATATACAAAGATTTTGACACTATTAATCACTTAGTTTGCACACCTTGATGTGCGAAATCAACTGGCCTACAAATGACATGATGTTTTGTTTCCTTGAATAATTGCCATGTACAAGGGTGAAAATGACTGCCTTGCGTGTATATTTTAAGAATGAAATTTCGATTTATGCAAGCTTTGTTTTTACAAAATAATATCTCAGTATACTGGTATTGAATTGACTGAACTTTTCATTCTGTAACGCGAAAAAATATCAACGGAATTCTGTGTTCCTTTTCTTTCTGAAATGGAATATGACTGTTCAACAAGTGCTTTTGTTCTCTTAGTTTTGCTGAATTCATAGTACTGATGTAAATATCATATTTCCCACCCAGTCCGACTTGTTTCGCTAAGAAGTCACTCTGTTTGCTTTTAGCCAAACCATTCCTCTAAATTCGTATGTATAGGCTTTGTGAATCGTGACATGATCTTTAGAAACTAGCGTCCACTATTCACGTTCATTTTACTGTAAAGGACTTGATATGATCAATGTGCGTCAAAGCTTCTATGATTTTAAATCGGTTTCGAAATTTCAACCAGACTGGTTTGTTTAAACCACAGATCTTATGCGTAACAATTATGGAATCTCGCACTCTAGAATGTAGTTGTCTTCTTTTGACTTTTGTGTGTTCTTGCGTTTAAAGGTCGTATTATGAGAATAGTTTTCAACAATGTTAACCAATATTCTTGCCATGACCTAATTCTGGATGTCATAATTTCTGACAAACTGACACAACCAGTCACAGAGAAAAGAAGTGAATTTGAATAACGAAGTCCAATGTTCCAATTGCAAATAAATATTACAGAATTAACAAGTTTTATATATCTAACATTCTGATAAAGTATCCTGGATTATTTCATTTTGAGTCTGCAATATGCGCGTCATTAGCTGAAAAGTATTAACAAGAAATTTACATGGAGGCTCTGAATTTTAATTCAGGTTTGTTCTCCAATGAACAATGCTATGAAGAAACTTCTAGAATCTGTAAACAAATTAGGTATGTTTCAGTGTATGAGCAAGTTGAAACCTCCTAATGGCATCAACTGAAAGAATAAAAGAAACTTCCTAATTTATAATATTTTAAAATTTCTTAATTGTAAGTATATTGAACTAAAAATGACATTAAATGTGCACTGTTTCTTTCTCGCCCCTTGCACTTTTTTAGGATTTCCAATTGTAACAATTGCTATCTCCATACTGTAGCAGTGTTCCTGCAGAGCCTTTAACTTATCTATATGTAAAAGCGGCCTTATGTTCTAGGGCTTTTCGTCTTAACGAGGCTATACTCGACCCACGCCACAACTCCCCGCCATTAGGAATACTGCACTGGATGTCCTGTAGAGATGGCGAAGACGAAATGGGCATTTCCCTGGTGCCGACAAATGGCTGCTGGAAGGTTTGCTGGGCTGGCGGGTTTGCTTGTTGTTGGATGGACATGCTGAGATGTGACCTTGGCATGGATGCCTGATGCGAGTATGACTGTGGAAGAACCTCGTGTCCAGTCTGTGCGAATGGGTGGTGCGGGGGCGAGAGTGGTAGAGAAGGAGTGGTGACTGGAGCCATTGTTGGCATTGCTGTACCCATTGTGGTGGGCCATCGGTGGTCGTTGTGGAAGGTGCACAAGGAGTCACCTATGGGACTTGGATTGTATGCCTGAGCCATGTGAGACGGAAGAATCGGGGCAGGAGGACGGAGAATAGCAGCTGTCTTCTTGCGCTTCTTCCATTTAGCTCGACGATTTTGGAACCATACCTGGTAACGGAAGAGATATTTAAAGTTTTAGCTCTGTTACAAGCGATTCAATGCACTTCGAAGCTTCAGGTTTCCATTGTGTAAGAAACCGTACAGAAATACATTTCAAAATTATTAAAGATGGAAAATTAGTAGAAGGGAACACCTTGCCCTGTTGTGCTACACCTAATAAATTTACTCTTTGCTAAATCGTTATATCAAAATTGGTGTTAGACAAATTTAATAGCTATAGTACAATTAATTATAGGTAAATCAGAACAATTGTAATTTTTTAACTTTTTCATTATTGTTATTTATTTTTAATTATTTCATTCTTTTTTCTGAAACATGGCCTACGTTGATGGCAGTTTTTTCTTTATAATGGAACTAGTTACCCTGTATGAAGAGGAATTTTTAATTTTTATTACTAGCAAGGTTTTTTACATGTTATACAAAGGTCCCGAGGGCAAGACGACTCAGATATTTAGCAATTGCATCTTTTGGTGTTTCGGACCTTTCAGCTAGTCATGATAACGGTGCAATAAAATTTATCAGTGAGAACAGAACAAGTATAAATTGAATTTGGTCATGATTACGATTGGCCAGCTTGTCAAAGACTTCGTAGGCAAGTTGGTAAAACATCTGCAGAAACCTCAAAGGTGAAAGTCATGTTGAATCCTCAAGGGAAGGGGCCTATGGGATTTCTTTGCATCGACTGGTTAAGTATGTTATTAACTAAGAAAATCTTTTTCAGTTTCCAACAACTTTATAAGGCTAATACTAGCATGCTCCACCACACAAAAGGTGAAATTATAACCTCTTGTATAAGGTTTTCACTTCTGTTGTTTTTTTCCACTGCGCCTTTTATTTTCCTTTTTCCACCTAGACAATTAAGTACCTGTTTTGAACATGAATGCAGATGTGCTAGGTATCAATCTATCGATGCCCATGACATGTGTATAAGAAACATCTATCTATTTTTTCCGTCTTCGTGTTTTCTTTTTCCATTATCGAAAGTGTTACAACAGAGGCCCCTCCTTTTAGTGCTGGTCTGGCCTGCTTGTTAATTGAATTATCATAAGAACTTCGATAAAATGTTTGAATGTTGTTATTTTTTTAACTAAAAAGCAGCATTTTTTTCTGTACATTCCTGTTTCTTTTTTTTTTCCTGCGAAGAACGTAACTACTACTCAAAAATATTTAGTTTATAAAAAATAACTTTGCCTGTTTTTATTGGTAAAAGTAATCTGCTTGTTTCAGTGTATGGTGACCCGAGTAAAAGCATAAAATCCATGATTGATATGATCTCCATTTAATATAACTAGTTTATTCATAACCTACAAATGAATATGTTAGGAAAACATGTTTCAATTTGAATTAAAACACCTTGAATAGTCGAGAGGACAACGTTAACTATATAAGGAAAATAACTTAGTAATGTTGCCAGCGAAATATGAGTCGAGGCAAAAACAGTCGATTGAAGCTTTTGCCTTTCAGAATGACAACAGTCTTAAGTGTAATTGTTTTGCCGCATGAAAGTGTTTTGAAAAGTGTAAAATTTAATAAAAACAAGGACTCAAAACCACGCCTTTTGAAACGAGCCAATCTATTTGGAAATTAAGATCGTTAATTGCTCTTTGAATACTCAGGATATAGAGCAATTGTTCTCGATAGTTAACCTCTGGTAGCGAAATCAAATTGGTGTTTTCCTTTTCCGAGCAGGTTCTGCCTAGGAGAGGAAACCAGGGCTGCCAAAATTTGTGCCTACAAAGCTGTTTAAACACAAGAGTGAAGTTTTTAATTAATCTTCTTCGCGGCATTGTCGGAAAATGATTATATCGATTTGCACACAATTATTCCGTATTTTGCGAGAAGTCACTTGAAATTTAACAAGCTCGAGAATTACAGCAAACTAAACATTGTTTTAGCTTTTTGTGTCCAAACAGCGTTGAAACAAAAATTGGAGCCTTACAACTACGAATAAAATCTCAGATATCACGTCTTTTCAAAGAAATGGTGTTTTTATCCTGTGTTGAATAAAGCTTAAACAGAAGTATAGTTAGCTTTTATTTCGCCGACAAATCTTGGTTGTTTAGTTTCGTGTGCAAACAAGAAAAATGCTAATTTTGATAAAATTTGTATTGGGCCTAACCAGCAAAAATGAGAAAGCAAAATACTTGAATTAGAAGGAAAAATTGCTTACCTTTATAACAAAAACCCATGTCTAAGGAATTCGAAAAAGCACTTTCAATGTTAACTTTTTCTATCAATAAAACAAGGCTCCAATTTGACGATAAAGAAAATTAATGTCAGGGCAAGTTAACAACTAAAATGCTACTTTTGTTTAAACAAAGCAACGAAGCACATGTAGAACAAAACTCAGATCTTTTCCTCTGTTAAAAAAGGCAAATCTGGGGTATCGCTTTAAAACGCTGTTTGAGCTCAAACGAAAGGAAAGGCATGATCTTTGGATAACAGATGCACTTTTACGCCCACGAAAAAAACACTTCAAAAGTTTCCACATATTTCTTAGACTCGCAGCTGCTATTTGAATAGGGGAAATCAAGGGTTTCTCAGAAAACTTTATCACTGAACGTAGCAATTTTTTAGCTGTGATCCTGACAAAGATTGATGCTGTGAAAGTGATCTTGAACTGGTACCAGTTCCTTTTAACAAAGTATCACATGTCGCCAGTCTACGTACGAACACGAAAGCATATGCTACACACATTGAATTTCTCTTAGATGTTTTTATAGATATAAACTTATCCTCCTGTACTCTTTCGCCGTAATTTCTACAAGATTTAAAGCCAAGAGAGACAAAACGAGGAATGTTTCTCTATTGTCATGTATTTTCAATCAGTAAGCGTTTACAGAAATAAGTTTGTTATCTTCCGGCTCTGAAATATGGTTGTGCGTGCCTCTTTGTGGGTCAACTGTAACACACGCTTTCCATCAAGTACAATGCACCACCAAAACACTTGATGCTTCCCAACCTGCATGTTTTTGACGCTGTCTTTCTTTGCAGAGTTAAAGTGAATAGCTATCTAAATTTAGTATACCATCCCTTTGAGCAAACAATTGTTTTGTGGAGGAGAAAACTGTACTTGTTTTTCATCCTTGTATTTTCAGAGTATACACTCTGTACTTTTCCCACCTCTACTCATATCTCGTCCATTTGTTATTCGTTTTAGAATTTCGTTTGCCACGGATTTGTCATAATGAAAGTCGTCTTTTGCCGACAAAGGAGGCTTCTGTTTAATAGCCTCCACTGAATGTATAGTAACATTCTTGCTGGCGAGGCCGGCTACTTTCTCACCATCTCCAATCTTTGATATACACCGCTTCTAGCACTTTCGCCTACCGTAGTTAATAAAGCGAAAGTCGAATTAATAGAGTTGAACAAACTATAGTGTAGCAACCCTTTTGACGAACAGACAGTCATATAAGTCTTACAAGTCCTTGGCAACGGTACACAGGCTTAGGTCTCTTTTTTCCTCATTGCAGTTTCGGTTTTGTTAAAAAAAGGAAACGCAAACAAAAGACTTGATGTTTTCATTTTACACTTTGATCAGCCCGGCGTAACCTATCGATACTTCCAAAGCAAACACAGGTCCGTGCCGCCAATGTGCCGACCGCTATAGAATATTTTGTACAATGGTTCAGAAAATATCCCGGTAAATAAGTTTTGGTATTGCCTCGGTGTGCAATACCGCCGCGTGTCTGACTTGTCGCAACACATCAAATCCCTTTAGCAAAACTTCAGCGCGCAAATCCGCGACGAAATTTTTCCTTGTACAAACTTTTGTGTCAACAGCAGTTTAACTTTTACTAAATGTACAGGCGACAGATTTAAATGAATTGTGATTTTTAAGTTACATTTAATGTTTTTGGTCGCATTTCCTTGCAATTTGCGATTAATTTAAGTTGTACACGAGCGTTTAGATATTTGAGTAAATTGTTTAGGTTTTTCTTTCGCGGGGTCAGGGTCGACCATGTTTATCTCCCTCTCATAGCACGAAACATCGGTTTGACACGCCTAAAAATTTACCACCCGTGGTGTTGGCTAATATTTTCAATTTGCCACGATTTGTTCTAAACAATCTGATAACCTTAAAAGTACAAGAAAATATTTCTTTTCAATAACATGTATACATTAAAATGCTTCGTGTTCAAACACAGACTCCATTTAATCAGAGTGTAACATTTTGGTAATGATGAGAAGAATTGAGACCCTAATTATAGAATTCCTTTCTAAAAGACCAAAACGCACAAAAAGTTGAACAGCTTGTTTAGTGCAACTTACAGGAAAACGATAAATACCATATACTAATACATTTTTAGTGACTTTTTGATTTAAGGGTCGTTGAGCAAGACACGAAAATAGTATAATTGTGGTCGAAAGTCTGGCTCCTTTGTAGTCCTAATCATTTAGTTTTTTTAGAACAATCGCTTACTACAATGCGAATAACCAAAAGCGATACGAGCTCTACTTTTGTCATAATTATCTTTATTTTTATTACTTGCTACAGAAACTGCAAGCGATGTAAACGGAAGTGAAGCTTTCTGCATGTTGGTCTACTCCACGCGTACTACTGATCTGACGACCCTTGCGGACTTGATTGCATTTTAACATTGTCAGGTTATTAACAGGCAATATTCTCCGATGCAGAATGTAGCACAGAATAGCGGATTGTGAACCATGCCAAATATTTCTTCTAAGTAAACAGGGTTTGTTGCCGAACCCGGTTTAATTCTAAGGCGGTTTTGAGGTAATCCACTTCTTAACTTCGCTTTCCTTTATAAGAACGCGGCCAAGAACCTGACGAAATGAAAAATGTAATTACTGGAGAGCCGAGCCAACCCGCCTTATAGCTATTCTAATTATGTTCAAAAACACCGGTCGTTGCTTTGTCTTACAAATCACGCTTTTCTCTATTCTAAGAAGCTCAGTCTAACTCTCTACTTAAGCGATCGACGCCAACAAGTTCTCGTTGTCGACTCGAAGCCACTTTGAAACACAACAAACCAAGCTTAAAAACCTTTATTGGCTCCAGGGGAGAATTTAATATCTTACATGTGACTTTTCAAATTCACGTACTACAAATGTAGATATTCAAAACAGTTTTTCAAAGTATTTTCTTGGCTCATTGAAGATACGACGTTATTTACAAAATCGCACAAAAGATGACTTTACCGCAAATATTGATAACACTCTCGCTGCGTCGAGAACTTAAACCGCGTTGTATTTCTAGAACGAACTTTTAAAACTACAGTAAGAATTTCAGCTGTCCTCGATCAAAGCACAAAATGTATTGAAACAGGTGTTTGGAGGCGAATTGCAGCTAATTTCCATCGTTTAATATCGAATCTGTGATAACCGAAATTTGACATGCTTCGGCACTCTAATAGAGTATTTAGATCAGTGAAGAAGAAAGCTTCCAATTAAACTGATCGTAACGCCAAAGAAAAGAAAGCACACTCTCAGTTCAGGTTAGAATTTAAAAGCAATTATTTCTGGCCGGTGTAAACACGCTTTCGTTGACAATTGCGACACACTGTTACGAGATAATAGTTTCTCTTTCTCGCTGTCTATTATTCACTTGCTCGTCTTAGTCATAATAGCTAAGATAACTTTTAAAAATCACGAAAGACCTTTTCCGTTTGGGCTTCCTTCATTAGAATTTCCAATGGGTTTATTTTGGTCATTGCTATTGAATGTGTTTTTAATAATCTATTCATTGTGTACATTCAGAAATGTGCGGTCTGCCTCTTTTATAGGACTTCTGCCACACCAACGGTTAAAATATCCGAAAATAACAGAAGATAAAATAAATATACGGCTTTTAAACGCATATATGTTATTACACGAAGTATTATTATCTACAGTAAATTTAGCCGCAAGGAACGTGCCATTTCTCGTTCGCTTAAGACCGCCGGTAAAGCGTATCTCAAAACAAAAACCAAATTAATACCACAAAGGCAATTCTTGTTGTGTCCGCGATAAAAATAATAAATCGTCCTCGCAGCAATAAAATTTGATTTTTTCCCGCAAATATTGCGCGTTTTCTGACATAATGTCCTCGGACAGCTTCGTTGAAGTGAGAGGTCTGTACAGTTCTTTCCGCAGTGTGAAAGTGATTAGGGCGAAAAGTATACAAATATATCATTATAGCCGGAAAAAATTGGTGGCGACGTAAACGATTTTATCATTTAACAGAAATCAGATACTAAACTCTAACTGGTCTGCCTACTTTGTACGAATGGCTTTCAGGGAAAAGTGGCAAGAATTAAGAGCTATTTATACGAAACGAGCGTTTTTGTTTTCCATCGCAAAACAAACCGTTACATAAACTTCATTATACCAAAAGATCCTTAAACTGCTATTTTTCTCCCATTGATATCGAGTTAATCACAAATAGCCGGTCTTTAAGGTCTATACCTGAACTCTCGACTCGGTGAGGCCAATCCGCGCTGCGAGGTCTTCTCGCATAAATACATCTGGGTAGTGAGTGCGAGCGAAGCATCTCTCAAGCTCATTCAGCTGAGCTGGTGTGAAGCGAGTGCGATGCCGCTTCTGTTTGACGCCTTGGCTATCACTAGCCTTTCTATCTTCATCATCAAGAGAAACAGTATCAATCTTCCTGTGCTCGGTCGGGGAGCTTTTCCCGTCAACACAACCATTCTTGGCGCTATCTGTTGAGGCAGATATGAAGTGAATTAAATTAGAACGAGCTCTCACTCAAGTCATTAGAAAATTTATTTTTTATAAAGCTGGGTTAATGTGAATGATGACCAGAAAATTTTCGAAGATTTGTTACCCTAACAAGATAGCCACTACCTGAATCCTGATCGTTAAGCTCGCCGTTGTGATTGAGTATTCCAACGATCGAGTGCTCCAAACTTGGAACTAGTTCCAGCAAAGAAGTCGTATGATCTTCACGGTGATCCATGGCTGGCCCTCTGACCGGACCGTGCGCGTCGCTCGATGGCTCCATTACTAATCTTCTGCGATTCTGCCAAACTTTCGGTCTTCTTTGTAGAGTGCTTATTACCTCGGATTTAATATCTATAGCCACGGCCGACCAATCAGCGCGCGCCGTGGCGCTATTTTCTAATAAAATTATGTCAGGTGTCACCGCCGGATCAGAAAGCATGTAAGCAAATCACTCTATATTAATATTTAATTGTGCTAATTGAACATGAGAGCATGGCAAATTAAGCGCCCGTAATATAATTTTTTCGCCTTTCAGCGCGCAATCTTCTATCGGCTCCCAGAGCGTTCCAAACTCGACGGCGCGTAATTACAATGGGTTTTCAAGCGCGTTTCGCTCACGGGTTCGCTTCCATCGCGGCCCTTGCCATGTAGCGCTCACAGTAATTCTCTTAATTAAGGAGCATTTGTTTGTGATGAAGTATTTTGGCTTTCAAATAATTGATCAAATAGGCCGTGATTAGACGAAACTGAATCGTCATTAACGTGATTAATAAAATATTAATTGTTAATTAAATCGATAGCACTTGCTTTCACCAGCTCCAGGCTTTCGAGGGCGCGAGAGATGAAGTTCGACATCTTGGCGTCGAATTTAATGTAATTTTTCTTTCGATTTTGGGATCAGGCGCTATTGGGAGGACGTATAGCTCAGGGCAAGGCATTTAATGATTAGATTTCCTCTTCCGTGAATATTTCCACGGAGCGCGCGGGAGGCGAGCCACACTTCCCCCTTAAAAAAGAATCCTGTAGCGTTACCAGCCATGAACAAAAACATGGCTCGTGCCGCGCTAAAGAAACTCCTTGATCTTTGACAAACCTCTTTGTATTCATTCACTATGTATGACTGTTTCATCGTTTTCCTAATTACTCAAACATGTTTAGCTTACGGCTTTTGTTCTCTAAAGAAAACTAACATTTTCCTATGGTTTTTAAATAATTACCGGCCGGCGTGCGATCGCAGAAGGGTTTTTATGTGGCATTTAACCCCGTGCCACCTACCTAGCAGGATTCATGACATCAGAAATAAACTGCTTTTTAACATTTTGCAGTCGTAAATATCGAGTGGCAGACTAATCAGCCCAAAGTATTGATTTGATTGTTACTCCAAAACAACTTTGAAAAACGTTCGCACATCATTTGCGCTGAAAAGGAAGTGATTTAATCACGGACGACAACTTTGCTTGCAGAAACACAAAGGGTTTAATGGCCCGGAGAAAAGCTTAAGAGATACCAATAACTCCGGGTCGCGAGAAAGGAAATCCATGTACAAACTTAGCCCAATGTGAATAAGTTTTCTTTATGCGTGACAAACATAAAGTACAAAATACGATGGTCTCTCGGACAGCTGCAAATACGCCGTGGTGATTACCTCGAAATTAATAAAATCTTCTAAATTGCGCCATTAACATTTTTACATAGTTATTATTTTCATGGCCTCAATGAATTCTGCAAATGCCTGTTTGAAGCGTGAAATGTTGAATTTTTTCCTGCAATCGCGAGAGAGCTGGCGACTTTTGATGGTTTTATTACTTTTTTCACTGTGCTTATTGAAATCTCTGATAAACATTACATTGTTTTTCTTTACGCAGAAATAGAAATCTCCTATACTAATTCGCCAAATGAATCTTTAGAAAACTAATTTATCTGTAAATTCGAGACGATATCCGAAAGAGATAAGATAATGTGTCTAATTTGGTTTCTCGTGAATTTAAAAAATCTTTTTTAGACAGGTTCAGCTCGTGAAGGTTTACAAATATGCTGAAAGTTCCAATATAACGGCTGGATTCGGTCCATTTTCAAATTGATTTCATTTTTCACCTTTATGGGTGCTCGGTCGGCAAAACCCACCGAGATAGAAATCAACTCATCTAAATATTAAAATACAATAATTTTTTGTAAACGAGAGAAGAAGTTCTCGGCTTTGTATTAAAAGAAAGCGAACAAATTTTAAATACCAATCGCTGCACAGGAAAGCCAAATCAATTTGCCTTTAATTAAAAGAAGTTTCAATTAGTTCAGGGTTTGTCAGTATTTCAATATTTTTTTAGCCTAAGGTGTTATGACCGGAGCATTGACTCGAGATAAATATTCATTTTATGTTACTTATTTGGGGTTGAGGCTTTGATTAATTATTAATTAGGACGAAATTTACTGATTAGAATGTGTGCGTACAAAGAGCATAATAAAACCGCGTGCTTCAACGAACAGTAATGAAAAGGAACTTTTAATGCTAAAGATATCGCGAGTGCTTTGCACAATGAAAATACGACATTTTTAATGTAATTACTTTGTTAAAAAAATGCAAAATACAGTCCCGAAGTTTTTCTTTAGAAGATAGTGACCCTCAAAACATGCTGGTTGTCGTTGCAAGTTAATTGGTGCAAATCCCACTGTACAAAGTTCCAAAAGTGATGATAGTCTGGTTGCCTGCTCATCAGTGTTTTCATGTGACATTTTGCGACTACATGCTACCGCTTAAATCTGCTATTTGAGTAGTTCCGATCCATTGTTCCGACCTCAAACCAACACTTTTAATATCACAAACACGATGAAGTGTCTTTTGTTGACTAGAAAACAATTTGATATTTAAATAAGGAGCTCTTGGTATGTGCATATCGAAAGAGTAGTTTTAGTGGCGGTGACCAAGTCGAAAATTTTCAGTGGGTTGTTCGTGTCGCTTAATCAAGAATTGTTCGTGCAAAAACACGATTTCATTTTCTGTACAACGTGTTGTCTTTGTGTTTGTTGTTTTCATGGTATTAGACTTTTTGTATACTTAGCGCCCGAGTGGATTATCATTTAAATATAATTAATCTCCGAAGAAAGAGAGGCGATGCGGTTCAGTCCAAAATTAGTGAAATCGTATCGTCCCTTCGCGATGCTTCTAGCATTCGTGACCAACGTCGCGGTATTTGCCGATTTTCCCGCCAAAACAGCATTGTTATTGCAACCCCCTTCCGCCTTCTCGTAACGTTGGTATTCTGGCTGAATAAAGTGGCTACATTTTGACTTCTGAGCCTCAAGGCAAAACTCTTTGCACCAAAATCACAATAGACATTCATAAATAATCGCTGAGACTTTTTAGACTAAAGATACGCGCGTACGAAATCCCAGAGCAAACACGTTAAGCTGTTCGCGGAAGCCGGCGGACTTACCTGAATTTTGAATTATACCATTGCACCTTCACAAAACAAAAAAACCCGGACCATTTTTAAACACCTTCTAATCTTGGTGCAAGTAGAACGCAAACTGAGATTCTGACCGTCACTTCTGAAACTGATAGCAATTCACTTGTCAGCAAAATTTAAATCTAATATTGTTCTCGCTGGCCACGTTTCTCCGTTTTAATATATTAAATTTATCCTTTATACTGATTCGACTATTACGGCAGTCTATTCATTTTCAGGCCCTTAAAAACCAATATGTCTGATACACATTAAGCAATTTCTTTTAAAAACTTCATGGCGTACTCTAAACTGTTTTATAGAGTCTTTTATGAGAACACAAAACGAAACCTATATGATTGAGTTAAATAAATTAAATTTTGGCAAAGAAGATCTTTAAACGCTCGTCAGGTTGCTAACACAAAACATGACCGATATTGGTCGGTGTGTGTTTCTTTTCTGTCTTGGACAAGAATGACTGATTATAGCGCCGACAGATAAGAAGAAAAACGCATTTGTCTTCACCAGCAAGCGTCGCTAAACTTGGGTGAAATACCCGGCCTTGTGAAGGCAGAAATAATCCAGAAATTAGGTGAAGCACTGATTATGACAATCTTTAAATCAACCTTTGGTCTTAATGGACTCAAATTCCGTAAACTGTCCTGAACAAGATCCATTTCGCGGTTAATCATCGGATATATACATGTCTTGCTTTAATTTTTGTCTATTTTGTTCATTTTATCGTTTATGGATATATAGAACGGGTGGTAAAACAGACACTATTAAGCCGAAGTATATACAAACGGTGAACAGCTTTGGATGATTGTGTGCGATGCTTTATTCTTCAAGACAGCGGAGTGTGTATTGCTATGTGGCTCTCTGTGTGAAGATTGCGAGTTCAGTTGGGGAATTCTAACGACGATGAAAGCATTACTTAGGATTTGACGAACTTGATCGATAAGGTAATCTTTGTGTCAGTTGAAATAACGAAATAAGCTTTATTATAGCTATTACTTTTTTCGTGCTGCTGAGGTCAGAAAATGTAGACGGTTATTTGCGAATATCTATTGTATTTGTCGCACAACTTTTCTGATATCAAAGTCTTCAGTTATTTTGTTCGTATGTTGATAACAAATTTTTCACTTCTCCTATATCTTTCTTATCTGAAAACGAAAACAAAAGATTAACTAAAAATCCTCACAAGTTAGGCTGCGACAAATTTTTAAACTGTGTAATTTCTCTCGAAAGGGTCTTCAGTGGATGAAATTTACCAAAGTGAAATGCGTCGAATGTGATACTAAATTCATGCTGGAATTTTTTGTGTTTGCAAAAAAGAAGTCCTCTTAGAGTTAAAAGTGTTGGGTAGATGATCAATCAAAAGGTGATCCTGAACTAGCAGCCTGTTGGCTGGAATTTTAATAGTGAGTTGTTAGAAAGTGAAAACATCTTGTGAATATAATCGCGAATATGGTCACGAAGCAGGTGCTTGTATCAAAGAAGCCAGAATTTCGCGACATCATGTCGCTAAAGCACGCTTGTGATTCTTAAATATCTGATTTAAAACCAAGTGAGTTCTCGACAAGCACCGAGTGAGGCCCAAACCTAGCACAGCAGCAAATGAATCTCCTAATGCTTAGCCGGACGAACACAAGCAGATTAAATAAAACAGAAGGACTCATGGAAAGGCGTTAGCTGCGAAATTTGCCCTCACTGCTGCTACAATTACGTCGTAGTGAAATTGGCTAGTTTCTTCGCGAGAAAAGAAAAAAAACATACCTATTCGTTTTTGTTTTTGATTTATTTTAATTCCTTTTCTTATCTATACAATCTATAGACACCACGAGTTCCTCACTTGTCATAAACAGTTTTTTGGCGTTCGCCGAAAATGTAAATGTGGAACGATTTTAATGCGGTTTCTGCGATATTGCACTGTCGTTATGACTATAAATAAAGCTTTTACCATCTGCTTGCGGTTTTAAGAACGCCTATCAGTTCAGCGTAGTTTTTTTTCTTATTTTGTTTAGGTAAATTTTGATATTTTGTGCATGCTATTCATCAGATCTGCGAGTTTTTGTCGGTAAATACGAAATAACGGACCAGATAATTTGTATTAACACAAGAAACTGCATTGACAAATTGGAAAAGCGTCCAGCTTTAAGTCGTTACCTTTGCCTTCTGCTGTTCGAGAATGTTAGATGACTTTTATTGTTTTTATTTCTTCATTTTTTTCTGGTTGTTTCATCAATAGAATCAGGGTTAACTTTTAAAGTAAAGTGTTTGGATGTTAAAAATTAAGAAAAGAGAACTCCTATGCGATATTGGTCAGTTTTATTTTATTATATATATTTTTTTACTTAGTCGGTGTTATTAATACTGTAGGTTTAATTGTTATTGTTTAGTAGCAAAATCTGCTTTCTGTTTTATGGCTTGCACATGAGGTCTGCCGTATATCTAAAATGATAACTCGCGACTGAAAAATAAAATCCTGTTTCAGTTAAGCTGGTTTGTGTCTTTTCAAGAGAAGTAAAGAAGTAAATTCTGTATTAGCTTTAGTCGCTTTTCTCTGGAATCTGGTGCATAGCATTTTCATTATTTTATGGTAGTGTATAACGTCACATGCAAACGCGCTTAGTGATTTTAGAACTGTCTAGAATTGGAAGCGTCTTACACCTCGAGGTTTGCTTAAATTTGTTTTATGGATATCACATTTAATTTAAGAAAATATTGCGTAAAACCAACATAACTCAACATGTACTCTTTATTTTGAAATAATTCTCACTACCCATATGCATGGTTTTGTGTAGTATTGGCATATTTTGCCTGTAGACTCACTGTTTCTTCGAGTGTCAAAAGAGAAAGCTGTCAGAATCCATGATATAGTTGAAAGAGCTAAAATTGCCGTTTACGTTAGTAGTTGATGAAGATTCTTTTACTGTAGACTGCACTTAACTTTAAAAGATTTGATTGCGACTTGCAGACGTAGAAATTCAATCTTCGTACGTAAATTGTACAGATTACTAATATTTTGCACATAAAGGGCTACATTTCTGTTATTCAGTTTTTTTTGCAGCCTAGGCCTGTAATTAACTAAAATTTAATCATTTTTACCTTGTTAGACCAGTCATCGTTGACAGCCTTGTAGATCTTATTATATCACATTTGTAACCGAGTGTTTTTACTAGCGGTTGTAATAAAACCTTCTCAAACACGACACAAAACAGATTTCCACTCGCAGAGTTTCAAACGACTCGTGCTTCAGGTGTATCTGGCTACAAATTTAAATAAGAATTTAGTGTAGAATTGGCATCGAATCCACAGTTTTTCCGGATACGTAGTAAACCGACACACAGAGCGAGGAGTAACTTGGACGTGTGAAAAAATTATATTTTGTGATAACACAACTGCGGCAGTCCATGTTATGAAACTGAGGTTTGGAATACTGCTTTAAGGACTGCTCTTATGAGCCGGACGAAAAATTCTAACTTGCTGTTGTAATGAAGGACAATTTCGGTAAACGAAAGATTAAAGCGATAGAAGATTTAGTTTGCGCTTTTTAAATGATGATCAATTGAGAGTTTTCAGGCAACAGGAGTACACATAAATCGATAAAAAAATAGGTGTGTAAAATTAACTTCGATTTGGATAATTCCAGTGATGCACAAAAGGATCTTCGTCGCCAAGTCCGTGTGATACATTTATGTGCCCCCACGGAATTTGTGCTGATATAACTCTATGGGTGTAGCCGCGGAAACCTTCCATGAAATTTGCCAGAAACCGTACTTGGGGTTAAAGCGGAGTTTTCACATCGAAAACGATATGATTTAGAAATTGATGTTTGCTTCTGATGTGTCAAGTTTTTATTTTACTAGTGGAAATTGAGGATTCTAAACTCTTGATAGCTAAATATTTGATTTGGGGCCCTCGACAACCATGCATATTCCTTGCATGCAAATCTATCTATACAATATTTTTAAGATACTGATGATGGTGTGCATTAGCACCGCTACCCTTTAGTTCATGTTTTTTTTAGTACAGTTTGGTTGATGGTTTATGTTGAAAATACACGAAGATGTAAATTATACTTTTTTATATAAATGAAATAAATTGCACAAATTGTTGATATTTGTCCGAAATTCTAATATCACTTATTTTTTTCGGTTTAAAACATCGCGTACCTGGTATTTAAATCGTGGCAAAGTTCAAAACAACATTTTAAATTCCAGGGGTGTAATAAAATCCTACTGCGATCAGGTACTCGAATTAATATTAATGTAAGGTGTATTTTCTCGAAAGATTGAGAATTTCAAAACATACCAATTTATCTTCTGTATCGGAGAAGTCATAGGAAGATTTTTATCGTGTCATACGTCTCAAGTGGTGAAGATAAATTGTGATAACCTTCCTTCGTAAAATGGTGCGATTGCTGATGTTGTAAACAAGCGAACTAAGCTAGTAAAGGCGTTCAAGAACTACAGCAAGTGTCGTTGAAATCTTAACCCGATTGTTGGTTGGTGTGTCTCGCGTTTTGTGATAATGTTTACCTAGCTAGTCCGTCTAATGCTTTCGTGCGTGTACTAAAAACAGAACACACTTGCAGATAACAATAGCGGTCAAAAACCACGCTATTGGAAGCGAGAAGACAGCATGAAACTAACGACTAGTGTAGATATCCTTTGGCTTTGCCACCTTATTGATCTTGTGTCTAGATAAAAAGTCGTAAATGTCACGAGTACGAACAAATCTTGTAGCACTTTTCGTTGCGCTGAACGTATTTGAGTGTAACATTTAAGCGGTGACTTTTTTGACGGCTACTGTTCTACTGAAGGGCAATTTCGTTCAGTGGAAATGTCACTGAAGATGGGTAGATAAAAAAGTTTTTGCAAGGCCACAGTTCCCAGTCGTGTCTTGAAAATTTAACGCGGTCCTAACAATACACTGAAATGAGTGCGAGAGACTTTAAACAGTTCTGTGTCAAAATGGCTATATTTCGCGTTGAGGAATAATCACGGTACAATCGCGTTAAAAACTGGCTTATTGGAAATGCTGATTTATCTCGTCTTCAATTTGACATCTTGTTAATTTGATAAAAGTAATAATTTCTGAGTAACTCAGTTCCAAAAAATAAAGTAAAATAGGTTTTCTTACAACAGATATTAATAACATCAACACTAAAACCAGGTTTTTAACTTATGAAATGCGTAAAACGTAGTGTGCATTCGGTTTTTATAGTCTGTAATCTGTTAGGCATGGGTTTGTTGAATTCCACATGGAAAGAACTATAAAGGAAACAATGGTATTTGATCTTCAGTCTAGCATGCACGCAAATGGTTCGGGTGAAGAGAATCGTCCTGTTTGTACTTCTTGTACTTCTTGAACAGACTTCTTGTACAAAGAAAATTAACGAAAATAAAGAAAGCCAGTCCTATGTTGCTCTTATATAGTAGAAATAAGTAAACACGAAACGCATAAACTCGCCTATAAGCAGCGCTGATTCTGGAAATCTGACCACAAAGAAAGTACCCCAAACAGACATGCAGTAATATACAATTCAAATTATAACCAAAGCGAATTGCTTATAAACTTTTTTTTAAGTTGTCTACGATTTTTCTGTTGTGCACAATATTGATGTCTGAAGAGTATTTAGAACTTCTACAATATTTAAATTATCTTGTCTTGTATCATCAGCGTCAGTTCAGTTGTTGTTGTTTCTTTTTAAGAAAAAGGCAGACCATCAAGTGCAGTGGAGATCATAGGTTTAAAAACGTTTAGCTTAGAATATTTCTGCGCATTTTTACTGCGAAGACTGCTTTGAATAAGTTAGATTCAAATCGTTCCAGCATTACAAATCAATGGGCAATGGTGCCTGTATAAAGAAGGAACTAACTTGTCTTGCCCACGCGAACATACCATATATTTTCTCCCTTCTTACTTCTCTCCTCCATCCAAGCGATCTAGTAAACACAGCTTTCAGTACAAATCTTTAATTAGGAAACTGCCTACCTTCGCGTAAAGCCAATGTTTTGCTATCCGAATTAAACCGATTTCGCGACTCAATAGACATTGCCTATGTATTTACTTAAAGATATAGAGCTAACCCCATCATTGATCAAATTTGGGGCAAAGTATATTTATGTTAATCCCTTAGCTTTGCTAACTATAGTTTTCGAAAGGGCTATGGGTGATTGAACTCTAGTGAAGTTTGTGGTTTGGTCTGTCAAAATTCAATGCTATTTTTGAACTTTAGACGCCCGTTTCCACTTGCCAATGGGGCACATCAAAGACAACAATGAAAGAAAGCAATAAACAGTACAATTAATCTCCTAATTGCGACTTAGCACAGGGTTATTAAAAAGAAATATGAATAAAGGAATTACAATCGTAGCCGAAAATTAGTATTGTTTTATTATTGATCACACAAATTTAACGAAAAGCCGTTTTACATTTCCATTGTTTCAGAAGTACAAAATTGCCGGCCCGGATCAGGGCCCATTTCGGCGGATATTTCTAATTCGCACCACGTAATGAAGTTTGGGCGGAAAGGTTCTAATGAACTTTGCGTAATTTGTGTTTAATTCATCGACGAGATTGAAATTTAAGCCGGTAGGAATCGTCATTAATGAAACTAACACCAGGAAAAAGCAATTAAGAAGATCTTTTTTTGGTTTATCCTTCTTGAAATTTCTGTTCGCTACAGAACGTCTGTTCTCTGCTTTAGCGGAGCATGCGTGCAAGGTTTTAGTTTGAAGGCATAAAATTTGTCAAAACAGAACCTTAAGTGAATGAAAGAAAAATGCTATTCTTTTGTATGAGGCTTTCTGATTTTCACGCACTAATTCAATTTTTTTTTTCAAGCAGACGTTTGTATTCTTTTTCGCTGCCTTATTACATCGCTGTGAAATGCATAACTCTTGATCGATTTAATGCACTAGTTTCACAGCAGGATATTATAAAAAAATACCAAATGCGTCATGGCGCGAAAACACAATAGCCACGTTGGGTAAAATAACCTATTTTTGCTGCGTCCGAGGGAAAGACGTATGGACACTTAACCTTTTTGTGTAACTTTTCAAAGGTACTTATTTGGAAACAGAAGAGAGGCGTGTTTCTTGTGTTCTCCATTCTTCATCCGATGTTCAAATGTTCACGCAATCACAAAGAATCGAATATAAAAAGATTTCAACAAGATGGATATCTTTCAGCTTTTATAAATAAGTGTGACACCTTTTAAAATCGATTTAATAAAAACTTTAGAAAATAACTGATGATATTTGCAAGTGTTTCCTTAAACCCTACAGCAATATTTCTACGAACTGTCAAAGATTTCGAGTGTTACGCAAAGATTTATGATTTTAAAGTTTATTGTTTCTTGCCCTTTCGCCGGAGTCGTATTATTTTGCTAGTAATCAGGTGGCTGCGTCGGAGATTGAAGTGCGGAGCTTTTTTTCTTTTTTTTTTCCTTTTGCGTAGTTTCTACACAATTTGAAACTCTTCATTGCTATTACTCTGATCTGTTTGTGAACGATGAAAAATAAATAAACATTTTTTTTCTAGTTGCTTAGAATGCAGGCTGATTCAGTATGTTGACCTACATCGCTCTTACAATGAGAGTTACACGGGGTTTTGATTAATTTAGTCTATAACATTTAGCTGTTTTGCCCATCCCAAATTTTTCCCACGTTATTTTTGTCATAAAAAAAAACAAAGTAAAATATATATATATTGCAAACTAGGTGCTTGCATGGAACAACTCGAATATCAATATTTAGTACTAAAGACTAAGGCTTTCATTTCTTAGCGATTTTTAAAGGGATTTTATATAGAGCGAGAATTTCGTTTTTATTTGTTCTGACCACCTAAAGTAATGAAGTAGAAACGAAGGATTTCCTAAAGGTGCGTTCACTAAAATATCTCGCAGGAGTCAGAATTAACTTGTCCATTCGCAGTCAGCCATTCAAATAAGGTTATATTTAAAGAAGGGTTTTAGTCTTGTAAGCAATGCTTCAGATAACTGTTCTTTTTCTGTTTTCTGTTTTACTTTTTTTTAATGTAATTGGTAGTTGAACTTTTTGCTGTATTTTATCACCATGTCTGACGTAAAAAATGACTTTGTGAATGGCTTACAACCATAAACGTTTCGTCCCAAAGATGCGTCAAACGACTAGCATTTGGCGCGCTCGATCACTTGGACTTACTATTCCTAGTTTTCCGGTACTAAATTCTTGATTTTTCGAGATACTTGATGCATGCCCATTAACAAAGTTCTCGTTTTGTTACCATTTCCCTTATTTGCGATGGTATTTTCTGTGATATACGATCAGTTGTAACTTTCTTCAAACGATAAACTGTTGCTTAATGTCCTCTGTCCTCTTTTGAGTCACTTTGGCGGAGGTTGTTTTTTGTTGCGATCCTCAACAACAAAAGTTTTGTGCACAGTTTGAGTTTGTTTTGCTAATTTCTTGTGTATTATTTCACGCTGCGTGTTAAAACACCTTTGTTTGACGAACTTTAATGTCTGTTATTTCTCTCTGTGTTTTGTATATAATTTTCCCTCATATCGTTTCCCCCAACACTGATTAAAGGGCCAGTTTTCACACCAAAAACACGCTAATAAAAGCTTGTTTCTTCCTAAAAAAAAAAATAGCCACATAGAATTGATTGCCAAGCACATAAAGATCGAGACAAACGCAATTAATGCTGATCAAATTTTCAGGTATAAAGTCAAAGAAATCAAAGGACGGTGACAAGCTCCGAAAACTTCAATTTTCTTTTTCATAGACATGCGTGTGCTTATTAAGGGACGGTCGCATTTCCGTCCAAATTCACTGTTAGAGATAATCAGTGATTGGAAAGGCTGCCAATATTCCAACTGTCCTGCAAAATAAGACAGAACCTCTAATTGAGTTATTCATACTATTTATTTACTACTTTATCTGCCACCAACAAAGGAGGCTTGCACAGGTGAAAATTGTTGTCTAAGAAAAAATAAGGAAGGCTTTAGATTAGCCCCCTACCAGCAATTTAAACTTTTGAATTTAGAGTTTGTATTATAGTTCATTGCTGTTTAATGACTCTTTGCAGGCTTCTGTTGTTTACAGTTTTGCGTCATGTATGATGAAAGTGGTATATATTTCTTGCTGTTTGTCCCCGTCGCTTATTATTGTCTTCTTATTATCGAGAGCCGTCAACAGTTTTCTATATATTACAGGAAAAGGGTAATTACATTAATTGACAACAAATAATTATTGCAGTAAAACCAAACAGAAGCCAAACGTCAAGTCAAGCATCGCACAAGACGCCACCCAAATTTTGACGTTTCTTGTTTCGGCTTAATTAATAAGTACTGCCTGTTTGTGAAACCTGTCGTAGCAAGTCTCGGGACAAGATACGACTTGATGTTAAGGTTTTGTAGGGGAAAGTGATTTTATGTAGCTTCATAAACTCACATCGCCTACTTTCATTTTCCCCCTACTGAATTGGCTATTAAGCGACCATTAATTAATTTATCGTATACATTAGTATTTTCACTGATTGCAAACCTAAGAGTGTTGTTGTTGATAGTTTTTGTTTTTTAGTAACTGACGATAGATGGTGTACACCTAAGACATATTTTGCAAATTTGTGTCATCGTCGTTTTGAAAATTTTAACTTTCTTTGGAATTAAAATTAACGTTTTCCTAAAAAAAAATTGTACAAAAATATGACTGCTTATAGAGCAAACGTTGTCTATGGCTTAAAGGGATTCGATTCCAAGAAATAATACATTTGTTCTTATAGGATATTCTTATTCATACCATGCCATAGAAAATAAAGCCAATCAGAATACAGGAAAGCCGTTGTATATTCGACGGTATTAAACCCAACCTTCCGATCGTGTGCTGGGACTTCATTCCCGCCGAAATGTATGAAGAGCATACTAGTTATGCTCGTGTCTGTTCCAAGAAAATACAAGTGACTCGTGGGATATTCCACAGTATATACCACTCGAGAGCATTGCATAACTAGTATGGAGAATTATTTGGAGAATTAATTGATCAGATCAGGGATGAAAGGTCCTCAAAGCAATACTTTTCCGAATCCAAAGGAGTTCTTTTGCTCCAAACGGTAGTAATTAAAAAAGTGTTATGAAGTAAACCTAAAAAAGTATTGACATTTAACTGCATTCATTCGCAAACTTCTTGAAGAATTCATCCCAAAAAAACCCTCCCGTTTTCATGTTTGACTCTACTGCACTAACCATTTTCATGCACTTAGCCATTTCCACACGTCCAAACCGTTCCCTGCGATTTGCTCATAATATTTCTAAAACACGAAACCATTATTGTCAGGTTTCCCATGATCTAGGATTGACCACTAGCATCTTTCCTGAAAAGATAAACCCTTGCTCTTTTTTCATACTGAACGGTGGCAATGGTAAGAGGCTCTTTCGCCCAAGGCAATCTGAAATTATTTAACCTTCGGCTTTTAAAGGAATACAACTTTCTTTGAATCAATCTTTTTATTGTGATTTCTCATACAACGAGGCTTGGTTGATCTCATAAATCTTCTGATATATAAAGATATAAAATATTAAAAAAATATTGTCAACTTCAATCAATATATATCATCTTACTCTTCCACCAAATGTGGTAAGATAATCGTAATGATGCGACATGAACACTTGGTACAAGTAAAGCGCGTTTACACTACGTGACTAAAAAATCACTATTCGTATATGCATCGAGTCATTTAAACGAAGTTACGTCATGATTAGAGGAAAAATACAACTACTGGGAATAGTTACGCAGCTCTCGTAAGCTTGTAATTCTACTGGTCCCCTAGTGTAGCAGCTGCTATTGTTTTGGGGGCTAGGGGCATTGTTCTTGTTGTTTGTTCTATTGTTCTCTCAGCCAATCATGTGAGACCTTACGAGAGCTGCATGGCGACCCACTACTAGACGAGCTTTTTTTCTTATTAAAGGCAGTGGAGGATAACTAAAAAGTTAAGACATCTTACATGCAACACCTTACAGTCGAACCTAGTGAATACGGACAAGAACGGAACCAGAACGCTCTGAACCTTGTTCTTAGTCTACGAAACATAAAAAGAGCGTTTTATCATTCAGAATATTCTGATGGAAAACTGAAAGAACGCAGAGAATGGCGCTTCAAAAAGTCAGATCTTCCAAAAGAAAAATTTAGTAACTAAATCCGTGTACGTTCAGTGTGGCCCCTGGCAAAAAGGAGAGCCCCCACAATACAGAGATTTTTTAGTTTGTATTGTTTGTTCTGTTTCCTGGATGTGCCCGGTTCATGATGGGTTTGACTGTACTGAGTACCTGTAATCACTATTGAATGCCGCAAAATTTGAATCAAATCAAATGGTAGCCAAATGTGTTATATCAGTGTTTCTACAATGTCACAATAATAGTTTTAAAATTTTCAAAGGCTAATTTCCTATATCTATTTCTCTCTTAGCGTGGATTTGTCTATCGTACCAGCCCGGCTACTACTCGTGGTGTTCATGATAAGGACGAGGTTGAAATGGTTTAGCGGGTTTCTTAACATCCGCATCCATCTTTTTGGAGGTTGCCGAGTCGTCTGGGTTCCCTGTGATGTATTCACAGCCATCAGAATCTGGTTGGATGACGCAATCAGCGTACTTCTGTAGATGACTTTCTAGATAACTCAGTGGCGAAGACCCCTGGGACAGGACCTGGTAGTGAAAGTCCTTTTCGCTGAAGGTCTTTTTATTTTCCTCGATCTTCGCCTTGGTGTCGTTGCGCACTTGCCAAATCTTCAGCTGGCCAATCATGTACGCTGTGGCCTGGCCGGGATCGCTCTGGTAACGGGTGACGTCCTTCACGGCCTTGTCGGTTTTGTCCCAGGCCTTGTCGGCAAAGAGCTTCAATGCTTGCCATCGTTTCATTCCTGGAAAGAAAGGCCATATAACCTTAAAAAAATTGTGTGAGGTGAAACGACGTAACGCTTAGTAGTGCGTTGTTCCCACGTTTCTTGCTCTGACTATCGACTCCGTGAAATAAAGCTTTCTAACGCCACAAAAAAAAAATACTATTTAGGGACTGGTTAATAAACACCGGATTTGGAGGCGGGGGGAGGGGGGGGGGGGGGGGGCATTTGGAAAAGTGATGACTGGAAAAAAATAATTAATTTGTGACCCACCCCTTCCTTCTGGCTCAAAACTGACTGACCCACCCCTGTTCGAGGGTTTAAAATTATATGACCCACCCTCTTTGTATAAAAAAAATCTTAACTAAGAGACCAGTCATTCTGTAATGGGTTAGAGGTTTTTGATTTGACCTAGGCTGATAAATCGCGATCCCAATCATACACCACCCTGAAGAGTCCCAAATGGAAACTGCGATTCCACGTACCTCTTACATCTTCGGCTTCTTAGGACAGCAAAGAAGGATGAATTTCTGACTTCTTATACTGGACTTATGTAAGTTTTCACATATTTGTGTGCAAGGTCCGTAGGATAATTTTGACATAAAATATGCAAAAACTACACCGCCATTTGATAGAAATTGAGATTATAAAAACAGCTCCCGTGCTCGAAATGATTTCGGGACGATTGAGAAACGCAGGCCAGTACTGGTACTCGTGCTGAAGCCCAGTAACATTAATTCCGTCAACAAACCTTTGTAATGAAGGCCAGTATCCATCATCAAACGCAATGCCCTCCAAATTTGCCACTTCAACATTCCATACAGCTGCAGTGGGTTGTTGTCATATGTGTCCGTTTCTTCGGCGATCAGAGGATTCTCCGCGTATAGTGCCCAGCCCTCTGTGAACGCGGTGTAGTAGGAGGCACCGTTCAACCAACTTATAACACCTTCACAGCTGTCACCAAACAATTCTGTGAAACCCTGGACCTAAGAAGAGAAGACATTCATAAAACTAGCGAACGATCTATACAGCAACCATTCTCGTCCCCATAGCCCTTTTCGCCTCTCTTATCCGGCAGGGCCTTGGTACGAGAAAAGAAGGGCTCGGGAGACAAAGGATTTCCAGTCCTAGATTCTGGAACTTCCGGGGTTCATGTAGCAGTCGTGATGTTTCTATATACTACGTGAGAGAGTTATGCCGTTTTTAACTTCCGTTCAAGATATTTTATTTTCAACAGCCAATCAAAAAAGGTCGAATTAATTTAAAAAATTCCCAAAGCCTTTCGTTTCTCGTGCCAAGGCCCTGCTGGCTAATAGAAGCGAAAAGGGCTATGGGGACGAGTATGTACAAAAACTGGATATGCCAGTTAATTCGAGCTGTTCTTCTTGTCTGGAGACAAGGCTAAAATAGCAATGACTGCGTAATGGAAGATGTCTCTTCGATTCAAGTTCAATGCTCTGAAAACATGTTGCGTATAAAAACACAGACCAGTTCGAGTTATATGAACCTCAAATTCCGCAGACGGAGCAGTTAATGGTTACTATGGTTACTAAATTCTGTCTTCCCGTGCTATTCGAGATATTGATTTTAAAGACTTCAAGTCTTGCATGTTCTTGCGATTTATACTGGAACTTCAAGAGCTTTAAAGTTTCCTATACAGTAGGCGACGAGAATGTTACAAAATAAAAATACGGTAGAACCCGCTAAATCGAACTCGGTTAAAACTATTTTAGCTTTCCCTTGACTCAAATGTGACTCAATTTTACCCCGTTGACTCGAACTTTATTTTTCAAACGCAGTTGATTGACTTGTCGGAATCTTGAATCTTTATTGATAACAGGATTTACCAATTACCCTGAAGATATTTTCAACTGCAAAACTGCATAACCAAAGTCATAGCTGATATAAGATCAGTTTTAAGTGTTTTAAAAAGTGTATCAAAATAGCCTGTGATTGCGAAGAACAGTAAAACTTCGATGAATATTACTAAGTAACCGGAAACTTGAAATTCAACACCAACCTCGCTAACTCGAACTATTTTACGTTTCCTTTGCGGGTTCAAGTTAACGAGGTTCCACTGTAAATACAGAATAAATTGTTGTTGCTGAAAAGTTTATAAAGTTGCTAACCTGTGTGTGGTGCCCAGGCCTTGCCTCGTGTGCACCTACGGAGATAGCATTGTATCTTGGCCCCATGTCCTTCAAATAGAACGGTAACCTGTAATTGGCAGTCCTGGTACAGTCTTTGTTACTGGATCGGTAGCTCTGGGAACCAGTCCCCGGGTTAAAATTCGCGACCAGCTGCACTGGGCAGTTGGGAGTGCTCTGGTGTTTACCGGTGAAATGAAACATGTGATTAGTCTTCGGAGCAAGATCGCTCAAGACAGCTAAACCAAGAAAGAAAGGACATGACATCGGTTAACAAATAACAGCAGTTTGCGTCTAACTCAAATACGTCAGTACAACTACAACCTCGTTCCCAGGGTCTGTAGAATCACGTACTAAGACGTGATTAATGCTATAATGCGCTATCAATACTATGACAGGGTATAATTCATCACTAGGTGTCCACCTCCCGTAGGTGTATGTGCATATGTGAAACATTTTTTTGACCTTAGCGCGCTGGACTCCGGATCGGGCAGTCCAGGTTTGATCCTTGGCCAGGGTCACTGCGTTGTGTTCTTGGGCAACCTGAAGACACTTAACTCTCATAGTGCCACTCTCTCCACCCAGGTGTACAAATGGGTACCGGCGAAATAATGATGGGGTCAGAGGGGGGAGCCCGGCGACGGACTAGCATCCTATCTAGGGGGGTTTAGAAACACTCCTAGTTGCATAATGCTACTGAAACAGGGATAAGCTCCGACAGTATGGGCCACTTGGCTCGACGCAGACTTTACGTATTATTACATCTGGACTAGTGGCCCATACGGCTGATGCTTATCACTGTTCATGAATACATCTACTTTATCGCAGGGTTACCTCCTGCATTAAATTCGCCTGTACTCATTTATACATCTGGGTGCAGAGGGCACTGTGCGAGCAAAGTGCCTTGCCCAAGAACACAAGCGCCCTAAGCATGAGTGCGTCACCGTTGATTAACGATCAACCATCCCATTATTCACAGGTAATTAGTAATAATTAGTATAGAGGAGAATAAAGCCCAAGGCTGCAAGAAAAAATGAACAGTTGATCGAAAAGCGAAACTTCGATGGTAACTTTAAAATCTTTTAGCTAAGGGGCTTATCCAATATACCAGCAAGCCAGAAAGGAGTTAATTAACAATTATTCCACGAGCGTGCGTTGGATATGAAATGGCTATAACGATAGACTACGAGCAGCCCCTATTTTTTCACAGTCCGTCGAGCATGAAGCAAAAAAAAAAGAGCGCGCGAAAATTGGGGACGAGGTGAGCGGAAGCGAAGCGCGAAAAAATGAGAGACTACCCGCATAGCCACAGCTTTTGACCGTTCACGGCCGAGTGATTTTTGGTATCAATTTGAAATCTAATTTCTTTTCTTCTGTCGTTGATTCCCCCCAGGGGATGTCTCAAGTTGCGACTTGAGTCCACTTGAGACAGACGGCAGAAATCACAGAATGCGTGACCAAAACATGCAATGTTTATACAAAAAAACAAGTGATGAGGGAGTCTATAGAAAAGCAAAAAAATGCTTGAAATTATAGATCCCTAGTTAGACATTTATCAACTGTGATTTACAATGTGGAAGATGTCTTTGACAGAAACACCGAAAAAAAAAAAACGCTGAAAGGAAAGCCTTTGAAGGAGCCATCTTGCAACGATTTTTGTCGCGTTTGCCTTTGTCATTTTAAAAGTTTGATTTCAGCCGCAGGGGTTCTACGTAGAACTTGTACGAAATTGTACGAAATTCCCAAACGAGCAGGGGTTGCAAAATGCCGACTGGCGGATTTTAGCATCCGAACTTGGTTTTAACGGCTTCTCCAGGAAAGGAAACGACAGAGAAAGCCGAGAAACCAAAGGCGCGAAGCTCGATCGCATATTTTTCGGATTTGAAGACAGCTTTGCCTGGCAAAACACTTGATAAATTAGACTTTTACCAAACCCGGTTTCGTAGAATGGCAAGGACGTCACGAGAAGAAATTCTAATGCTTCTTTTTGTTTTTGGGAAACCGAGATAAACATTCCAGGAGTTCAACCGCCATTGCATCGTAAATTGATACGCGAGTGTTGACAACGTGTTGACGTCCTGTTGTCGACGCTCCAAGCGTTAGCCAATCATATTTTTGCGTTGTGAGAGCAACGCATAATTCAAAAGCTGTGGCTAAGCGGGTAGTCCCTCATTTTTTCGCGCTTCGCTTCCGCTCGCCTCGTCCCCAATTTTCGCGCGCTCTTTTTTTTGGCTTCACGCTCGACGGACTGCGAAAAAATAGGGTTGCTCGTAGTCTACTATAACGATCTCATATCCAACAAGCGCGAGTGGAATAATTGTTTTATTAAAAACGCCCAAAAGAAACTCATATACCATTGCCTGTTAACCAATCAAAACGCAGGAATTGCAATATACCATTGCTAGTTTCTAATAATGTGTGATAACCTTCGTCCGATTTTGTACCACGTGATGTGTTTTGTCCAATGAAAGCGCGAGGAAATTAATGGGTTCTAGCGGACGTTGTACTTACTGTTAACATAGTCAAACCAGGTCAGCATAGCTTTGTATCGCTTTGGACAGTAAATCTTCGCCTGTTCCATACTGGTGCACTTGGCAAAGGCATCTTTGTTGCTCTCATTTTCTGGGATCTTCTCGTCGTTAAAAAACATGCTCTGATCTTCCAAACGCTTCTTAAACAATTCTACTGCCTGGTTCTCGTCCTGTTTGCCTTCTATTTTCTTGGCGATTTCCACGGCTCTTGGATAAAGCTGATTCAGCATCTTCTCGCCCAGGTTATACACATCGTCTGGCGTCATCTGATTGGTTGTAAAGTAGGGTAATATCATTTCATAGGCTTCCTGTCCACTCAAGGGATCCCCATTCGGAAGTTTTCCTGTCGTTTTGATTCCTGTATTTGTTCCGTTTTTATAGATATACGGCAGAGGTAGTGAAGCAAGACCACTGGAGATGTTACTGGGCACACAATATTGAGGATGATCTAACTCCAGGTATTTCAGCAAGCTATCCAGCGGTTTCCCCACGTACTCAACTAGGGCTTCCTTAATGGATGTTTGTACGGATTCCTTATGTTCTTTCTCCCACGCTTCGGCAGCGTCTTTCTGGAGATCAGCCAGCCATTTTGGATTAAGCATGTCTTGCGTGTATGATTCATTTAAAACGCCTATCACAAAACGAAAAAAAGTTTCCATCAACACCATTGCAATTTTTTTTAACTATAGCCCAGAGGGGAAAAAGCAATTGTTTCTTTACATGCGCTGTGTCGCTCAATTCTTTCCTTACGAGAAAGGCGACTGAGATTAGTCTCGAAATATTCCAATGATGCTGATGATGTAGCTTTTCAGAGATGCATTTAGTATTATTCGATTTTGATTGGATGATAGCAGTTAAATATAATTAATCTAAAATTGAGTACTTTTCACTTTCCGAAGATGACACGAAGATGACACGAAGCCTTCTGAAGATAATGCTGAAGTTTACGTGATTTATTCTGAAGATTTTTCAAGCTGACCCGAAGACTTTAGAAGATTTCCAAAGTCGATCCGTTGTCTCACGAAAATTTCCGAAGTTTAACCTAACACTTACGAAGTTGAGCCGAAGAGTTACGAATATTTCCAAAGTTAACCAAACGCTCGTGCAATGTTGAGAATTGTCTTTCAAAACATCACTCGTACCTGTTAATTTATAATCACGAACTGTGCAAGAGGGTAGTGGGATTTCCGTTAACTAATTCAAAACCGAGTAACAACCGATGAGAAACGGCTACGTCACCAGTGCGGATATTTTTCGGGTCGAAACTTAAGGTGATGTTACACGAGACGATTTCTAATGACGAATTTGAAAGCAGCATTGTGCGTTAAAAATCAGTGTCGCATAATGTGGCGCGCTGCGTTATCACATCTTTGAACTTCTTTCAGAACCTTGCAACCTGTAGTGCAATGTTTTAGCGTTGAGTTAAAAATCGGCCTCTGAAGCATAACGTTGCCGCAACAGTGTTGCGTTTAAAGTTGTGCCATGTAATATGGATTAAAAATTGCCGAAAAAATCGTCGTTAAAATTCGTCTCGTGTAAGATTGGCTTCCCGCGCGCGAAGGAATATCTTGAACTGAGCTAACCTGAGATCATATTCTCCCTCCCTATTTATCAACGCAAAATCGTAGGTTACAACTGAGCGTGCAAAGAGGCATGCTTGTGTATCCAGGTTATAACACACTTTCTATTCGCAAGATTTAGCGATTACACCTCTTAACTGTAGCCTGCGCCCCAGACAGTCAAAGCCGCCGGTATATTATGTGACACGTTCGGCTGCAACGCAGGCTATGCTATTCATTGGCGATTATTTTTTGGGCAAAGACGAAGATATTCTGATTTTGCTGCTCTTGAATGAAACTCTTACATTAAATCATGCAGTCAAAGTTACTAAAGGAGGTTACAAGGTATTAGAATCCATCTGATAAGCTTTGCATTCTCTATGTTATGACCTTCTTTTTTTATTAGCCTCTCGAGTCGCATTTTGATACTCTGCTATCTCCAGTTGGTTTGCTCTATTTGTTTTTTTTTTTAGTTTTGATAAATACCAGCGATTTAGATAAGGAATAACTCAATTTTTTTACATTTAAGATTTGAAATCATGAGTAAAAACTCACTTATAATTTTGAAATTACGAGCAGGAAATCGCATCTTACAGGAGTCTAGAATACCTCCCCCTTTATTCCAGCGTAAATTCTCTTCCGCATGTAAGTCCAGCCCCTAATAAGCTAGTTGCGAAATCCATTGTGTTTGACTCTAAAATACCTGTCGATCCGATTTGAACGAAAATTAATACCAGCTTATATACTAAAACTCATGTGGGTAGGTGACCAATTGATATCCCTAGTATTCACTTTTCTCATGACCTTTTTGTTGGACTAACCTCTCGCGTAAGATTTCTATCGCAGTCTCCTTTGTAAGTCTGTTTATTGTTCTTTTGTTCAGTTTACCTGATTGATTGTTTCTGACCTATTCCAAGTTCTGTTATTTTTTCTTCAATTGACTTCTTGATTCTGTAGGAGTTACAAGTTTCACTATCAGATCCGCCCTCTCCCTCTCCCCGTCCCTCCAGTACAGTCGAACAAAGGGGCAGGGGAAAGCGTTCGTATTATGATGTCCCCATTACTTAGCTTAGACTCTATTATAATAAAAGCCCCTCAACTTTATGGTCCGAATCACGCAATCCGCTGATGAGCCAAGAATACAGGAATCTTATGGAAATTTAAAACCCAAATTTCACTCAGCAGAGAACTTGAGTCTGCGAAAATATGTTAGAAATCAAACTGCAAAGGATAAACTAAGAAGGGAATTTTAAAATAGCCAACTATATGCAGATGTCGCCTAGAAAAATCATGCACACAGGTTAATGTCGGGTAAAGGAAAACACTGAATTATTCAGTACCCCGCTGTTCTTGCAAATTTAAATTAGGTCGCAGATTGTTCGGTAAATACGTCAAGTAAATATGTACTTACCCTGAGGTCCCTGTTGTGAAACGTTGAAATACCTGCGCTGAATGGAATACAATCCGTCTTGGCAGTCTTCTTCCGCACGAACAAAGCCCGCTTTTACACCATATTTAATATTTTCGATGTACTGCATCAAAGAATCGTTCAACCGTTTCAGGTGGTCTATTACGAAGTTTACATCATCGACAGTCTTGGGTCGAATTCCCCACGATTTGTATGTAAAATGAGCCTTAATGTCACTTCCCACGCTGCATATCGCCTGCCAGCAGAATTTATTTGGCCCCAACATCCAGTCTCCAGCGTAGTAATTCTCGTCGTACGGCGCGCCGAAGTTGCTCTGCAGAAAGTGCTTTACTTGTGCTATTGCCTTGATTTCGCGAGGCTTCATTCTGCTGCTGTCCGCGTTCTTATCAAGTTTCTGAGCTTCGTCGTAGAGCGCCCGTGCAGCGTCCGTCCTGGCACGGATGGCGTCTGGATGCGCGTTGTAGGGACTGAAATCCACGCGAATTGTCGCTGGCGTAGAATCGGGATCATAGGCCACGTTGTTAGGATTCATTTTGTAATATGTTGTTTTCACTTTTCGAAGAAATTCGTCCAAACCCACGCGCTGAGCTTCATCGGAATAGTTGCAAGGGCCCGGTTTCTCGATAATTGGAGCTTTCGTGCCGGGAGATTGTTGTGATAGTTGTGGTTGTTCGCAATCTCTGGCTTTGGATAGTAATACTCCACCAGCTATGACAAGAATAACTCCTACGAGGCATAACGCTGCTGCCACTGCTATAGCGATGTAATAAGGCTTTTTAGAGGGCGCATCTACCTCTTTTAGCACGTAGTAGCTCTTAGGAGAAGACTCCATGTTCGCTCGTCCATGCACGGTAAACAATGTGGTGGTCCTAATCAGTATTCAACTAAATAATTATAATGCGTGACATCAATAGGCTGGTGAAATATTAACAGCGTGATTCAATATCATATGGCAAAGTCAATGTTGGTCAATATTAATATTTATTTGCAAAATTCATTGATTTCTTCATCTAATCCTCTTTGTCTCATGGAGGACATGGGGCATCCACCATTTCTTTGACTGATTTCTTACGGTAGTATAATTAAGACGGAGGTAACGTAAATTTGAGGGAAATTTTGAGAGGATGAAAGGAAGGGATAGCCTCCTACCCAGACGGTCTTTTGGCTCGTCACGCAATCAAGGAAGGGATAGAAGAAAGAAAATTATTTTTGGAACACCACCAGACAGTTGTCTCCACAACACAAGAGCATCCCAGGTTGTCAGGGGACTGTTTGGGTGTCCATCTACTAATTTTTAACTTCAAATCAGTTCTAATTTCAAAATCGCATTAAATCTTCTAAGTTTTACTAATCCTTTGAGAAAAACTATCTCATCCCAAACATCCCCCAAAATCACCCCAAAATTTACAAAACACCGCAAAACATAGATGCGTGTAATGAGCATAGAGTTTTTAGATTGCTTGAAACGCGAATGAGATGTTCCCATTAAACCCACGTTAAGCGGTGGAAAAACGACCTTCAGGTGTATCCCCGCCTTAACATCACTTTTCCTATAAGAACCTTTTTAATAAAAACGTCGAGGTTAAAAGAAAGGCCAAACTTTAAGATCATCTTAAAAACGTACCCAAGGCTGAAATTTGGAATTGCACGAATTTAATCTTTTTCTTTTTGTTTTGAGTGACAAATATAGGTAATCAAACCAGGGTCCAACATCGTCAGCAACTATTAGTGACGTGGACGTGTACATATCGGCGAGGAGTGAATTTACTACAATACAACTTTGCTCTTAAAATTTAAAAAATAACAGCATTTTTGGGTCTCATATCTTTAAAAAAATTAAACATGTTCAGCCTCGGCCGAATATTAGACGTTCGTATGTGAAAGAGAATGTATTAAAATTCTGAAAATCACACAGTTGGTTTATTTTTGTCAGTTCTTAAGCTCTTTAGTGAGTCTATTTTTGGAAAGGGCTTATATCGAGGGGCTAAGATTGGGCTAGTCCATAAAAAACGCACGTGGTAATTAAAACTCGTATCGATTCAGTTCATGCTGTAAGTCGGGCGCCATAAGCCGGGAAGAAATTAAGAAATGGCACCATTCAGCACCATTATAGCAGGTGCTATCTTCGAAAGATTGCGACATATATTATCATTTTGCACCAGTTTTCACAGAAAACATGCCAGTCATCTATATTGTTATATCTCTCCCCAGAGTAATTTTGTTTTTCGGTACTCGTCTGTTTGCTGCTAGTTGGTGAAAGTAATTTTTTCCCATGATATGTTCCCATAATATGTTCCCATTTTACATATTGAACCTGCGTCTTTTATGTATGGCTGTTACGCCGCAAATTAAAACGTCATAGTCGATGCAAAATGTAACCGCCGCGGAAAATGTAATACTAGTTAACGCAAAATGTAAGAACTTTTCAACGCTTACGCATAATTTAATAAAGTTAAACCGCATAATGTACAAGCCTAGTGGCCCAATAGGTCGGAGTTTATCCCGGTTATGTTTCTGTAACATGAAGCGACCAGGACTATTTCTGACGGCCTCGCCGGTGGGATGCTAGTCCATCGTTGGGCTGTCGCCGGGCCTCAAAGCAAAGCAGCGGTACAAGGCTGAACTCAAGGGTAAATCAATAAAAACGTTAATTTCACTGAGCTTCTCATTATGATTGTGCGATATACAAAAATTTTACGATTGTTATTATTTGTGTCGATACTGTAACGGCAATTCGGCAATTTGGCTATTCGGACGCGTATTTGCCTGAACTAGAGATCTCGGCAAATTTTCCTACTAATTGCTTGTTGAGTTGAGAGGTTAAAAGGTCTTAAAAGGTTTAGCAAACAGTGACTTTCCCTGTTAACGATACGTTGCGGAAAATAGCTCGGTAGAGTCACTGGCTTGGCAGCCGACACTCCACTTACACTACGCCAGAGGTACGGGAACTTGTTCCCCCGCTTTACTTCAGCGACAACGCAGCAAAATAGTCTGCTAGACTTGTTTTGGAACTCAACAAAAACTATTTATTGTTTAGTAAATCTAAACAATACTTCACACTACAAACTGCTTATAAGGTAATCCAGCGAAGGCAACAGGTTTTGTACCCTGGTTGCCAGAGGGTTTTTTTGTTTTGTTTTGTTTTGCGGCGACAGTGAGCGGCGAAGCCACGATCGTGAACGAGCGAAAAAAAACAAGCTAAATAAGAAAACGTCCTGTAAGAAAGCGCGCGCTAAAAGCCGTACTTCTATTTAACAAATAGATTCCATTTTGCCGTGCGTCTGTTCAGTTATAGATCACAGATGACGTCAAAATGTGTTTAAGCCAACAAGTGGCCCACGAGCCGCTAGGCGAGTGGGTCACTGATGTTCTTACCACATTTTGACGTCTTCTGTGATCTATAACTGAACAGAAGCACCGCAAAATGGAATCTATTTGTTTTATACAACAACAAGACTTCTGTAAACTTCAGTATCGCTAAAAGTGCCTGCAACGGTGAGCCTAGGTTGTTTTCATTTCGATGTAGTTTTCCGTAATCACGAAACACTATTAAACCGATTTTAAAATAAGCAATATGATGGAAAAATAAAATCTCAAGGAAAGAAACTCGGTTATTGCATAAAACTCGATAGAAACACAGAACTAGCACGAGCTGTTGATGTAATGATTGCGCGAGCAAAGAGAATTTACATTTTGATGATCAAAATAAACGAGGGATATAATTTTCTTTTCCTTGCTGTGTTTTCTAAAAGAAATAGACAACATGCCTTTTTCGTATTTCTATCGAGTTATAGAAACACTCGTGAAAGTTGGGGAGAACTCAAAAAAGCATGTTCCTATAGCATTTCTCGTTCTCCCATACTTCCACTCGTGTTTCTAAAACTCGATAAAAACACGGAACGTGTTAACTTTTCTATTTCTTAAGTAAAGACAGACGCCAATTATTATTATTTTTTTTAAGTACAAAAGAAACTTACTAGTTTTAGTGAAAAAAGTTAGCTTTTTTACGCAGAAGATAAATATAACTTCGTTCGAAGATATTATATTCTCATTGGTTGAGTTATAATTAAAAATCCAATTTAACTTTATGGACGTTTACGTTGAGAAATAGGTAAGAGTGAAAAGGTTTCTTTGAAATGCAGACATCTATTATACTCATGAATAGATTGACCTATTAGCCAATTTAATAACCAAAGCAGATGTTCTAATTCAGTGCTTTGGTCTATTCATGTGCAAATTCACCGGCATTTTCTGCCTCTGAAGTATTTTCTGAGTTCTATTTCCTCTCGTAAAAAATATCAGATTTTAGGCTAAAAAGTTATTACATTTTGCGTTCACAATTCTATCACAGGTTGCGGCGTAAGACAGGCTTATATTTGGGTGTCAGGAGTTTCGATAAGTGGACCATGCCAGGCCCCTTGCATTCCAGTCCATTTTTGTCGAGTTCATCTCGAGTCCAGCCCAGTTTTGTTATGCCCTTTGTGAATGCTGATCCTTTTAATCACTTTTACCAATCAGAATTTAATTAAATTCTTAATAAACCGTGAATTCGTGCAAGAGTCGAAAACTTCAAACACACTAAACACGGAAAACTATTCGTGAGTTTGACGATTTACTGATCTTTCGTCTGCAAAAGTTCACCGTATACTCCGGCCGATAGAGGTATTTTGCTTGTTTAGAATCGAAAATAGACCCTGAACACCAAGATAGTATCAAGTAGCGTTTAGCTGTCATCCCGTGTTAGAGCAAATAGTAAAACGCCCTTGTTTATGTTATTAGGTGTCAGACAAAATGGTTCTTTCAGACGTGCGGAGAAAACAAACCGGAATTATATCACTTATTAGTCTCCTTCGCAAGGAGCGTTGCGTGACGACACTAAAAACGGCTGCGAGGGAGACTAACCACTTATAATCATCGTTGGAGTTATTGCCCTAATTGGTTTAGCACTTCTTATCTTTGGAATAGTCCTCTTAAAGAAGACAAGCAATGAAGAATGTCTCGCGGCCGTTGCTGGTAAAGGCGGTGATGCAAAAATTGATCGGTGCAGTCATTCCGAGGAAGCCAAGCGAATCGGTGTCGACAAATCCCTTCAGAAAGTTCAAGATACGTTCTATGATCTTCACCCGGAACAACTGATTTACAAGCCTGGTGGTGTTGTACGGCGGGTACTGATAGAAAAATTCAAACCGTACAACCCGGAGCCAGATTAACTGAAGCGAATCACGGACGCTGCGCGACGTCTCTTAGCAGAGCTTCAAGGATTGGGCGCCAACACACGTCGCCTTAAACCGCGTGAGAAAACGGCCATTGCACAAGTGAAGCATTTTCCTTCAAAACAATTTCGGAAAGCCTTATGATGCAGACTATTATAATGGAGATTTTCTCATGGGACCAAATCTGTTTTGCTGGCAACCTATTTGCACAGTTGGAACTTCAGATATTGGACAAGGTCTGGGAAATTTTCACCTCAAGGATCTGGACGATGTTCGTACGTCTGTTCCTAAACAGCATGAAGCTGGTTGAGAAGACTTTTTCAACGTATATTAATAACACGCAGCTCGGTGTAAAAGCCGGTATGGTGCGCTCAATTGAAGAATGCGTGGCTGGTATAAATTCTTTCAAACGAAGTTATTTACAGGTGTCGATTAAGGGAGAACAAGGTGTGTGAACTTTATTTATCAGTTATGGTGCCAGCGTCAAAGTCCATTAAGGTTAACTATACTCTTAATTATTAAGATTATTAATAACATTATAATATTAATTAATTATTAATTATATTATTACTAGTTTTATCTGACGTCATCGAAATTCTTAAATCTGAAGTGTTTTAGACATGAAGAACATAAACCCCTATGCAAATTTTAGTATCGATTTAGTACGTACACCCCTGAGCTAAAGGAGATAACGCATTTTGAATTTGTGATGTTACGGATGAACGTGTTTCTTAACAAACACGGATATTTTCATCACATGTTTTTTTCGATTTTCAGACGTGATAGTAATTAAGAAGTGATTTCAAAAACTGTTTTATGTGAAAGCAAATGATATTAATCGGGTAGAATCTACTTCCATTGCCGCCATATATGTGCCCCAAAGAAAGTCACAGACATGGTACATGGCGGCTATAAACACTGTCATTTCATTCTCAAAATTATTTTCCTTAATAACTTGGTTGTGAGAAATGCTACAGAGTTATAATTTTGGCAAAACATTTATTTCTGCCTGCTCTATAATATGATTGTTTTCTGATGTTTTTCTTTATGTAAACGCACAGTTTTTTGTAACACTGATGAAAACCACTAATGCACTGCACGGGCATTGACTGTAGAATGTTTAAACAAGCAAGCAACCGTGGACGATGATCCTACTGGTATACGTTGGGTCAATTGTGATCTAATTGGTTTAAACTAGAAAATGAAGAATACTTCTTTTTTTTATATCTTCATTGACTGTAGCCGTACAGATGTCATCACTATTGAATAGGGATGAGGAGTGGGTCGACTAACCAGATCACAAAATCATAGGAGCACACTACGAATACATTACTTTGATTGTTCCGGCATTCGTAGAATGCAAAACTGACTGGTGACATTTCTTCAGGAGATAAACTTATTTAATTTATCGTTTCTCATTTTCAGGAATTTTTGACGAGAAATACATGGAGCCAATCTTGTCTGGCAAGTTTTTAGCCGGTTTAAAGCCCAGCGACCTCGAGAAACGGGAAAATGATAACGGGAAGGCTGTGAACGAGTCCATCCGGGAATATGCGACAAAGTACATTGGCAAGCCCATTCACGATGTGATCAGGTAGGAACGCAGTACGAGAAAAAGAGTCTGCTCCCCCGGAGACTACAGTTTATGTTGTCAAGCAACTGATTGCGTCATGATCATGTGACAGCTTTTAAGTGGTCTCGCTATTCTTTGATTAAGAAGAAGAAAAAATTCAAACACGAGTGGAAGTTTGGCGGGAGAACCAGAAATGCTGTGGTAACATGAGCCACAGTGTTTCCGCAGCTTTTTCAAGTTCTCCTAAACTTTCACGAGTAGAAACAGAGAGAAAACTTTTTCAATTTCACTGCATTGCGGAAAAATCACTTATTTATTAGTTTCGATTGTCAATGAGCATTAATGACTGGGCCCGAGGGAAACAGTGAGTTTTGTTTCCCTGAGACCCTCGCTGTTGCCACCCTAAAGAGTTAGTGAGTTTGTTCGCCCTAGGGAGTCATAGAGTTTCGACGCACACCACGTGACACACACACTCGTCCAATAGAGAACAGCATTTCAGTTGGGGGTATAACTAAATATAATCTTTGCTCGAAACATCATTACGTCAAAATCTCGTGCTGATTCTATGTATCGAGTTTTAGAAATCCGGCCTTTAGCGCGCTTTCCTACAAGGCGTTTTCTAATTGATAATACAAATCCGAAACTTCACGAGTTTTTCAACAAAGACTTGCCAAATCGGCAGTTGTTCCCCACACTATGTTCCAGGCTCCGATTGCGTGGCATAATAAACGCGCTGTTAGTGCTTTTCGTGAATGGGAAAGAAAACAAAAGAGAGAGGCTAGGGAGACTGAAGCATTTACACTGGTGAAGTCAGTGCTTTCTGCTGGTGCATACAATGAAAGTTAGTCCGAAGACTTTCTCTAGAGTCAGGGTAGGTAGTTAAAGTCTGCATTCGATCCTAGTGGCCTATCAGGCCGGAGCTTATCCCGGCTTCAGTAGCACCTCCCTACACACCCCTTCCCTTATTTTTCGAGCGCCGTTTTTCGCGGTTCTCCCAAGCCCGGGTTCCCAAGCTAACCGAAAGCCTGGAATAGACTTCTTTTAACTAAACCTACGGGCAAGATGTACGGACATCTAAACGCCTCTTTGAACGGCTGTATTTATGTTTCGTTTTCGCTTATCGTTTAATTTTGTTTCTTGATGCGAGATATCCAGGAAATACTTGCAGTCTTAAAAACACCCGACATTTTTTCCTGTTGCTAGAAGTAACAGTCAGCTCCACGTGTTCATATATATATACCTCTCGTGTTGATATCTAGCCTTGTTTGTGGACTGCTGTTTTGTGCAATACATTTTAGCTACAACAGTTGATCATTTTAAATGTCTGCTCAAGACCTCTAATTTTAAACTAGCGTTTTCTTTAGCTCATAGTCATTGACAAGTTGTTTTTTCTTCTATTTTTTTTATCTGTAATTTTAAGCTAGTTTACATCCCATAACACTTAATATTTTACATATTTTATACTCAATTTTAAATTAGCATATTTTAGCAAATTATTGGTTTCTGTAAAACGCATATGACCATTACGCCATGTTCATGATGTAGCATGCGCTATATAAGTTAATAAATTATTATATATATTTTTTAGGTTCTTGAAATCGCGCGTAGCGTGACGAATCAAACGAGCATGACACTGCCAAGGAACATTTCATCAAGCGACTGAATGAATCAGACATGTACTTTTCAGACGAACCAATTCCTGCGAACGAATCCGACGGAAACGCTTACCTACTCTGCAGCTCTGTGGAAGGAGCGATGAAGTATTGTCCAAAGCGCTGGCAGGCCATGCAGAACTGGTTCACAGAGGCTAGACGGGTAAATTAATAGCCAGTAAAATGGTGTTTGGAGGCACACGACTGCGAATGTACTGTACTAAAGATTTGATAAATAAATTACTGTATTTACATAAGTACGGTAATAATAAATTACTATATTTAGAGAGGAAGTCACATCAGCTCTAGCTAGTTTTCTTGCTGGTTCTCTATCCAGATCCAACTGGAATTGGCATTTTTTTTCTGGAGGGAGGAAAACCAGGCAACTCGGCCGCGTGAGAAAAGCCCTCGGAGTAAGACCGAGAACCAATAGCGAACTGAAGCCACATATGGTACATGGCCGGAATCATACTCTGGCCACCTTCAAATTGATGGGAGGCGAGCGCTCTCGCAACTGTGCCATCCCTGCTCCCCAAACGTTCCATGACATGCCAAAAAAAAAAAAATAAGTAGCTCTTTGAAACTGTTTTCCGTTGCTAGGTGATGTGTAAGCTGGACCCGCAGACGGTCAATATGTTTCATTTCACTGGTCGTAAACACACCACACCCAACTGTCCCGTTGATATGGCGCCAGACTTCAACCCGTCCAGCGGTACGCAGAGTTACAGACCAAGCACAAGCGACTGCACCAGGAGTTCATATTATAACATCCCGTTTTTCTTGGACAGGCCTGGGCCCAAGTATGAGGAGTGGAGCGTAAATGCGCATGAAGCGAGGCCTGGACACCACACTCAGGTAAACGAAAATGGCATCATTCCTCTCCAGGTCGCATGTCCTCTTAGCCGGCGGGGCCTAGGAAGAACAGGTGGCTTCGGGGATACCATTCTCTTCCCCATAGCCCTTTTCGCTTCTCTTAGCCGGCAGGGCCTTGGCACGAGAAACGAAGGGCTCTGGAGACAAAGGATTTCCAGTCCTAGATTCTAGGACTTCCGGTCTTCATGTATGCAGTCGTGATGCTTCTATATACTGTATGGGAGAGTCCTTACGTCTTTTACTTCCGCTCAAGATTTCTTTGTTTCAAACGTCCAATAAAAAAAAAAATCAAATTAATTCAAAATCCCATGTCCCCAGAGCCCATCGCTACTCGTGCCAAGGCCCTGCCGACTAAGAGAAGCGAAAAGGGCTATGGGGACAAGAATGCGAGGATGCATGATTTGATTGGCTAAATTTTCAACAAAGGGAATTCAAATCTAGCCAATCGAATAATAATAATAATAATAATAATAATAATAATAATAATAATAATTTTAATAATGCAAATCTTTATTAACATATTCCAGACAAGTTGCCATTTACAAGGTTAAAATTCCAATATTAAAATATCCAAGGCACAAAAGGTTATTATTATCATCGTCGTCATATCATATATGTCATGATATCATGGTTACTACAACTAGTACTAATACTACTATCATCATCATAACATTAATTAACATATTCCATACGAATTGGTATAACAAGGTAAAAGAAAGTAAAAGTATTTCTTTGTTTCAAACGTCCAATAAAAAAAAAAAAAATTAATTCAATAATAATAATAATAATAATAATAATAATAATAAAATAATAATAAAATAATAAAAATAAAATAATAATTATAAAAATAATGTATAATAATAATAATAATAATAATAATAATAATATTTTTTTTTTACAAATAGTGAATATGAAAGAAAAAAAAAGCTGTAAAAATTCTATGCGTATTATTGTCGCTATAACTATTGCATCCGTGCTTGACCTTTATCTATTTCCAAGTCAATGTCATTATCGAGGAATGCGTATTATATAATAATAATAATAATAATAATAATAATAATAATAATAATAATAATAATTTTTTTTAAATGAGTATGTACACAAGTAATAATAATAATAATAATAATAATAATAATAATAATAATAATTTTTTTTTTTTTTTTTTTTTTTTTTTTATAATAATAATTTTATTGAAAACTTTTCATGCAAACTTGAATCCTAGGTGTATGTGGCTTAAAATAAAATATACAAATTTTGTTTTTCCCTAAGTTTGTTCCATGAGATAATTTCAGTAAGAATTTCAATAGCCTTCCTACATAATAACACTCTGAAAGCTTTTACATGCTCTATTCATACAAACTTGAATCTTAGGTGTATCTGTTAAAAAAATATATATACAAATTTTGTTTTTCCTGACGTTCTTCCCATGAGATAATGTCATAAAATAAATAAAAGAAATAAACTATTAAAACCTATTTGAACAGTGTTTACATGATGGCTCCCTCCTGGGTTTCAACGTCAATATCAATGTTCTTAAAGTCACAAAAGGCTTTCCTTCTAGCTCTTGAACCTCTTAGGCAGATTAGTGCGGATCTTAGTAAAGCGAAGGATGTCCTTGCTCTTATCCAGGAGATTGTTTTAGCATAATGTTCTCCTTTCTTGATGGAGATCAGCTGCGCCAGTCTGGAATGGTATTGCAAGCACTCGTTTCCCATGCCGCCTGTTGACGTGAAAATAAGGGGTGTAAAAGTTCCTTGTTCGATATCCAAAACCCTCCTCGCGTAAAGGCGCTTCTTCTCGTTCTCATGATTGCGGTATATCTGTTGGAGCTCTAGGTCCCTATACGAATCAGCATTAGGGTGACAAACCCTCACGTCAAAGAATGCTGATCGTTGGTTCTCCCAGAACCCGCGCGCATGAATATCCAATCTCGCATCTGGAGCTCGATTAGAACCTCTTCCCAGCTGTTCGCCCGAGATATCTTGCAGGACAGGCTCAATCTCAACATCGGTACAAACCATATTCAGGAGTTCGGCTTCTAAGTCCCTCAGCTCATTGTGACGTTGGGTAACGAACCCACCTCTCTTGCATATCATTGCGTGGTCCACTGTAAAAGCATCACCGCATACACAGGTGGAAGGGATTTCATCAACCGGCCAATCGTAGCGCAGTTTGATTGCATCGCGGAACTCTCTCTTATTTAGATTGAAACCCATTTCACGAAGGGGGAGTACCGTCAGCCAAACAGATGACCCTTTTTCCGCAGCAAGGTCAAGTGCCCGTTGGACTTTCTGTGGGGCTACTCCTCTGATATGCTCTGCCCTGTCTTGGAGCACCGTTGCTCTCTCACTCCTCATTGCCTGTTGTAGTGGCTTGACCAAAGAATCATCCGGCATCTGATGGGATTGAGCCACGATCTGTTGGACCAGCGGGATGGTAACTTTGACGGAGGAGGATTGCTCAAGATTTGCGTCGGGCGCAATATGCTGGGCGCTATATGCAGAGAATCCGCTGATTGCACGTGAAACCAGTGTCTATAACAATGAAACTTTTCCGAAGTACGGAATGCTAAAATGGCAGGTATGAGTATAAATAGCGCTCTTCCGCGGTGTTTATCTTCCTTCAGTGTCGCATCCACGTCTCTGTTGAATTTTATTGTAATGCAAACGGACTGCGGTGAAAAGGCAACCATTACCAGTACCTTGAATGTGTGTTAACATCTTTTACCCCTGCTTCCCGATAGGGTGTAGTGGTAGTTCTAGCTTCGGTTTCTGTAATAAATAGCATTTTCTGGGAGCGGGTTATCAGCCCGCCGCCCAACCCCCAACCTGGAGGACCAGGGGCTGTTCTTCGTCTGGCCTCTACCCTTCGACCAATCCGGCATGGTTAGACCTGCCAGGGAACAAAGTCCCCGCCGGCACAGCTCTCCGGGTCATGGAGACACACAAGCTTCACTACCGCGGCAAGGTGTCAGCCCAAGGTGTAAATGTGTAAATTCCATATATTTGTGCAACGCCATGAAGTAATTTTTCCGCGAATGTTACCGTTTCCGATGACGTCATCTACTAAGTCGCTCGAAATCCTGTCCGAACACTGCAAGGAACATTTTTTTCGTCCGTTCGTTCTATATTTGACTGCTCGTCCACTTCGTTAAGCCCTCGTTTATTTCTTCATTTATGAATTAATCTATTATATAAGCTCTTATCAATGAATTTGTGACAAAGTTTGAAACGATGTCTTTGTGAATTAGTAAAGAAAAGAATTTAAATTAACTGTCAAATTAATAACATTTCAGGTTTGGCGCGCGCTCCGCCTTATCGTGGACACGGGTTTGCACTACAAGGGTCTTTCACGCGCTGAAGCTCTCGGATACTTTGCTGATTACGCCTGGGACACGAGCGACACTGCACTAAAAGAGGTAACAAGATACCAGAGCGTCCCAGGGCAGGCTACTGCGTACATGATTGGTCAGCTGAAAATCATTGAGCTGCGGGATTATGCGACAAAAGAGCTTGGCAATGATATCAACTTGAAAGACTTTCATTTCCATCTTTTGGCCCAAGGCTCCGCTCCGCTGAGCTATCTTGAGGAGAGTATTCATGAGTATGTGCGATGCACCAAAGACAAGGAACAAGAAGGATGTGAGAATGTGCTGAACCATGTTGCTCCTGAAGACGACCAAGCCACTAAGTTCGTGGGAGTGATTGGCGAAGATAGTTACCAGCAAATTGAGAAGCCTCGTCGAGATGAATACATTTAAACGATGCTACGAGTTGTCATAGCAATATGAGTGTTAGGTTTCATAAAAATATCAGTAAAAGGGAAGTCCAGACTTTTTCCAGTTTGCTTGCCTGCGTGGCAGGCGATGAAAGCGGTTAGCCCTTTATAAGTGTTTATTGGCTTGTTCGTACGTCACGTAAAATCGTCGCTGCTTACCCCGACGCATGCTCCTTTCACCTCGATATATGAGAAGCGAACGACTTTTAGAAAGTCTGCTACCCCTGTAGCAAGCGGCGGTTCGATCGCGACGATCTTACGGAAAAATACGGATCTGTATTCAGTCTATATTTAAGCGATGACAATTATTTGCCGCAAGGTCTTACCAAAACATTTAAAGGAGTTCTTTTTCCATGCAATTTTATTACAAATTGCCGTGAACGTATTTCAAAGTGCGACAGCTTATTTATTTATTTGTTTATTTATTTATTTATTTATTTATTTATTTATTTATTTATTTTTATTTATTTTTTTACAAAGTGTGATGGACGATGGACTGTTGTTGCTAAGTGCGTCAGCTTTTTTAGCTTTGTATTAAAAAAGCTGTCGCAACTTAGCAATAACACTCCATCGTCCATATAGGCCTTCTTAAATCTTATAAACAGGTCAAACAGAATTCAACCGTTGATATTATCATACTGGCATACCCCACAGCTTGTGAAAGTCATTTGCTGTAATGTGCAGGAAAATTATATAAAAGTTTACTGACAGGAAAAATGCCTGTAGGCATGAATAAACATGAAGGCACACTATTTCTCCATGTGAGCGTAGAAACAGAAGTAACTTTCAGAAGAAACGGTACGAGCACTTCGACTTTCCGTTTCAGCCTTCCTAGGAGGACTTCTTAAAGGGGCTTTGTCACGGATTTTAATAGATTTTTGAAAAGCCAAAATGTATATTTGTGTCAAAGGAAACCAAAAAATAATAGTCCATTTTTATTAACAGTTGCTATATTAGAGCACCGAAACTGTTACCAATCGTCTTTAGCTGCAGATGGCTACGATGGAAATGGATTACAACTTGAAAAGTTTAGCTAAACTTTTCAAGTCGTTTCCACACATCTACAAAAAAATCAATATTTATAGCCGTAGTCAGATTTCTATCCACATATTAAGGTTATATCTTCCTTTAGATGTTCATGCAAAGGTAATGATTTTCATGGTTTAAGTTAAATACCACTAATTTCAGAAAAGTTTAGACTAAAAATCTGCGAAATCCCTGTAACAGAGCTCCTTTAATTAAGCATGTAGTCCCCATTTTTAGAATGGAATTTCCGGAAGAATTGCTGTTCCATTCTTAATTCCAGCCGAAATTAGCCGGAATTTTTGTCGCAGGAAAACACTTTTCTGACCACCATCGCTCTTTTACGCGAGGAGGACCTCTCAGAAAACAGGACAATCTTTTGATTGGCTAATTCCGATCCAAAATGGCGTCAGTTTTTGAATGGCTAATTTCGATCCGAAATTGCATCAGCCTTATTTGATGCGCCACAGTTTTACGAGTTTTAGGGCGCTATTACGTTTCTCGTTGAGGTAAATTGGTTTTACTAAACTGTCATTCTCTTTACACTTGCATTTGACGAAGATATTATCTCCAAGCAAGAGAGGATGAGGTCGGAGCTGCTAGAAAATTCTTGGAGTTGGAAGACGATTTAATTCAAAAGCGAATAGCTGTATGTTTGAAGGTGAACTGAAGCAGATTTGAACACATCGTTCAACGCAGGTCTGTTACCGTCTATTTGAAACAGCTAAGGCCTGCGTGTTCTTTTTATCTCTGTCTATGTGTTGTGTTTCTCTTGATATTTGTAGTGTTGCATTTATTTATCATTGTCGAACAAGCCAGTTATGAACGCAAATGTTCTGTATGCGCCATTTTTACCGCTAACGAGTGACCGTTATTTTTCAAATATCCCGTTAGATCTTAAATCTTAAATTAAGACAAGAAATATCTTGTATTAAGATATGTTTGAATGTTAAAATAAGACGAAAATGAATCTTATCCAAGCACTTCGTATTTAAGACGTTATGAAACTCAAGTTAAGGCATAAAAAATCTTACTTTAAGACAACCGCTCTTAAATTAAGATGAATGTTCATCTTTCCAACGCACCTCCTGTTTAAGTAGTTATTGTCTTATTTTAAGACTATTTTTAATCTTAATTAAGATAAAGCGTCTTAAATTAAGTACAAATTTCCGTCTTATCTAGGCACCAGTCTCTAAGATGAAAAAACATCTTAATTTAAGATTTCAGTTTTTACGGAGTTAGGACCGATTCGCACTAGAGGACAAGTTTTAAATGTCATAACATTTTTGACAAAAACAAAATTGTCGCGACAAGTCAGAGCCATTTTGAAGAAAAAAAAAAGGTGTAATTATTATTACAATAGCTCTGCACGTGCTTCTGGCATCCTGGTACATTTCTCGCCACATTGGTCTTGTGCAAACATGAAATGATCAGGCCGGTCCAAGTGGTGAACAATTTTAAAACGATTTGCATTTGAAGTGCGCGTGTAGTGATGTTTTTGTGCTCGTGGGGTGAAAATGTCGCAAGTAAACTATTTCTTTTCCCCTCCATTTATCGGCACAAACTAGTTCCCTCCGCATTCATTTGTTCCAACCCCGGTATTACTATCCTTCCACGACCTCACCTCGGCACACAAACATGTTTTGCCACCTATCGCGGAAAAATTTCGCGTGTTGTTTTTTAGTACCATCCAGACCAAACACAATAGCCAATCGACACCGTATTGTTATCTGGCATTACGAGGGGCGTTGGAATGCGACTTGTCATCACTTGTCCTGCCTTGAGGCGAGGTGCAGTTGATGCGTTCCTCCGCTCCCTTTCTCACGGGCCACATAGGTCCGCCTAATTGGGGATCAAGGGTTAAAGGTCAAATGAACCAAAATTTCGACATTCTTTCTTTAGCGATTTTAAAGCAACCAAACGCTAGAAGAACTCATTATTAACTAAACTTAAGAAGAAATTTTGCTTTCTGAGCCTTAAAGCGCGAACTATAGCAAAAACTACGAAGATTTCCGAAGACTTCACGAAAACGTTTCCAAAATGACCGCGCACTGGAATGGAAGGAATGGACCGAGCTTTGAATTTTGTGACGTAATAGTTTTATTTCACGGCTTTGCGATCGACTAGAAGAGACGATCGTCGTTTAAAGAGCGAATAATGTAAAGTTTGAGAGTTTGAGTCAGTCTAAGTAATTCAAGTAATTCTGAAAGAATCTAAGCTTTTTTTTTAACATGGTTGTTATATTTTTTACTACATTGTAATCCAGTTTCAAAGATTAATAATTATCAAAGCACTGAGTAAAATTGTAAGCATTGAACGATTTAGGAGGTTTTCAAACACTGGATGGCGTATAAAAATCATCAGTCTGCTCAGCTTGGTATAGAACAATCAGTTTTGTTATATACCCCAATCTAAATGCAGTTTTGTTTGGATTTACACGTAATTCTTATCAGGACGTGTGCGGTTTGCAACCTGGATCGGTATGCAGCGCGAAGTTATCCTAGGATGTGGCCAAAAGCTAAGATTGAATTCACTGTTTCTTTTCTGTACTCGAGAGTCACACAAAAAACAAAAACAAATTTGTACACAAAAATTTAACTTGAATGAAAGGGTATTTCTCAATGCAAATTCGAAACTGCAAAGCATCACGCAGGGTAAAACTTTCAATGAATAAATTCGTGTCGTTTTCAGCTGAAGGAAAATTCAGTGTTGAAATAAATACTGAGCGTTTACACACTGTCCCCGCGGACACTGTGAGTTCTGTTTGTATTAGCTGTTGTTTGGTCCATATTTATTTAGCCGGTACATGTTATTTAGGGCTCGAAATTAACGGTTGCAAACCCAACATAAATACAACATTTGAAGCTTAATTTAATATGCGTCAAAAAGCACGTGCACGTGCATGGAAGCAAATTATTTGGCGAGGATATTGAACTAACGAACTCAAATTTTAATGCTTGATTATGACCAGCCAAACCAACAAAGTAAAAGTGCTAATAATCATAACAAATACTCTATTTAAGACCTAGGTAGAATAAGAAAGGTGCAAAATGCATACCTCTAACTTCCTTTGTTTAGCAAAAGCCGCACGGACAGTGGGGTCTTTGTGCTTCGGAAGGCATTCTTCCCCGTGATTTCTTTTCCAAACAACAAAAAAAAAATAGTCCGCGGCACAGCATCCTCTTTGAGGTGGAGTCTTAGCGGCTTGAAATCAGAACCCAGAAACCTACGTCTTGCCAGATTTTCTCTAAAGTAGTCTTCGGTAAAATGAACCGCACAAATGCGAGAGTTTTTTTCTGGCTGAAATTCTTTTCTTTTCATTTTCAAAAGCCATTGTTTCCTGAGCTTTGAATTTGCTGGAAACTTAAACGTACTTACTTTCGACTTAGAATAATTTAAGCAGTTTAGTGCTGCACAAAACACCATGATGTTCCATTCTTGTGAGCTTCATCACTAAAAGACTTTGAATTTCCCGCAATTTCACAGCGCACCAATACTAACGTCACAGTTTTATGTTCCGAAAATTTCCCGACAATTTTCCCGAGCGCTCTACGATTACGAAGGCCAAAACTAAGCATTTTTCAACTTGAAATTTCTCTGTTTTGCAAAGTCCAATTCCTTTGAAACTTCGGAATATGTTTATTTGGTTCTTAATCAACAAATTGGCCTAAAAAAAAGAAAATTCGAAATTTTGGTTCATTTGACCTTTAAAGTAACTCTTGGAATGCAGAAAATGTGGACTTAAACAACTTGATTTTTCAAACTTTTCCGGGAGAGAGGCGGAGCCCCTGGAGGCTTACCGCCTCAGGACTCACACCCAACCATGAAAAACCCTGCCTATACATGCAGCCCTGGAACTAAAGAATGGGAAGTGCCTCACGAACTGGAGAATATTAAAGCACGTGGAAACGAAGAAAAGGAAAAACGTTTTCCGTGGGCAGTGTAGTGTACTGGAGACAAAAATGAAACAACACATTGTCCTGCCAAAGCTACATGATTTATTTCTAATTTATTGGTCTCACTACGAGTTCCTACATAAATACTCCTACATACAATATTACTTTAAAATGGCGAATTCTGACTTTAATTGATAATATATATATATACTAATTAGTATTTATCAATTTACTGAAAAGCTTATTTATTTCATTCCAAGAACCCTCTAATAGCAGGCGTCGTGATCTCTCTAAAACCGATTTGTTTTAGAAAAACTAGCAAAATGACTATTTTTGTTGAACTGCAGTTACTTGCCGGTCACGCGAAGGCTAGCAAATGGCTTCAACACCATTTTAACTGTATCAAAAACTGGAAAAAATTCATATACATGGGAATTAGCTACCGATAGTGAGCGCATTTGCCATGTCATGAGAGTACTTTATCCATACAAAGCCTTATTGGCGGCAATCCTGGGCAGGCGAAAGGTCAACTATTCTAACTTATTCATTACCAGTTGTATTGAAAATGTAGATCTTGCATAAATCCTGTCAGATTTATCTCACTAATAAAAAATTGATATATGATACCATTTCTACTGTTTACTAAACACTATTAGTAAGTCATTGTACTGCAGAAAAACGTTTAAATGTTACCTAAATGAATAATTATGACTCCAGTATTTTAATTTAACTGCTAACTTCAACTTCTGTTTTCAAACTTTCCCTCTTCACTGGCAAATAGCACAGCACAGCAGTTTTGTCAATTTTTCCTAAATTTTCCCACTCACCCAAAGGAACAGGATATACCTCCCCTGGTGGAATTCTTACGCCACTGTCAATTGGAAATTTGTTGATGATGAAATAGACCCTCCCTTCTATTTCCACTGCACCAAGGTTATTTGAGGGAATATGTTTTTGTTCAACAACAGACCAAGTCTTGGTTTCCTCACTATAAACTTCTACAGGTGCAGGGCTACCATATGGAACACCACTAGATATTCCATTGTAACCTCCTGCAACATAGAGTCTGTTGTTCACTACTAAAAGACAGGATCCAAAGTGAGGCTGGAATGTTATTGCTTTTTCTTCCCATTCATTTTTCACTGGATCAAAGCAATGAAGCCCAGCATTTTGTACACTGCCTGAGTACGGTTGATGCCCATAAAGAACACACACTTTTGAATGTAATGCTGTTGCCCCGCTATAATAAAAATAACCACTCCTTGTGAAACTTACCCTAGCAAATGATTGCCACTGACGTGTTGCAAAGTTATACCTTTGAGGAACGTTACGGTAATCGGGGCTTATTGCATACATATAGTCTTCAATAATAGATAGATTGTTGATTACACCACATGCGTGTGGCTGCCTTTCCCATGCATTACCTTCTGTATCATAACGATAAATGCAATGACCAACCTCCTGGGTCATCCCAGCGACGAACAACTTACTGCCAACAGACTCTGCGTAATAGCACTGGTTTGCGTCAATTGAAGGTACTGTCGATGCCAAGGGTTTCCATGTTTTGGCTTCAACATCAAAATACTGCATTGGAGCCTGAGGTAGCACTGCCACAAGAACCTGAATAGAATAAAAAACAGAAAACATAAAATGAAATTATAAACGCCGATGAGCTATTTAAGTCCTCAAAACGTTCCACTGGCAATACATGACCGACCAAAGCCGTTTGTGTTAGCCTCCCGGGTAACTCATTTCCCTTTGGGTCATCAACGACTCTTTCTGCATCTAGTACGTTTACCTGAAAGTGAATAACCCAGTTAATTCCGGCAAACACATCCTAACAAGAGTGGCGAAGGGATTATGGGTGACGAGTGATAAGGGCAAAAATTAGACCGTGACACGCAAAAAGAGCTGGAAGAGAAACGTGATTGCGAATCTATGACGAAGTCTGTTGTTTAAAGTTAACGTGAATTGTCATAAAATCTCTGTCACTGTGAAACGCAATCAGGAATCCCCCCCTCCTCTTTGCTACCCTCTTAAAACGAAGTTTACCCTATTCTCGGTAGTTTGGACTTTCTGTGATCATCATTAAAAGGTCGTGTATTCAATTCGAGCGCGTGACTTCGTTGACTTCAGCCGGGAAATTTTCTTTTTTGAAGGCAGAAAAAGGATTTAATTACCGGGCTGGTTGATCGTGGTTTACTTTTCTCCACAGCAAATTTGGTGTTGTTTGAAGGCATGTTGTTGTATAACGATGTTTCAAGCAGATGCATTAATATCTCTGGCTCTCGCTTCATCTCCTCTGTATTCAGTTCTTCAATCACAACCCTGATGTCCACCAGCCCCAGACGAACAGCTCCGAGAACTTTGGCCGCAACTGCCATCCTCTCTTCCTTCTTGTGTTTAATCCACTGCATCACTGATTTGAAGAGGAATTTCTCCGAAGGTGCATTGAGGTCATCTCGACTGAGGAGGCGGAGTAATTGGTCTGCGCTAATATGGGTCGAGAATTCTTCGCTTTCACAAACATCCTTGTACTTAGATGCCATCTTGTGCTCCGCGGCCTCTTGCAGATCTCTCAGACCGTGTCTGTCGGCAACTGTACACAGCAGACAGTAGTTGTGTAGATCAAGTCGAAGTTGAACAAATTCCTTTTTCAAGAAATCACAGCACTGTTGAACAACACTTGTGACTTGAAGATGATCAGCGGCAGCAAGAACTTCAAACACGTTTTCCTCATTGACTTGAAGATCTCCAGTGTAGATGGAATCCATGACAATCTTTAAAGCATCTGGCGAAATGCTTTCATCTTTCAGTTCGATCATTTCCTGGTTGGACTCCTTCATTCCGTCTGTAAACATGGCGTGGAAATAATCGCTATTCGCAGCGAGTACAATGCGATGAGCTGGAAAGACGTCTTCACCCACTTTTAAACGGACGTCGATGAATTCACCCTCGTCCCGAAACTGAGCACATTTTGATAACAGATCCACAGAGTGGGCAACCATCTTGGGATGTTTCACTGTACTTTTGTCACGCGTTGTGCTGTTGTGGAGAGATTTAGTGTGGTCGTCGCGTGACTGTTGTGTCTGTGTTTTGAACGTCACGCGATCATGGTCACTCCACTCACGTCTCTCCTTCAGACGGGCAAATTCCAAAACCCCATCGTCGTCGACATCCTTATGCTTATGAATGTGCTCATAGTAGTACAAAGAGGGGTTTTTAATCTCTTCATGTCGCTAAAACTGCGTTGGGCACGTTGACACAGGATGTACGTGAGCAGAGGGGCAAAAATAATATAACAGGAAACTTGGGAAACAGACTGGACATTTTATACTACTTAAGGAATATAAGTCGAAGGATGCTTGCTATTCAAATGGTCGTCAATTCTTTTGATAACCGAGATCAACGAAAACCACGTTGGCTACTTAGCTCTTGTTATATGAACTACAACATGTGGAATCGGCCTTCCGTTCTTCAATGTTTACGCTACAAAATGTCGCAAATATCAGTGACCAATCTGGTTTCAGACTAGCATTTAATTAATTTAATGTTTTCATTTGTGGCGAAGATTATTATATTTAGGAACAGTACATGTTTTATTATATTTTGGAGAAGCGCCATTGAATGATTGGGTATGAAATTTTCATTTGATGGGACTAAATTGGGCAATATTTTTTGCACATTGCTTTTGTGGGACTCGCTTTTCCCGCTGAGTAAAATAATCTAACTAAATAGTTCAAATTTGACTTGCACAGCGTAAAGTTTCAGTATAAAGTTAGAAGTTCAAAGAGTTAATTATTAAAAAATCATTTTACCTTATCCTTCCACACACATGTGCAGTCAACTTGCAGATTCTCTTTACCCTGTTTTACCAAATCTTCTTGACTTGTCATTGACATGAGAATGAAGGAGTTGATCATGTCGGCGAAACAAATCATTCAAAATTCAAATTCTCCCAGACTACAGTATTATAAAATACATTTATTTTTAGTAAGGAGAGTTTGAGGCTGGTCTTGGATACGGGATAATAATAACAAATTATAAACAGGCCACCTTAAAGCGCTATGGAGTACACACATTTTTTTCACGGATGGAAACGATTCAAATTTTTTGAGTCTTATAGCATGAAATTCCTTACAGCGAGAGTTTGTTAATATTTTCTTGCAACAAAAGCACATAAATGCTTCACCTCTAAGCAGTTGCTCTACGCGTTGCTTGTGAAGAGAATAAAGAGTATTTATAAGAATTTTATGCGGAGCACTGTTTTCCTTCGTTAGTTTCAAGACCATACACTATGTCAATTGATGGCTTATCAAAATCGGCTTATCTGGTCCCCAGTCACAGCTCGATTCTGATTTAATGTGGCGAACACGCGCGCTTAACCACATCTTGCGTGGTGCTCTCGAGGAAGCTGGAGAGCACGCGCCGAGACTATGGAAAAGCGATCGGGACTTCCTCTATGTGCAGAACAGATCGAGAGCGTTGGTGTAAACTTTCATTCCAACATGGGGTCCTGGGCGCAAAGCGAAGTGTTTTCATCAGTGTTCCAAAAATGTTTGTTTGCATGAAAGACATCAGAAAACTGGAGCTGGCAGAAATAAATGATTTGTCGAAATTAGACAAATTATAGCTTTGCAGCGTTTTTCACAACATAGTTGTTACAAAAAATAATTTTATGAAACTCTCTTTTATTGCGGTTCCCGCGGGCAATTGAGACGGACAGCTAGTAGGATTGCAAATGAGGTATAAATACGTATGAATTGAAGGCGGCTTTTTCGGCAATCCCGCACATTGGAAGATACTACACACAAAGAAAGTGTCCAATGAAAACTTGTTGTGACTTGTCTCACTGTAATATTTGAGCATATCCCAATTCTTGATTCGGCTGTCAACCCGCCGAAAAGGCGGATTTCCATCAGTTCCAATGTGCGTAAATCTTCGACTCGAGGTAAATAAAATAGAGAAAATGCATGGCCGCTTACGGCTGGCGTTACAAGTCTCTTTCGCAGACTTCATCTTTCAAGCCAGGACGCATTTGTCCATTTAACATGACGTATTGATAAATTTTAAAATTTTTAAAAATCGTGCTTTTCTCGGGACATTTGTCGAATACTCATTATTCGATGCACAAAAATCTTCCCGAAATATTCAAATTGAACAAAGCACATTGATCGCAGCTGAAAATGAATTTTAATCAGGTACATAAAGAAGTCTCAAAGGGCACGCTGATCATTTTGGTGTTGGTCACAGTTCAGTATGCAAACCTTCGTCTTCCTTGGTGAGCTTCGTCTTTGTGCAAGTCAACGTTTTCTATCGATCTTGTCTTTGCTGTTTAGTCAATTCAATTCAGTAGTTGTTATAGCTGACTAATTATAGTTTTTCGTTTTGCTTCCGTTTCAATTTTGACCGTTGAACAGTTTAACTGATCGAGCCAATTCCCCTCGGGGAAGAAACCTTCATTCAATAAAAAGAAAAAAAAAACATTGCTCTAACCGTAGTGTGTGTTTGATTTCCACAAACACAGTCAGGCCATTACACGGCAAGTTAAAGGATCGCTTGACATCGTCGTGGCGTGAACCAGTAGGAACAGAGCCCGCAAAGCACTACCATATGGATTTAAAGGCAAGAGAGGGTTTTCCGGTGCCGACCCCGCGCCAAGATTTTTCGTACTTACCTGATGCGGGTTTTTGGCCAGCTAGGTGGGTTGAGTTTTCAGGAGTCTGTTTATCAGCTGTTCAAGCAGAGTCAAGTACTGAACGACCATCAAGTCAGGAGGATTGGTGAGTTTTAATTCTATACCCATCTTTGCTGTGACCCTCCTGGGGACTTCATGCTGAGCGCTCGCTCTAACCCAGGGTAAGCAGCGGCTTTTGGGTGCTTTCCTTTTCTTGTCCTTTTGGACCTAGCGCTCTTACCGTTTCTCGGTTTTTGGAGCCTTTTCTTCAGCTCTCTTGGTCAGTTTTCTGTCTCAAGTTTGCTGTTTGTCTTTCTGGTCACCCAGCCGGCTTAACTCCGCCTGGGTCACCCATCTATTTTTTGGTCGCTTTTCTTTTGGCAGCCTTTCTTTCCTTTTTGCCGTGTGTGCGGTCTTTTGACCGGCCTGTTTTGACTTTTTTGTGTGCTTTTTTGAGCCATATTTTGAGCGGGTTTTTCCGCTCGTTTTCTTTTGCTTTGATTGGTGTGGTCGGTTTAAAATTGTTGAATTGGTGGTGGATTTTTATTGAAATTTGTGTGCCTTTTTTTGGATCCATATTTTTTGAGCGGGGTTTATCCGCTCTTTTTCTTTTGCTGTAATTGTGCTTTTTTGATCCATATTTCTTGAGCGGGTTTTTTTTCCGCTCGTTTTCTTTTGTTTAAATTGGTGTGGTTGGAATTGTTAAAATTATTTGTAGGCGGGCAATAGTCCCGTTGTGTTACATTTACTACTTGACTTATTTGTAGGCGGACAAAAGTTCCGTTAAGCAAACTATTTGCTTTAATAAATTTGTAGGCGGACAAAAGTTCCGTTAAAGTAATTATCTTGTAGGCCGGGGAATAGTCCCGTTAAATTAATTTGTAGGCGGGCAAAATTCCCGTTAAAGTTTGTTGAATCTCATAAATTATTTGTAGGCGGGCAATAGTCCCATAAACTTGTTTACTTATTTTGTAGGCGGGCAAAATTCCCGTTAAAGTTTGTTGAATGAGATAAATTATTTGTAGGTGGGCAATAGTCCCATTAATTTATTTCTTTACTTCAATTATTTGGAAAAGTTCCGTTTAGTTCTCATTTGTCATGGCCTCTCGTCTTTCTAAAACCTTGTCAATCCAAACTGGCAGGAAGATTGCGAATCAATCTCGTAAAGAAACCGTTAAGGGTGTCTTCTCGTCCTTCTCCTCTCTTGGTGTGGTAGCCATTCAGATTAGCTGTGAGGTTATTCGAGTCTCGTTTGCCACCGAGAATGGGTATAAGAAGGCAATAGAGAGGGACGGCATTCGTCTTTTTGGTCACAAAGTCCGCCTGGTCGGGGAGTGAGGGTCAAAATGACTTACAGGATGCAAAAAACTGGACCAATTTTAGCGAAAATTGCATAAATTGTCCCGACAACTGGTACATATCATGGTAAATCGGCAAATTTACGACCTAATTTGATATTCCAGCAAGGTTTGAAAGAACTATTCGCGAACTAATTGGACTCAAATTTGGCCAGATTATAGTTCAAAGACTGTTCTATCGAGGACCGGGAGCTCCTACTAAAGCGAGTAGGGGAAAGATATTTTTTGGGCTACATTCCAGAGGCAGTACCCGATTCTTGGATGTGGAAGTTGCACACATTGTATAAATATTATTATAAAATGTTCGAGTGATTGCGCGCGCTGTGATTGGTCAGTTCGAGTTCATTATAGCTCCATAAAGCACGCTGCTTACGTCACGCGCGTGCTTTATCGAGTTATAATGCACGCTGCTTACGTAACGAGTTTGAGCGCGCGCTGTTTCCTTAGCATTTTATAAAAGAAATAAAAAAACTTCATCCTCGTGCATTGTTGAGTAATATAAGCACTTGGGAATTTTTAAGAACACTCGAGAAGTGCGAGAAGCACTCGGCTGCGCCTCGTGCTTCTCTATGCACTTCTCTCGTGTTCTTAAAAATTCCCGCGTGCTTATATAACTCAACAATGCACTCGGATGCGTTTTTTATTTCTTTAGTATTCTATACACGAGTCAAAACTTAAACTCGTAGAACTGCTCTCGCACGCGTCACAATGCTTCTTTCGTTGTCTTGGTACATGGTGAGTATCTCGGGGCTTGAATCAAAGGCCCAATAAACTATCATTTTTTAAAAAGAAAATTGAAAAAGGTTACCATTCAAAAAAAAAAAAAAAAGCGGTGGTAATCTCCAGTAATCTATAAGTTGTGTCTGGTTGCTGTAAATTGTTAAAATAGAAATCCAACATTCACCCGCATAAAAACGTTTCTTTTTGTTACTGAACAAAAAATAACTTCTTTACACATTGCATGCCCAAAAAGTTCAAGGCATTTGGGCATTTTCCTGACATTGCCTTTTTAAGGCAATGTCGGCATTTTCCTCAGCGAAATATAAATATTCTTTACCCAAAAACCTTTTGGGGGCTATGGATAATCCCTTATTCAGGGTATTCAGATAGAATAATGAAACAACAGATGATCTTTACCCATGGCCTATAAGCCACTCTAACTGACAAGTAAGGAACACAAAAAGCAAACAAAGGGATATCCCTTGTTCGTGTTCTTCAATGATCCTTTTTGTCTCTAAAAACTTGTATGAAATAAACATATGAAGTAGTTGAATAAAATATCGACAGGATTGTACTGAACAACTAACTAACTGAATCAATATCTACAATATACCAGCCTAGCTGTATCCTTCAAAAGGCGAACTACAATAATTTTGACATGTGAATAGCGGATGAGGTTGGTACGATAATTGAAACAACTAAGAAATTGTCAATATTTATGCAGAAAAAAATAGAAATATTTATTGTCCCCGCAGGGCTTTGGCAGTGCAGTTTTGTATACTATGGTCAAACAGAGAGACCACTCAAGACTTGAATTGCGGAGCACAGAAAGGCAGTGTGAGATTTAGACCACAACTCTACAGTTGGTGCCCATAGCAATCAATAAAGTCGCAACATGGATTTTCAAAACGTTAAGGTTGTTCTTGGACTTGAGGCCAATTATCACGAGCGACTTTTTCCAGAAGCATGGCACTCGACTGAAGATCCGAATGCTGGAAACGATCACATCCAAATCCCAGAAGCATACCTCGCGCTACGTGTCTTTATAAATATTGTATAACAACTAACTCGCTTTCATTAATAATAAATGCTTAAGTAATTAGCCAAAGCACATAAGAAACAATGAAAAAAGTCAGCGACAAACAGTTAACGCATAATGCGTCACAATGGTTCTTTCGTTGTCTTGGTGCATAGTGAGTGTCTTGGGGCTTGAACCAAAGTCCCAATAAACTATTATTTCTTTTAAAAAAGAAAATTGTTACAATTTTTTAAAAAAAAAGCGGTGGTAATCTCTAGTAATCTAAAGTTGTGTCTGGTTGCTGTGAATTGTTAAAATAGAAATCCAACATTCACCCGCATAAAAACGTTTCTTTGTCACTGAACAAAAAATAGCTCCTTTACACATTGCGTGCCCAAAAAGTTCAGGGCTTCGACCAAAAAAATGTCGGCATTTTCCTAGGCGAAATATAAATATTCTTTACCCAAAAACCTTTTGGGGGCTATGGATAATCCCTTATTCAGGGTATTCAGATAGAATAATGAAACAACAGATGATCTTTACCCATGGCCTATAAGCCACTCTAACTGACAAGCAAGGAACACAAAAAGCAAACAAAGGAATATACCTTGCTCGTGTTGTTCTCTGATCCTTTTTATTTCTAAAAAAGTGTATGAAATAAACATATGAAGTAGTTGAATAAAATATCGACAGGGTTGTACTGAACAATTAACTAACTGAATCATCATCTATGATATACCAGCCTTTACCCTTCAGAAGACGATCTACAATGATTCTGACACATGTGAGATATAGTGGATGAAGTAGGTTCGGTAATTGAAACAACGAAGAAATTGTGAAAATTATGCAGAAAAATATATTTATTGCCCCCGCAGGGCTTTCGCAGTGCAGTTTTGTATACTATGATCAAACAGAGAGACCACTAAAGACTCGAATTGCGGAGCACAGAAAGGCAGTGTGGAATTTCGACCACAACTCTAAAGTTCGTGCTCATGGCAATCAATTAAGCTGCAACATGGATTTTGAAAACGTAAAGGTTGTTCTTGGACTTGAGGCCAATTATCACGAGCGACTTTTCCTATAACCATGGCACTCGACTGAAGATCCAAATGCTGGAAACGATAACATCAAAATCCCACAAGCATACCTCGCGCTACGTTTTCTTTTAAATAGCGTGTAACAACTAACTCGCTTTCATTACTTATGAATGCTTAAAGTGATACTATGATCAAATTTTTGAACTTTGATTTTTTGACCGTATCACATAGAATACAACGTAAGGTCTAAAATTCCTTTTACGGTTTTCAAATATCTTTATTAGTTCCTGAGATAGTTAAGTTTAAATAAATAGTAAAAAACATTGTCGGCATTTTCCCTAAAAACCTTTTTGAGGCTATGGATAATCCCTTATCCACTGTATTAAGAGAGAATAATGAAGCAACAGATGATCTTTACCCATGGCCTATAAGCCACTCTAACTGACAAGTAAGGAACACAAAAAGCAAACAAAGAAATATACCTCGCTCATGTTCTTCAATCATCTTTTTCATCTCCTAAAAAGTGTATGAAATAAACATATGAAGTAGTTGAATAAAATATCGACAGGGTTGTACTGAAAAATTAAATGAATCATTTGGGTTTTGCTTTGCCAAAAAAATCCTGACTCGAAAATCCAACTCGAAAATCCTAACTCGAAATCCAAACTCTGGAGTTAGTTTGTCTTAGCATTCTTGCTCTGGTCGTTTTAAATTCATATCAGGCCAAGACAGACAAACAGACGGCCTACTACCCGCGCTGGCTGCCTCCGACAATTTCTAATGCTGATGTGGAGACAGAAGTCGCGAAACTTTCATGATTTTGTCATATTTAGTGCAGTAACAATACGTTTGTTTAACTTTGTTAATACAATACATGCGCCACACAGTTTTTCCTGATGTGTACCTTAGATTTGGTTACCTTGCATAAGAAAGATGGTTTCCATCAGGTGTATACCAGTTATACAATGGTTTCTATTGGCAAACTATGAAATATACCACGAGTGATTTGATTTTTTCAGTATACACAGGATCTTTTAGGCGAGATTGTATGCAAAGAAAAATCAAGTCCCGAGTGTGTCAACTTAAAAAAAGGCCGTCACCTATTGTGATAGCCAAAAGAACATAGCAAGTTTTCTTTAGTGTTGTTCTGGTGTAAGGCACTGACAATTCCTGTTTCAGAATATTGAGGGGGACATTGGGGGTTGCTGAACACCGCATTACCGCAAAAAAATTCGACAAATACCGCAATACCGCAAAAAAAAAAATCGGAAAATACCGCAATTTTATAGTAAGCCTGTATAGCTGGTGGATTCGTTGACGCGAGGGCAAAAATAGAGGCAAAAATGAGCGGTGGGACCGTGGAAACAATGGCATGGCCTTAAACGGGTTGTTAAAACAGTCAAATTGTAGATTAAAATGTGTGACAAAACAAGGCTGTTTCAGGTTGCTTCAGAAACGGCTAAAAATACTCGTTAAAAAGTGAAGGATACGTTTTTGTACCGAAAATCGTCGACCAAAACGTAAAGAAAACGCATCCCGCAGGTTTGGAGAATACCGCAATACCGCAATTCAAGATTAAAATTACCGAAATACCGCATGAAAAATTGACCAATACCGCAATACCGCAAACCCCAATGTCCCCCTCAATATTTGTTTTGCGTGAACGTAACAAAGGTCTTGCAAGCCAAAAATGTTCCTGGGTCTACAGTCGTTGTCTGACAAATTACTCGACATCTGCATAACGTTTTGCGTCTCTAGTAGTATCAGTTTTTCCTAGAGATCTTTACTACGTTATATAGAAATCGAGACAATAATTTGGTGGTTCATTTATGTTTTCTCTGGGATAAAGGTTACGCGTTCTGTCCGCTTGGCTCTCGACGGAAAAACCTGGACGCATAACGAACGCCAGGAATACGTGAAATACGACCCGTGTTGTACCGCAGGATGTGCAACAGCTTTCTAACCCCTGGATTAGCAGTGTTTGTCCAGGCGTAGGATAATTAACAATTATTCACTGAAGTGGAGGTGAATAGTGGTGGATATATACCGAGCCGCGAAGCGGCGATGGAAATATCCACCACTTTCACCGACATTGAGGTGAATAATTATTTTAGTATATACCACACAAGTTGTATAACTAGCGGACCAAAACATTTCTTTCGGTATCTAAAGCGACGCGTGAAGCCATTTTGTTCCTCTTCGGCTGCTCGGAGGTGAATAGTACTTTGCTAATCACCTCCGAGTTAACCAATCAGCGCGCGCGGAAAGCACTATTCACTTGTGTGGTATATACTAAAAGCTGATATCAAACATTCCTATACCTTTAGCTCCAGTTGTATTTACTTCTCGACCGGTCTACAGAGAAAGCAGAATTATCTTAACGTTTAGCACTCACACTGGCGATTCCTCGTTGGCAGTTTTTTAAAGCCCAGCTGTCTAAAGTAAGGGTGAGCTCGATCTTAGTTTTCAAAAAAAATAGATTTTAATTTACACCAGCCAGACATGCAGTACACTGACTTCTTTTTTCTTGTCACTTATGGTTTTGTGAACAGTCTTTGTGGTTGCTGCCATTTTGAATACCCACAAGCCAACACTCCTTTTGCTTGTGCCACTCCTCTGTGAGGTCAAAATACGAGAATTCGTTTTTCTAGTGTCAATCTTTGTTGTATCACACAGATCACATTTGAACTAATAACCATCACATTGTTGGTGTACGACAAATGGTTTATGTTCCTTCACTTCGACTTAGTCTTTGATCTTACGGTTGGTGTAGACAGGACAGATATCGGCATTCATCTTTTGGCTGAGGTCGCCAAGGTACCTTCATACTGAGTTCGCTGATATTTGGTTGATGTGAGAAAAAGCAACTATAATGGGTACTCATTGCTGTCCAGGGAACTATTGTTGAAGGCACGAATGTTCCGTTACAGCTTTCTCCTCGAAAAATTGTCGGATGGTGGTTTGTACATGGGATTCTGGGTGATGTAAACGGGCAGTGGTCTCCTTTAAGCTCTCTCATGCTTGATGAAAAAGCTGCAAGTTCGATAAAGCTTAGCTTGAAGGCACGGTTTTGCACTGTTTTGAGTAATAAATGTTTGAACTTCAATTCAAAATGGCTTTTTCAGTTAAATTATTATTCTTATAACAATAATAATAATAATTATTATTATTATTTATTATTTACACAAGCAAATAAAAATGGTCACAGATAAGTTGTCATATTGAAGTCGATAGTGTGTGGAGCTTATAAGCACCCTATGAGGACAAAGTTATATGCCACCCTACTTCCCACAAAGCTGCACTCCCCTCCCCTCCCCCACCCTTGATTTTTTAGTCCTTTATTTGGCTTCGTTATCAGTATTTTTAGTATCTCGTCTCCCACTGCAAATGTTGATTTTTGAATTTCAATAACTCCCTCTCCCACTTATTACCACACGCCTGCATCTACACTCCGCGTTTCAGAAGCATGATTTCTTACCTACTTTGGCGCATGCCATTCTAGCTTTATTCCAGAGGTCGGCTGGCATTCGTAGGCTCTGCAGCCTGACTGCAATGAATTCCCCGCCGTTGTTTCGTTTTTTAATAAACCTAATGAACTCATTCTACCTGGAAAAGTTTTTTAACATTTCCCAGTAAGATTTGTGTTAGTGACATAATTATAGCATATACATCAATAATTATTAATTGTATACACCTAACTGCAATTACTTTGTCAAAATGAAACAAGGTAAATAGGAATTAATTAGCTTTTAGGGACGGACCATTATTTTTCTGGGGGAAGGGGTATGTGAAAAATATTAAAAAAAATCATTGCATGGTCTAAAAAGAAAAAATAAATTGTTTGCAAACACGAAATGTGCAGAGGTTCATAAATTTAAAAGAAACGTTTGCAGAGGACGATGTTTCATACCCCCCCCCCCCCCCCCCTTCAGAAAAATAATGGTCCGTCCCTTGCAAAGATTTTTTGGATATTTGCCCGAAGAAACCGACCAACCCCCACTCCTCCAGGCGATGAATAATGACCGGTCCTCTACTTACTTACTTACCTACCTACTGACTGACTGACGGACTGACTTACTGAAACAGACAGCAACATTTGACACGTAACCACTTCTTGGAAACATGAACATGCCGATGATGTCATGGCAACGAAATGTCATGGTCACGGAGAAGGCCTCCAGTGCCGCGCGCTTGAGAGTCATGCAACGACATATTTTCCGGACATTTTCTTAAAGTTGACTTTTTTTGCAAACGGCTGACGTGCACGTAAGTTTGAGTGGTTCCACGTTTTTTTTTTCTCGTAGTAGTGATAAAGAATAAATTTGCAAGGTAAGTTACCTCCTCCCTCGAACGACCTAATATGGAAGATAGTATAGCTTTAGAAAGAGCTTCCATCTGCATGGAGAGAAAAAATTATGGTAAATAAGGCTTGCATAGGAGATTAGCACGAACACAAAGTGCTCACTCCAATATTACTTACCCTCACAAAGGTGTTGGTCTCTATCATTTGAGCTAGTTATAGGCGGCGGGTCATCCGATCCATGATTCAAATCGCTTCCATGTAAAATGAACTTCCAAGAGAAATAAAAATAGACAGAACTCAGGAATATTGCTCACTGTTTGAGGTATTGATAGCCGTGGGTGACGCCTGGAGTCCGCTTTAAAAAAAGACAGTTCTTTAGCATTTATAGTTAAGCTTTATGTCTGTTTAAAATTTCCTTTGCGATAAGATGTCAGGGGAGGCTTTTTGAAGGGTTTTCATACGTATGGCTGATTCTGTACAAGGTGCTGTTTTCCCATGAGTATCCTCTTTAGGTTTAGTAGCACCGGGTAGTGTAGAGCTACGAAGGGCAAAATCTTATTATGCATGATCCTGTTTTTATTTCGTTCCAGCAACGCTTTTTTCGAAAAAGAGAACTCTAAGAGCGGTGTTTCGCTAAAGTTTTAGCCGGGTTTTCGCTATTTAAGGCATTCCAAATGTTTCCTAGAAAAGGCAAATTGTGAAGAATTTAAATTATTCCTAAGATGGGGGGTGGATTTTCCGCTTCGGGACTTGGGTTAAATACGAATATCTCGTTCGCGTTTCAAGCAATTGAAATACTGTTCACTCTTCCTTTGCGGTATTTAGTAAACTTTTGGGGGACTTCTGGGAAACCTTGAAAGGAGTTTTTCTCAAAGGATTAGTGAAATTTATGGAAATAGAAATATTGAAGATTAAAGTTAAAAATTAGTATAGATGGACACCAAAACAGTCCCCTGACAGCCTGGGGTGTTCTTGCGTTGGGGTCAACTGTCTGGCGGTGTTCCAAAACTATATTTCTTTTTCTTTCCCTTTTTTAAACCTCTTAAATATAAAATTTCACTCAAACACAGGTAAAACCCCGCCTTAGGTAGAAGCCTTAACGCCGCCCCCTCCGCCGCACCTCCACCCCCACCCCCCCCCCCCCCCCCCCCTCCTCCCACAACGCCCTCAATGAAGACTTTCATGACGTCTTCTGAGTAGAAATTCGTGCACTTTTATCTCGGGTTAAAGAAAACTACGAGGTCCGTGATACAACGCACAGCGCAATACAAAGCAACACAACAAATGTGATCAAACGCTAATTTCTCATTACAGTAACTATCATTTCAAAAGCAACAGTTATTTACAATCAAAAGCGTGCATGCTTACAAACAAGACACAATTCAAAATATTTCAAGCATATTTTACAGGAAATATTTGAATGTGTACGCAATGACGAACCTGCAATCATTGTTCTGAATGTGTTTCTTATTCCTATTCTATACGCCCAATATGCCTGGGTACCATTTCCATGACTGGTGTGTAATTTGTTATCGCACTTGCATGATTAACAACATAAATTGTACTACAGTGAGTAGGTAATGAATTTATGTATTAGTTCAATTTATTTTATCTTGAACTTCACAGTGCCATAGTCGTTTCCCGATATCACAATGCAAACTCTCATTGCAAACGTTGGTTTGGCCAGCCGAAATAAAATACTGCACCAAATTTAAAGTCATCCTTCGTAAAATCGGTCTCTGCTTTTTTCATTCAACTGGTCCTTATATTTTCTTTGTTCAAGACCAAATGAGCTTTATCTATACCAAGAAAGGCAATTGGTTCTCGTAGTACTTACAAATTCGTGCATGCCTCGACTCGCTCGACTCGCGGTGCTTAAACGCGGTACGCTCAACCCGCGCGCCTTTCGCGTGAACAGTTTCTGTATATAAAAATGATTGTGACCTGTCCGTTGTTAATTTAAACGAAAACTAAAGGCTTAAATGAAGACTAACCAGTATAATGACAACACATCATAACGTCCATTCGAGACACACCCAGATCCTCGAGCGAAATGCGATCTATTACTACAACTAACCAGGGCCTTTCTCTAATTCCTGGCGGGAAAGCGATTTCAAACACAGACGCCGACATCGAGAAAGAAGCTTACATGCCTTAAATCGAAAATTAAACACGTTACTGCTAACGTTTCGATCAATTTGACAGAGGCCACCGAACGTGTAGCAAACAAGACCCGCTCGGGTAAAGCATGTTAAGAGAAACTACAAACCATTCGTAACACTAGCTCCAGTAACTAATTAAGATCCCTCCTTAAATACAGTTTTAATTAAGGTACCGGGGGCTCTGATGAAATAGAAATTCAACGAAAGCAAAATAATTTAAATCTTGACAAAGTTACCTTGTTAATCTTGAGCTTCCTCGACAGAGTGAACGGCAATTCTTTGCTTCCAATTTGGAGTTCAGATTACTTGACTGCCATATATACTGTGGTTGTCTGAGTTGTACTGGTAGTTTTCCGAGTTGTACTGGTAGTTGTGAGTGTTGTACTGGTAGTTGTCTGAGTTGTACTGGTAGTTGTCTGAGTTGTACTGGTAGTTGTCTGAGTTGTACTGTTAGTTGTCTGATTTGTTCTGGTAGTTGTGAATGTTGTACTGGTAGTTGTCTGAGTTGCACTGGTTGTTGTATGAGTTGTACTAGCAGTTGTATCAGTTGTACTGGCAGTTTTCGGAGTTGTACTGGCAGTTTTCGGAGTTGTACTGGTAGTTTTCGGAGTTGGACGCCTAGTTGTACGAGTTGCACGCCTAGTTGTACGAGTTGGACGCCTAGTTGTACGAGTTGCACGCCTAGTTGTACGAGTTGCACGCCTAGTTGTACGAGTTGCACGCCTAGTTGTACGAGTTGCACGCCTAGTTGTACGAGTTGCACGCCTAGTTGTACGAGTTGCACGCCTAGTTGTACGAGTTGCACGCCTAGTTGTACGAGTTGCACGCCTAGTTGTACGAGTTGCACGCCTAGTTGTACGAGTTGCACGCCTAGTTGTACGAGTTGCACGCCTAGTTGTACGAGTTGCACGCCTAGTTGTACGAGTTGCACGCCTAGTTGTACGAGTTGCACGCCTAGTTGTACGAGTTGCACGCCTAGTTGTACGAGTTGCACGCCTAGTTGTACGAGTTGCACGCCTAGTTGTACGAGTTGCACGCCTAGTTGTACGAGTTGCACGCCTAGTTGTACGAGTTGCACGCCTAGTTGTACGAGTTGCACGCCTAGTTGTACGAGTTGCACGCCTAGTTGTACGAGTTGCACGCCTAGTTGTACGAGTTGCACGCCTAGTTGTACGAGTTGCACGCCTAGTTGTACGAGTTGCACGCCTAGTTGTACGAGTTGCACGCCTAGTTGTACGAGTTGCACGCCTAGTTGTACGACTACCAGTACCACTCAGACAACTGCCAGTACCACACCTGTAAGTCAAGAAACTTGTGAAAAATACGCTAAATGTGTTTGTTTCAACTAGGTTTTTCCTAGATTGTTGCTGTTTTTGTTTTTGGCTGCAGCTAATTTAAGATGTGTGCACACTGTTTTTTCTTTCTTTCTAATTTTAGTAGTGTAAATTATGTACATTAATAAACGTTTAACAATACCGCATTTTCACCGTGGAGCGGTTTTCGCTAGTCCTTATATTAGTGATTGGTTTAATATAATATGGTTGAAAACTGTGTAGCGCCTTTGTATAAATTCAGTTGAGAATTTCCTTAATCTACCGCTAAATGATTCCACTGATGAAGGACAGTAGTCCCGAAACGTGTGGAATTTTTGAAACATTTAGCGCTAGCCTACAAAAAGTTCACAACTGAAATAATCCTAGTCTGCAGATTAGTTGAAGGCATAACTTTATTTCGTGTCAATGCTGAGTTCCCTCGTCCCTCGTGGCCTTTCTATACTTTTCCGTTCGCCTTTTCGGGCTTTCTCTTAGAGCCTGATGGAATATAGTTTGATTGTAAGCAGGGCGCTCTGATTCTCAGGCAGTCCATCATAGCCATCATATCATGCTGGCCTAATACCCGGTTACCATGGTTACCGAGCCAAAAAAAAAGGCGGCTGTTTTCATAGTTTACTCGTAGTGCACAATTATTTCCTAAAACTGGTGTATCAGTTTAAGGCGGGGTTTTACCTGAATTTGAGTGAGATTTTAAGAGGTTTAGAGAAGGGATAGAGGAAAGAAAATTATTTTTGGAACACCACCAGACAGTTGACCCCAACGCAAGAGCATCCCAGGTTGTCAGGGGACTATTTGGGTGTCCATCTACTAACTTTTAACTTCAAATTCTAATTTTAAAATCACATTAAATCTTTAATATTTCTTATTTCTCCAAATTTTACTATTCCTTTGAGAAAAACTATCTCTTCCCAAACATCCCCAAAAATCACCGCTAAACATAGCTTTGTGGGATGAGCGGAGGGTTTTGGGAATGCTTGAAATGGGAGCGAGATATTCGCATTAAACCCAAGTTAAGCGGTGTAAAAACGGGCTTCAGGTGAACCCCCGCCTTAATCTGTTTAGCAATCAACAGCTGCAAGATAAATTCAAGTCAAAATGCTGTGTTTTTTAACAAAAAATAACACGTTGATGTCATCAACAGATAGTTATGCTTTACTGAAGACATTGCATATGCTCGTATAAATTACGTACGTAAATTAATTTCCCAATTAACCCCTACCACCTCCTTCCCCTCCTCCTCAACACAAATAAAAAAGGCTATATAGAGGATAATACATGGTTTCGCGGAGATATGAAATTTATCTTCGAGTGTTCAAATCGATAGCTCACGAGTGAGATATCGGATTTGAACACGAGAGGATAAATTTCATATCTCCAAGAAACCATGTATTATTCTTTTTTATTATATAAACCTACTAATTACGATGTTTTTGACGATTTTCCGAAGATTTCCGACCATTTCCGAAGATTTCCGAAAATTTTCAAAATGTTGTCCGAAGGTTGTACGAATGTTTCCGAACATTTTCCGAGAATTTCCGAAGTTTTTCGAAGATTGCCGAAGATTGCCGAAGATTGCCGAGGAAGGTCCGAAGATTTTTTGACTTAATATCGATTTACTTTGGCTCATTCAGCATTGGAACATGGCAAACTCTGCAAGCTGATTGGTCAAAAATGATATCACACATGTGTGGATATCATTTTTATCCACACATGTGGGTACCATTTTTCTCGATTTGCTACCACTAGGTATACCACTGCAGTTTATATAATAAAATGAAATATTTATAAATTTCTCTAAAAGAACGTTTGATATAATTTCATTTTTCCAAGCCACTAGAATTTGATAAAATTCTACTCTCTTAAGGACGTTCGCGCGAAAATTTTCTAGTCGATAGATTTTTCTAAAATTTTTACTGAGGACGGATAATGAGTTACTTGTGTCAGAAATACAAAAAAAAGTGGGGGTCACCGACTTCGTTTCAGAGATAAAGTCTGTAGAAAACTACCCTGATTTTGAAAAATTGGCGCACGTAATTTCGCACGGCTTTCAAGGTTTGTAGTTTAAATTATCGATGATGAGAAAACGGAGGTAAACGATCTTGGTGATATTTTGAAGAAGTGCGTCTGTTGCGTAAATAATTTTAAGTGTTGCCATCTTTTATGCAAAACTTAGCCCTGGACTGAGGCATTTGAACCCGTCGTACGGCAAAACGAAAAGATCAAAAAGCGGAATTCGAACGTGCGTGGGGCAAAAAAACCTTTTAATCGATAGATTTTTTTCATTTTTTCGCAAAACGTAAATAATCGTTAACAAAAGTGATCTGTTAAGAAAAAAGTAGGGGTCACCGATCATTTAAGCTGGCAAACTGCAAGTGAAGTTATCGCAACGGCTTCTCACCCTATATGCGGTTGGAAAGTTTCCTCAGCGCGCGCGCTCGATGCATGACGTGGCGTAGCGTTGCGACAGGAATTACGTGCGCAATAAGGATGCGCATAAACAATTAGCGCGAACGTCCTTAAGAGACAATTTTTAAAAAATATAGTTTCGCAAAATAAGACAATTATGCCGGAATAAGTCCTCATCACTATGAGCTACTATGATAAAACCAAAGAAATCAGCTGTTTTCGCAGTTTTCCCGTACAGCGTTCGCAGCAGTTTCCTAACACATTGATTCATCAATTCAATCTATTTAGCAACCAACAGCTGCACAGCGATAATCCAAATCGAGATGCGTTGTTTTTCACCGAAAATATAAATTTAACTAGAATATGAATCTATCTCGTTCGGATAAGGAAAACTGGCGTTGGTTATTTTCATTTCGCGCGCGCAAAACTCGGAATTTAACTCATGAATACAAATCAATGCTCGTTAACCAAGGAATTATCACTAGCTTTGATTGCTTGTTTGATTTCAATGCGACAATTTGCTCGTTAATGTCAAAAGTCGAGATAAACGGAAGGCGATAATTATCCGGATAACAGTAACAGCGAAATCAATTCAAAAGAAAAAGTCTAGAAATTATTTTTTCTCAGACTGTGTTTTAGACAATCATTTTTTCATTTAATCCCTTCGGTGATATTTTACTTGGAAAAAGAGGTAACAATTAGCAGTAGAGTAAAGCCCATGGTTGGGTGCCTAAAAAATAATTCCCCTTATAATGGCTTATTAGATTTATCCTATAAGAGATCTGTTATGATTTGTTCAGCGCATTACAAATGTTTAGATAAGGCTTACGTGTTGTTCACAATATCCGGCTGTAATATATGATTATCGGACTGTTATTACAATTCAAGGGCGCAATGCTTGAACAATGCTAAGATATCTCTTGAAAAGGGACCACATATCGAACGGATTTTAACAGTTCAGCCAGCCATTGTTTGACTAAGAAGGAGAAATTCACGGCTTTAGAAAAAGTACTTTTTCTAACATACTTGCTCCTATTTTTTAATTTCATTATTCCTTTCCTCTTGAAAGCTTTTGTAACTAATGAATTTCACACTACGATTACCTTCGACTGCCTTGTCGATATTTCTAATAGTAATATTTGTCGGTTTCGTAAGGTAAGTGCCTTCAAATAATCCTATTTTTACGCGTTCAGACAGCTCACTGGTATAGTTAGAATTATAAATCGCGATGGTTAAAATCGCTTCGTTCTTAATTTCAGAACATCCGATGATTCACTTCCAAAGCCAGCTCCGGAAAAAGGTCAAAATGTTTGCGCGTTTAAAAGGGTGAAACCGCAGTTGGTTTTACGACGAAATGCAACTTCTGAGAGAAACGTTAAAATTGTGGACTGTGGAATACCTTCTTTTCCAAAACTACAATGTAAAGAAGAAAGGTAAGTGTTCAAAGAAAATGATTGAACCTCTGTATGGACTGAAATATTCTGTAATAATCACTCGTTATTTACTGCTGTTAATCACATATTTGTCTTAATCTTGTCCTTTTTGAGGCCATAAAATCTTTGCCAAATTCTTATCATTGCATGCTCTTTTTCATTATCGTTAATAATATCTTCTTCACTGTAATTGATTCTCCTCATGCGTTTTAATTGAAACAGAAATTCAATTCCTTGGCCTTGATGTAAAAAAAAAAAAGAAAACACAAAACTGGTAATTATAATCAACCTTGAATATTACATCTTTGTTCCATTCGATGTGGACAAAGTACGCACCGCAAGACAGATCTTCACGATAATTTATGCACCCCTGTGCTTTGGTTTTAAATCTTTTTTCTTGAAGATTTAAATTTCTAGCATTCTTAATTTTAAAACTTAAAGCTTTCATTTTGAGGGTAAAGTTTTCTTTTAGATCATATTGACTCACATTTATTATGTTTAAGTATTGATTACAGAAGCGCCTTCACCCACGTGTTGGCTAGTTTGCTCTTTGTGAAGATGGGTGATGATGGGGCTTATCAACTTATTAATACTAAATAAAGATAAGAAAATACTCGATGAAAGAAAATGTTTTAAATTGGCATGAATCCACTTCTGAGAGCATCACAAAAGATAATTTTTCATAGCTTTCCCAAAAGTAAATATAACAAAATGTTATGGTATTATAAATTCCTTTTTTACTGATTTTCTCTACCACCTAACTTTATCTATGGTTAAAAATAATAAAACAGTTTACGAAAGCGATATTTTCTTTTATGTTTTTGTCGACTATCGTAATTAAGAGAAATAAATTTATTGTATAATCACAAAAACTGTTTTTGTGTGACATTGCTCTCGAAGTCAATTAAAACCGTTTTTCTTCTTCCAGAAATGAAACCAAGATATACTGGTACCCAGTGCGCAAACTTGTTCATTATAATATCTACGACTGTTGCCCGGGATGGATTGAGTACGAGCCAAAAGTTGGATGCAAGGAGCGTAAGTATCGATTGTTTAAAAACCGTCGCCATAGTTACCATTGCTCTTGAGTCTTTCAAACTAAAAGACGATTTCGTATGACCTATAACCTGAAAATACACGCGGTAATTGCTTTTTGTATTCTCATGTTCTTAAAGAAATATTAGGTTTAATTTGAGATTTACTGTGTTTAATTTCAGGTTCATGGCATTTTTTAGTTTACCTCTTCAGTAGTCCAAAGCCACTTATATCTCTAGAAACGGCCCAAGTTACTTGCCATGTTTACAATGAATATCACAGATGATTAAAAACTAGTCACAGTATGTTGGAATTCCTGAATTTGGATTGGTTTGCACGCCATGGTATCTGAGCTCAAATACTATACTGTTACTATGGACCACAAACATGGTATGCGTACGCGTTCAGCGAGAACAGCCGGGTAGCTCAAATATTGCAATTCTTTGGGCGTTTTTAATAAAAACATTATTCCACTCGCACTTGTTGGATATGAGATAGTTATAGCCAACTCAGTGCTATGCGCTTCGTTGGTCATCTACCATCTCATATCCAAAGCACGCTCGTGGAATAATTGTAAATAAAACGTCATAAAATATAACACAATCTTCTCGCTGTAAAATGCCGGTCCTTTCCCAGCAAGGCTCGAATTTACGATCTCCCGCTTAATCACTGAGCTACAAAAGACTCGTGGGAGTTAGGCTTATGACTAGGTTCAAACGTGGCAATTTTTTTTTCTTGTTTCTAGGTGTTCCGTGCGGCGTAGCCATTCCGCAAAAGGTTCCAGTGCATTGCCATGAAAGTAGAGGGAAAGACCTAGAGAAACATCGCGGAATCTACAAACTGGGCCACTTTAAAAATCTTCCGTTTCCAATGAGTGACATTAATGCCTATAAGCTGATCAATCTCACATTGGCAGATCCCTTCACACAGACGTGGATGAAGCTGTATGGCTACATGTTGAAGAAAAATCTCGCGTTAATTCAAAACTTCCCCAAAACGAATAAGAAGGAGTTTACAAAGATCTCCGACTACGAGGCAGTATATCATTTCTTTATAAAGCAACAACAAAATGAAGCAATGGTAATTTTTTTCTATTGTATTGAATAACAATTTGGACTGTATACTTGCATAACTAAATTTTCGAATTAATTTTTGCAAGTCTGTGGATGAAACCCTTGGGTGTGTCCATTCAAATGAAAGCTATTGAGCAGTACTTTCATGTGGTACTGTTTATTATGCTGTACAAGGTGGTTCTAACTTTTAATTCTTTGGACGAAACCCTTAGTGTGTGACCATTCAAATGAAAGCTCTTGAGCAGATCTTTCATGTGGTACTGTTAGTTTTTTACTTTTTAGTCTGTAGATAAAACACGAGGAGATGAGCGATTAAATGACAGCAATTGTGCCGTACGTTTACGTGCGTACTTTTTGGTTCTCGTCAGGTACGTCCATTTTTTCGATTTCCTTCTCAAGAAGAGCCCTTCAAAAGTGTTATCAATAATGTCACGTGGCGTGAAGACCGCGTGTTCGCTGAGCAGCGATTAGCTGGCCTCAATCCCATGTCACTCATGAAAGTTACCACTGATCAAGGTGAGTGCGGCTCAAACACTTACGCAAATGATACACTTAAACTGACTAGATAATTGCGAAATGATATCAGTGCGTTGCGACAAAAGCTACTTTGAATCATATAAGTATATAGCAGGATAGCATTGATAAAACAATGAATAAAAGTTGGTTGCATTTTAAATTTCTCTCAGATTCTGTCGGTGTAAAATGGTCCGATCTCAAGCCACGCTTGAATCCGAACTACGACTGGGACGCCGCGGTCACGAGCAGCCTGGAGACGAGCATTCTGCTGAAGGACGCCATCGCTAGCGGATCCGTTTTTGTTGCCCAGTTCCCAGTTTTCGACAACCTCGTTACCGTGCCAGACATCACTGATCCCAGGCCCACGCGGAAAATGTGGCCCGCGATGTCTCCTATAGCATTGTTCGTCTCGCGGCCAGGGAAAAATGGTGCGCCGGCGCAGTTACGACCAGTGGCTATCCAGCTTGATTTTAAACCTGGTAAGTTTAACAGCAAATCTTTTGCGATGCGTGATGTTGTGATGCGTGGTGTGTGAAGTTAGATGCGTAGTGCGTCATGCGTCATGTTCCGATGCGTGGTAATGCGATGCGTGATAATTTGATGTGTTATAATGCGATGCGACAACTTATGCAGTTAGCTCGTGACAGCCATCAAACATGACAGAAGAACGTCAATCGTGTACAGTGATCTTTGTGGACTATTACCACATATTAGTTACATATAATATATAAATTATATTAACCACCCAGCTACATGTACTTCCGATTTCTTTTAGGAGCCGCAATTTACCTTTACTGTAAAAGACTAGTGCTACCAGTCGCAATATTGGCCATTTGAATTACTCTTTTACTTTTGAATCCATTTGTTCAGACTAGCCTTGCATTTCAAATTGTTATTCAACACTTTGAGAAACGTCTAGTATTTGTGTCTCTTCAACAAGAGTGACGCCAAAGAAACGCTTGCAGCTTATCCTGTTTTGTTTTACGACATTTAAACGCATGCACTGTTATATAGCTAGAGTACTGGAGTAATACACTTTCGGTATAATCAACACCGCAAGCCACTCATGCTTTGTATTGTGCAACAGACTCCCCAGTGTACTCCCCTGAGGATGGAGACCTGTGGGCCCTAGCTAAAGCGAGCTTCCAAGTAACAGACTTTGCTTATGTGGAGATGGTGGAACATTTGCTTAAGACCCATCTCATGATGGAGCCATTTTGCGTGTGCATTCTGAGACACCTGTCAAAATTGCACCCTCTGCACCAGCTACTAAAGTACCACTGCAGGTATTAAGAAACATTGTGGAATGGATGTGGGGGTATTGGTCATCGTTTGATTGGCTGACATCCCATCACACTAGAAGTGAGGCTCCTTAAAAAACGTTCTTTCTTTCCAATCTTGCATCATTTTTATTCACGATATCTGCATTTCATTTGAATGTAGGACCTCAGTAGGAGTTTCTGTTCTTGCCGACATAATCTTGGCGTCATCACGTTGCTTAGCAACTGTCTCTGATAAACCGCGGGCTCATTCCATTCTCGAAGAGGGGAATTTCACCTAAATGGGACACCAAGCAAAATTAAGAATAAAAAATACCAACGAGAAATGTTTGAAAAGCCTGACTGTGTTTATTTTTTTTAGAGGTTTACTACCAACCAACAAAATTGGTTTCCCTAAGCTTGTGGACGACCAAGCCTACATGCATCAGTTATTTGCTATTGGAAATGTTGGATCTGTCGCTCTGCTGGTCCGTGCTTACCAGACCCTAACATGGACTGATTCTGACTTCAGGGTGAAAAATAAGGTATGGTCATTACACACCATTAAATAAATCAATAACTATTAGGAACTCTCATGGCAAACGCGACATTCTAAGTTTCAAAACCTACAAACGAAGTAAATCAATTTTGTGTCTCCACAACTCCATCAAAAACGACTGGAAAAACTGGCTAAAAAAATCTAGTTCCGTTTCAAAAATAATAATAATGATGATGATGATGATGATGATGAAGATGATGATGACAGATGGATGCAGTTCGTATTTGTTTGCTGTATTACATTCTTTGCTTTTGTTCTTGCAGTAGTTAACAATTATTCACCGAAGTGGAGGTGAGCAGTGGTAGATATTTACCGAGAGGTAAATTTCCACCACTTTCACAGACACTGAAGTGAATAATTGTTTTAGTATATTCCACACAAGCTGAATAGCTAGAAGACCAAAACGTTATGCGCGGTAACTGAAGCGAAACGAGAAGCATTTTGTTTCTCTTAGCCTGCTCAGAGGTGAATAGAACTTTCCTAACCACCTCCGAGTTAACCAATGAGAACGCGCGAAAAGTTTTATTCACTTGTGTGGTATATACTAAACCATGTTAAATAATTTTCTTCCCGTTTTCCCAGGCACGTGGAATTGATGACCGCTCCAAATTACCATATTTTCCGTACCGGGACGATGGAGAAGTTATATACCAGGCCATGGAGGATCTAGTCGACGACTACATCAATTTGTGAGTATGCACTACACCTGTACACATTACAGCATTAAAACTAATGAAGAATTATCAAAAACAGATCCACTCTAATTTCCAGCGTGACCTTTGCCGCATCGAATATGATCGAATATAACGAATAATATATTTTTTAATGCGGCACATATTTATCAAAATAGAATAAAATCACCGTTCATTGAGATAATTATCACAACAAATCGAAAGAGATAAAAATTATTTAGATATAAATAGAACACATTTTCCAATCACAACAAGGACGATTTCATCATTCGGCCGTCGGCATAAAAACCCTCTACCAATGAAAATAGTTCATGTCATGGCTACTGAGCACGTCTGTTCACGTGACTATTTTTAACCAATGCGAAGGTTGTACTCACGCATGCGATTTTATCTTTAGTTATTACGCCGCTGACAAAGATGTGCTGGAGGATCATGAAATTCAAGGTTTAGCCAACGAGGTGTCATCCGAGGGACTGGGCAGTAATGGCGGACTAGGAAAGGTACTAATATTATCAAAGCTATTATCATTACGCTACAGTATCGGCCCTGAAGAAGACTAGCTCTGCTAGTTGAAACATTGGCCAAAAAATTTTGCCCTTTTGCCGTAGTACCAGCCTTGCAATCATTTGATTTTAATTCGTATTATTTCATTTCAGCTGCGTGGTTTCCCAGCCGCGATAACTTCCAAAGCAAGGTTGGCAGACATCGTCACTCGCCTAATCTGGACTTCAACGGCTCAGCACACAGCTGTAAACTATCCAATCACAGCTTACGGAGCATTCACGCCGAACATGCCGACGAAGATGTACGACGATAACCGAGTGGCACCCGAAGTATTCAGCCCTCTCCGATTGCCGAACGGTTTTGTGTCAGCAGTAAGTAGCCCAAAGGTTGTTTATTAAAATTATTTTTTCTCCTTTTCTATTAGCAGAGAATAAAGTAAAGTAGCTTTATTAGTGCTTTGAGGAATCTGACATTTCTAAAAATTTGAATACACCGGTTTTGGAAGCCATCTTGACGTGCAGGCAACAAAGGAATCCGATGGCAATTAAAAATCGCGAATTCTAAAAACTTTATGAACCGCAAAGTTAGAATACTAGGCAAAGGATTGTATTCTCCAAATTTGACGGATGTGGCTGTGCTAGAAAGCATTCAGTTACCTTATCAATATTTTATCTCAGTATAATTTTTTTCCGCAGATTTACAGTTGACAGTTCGCGGAAAACTTTTGGAAACAAATGTATGAAAAATTGAAAGCGTAACTGAACCCTTTCCAGCACACCTACGTCCTTCAAATTCGGTGAATACAGTCCTTTGCCTAGATCCTTAATTGTCCAGAATTCAACTTTTTTAATAATTAAACCGTGATAAAGTCTATTTAAGTGCAGAGCGATTAAAATTCGCAATTTCTTCACATGTATTTATAAACGGTTGACAAGTGTCTGTACTTTTTTAAGGTTCAAGCCGGGGTTGCTATGAGCTTGGGTTCCCTTCGTATCGACCGACTGTTCGACTATGGATCCCAACTCACAGAGCAGGGAGGCAGAATGATTGTCCTTAAACACTACAACCGTCTTCACGCTAAAGTCAAACCCCTCCTGGATAACAGAAATAAACAGCGTTTTCAGGAGGGGTACCTCACATATCCGTACCTGAGTCCAGCATGGATACCTAACAGCATTTGTACTTAATCTATTTCCACATTGTTTATTTTCCATTTCTAATGAGGATTTTTGTGTGGTATGAAAATTTAGAGGGAAAAGCTAAAGCCATGCCTTGAAGAAGCACCTGAAAATCAGCAAAACAATGACAACAAACAACAAGGGCGTAGCTAGGATTTTCCAAAGGGGGCGTGGGGGAGGGGGTCAAACACGAAAATGTCAACAACAATCAGTGGGAACAGAATTTTGCACTTTAGAACTCTCTTCTGTATGTTTCATGAAAAGTATCGCTGGTAATAATGGCATAGTGAAACGGGATTCCACCCTTTGATAACGTACCTAGCCCATTCTCCAAACATTTCGACGGGAAAATATATAATTTGACTCCATTAAGTATATATATTGTTGCTGTCGCTCGAATAGGCCCGTGGCACATCTACGTTCTGCGAGCCGTCTTGCAATTAACATTATTTTACCGTTTTATCATTATAGTGAACTTCTTGATGAAGCTTTTCTCATCTTCTTTCGGCAAAAATTATTACATTAAGCAAGTAACAGGAATTTTATATTTGCTGCAAACAAATTATGAGGGCCCCCTGTACTTTTTACATAAAACATAATTGGGGCTATTTATTTTTTCGTGAAACGTGATGACGTGATTCGTGAATCATCTTGTTTTTCGTGACTTATTACCGATTTTTTCAGTGTTCAAGTACGTCATTGGTTCAAATGTACATCTGTGGTTGGGTTTTGAACAGATGAAACTTCTGTAAGCTATTGCGACGTGATATGCAACGATGAAATTAAATTCCTGCAATTTTACGCCTTCCGAACGCAATTGTCGAAACGAACGTGAAAACATTAATTTAGTTATCATTCGTTACGCGACCCTCGGGGCTGTAGGCAGGGGAGGAGGGGTGGGGGAGGGGGTGTACGCTCATGCTTCCGGCGGTCGCACCCACCCAAGCAAAATCCTGCTACAAAATGCTAAATATTTTTACGTGATTCAGTTTCACAAGGGGTGTAGGGTTCCCTCAATGATTGATAGGCGCTTGCTTAAAGCACCCTGTAAATATTTGGCATACATGAAGATTCTCAGACCATAACTGAAGTAACATTTTCCAGTGACAGAATCACTAGAGCATAAAACTTCGCCTTTGGTTGGAATGTTCAGTTTTAATGTGTTTTCTTGACAACAGCTAGAATATCACAAAGAACGTTCTGTAAAACAGGTTATATCTGTATAATGCTATAGATATTCTACTTTCTGTGAAATTTTAACATCTGGACACAGTTCATTAGCTTAAAATCCTCAAAGCAATGTATACAATTTCTGCAATATGGAAAATAAAGTTCCAAAAAAAAAAACTTGTGAGGTTATTATCGGTTAGCTTTATAGGCTAGCAAAGTGTACAGAGAACTATTTAACTGTAGCCCTTTGCACACATTGCAGGCCTATCATACTCGTATTATATTTATGCAATGTGTGCAGAGAGCTATGTGGCTGTAGCCCTATCATACTAGCATTATAGGCATGCAATGTGTACACAGAGCTATGTAGCTGTAGCCCTTTACACACAAAGGCCTGTTGGTAATTGAACTCATTTTCTTGAGTCATTCAAAGTTGAGGTAAGTGTAGGAATCTATCTGAGTTCTACAAGCAGTCTTTTTTGAATTTCTTCTCGAACCGAATCCTGAATGCCATTGATTTCAGCGTCTGTGAAAGTCTTGTCCATTGATCTGTAAGTTATTCTGTAACAGTGGCTCTCACGCTGCGTCTTGGGATGAGAGAATTTGTCAACAAGCTCCACCTGTAACAAATTCAAGAAACCCTTTCATTTGTCAATCCCTTGGTGTGGTTTTCCCATCTCATGTCAATCAAGCACACTACTTTTCATTTTCTTAGAGCAATTCTCACTTGAGTGTCGAAGGTAATTCGCCTTTGCTTTGGTTTTGAAATACCATGCTTAGTGAGTGGCTTAAAACACGCATGCCACTTTTTCTCATCCAATCAGAACTAAAACCAAAATCAATCATGACTCACTTGCACATGTTTTCATTTGCTACAATACATGCCAGCTACATATATAACTAAACTTGACATTCGCACCCTCACCCTCAACTTGCTCATCTACATGGTGGGAACTTGTTTCATCATGCTCTGCCAATTTCTGGTATTTGACACTTCTTTTTACATGTACAACACTTTTCAATAACACGCAAACTCTGCACTCAAGTCAATGGTTGCATTTTTCATTGCTGTCAATCATCTAAGTGGACCTCACAGGAAACAGAAATTCACCTCAACCACTGAGTTCGAAAGGTCACATCTGTTGGTTGTGATTGGTAGGCTGTTGCCATCATTATGACTGACGACAAATTTAGAAAAACACAATCGCTTGTTGGGTTTACATGTTATTGAAGGGGTAAGGCAAATGACCCACTGTTATATAATTTTAATGGCCCTCAGGCAGGCTCATGCTTAGGGCTTAACATGCCAACAGCAGGTGAAATGAACATGTTAGACACCGAGGCCAGTTTCCTACCAGCTTGCTTCACTCACCCACTGGGTCGACTTACACTAAAGTGCACCTAACCCCATTTTTTCACTAAAATAAATCTACTTGTTGTACAAATTAGTTTGGCAAAATAATTGTGGGATTTGGTCGAATCCTCAATTTTCTACGTCCCATGGAAAACACAAAAATGGCTCTAAAAACAACACTATTTTGTTTCATGGCCAGGTTTTAAGAGAACTGGGTCCAGCAGCTATTGCGATATTTACCCAAGAATGTAGTTCAAAGAAAATGGGTGAGGTGCTATTGTGTTTGGTTCCTGGGTAGATGTCATCAGCTCTCTCAACCCAGACTCCCTAAAACACGGTCATTCCACATTTCAATCGCGACTTTGGCAAGTTATAAAAAATCAAGAATTCATGCAAATCTCAACATTTTTTGAATGAAATACTTCGGGTAACAATTAGATTTATTTCAACCAAAAAAGTTTAGGAGTTTGGTGCACTTTAAACTCTAAAGCCTTTTTCCCTTATCTCTTACCTTTTCAACAATATCACCAGCCACCCCACGCACAACATCAAACAGGTTGTTGGGAGAGAAATTCTCAGGAAGCCAAAATGCTACATCCTTGTAGGTAGGTGGGTATTTGCTAAATGGCTTGAATTGTACAATCTTGTTTCCCTCAAACTGCGACAGAAACCTTGGATCATCGCTCCAGAAAAGCCGAATGTCTGGAATGTTAAAAAGCTTCATGGCCAGGCGCTCAAGTCCAATACCAAACGCCCAGCCTATTTTGTGCTCAGCACCACCTGGGAATGAAAAACAAAATTACTGTTTCTAACAATCCACTGCATGCTTTAATAATCAGATGGGATTATTTGGGCCTAGATTTGGTCCCTGGGCCCATGGGTAAAAAATCATCACTACAGTTAATTTTATTTATGGTGATTTTTTCTGAAAATTATATATTATTATACAACAACCGAGTTAATGCGCGCGTTGTGATTGGCTGATGCCTGTCATCTATTAGAGTACAGATGTACAGATGACGTCACTGCGTGGTGGGACTCGCGCGCGTGATCAGAGTTCATAGTCCAAGTCAGTCTTCTCGGCAAAGTTTTTCAAAACTTGCAGCGAAAACAAAAAGAGAAAATTCAGCTTAATTATAAATCTACATCGAGGAACAATCCGCAAAATACTCTACACCTTTTGATACATTTAACTGGGCTAAACAAGCTTAAAGTAGACAGTGACGGACTTGAAAAATATTTATCGAATGCTGCAAGTGTTTGTCCGATGCTCGAGCAGTTTGAAGACGCTACGGGAAATCCATGAATGGCAGTTTAACGCCGTTGAACGCTTACCTTTAGTTAAAGCTTGCAGAGTACAAATGGAATAAAGGTCAGTTTCTTTTGTTGACATTTCATTTTTCCTTTGTATTGCGTATTTTAAAAACGGTTTAACAGTGCTTCGTGATTACGGAAAAGTATCTCGAAATGAAAACAATCGCAACCGAGGCTCACCGGTGACGGCGCTTTAGCGATACTGAAGTGTACAGAAGTCTTGTTATTGTATAAAACAAATAGATTCCATTTTGCCTAGTGCATCTGTTCAGTTATAGATCACAGAAGACGTCAAAATGTGGTAAGAACATCAGTGACCCACTCGCCTAGCGGCTTGTGGGCCACTTTTTTGTTCTTACCACATTTTGACGTCATCTGTGATCTATAACTGAACAGACGCACGGCAAAATGGAATCTATTTGTTAAATAGAACCTTGCCCTACAGCTGCCTTGCAACTATGGCTATATTTTGTTGCAAAAAAAGCACAGAAATTTACCAAATAAACATTGAACAAATTTTTGTGGCCAGCTCTTTGGTGCTTGACCTAACATGGTTTCACTGCCCCATTGGATCATGTAGCCTAAAAGAGACTAACAGAAATTTGCTACTTCAAATTTACTCCACACTTTCAGCTTTAGGGAATACTCCCCAAAAACAATCATCGGGTGCTTGTCATACCTTTTGGGGGAAACAATTGTGGATTGGTACTGCTTAGGGTACCAAAATCTAAAATGCCATATTAAGACGTTTTTTCATCTACAACAACCACTGCTGTCATTTTTATGGGGGAGCTACCCTCCCCCCCCCCCCCTCCCAGATTTCTACTTTTGCTAGTATATTCTTACTTTCTAATAATTCCTGATTCTTTGTCAAGAAATGCACTACACATTTAAACCATTAATCCTGGGTTTTCAATGAACTTGGCATTTTTTTTTAGCTTTTCAAAATTGTAACAGACAAATGTCTAAATATGAAAATGATGTGCTGCGCAACTCACTATTGACAACAAGATCATGTGCCATCACTCCGCAGCCAACAAGCTCCAACCATTCGCCTTCAAACTTGACTTCCAGTTCCCAAGAGGGGTGGGTGAAGGGAAAGTATGCATCAACCCATCGCATCTCCACCCCCTCTCCACACAGGTGCTCGATCATCTTGGCCAGCATCTGTTTCAGACTGAACTCGACAAGCTTTACTGCTTCCATTGTGTGTTCAGCTTGTTTTTCTGCAGTTTTATTTTTGCCATTGTCAAAAATCTCCAGAGGATCCTTTCAGAAGATAAAGGTAGATATCAAAATTATCAAACAGAACATTATTAATTCAAGCTTGCGGTAGTAATAATTTATAGACCACAAAGAAACTTCTAATTGAAAAGTTTTGCCTAGGACTAGATTGGACTGACAGCTTTGTTATTACTAAACCAGTAGAAAATTACGCTCGGATATTTTGCAACTTAGGCCATAGGGTTTGACCACAGCTTATGGCTTTTTGCGTACTTTCTTTGCATTGAAGGCCTAGCCTTGAGGGAAGCTGTGAGTTTTTTGTGAAACAATGAGAAAACAAAACTTACTCTTTTCTGCGGGGGCAAGTCTTTAAGTGATGTGTTACACTCCGTAATTGGACTAACTGTTTATTTAACATTTTTGGTCAGAATGTGATGGAGACTAGTCTCAGACTTAAGAATATGTTGTTTCAAAAAACTTTCATACCCCTCCCACAGAAGGTGTTTTGGTTTGAATTCTCCCACCCCTCTGGAAATTCCAGTTAAGCCCCATACTTTCCTTTTAAAATTTGGCTTTTGAGACCCCCCACCCTCTCAGAATTTCCATTGACCTTTCATGGGGTAGGTATGAATATTTTCTAGAACTGCACAATGCAATTCTATATTTAAGCTGTTGTTTTATGGCTTTTTCAGGTAGGTTGCATGATGTACCTTCTCATTCAACATCAGAGAGTGTTTCAGTTGTAGGGTAGCAAGTAGAGCAGTAACAATATTAACTGTTTCCCTCAGGAACAGTCATTAAGTACTAAATATTCACCTTGTACTGCGAAAATAACTCGTGCTGTGAAAACAATCTGACCCCTTCCATCTGATGGAACACAGGATAATGACACATGTCAATTTCATCGCGCCTGTACACGTCTCCCGTAACAAGAAATGCATCCAGCCCTGTCTTAATCATGTCCCTCTGATGAGCCGACGTGTGTGCTCGAAGTAAGAACTCCGTGTTTATGTAGTAGTTGTCATTCTTTGCGCGACTGACGTGATCTTTTGGAACAAGTAAACTATCAAAGTTCTGCTCTACTGTGACAACAGGCGATAAGTAATCCACCATTGTAAACATTGGGCCTCCCCAGCGAGTCCTGTAATCGGCATAAACGTGATCCTGGATCTTTTCTCTTAAAATGCTCAGTGGATGATTTTTGCAGAGGTGCAGCTTACGTCCGACTTTGGACAAAATGTTCTTAGTCACGTTGGTCATGTTGTCACGAGGGTAGATCTGGTCGAAGACTTGAACGTGGTCGCTCTCCAGTTGTGTTTTGTTATGCAAGCAAGCAGCGATTAACAATCGCCCATTTTTCAACTGCTTGTTAAGAACAGTGGACAATGTTCGTGTTTTCAGAATGATGGACATTTTTTAATGCTAATTTTCATGAGAATTTAGAAGACCACTATACCTTCGCTTTGCCTCGACGGTCGCCTTCACGAAGTATCCTCTGTTTATACGAGTTACTGCTGACCGATGATAACGTCGGTCAAAAAACGCTATCCAAAGGTTTCAGAGCTATCGTCAGCTAGAAAGTCGAAAATTTACAGAATGCCGAATTTAATGATTTCACGCTGCTCAGAAAACGGCGGAAGAATGTTTAAATAAGCAAGCAACCGTGGACGATGATCCTACTGGTATACGAACCAATATGTATGTACCAAGATTTATAACTCACGTGCAGAGCTATTGTACTGCTAATTAAACTATAAAAGGGGGAGTGTGACAGAGATCACGTAGCCATGTGCAGTTGACGTCAGCGTAAGTAAGTTGCCTTTATTTACACATTTAAATAGCGTTTTCGTAAAGCTCCCTTTCCCCTTTTCGGCCTAAACCTCCATGCCGGCGTTTTCAAATTTCTCCACTCTGGAGACTGTTTTCGAAAAGCTCCGTTTTCGGTGACCGCAGACGCCGTTTTAGTGTGGACGGCTGGCCCATCTGGAGAATACAAGATGCATTTTCAAATTTATCTGGATAAGTGTGGACGGGACCTTAATAAACAATTATGATTTATTTGTTGCCAAAAAAAGGGGTCGCCCACTACCTCTCGGAACGAGCTTCTTCATTGGTGCGTAAAACAATAGATAACAGGTCACAACAATGCCCCTAGCCCTGAATAACAATAGAGGTAGTGTTTACAGGGGCGAATGAAAATAGAGGTTCCAGAGAGGTAGTGTCTTACTGAAAATAAACGGCACGCGATGCATGCAGAAGCGATGACGTTTCACAAGGGGTCTTTGATAATTTTCAGGACATTTGTCAAAAAATTAGGGTACATAAAAGTAACTGACAACTTCTGTGCTGAATGATTGTTCAACAAAAATTGCGTTATCTTGGCGTGACATACGATATACGATATACGATGCAAGGTCAAACGCTGTCTAAAATTGTTTACACCTTTTGTTTTAAAGAATGGAGAGATTTCTGTTTACTAAATCTTATAGAACGCATCAAATATAATTTGTTTCTTTCGTTTATGCTTTAAATTAGTCCTTTCTAACGGCCCAGGAGTATTTTGCTTTGAGTTCTATGCGACGATTTCTTGTTGGGTTGACTTGATTTCTTTTCCCAGTATTCGATTCTACAGATCGGTTGATCACAACAGGCAACAGACAACAGACAACAACAGATCCTGTCCACTCGCACGGCGAGATTAATCGATCACGTCATCGTCATTGCTTAAAAAAAGGTTTAAGATGGCTCACCTTTTCAGCAGATGTTTCAAAACTGCTAATAATCGGTTGCTTCGTCTGCAGTCACGACAGACATCACTTCTTAACTTTATGCCAAATTTATTCGATAACTGATAAAGTGAAACACTCACTGCAGACTCGAAATCTCAATTTAACAGCTACAAATGAAATAAGGTTTGCCGATCGGTGATGATACAAGCTGCAAAAAATATCTTCCTTTGCCAAAAAACACGGTGGCGGATCTCAAAAAGAATACAAACAATGCACCTAGTTCCCATTGCTCTTCGGTTCAATTCAGGGAGTAATTCTCACACCGTAACACCAAAAATTCCATAAATTCCATCGCTTTTCCGCTTTACAGCATTAACCGATGACGTCATAAAATGACGTCATAAAATGACGTCATCGCTTAAAAAGCGTAATAGTCGTTCACCACGTTGTTTGTTTTCGATCTTTCAATAGGTGACAAAAAAATATATAGTACAAGTTGTTGCCATTTAGCAATGAAGAAATGAGGAAGATTGAGAAAATGCTCACTTCCCTTATCGCGACAACGACATGATATTTCGAATTCTTGACCTATTGAGTAATAGTCACGCGGCTGTTGTCAATGGGCGGGCTTTCGAATTTGAGCCCTCTCGGATTGTCATTACCAGCGAGCACTTTATAGACAACTGTCTTCACGCTAGTTGTTCTATTCTGTGCGGCATACACTACGTAGTGTCAGCCTTGCAATTTATTGTCTTCTTAAAAAAAAACACCAACGAACTTCTCAAGTCCTTGATGGACTGGCCAATCTGCAATGGAGACCACGCGCGAATTGGCATACATCCCGGAGGGGGTACTCCCCTAAATTTCGGATAGGGGTGTGCCGCGAACGTTCTCAAACCCTGACCCTATCTAAGGATAAAGAAAATGAAAATTAATACCCTTTCTAAGGCCCAAACCCGAAAATTGACACCCTATTCAAGGGGAGGAGAAGCACTGCGTGACGACTCAAATAACGGCTAACCGCGCACGGCAAAGCTCAAATCTTTCAAAATCGCTTTGTTAATACTTACTGACGGATAGTTCCTCGTGTTTGATATATTACGTAAACTTTCTCTTCCGTACGCGAATTTTTTTATTAATAGCCACGAACCACTTGGGTGTACATGTATTAAGAGCTGCTTTCGGTCCTAAGTCTCGATAATTTAGCCCACCTGAAATAATTTGACTGAAGTGAGCCTGACTGCTTTACATCTCAGCATTGAACAAGAAAAGAAATAGAGAACAGACAATCCCTCAAGTAGATAGTTGGATGAGAAGCAGCTGGCTTAAGATAGTGGAACCAAATTTTTTAGCCCACCGCGCTTTAAGTGGTCGCGCTTAAAGTCTTTCTTTCTGTACAATTTACAACAACAAGGTTAATAAAACAATTATCTTGTGGCCGCCGTAAAGTTTCAGTGACACCTCAAATGGCCTCCAGGTTCATGTTAAGATTAGGTTAATTTAAAGTCTGTGTCCGAGCCAATAATAATTATAATTAATAATAATTTATTAATTTATAGTGCGCCTTTTAAAATAGAAATGATCAAAAGTGTATTACAATATCAAAACCTTAGAATATCAAAATATACTGAGTGGACCACGAGGCGAGAGCTTATCCCGGTTTCCGTAGCATGTAGCGAGTAGGAGTATTTCTATTCCCCGCTGGATGGGATGCTAGTCCATCGCAGGGTTATCCACAGCATTAAATTCGCCGGTACCCATTTAGGAGGCTCACAACAGTTTTACAACCGTGGGAAGCCTGGGCTCCAACGCGCGCGTCACGCTGTTTTACACGCGCGAAATTTAAAGTCTGCGAAAAGCAAAACAAACATGGCGGCGCTAGGCTTTTTTCGTAAAAGATTGGTTTTGGCTAGTTTTCGAACAGTTTCGCGAGTTAAACATTTTTTCAAAGCAACAGCGTCTTTTCCCCCGGCATTTACGAAAGAAGAAAAAAAAATTACAACCAGCTCTCAGTCACCTGGCTGTAAAATATGAGGTCGATGCTGCGATCGATCGAGTAGGATATGGAGATCACGGAAAGTATGAAGAACACGAAAACAGTCAAACTTCTAACTTTTGTTGGGCCCTCGGCTTGGCCGCCGCTATGCCAAGTTATTTATTTTTCAAGTCGGCGATGGTTTATGCTGCCGGAGAAAGCGACGACGAAAAGGAAAACACGGCATGTTCCAAGGAGAAATTTGGCCTCCGTTGGAGAAGCGGAAAAGTGAGATGCGGCGTTCCAAATCAATTTGCTGGTCACAAATCTTTGAGGGCGAAGAGAGACCGCGGAATGAATAGTAGGGAATCAGCTTTTATCTTCACGGAAAGTGGGGAACTTTATCCTGTTGGAACTCGTGAGTACATGCATTTTCCTTCATGATTTGTTAGAAACTCGCCCGCTAGGGTGAGGGGGTTGATGTAAGATAACTCAAAATATGAAGGAAAATGCATGTACTCACGAGTTCCAACAGGATAAAGTTCCCCAGTTTCCGTGAAGATAAAAGCTGATTCCCTACTATTCATTCCGCGGTCTCTCTTCGCCCTCAAAGATTTGTGACCAGCAAATTGATTTGGAACGCCGCATCTCACTTTTCCGCTTCTCCAACGGAGGCCAAATTTCTCCTTGGAACATGCCGTGTTTTCCTTTTCGTCGTCGCTTTCTCCTTGACAATGGCGTCATGAAGACACCGAAACGTCGGTTTTTATCGTTAATTTTTACCTGTCTTTGCATTACTAAACTAGAATTATAATTTTTCTCGAAAAGTGTACCAAATGACATTAGAGCGTGTCTAGTTTTTTTTCCAAAATTTTTCCGGGGAAGCATGCCCCTGGAACCCCCATACGGAAATTTAAAAACTTTACAATCAGTGCTAATATTTGGCAAACAATACTGCAAGGCTGATCGTACTACATAAAAAGTAAACTTTGTGAGACACCAACACGACTAGAACCGATATAGTGGGATTGCAACCGTGGACAGCTGTTTCGTTCTTTTTGGAACTCGTCAGCACGGTGTAACAAATCTAAATAACGCCAGCGAAAGAGCCAACGCAAATAGATTGCCCAATGTACACTATATCAAGTTCCGTACTTGATATAGTTCCGTGCGTGATTCGGGGGACAAGTGAGTTCAAAGTGAACATTATTCCAAGGGTATTTTATGTCATCGTAAAAAGAAAACTTTACAATGCAAAGTAACGTTAAAGTACAAACTATGGATTTAATAAAACAAAGTAGCACTGTTTTTCATTAATTCGATAGCAAATTGTGCGTGAAGCAGATTTTCTCAAAAATTAATTCGTGCATAGGACTGCAGTAAAAAAAATAGTCTTGCACAGGCAATGGGCCCCCCAAAAATTCTTGCAAGCTAAAAAATCCCCCTCTCCCCCCCCCCCCACCCCCCCCCCCTCCATCATTTTTCTAATGGTGCCCCATAATGATACATATTTCTTTGAAACTAAAAAGTAAAGTATAAAGTAAACATATATTGAAGACCGGAGTATTTACTATCGCTATATCAGGTATAATTTTTTATGAATAAATTTTGATCGGCGAAGCCGGCGAAATACAGATGATGAGTGACAATAGAAAGTGATACTAAATAATGAAAAGACTATAATAAGTACTGTTAGCGCAATCCAGTAGTAGAATCTGATTGGCTACACAGGCCGTTACTATCGATCGTAGAAGGCCCTCAGAGCGCGCGTAGGGGAATTTGTGTATTGTGGCTGATACGTATTTAACAAAATCGCCAATGAATCAGTTCTATCGATATTCTATAATTAATATTTATGTCCAACACTTAGATTGCTAGTTCTCTGTTTTAAGCGACTTTGATATCTGCCACAAGGCTTAATAAGCTATCAGTCGGCAGAGAACGTTCGCTGTTGTTCGTCACTCGTCGAAGTTGAGTAAGAAGTGAAGAGTAGGCCAATAAGACGCTGTCAAATCGCGAGTCTTTGTTAAAAACAAGTTCAGTAATTTGTTTTTTTTTTTTGAAATTCAAGACATTTTATTGAGACTAATATAAACATGCAATTACAACCATAAACAATATCAAAACGGAAAAAGAAAGTCTTAAAAACTAATTAACATTCGCGGGAAGAAAAATACAATGACGTAAGAGACTAAAAGTAGGTTTTACAATAGTACATGTAGCTATCACAAAGAAATATACATATTAAAGCGGTGACATTAACATATCACAATTGAAAATATTTACAAGAAGGGAAAAATAAAAGTGTGTGGAATAGGGTAAAGCACCGAGGAGCTTACATTATTCCTTAATGGTATGCTATAATGCCTAGGAAGCGTTGACTGTGAAATTTTCCAATCGCTATCTGGACTTAATTTTACTGATAAAATCTGGAAGGATTAGTGCTTTCTCATTTAATTTCCTGATGTTTATATAGCGACGCATGAATAAAAGAGTGTAGTTAAGTTTCTTAAGTAGAACTGAAGAGGGGTTAGGAATACCAAAAAAAGCTCGTCAGTTGTTGGATTAAATTGTGAGCCATTTGCATCATTGAACCAGCCTATGCAGGTTTTAACAAAGCGCTTGGTAAATGGACATTCAATGAACGTGTGATCAATCGAGTCTTGTTCTTTCAAAAAGATGCAAAGCCGGAAATTCAAAAGCGTTCCTTTTCTCGTTTCGGAACCTTAGTCTGGAATAACATTGCACCGGCCTTGCGAGACAAACCTAAGACAGTTTACCGAAAAACAATTCGTAACTCAATGTTTAATTTACTTTCAGCTGAGGATGACTATGTTGAAATCAATAAAATCGTTGACTACCTAAAATCTTTAGCTTAATTTAGTTTTAAACTCATTGTTATTGTTATTCATTACTATGGTATTCACTGCTATCTTTCTTAGTACTATTATCTTCTTTTCTTTAATGTAGATAAGGATTACCATTTTGTAAATTTACCTATTTTATTTATTTATTTTTTTTTCTTCTTCTTCATTTTCTTCTTCACCTCCCACCTCGAATAGCTGGGCTAATTACGGGAGGTGAAAAATATTGTAAACAATGTTCTTTTGTGAATAAAGTTTTGTTGTTGATGTTGATGAACTGTAAATAAATAAACGAATATTGTTAACAGAACAGAAACTTGTTAAAAACACCAACTGGCAGGAGGCTGACCAGCTTTCTTTTTACCAAGCGAGGAGGAGTTGAATTCGGGGCCACCGAGCACAAATTCATCCAGTGGCAGGGAGGAGGATTTGAACCCTGGATCTTCGGATTACAAGTCGTGCTCCCTAATCAGTAGACGACGTCCCCTTCTCCATGCATGCATTTATGCTCTTAATCAAAACTGTAACAACATTCTAGAATGTGAGTCACCAGCCTGATGAAGAAGACAGGAAAAGAGTTGTGACAGTGGTGCAGCCGCGTTTTTTGGCGCGAAACTCTGATCAATGCAATTATTTTAAATTTTCAGCTGGTGATACAATTTGAGATAAACTGTTCCGCTGTCAGCCAATCATATGCGAGTATTAACTGAAGCAGTTTTATTATAGCCCAAATAGTACCACTAGCCCGTACAAGGTCTGTTATTTTTTTCAAGGAGTTAAATTTTAAGGACTTTATTATTATTATTAAAAATTCTTTTAGATTTTCTTTCAGGGGTACGTTGGGGAAAGAAAGGGATTGTAAGAAAGGGATTGCGCAAACCGGCAAACCGCCTTTATAGATCATAGCAATGACGCCATAAAATGTTTAAAACTTTGCAGTGAAACAACTCGCCTAGCCGGTTTTAGTTCCATAAGTGTAGATCATGGTCGATTTGTTAAATCTACGTGGTAAAATTCACTCAAGAATAAAACGTATCTTTAAGATTTAAGAAGGTTTCCGCTTAACATTCAAGCAATAAAGGCAAAAATAAAGATACCAAAAAAAGAACTCATAGCATGGTAACCAGTTTCAATGCAGTTAAAAAGAAGTTATCAAAAGTTTAGCTCTCAAGCTGACCCCGCGAGAGAAAAATGAATTTGAAGTTATCCATTGGAGTTAAAACGGACGTTACACATCAGTTCAAAACAAAACAACAAGGTTTGACAAAAACGTTCTCGAGAATGCTTTAGAATTTAGCCGCGGCGTCACTTATAGAAATGAATTACCTTGAGATGTTTCAAATAGTATACAAAATGTTACCGTGCTTTGAGAAGATTCTTGGTTATTAATTTTGCACATATTGCTTGGACTTTCAGCGGAAACCGTCTAAATAATTAATGCGATGTGAGTCACGATGTGATAATATCGTTAGCAAAAAGATGTGTTCCACCATCTTGGGAATTTAACTTGATTTAAAAGACTGGCAGGAACGTTAATTTTTTACACTGCAAAAAAAAAAATGAATGGGGTGGGGGGGGGGGGGGGTGGGAGTACTGACTTCAGCTATCTTATGTTACGCTGCGTGTTAAGACTTACCAGGCACAATATATTTTGTTTTAATAGAAATATCACTTTTAAGAGTTAATTATGTCAATATAGAATGCAAAAGCATCTTCTGTTTGTCAACTCACAATGGTGTTGCACTCATCTAATCGTGCTGCTGGCGCGCGCGCCTCAAATGACTCTTTGCGATTGGCTAATACCGACACGGAAATTTATTGATATTTGATATTTATTGACACGGGAAATTTAATAATTCGGAAGCTAAGTGTTCCGTTTGTTCACAACTCGAAGAGCTTCTTGTTGGCCGAGAGTGTTCAGCTCTCGCTATCTCCTAATACGAATATCCGTTGCCATGTTTTTTATTTTCCTTTGTGCGATTTTATTCGTTTCGTGTGAGCTGATATCCGAAGTGACATGCTCTCAAGGTCAGTACGGTCCATAGCTGCTTAAAGGCAACCTTGTTTGCGTTTGCTTGTGCTTTAATTTATTTTTCAATAACGAAATGCCGTCGCTGTGCTGGTATATTAATTTTATTAATGCTGTTCTCTCTGATACCCGAACAAATTGTAGTTTTTACAGAGACGGAAAAACCTAAGGTCATTTAATAGTGTCGATGGTTATAGAAAAAAAATGCTTTTGACTTCGTTTTACTGAGGGATGAATTTTAGGATGTGTATCAGCTTACCACTCCATTTTAGCAATCAATTTCAAAACCTGATCGAGTTTTATGGGCTCTTAAATTCCCGGTAATACGAGCAACATTTTTGTTCAACTTGTCTCGCAACATTGTTGCATCGTTTTCATTTAGGTTAAAATATACATCTAAAATTAAAGAGAAGAAGAGAATCTTCGTATGGCGTTTTAAACTTTTCTTCACTCGCGACTTCATTCCCCGTGACAATCTTTTCGGGGGGAGCTGTTTTCTTTTAACCACAACAACAGGAATGTTAGGGTTCGGAATCATAAATTATTGACATTCGCTGCTTACGATTTACATAGTAATAATTTGAGCACGGTTTTGGATCACGAATTAAACTAACAAATATCATACAAAACAATGGTGAAGTTGAGAGACGTCTTTTCGTCAAACTGATTATTTTAACAAATTAGCCAACGAGTGAACGGTACTGTGGGCAGTTATTTTATAATTTAAAATTAAAATTGATTCACAAAAAGCAATTCACATTTGTCATTGTTTAATGACAATTTTTACCATGTAAAATATTAATGATATTCGCATTAACATTAAACTTTGCCTTATTGGGCACGTACGAATTTCATTTTTCTCTCGTTCGCGAAGCTTTTGTTTCTTGCCGATATTTCATTTCGAGAATTCAGCCACAAAGAGATTTAACGAGTCCGTGGGACATCGACAGTTCATTAAATTGCCTCATAATATTTAGATCCTTTTCCTTTAATATGGAAGAACTAACCAAATTAAAACTAACTTGAGGCGGAGTAAATTCTACAGTTCTTGGAAAAAACGTGTATGGATGCTATGAATGATTTGACATTTGACAAAAACACTTTCCCTTATTAAGTGTTGTGTTCAGATCTCAACATAAATCTAAAACGGAGGTTTTGAACTCTATCAAAGTGACGTTTTCCAATTATGCAAAACAACATTATTTCCTCAGGTTTAAAAATAAATTTTGTCTAAAAGTTTCAATACTAGAACCGCAAGTATGCAGATATAGTCAACTCCCAAAATTTCTGGTGACTCATGTGACGTGATTCTGAAACCTGTACTACCCTAGACCAGAATATGTCATTTTATACCTTGCTTCGATTCAGACCTGACTTAAAATCGATACAGTAGTCCTGAGCTACCTCTCGAATTCATACATAGACAGCGAGTCCCAGTTGCAAGTGGTCGCGAGTTTTGAACACGAATTTGCGTGCAGACTTCTGGCTTGGGCGAACAAGCAGACTAGTAGGTTTACTCGCTCGCAAGTGCTGCAAGGTTCCAAGAAAAGCCATTTCCCGGCATGCTAAAATGAAAAGGAAAATTAGTGATAAATTTGAGGCGACTTGTGTAGCCATCGCAAGTGCAACCCAAGTGCGTGCAAACCCTGGCCAAACCCAAGTTGTTCAGTGGATTCTTACGACTTTAACAACTTAACGATCCCACATGCACAGCATGAAAACATAACTTTACCGTGGTGTAAAGCTGAAGTAAAGCTGGCGTAAATTAGGAATTTAATCAGCTTTACGCTACCTTTAATTTTTTTAAAGCTGACCTTTAAACCAGCTTTACACACATGTTTAAAGCTTGCTTAAAGAGATTGAAACATTTCAGACACACTTACGCCAGGTTTAAGCACGGTAGCGTAAATGTCAGGTTTAACTACCTTTAAGAACATTTAATTGATGGCGTAAGGCTCGATGACCGACTTTAAGGAGATTTAAGCAACCTTTAATTTTCCGTAAATCTCCATTTTCGTGCTGTGACAATTCACTTCTGGTAAAATTGCTAACCATCACATTTAGACACTTATTTTTGCAGTTTGATATTGTTTGACATTATTATTTTTTTTGTTTTCCAACAGGATCAAACATTCTGAATCACAATATCTACACTACATCACAAAGTTTTCGGCAAAACGTGTTTTTCAAACACGAGTTCCATTATCTAAATGTCCCAAAAGTTGGAGTATTTACAGTGTCCGACGTCTTTGATTGCACCTCTGAATGCCTCAGCAATAACTTGTGCTTTTCTGTGAACCTGGCGGCCTCTAAAGCAGCCGATGGAAAGCTTTGGTGCGAATTGCTGTCTTCTGACAAGTACAGAAACTCCACTGAGTATAAAGAAAACAATGACTCACATCACTTCTTCATTAAGGTGGGGAACATTTTCAAGGAGAAGCTTTTAACCTGAAATACAGTACAATTTAAGCCACCAGTTTTTTTTTTTTATTAATGAACACTGTTTTTTCTTTCATTTTTTTGCAGCGTCCTTGTTCTTCCTCGCCGTGCCAAAACGGAGGTACTTGTGTGACGAAATATACAGACGACACGTTTAAATGCATCTGTAAAACAGGATTTACCGGAAAGTACTGCGAGAAAAGGCGTATGTATGATATTTATATATAATATATATATATATATATATATATATATATATATATATATATATATATATATATATATTTTTTTTTTTTTGGAAAAAAAGAAGAAAAAAACTTTTGTGCAGTAGGGAAGCATACACGTCTTTTCCCCCTCCTTTCATTTAACAGTCTTCATTGTTTCTATTAGCCGCATTCAATTTATATTTTGGGAAAATGCCAGGCAGCAGAACACTGTGTGTCGTTCACTAGTGGTTCACACATGATTATCACTGCAATTTAAGTTCATTTCGGATATATTTCTAACACATTCAATGATTAAAAATGAACTACTACTATGCCCTTCCATGCAGAGGATACTTTATTAAAGAGCAGAGTACTTTCTTATTAGACTGATTAAGACTTTTTCTAACGACTTCAGGCATTATTTTATCACCCTGATTCATCACTGCATGAGTTATAATTAATATCAATCTCTTTTAATTAACTGAAAAGTAATGTGTTTTCTTCTAGTCAAGTCATGCAAGGAAGCGTACGATAATATGGCATACAAGTAAGTCGTACTTGTTATCAATTATTGTTCTTCAGGATCTAACCTACAGATAGCTAGCTTATTAACTTTATGCCGGTATTACATACAGCTCCGTCAATATATTCAAAAGTATACTCATGAGAATATTGGTCATCGATTATTGTGTGGCCGGCCAAACAAGGCCTAAAACAACTCAGAATTTGTTTATAAGAGCTCGTTAAATATGGCAGTGGATGTTTTTGCCGTTATTTCAGTAATAAAACCTTTAAACGTTATTTTGGCACAATCGTTTTGAACAGGTCAAATGCCAGTCAGTTGGTTAAGCTGTACTTGGGCTCCAAAACAACTTCCGTTCTCTGTCAGTTCGGAGATTTTGGATGTGGAGATGGCGGATGGACGCCGGTCATGAAGATTGACGGCAACAAAGTATGCTATTTGCCAGTTCTTTTATCGTACTCATCCGAAGAAACAGACTTAAAAATTAAGGGATTTAATTAAGACGCATGTCTTAAACAAGAATGCGCGGCTTGCGCTTAAAGAGAATGGACTTTTACAGATCTAAGATTTAGAACCTTAACAGTAATTCTTCAGCAGTAATAAATATCAGGAGAATGTGTAATTCTTTATATTTGATAATATCATGACTGGTCAGAAAATTAATTTCCTTTATTTCATGAGATTTGTTTGTTCTCAAGGTAAACAACGCACAAATACATCGTGTTAAAATAAGCAGGTTTGATGATACAGGTGCACGAGGTTTAAATAATTTTTGGAATAATCTGTGAATATTGCGCTATTCCTAATATTTTTCAGAATACCTTTGAGTATACGTCTGGATACTGGACTGACAAAAACGAGTACAACCTCGCTGGTGGGGAGACTGGGTTTGATTCACAAGAGACCAAGCTACCGACCTACTGGAACACATCCTTCACTAAGATCTGCCTCGGTATGAAGGTCGGTCAGCGGATCAAGTTCGCTGTCATCAGCAAAGCCGCTGACTCCCTTTACTCACTGATCGCTGACGGGCGATACCGCTCCACTTCACTGGGTCGTAACACGTGGAAGACGATGATTGGTTCCCAGGCCTATTTTCAGAATAACTGCAACTCGGAAGGTTTCAACGCTCCAAGTTATACGGGATCTCTCCGCAAATCAAGAATCGGTATCCTTGGAAACAACGAAAATGACTGCAGAACTTGTGATTCTATTATCGGGTTTGGTAATCATCTGGGAAACACATGTGGAGATGCCTCGGTCGTCAAAGCCATGGGTACAATCTTGGTCCAGTGAAAGTCACACGGAACTGAACATTATCAAGCGTTTGCATTTAATTGTGTGCATGCGTTTTCACTCAGCGCTGGGCGTGCGTGCTTGACAACTTGAAGCCCTCGTTAGTTTGTTTTGGTAGCCTGTTTCTCTTTTAATGTAATTCTCTTAAGGCTCACGACATTTGCCGATATTCTGCTTATGTTGTTTTAAAACGCTATTCCAGATGCTTGTATTTACAAGACAAGACTATCTCGCCATTTTCATATAAGATTGTAAGGCTTGAAAAACGTTTGTAGTCGTGCTAGTGGACAATGGCATAGTTTTATTTTGTAGTTTTCTACCGGGACAGTACCACGAAGTAATATCCCTAAGGAGTTTTATCAAAATGATCCACGCGTCGAATATTATGTAATTAAAAATATTGATTTTAGCAACCTTTATTGTAAGAATTCTTAGCATTTTTGTCGTTGTAACATGTAATTCTTATATAAGAATTTTTACACTAGTATTTTATGAATTTTTAGCGACTAATTTAGCGTCTTTAACTTAATATAGTTTAAGGCCTTTTAATTGGCAGTTTTATGTTGTAGCTACTTTACAAGCTATGTAGCTTTTTACTACATCTTGTCTAAATAAAGAGTTTGATTGATTGATCGATTAGTCAGTTAAGAACACGACTTGAATGTACGATCGGTCTTTTTATCGTGATTGTAATTTCATTTTCTGTCGTATTTTTCAGGCCTCGTGCCCAGAGCGCTTTTTCCTGTCAAATGTGGGAAGGCCTTTTCAAGCCTTTCCACATGGGAAAGGAAAAGCATCTTTGAGACGACGTTGGTATTAATTTTATTGTATTCTTTAGAAGCAACTGTATTGAGTTTCCAGTTCCCAATTTCTTTTACGCGCTTTCCTCAGTGATCCGTAGTCGCTCATTCCTCTTTATGCCTTTTCGCATACAAAATATTATGCACTGCCTCCCTGTCCTACTTCTTGCTTTCTAACGACCCCTTAGCGGCCTGTTACCCAATGGCTATTCGCCTAAACATAATAAACAAGTTTGGTACGCGGAGTCAGTACGAGGTTGTCACGTTAGTCTGCGGAGTCGTAACGCAATGTTTCTCCTTCCGGCTGAGAATCCATTTGCGTGACGATTCAAATAACGGCTGAGACAGAGACTAGGTCATCATCATTGGAATCGTTGTTGTCCCCTTTTTAATAAGAGAGGGTAACCCGCGAACAGAGCGTCCTTTACTCTTAACGCTTAGTTGCTAAGTACCGTCATAAACAGGGTCGCCATGCAGCTCTCGTAAGGTCTCACATGAGTGGCTGACAGAACAATAGAACAAACAACAAGAACAATGCCCCTAGCCCCCAAAACAATAGCAGCTGCTAACTAGAGGACCAGTAGAATTACAAGCTTACGAGAGCTGCGTAACTATTCCATAAACATGTCTATTTTCCATTAAAAATTTCACGAACAAACCGCGCACTGGGAGCAACGATTATCTCTGGAATGTGACCATCTGTTTGCAAATCAGCCCTGAAAGACTCGGTATCTTTAGAATGTCTCTCACGATCACCATGACTATCAGAAGGCATCAGATTCAATTCCTTGCAGACCTCACCCGAAAAGCCAAGCTCCTCGTCACTTTCCAGGTCCTTATAGATTTCGCCCTGTAAATATCCTTTGTCATCCGCATAAATATCGCCTAATCTTTGTCCTTTCTTTTTCTGTGTTGGAGGAGGATCTTCGCCAGTTTGGTTTTCATTTTTCGACCTCGTGTGCAGCAAAAAGTGACTATAAGATAAGTAACGAAATCTTCTTTTCCATTCTTGTTTGACGATTGCATTCTGTTTCTTCTTTGAAATCTTCGATGAGTCCACTTTTGGATCTTGGGATGATTTTTGTTTTTCTGTAGAGAAATCACGAGCAGGATTTGAGTCTGTGCTCTCGTCGGAGGAACCCTTGTCGGTAAAATTCTTGTCAGAACAGTTCAAAACGTCAAAAGCGTCCGCCATGTTGCTGCTTTGTAGCCTCGCCCGAGCTTGGTAGCCTAGGCCTGTTACCAGGGTAACACTAACTTTTTCAAGCTTTGAAGAGCTGCGTTGATTTTGTACTTTGCTGTGCGTGTTTTTGCAGTTTAGACCAGGAAAAAGAAACGCTTGGCTACGTTTTACAAGAATATGAAGAAAGGAAATGTAAAGGCCGCAAAAGCGGTGAGTTTTTCTCTTTGTTTTTTGGTTGAATCGACAGCTTTCTGTTGCCGTCCGCCATGTTTGTTTTCTTGCTTGTTGGCCATGGGAATTGATGTCTCTTGGAAGTATTATGTTAATAGCTGGATTAAGTTTTTTTAACGATCCAAAGCACCAGATCTTATAAAGTTATACGTTTCTATGGTTAAACATTATCAATAGCAGCACGTTTGCCCATTATAAGTTAAAACACAAATGATTAAACGTACTGTCAATGATAATCTCAAAGATTGAATTACGCAAATTAATATTTAATTTGTTTCATACTCAGGTTCTTTTAGGTGCACGTACTGTCTTAATGTCATATTTAGCTACACAACAGATAAATGTTTACGACATTAACCTCAGAATTATCTACTTCGATGATTGCTAGCTCCTGCACAATTTTTACAGAACATGCTTGACCTTTTGCAATGCCTAGTAGTGCTGATGCTTTTGCTACTGGGAGCTGGTCAAGTTCTGCAACTCATTTAATTTAGTGTACATAATTTAGTGTCTCATGTAAAAGTGCCATGATGCAATTACATGTATAGTATCATGATGTCACTGCATGAGACACAGGAGTCCTTTTTAACGAAATCATATATACCATATATACAGTGTATTATTAATCATCTATGAGAACTGCTCATTTGAAAGATTTTGGCAAGATTTAACAATACTATTCGAGTAGCATGCATTAAATATGAGACATACGGTAAGTGGCCAATGAGGCACGTGACACCAAGTTGGCCATAACTATCTCATATCCAAAAAGCATGAGTGAAAACACCCAAATAATTGCAATATTTAAGCTCCCTGTAGTGGTCCAAATACATGTACATGAGCTCAATTTTACCGTGGCCTTTAAGGCAATCAAAACTCAGGAATTGCAATATTACCATGGCTAGTTTTTAATAATAATAATTATTATGCATTTACAATGTAATAACTCAAAAAGGGGAAAAAATAACAGTACAAAATGTGCTCTTAGTACTAAGAATGTTTGATATCCTGCCTGCTATCTCTCACAGCAGGATAAGAAGCCTGGAGTTACTGCATCAAATCCAGCTGTCAAGTCAGTCAGCAAAACTGCTGCCATCAAAACAAAGAAAAAGGTACTGTGCTACATTTTTGTATTTAAACAAATTATATACATGACTTGTATAATTAGACCATACATTATTATTTTATGGTTAATGTATTACATGTAGCTAATAATAAATTAATTATCATTGTTAGAACATAAGAAGAGATAAATTGGTGGCCTATGGCAATGTGTCTATTGTCTTTATATGCCTTAATAAATTACTCCCTGTTGAGTTCTAAAAAATTAGTCATTGCAAATTAAAATTATGTGATAAAGTGTTATGGTATTTTCTCTTTGTTTTTACTTGACATGTAAACTTGTAGTCAATGAGCATGCAATTCCTACATGTAGTTTTTAATTAATGTACAGCTGTACCAATGCTAAATGTCTCTCCTTCCCTTGTTCCTGTGTTCCTTCTATTCCTGTTAGACAACAAATGTTAGTGCTGAATGCACTATTCAGATGGTAAGGGGGCTCTACATTCATGATAAGAAGCTAAGGTAATGGTGCTATACCGCAAACTCTAATAGTCAATATTGATTACAGTACCGCTTAAAAGTAAGTTACCACCCTCTCGCGAGACGAGAATCTCGTCTCGAGAGACAAGACTCTCGTCTCGAGAGACGTCAGACTCTCAACTCGAGAGACAAGACTGTCAACTCGAGAGAAGAGACTCTCGTCTCGAGAGAAGCTTTAAAAACTGTAAGTACGATGGCTTATTCTTTTTGTAATTCCAGGAGGATGATGATGCTACTCAGATGGGAGATGACATGGATGAATGGATGCAGGTACAACCTCATTAGACAATTTTTCAAGACATCAAATTGTATACAGTTTTTCAAGACATCAAATTGTCCACATTTTTTTTATGATTGTAGATAAGTTACAAAAATTTGATGCCATGAAGAAAACGAGTTATTTAAAAAAATCCTGGCACCTTTCACTCAACTGAAAGACCTCTGTGCATTACTCAAGATCGAGTACCAAATTAAAGATATATATTCTGATGACTAAATTCAAACCTTGTTGAAATGTACAATGTACATGTAAGCACAAGTTTGGGTTACAGTACCGCCTGAAATCATATGCACATTGGGACGCGTGAACCGCAAGGGCAGAACGCGTGTATTGCACGCGGGAGGAACGAGACGAAACCGCGCGGTTCACGAACGAAACCCGCGCGGTTCACGAAAGAAAACCTAGGTTGAAAATTTTTCTCGGCCAAATGGACGAAACACCGACACAAAAGCCTTTTGTTAAGTTATTGTTTTACTGTTGAATAGATTTTTTTCTCACATTTAATGAGCTAACACACGACCACCGCATTACTTTCGTTTCATTTGCTTTTGCGTGACCGACATCGGTTCGTAATGTTGACTTATAACTGCTCTTTAGTTTTAAGTTATTGATTAACACAGTAAAGTTCAAAACAGTTGTTGTAATCGAGGTAAGAAAGCGGTAAAAGATGAGTTTATTCTGCGATTTACTTTCCAAACGTCACCTGAAACTGCACTTGCCGATTTGAGCGGCACGCTTTTTCAACAAATGTCACATCGTACCTCGCAAAAAGCATCGTCTTCAAAGAAATTTAATTTACCGCGAGCGGCAGTTTCTTCGTTTTCTGAAGTGTTCAATGAATGAAATACAAAAACGGTTGAGACAATTCCAAAAATCGACCAGGACTTGTTTCACTTGTAACAGCAAACAACGAATTAGCTCGTATATTCGCGATAAGTTTCTGTAGCGAAGCTTTTGAATCATAAAACTTCTAGACTTGATTCCCGTGAATCTTCTCCATGAAAATCTTGAACTCTTTCCGAAATTTTTCCTCCTTGGTTTAACAGACAAAACCCAATTAAGTCTCACGTACGAGCATAGTTTTCTGGAAAATAAAATACTCCGCAAATGAGCAACGCGTGTACGTCAGATGTCATCACAAATAAATGTTTACACGCGGAACGAGTCGCTCGGATTATATTGCAAGTTAACTTATATGTGTGTTGCCTCCATGATCTGTATTTATTCTAGCAGTTTTGAGCAGTGATATTTTTCTAGCAGACAGAAATGTAGCTGCTTACTTTTCGTCTTAGATCTAAAGTTTGTTTACAAAAATGTCGCGACGTCATGCCGCCGGGACGTGAATCAAATAAAATACCAAGTATGCAAATCACTATCCGCAAAAGCGAAGCGCGAAGTGGCCGACAATTCCAGGATGGTTTAATGTTTTCGGTAAATGATTGGAACGCAAACAAAGTCGAGTTGAATACCAAAGAAGTGCACGCGAAAGAATCATTATTTGTCCGTAAAAAGACGAAGTATTTGTGGATAACACATATGCAAATTTGGAACAAAATTAATCGAAGCGTGACGCTATGAACACTCGTGAAATCTGACCACTCTCAAACTTCGATCAATTGGTTTGATAAACATTTTCAAGTTATTTTTCATTACTTTGTTTTATACTTATTCATCAGTTATACAGACAAAAGAACGAAATGAAACCTTTTTGTTCGACCCTGCACGTTTTCAGCAGACGTTGCGTAAAATGCTTCAGAAGTTTTTGAACATTCTAATTCCGCTCAACGTGTTTTGTTGTTTTGCCAAGGTTTCGATCAAATCTCTTGGGTAATTTGCTTTATATCCGACAAAAAACAACAACAATAGAGCTAACAAAGGCAATTAAAGGCACGAAGACGCGGTCTTTCAAGAACGCGTGTTTCCCTCGGTTTCGTCTCGGTTTCGTCTCGTGTTTCGTTCGTTCCTCCCGAGGTGGACGCACGGGCAAACCTCGTGCACTACCCGTGCGTCCACCTCGTAAAAACCGCGGCCGATGTGCATATGATTTCAGGCGGTACTGTAGTTAGGACCCAAATGTAAGAACACGCTCATTTACTGGACTGATTTTTGCCAACAGAATTTACTTTTAATGTCAGTCTGGTGAGAGAAAGTGGTTGGTAATTGACTGAGATCCATATTTTGGATCTACAGACCTGGGACTGAGATTTGCAGGCTTAAGGCCAAAATTCAATTTATTTTAAAAATGATCTGAGTTGTGTATTTTATAGCCAAAACAGCTGATCAAACCAGATGACCAACTGGAATTGACAGAAGCAGAGTTAAAGGAAGAGTTTACAAGAATCTTGACTGCTAACAACCCTCATGCTCCAAGCAACATTGTACGATACAGCTTCAAGGTAACTGACATGTAAGAATTTTGTTCTAGAATGAGCACACAGTCATGACACTTAATAAATTTTGTTGAAGGGATAACTTTTATCAAACTGCATGTTGTGTTTTTAGCACCCAACATCTTCAGAATTTAAGAATAGTTTCGTTACCTGATTTGAATGTCTCATTTTTGATGTGATTTGAGTGATTATTGCTCGCTCAACATCAAAAAAAAAAAAACAACAACAACAACAAGAAAAACAACAGAGGCTTGCAAAGGACACTGGTTGAAGGTGTCCCTTTAAGTGTAATGAGACTACATGTTCATTATAGAATTAAGAAAAAAATACTTACCACAGGGATTTCAAAATGTTTTGAAGTAGGCATCAGCAACTAGACAAGTAGGTAGCTGTGACAAGTTACATGTAGCTTGTTTGTCGTAAGGCGATTGCTATGACCAGAGTAATCGGTGACATGTAATCGAGTAGCTGCAGGCGGAACTTCAGCAGTCGCCCGCTTGTTTTGAAAACCCTGGTACCACCACCTCTTCTTAATGTACAGGTGTACTTACATGTATTCATTTTGGACCATGTTATAACTCCATGCATGAAAGCATGAGCATCTGTGATCAGAACCAAAACCTCCAGACTGCTGTATATAATTATGTAGGGACTTGGAATGGTTTGACTACAGCATACAGTTTAACTGGCTAGCCTCATGATCACCACACAAATGTCTGATAAGAGTTAAATATTAATGTATTTGCTGAGTGTAAACAGTTACTTCTGGTGGCCCACGTAAGTTTATATTAATAGCCCTCCTAAATTGTTTAAACTACATGTAAAAGGTTGATCTATAGAGCCATCTTATCAGAATGTGTTGATATTCCAGAAAAATATATTTCCATATAACCCCCTCCCCCATAGAAGGTGGTTTGATCCTGCCCTCCCACCTTCATGGAATTTCCAGTCGGGGTGGGGTGGGGGTAAGGCATGGATATTTTTCACAGGCTATATTTTTATTTACACATGTACAGTGTATGTCCATTGATGCAGAAAATTTTAATATGGATAAAACCTGGAAAGTAGTAATAATTAAAGGGAAAATATAGAGTAAACATGAGATAATTATAAATGAGACAAAAATTATTTAATGGTTAATGAGTAAATACCTAACAATAATGAAAAGCCACCAGACAAAAAATTAATAGGCTTAAGTCCATATAGACATTTATTTGGGATTCTTTTACATGTATGAGTATCATATGTTTGGGAGTAACAGTAGTATGAGTCTCACTAAAATAGATGTGCTTCATGATTGCTTTACAGTTCATCTGTGTACCCTTTACAGTCATGTACCATCCTGTTGCTTGTCTGCAGATTTAATAGCTTGGTTCTTGATTGCAACCTTATTGCACTGTTCAATTTGCAACAAGTTCTAGAATCAATTCAGATATAATTTATAGACATATTTTTGCCAAATATTTTTAGATAATCCAAAGATGATCTGTAGATTATAAAATTAGTAGAAGATCTGTCAGTAGAAACAGACTAAAAATGCCTTTTCGTTTATAATTTTTGGGACAAACATATTGTGTTATCTGCATGTATGGTGATCAAATTATGGACCATTCTGCTGAATATTCAGCTTTAAAAGTTTAGACTGATATTGCCTGCCCTTGATTTGATTGCTACAATTATTTTTGTTTAAATTGCAACCCTTAACTTTATACTTTCTCTTGCCATGTACAGGAAAAATGTTACAAACCAACATCAAGTGTGGACCAGCTTGCAATTCACTTTGCCCTTGATGGGTAGGAGACGTTATTAACTAATGAAGATGACAGAATTATTTACCTGATAATAAGCAATTTGGATGAGGTTGAGCATGATATCGTGAATTATCAAAACCGAGGTCTGTGTTACTGATAACACAGACACAAGGTTTTGATAATTCATGATATCATGCGAAAACCGCATTCAATAATTGTTTTATTATAATGTTTTCAAGCAATTTGCAAACAAAGACTTTTATCTGATGCAAAATGGCTTTAATTCAAAATGTGCACTTACATGTACACTGCGAGGCGCTTGGAAAGGCGGACTTTGAACTCGACATAACCCAATATCTGCTGCAGATATTGGGTTATCATGTCAAGTTCACATGCTACTGTATATTGACTGAATGCTCTCGACGAATCACATGTTTCAAAGTAATTCTAATGTATAATAATATACAATCATGTAGTTAAGCTGCAGCTTCCTCCTATAGGGTACTATGCACCTTTAATTAACCAAATTATTTTAATTTACAAGTGTATTTTCATGTGAGAGGCCACATCAAGAAACTATTTACTCAGTGGGAAGTTGAATGTATATAATTTGTGGCTGGGGATAAAAACTTGCTCATAAAAATAGCTTTTTAATACTTAAATCATTGGTTGCCATGGAAACCCAAATATAGCTGGAAATTTGGACCACTTTGGAAACACTTTAGTCAGTGTTTCCCATCTACATGTAAACAGAAACCCATGCATTTTTGAAACACAAATTACAGTATTTCCATCCAAAAATTTAAAGCATAAGGGATGGCATTTGATGAACCAAACATAAAATTAATTTGATGAACATGTTGTAGGTTAAAATGACTTTCAAACTACTTTGATTTGTATTTTCTTTTGGTCCAGATTTATTACCATAATAATGAAAATTACAAATGAAACTAAGTTTAAACTATAGCATAGACAAACTGAATAATTTGTGGTTTTAGAAATATGCTTCATAAAGATTCAGATGAAGCCAGAAGACAGCGAGCAAGGCAGGGACTTGCAGAAGGTAATTATTTTAAATATCTCACTTTAAATATACCAAAAACTATTCGTTAATGATCAGTACATGTCAAATGTATAAAAATCTTGTACACAGTAAAATTGAAAAACATTAAATACTTAATTTATGGTTATCTAAAGTTATTTAATTATTATCAGATAATTTTTTAATAATATATTGTAATATAAAATAACATATCAAATTAATTTACGCAAGCATTAATTCCCACCACAGTTTCAGTTCAAATTAACTTTCATGTTCTCTCAAGTGCTAACAAGTGACTTGATGGCTGTTTGCAGAAGGATTTGTGGGCAAACTTCATGGTTTTGTTCATGATTTAAATATTATTTATTTCTTGCATGTAATTTATATTAATTATATAAATTATGTTGCAAAACCATTGTGGAAGATAGTGTAATATGTTTCAGCTTAATTATCAGCAAAACCAGTACACATATTTTTTAAAGAATGCACATACAGTGAACATATGCATGTACATGTGTGAAATCTTTCCGAAGTGTAAAGAACTAAACTTATGTAACATCTACATATATCTATTAAAATAGTAATTTTAAGCTAACTTGATCTTATTCTTATGCAATAAACCAACAAGCTGATGACTTCTTCAGACCACTGAGCTCTTTTTGTGAGTAATGCTGTGCATTATTTATCAACTGCATGCTTTGCATAATATTTTAAATGTTAGGAAATAAGTAATATATTTTTAATATTTTTATAATAACTTATAAGTGGTAATTTATCATCAGAGATAAACTTTAATATGGTATTTTTAATGGTAATCTAGACTACATTGTATTACATGTACATTGTAAAAATGCAATTTGATTGTTATAGCTACAATTGTAGCTTTTTAAAATTTGATTAACAACACTGTTGGTAATAATGACTATTGACTTCATGTATGTGTATGACATTTAATATTAAAGACTGAAGTATTTGTAATCAATTTAGTATTCAAAATATTCAACCTTTAATATTATTGCAAAGTTTTTTTTAGTTTTTTAGTACTTTGCGGAAAAGTATTATGTATTTAATGAAAGGGCCATTAAATGTTCTTTTTTAACATTTGTTACCTTTACCAAATTTTTGCACATTCAAACAATTTGCCAGTTTAAATGTATAACTTGATTTTTATAACCAAAAAATGAACATTTTCAAATTAACTTCATGTGAGCATTATATTATGCATGTGAATTATAAAGCTTAATAAATTTTCATTATAATTTTTTACTATGAATATTTTTAAGAGCATCATATTTTTGTAATGTTAACTTAATCATTGGATATTCATAACACTCACCTTATACTAATATACTAATTTGCCAGCCATAACTAGGTCAGAAAGTGCTGCAACAATACGCAGCTATGGGCGATCACCTGCTCCAAAGCATGGAATTTGTTAGTTTCTTTTGATTCGTAATTTGTTTAATATGCATTTGCATTAACTATGTACAGTATCTTGTATTCTAATTTGATCTTTTTTTTTCAGAGATGTAACTTTCTTTAATTTAAAACTCATCACCATGATTTTAGTTCATTTGGCTTTTACAACTTACATGTTAAAATAATAAAAGAATACGATGTATATTATTTATCGATAAATACGCTACATTGTGCACGCAGCCTTTAACTGTTAATCGGATATGATCATAATTTATGATAGTCAGTTGGAGACTTTGTTGTCATTATCATATTCTTTGAATTGGTTATAGTAATGTTGGTCATTTGGAACCAAAACTATGAAACTTTATCTTTATTATTTTGTTTGTTTTTTTGGTTTGTATAATAATAATAATTATTATTATTATTGTTGTTGTTGTTGCTATTGTTATTTATACTCATATTTGGTATTCCTGATTCTAATGAATGATTTAAATTCATTCTCAATATGACGTTTTACTGTCTGCATGAGGACTTTCAAACTTTCAAGTTAGGTTGTGGAAAATATAAAACAATCTTTATAATATTTTTGTTGTTGTTGAAAATATTTACTGATGAACTCTTGTCTTGGCAGCTGATCATGATGCTAGTGAAGCGGGAGAAGAAGAGGACAAAGAAAATAAAGCAGAGCCAGTAGAGGTAAAATATTTGGATTCTTATTGAAACTAAAAATTGTTGTCACTGACTTGGAATTTGGAAAAAAATTTGGAAAAAATGGATGTTTCAGTTAGAATACTAAAACCAGCGAAAATTGAAACAATGTCCAGATGTAAATGAGGTACTCCTTTCTTGTGTTTACCATTCTTATTTACTCTCATTCTTATGTACTCTATTATTTTATTCGTGTTTACCATACTCATTAATTTTGTAAGATTTTATTAAAAAGGTGTAGCATAATATTGCAATATCTTTTTATATTATTATATCTTAATTACATTATTGTTGTTATAGTTAATGTTAATAATTATAATTATTATTTATAGTTTTTGTTGTTGCTAATTATTATTATTATTATTATTATTATTATTATTATTATTATTATTAAAGATGTACTTTGACTTGTACAACTACAAATTATGTACCTGTGAGGCATAGTACATTGTCAATCATAAAGTTGTTTGAATTGGTAGTTACTTTTTCCAATCTTCTCAGCCAATCTAAAAATAAAAAAAAAATTATATATTCCTGTGCCATTTATTGGTACGTGACCAATGTTACCAGTCCCCCTAGACTTGCCTTTAGATTAGCATAAAGTAGGTTATTAACTTTAAGTTAAAGAATATTGCATGATAACTTTGATATCATTTTGTTTTAGGAAAAAGCAGCAGAAGAAGTCCGACCTGACTCGTCAGCCTCAGTGGGAGGGAAGAGTGACTCAAAGTTAACAAATCAGTTTAACTTCAGCGAGAGAGCATCGCAGACATACAATAACCCTTACAGGGTAAGCTCATCATCAATTCCTAGACTATTTAGAACTTAACTTGTCGTGTTCACAAACTTATGTTACTGTTATATAATAATAATAATAATAATAATAATAATAATAATAATAATAATAATAATAATAATACAAAACTTTATTGAGCACTTTTCATACAAACTTGAATCTTAGGTGTATGTGGTTAAAAAATATACAAATATACAAATTACAATATACAAATTTTGTTTTCCTTAAGTTCTTCCCATGAAATAATGTCAGTAAAAATTTCAATAGCCTACCTACATGTACATAATAACACTCTGAAAGCTTTTACACGCTCTAAGCTTCTATGTACACAAGTTAAAATATTACAAACTGAGGTGAACTATTTACAAAATATAAACTTATTTACATATTTCTGTTCATAAAAATCTGATATTCATTTAATATGTCTTAAATAAATATTTCAAAACCAAAATTTTACAAATAGTGAATATAAAAGAAAAGAAAAGCTGTAAAAATTCTATGCGTATTATTCTCGCTATAACTATTGCATCTGTGCTTGACCTTTATCTATTTCCATGTCAATGTCATTAATGTTAAGATTGTTCTTTCTTCTGATAGTTCGTGAGCCTCTGAGGCACAGAATCGCTGATCTTAAAATTGCAAAGGAGACATTTGTCCTGACCCAAGCGACAGTCGTGGAGTAGTGTTCCCCTTTCTTCATTGCCAAAAGTTGTACTAGTCTGCAGTGGTATCGCCTGCATTCTTCTGCCATTCCTCCTGTAGTTGAGAATACAAGCGGAGTGAATGTCCCTTGCTCAATTTCCATAACTCTCTTTGCATACGAGCGCTTTTTACCATTTTCATGCTGGCGATATATTAAATTTTGCTCTGGGCTGAGATCTTTATATGATTCTGCGTTGGGGTGACAAACCCTCACGTCGAAAAAGGCAGAACTTTGTCGATCCCAAAAACCGCGTGCATGAATATCCCGGCGAGCGTCAGGGGCTTTATTGACACCTCTGGGTAGCATCTCTCCAGTGATTTCTTGTAGGACTGGTTCCACTTCAACGTCATAGCAGACCATGTTAAGCATTTCAGCTTCCAGATCGCGGACTTCATTATGCCGTTGTATGATGAAGCCACCACGCCTGCAGATCATAGCATGGTCGGTGTTAAAGACGATGGAGTGTCATTTATATCCCAGTCGTACCTCAGGTGGATAGCATCCTTAAATTCCCTCTTATTCAAGGTAAAATCCATATCCTTTAGAAGGAGGACCGTCAGCCAACTTGAGGCCCCTTTTTCTGTTGCAAGCTCAACAGCTCTCTTAGATCTATAAGGAAGATCACTCTTAACTTCCTCGAGATTGCCACTCAAGCGTTGTTCCTTTTCCTTACGAGCTTCTTGTTGCAGTGACCTTACCGTGTTGTCATCGGGCGACGCATGTGCTTGTGATACAATTTGTTCTACTAGCGGAGCAGTCACCTTTGTTGAGGCTGTGTACTCTGGAGATGCAAGTTCCATAGGGTTGACTAGACCCAGTCCTCCCATGCGCACTGGTAGGGCCAACAGGTTCCGTTCAGTATCCGTACATGTATGACCTGTAAGTGCCGGTATAAGGGAATCGGCTATTGCACGCTCTAGAGGTCCCAGGAGACACTCGATATCGGGTAGCGTTCTAAGAAAATATGTCCATCGATGCCGCAGACCAAAAGTAAAGGCTGCATAGCTTGCTTGTGGTTGAGATGAGGCGAACGCTGCAAGGTTGGTGACCTGGTTTACCCAGTCCTCCACTTTCTCACTGACATATTCCTCCAGGTAAGATCTTGACCCGAGAGCTGCTCCTAGGTGTTTCTGTCCCTCAGTAGTGATGTTGATCATTGTCTCGCTAAATACTTCTTTTGCAGCCTCTTCTCGCTCGGGCTTAGTTATCAACCAGCACTTTTTCGCATTGGGGAAGTATCCTAGCGCTGGCCCACTATGAAGCAATTCATCCCACCATTTCTTAAGATCTTCAAAAGAGCCACTTCCGGTTGCATCGTCAGCAAACCAACACTGTTTAGCTTCACTTGAGATTTGCAGACGGGTTATCAAAGGCTGGAGACTGATGGCGTAAAGGCTCATAGCGAGAGGATCTCCCTGCGTGGTACCCTCTTCCGATCTCAGTTCCTTCCCGCCGGTAATGAATAGTCGCGCAGCACGCCTGTAGGTGTTAATTGCATACGCTGCTATGGTTGGACACAGCACTTTTATATTGGGCAGCGCGGCAGTTCTGTTCAGGGCATTAAAAGCGTTAGAGGCATCGATAAGCAAAACAGCATCTGTTTCATCGGCGTGAAATATATCACGCATGGCATGAATGGCAGCTTCACTCCCGCTTTTGTGGCCTACGCACACCTGCAACGAGCCGCTTGCGTCGATAACATCAGGTTTCGTTACTTTCATTATACACTTCCCAATTATCCTCCGTAATACCTCTCCAACTCCGATCGGCCAGACCGCACCCTCACCTTTATCCAGCGGAATCAACCGGTTGGCTAGAATTGCCTCGATACTGAGTGGATCAACATATTCCGTGCATAATTTCCTGGCCATTGTGGCTACAGCAGCACACAGATCGGTTCCTGATTTCTTGAATGATTTACACGCAAGCATTCTCCTAAAGCCATTGGCGTCTATGCCTGATGGTCCTCCTGAGCCTTTAGTTCTTAAAGCGGCATCGCGAACCATCTCTGCATTTATCTGTTGGTAAATTACATCAGGCACTTCCTTGTTTGGTCCAAAAAGAAGAGTCCCCAGATGGGCTTCCTGTGCTTTAGGGTGCTTTTCCTTGAGTTGTCTCATGACGTCATCATTTAATAATAATAATAATAATAATAATAATAATAATAATAATAATAATAATACTAATATTAATAATTATTATTATTATTATTATTATTATTATTATAATGATAATTGAAAAAAAATCAGTGATTGTCCATCTGTTTCAGTTAATATTCAAAACTTTAGCAACGCTCACAAAAACAATCGCAATTCTCTTTTTTTCATCATTGTTCCACTTAATTTACTGTTTTGTTGTTATACTTATTAACAATTAGACCTGTCGCCCGCAAGGGTTACAGGTCAATAGCCCATGAGGCGAAACCGAATGGGCTTTTGACCCGTGGCCCTTGAGGGCAAAGGGTCTAATTGGTTTAGTATCACCCAACTAGTCGGACAGAAAAAGCAATAATAAAGTTAGCAAAGGCAAGTTGAAAAAAGATTTATTTGGGAATAAAACGAAAGAAAGCGTCACAAATTTTGCTACTCAATGACTATTTTAGTATTACTAATAGTCCTCTAGTAGCGTAGCCAATCAAAATGCAATATTTGCATTAGTCCACTAGTTGGGTGATACTAATTACAATTATACCTATAATAGCAACATACATGTACATCTATACTTTTGTATTTTTAGGAACGTGGTACTTCAACTGAGCCTCCACCAAGAGCAAACTTCTCAGCCACTGCTAATCAGGTGGGTGATGCTCATAAACAGAAGAGTTCAGGCCTAAATAATTATGTGAATTTTTATTTTTTCTCTTATTCCGCTACAAAATGTCCTAGATTAGAACTACAATTATTAGACTAATAATGTCAAACCATTGTCACAAGGCCAGTAATTTTATTAGCTGATCAGACGTTCATTAGACTTGTGGTTTTACCATAATAGTATTTTTAAATATTGTTTGTCTTGTCCTAACAGTGGGAAATTTATGATGCCTATGTTGAAGACCTACAAAAACAGGTGAGGAATCCTTAATGATTTGGTAAAAACGTGACTTAAATTATTCATTTTCACTGAAATATATAATGTACGTTAAGAGAAGGTTTAAAGGAAACATTGCCATCCGGTGTTTGTTGCACACTGCTTCTTAATTATTTTATTGCATAGATAAACATTTTTTGAAACTCCAGCCTATTATATGCAAAACACACCATCTTTGAGAAGTTCCATGTTGCATAAGGTCTTAGGTCATTCCTCTGTTTTGCATTGCGCATCCTTACTGCGCACGAATTATTGCGTCATAAGTGCGCGCGCATCAAAGTTGTACTAGATTCCCTATGAAGCTAAGCTCAGCAGGGAAAAGAATGCATATTTGCTCTTAAACAAGCACGGTGACCTACCTTTTTTTCTGACTAATTTTGACCTACCATTCATTATCTTTTTGTTTGAAGAGTTTGAAAAAAATCATGTCTTTTAAAACCGACTTATTGCTATTAATGTGTTTTTCACGGAGATAAAATAATGGCTTCGAGAACACGCACGCGAGGAAATATTTTAGCCAATTTCCTGTAACACTACGTTTATTTGCCATTAAATATGTATTAAATTGTTCCTTAACGTCGATATAATGTGACTACTACGTTATCTAATGGCTTACTTTAGTTATGTGCTCCCTATTCCCATGGAAAGTAGCGTAAACTGATCAATTAAACATGCAATTGTTGGGCGAAATTACAAGGAATTTTGGGGTAACTTGGTTTCATAATATCTCGTTAACGGAGCTGGTGACCTATCTTTTTTATTTTATATTTCGACTTATTGCACGATAAATAACAAATTGTGAAAGTTTGACAAAAATCATGTGTTTAGTTGTATTTCGGAGGAATGACCTTAAGAATTTCAAAGGCTTCCTAATTAAGGAAGCGTTTGAAGTTCTACAGACCGATTCAACAAATCCTAGCCAAACTCACAAATGCTAGCTAGCTTGAAATTGTAATTCTGTCATGGATGATTTATAGTTATTGTTATTTCTTATTCCACTATTGCGCCGTTTTACCATATTAGGGCAAACGAACGCGCAAAATATGCCACGTTATTACACTGTAGAACAGGGCAATAATACGGACTGAAAGCGGAGCGACAAAATAGCCGAACCAAACTTAATTTCATTAGTGGAATAATAAATCCTTATTCGATGGTTTACATGTAACAAACAATATGAGCGAACATTTTGCTCATTTGTCCAACTTGCAAAATATCAGCGCGTATTACATGTTACATGTAAACCATCGAATAAGGTGTATATATTCATTTTGTTGCCTACTTTTACACAAACCAAGTAGAGTTATCTTATTATTTGTTCTAGGCATTTTTTTTTTTGAGGTTTTAGAACCATGCTATATAAGAATTAGGTAAGAATACAGTGTTATTTAATAATCTGAGGAAGATTCTTCTCATTATTTAACTGTTCAGGAGAAACTGAAAGAAAAGGAGAACAGAAAGGCACAATCATTCAAGAAAGATGACGACAAGAAGAAAAAGCTAATGCAAGTTGAAGTGCAGGTTGGTCACGTCTGCAATGGGATAATTCCTAACAGACCGCTCGGGAGGCGTGATGACAGCATTTGTTCATGCAGCAAATGCTGAATCCTTTTGCCTTAATTATTTGTCAATTTGTTAATACCACCCCTATCATGCCATGGCTGATTTTTTGATGCAATATATCAAAAACAAGAGAGAGTGTTTTATCACATTTCGAAACACCAAGAAGAGAGTTGAAAGTAAGACGCGCAGCGGAGTATTTTTGATAAACTTCGTGGTTTTTAAATATGATGAAACACTTTCTCTCGTGTTTTCTCTTCAATCAAAGCTTAAACTAAGGAGAAATAAAATCGTAAATATATTCATTACAATGCGCTGAATGTAGGCCAGCAGGTTTCCATGGTTACATAAGGCGTAGGAATATCTGTCCCCGAGCTAGTTGTTCAATTTTTCTTGTTTCGTTTTATCGCTGGTCAGGGTGATGATATTTCAAGGATCGCCAAACCGTGTAAGATAGTCGAGAGAATGGTAAACCAGAACACATATGATGACATCGCACAGGGTGAGAACGGGTCTTTGTGTTATATTTATTTTGTTGTATTTACATGTACGTTACACGAGAGAGTGTTTCATCACATTTCCAAACACCGAGAAGCGAGTTGAAAATACGACGCGCGGAGGAGTATTTTTGACGCACTTCGAAGCGTTTGGAAATGTGATGAAACATTCTCTTTCGTGTTTGATATATCTTCTCAATCGAAACTAAAGCTACGGAGAAATAGACTTGTAAAATCTATGTTAATTAAGATCCGATTTCCAATCCCTCGTCACGACTCTGATTTCCTTTGTTTGAACTTGATGAATTTTTAGTTAGTGCGAGAAATCATGGTCAAATCACTGATTCGCATTGTAAATATTGCATGAAATGACCTCATAATATTGTTTGTTTTTTAGACTTCAAGTACTGGGAGGATGCCGCTGATGAGTTCAAAGACCAAGAGGGCACTCTATTACCGCTGTGGAAATTCTCTTGTGAGAAATCAAAGAGAATGTCAGTTACGTCCCTCTGCTGGTATGTCTGCTTATTACACTGCCGTTATTTTGTAGTTGTTTCCGCGCGTCTTCTAAAACTTGCTGTGGTTTGATTTCTCTGCGCAAATTAAGGTATATCTTCCTTTACGTATTATGTTTTTCATGGGTTAAGTTGCCTACAGTAATTTAAGAAAAGTTAAGTTCAAAAATCCGCAAAATCCCCATAACATTGCTTTTCTTTAACTAACCCATAATCAGAGAACTTCGAACAGCGTACATAGAATTCCATTTACGCAACCATCAAATTATTTTCATGATAGAGCAGTATAATTAATCAACTTATTTTGGTTTTATCGTAGGAGTCCCAAGTACCATGACTTGTTTGGAGTGGGACATGGATCCTGTGAGTGTCGATTGATATTTTATAACTGATTTACAACGAAATTTCGCAAAGATAATTTTCTATACTGTCTTAGCAAACTTGACTCGTTTTGATACTGAAATGATTGCATTTCATAAGATCCATTTAACGAATTATAAATATATGAAGATTTGTGGTGTTAAAATGATCGTGTGTTTCGATTTGTTTCCAGATGACTTTTTAAAGCAGAGTAATGGAATGGTCACCATGTATACTTTAAAGAACCCTTCATTTCCTGAGTGAGTATCCAGCTTCTGATTTATTCTGTTTTACTTAATTTACATTGATTCAACGGAAGTTGATACTGAGGCAATAGAGATTAAGCATGATGTTTATTTTTCGCGAGAACGGCAAAAATTCCACTTCTGCCGTTTGTTCTTTGGCGTTTGTACGCGGAAATGAGTAGGTTTGTGTTTGTCACGAATCTGTGACTTTCCCCCTATTTTTCTGAGGGATTTTTTTTAGAATTCTATGAAAAGGGAACAAAATGAAATGCAAGTTCGCGTTTGCCGTTTGCCGTATAGCGTCATGCTTAATCTCTCTATTGTTTTTCTTTTCCTTCTTCAAAACTGTCCCTGAAAAAGTTTGTTAGTGGTCAAACTTAAAAAATAAAATGGGATGCCGTTTTTCGTTGCTTTTAATCTTAGAAGAGTTCGAAGCTGTTTGGCAAAACGTGAAGTGCTGGGAGTTGAGAGAAATGTTTCAGAAACTATAGCGACAAGCCAAAATACCGAGATAATACGAAGCGACAACGTTGGTGGATAACAATTACTAAATTCACTCCTTTTTTTTCCTCGAAAGTAGAGGATGTCAGAAATTTGAGATTCGCGTTTGCACTTACTTGGCAGTAGTATTTTTGGCGGGAAATGAAGTACTGTACGGTTGACTTTGTGTTTACTGTTGGTGGACTATCAAAGTGGAGTCATACAACTGTACATTTGTCTTGTCTTTGCATCAGATATATATGTGAGACAGAGAGTGGAGTGATGTGTCTGGATTTCCATCCTGAACATCCCAACTACATCGCAGTTGGTTTTTACGATGGTAAGTATCCTTGATTTGGGATTTTGTTTCTTAGTTTCGGTACAGAGTAAGAGTAAAGTCTGCATACGAGCCTAGTGGCCCATCAGGTCGGAGCTTATCCCGTTTTCAGTAGCATGAAACGACTAGCGCCTCCCCTTCAAATGTCATTCAAAAATCACTAAATTCAATTACGTTGCCTTTTTTCTGCAGGAAGTGTTGGTGTGTATCTGGTCGTTCAACATGCAAACAAAATCGAGCTTATGTATCGATCAACAGCTAAAACGGGCAAACACACGGACCCTGTATGGCAGGTGAGGACATTAGATTGTTTATAATATTACTATCAGCATCAATTAACCGCAGTTATTTCTAATGGCTCAAATGTGAATAATATTCCTGCCTAACTTGCCCAGATTTGCTCGGAACAAACTCTATCTTGGGATAGGAGAAAAACAGTTGATGTAGTGAAAGTATTTTTTTTTTCTTTTCATCCATTAGTAGAAAACACATTACAATGTGGAGATAGTTCCTTTTATAAGTTGCTGATTTTCTTAATTACCATTCAGTTAGTTCTACCTGGTAAAGTCGCACTATATAAGGCGGATATCAAACGCAAACGGCGTAATTCATAAACACAATGGTCCTTTATTCATATAATTTGGAATCTTATATTATTTAATTCATCAGTGTTTCTACATGTTCTATCATTTCTTACTTCTTGTATTAGAGAATTTTTTGACCTGTATTTCAACCGGGTTCTGACCCCTTCTCCGCTAACTCTTTTGACTGTTAAATATTTCATTCAAGGTAAAATGGCAAAAGGATGATCTGGACAACAACATGAACTTCTTCTCTGTATCCTCTGATGGCCGAATAACCCAATGGACAATAGTAAAGGTAAATACTTAATGTATTGTTAAAGAATTTAACCCCCCAAAAAATATTACAACATATAGCTGGCAGAGCCGCGGAATCAAATTCAGTATCGGCAGCGTCCACAAAATTCAATAGTACACGCCGACAGCGTGAGCAAATCGCTTGGCCAGAATTTTTTTCTTGCGCGAGTTTTGGCACGGGTTTTCATATACATTTGGCTCGTGCTTTAATCATTGCTCTATCGAGTTATGGTGCACTTGGGAAGTTTGGAGAGCCATCAAGCAGCTAGAGTTGCTCTCGGCAGTTGTCGCCTCGAGCAGCTCTTACGCGTTAAGTGTATGCTAAAGCATGAACCAGTTGTTAATTAATAAATGCAATGGCTAGATTTTTACAAATCGTCGGTTTCTTTTTCTTGTTGCGTAGAGTGAGCTGAGACACACAGACATCATCACCTTGAAGCAAGGGAACACGACTGAGGGAGAAGGCGATAGTACACAGCTACCGAGTCTAGGTATGATTGTAATCAAATAGCGAATAGTCGACGAGGCGCAGCAGAGTTGACTATCTCTCATTTCAAATCAGGGCGAGTAGTCAAATTGTTTTAGTAGAAACTCTAAAGGATTGTAGTCCAAAATCTTCAATTTCATGTATTTTTAAGCCACAAATCATGACAAATTTTCCCTTTTAAGTGCAACAAGCGTACGGTTGTGTTCCATCAGCGAATAGAAAACATGTACAGTGGGAGAAGAATCAGATTCATGGATTTCCTATAGAACACGCTAAGTGGCTGATTTTCCCTGGTCGCAGAAGTCCTTTTTTCTTTCCTCTAATCCAAGCTTTTCTTTGACTAATTATGTCTGCTTATCTTTCCAGGATGTGGCACTGCATTTGATTTTCATAAAACAATGGACTACATGTTTCTTGTTGGTAAGAGAAATATTACATGTACCAAACACAAATTGATGTATGTTAACTTGTAAAATACAGTTTCTCGCGTTGTGTTGTTACCAGTAACTGCTAAAAGTAGTGATTAAATCAACAATCTCTCAATTGGTTTTCCTCTGAAACCGACCAATGAAAAATTAAGTTACCAGCTGCGCGTGCGGCTACATGTTATCTGATTTGCTGAGAAGTTTGAAAGCCAACAAAAATTTGTCAAGAATAGGTCCACGTTCATTGCATTATTTATTTTTTGCGTGTCTGGTGTCCACAGTTTGCTTAACCCTTTGCATTCTTTTTTCACCAGGCACAGAAGAAGGAAAGATTCACAAGTGCTCTAAAACATACTCAAGCCAGTTTCTTGAAACTTACGATGTAGGTGTCATTTTGAATGTAACCGCAGTTCTTTCGAATTTTTGGTAATTGTTATTTTTTATCGCACGCTTGCTATTTGCTCGCGGCTCTAATAAATCCATGAAAAGTTTGCACAATTAATTAAAAATAAACATTATGAACTCAAACTAAATATAGGTAACAATAACATATATGGATCCCAAGCCAAATCTGAAATTGCGAGCGTCATGTTTCAAAGTTGTTTCATATCGTAATCCATTTCGATATTCGTCCGTCAGTCATCATCGCTTTTTAATGGGTTCCTGTCTTTTGTCCTTCAACTATTGCTTAAAATCCTGATATACGCCATCCACTTTATATTTTTCTCTCGGCTTATCTGCGTAGTTTTTTCCTGTCTAACTTGGTTTCTCTTTCCTTACAGGCCCATCACATGGCGGTTTACTCTGTCAAATGGAATCACTTTCATCCGAAGATCTTCATCTCGTGTAGCGCAGATTGGACGGTGAAGATTTGGGATCACCATTACCTGTAAGAAAACGAGAATCTCTAAGCTATAACGCGAGCGCTTCGCGGAGGTCGCGCGCGTGACTCGGGTTTGATTCTCAACTCTGTAGCAAGACCCACGCAACTACATGTACATGCCCTAAAGTCGCAAAACGTCTCGATTGCTTATTCTGTTTCTTCACACCTACGAAAAAAAACTGCGTTGGAGATGAGGATGTGCTGCCTTAAAAACTGTTTATTTATGATTCAGTTCAGATTGCTAAACAGAATCGTCAAATAACAGTAACTGTGTTTAAGTGTAATCAATACTGAACTTCTCCCAACAAAACGTGGCGAGAATATATCACCGAATATTCTGAGCTAGCATTAAAAGAAATGTATAAAAACAGTTAAAGAATTGATAATTTGTGCTTGGGGATTTTGGGTTTAAAAAAAACAACAAAAAAAGCAAAAAGCGAATTTAGCGATTTTAAAATCGTCACTACATGCACTGCAGGCGAGTTGGGAGGATACAGTGTGTTATATCTTACCTGGATTGTGTGTTTGTTCTTGTGTAGTGAACCCATGTTTACGTTTGATCTGAACAACTCTGTTGGTGATGTGGCGTGGGCACCCTACGCCTCTACAGTGTTTGCAGCTTGTACGACAGATGGGCGGGTGAGAAAAGAGATTACTTTATTTAATTTTGCCACATACTGTAACAAACATGCATCCCAGCAAATGTTATTCGTCAAATATGATCAGTGAAATCTTTTGTCATATGAGAATTGTTCAAGAATTACAAATAAAGAAAGAAATTCTTCGACGTCAGATTCTCATGTGTTTGTTGTTGTAGGTGTACGTGTATGATTTAAACGTGAACAAGTACGAGCCGTTGTGCGAGCAGTCAGGTCAGTTAAATAGCAACATTTATTTAGTTTTTTAAATGATCTTCGTGCACAGTTCATTAGTGTAATTTATGAAAGGTTTTGCGTTTACCCCTCATAAAATTTCGCACAATGTTTGTGGTGAATTTCTTGGTCGGCCACCGACGTTTTTTGCCTGTCAAGGACCGAAAAATCACCTGTTTAGTAGTTTCAATCGTTTTGAAGGAATTTTAGTCTTTTTAGTCCAGTCTTTGCTAATGCTATTTTTTATTTTTGATTATTAATTTATCGCAATAACTATTTTATTTCCTTTCACAGTGGCTAACAAGAAAAGAACTAAGCTAACACATTTGGCTTTTAATCCTGAATACCCAGTGCTTGTTGTTGGTGATGATAGGTAAGTCACTTGAGAATACTGAAATGCTAGGACAGTGTGTGTATGTGGCTAAATTGATTATTATGATTATCATTGCAGGGGCCATGTGACATCATTGAAGTTATCACCTAATCTAAGAAAAGCAACGCAACCCAAGGTATGCTGACAGTAAGCAATACACATGGATACGTCCTATTCATTGAAGGAAGGGGCTTATGATCTTAGATGTTTTGTTTTCAATGGATGATAATGCACAATACGTCCTCAGATGCTACGGCACCATAGCTTCGACATCTGCTTCCGCTCAATTTGTGCACGTACAATTTTGTTTTTAATTTCTTGTCACGTCTTCTTCTTACACTGATGTCTAATTACTAACAAGAAATGCAACAATAGATATTGCTTATCATTTCACTCATTTTATTTACTTATCGTTTTCTCAGTTGATCATGCGGACTGAGAAATATATATCACAGAAATAATCCGTACTGGGTGCACTTCTGAGACGCTCTTTTTAACTATCAAATATATGTTTTGTGGTTGTGATAAAACCGAGCAGAATAATTCCACCTAATTATGTTTACAGTGTAATCAAGGTTCTACTTGATCCTTTCTTAACCCTTCCTTGACATTCTCATTTGTGTACGCTGGATTTTTCATCAAGCGGTCCGGGCTCGAGCCTTGGCCGGGGCACTGCGTTGTGTCCTTGGGCGAGACACTTTACTCTCATAGTGCCTCTCTCCACCCAGGTGTGTAAATGGGTACCGGCAAATTTACTGCTGGGATTAACCCTGCGATGGACTAGCGTCCCATCCAGGGGGAGTACATGTGAAAATACTCCTAGTTGCTTCCTGTCACGAAGATAGAACTTCAGTACCAGCTTTTAAAACTCTTCCTTCTTTTCCCTCTCACTGAGTCCTCATGATCACTCTCCGTGTTCGTACTAACAAACTAGTATCTCAACATCTCACTGCATGTAAATGCACGATAACAAACTTGTTGCTAATGCTTCACTCACTGTGACACTGATTCGTTCTTTTAAGGAGGAAATTCCTATTCTTGTTCTCACTCAAGCTGGGGATTCCGATGACGAGCTACCATTATCACCACCACCGCCTGCCATCGTCTTCTCTCCCGTATGGCATCTCTCTACTTACATTTCTTCTCTCTAAAGCTTTAATTCTTTTCACGCTTAACCGCTGTTTGCTCAGCTGCAAGGCCAGCTTTTAAAGTGCATTTACTTTCCCGTACGCTTGAAGCATCAAGAATGACCAGCTTCTAATTTCTTCTTGTTGCAACTATACTTTACCAAGTAGTCATATACGAGATGAGAATTTTGAAAGACTTTAACTATGGCAAAAAGCCTTTATGATCCGCTAAATTCTCCGAACTAATTTAAAATTAATGTTAAGACACTGAGTAAGGAGAATTCATATTCGAAGCACACACTTGACTAATTCACATCTTGCACTGTTTTGCTTGTATCTAGTTATTTTCCCAAACACTTAATGGATGGTCTTTTTTCTTTGCTACACCTGCACGCTACAGCATGTCCATATAACTGCTTTTGCGCTGTCGTCTTGGCCTCTGTTCACAGCTACCTTTTTTGTTGTCTCATACTGAACGTTGTGCTTAATTCAGCACTGTTTCTCATTTTCAGCCAATCAGCTTTGAGATTATTATCACGTGACTCTTTCAGTCAATCATCTCCAATCGTTAATCAACCGTAACTTAGTGCACGCGTCCTTGCTTTCGCGCGTTTTTTTCTAACTTTGTCTGATATGTCGATACAGCCATTATTTCAGTTGTTAAATGTCAATTGTGTTGTTGTATCTGACGTGGAATTCTCGTGTTTGTTTTCAGGAGAAAGCCAAGGGCCCCGAAAACGAAATGGCCAAAATGGAGAAGTTGCTGAGTCTTGTCAGGGAACCCTCGGCAAAGAATTAAATGCCTATTATTCCACGTGACGAAAGGACAAAAAATATTTCGTACATACACGCAGAGGTTAAATTACTTGCAGTGTAAAAGCAACAGATTCCGTGCGTTTTACTCGTTCTTTTCTTTGCTTGTCAGTCTATTGTTGCGTTTTGTTAGTTTTAAAATATATTTGTTTGCACTTTTCCGCATGCTTTTAGTGAAACAAGCAAAAAAGAAATGAAGTATCGTATTCAGTGTAAATATATTTTAATGGTGTAAATGTAGACTCAAGCTGGCGGTCGTGATAAAATACTAAACGTATTATTTCGTGTGGTATTCTATCGGTTTTTCAAAGAAGTCAAATATCGACAAATAAACAATGTTTTTATTATTACTGTGTACGCTGCCCTTTATTTTCCTGCTTTGTTCTCAAACTCATTTATCATTCATCAAGTTAAAACAAGAAATATCATAGATTTTTACGATTTTATTTCTCCGTTTACTCCCTGGTTTTTGTTTCGATTGAGAAGATATATCAAACACTCGAGACAGGGAGGCGCGGTGGCCTAATGGTTAGTGCGCTGGACTCTGGATCGAACGGTCCGGGTTCAAGCCCTGGCCGGGGCACTGCGTTGTGTTCTTGGGCAAGACGCGTGGGCGCCTCCGGCACTTAATCCCGAGCACCGCAGGCGCGAGAACGTAGGGGGGCGTGGGGTATCCTCCCCCAGGAAATTTTGAAAAAATAGCTTATTCTAGACAGCCTTTCGTGCGTTTTAAGGAGGCTCATAATGGTTTCCAGTACTTTTCCAGTTCTTAAACTTTGATGGGTCAGTACTACAAATTGTTATCAGTTGCTGCTACAATAATGATATCAAACAAATGTCCAATCATTGCTGAACAAGTTGTAGCCATTTTCATGACGTCATTGATTACCATAGCAACAGTTTAGCCTGTTAAAAACACCCTTAAATTTGCCTTTAATTGCTTATAACTCAAAAACAAGCACGGTGACCCCCATTTTTTATTATTGAATAATGATTACCACGTTAAGATGCAACTTTTTGCAAAGTTAAAAACAATTCTATCTAGCGTTTTCAGTGCCACCTTAAATTTCCAAAAATTTAAGGTGGCTCTGAAACCACTAGATAGAAATTTTTTTAACTTTGCAAAAAGTTGCAACTTAACATGCTAATTATTATTCAATAATAAAAAATGGGGGTCACCGTGCTTGTTTTTGAGTTATAAGCAATTAAAGGCAAATTTAAGGGTGTTTTTAATAGGCTAATCTGTTGCTATGGTAATCAATGACGTCATGAAAATGGCTACAACTTGTTCAGCAATGATTGGACATTTGTTTGATATCATTATTGTAGCAGCAACTGATAACAATTTGTAGTACTGACCCATCAAAGTTTAAGAACTGGAAAAGTGCTGGAAACCATTGTGAGCCTCCTTAAAGACAGTTTGTTAGGAAACAAGGCAGGTAAAAGTGAAGGACATTAGGTGGAATGTATCATTAAAATTAAGGGCCATATTGAATGCAAATAGTCGAAGCACAGAAATACCATTTCCCTCTATTTATCCCCCCCCCCCCCCCCCACCTCCTTACGGGCCTGTTATACGAGATTGTCTTGTTAGACGGCAGTAAAAGACCGGCAAACCCTTGAACTGCTAATGCACTCCTCGGAAATTTTGAAAATCTGAGCTGTTAACAGAAATTCAATTTCATGCATTCGCAGTCACTTTCATGTGACATTCATTGTATATTTACTTGCCAATTTTTACCTATTATTATAAACGCACAACTTTCAATCATGTTGCTATCAATTTTTAGCGTTTATTGTATCACTGTACCATTCATTGAATTTATGTTCCGTAATCATGTCCCCGATTGTCGCTGTAGAGAAATTCCACTGCAGTGGAAACTCGAAACGACGTAACTCGCCTCAAAGACCTCGGATCGCCTTGAGAAATGAGATGACAACAGATAAGGTAAAAATAAATACAGTTTAGTTTATTTAACTGTCAAAATGTCATAAAATTAAGCTATAAATCCGAAAGCGTTTCTTCCAACAAACGTCTTCAAACACAAACCGTTGTAACACAACACCTCCATATGCCTCAAGGCGAGAGTCGTCAGAGTCAGTTTGCGCATTCAACTCCTCTCAGCGTAATCTTGGGCCGCCTTTGCGCAGAATCATGACTTTATGAGCATACTTGCTTCCAGTCTTACAATGTCTCCTTATGATCTGGAACATTTAAAGTAGCATTCAATGTCTTAAATCGGCACTGCACAACTCGTATTCTTATTGCATCTCAAGCTATATACAGTATCGAAAACACAAACGATTTCCTGATTTTAAACACTGCGACTAAGTATGACCCAAGACACTACCTAAACCTCTAAAAAATTGTAACATTTCAATGCGAGGTAGACTAATACAGCTTAAAGTAACAAAAAAGACAAAACGAAATAACAAACAAACGCTACAAACCGCTAATATTGGGTCACAATGAATACGTCTTTCTTGTAATTTGATCTTCCAAAGTAACACAAGCTAGTATTCAACTTACATTGTTTAGACGATTTCGAAGGTCTCAGACGTTCACATTTGATGATCAAAACGTTTTAAGTCTTGTAGTCTATAAAGTCATTGAATATTTACCAAATGACAGTAAATTTATAGCAACTCTTGTTATCACGGTCGGTCAATAAATGTTTTGAAGACTGATATTTTACAGCTCCAGCTGCTTTGCAGTTGTGAATCTTTGCCAGACATCACAGAGAGCGATAAGTCAATCAAGGAATCGAAAGAATCCAGTTGAATTCTTGTAGAAACCAACGCAGTCAGTCCGCAGAGAGCTCTAACGAGGCGCCAACGTCAAAATCACCACTCTCTGAGGTGGTTCCACTCTATTAGATTTCGAGAAGCAGCAGCAACCACACGTGAAAACGAACATATGAAGAGGCGTTGAGAGGAAGGCACCAAGCCACCATAGCCAAAAAACTGTTTCGTTAGTTTGAATATGTTTACATGTACCATTTCTTTTTTCTGCTTGTACTTCAGCGTTCCTGCACTGATATGCAAAGTAAAGCATTGGGTATGCAATCAATACCAGCATCAACCACACGAAAATAATAATGCAGCACTTGCTCAGTGCGCTCACCATTGTTATCTGTCACTTGACTTTGGCGTCGCTAAGCGATCAACCCCAGCATCAGTTTCATGGATGTTTGCTTTCCTGTCAACTTATTACTGCAGGAATTAGTTAGCTCACACCCAAGCATATCACGCAACACTGACGCAACAACGATGGGCAAGAAAGTTTTTGAGAATGGCCAATCTGAGTTGGTTCTGAAAGTCAGAAGAGGTCCAAACTAATTGCGAAGATTGGTCCGAGGTCTTGCAAAGCGCTGCAAGGGAGGTTTTAAACGAACAAAAGCGAAAACAATATCCAAAATAGCGTCGCTGTAAGCTTAGTGAACCAAGAGTTTTGTTGTTATGACACCGTGACGTCACACTTTGGTACTCTGTATGTATTCCACCATGTGCTACCATATTAGGTCACGAAAACACGCAAAATGTTTTGAGGATATTACACGGTGCCGAGAAGATATGAACTTTATGTGCGAGTGGTGAGCGCCGCGAACGAGTGAGATATCGTTTTTGCCACGAGAACATAAAATTCATATCTTTGAGTCAACGCGTAATGTCATCCTGCGAGTGGACGGGATCTGTTGTCTGTTGCGCGCGATCGGCCGATCTGTAGAACTAATAAAAGAAATCGATTCAACTGAACAAGAAATCGTCGCGTAGAACTCAAAGCAAAACACTCCCTGGCAGTTAGAAAAAGAAAGGACTAATTTAAGAATAAAAGAAAACACGTCTTAGCTTATTCAATTTTTCAAAATTTTCTGGGGGAGTATGCCCCCAGATCCCCCGAGGAAGGTCTCGCCTTTAGCGTCACAATAAACCGCTACGCTAAAATCTCACTCTTTACAAACAAATCAACTTGAGAGCTCTGTTCGTAATTATCCAAAGATTCACCGACAATTACGAGAGCGCATTTATGTAACGTATTCCGGACTTTTAAGTCAAATGTTTACAAACATTTCTGATATCATCAGTGGCTATGGACGAATTCGAAATTCTGACAGTGACATGTGAAACTTTTGAAATTGCGACGAGAAAAGGTTTGAAATTCAGACTGGGGACATAAACACTCATTCATCGACTATTCGCGACTATTCGTCACTATTCGCGACTATTCAACGACTATTCGCGACTATTCGTCACTATTCGCTATTTGCTAAGAGTAACACAAGCTAGTATATTCAACTTTATATTGTTTAGACGATTTCGAAGGTCTAAGAAGTTCACCTTTGATGATCAAAACGTTTTAAGTTGTTCTTGTAGTCTATAAAGTCATTGAATATTTACCAAATGACAGTAAATTTTCTGCAACTCTTGTTATCACGGTCGGTCAATAAATGTTTTGAAGAACATATTTTACAGCTCCAGCCGCTTTGCTGTTGCGGATCTTTGCCAGACATCACAGAGACCGATAGGTCAAGGAAGAAATCAAAAGAATCCAGTTGAATTATTGTAGAAACCAACGCAGTCAGTCCGCGGAGAGGCCAGTATCAATGCGCCCAGGACAAACCCATCACTTTATTTTGAGTAGCACCAGCAGCAAGTAATGATTAATATGAAAACCGGAAGAGGTGCTGCGAAGATGACGGCACTCCACTGTAGCGCAGCAGCTTTATTGTCATTGTCAATATGTCTGCATGTGCTATTTCTTTTTTGTGCTCGTTGATCAGCGTTGTCGCACGCAAGTCCATAGTAATACATTGCAAATGAAAAAAATGCCATCATTTGGACGACGGCAAGAAGAGTGCAGCATCTGATTACTGCGCTCGCCATTGTTATCTGTCACTTGACTTTGGCGTCGCTAAGCGATCAACCCCAGCGTCCTTTACGGGCCCTACTTAAATTGAGATCAGTTTCGTAGAGGGATTAGTTAGCTCATACCTAAGCATACCACGCAACAACGATGGGCAAGAAAGTGTTTAAAAGAACGGATTATTAGTTGGTTTTGATACTAAGACGAGGTCAAAACTAATTGGAAAGATTGGTCCGAAGTCTTGCAAAGCGCTGCCATATAACCCACGTTATTATTCCACCACACACATGGAAGATGACAGAGATGAGGGTTCTGAGACAGCAACGATACAGGGAAAAGATAACGGTCAAAATAAGGCTTCCACGCTCAACTTTCCTCCCTTTGCTCGGAACGTCTAGCATGGGAGCCTTATTTTGACCGTTCCGTTTTCCCTGTATCATGTTGTGCACAAACCTTTAATCTTCCATGTGTGTAACGCAAACAGCATAAAAACCAAGCACGTGATTTCGTGGTCCAGCTAAGCCGCAATCAATATGCGCGGATGTGTCACAGAAAATTTTTGCTGGCTCGCCTTAGCGAGGCAGCAAACTATTCTGCTAATCCTATGTATGTTGGGTATCCTGTTTTGTATATGCGGTTCGGAGCCAAATTTTGGATGTCAGATTTAGCGGTCAACGATTCTGTATATTTTTATTATGTCATAGGATTACGTGAAGTAGCGTTTATTAAAAGTATACAGTAAATTATTCTTGGTTTTCATGTTACGTCATAAAATTTTGAAATCAAAATTCAATAGGTCTGCTAAACTTTCGATGTCACCAGGTTTAAGATGAACTAAAAATATATCTTTTTGCAAATTTCCAGCTTGGTTGTGCCCTTCATTTTTAAAACAGAGCATTTTGAACATTCGAGTTCTCCGCCGTATGTGATATCAAGCTGAGTGCCGTGACAAAGCTGTTTTGATTCAAAAAAGGCCTTTCCTTTCCATTTTTGCAGATTGAACATTCCCAGTGTACTAAGTGCGGTTTATGTAAAAGTATAATAGATCATGAGCCAAAAGTAGTTGCTATTAATGGCAAAATTAAGTTCCAGATGGTTTCTCTGAAATCACGGCGGCCATGTTTGTGCTCCTCGGAAGGACACAAATATGGCGTCTCCATACACAGGTAGCCCAAGCTAACGATAGGAGCCACAGTACGCTACGAGTACGCAATTTATAAGGGTTTGTATGGAAACGAAATAATTTTCTTTTAGGAGGTACAAATTTCAATGTTTTATGAAAAACAATTGACTTACACTGTGACTGTGTCGTATTCTTTACTGTTTGCCAGCTCCTTAGGCCAATTTAAAGTGATTTCGGTGAGTTATTGCTGTGCAAAAATTTTAAACACGTGTACTATATTAAATATTCCCAAGGCTGGAAACAATTATCGACAGCATCTCACTCGAAGCTCCATATCTTTCATGAAACTGGTCAAATCGCTACAGAAATTCCACCACCGTAATCTCTGGTAATTTCCTTTTCATTTCGCCGTTCCTCGGGTTCCGAGTACTGTACTGAAGTGTAGAAAAATCCGCCAAAGTGCGACCATTGCTTTTCTTTGCATGCGTAACCGGTTGAACCACACACAAAAAGGCGTCAGGTTGACAAAATCGACCTCAGTAGGGGAGGGGCATGGGAATATTGTCATCAACGCCAAATTACGCTTTGAGACCCGGAGAGGTCGAATTTTAAATTATACCTAATTTATGGGAAATCAGTACCAACTATTTGAACCATACTTGGAGCTTATCTCCGGCCTCGCGAACCCCAACGAAAATGGCCATACTTTACAACTGTCGATTTCCCGGCGATCAACACATTGTGACCGATTTTAATGAACTTGACAATTTCGGCTTGCTCTGCCGTTTAGTTGCTAATCGGCAAATGAGTACACGGGGCTTTTGATTTAGGTGAGCTATTTTTAGAAAACGGTTGGGGCAATTTTCACGTGCCGCTGATATCCTATTTCCGGTATAAATTCGACCTCTTTGGGTCTCACAGCGCAATTTGGCGTTGGTGACAATACTCCCATGCCCCTCCCCTACTGAGGTCGATTTTGTCAACCTGACGCCATTTTGTGTGTGGTTTAACAGTGGTTGACAGTGCACAGTGCACAATACGTCGTCAGATGCTACGGCACCATAGCTTTAACATCTGCTTCTGCTCAATTCGTGCACGTACATTTTTTTTTTTAATTTCTTGTCACCTATTCTTCTTACACTGAATTCTATACTAACAAGAAATGCCACAATAGATAATGATTAATTATCATTTCACTTATCTTATGTTTTATCGTTTTCTCAGTTTATAATGCGGACTGAGAAATATATATCACAGAAATAATCACTGGGTGCACTTCTGTTTTGTGGTTGTGATAAAACCGGGCAGAATAATTCCACCTAATTATGTTTACAGTGTAATCATGGTTCTACGTGATCCCTTGTTAACCCTTCCTTGACATGCTCATTTTTGTACGCTGGATTTTTCATCAAGCGGTCCGGATTCGAGCCCTGGCTGGGGCACAGCGTTGTGTTCTTGGGCAAGATAATTTACTCTCACAGTGCCTCTCTCCACCTAGGTGTATAAATGTGTACCGGTGAATTTACTGCCGGGAATAACCCTGCGATGGACTAGCATCCCATCCAGGGGGAATACATGTAAAAATAATCCTAGTTGTTTCTTGTCACGAAGATAGAACTTCAGTACCAGCTTTTAAAACTCTTCCTTCTTGTCCCTCTCACTGAGTACTCATGATCACTTTCTATGTTCATACTAACATAATAGTATCTCAACATATCACTGCATGCAAATGCATGGTATTGCACTATAACAAACTTGTTGCTAACCTTTCACTCACTGATTCGTTCTTTTAAGGAGGAAATTCCTATTCTTGTTCTCACTCAAGCTGGGGATTCCGATGACGAGCTACCATTATCACCACCACCGCCTGCCATCGTCTTCTCTCCCGTATGGCATCTCTCTACTTACATTTCTTCTCTCTAAAACTTTAATTCTTTCCAAGCATAACCACTGTTTGCTCAGCTGTAAGGCCAGCTTTTAAAGTGCATTTACTCTGATTATTCTCTTCTCTCTTCCCGTACGCTTGAAGCATCAAGAATGACCAGCTTCTAATATCTTAACTATGGCAAATAGCCTTGATGATCCGCTAAATTCTCCGAACTAATTTCAAAATTAATGTTAAGACACTGAGTAAGGAGAATTCATATTTTCGAAGCAAACACTTGACTAATTCACGTCTTGCACTGTTTTGTACGTAACTGGTCATTTTTTCTGACGCTATTAAAATGAATGGTGTTTTTTCTTTGCTACACCTGCTCGTTACGGCATGTTCATATAACTGCTTTTCCTCTATTCACAGCTACCATGTAAATCAGTTCACATACTGAAGGTTGTGCTTAATGCAGCACTGGTTTACATTTCACGTGGACGTTTCAAACATTTTCAACTAATCAGCTTCGAGGTTATTATCACGTGACTCTTTCAGCCAATCATCTCCAATCGTTAATCAACCGTGGCTTTGTGCACGCGGCGTTGCTTTCGCGCTATTTTTCCAACTTTGTCTTCAATTTGCCGATGCAGCCATTATTGTGTTGTTGTATATCTGACGTGGAATTCTCGTGTTTGTTTTCAGGAGAAAGCCAAGGGGCCCGAAAACGAAATGGCCAAAATGGAGAAGTTGCTGAGTCTTGTCAGGGAACCCTCGGCAAAGAATTAAACACCAATTATTCCACGTGAGGAAAGGACAACAAATATTTCGTACATACACGCAGAGATTAAATTACTTGCAGTGTAAAAGCAACAGATTCCGTGCGTTGTAAAAAGCTTGTTTGTGACAGGAAGATGTTGCAGCAATTTATGCTTTGAGCATTTTGAAGCGAATAGTTTTACTCGTTCTTTTCTTTGCTTGTGTAAGCTCATTGTTGCTGTTTTGTTATTATTTTTATATTTGTTTGCACTTTTCCGCATGCTTTTAACGGAAACAAGCAAAAGAAAAACGTGAAGTATCATATCATCAAGTGTAAATATATTTTAATGGTGTACATGTAGACTCGAGCTGGCGGTCGTGATAAATACTAAACGGACAGAGCTGAATAACGCAAAGCGCATGCGTGCAACGTCACGATTCTGGAATGAAAACAAAGACATTTTTGCCGCCGCCATTTTCGTTTCAGTATTAAAACGGAGGAGGCAGTACTGTATTGCCGATCGTATTGCAAGCGAAATTCATCTCCTGGATTGTTTGGCCCGGAAGGAACAAGATGAAATTACCGTTGCAGATCCGAAGCAGTATTCTGTGGTGAAAATCACTCTGATGACTCGTTATTTAGACGACTAATTCCAGGGATACGAGTCGGCCATTCTCCGATTGTCTGGTTCACAGCATGTTCACTTGACGACATGATGATTTGACTGTTTCCAGTTCGATTTTCCTTGCTTGTTTTAGATGAATGTGACCAAGGTTTTTCCTTGAGGTATATAGAAAATTATGGATTTGACCGTTAAATTAAACATGTAGTCCGCACAATGTCCATATATTTTTCATGTGGATTTTGAAGGGTTGTGTTGGTCGTTTATTTATATTTTTAAGATTCCAGATTTGAGTGATTGATTTATTAACTGCCTTAAGAGAAGCAATACTAATCAGTGTATTTAAATTGTCCCCCAAAGTTAATATAGAAATCATCAATGATTACAAAACACTTCGCAAAAACAATAGTACCTGAGCTAAAATCATTATGCACTAAAAACTGTTACGATAAAAGGTAAACTTTACCAGTCCTTAACCAATCAGCGTGGCGTATTTGTAAAGCCTTCCCCACACAGTGGTTTTAACTTTAGAGTTTACTTTGAAAAACACAGCAGTGAAATAATGTTGTTTGTTGTGTGATACCATTCAGATTCATCTGTATTACAGTTGCAGTTAATTATTCTTGTGGTTTCATCCTGCCTCAGATTGATAGCAACAAATATTTCTGAAATAATCATCTAGTGCTTATGGTTTAATGACTTCCTTAAAACAAGGTTACACACATTCTAGGCAAAATAAAAATTCTTGAAGGACAAGGTATTTTATTTTGAGCCAGGGAAAACTGACATATTTTTAAAGAAAAGTCAGAAAATTGAAAATTATAATTACACCTACCTGATTTAATGCCATTGATGGTAAGAAGAAACATTTCAGGTCAATGTGATCTCAGCCAAGTAGAGGCTGGGGGCTGGTACTATATCCTACACTTTGTATTAATTTGGTCAGGGAAATTTTATTTTCAATAGAAAAAAAAGTCAACTGATGCCTGTGGCAACCATGTTAAAATGTTTATTAAACTTGAGTTGATAAAAACATGGCAAGTTTTCTTAATTGATTAACTATGGAAAATCTACATTCTTAAACCAAGCCAGCATGCATGAGTTTTATGTGTTTTATTGTCAAGGGAGTCTTTGGACAAAAATGCACATAGTCAAGCCTTGTAACATCAAAATATTACAAGTCTGGCTGTAGTACAAGTGCAGTTTGTTTATGCAACTGTTGTGGTTATTAAAGGAAGGAGCCCAAAAGTGTGACCACTTTTATTCATTCACATTCTTTCATGCAGATTTATCCAATTAAAAGTGAACTGGTAGCTGTCCATGGTTTCTGATTGTATAATGACTGCTTAAAAGAATGTGAATTAATTACAGAATTAAGTCATACTTTTGTTCTTTGTTTAAGTTTTTTATTCTTTCTGTAAAGTGACTTGACTATTTTACCTGTTAAGTAGGAAAAAGAGTACTAAAAAACAACATAGAACACAAGAGTCAGGTTTTTCAAAAGCCAATTGTTGATCCAGGAATTCAATGAAGGTTTTACTAGTCTGCATAGCAAGTCCCTACACTTTGGGCATGTGGAAATTGAGGGGTGTTTTTGCCCATGCCCCAATTTTTGTACAGCCAATACATGGAAAACTCTTCGTTCATATGGAAATGCTTGAAACACAGGCTTTAAGGGCTTTAAGAGGCTTTAAGAGTAGAAGAGAAGTTACTATTGTGCCAAAAAATTATAGGTATATGCTAAATATTAATGAACACTGATAGACTTGCAGTAATTGACATGCTTTGCTAGTTTGTATGGTTCCATGAAGCAAAAGGAAACTTTACTGGGAATGAGGAGCATTAACTTTGTATAAATATGTAAATATAAATCATGAAAATACAAATTTGCTACAACTCTTATAATAACCAAAATGACCATAGTTGACAAAAAATGAAGGCAAAATGATTTCCCTGAGAGTGATGAAATTTTACATTTTATCCATGTTCAATTAGCTTCAATTTAATTGCCCACCAATTCGGAACATTGACTCAAATTGAATTAAAGTAGTCATCCCTGAGGAAACAACATCTGTCTAAAGCAACAACAAATTTACAGCTTCAAAAACAATATCTTTATACATGCTTAATAATCATTCCATGTTATCAAAAAAAGTAAGTACACATATGAAAGTTTTATGTTTTTATGTAAGTTTAAAATTGAAATACTTAATACTACATACATGAAATATTTGGAGGAATAATAGTGGCTTGAATAGAAAAAGAAAAATATTCTTGGAACTACCATAAAACATATTTAATACAAAACAAATTTGTGATATCAAGGCCTCGATATTAGTGCAAACGTTTACAGTAAGGCTTGCAATAAAACAAAGAAAACAATTCACTGGGTAGAAAGTCATGGTCACGTTTTGACACATTCATGACAATGTGCCTATACTTCTGATATTAGCATTAGATAAACTGAAGATTCTTTTTTTTAAAAAAATACTTTTGACAATGCACTTCCGTTGCACGACGAGTCTGTTAATCACAATGTTGAAGAAAAAAGTTGAAACAATCTGTGCGATCAGAGAAAGGACTTAGATAAACATTAAATGATTCATTTTTTTGGTGTGAACTTTAACCTTAAATGTGGTGATGCCAGTCACTCTACCTTGAAAATAAAGAAAATGGGCCGTTTCGGGTGTTCATGAAGACAAATCCATACAACAAATTAAACCCGTTTACCAACGCCCAGCAGAAGGATCGGTAGGTTAGAAACTGGCGTTTGGACAACCAAGTTAAGGTACAACTAAACTTTTGATATTAGCTGCAGATAATTTAGAGATTTCTTTAAAATGAGCAAAATATTTACGATCTACTTGTGCATGAAGATGGTTCGATCGATGACGACATAAGTTCCGTTTCGTTTGTGCGTACTTCTAATGTTCATAGCAAAAAGTAGAAGAAAAATTGTGAAAGTAGAAACGAGAGTTAAAGAAATCATGACAAAATCTACCTTTGGTTTAAATGGCAACCTTAAATATCCAGAAACCACCTTAAAAATCCGCAAAATGTGTGGGTACTTCGCAAATCCTTTGGAAACTGATATGAAGTTTAGTCCCCAGACCGCTTCCGACTTTGCACATGCGCAGACGTTATTCAGCTCTGTCTACTAAACGTATTATTTCGTGTGGTGTTGTATCGGTTTTTCAAGGAAGCCAAATATCGAGAAATAAACAATGTTTTTATTATTACTGTGTACGCTGCCCTTTATTTTCCTGCTTTGTTCTCAAACTCATTTATCATTCATCAAGTTAAAACAAGAAATTTTAAAACAAGATTTTTACGATTTTATTTCTCCGTTTACTCCCTGGTTTTTGTTTCGATTGAGAAGATATATCAAACACTCGAGACAGGGAGGCGCGGTGGCCTAATGGTTAGTGCGCTGGGCTCTGGATCGAACGGTCCGGGTTCGAGCCCTGGCCGGGGCACTGCGTTGTGTTCTTGGGCAAGACGCGTGAGCGCCTACGGTAATCCCGAGCACCGCAGGCGCGAGAACGTAGGGGGGCGTGGGGTATCCTCCCCCAGGAAATTTTGAAAAAATAGCTTATCCTAGACAGCATTTCGTGCGTTTTAAAGACAGTTTGTTAGGAAACAAGGCAGGTAAAAGTGAACGACATTAGGTGGAATGTATCATTAAAATTAAGGGCTATATTGAATGCAAATAGTCGAAGCACAGAAATACCATTTCCCTCTATTTATCCCCCCCCCCCCCCCCCCCCTCTCTCTCTCTCCTTACGGGCCTGTTATACGAGATTGTCTTGTTAGACGGCAGTAAAAGACCGGCAAACCCTTGAACTGCTAATGCACTCCTCGGAAATTTTGAAAATCTGAGCTGTTAATAGAAATTCAATTTCATGCATTCTGAGTCACTTTCATGTGACATTCATCGTATATTTACTTGCCAATTTTTACCTATTATTGTAAACGCACAACTTTTAATTATGTTGCTGTCAATTTTTAACGTTTATTGTATCACTGTACCATTCATTGAATTTATGTTCCAAATCATGTCGTTGCTTGTCGCTGTAGACAAATTCCACTGCAGTGGAAACTCGAAACGACATAACTCGCCTCAAAGACCTCGGATCGCCTTGAGAAATAGATGACAACAGACAAGTTAAAAATAAATGCAGGTTAGTTTATTTAACTGTCAAGATATCATAAAATTTAGCTATAACTCCGAAAGCGTTTCTTTCATACAAACGTCTTCAAACACAAACCGTTGTAACACAACACCTCCATAAGCCTCAAGGCGAGAGTCGTCAGAGTCAGTTTGCGCATTCAACTCCTCTCAGCGTAATCTTGGGCCGCCTTTGCGCAGAATCATGACTTTATGAGCATACTTGCTTCCAGTCTTACAATGTCTCCTTATGACCTGGAACATGTAAAGTAGCATTGAATGTCTTGAATCGGCACTGCACAACTCGTATTCTTATTGCATCTCAAGTTATATACAGATTTAGTATCGAAAACACAAACGATTTCCTGATTTTAAACACTGCGACTAAGTATGACCTAAGACACCACCTAAACCTCTAAAAAATTGTAACATTTAAATGCGAGGTAGACCAAAATACAGCTTAAAGTAACAAAAAAGACAAAACAAAATAACAAACGAATTTTACAAACCGCGCGTCACAATGAATGCGTCTTTCTTGTAATTTGATCTTCCAAAGTAACACAAGCTAGTATTCAACTTACATTGTTTAGACGATTTCGAAGGTCTAAGAAGTTCACCTTTGATGATCAAAACGTTTTAAGTTGTTCTCGTAGTCTATAAAGTCATTGAATATTTACCAAATGACACCTATTTACCAAATGACGTCTCTGCAACTCTTGTTATCGCGGTCGGTCAATAAAAAGTTTTGCTAAGAACATATTGTACGGCTAAAGCTGCTTTTCAGTTGTGGATCTTTGCCAGAAATCACAGAGACTCAATGAGTCATGGGAAACATCGAACTAATCTAGTTAAAAATGTAGTTAGTCCGCAGAGAGCTCTATCAGGACAAACCAACCACTTTCTAAGATGGTGACACGCGTTGAGATTCCGAGCAGCACCAGAGGTATGCTGCAATGATGCAACAGATAATCGGCAAAGGTGCTATGAGAATGATGCCAATCCACTGTAGCGCGGCAGCTGTATCGTCATTGACAATATGCTCGCATTTGCCTTTTCTTTCTTCTGCACGTTGTTTAGCGTTGTCGCATGCAAATCCATAGTAAAGCATTGGAAGTGCAAAAAATAACGTCGCCATAGACCAGAAAACAAAAAGAATACAGCATGTTAATAGCAGGTTCGTAATGGTAATAGGACTGAGTGGAGTCCAATTCGGTCTGTAATCATACGAGTGATTAACAAAATCGGACGACCGCGTAGCGGGAGTCCGATTTGTTTAATCACGAGGTCGTTTTACCAATTAATCATAAGTATAACAAAATTCGAGAAAAAAAATTAGATAAAGCGAAGCCTACTAAGGACTTATCATCACTAATGAAGGCAAAAAAGCCATTCTTGAAGCTCACAACAAGGAACCAAATAAAGAGCGCGCGCATGCGCAGCACGCGAACTTTGTTATTGGACACCTTGTTATTGGACACTTTGTTATTGGACACTTTAGCCGCGCGTGCTCCAATTTGGTAAAAAATAGGGCGTGCTAAGAACCAATCAGATTCGAGAATTTTGTTATAGTTGTGATTAGCCATTGTTATCTGCCACTTGACTTCGGCGTCGCTAAGCGATCAACCCCAGCGTTAGTCCTTTACGGACGCTACTTAAAAATCAGCTTGAGATCAGTTCCGTGTCCAGTCACGCAGAGAGGTCGTAGAGGTTTGCCTTCCTATCAACTTGTTACTGCAGGGCCGGATTAGTGCCTAAGCATACCACGCAACAACGATGGGATACAAAGAAAGTGTTTAAGAAAGGATTAGTAGTCGGTTCTGAAACTAAGACGAAGTCAAAGCTAATTATGTACATGATTGCGAAGATTCGTCCGAAGTCTTGCAAAGCGTTGCAAGGCCCACAGTGTTTTAAGCAGTAATGTATATTTCGTGGAGAATTTGTTGAATTTGTTCTTGGGGCATATTTACTGATTTTAGCCATCTCAGCCCGCCTCGTCGGCAAAGTATCCGCGTCATTGTCGCGAAGACGGAGTAATAATAAGGAGGCATCAAAGAGGTCGACAAAGTTCTATTCAAAACTATATTTCAGAGAGTAAGCGTCTCACAACGAACTACAACGAACGTTTCACGCGTGAGTGACACGAGCCTAATCGTAATCACAGAAAGTGGCAACTGAAAGCAAAGGACCGCGAACGAAAATGCTGCTGGTGTACGAGGAGCTGGCGACAGCTCTAAACAGCCAAAATAACAATACAAAGACAAGAACCTCAAGGTTGACACTACGTAGAAATGAAAAAACTTAACGGGGCAAACTGAAAGTCCAAACTGAAAGTCAAAAATGCAAATTCTGGACAGCTGTTTCAACCTGATTGAGTCTCACCAGCAGAGTGTATGCCGCACAGAATAGAACAACTAGCGTGAAGACAGTTGTCTATAAAGTGCTCGTGGTAATGGCGATCCAGATGGGCTCAAATTCGAATGCCCGCCCATTGATCACAGCCACACTGAGGGCGGGGTCGCCCACTACCTTCTCGGAACGAGTTACTTCATTGGCTCTTAAAACAATAGATAACAGTTCACAACAATGCCCCTAGCACTGAATAACAATAGGGGTAGTGTCTACAGCGGGCGAATGAAAACAGAGGTTTCGGAGTGGTAGTGTCTTACTGTGAGCGCGTGTCTATTACTCAATAGGTCAAGAATTCGAAATATCATGTCGCTGCTTCGATAAGGAAAGTTAGTGTCAGCCTTTGCAGTCCAGGGTTTGCATTTTTGACTTTTTTTCGAATAGTTACGCAGCTCTCGTAAGCTTGTAATTCTACTGGTCCTCTAGTGTAGCAGCTGCTATTGTTTTGGGGGCTAGGGGCATTGTTCTTGTTGTTTGTTCTATTGTTCTCTCAGCCACTCATGTGAGACCTTACGAGAGCTGCATGGCGACCCTTTTTTTCCGTCTCTAAGAAAAGCAACGCAGCCCAAGGTGATGTTTTTAGAAAAAAACGTCAATATACATAAAACAGTCCTAAGAAAATACACGCGCTGATTGGTTAAAAAGCGTGTTTCTATTAAACAATTAGATTATGAGCTCAGGCAGACCTACCTTCCACGGAAGAAATGGAATAAGTGTTATCGATTATGCAATTTGTGACCAGGAATTGTTTTCAAATGTTTCAAATTTTATCGTAAGTCAACCATGTTCTATATCGGATCATAGTTCGATAATCACCTCGATAAATATTAACACTACTATTGGTGAACCTGAATCCCCAATTGAGAATAATCCAATGTCACGTCTTCCTATGCAGTTCCTCTGGGAAAACGATTCTGCACCAAAGTTCAAAGATGTCTTGCGCTCACCTGATCTTCAAATGCTCATACGAGATTATCTTGATGATGACAACGCGTTTCTAGATGTGAATACTAGGTATGATTGTTATAAAAAAAAGTAGAGAACATGCTTATTTCAGCAGCTAAAAGAAGCTTGAAGATAAGAAAACCAAAACGTCGTAAAAAAATGAAGCCAGTATCGAATAAAAAATGGTTTGATAGAGACTGTCGGTTCAAAAGACACGAGGTAAGAAAGCTCTCAAACCAAAAACACAGGGACCCCTTAAATGAAAACTTGCGGGAGTCGTATCATATTGCCTTAGCAGATTACAAAAAGCTTTTGAGTAGAAAACAAACTGAGTATTACAGCTCAAAGATTACGGAATTAGAGAAAAATGCAGAAAATTCAGATAAGAAACACTTTTGGCAATGTTTAAAATCGAAGGACGACACCCAAAAAGATAGTGATATCCCATTAATATCGGAGGAAAGATGGCTCAATTACTTCACTTCACTTCACTCGGAAAAGCCTTTAAATCCCACACAGCAGTCAATTATTAATGATTTGGCATACCTTGAAAGTCGTAAAGATCAGATGGACTCCTTAGACTACTTAATTACCGAAAATGAAATAGTTACAGCGGCGAAGAAAATGAAAAATAACAAATCGTCGTTTTCAGACAAAATAAAAAATGAAATGATCAAAGCTAGCCTTCAAGACATGATGCCTGTATATCTTAAAGTTTTTAATTCAATTCTAATTTCAGGTACAATGCCTGAAACGTGGTGTCGCGGCCTTATTACACCGATATTTAAATCAGGCGATAGATGTGATCCGTCAAATTATCGAGGAATTTGTGTTTCAAGCTGTCTAGGAAAATTCTTTTGTTCTATTTTAAACCAGAGGCTACTAAAGCATGTCAATTCGTGTAACATTCTCCACAATTCCCAGATTGGATTCCTACCAAACAATCGTTCAGCAGACCATGTCCTCACAATAAGGACGTTAGTAGATAAATATGTGCATAACCACAACGAGAAAATATATGCTTGTTTCGTAGATTTCAAAAAAGCTTTCGACTCAATTTGGCATGTTGGTCTCTTATATAAGCTGTTACAAATAAATGTCGGAGGGTGCTTTTACAATTTGATTAAGAGTTTGTATTCAAACTCTACATGTTCTATTAAGCTTGGACAAAATCAAACACGACCCTTTCAATATGCCAGAGGTGTACGACAAGGTTGCATTTTAAGCCCGTTACTGTTTAACCTTTTTATTAATAATATACCATTCTCTTTCGAAGAAACTTTGTCTGACCCCTTTGTCTTACCAAACGGCGCGAAGTTAAATTCTCTTTTATACGCGGACGATCTAGTAATATTATCAAGATCCAAAATGGGATTGCAAAATTGCCTAAATACGTTATCCTCCTACTGCAATTCATGGATGTTAAGTATCAATCCTAAAAAGACTAAAGTCGTGATCTTCCAAAAACGCGCAAAAAGATGTACTGAGTATAGTTTTCATATTGACAATGAAAACATTGAAGTTGTTCAGAATTACACCTATTTAGGAACATTAATCTCTTCAACAGGAAACTTTTCATTGGCGCTTGACAAATTGAAAGAGAAGGCTCTCCACGCTCTTTTCAGCCTTAGAAAACACACACATGTTAGCAATCTGTCCCCATTCCTTGCAAATAAACTTTTCGACGCTATGATCTCTCCCATTTTAACTTACAACAGTGAAATCTGGGGAGTATATACCAAACCTGATTTTAAGTCTTGGGACAGTTCACAGATTGAAAAAGCTCATCTCCAGTATTGTAAACGTTACTTAGAAGTAAGCAGTAAGGCATCGAATGTAGCTTGTAGAGCTGAGCTTGGAAGGTTTCCTCTTATAATAGCTATTAATCAAAAAATAATTAATTACACCTTATATCTCCACAATAGGGAAAATGACTCTACTGTTAAACAAATCTTTTTAATGTCATATGATCCTCATAACACCAGCAAAAATAGTTTTTACTCTAATGTTATGAGGATGTCTGAATATTATAATCTGCCTGATTTTGACCCTACTTTCTTAACTAATGCTAAGATTAAACACTATATAAGTCTTATGCAACAAAAGTATATTTCACACTGGCAACACGTTGTTCGAAATTCTAAGAAATTAGAATTCTACAACACTTTTAAAGACGAATATACGCCTTCCTGCTATTTAGATCTTACAAGAAAACTAAATAACAGGAAAGAGTTAGTGAAACTTAGAATAGGTAATCACAAATTATTAATCGAAACTGGCAGATATGATCAAATCCCAAGGGATAATAGACTCTGCCTTTCGTGTGGATCAAACCAAATTGAAGATGAATTTCATTTACTTTTCCATTATAATAAATATTGTACTTTTAGAGATGAATTTTACAAAAAAATAGAGAATCAAATACCAAATATAAGACAATTACCTCGTATGCAAGCCACCAAAAAATTAATGAATTCTGATAATTATCATTTAAATACTCAACTGATGAAGTTCATCTTGAGATGCTTATCTTTAAGAAATAATCTTTTATCGAATGAAAGTGATAGAACACACACGTAATTGTTTTTCTCCTATTACATAATTATGGTTGTTATAAGTTTCGTTTTACCCTTTTACAATACTGTATGTACTTATAGTCATGCAAATAAAGCTTATTGTTGTTGAGCTCGAGATTTCTATCGCGCGATAGTTGACGAGGGCGCAGCGCGAGTCAACTATCACGCATAGAAATCGAGAGCGAACAATCTAATTGTTTTAGTGTAAATCCTTTCTGGAACAGCCTCGACCAGTAAACTGTCTAAATCTTTTTCACGGACACTTCGAAAACGTAAAGAAACGGCCGCCATTTTGTTAGCAACGGCACACTGCTACGCTACTCACTATCTATCACAGAATAGATAGTGGGTAGCGTAGCCAATCAGAGCGCGGCATTTGTGATAGAACGCTAGTAGATTTATACTAAAACTCGATAGAAACACAGAACTAGCACAAGCTGTTGACGTGATGGCGCGAGCAAAGAGAATTTACATTTTGATAGAAAAAGTTAACAAGTTGTTTTCGTTTTTTTCGTCGCGTTGTTTTCTAAAAGAAATAGAAAACATGTTTTTCGTGTTTCTATCGAGTTATAGAAACACTCGTGAAAGTTTGGGAGAACTCGAAAAAGCTGTGGAAACACTCGCCTGCGGCTCGTGTTCCCACAGCATTTTTCGTTCTCCCAAACTTCCACTCGTGTTTCTATAACTCGATAGAAACACGATACATGTTTTCTATTTCTTAAAAATTGGTGCTGTGTAGCACTTAGGATTGTAATTCTTGTAAGCAGAGTTTTCTAAAAGTGTTTAATTGTTTTTTATTAATAAACAGAGAGATGTGTTCTTCATTAAAACCCCTTTATCAGTCTCAAATGAGCCTTTGCTAAAATCAAACGTTCTTATTAAAGGTTAAAGTGTTCGGCAACGGGGAATTCCCTCTCTCCTTATGTGGCCAAACTAGAAAATTTTTCAGTATAAAAATTCGCTTCGGTTCGCTGCACTCGCTGACATTTTGCTAGTAAACGGCGATCACGGAAAAATTTGAACAAGAGATGGTCGATATCATCGGCAGGTATGTTTTCAACTTCCCTAGCCTATTTAATCGAATGATAGAATATTCTTACGAGTATTTTAGTCGCTATTAATCGTGTTTAGTGATTTTAACTTCTGACCTTGCAATTACCCCGCAAATTCGTTTCTAGCTGGTGTTTTGATTTCGTGCGTGTGAACGAAAATTTGCCAAAGTTTGCTAGTTCTTGTTACCTTTTTTCGCGTCAAGCTTTTGTTCTTTCATTTATTAATTTTTAGCAGAAACAGTCAACGTTTTTGCATTTTTGTTTGTAAACTTTTCAACGTAAGAGCAACCGGTCTAGATGCCGGTCTAGATGGGAAAATCTACACCGCGGTCAATATCCATTTTAGCCAATCAAATTCGCAAATTTGGTAGTTACCAGTCCTTGTGAGACACGGCCATATAATAAGTGAATGTATTATTATGCCTCTCTATTTATTATAAACAGTTATTAGATTCGGTTTTGTGATATCCGGAGAAATCAAGATCGAGGTAAGTGTTATCAGCAGAAGCGGATAACACTTACCGAGACTTTGATTACTCCGATATCACAAAACCGAATCTAATAACTGTTTTATTATGCATTGTTTAAAAAAAGACGATAAACGAACTGTTTAAGAAGCGAATCGACGAGACATGTTTTTACTTTGCTGTCCGTGTACTTGTAGACTCGAATTGGTGGTCGTGATTAAATACTAAACGCGCTATCTTGTGTGTTTTATCGGTTTCTCAAAGAATTCAAACATCGCCAAATAAACAATGTTTTTATTCTTACTGTATGCGTTTTCCTTTATTTTCCTGCTTTGTTCAAGAGCGTAGTTTTGTTACTAAAGACACCATGATTGTAATAAACTAAACAGAACTCACAGTGAAAATGAGGAACTTCCCCTAAAGAAAGTTCACGAGAAACTGATTGAAGAAAATTAGGGCAATGTCTTGTCGTGGTAAAAAATGGAGAAAAGCGTCCCTGGGAGCCGGTGTAGGAGTCGAGCTGAATGAAGAGGGTGGAGTCCCCTCCCCGCTTACTTTTCCGAAAGGAAGCAGCTTAATACAGGAATGGCTCCAAGCTCTGAATGCACTGGGAACGAGTATGGTCAGCAAGCATCCCAGTTAGACGATGAGCTAACACCATGCAATGACTCGTCCACCCAAGGAAAATGTCTGCAATGTTGGCTATAGTTTGGCCATTGAGTGTGTAAATATCATTGGCATTTTCGTTATACGAGATTGTCTTGTCAGACGGAAGTAAAAGAGCGGTAAACCCGTGAACTGTTAATGCACTGCCAAGGAGTCCGAGGGAGAAGGAAATTTAGAAAACCTGAGCTGTTAGAAATTCCATTTCCTACATTCCAGATCACTTTGAATTCATGTGACATTAATCGTACATTTACTTGCCAGTTATTAGGTATTATTATAAACGCACAATTAACTTTCAATCATGTCGCTGTCATTTTTTAGCGTTTATTGTGTCTGTCGCATCTTAGTTCCGCAATCATGTCGCTTGTCCCCGTTTAGAAATTCCTCTGTCGCAGAGAGGAGCGAGCGGCGAAGAGAGAAGAGTGGGCCCTATTCCCTCCCAGTTTTTTCGCGACTTCCGAACGAGTGTAGGACATTAGGAACAGGGCATTCTTTGCAACGAAACACCCTTGAGCAATGGAATGTTTTGTACAAAACACATAATCATGAATTTGTTCAGTTTTACAATGTATTGCACACCTCGTATTCTTATTGCATCTCAAGTTATAAACAGATTTAGTATCAAAAGAAAAAAAAAACGATTTTCTGATTTTAAACACTGCGACTTAGTATATGGCCTAAGGCACCACCATAACCTTTAAAAATTGTAACATTTTAATGCGAGGTAGGCTAAATACAGCTTAAAGTAACAAAGAGGAAAAACAAAATAACAAACAAACGCTACAAACAGCTAATATTGGGTCACAATGAATGCGTCTTTCCTGTAATCTGATCTTCCAAAGTAACACAAGCTAGTCTACTCATCTTTACATTGTTTAGAAGATTTCGAAGGTCAGTCAGAAGTTCACCTTTGATGATCAAAACGTTTTGTTTCTCGTAGTCTATAAAGCCTTTGAATATTTACCAAATGATACTAAAATGTCTGTTATTATCACGGTCGGTCAATAAAAGATTAGAAAATTTAAAGATTAGAACATATTTTACGGCTACAGCTGCTTTGCAATGGTGGATCTTTGCCAGACATCACAGAGAGCAATAAGTCAAGGAAGGAATCGAAAGAATCCAGTCGAATTCTTGTAGAAACCAACGCAGTCAGTCCACAGAGAATCCCATCAATGCTTCCAGGACAAAAGCACCACTCACTAAGATGGTGGCATGCTCTAAGACTATGAGAAGCAGTAACAGCATGAAACGATGGCCAAGACAATCGGAAGAGGACCTACGAGTATGATGCCAATCCACTGTAGCGCCGCAGCTGATTCGTCATTGTGAATATGTTTGCATGTGCCATTTCTTCTTTCTGCTCGTAGTTTAGTGTTATCGCACTCAAATCCATAGTAAAGCATTGGAAATGCAATCAGTCCCATAATCGAGAACACGGAAAGACAAATACAGCATACGACTAGTACGTTCGCCATTGTAATCTGTCACTTTGGCGTCACTAAGCAACCCTTACGTGAGATGTTCCCGTGCCCAGTCGCGAAGAAAGTCCGTAAAGGTTCGCTTTCCTACAACTTATTACTGTAGCGGAGGCTTGCTTTCGTATCAGCTTATTACTGCAGGACCGGATTAGTTAGCTCTGACCTGAGCATACCACGCAGCAACGATGGGATGCAAGGAAAGTGTTTAAGACAGGATTAGTAGTCGGTTCTGAAACTTAGACGACTGTCAAAACCAATTATGTACACTCTTTTTTTTATAAGAACGTCTAATTTTGGGGCCGAGGCTGAACGTTCTTATTTTTTCACGCTAACATACACGCACTATTAAATCTATATTACAATGTACAGAGAGACATTACAAAACTCAATACTACACGCCGATAGCGTGAGCAAATCGCTTCGCCAGAACTTTTTTCTTGTGCGAGTTTTGGCACTGGTTTTTATGTACATTTGGCTCGTGCTTTTACCAGTGCTCTATCGAGTTGTGGTGCACTTGGGAAGTTTGGAGAGTACTCAAGCAGCTAGAGTTGCTCTCGGCAGTTGTCGCCTCGAGCAGCTCTTACACGTTAAGTGTACGCTAAAGCATGAAGCAGTGGTTAATTAATAAATGCAATGGCTAGATTTTTACAAATCGTCGGTTTCTTTTTCTTGTTGCGTAGAGCGAGCTGAGACACACAGACATCATCACCTTGAAGCAAGGGAACACGACTGAGGGAGAAGGCGATAGTACACAGCTACCGAGTCTAGGTATGTAATCAAACTAGCCCGAGTCTTCTATGAGTGAATAATCAACGAGGTGCAGCCGAGTTGACTGTTCGCTCACAGAAAATGAGGGCGAATAGTCTAAATGTTATAGTTGACACTCTCAAGGATTGCAGTCCAAAACCTTCAATTTCGTGTATTTTTAAGGCGCAAATCACGATTAATTTTTCCTTTTAAGAGAAACATGTGCGTGATTGCGTTCTATCAGCGAAAAGAAAACAATGAGAAAACCAACGAGATTCGCGGATTTCCAATAGAAGACGCTACGTGGCTATTAATTTACTTCAGTTAATGATTTCCCCTGGCCGCAGAAGTTTTTTCTTCCCCTAATCTTCCAAGCTTTTCTTTTACTTATTATGTCTGCTTATTTTTGCAGGATGTGGCACTGCATTTGATTTTCATAAAACAATGGACTACATGTTTCTTGTTGGTTAGTGGAATATTACATGTACCAAACACAAATTGATGTATGTTAATAGTCTGGGAGCAAATGTCGTAAAATTAAGTCCCGTGGGAATTTCGTGCTGAAAGCAAGCCACCAGTCTAAAAGTGTTCATTAGGGTCTAATAAACATGAAAAGTGTTGGTGGCAACTCTGCAACTTGCTAGGACGGGTTTTAAGTGGGGGTTGAAAATTGGACGTAAATGAGCCAACATGAAAATGAGGCTGGTACATTGAATTCTTTATAACTTCATCAATTACCATCGGTTAACCACCAAACTTAGCAGATATTCGTTAGTTGATTAATTAGTGGCAACTGCCTATTATGAGATCGTCACGTGACAATTTAACATGAAAACGAGGCTGGAATAGAATATTACATATTACTATATTTAATGTTGGCAAAAGCTTGTCAAACTTACTCAAAATTGGCAGAAATACTCAATTTGATCATTTAGTGACAGCTCCTGATTATGAGGTAGTCACGTGACCTAGCATGAAAGCGAGGCTGGGTCAGAAAAATGCATGTAACCGTTTTTAAATGTTCACAATAGCTTGTCAAACTTTCTCAAAATTAATCCTTCTTTAGATTATACTTAGAAGGGTTTCTAAAGAATTAGCCAGACCTACGAGAGAGAGTCTTGGCAGTTATCAAGGGAGCTCAGTGACGCGTGCAGAGAAGGTGTAAAGGAGAGAATCGAGAGAGCTAATCAACGATTCATTGATGTTATTAATTCATCTGAAGTCATCATGAAAATGTTTAAGTACGACACTCAGAACAACAGCAGTCCGTTGTTTGTAGTAAAGCGTTACTATATGAGGATGGTCATGGAGATGTTCTCCTTAATTAAGGCTGTGCGCACTGGGAACTGGCAGTTAAATCTTTCTTTCTTAGAACTCTTCACTAAGTACTTCTTTGCTCATGACAAGATTAATTGCGCGCTAATGATCCTGTTTATCTCGCCAAGATGGCATCTCTGAAGGTCATAGGCCCCCTCCTATATGAAGACTTCACCAACGGCAACTGGGTAGTAAACAAGAACCAGGAAGTTCCATTTTGTGCGGTAGAGGCGACAACGCTGTACAACATCTAAACCGCTTCATGAAAGTGTCGGGTGGACTAGTCGGGATCATGATGAATGCCAGTGCACGGACAAAGTTTTTCCTTATTGCTCCAGAACTAGCAAGACTAGTAACAGAGGCCAAATCTATGGCAGGCCTGACTACAGATGCACAAGAACACCACCATGACTTGCTTCCTGCTTTTACGACGAGCGAGAACAAAGCCATCCATCAGCTGACGCAGACAATCAAGAGCTACACTGACCTCTTTTCACCTGATGATAACGCTGGATCAAATACCGACCTTTATAATCTGGTCACGAAGAAATTTGTGTGCGAAAAGACGAAGAAAGATCTGGTTCAAAAGAGTGAAATAGGGAAAAAATTGTTCAGCTTGTTTGTAGAAGATAGAGTCAAATCTGGGCTGTGATGAAGAAGCGTAAATTACAGACATGGAAAAGTAATGGAAAGGTCTATACGAGATGGGAAGGTCTCTACGAGTTCACGGTAGTTCCAAGAGCCCCATTTGCTTCAGATGGAACAATGATGCATTGCTCTTGCAAGAGCACGTTGATGCACATCCTTGAGAAAAAAAGGTGCAGACTCAAGTACGAGTTCCACAGGCAGTAGCGATGTCAGGGTCGCAATTGTTGATGGCATGGCAGAAGTCCAATCGTTAGATAAGCCAGACTGGATCAAGACTTGCAAAGACCTAGCAGAACATTTCATGGCCCGTCTTTTCGTCAAATACAATAACGCGCAGCAGATCCGTTTGATTTTTGACAGGTACGATGTTCTGTCTGCTTAAGTCTGCTACTTCCTTGAGAAAAGAGCGACAAGGCACTCCAGAACCCATTTACTACCATATCATGGATTCAACTCATATCGCTAAAGTTACTTTGAAGAAACTCCTATCCCATACCAAGACCAAAGCAGAACTAACAGCTTTTCTGGCCCAGAAGGTGATGGAGAGAGGTGAGGCTACAGGGAAGCAGGTCATTGTGGCGTGGGCGACAGAGTGCAAAGCAACACACAAGGACGTACGCCATTTGCAGAGAAAGAAGTGGACACAAAGATTATCCTCCATGCGCTAGACGCTATTCGATCTATTCTCCAGACACTGACGTTTTACTGCTAGCTATCAGACGCTATCCAGAGATGTATTCAAATACAAGTTTTGCGACTGGATCAGCAACAACTCAACGAACAATCAAGTTGCAACCAATTGTAGAAGCTCTTGGATCAGCCAGTAAACCCGCACTACCAGCATTCCATGCCTTAATAGGGGTTGATAACACGGTTAGTTTCTCAGGAAAAGAAAACTGACTTGCTGGAAAGAATTTGAAGAGGTTAACGTGTCGATCCTTAGATCCTTAGCCAATCTGGGTAAAAATGAAAAATCTGACGAAGAAACCCTTGATGGGATTGAGCAATTCTTCTGCCAGCTGTACCAGCCAAAGACCACAGTTAAAACTGTCAAAGAGCGTAGGTGGTCGTTGTTTTAGAAGAGACAAGCTGAATCTGACAGATTACCACCAACTAAGGCAGCTCTGCACCAAGCCATACTACGAGCAAACTACCAGTTGATGGTTTGGAACAATTACTGTGTACCTTATCCTGTTTTACCGTCACCACGAGGGTATGGTTGGACAATGGAAAATGATGAGTGGATCCCTGTAATGACAACGCTTTCACCCTCTCCCGAGGCTATTATACATCTTGTGAAGTGCAGATGTCGAAAGGAACCAATCGCTGTCAGTGCCGCAAAGCAGGGCTGCTATGCACGGACCTCTGCAGCTGTTCCAATGATGATGATGAATGTGAGAATCAATAAGGCGAATGTGACGATGATGACAGCAATATTGAGGATGATGTGTTAAATTAGATATGGTAAGCGTCCTTAGATAAATACTTCGCCAACGAAAGGTGAAAAATATGGCCATTTTCATTTTTACCACTGCTGTTTTAAAGTTGTTGGTTTTTTGTCTTTTTTTAATTATGGAGGTTGATACCAGTGTAAATTTATCATAAAATGAATGGTTGCTTGGAGCCTTGTTTCCGTGCAGGAAATTTGATCAAGTGATGAATGAGAATATCATCAGTGCAACCGTATAATCGAGGGATTAATGTTGAGAAACTTTGAGAAGCTATTGTGAACATTTTAAAAAGGTTACATGCATTTTTCTGGCCCAGCCTCACTTTCATGCTAGGTCACGTGATTACCTCATAATCAGCAGTTGTCACTAAATGATCAAATTAAGAAAAAATGAGTATTTCTGCCAATTTTGAGTAAGTTTGACAAGCTTTTGCCAACATTAAATATAGTAATATGTAATATTCTATTCCAGCCTCGTTTTCATGTTAAATGGTCACGTGACGATATCATAATCGGCAATTGCCACTTAAATTAATCAACTTACGAATATCTGCCAAATTTGGTGGTTAACCGATGGTAATTGATGAAGTTATAAAGAATTTAATGTACCAGCCTCGTTTTCATGTTGGCTCACATACGTCCAATTTTCAACCCCCCCTTAAAACCCGTCCTAGCAAGTTGCAGAGTTGCCACCAAAACTTTTCATGTTTACTAGACCCAAATAAACACTTTTAGACTGGTGGCTTGCTTTCAGCACGAAATTCCCACGGGATTACATTTGCTCCCAGACTATAACTTGTAAAATACAGTTTGTCGCGTTGTGTTGTTACCAGTAACTGCCAAAAGTAGTGATTAAATCAACAATCTCTCAATTGGTTTTCCTCTGAAACTGACCAATGAAAAATTAAGTTACCAGCTGCGCGTGCGGCTGCATGTTATCTGATTTGCTGAGAAGTTTGAAAGCCAACAAAAATTTGTCAAGAATAAGTCCACGTTGTGTTGCTGTGTTCATTGCATTATATATTTTTTGCATGTCTGGTGTCCACAGTTTGTTTAACCCTTTTCATTCTTTTTTCACCAGGCACAGAAGAAGGAAAGATTCACAAGTGCTCCAAAACATACTCAAGCCAGTTTCTTGAAACTTACGATGTAGGTGTCATTTTAAATGTAACCGCAGTTCTTTTTCGAATTTTTATTTGGTTTCTTTTATCTCTGGTAATTGTTGTTTTTTATCGCACGCTTGCTATTTGCTCGCGGCTCTAATAATTCCATGAAACGTTCGCGCAATTAATGAAAAATAAACATTATGAACTCAAACTAAATATAGATAACAATCCTTTCCAAAAACATATATGGATCGATGGTTTTATGTTTCATATTTTTCTCTCGGCTTATGTGCTCAGTTTTCTCCTGTCTAACTTGTCATCTCTTTCCTTACAGGCCCATCACATGGCTGTTTACTCTGTCAAATGGAATCACTTTCATCCGAAGATCTTCATCTCGTGTAGCGCAGATTGGACGGTGAAGATTTGGGATCACCATTACCTGTAAGAATCTCTAAGCTAAGGCGACCGCTTCGCGGAGGTCACGCGCGTGACTCGGGTTTGATTCTCAACTCTGTAGCGAGACCCACGCAACTACATGTTTTAAAGTCGCAAAACGTCTCGATTGCTTATTCTGATTCTTCACGCCTACGAAAAAAACTGCGTTGGAGATGAGGATGTGCTTCTTTAAAAACTGTTTATTGATGATTCGTCACTACATGCACAGCAGGCGAGTTGGAAGGATACAGTGTGTTATATCTAACCTGGATTGTGTGTTTGTTCTTGTGTAGTGAACCCATGTTTACGTTTGATCTGAACAACTCTGTTGGTGATGTGGCGTGGGCGCCTTACGCCTCTACAGTGTTTGCAGCTTGTACGACAGATGGGCGGGTGAGGAAAGAGATTACTTTATTTAATTTTGCCACAAACTGTAGCAAAGATGCATCCCAACAAATGTTATTCGTCAAATATGATCAGTGAAATCTGTTGTCATATGAGAATTGTTCAAGAATTACAAATAAAGAAATTCTTTGACGTCAGATTCTCATGTGTTTGTTGTTGTAGGTGTACGTGTATGATTTAAACGTGAACAAGTACGAGCCGTTGTGCGAGCAGTCAGGTCAGTTAAATAGCAACATTTATTTAGTTTTTTAAATGATCTTCGTGCACAGTTCATTAGTGTAATTTATGAAAGGTTTTGCGTTTACCCCTCATAAAATATTGCACAATGTTTGTGGTGAATTTCTTGGTCGCCCACCGACGTTTTTTTGCCTGTCAAGGACCGAAAAATCACGTGTTTAGTAGTTTCAATCGTTTTGAAGGAATTTTAGTCTTTTTTAGTGCAGCCTTTGCTAATGCTATTTTTTATTTTTGATTATTAATTTATCGCAATAACTATTTTATTTCCGTTCACAGTGGCTAACAAGAAAAGAACAAAGCTAACTCATTTGGCTTTTAATCCTGAATACCCGGTGCTTGTTGTTGGTGATGATAGGTAAGTCACTTGAGAATACTGAAATGCTAGTGCAGTGTCCCCCCCCCCCCCCCCCCCCCGTCTCAACCCTACCCGTGTTCTCCCAGGTGTTTGATTCCTAACGTTGTTTTGTTAATTTGTTTAAATGTTTCTTTCATGTTTAGTTTCTCGTACGCATTTTGACAAGTGTAGAGAGGTTAAGCTTCACGTTTATTTTTCCCGCGAACGGCAAAAAGGAAACTTTTACCGTTTGCCGTTTGTCGCTCAGTACGTCAAAGTGAGTAGTTTCGTGTTTGGTGTGATTCAGTAAATCATTTTCCACTTTTCTGATGGATTTATTCATTAATTAGAGAAACAAATAAGCAGAATCAGCACCATTCCGATGTTTGCCGTTTGCCGTTAGAACATGAAGCTTAAACTCTCTTATGTTGAATGGTGCTACTTGTATGTGGCTTAATTTATTACAACAACACACTTTATTTGCATTCCCAATTACAAATGGTATTGCAAAAGTATAGGAAAATAATGATAATAATAATACGAATTACATCTAAAGATATGTAAGGACAAGTAATAGGATCAATTAATTGACAATTGTTGCGATTGTCGATTCATTTCTTAGTGCAAAAGCTTCATGAATGAAGTAACCTAATTTTTTAACCTAATTTTTTTATTACTATACTTATCATTCCAGGGGCCACGTGACATCATTGAAGTTATCACCAAATCTAAGAAAAGCAACGCAACCCAAGGTATGCTGACAATAAGCAATACAAATGGATACGTCCTATTCATTGAAGAAAGGGGTTTATGATCTCTGATGGTTTTTTTTTTCCAATAGTTAACAGTGCACAATACGTCCTCAGATGCTACGGCACCATAGCCTTGTCATCTGCTTCTACTCAATTCGTGCACTTACAATTTTGATTTTATATTCTTGCCACGTCTTCTTCTTACACTGAATTCTATACTAACAAGAAATGCAACAATATATAATGACTACACTTACTTTACGTATTTATCATTTTCGCAATTGATAATGCGGACTGAGATCTATATATCACAGAAATAATCACTGGGTGCACATCTGATGGGCTCTTTTTAACTAGTAAATTAATGCCTCGTTGGTTGTGATAAAACCTGGTAGAATAGTTTCACCTAATTATGTTTACAGTTTAATCATGGTTCTACTTGATCCTTTCTTAACCCTTACTTGACATGCTCATTTGTGTACGCTGGATTTTTCATCAAGCGGTCCGGGCTCGAGCCTTGGCCGGAGCACTGCGTTGTGTTCTTAGGCAAGTCACTTCAGTCTACAAGTGCCTCTCTCCACCCAGGTGTATTAATGGGTACCGGCGAATTTACTTCTGGGTGGGGGGTAACCCTGCGATGGATTAGCATCCCATCCAGGGAGAGTACATGTAAAAATACTCCTAGTTTGCTTCCTGTCACCAAGAAAGAACTTCAGTACCAGCCTTTAAAAATCTTCCTTCTTTTCCTTCTCACTGAGTACTCATGATCACTCATACTAACATACTAGTGTCTTAACATATAACTGCATGTAAATGCATGGTATTCAACTGCACTATAACAAACTTGTTGCTAACTTTTCACTCACTGATTCGTTCTTTTAAGGAGGAAATTCCTATTCTTGTTCTCACTCAAGCTGAGGATTCCGATGACGAGTTACCATTATCACCACCACCGCCTGCCATCGTCTTCTCTCCCGTATGGCATCTCTCTACTTACATTTCTTCTCTCTCAAACTTTAATTCTTTTCACGCTTAACCGCTGTTTGCTCAGCTGCAGGGCCAGCTTTTTAAGTGCATTTACTTTGATTGTTCTCTTGTCGTTTCCCGTACGTTTGAAGCATCAAGAATGACGAGCTTCTAATTTCTTCTCACTGTAACTATACTTTACCAAGTGGTCAAATATGTCACGAGATGAGAATTAGGAAAGTCCGCCGGTAACTATGGCAAATAGCCTTGATGATCCAATAAATTCTCCGAACTAATTTCAAAATTAATGTTAAGACACTGAGTAAGGAGAATTCATATTTTGGAAGCAAACACTTTGCACGTAACTGGTCACTTTTTCTGACGCTATTATAATGGATGGTGTTTTTTCTTTGCTACACCTGCACGTTACAACAAGTTCATATAACTGCTTTTCCTCTATTCACAGCTACCATGTAAATTAGTCCACATACTGAAGGTTGTGCTTAATTTTGCACTGTTATACATTTCACGTGGACGTTTCAAACATTTTCAACCAATCAGCTTCGAGGTTTCAGCCAATCATCTCCAATCGTTAATCAACCGTGACTTGGTGCACGCGGCGTTGCTTTCGCGCCATTTTTCTAACTTTGTCTCCAATATGTCGATGCAGCCATTATTTCTGTTGTTAAATGTCAATTGTGTTGTTGTATCTGACGTGCAATTTTCATGTTTGTTTTTAGGAGAAAGCCAAGGGCCCCGAAAACGAAATGGCCAAAATGGAGAAGTTGCTGAGCCTTGTCAGGGAACCCTCGGCAAAGAATTAATTGCCTATTATTTCACGTGACGAAAGGACAAAAAGTATTTCGTACATACACGCAGAGGTTAAATTACTTGCAGTGTAAAAGCAACAGATTCCGTGCGTTGTAAAAAGCTTTTTTGTCATAGGAAGATGTTGCAGCAATTTATGCTTTGAGCGTTTTGAAGCGAATAGTTTTACTTGCTCTTTTCTTTGCTTGCGTCAGTCCATCGTTGCGTTTTGTTATTTTTTAAAATATATTTGTTTGCACTTTTCCGCATGCTTTTAGTGAAACAAGCAAAAAGAAATGAAATATTTCCCGTGTAAATATATTTTAATGGTGTACATGTAGACTCGAGCTGGCGGTCGTCATAAAATACTAAATATATTATCTTGTGTGGTGTTATATCGGTTTTTCAAAGAAGTCAAATATCGCCAAATAAACAATGTTTTTATTGTTCCTGTGTACGTTTTCCTTTATTTTCCTGCTTTGTTTAAGAGTGTAAACGCAAAAGTATAGTATTTCACAAAACCAACAACTACTAAAGCTACCATCAATGTAAAAAATAGAAAGAACTCGCACTGAAATGAGGAACGTCGCATAAAGGTATGTTGACGAGAAATTCATTGAAGAATGTTAGAGCAATGCTCATTTCCGCAAGACTTTCTGTGTCGCTCATGAGTCAAACATTTTCTCGTCCATGGGCAGTGTGAAATCAACCTTCCCAACCCTGAGTTCCCTGTTTACCCCCACCCCCCACTTCTTCCCCGCTTTAACGACAGGCCAAACAGCACAAAAAAAAAACATTACAGAAAGTCAAACTGTTCAAACAAGTTGGTGGTGGTTGTTAGGAACAGACATAAAGAAATAGATTGGAGCACAAAAATCACACCTTTTCTAATCAGCTTAATCGTAGCTTACAGCTACACTAGCAACAAGCTGATGATGTATTTATTAAGCCGTTTACATATATACCACTTAAAAATGCGTGCGTCGAAAAAATATTGAACCTTGTGACGTAAACAGAGGGGAGAACTGCGCGCGCTTTCATCCGCGAGCGAAAAATCGGTTAAGAAAAGAAAAGAGACATTGCGGAGACTCTTGCCCATGATTTCTCTTGGGTGAACAAACAAGCTGGAATCAAACAAATGTTTTGTTTCCATGCTACACAAATCTGAGAACATTTGTAGCGGACAAAAATATTTCTTAAAGAAATCAGAAACATTTTCTGTGTCTCGGACACAAATTTTGTTTCCACAGCTGTTGCGCACACGAGCAAACATAGAAACATTTGTGTCGGCGTTATTGTGTCCTCCAGTTGGCACGGTTATAAGACTACTTAATACGCAGTTTTTAAAGGTTTTCTTTCCTTTTTTAATTAAGCTCATTTGACAGATAAGACACTTAAACGATACGATACGATACTTGTTCTACTTACATAGTACAGTATATACTTTGCTTGCTCTACTAACTACAGTGTTCGCTCTACAATACAATACTTGCACTGAGATTTTTGTCAAACTTTGCCGATTGACTGTTCTTCTTCTTATAGCGGAGCTCCAGCGCGCGAAGCGCGCCAGCGGAGCACCATGGGTAAGAAAATTTGGTAAACCGCCAAGCCGAGAAAATTTGGTAATCACGTGACCGTACGTCCGTCCGTCCGTCCGTCCGTCCGTCCGTCCGTCCGTCCGTCCGTACAGACTCTGGGGGAGGGGGAGGGGAGTCACAGGACAATTACCGCTTTGGTTACTGTTAAATCTTTGATATTGAACTTCCATGTCATGGTCAATTGACAGCTGTCAAAACAAGGTATCCGCTGACCAGTATCACATGACCATATCGCGGGCTCAGGTTTAGAGCTAATCGAGGTGACGTCTTTTTTTGAAGTTGACCGCTGACCAGGTAATGGTTTTCAAATTGATCGCGGGCTCAAGTACTCAGTTTTTACTTAGCCTCACTTAGCCTGATAATTTTATCATCGCGTAAATTCAGATTTAAATAAAGGGCAAGGTAAATAACCCACAAGCTCTGCTTTAAGGCTTGGCTTAATCTATTTTAGATATATTTAGTTTAGTTTTTTTCTCATGTTAAATAAATGATCTGGACATTTCATTTCAACTTAAACGAAGCGATTGTTCGAAAAGGCGGTAAATCTTTGGTACGCTGTTCACCTTTAAAGCTGAATGAAAGATGCGAAGAAAGCTGCTGGCGAACATCAATTTTCGTGAGTATTTCTCGCTTTATTTACTCATGTACATCATGGAAACTTATGCCAAATGATTTAGGACAACCTCTTAACGGGAAGATCCGAAATAATTGCCGATTTGAACACGGTATACTGGATAACAAGTCAAAAAGAGCGCGATGTCCAGGGTTCGACCTGCGGCTGAGCAAGGCTGAGTATCACTGAATTGAGCTCAAACAAAAGTGAATCAAGTTCACTGAAGTGAAGGATAAAAGACTGTTAAAGGCTACACCGATGGAAAGAAAGAAATTGTTGTTCGGTGATAATTCATATAATGAATATGTCGCTCGTGTTGGACTAAGCTTGCAACGAGACTGCCGTGTTCGTCTCCGATGTTATTGGGCTGGTTTGAAAACTTTGCCATGCAGAATTTATAAGCCTTCTTCAATAATGAGGTAACAAACGTAAATGTATGCACTAAGCATAAGCCTAATTTTATATTGAGAGAATTATACTTCATTAATGAATGAATTTGAAGTTGTGTCGGTTTTCAGATCTTCACGTAAATATTTATCAAGCCTGTTCATGTTTATACATTTTACACATTAATTTTGTTTAGTAAATATTTTGTTTAGACTAATTATTTTCAGTTTTAGTTAGTGGAGTTAACTGTGATGTTCATTATTGGATTTTGAAAACAAATTATTTAGCTTCACGGATCAAAATCACGATTTCGGCTCGCTTGCATTTGTTTTGTTTCTCTTATCTCTGCTTATTAGTGAGTGTGTTGAATTTGCCGGTTTCGTTGCGAGTTACCTGTGCTAGGCTGAGTGGGTTCAGACTTAACCTACCGCATATTTACTTACCAGAAATGAAGAAAATTCATTCAGTTCTCTACATAAAATTCTCTTAGGCATTTTAATAGCAACGCGTACGATAAAACAGAATTAGTAAATCATGCAACCAAACCGCAACGAAAAGAAGACAGTTCAAAACAGTCAAAACAACATTGTAAGCTTATTCTAAATTAGCGTGCACCACTTTCCAAATCACAAACTGCCACAATTCTTACACAAAAACTGCTTTAAAATGACTTACATAACCGGCACCATCAATTTGCAGAGTTTGTTTTGCCGCCGTGATTTTCTCAGTTTGCCGTGGCGTGAGTTCATTTTGTTTACTATGTGTTAAGCAGCGAGTTCACTTTGTTTTCTGTTTTTGCCTTGAGTTGATTTTCTTGCTCTGATAGTTTTGTAGTAATGAAAACAAGGTCAAGGTTATTTTTACATTGAATAACTCATAGAGGTCCTAGAGGTGTATTACGAATTAGTGTACAGTAAATAAACGTTGTAAAAAGTTTTACTAAGATTTGTTTTGCGCCTATGTGCATACGTGAGGAACCCAATAAAGTGCACTCGTCAATTTCAATTTTAGAACCTGCCACTAAAGGCAGGAAAATTCAGACGGGTTAACCACGAAATATATTGACGTCGCTTTCGTCAACAAAATCATGAGAGGTTTTTTGTACCTATATGGGCCACGGTGTAAGCTTAGAAATATAGTGTGGTTTCTTATTTGGTAACACTGTGATTTACTCGAGCAAAAAAATGATAAATGGGAGCTCCGCTTTTAGGCCTGCCTAAATGTATATATTAGGAAATTAAATTTTTAAATAAAAATGGGGAGGTACCCATGCTCGTTTAGAAGCAACAGCACCTTGTTTATACCCAATTAATCCCTATAATATCACTGATGATTATAGTCGCGATTGCTTGCTAAATTCACCTTTCCAGCTGAGTGCAGTATACTAAGAATTGGTCCATATTTATTTTATAGAGAGAAATTTATTACTCAATGCAAAACAACAGAAAACAACGATAGTTAACCGCTCTCGTTTTCGAGAACATGACAATTTATCTCTCTGGCGAGGTTAAGCCGCAAAGAAAAAGCCGCCAGTTTTTTATGCGCGCGCTAATCACGCGTGAAATTATGCGCAGAAGGGATACGCAATTTTTTAAAGTTAGAAATGTACTATTGTATGAATGGTACTCCTTTTAGCAATGGAAAGCTTCGTTCAAAGCGCAGAACCATAATTTAATCAGCATTCCTGAGGTTGTACTTGCTTTCAGTTCTAGAATTGTTGGAGACTGCACGAGATGATCTAGTTGATATGTTTCCAGAGTTTTTTGTAATGTGGTACATATACTTCCAGTGATACCTGCTACATCGCGTTCTGCAAAACGATCATTCAGTGCATTGTGCAGATTGAAAACTTTACTCCACAGCATCATGGAGCAACAACGTGCCAGTAACATAGCACTTATTAACACTAAAAGGGCATATGCCAACTCTGTAGTCAACAATGACATAGATCGTATCATTGGTATTTTTTGCCGCCGTCGAAATGGCAGAGACAGCTATTTCTTTTAACCTCTTTTATGAGCTCATATGATAGATTCATAAGTAAGAATATTTTCGCTTCATATGTAGGCCTATGTAGTGCACCGTATGACCCTAGTTTCTTTTCTTCTGTTTCATTAAAATTTGGGCAACTTGCAAAATTTTTTTGGGCGAATGGTACGCCTATGGAATTTGAAATTTATTTCTTTCCGGCATCCGAAATGATTTCCAGGCTTTTTTTCGGCTCTGATATAAATTAAAATGAAAGTAAGGCCGATATAGAACCCCACAGCAACCACCGGAGAAGATCACGCGAAAGTGATTCAAAGTTAACCGTTCGCCGTTTGGGAAAAAATAATACAAAAGTGATACAAACGATTTTTTCTGCCCATTCAGGGGACAGCATTCAGAGAGCTGTTTGGAACTGGCCTGGCTGAACTCTTTCCCTCCTCTTTTCGTTCGATTTTTCTTTGCCGATATTCTTCCTGAAGTTTCGACTTTCCCTCGTCCCACTAACTGCCCCTGGGTCTCCGAGGATGTAAGTATTGATATGAACACTGCGGTTTAGTACAAATTCGGCCTAATTGCCCAATTGTAATAGGTTCGACAGCACGGCACAAACACGACTCTGATCCAGACGACGTGCTAAATTCAGGACTTACTGAAGTCACGTAACAATTAGTCAGCGTTGATCAAACAAAAATGGCGCGTAACTAACCCCGTCAAAATACATTTAATATAATTTATGAATTTCCTTTGGCACGGCAGAAGCGCGACGTTTGAATCACTGCCGTGCCAGAGTCGTGTAGCACGGCAGAGCTTGTCGAACTTAATTGCTTTGCCGCACTTAACTTTAAGTTTGATTCAGACGCCGTACTTCTGCCGTGCTTTTGTCGAACTTAAATTCCTGAATTTAGTTCGGCACGACAGAAACACGACGTCTGAACTGGGCCTTATAAGACACCACCTCCAGCAATTAAAAATTGTAACATTTCAAATGCCAAGTAGCCTAAAATACGACTTAAATTACCCTTAAAATTAAAGTAAAACAAAAACCAAACAACACAAGAAATGAACGCTAAAAAAACCGTTAGTACATACAGGGTCATATATAGTAAAAGTCAGTAAACCTTCTTGTAATTTGATCTTCCAAAGTCTAGCTATTCTATTCATTTTACATTGTTTAGAAGATTTTTTAGGTTTATGAAGTTCACCTTTCATGATACATGCAAACAAAAACGTTTTAGTTCATCTCCAAGAGTTGTCTATAAAGTGATTGAAGCATTTACCGAATGACACAAAACCGTCTGCAGCTCTTGCTATCACGGTCGTCAATAAATGTTACAACGTATACAGCTCCTTTGCAATAGAGGATCCTTGCCAGACATCACTGAGAGTAATAACTAAGAAGTAATCGAATGAATCCAGTCGAATTCTTGTAGGAAACAATGCTGTTGGTCCGCAGAGAGAGAGAGACCTACCAATGCGCCAAGCCACAACTCATGCACTAGGATGGTACCATGCAATTTTCGATATTCATTAGTACATCTAAAAATACCCCGCAGGCAATGAACAATGCACAGATGAACACCACAATCCACAGAGAAAGTACGAAGATGAAGCCAATCGATAGCAGCGCTACAGCTAAATCGTCATTGTGGATATGTTGGCATGTGCCATTTTCATTTTTTGCCCGTAGTTCAGCGTTCTTGCAACTGCCTCCAAAGAATAGCATTGTAAATCCAATCGCTCCCGCGATGACCACGAAAAGAAAAATATAGCATCTAAATGTACTCTTCTCCATTTTAACTATTACCTTGGCGTCGCTAAGCGAGCCCAGCGTCCTTTGCGGACGCTTCTTCCGTGTCCGGTCACGTAGGGAGCCCGTAGGCGCCTGATCGCAGTTTAGGCCGAGACAGACTACTGACCTATCACAGAGATTACCTTATTATAGGAATACAACGAAGCATTTTAAACGCGAACAAAATCGACGCGTAAAAAAAATTAATGCGAATTTTCGAAAAGTTACTTCTTAAAGGTCGGCACACACGAGGGGACTAGTCGCAGGGACCGGTCGCAGGGACCGGTCCCGGGGACCAATTCCCATCGTGTGAACAGGCCAATTTTCGTCAAAAATCCGGTCGCAGGGACTGAATTTTGGTCCCCGAAATCGGTCCCACGAATTCAAACTGGTTTGAATTCGTGGGACCAGTCGCAGGGACTGGTCCCCGCAATATTTTGCTTGGTCCCTCGTGTGAACAGGTTCGTGGGACTGGTCCCTGCGACCAATTAAAAATGAACCAATCGCTGATCAGCATTTTAAGCTCCCACAATTCTGCACGTTCGTGTTTGAAGATGGCGATGCCTGAACAGAGTAGTGAACAGATTGAACAGAATACTAGTGAACAGACTGTTGGCATTAATATTGAAGATTGGAGCGTCACCATTACACGAATGGTAATTGATTCTTCGTTCATTAGAAACCGGTAATTTTTCGTCTTGCATCATCATCAGGAGCAACAGAGTCTTTTTCTTCGCAACTCTCGAAGCGATTTTTACTCGATGAAAACAAAGTTCCCGCCAAATTTTCTCGCTAGCTGTCGTTAGCATGTTTTCGTGCCATTTCATGAAGAGAATGCGTGACATCCGGTTTATGTTATGCAAATTTGATCGGATGTTTTTTTCAGCTAGCCTGGAGAATACTTTACTTTTGCAGTTTTTGATGAAATGATGCAATTTATTTATTTTTTTTTCAGGCATAAAAACACCGAAAGGAAACCTGATATCAAAATTATAAAATAGGAGCGGATTTCGAACAATGTCAACATTCTATGTTTTTAAGGTGGCCCGCGGCTATTTTTTGGGAACGGAGGTGCTCTTTTCTAAATCGAGCTTTGGGCATGTAAACCTCAACCGATTTTTCTGATTTTTGGTAGTCGAAATAGCAAATGTTCAAATTTTATAAAACTTTAAATTATATGGCAAACAAGGCAAACGATCACGAGATATTAGCGCTTTTGAAAAAATATATTTATGAAAAAAAACGCGAATATTTTCCAAACGCGACGATAGATTTTTTTCTAATTAATGTCAACTAGTTCAAATTATCCAAGTTTTAATGTGAGCAAGTTTCAATGAAATCGGCTGGGTAGAAATTGCTGCACAGTTGACTGTTGAATTTTTGCTTCAAAATATTATGCTTGTGTATAATTGGGAGCTGTTACAACAACGTTTAAGTAATGCTCAGATCCAATAGATTATTTGAAAGCTTAATGCCAGCTAAAACGTTCCTGAAAAGTGTGTTAAAACAATTCTTGAACACAGTCCAGTAAGCACACTTAGATATGAACAATAATAGGAATAATAATAACAATAATTTTCCATCTCCACAAGGTGATAATCTTGTTTTATATATCGAAAACGTCATAAATACTGCTATCTTGCTGTGAAACAGGTCCCAGCGTGTGAACCCTTCAAGGGACCGGTCCCCGCGACTCATTCCATCGTGTGAACTCTACAGGGGACCAGTCCCTGCGACCAGTCCCTGCGACCGGTCCCTGCGACCGGTCCCCTCGTGTGTGGCGACCTTAAGTGTATTTTATTAACGTGAATTTCCGTCTGGAATACTAAGGCCTGGTTTAAACACAGGCTTACCACCCTATGTTTGTGAGGTCACAGCACGCGCCATATAAATATTCAAATTTTCTCGCTAATCTCTATTGTAAATATTTAAGCTTCCTAAAATCGGCTTTCACTGCTGTTTATTTGCAATAAAATGAATTAGAAACATTTGCGCAATGTTTAAGTTTGTTTTTATGCAGTTTTTTTTTTTTTGACCATTTGAAGCGTGCGAGAACAGTTGAATGATTTTTTGTTTTGACTCGTGTATAGAATACTAATATTTACACAAGGCTTGCAATTTCCACATCAAAGAATCGGGTACCGCCTCTGGAATGTAGCCACAAAAGGATGTCTTTCCTCTACCTACCCGCTTTGGTAAGAGCCAGTCCGGTCCTCGAAGAAACAGTCTTTGAACAATAATCTGCCTTATTTGAGTTCGATAAGTTCGCGAATAGTTCTTTTAAGCCTTGCTGGAATATCAAATTAGAGCGTAAATTTGCCGATTTACCATGATATGTACCAGTAGCTGGGACAATTTATGCAATTTTCGCTGAATTGCCTATGCCCGCCCTAGAAAGCAAAGCGTGTTCCACTGTAAAACCTCCTCTGGGGCACCCCAAGGAAACACTTCGGAAATCTCGACAGCAAAGCCGAAGACATGTGAACTGGGAAATCAATTCACTCGATTATGTTTATATTCAGTGGCCGTTAAATATGTTCTTCTTTCTTTGCTGGACAAATTCTCAGGCTTGACTGTGAAATGGTTTACAGATAATCTGAACGTTCCCAGGATCATTTCATCTGGCAGCAGCAAAGGTCATTTGCAGACTGAAGCTTTGTCGATTTTTAACATTTGTTGTCATCACGGTATTTCAATCAAGATTGAATGGATCCCGAGATCCCAGAATGACCAGGCTGATTTTCTCAGCCGCATTTATGATCTCGATGACTGTTGTCTGTTGTGGGATACATTTCAAAATAGACCAAAATATTGATTTAGTTTGGAGACCGCACTCTTTCGATCGCTTTGCGGATCTTCCATCTTTAAAAGAAGCTTTCATTCCCGGTAGATGTAATAGCGTCTTTGATAATGAGAATTTAAATTTTACGATGCTTGCTTTGAGAATCCATTTTGTCTGAAAGTTTTCTTCTTGCATTTAATATTGTTTTGTTGTCCTTTTTTCATTTTTTGTACTCTTGGGGCAGTGCGGCCTCCAGTGAGCACACGATAGCAAATAAAGTTGTGTTTATGATTTGTTTTTGCGTTTTTGCTGTTGCACACGGGTGGATTATTTTGACAGAATTTAGACGAGAGCTCGCATTTAATTCAAATCTGCCAAATTTAATTCTTTTAAACGTCGCATTTTACATGCACTTAATTCGGCAATTTGTTTCGGCGCATGTAAAATGCGGCGTTTAAGCCAGGCCTTACATACATTTAACGGACGAGAATTTGATGCTTTATGCATAATAATTTCTGTGTAACCTGCGCTTTCCACAAGACAAAACAACAACGTGCTACAACAGAACTCAAAGTTTAACTGGTAAATGAGAAGACAGAAAAGCAGAAAGGAGATGTTTTTTTTTATTGCACAAGAAAGAAGAGAACTACCCCTTTAGAGACAACGATCGTTACATTGACAAATTTAAAGACATTTTAAAATCAATATTGAAGGAAGATGTATCGACTGACTTTGACGGAAAGGTAGACCGCATGGCACAATGGTGTCCGTCTTCAAGCAACGTTAGTCGTACAGTACTATGACTGAAGTATGCGAGCGACCAACTCTAGCTGTCCGTTTTAGAGATGTCCGTTAAGAGACAGAAATGTGAAATGTACTTTTCTGGGAAGTGATATTCTCTGACTTACATCACAAAAACAAAACTTGAGAATATTGCGTGGCGCTTTTTCAATTAAACAAGTGAAATAAAAAAGTGTGTTTAGTGTCAATTTCAGTTTAAAAGTGGTTCATTATCCATCAAGCGACAATCCAATGAGAAACCTTAATGGCATCGGCAACAAGAAAAGAATAGACTTCAGCGACCAATCAAACAACTCGATAGAAATCAAAAGTTAGATCACCGTGAGAACGCAAATCCCAGTCTGTGTACAGCAGCCTACTCTCCTCAGGCCCTTCTACGCCTTGAATTTAAGTTCTCGCTATTCTGCGAAACCAAATTTAATTATACAGTGAACATGTAGCGAATGAATATCCATCACTGGCTGTGCCCTATTCGAAATCGTTTATTAATCATTGTAAATTTCGACTCGAATGATGTGGTTGGCGAAATATCTGTACAAATTGTCTTTTTTATGGAACGATAACTGAATATTATGTCATCAGTGTTAAGCAAAATATAAAAAAATAAAAATATAAGTTAAAAGGATGGTTTTCGCAAAGCTTGGTCTATTTTCTGCTTCGGCTATCGGGGGAATCTATTCTACACATCTCATGTGCCTGACGTTTCATAACTCGTGAAAATTTTCACGACTGTGAAACATCTGAAGAGAAATGCACTCAGTTTTCGCCGTTTATAGAACCGGAGGTAAAAACACCTGGCGCATGTTGTAAAAATTAAAAATAATCTACATTTGATAGCGACATATTTCATAACAACATAAAGTTGTTTTTCCCGCGTGAATGTTTCAGCCACGCGTGACCGAGTCATAGAAATAAAACGTCTAACAGTATGATTTACAAAGGGGATTTTTTAATATAATGCCAAATTTTATCACAAAATCAGGTCTAGATATCTAATGAACAGCTCATTACATAAGATGGCAGTCACATCAGAAATCCGCGATAATCCAATTTCAGAGAAGAGATGGTTTCTAAATTTCATTTGTGGGCCCTGACAAAGCTACCGTAAATCAATTTGGTGTCTTTTTTTATCATTTGGGATCAGTTGTAAAGCTGTGTGTGTTCATGAACAAACTAAAGAAAGATATTTTGCTTAAGTGTTTTCCTTTTTTTTCTTAAATCTCTATCTCATGATTTCCAAACGCGTGAGAGTCATAAAGAAAGCTTGTTATATAACATTAAGTTAAACTACGTGCTTAAAATCACAAACACCATAACGAATAATGACTTAGCGAAGGCTGTTTCTTCTGCTTTTGCGAGGCGGCCGGGGAGGGGTGAGGGCAATTGTGGAAAAATACGCCCGTTACGAGTGTAACAGTACTTCACAATCAGGCTTGAACTAACATCAAAAGCTCCTTCGATGAATAGAAACGGGCAGAAACCATAAGAAGAAGCCCGTGCCAGCTGAGCTAAAATTCAAGAATATCTACAACAAATACTGTCAGCTGAAATCTTCTGATTGAATCTGGCACAGACGTCATTTTATAGTAACAAACTGTTTTGATTTATCTTTAAAAAAAGAATATTCTACTATTTATGTATATAGAGACTTAGAAAAATGTTGAGTATAACGTACACCAACTGTGAAGTTCTTAAACTAAACAAAACAAGTTAGGTTTCTCTGTCATTTCTCTAAGTAAACTTGTAAGCTATGTTTACAGTTACAGGAAAATCATTGTGTGCTTGCTGAGTAGTCGCTATTGCATAAGATTTAATGTAAATATTTCACAATATAAAATAAAGAAAAATATCACGAATAATGTTTTATGACAGAGTTCAAGTCCAAGATGCACAAATTAATAGACGGATCAAACGACACAAAACTAGAAAGTATTCAGTTTGAATAATACTTGGGTATTCGGTAAAAGGATATTTCCAGAAAAGAACAGATGATTTACAAATTCAATTTGCAAATTTAGACTTTCAGTGGTATTTTTAATCCGTGAAAATAATCAACTTTAGTTGTATTTTTTAGCACATTTTCAAAAAAATGGTACGTATGATAGCTTTGTATAGACTATTCAAACATGTGTTTGTAACTGCTCATCTCTGTGCTCTAGAACATTGAACTCACGTGTTGCAAAAGTGTGCCAGACATCAGCAAAAGACTTGTTACATAACATAAGCAAACTTCATTTTCAAAAACGTTCAAAAACAACTTATCAGCACGCATACGTCATTTCAATTATTATCATTATAACACGCAGACGGTTTGCCCAACTGCTTTTTTCATTCCCACTGTGAGCCTTACATATAAAAAAGCGTTTAAGTTAAGTTGCCGAATATAATGCCAATTCTCAGTCTCTTAAACAAATCAAGTTTGGTCAAAAAGAACTCTGAGGTGTATTTAACCCAGTTAATTAATAAACTTGGCTGTAGATTTCTTTTTAAGATTTAATTATTTAAAAACACGTGCACAGTCGTGGATTAACTAAACGGTAAATATTTCTGATGAAGGTGAACAGGAGTCACCGAAAATTTAGTAAAGAATAAACAGATCGCATTAAAATTTCTTTTATTATAAATGTCTTCTACCGATCGCAATACTGGTTCCAGTATTTTCGGTAAATATTCCCCTCTTTTCGTCTAGAGTTGATTTCACGTTTGTAAGAATCCACGTGAGAGCAATTGATAAAGTGAACGTGTTTGTTATGCAATACTAAATAAACCATGCGCATCGAGCTAAGTCACGTTATGGTTAAACAAACTCTGTTTATTGCCTCGGGATAAGGGGGGGGGGGGGGGGGGGGAGACGTGCATTGTGTCAAAAATAACGTCAAACATAGCTTGCTATAAATAAAGTAGGAGATGGGGAAAGAAAAAGTAGGTACAGTTATCGACTTGGTATTGCTTTTATTAGCTAGTATAAGTGAATGGAAAGTAAACTTGATGTTATTGTATGTCTCTTTTTGAGGTAAGGTTCAATAAACCTAATTTCTATCTTCCCTCTCCCCCTAACTTTGTTTTAATTGCACAGGAACTTACGGCATATAATGGCAACATGCTCTTCAAGCAAAACACGATCAAGGCATTATTTCTTGTGTTATATAACGAAATTTAAACTCACGTGTAATTTTACACCTGCTCAGCTTTCGTTGCTTCCTGATGTAGAGCTTAAAAGGAATTCATAAACTCTGCAATCTTCACATTAGATTTGAGATTAAAGCGATAAACATGGAGAAGGGAACACGAGCCAGCAAGAACGTGTACGATACTACATCTTCCAGCGAATTTCTTGACAGTTTTCAGGGAATGTTTCACCCCGCCAATGCTGATGTTCCTTTTGTAGACAGAAGATCTTTGCTTGACGACAGTGTAGGAAGGGACAAGCATAGAAGAGTCCGTCTGTTGTGCGATGAGTTTCTCTCATCAGTAAAGAACAACTCATTTCATGTTGGCGGTCAGCATCGACCACATGATCCGAGGAAATCTCCGCGAGCGCTGGCGTATGAGGGCGGGAATTATGGTGGGGGACAAGACATAAAATTTTCATCGCCTTTCTGGGAATACACGAAAAGTACAGGTTTCAGTTCCCCCGCCAAGATCAAGGACTTTGCGGGAGAAATTGCCGCCTTCGAGAGCGCAGCTCAAGCGGTATCCAACAAAGAAAACAATTTCAAAATGGCACTCGTTAGCCGTCAGGAGAAACGAGAGGAGTCAAATGACGAACCTGTAGAAAAGAGGGCAAAAGAAGATTCTTCAGAAGACGATGAAGCAAATAACGGAACAAGAGAAACAGAGAGTTACTGGGAACGAAGAAGGAAGAATAACGCTTCGGCGAAAAAGTCGAGAGACGCGAGGAAAGCCCGAGAACTGCAAACACAAATGAAGGCTGCTTTCCTTGAGAGGGAGAATCTGAGGATACTTGCCCAGCTCATGCTTGTCCAACAGGAAAATGCTTGTTTAAAACGAGTTTTATGCGCTAAAACCTAAGAGCCGTTGTGACTGTGAACATGTTTATTTGTAAACAATGAATACGGAAAATATGGAAAACAACGCATTGCTATCGTTTATAAATATTTTTGCCTTTATTTAACTATGTAAGCTTCCTATGTAAAGCCTTAATTGTAGTCAATTAAAATACTTTGTATTATCTGAGAATTCAGTGTCACATAACTGAACATTTGAAAGTAATTTTCGCTTGAGCTATTGTTGAATTTTTTGTTCGTCTAGCTTGCTTGTTCCCAGGCGTCCCTCGTTGGTTGGAGCGCAGTGCGAGTAGACGTGTGGGCTTGTTGCCATGGCATTCGGTGGCTACTATTTTAGTTCGCTTTGCATGAAAAATAAAAAAGATACCTATTTTGCTGTTTTTTTTTTTTTTTATCAACCAAAAGTGTTTGTCTATAAGCCATACCTGTTACTCAGTCCTTATCTGATTATTGATCGTTGTCTTAATTAACTGACATTCAAAACAAAGTGGTAATTAAATTCAAGTCGTTTGATTTTGCTGTTTACTATTATTTTGCACGGCAAGGGAAACTGAACCCCCAGATCGAGTGTACATGATATCTTTTATCTCTGATATCTGCAGAATATTTCAGGCATTTCGTGTGCAGGAGGAAAGATAGATTAGAATTTTAAGCGTAAGTTTATTTAATACAAAAGACACCTTTTTTGATGCCTGCTCGGCCTACACCTCTAACACGGTGCGACAACGTTTTTAATTTCTTTATGTGCAATCCTATTACAAGACCTTGAGAGGCTACAAATATGCCCGGTCTGCCCTTAATATCCTAGGTGAGAGCAAAATCCGTAATTTACACCCCTACACAGTAGTCTACCCCTCCCCCCTACCGAGATGTAAATCAATCACACATGCCACCGATAAAATAAATTTCAAAAAGCATCAGACCAAGATTAGAATCATCCTCAGCCATATCAAATGAATGAAAATAGTTCGCTCTTATCTGCACTTAGTTATTTGTTCTCACATACAAAACATGTTCCAGATGCTTGCATGGTGCAGCCGTTTCCTGTTCAAATGAGATTCACTTGCGCAACTGTTCTTACTATGGCAATATAGTTCAGATGGTATAGAGGAGTGGACATGTAACTCCAAGGTCGTGGTCTCACTGCCCACCTGAGCCATTGATGTTTTTTTAGCGACCCTGATTTACTTTGCAATTTCTTGACAAAATTGTCTAACCATAGCCCGACCAGTGGTACATCCCAAACAAAAAACGAAAAAGCAAACATAAGGCAAAAGATAGTGGCATGAATCTGAATGCGATCCTTAAGCTGGCTTGTGGTCTGCACTGAAGCCCTCTAAATTGTGGAGAGTGATGTTTAGAAACACTCATTTTCAAAAGCATAAATAAAACAAATTCTAAAGACCCTCAACGCTCAATTTCAGCTCCACCGCGAAGTAGACAACATAAACAAAACCATTAGGTTCAGTTATTTTGGCGGCTTCGGCCGAGCTCTGGGAGCTATAAAAACACGTTATATAAGAGTAAGTAATACATAACATGATAAAGAGCTGAGCGACAGTTTACAAAGATACTACTGTCAGACGGAGGCCAGAGAAAACCCGCCGGAAAAAAAAACTGAGGAAAAATACACGACAGCAAATCCGGGTAGGTACCATGGCTCGGGCTCTAGAAAGCCCATCGTAGGGAGCTACACAGTTCTAAACATCCCCGCTTGCTTTGACTAGAAGACCGATGTACGACATCTTAAAAGATAATGAGCAAAATTAAAAATATCATAAGCTAAAGTGAGGTGTCGGCCCCGAATGATTCAACTCCCACGTGATTATCATATGTTATATAACCCTCCCTCGCGGACACTCTCACTTCAACTAGGATAGCCACAGTCCTGGACTGCGAGCAGTCTCTTTCTTTTCCTAGCGTGCGACGTGAAAACACGAATGTGAATTATCGAGATGATTTAATTTTTCCGGTCGCCCGTAGAATTACAGAAACAAAACACCGACTGCTCGCAGTCTACCACTGCTCAAGGGCCCCAGAAATATTTAATTTCCGGCTAATTCGTACTGTTGCAGCAATAGTTGTTGAATACATTACCATATTACATATTTCATCAAATACTGTATGATCTGTCCACTTTTTAAACATCCTTTTAATATTGTTACCCTCGATATGGCATGGGATGTCTTTTTAAATTATTATTTTTTCTTTTTCTTCAAAAAAAAAAAAGATCTCATCCCACGGAATTCAGAAAGGGGGGTTTTCATAATTTTTGTTCTTGACATTATAGCCGTGGTTATTGACCAAAAGGGAGGTTCCCGGAACCCCTGGAACCCTCCCCTGGCTACGCCCCTAAATACATGCTGAAGGGTTTAAGAAAGGATTGGTAGTCAGTTCTAAATCTTCGACGAGGTCAAAACTAACTATCGACCGGATTACGAAGATTCTTCCGAAGTCTTGCTAAGCGCTGCATAACCCACAGGATTTTTAGCAGTATTTTTCGTTGACATTTGTTGAATAATAAAACAATTATCCTGCTCGATCTGGCGGAATATCTTCTGATTTTAGCCAACTCAGCCTTCGCCGGCCTCGTGGCCTCGTAGGCACAGTATCTGCGCGATTTCGCATGTAGGAGATTGTTCTGTAGAGCCCCTAAGTGGCCGCTTAGTAGGGCTCGTCAGAAATTTATATGCACAAGGTCTTTTGGAAAGGCCAAATTATTTCATTACAAAACATGAATGGGGAACACGGACTCATATAAGGCCCATATAACGACGACAATAAACCTCTGGTTGAATGAATTTATCAGCCATCGCGTCCTTTTTTTCACTTTTGTCTGTCCGAGCTTGTTAAAAACAAAGCCAAACATCGTATAGTATATTCTTACTGGCTGCTAAATGGGGGCAAAAACAATAGAAGAACGCTCATCGGGAATCATCGGGACGGCCAAAAGGTTTTGCATAAATCCTCGTCCATGTGTGGATCATTCCAGGGAATGAAGTCCCTTTGAGCAATTGGATGTCTCGTACAGAAGAATGAATTTATGCATTATCATTATAAGTCATTAATTATAATTTATTCTCCAGCGCCTAAAAATTGTAACATTTCACTGCCAAGTAGTTTAAAATACAGCTTAAATTATGCATAAAGGTCACCAAAACTAAAGAAAAAGAACAAGAAACAAACGCACTTCTTCCGGTAATATGATATTCCAAATGCTATAGCTATTCTAAACAAAACTTTAGGATTTTTTAAGGTCTCTGTAGTTCATCTTTCATGATAAACAAAAACGTTTTAAGTTGTCCATCAAGAAGAATAGCCTATAAAGTCCGCATTGAAGTATTCATCTAGTGGCACCAAATCGTCTGCAACTCTCGTTATCACGGTCAGGCAATAAATATTTGAAAAAACACATTTTACGGCTCCAGTCCTCGGCTTTGCAGTTGTGGATCTTTGCCAGACATCACAGAGAGCAATAAGTCGATCAAGGAATCGAAAGAATCTAGCCGAACTCTTGTACAAACCAACGCAGTCAGTCCGCAGTGAAGCCTATCAATGACAAAACCACCAGTCACTAAGATGGTGACACGCCTTCCAGGCAACAAAAAACTGGCAAACAGGCCACAAAACGACGAACAACAAGTACAATGAAACGATAGTCGCCAAAATCTCAAGAGGAGCTGCAAAGATGACGCCAATTCATAGCAATGCCGCAGCTGATTCGTCATTGTGGATATCTTTACATGTGCCATTTTCCTTTTGTGCCCGTACTGTCGCGTCCTTGCATTCGACTCCGTAGTAAACCATTGGATATCCAATCGTTGCCATGATGAGGACGAAAAGAAAAATATAGCATTTGACTGTGTTCTCCATTGTAATGTGTCACTTTGGTGTTGCTAAGCGAGCCCAGCGTCCTTTGCAGACGATACTTAAATTGAAATGTCCGCTTGCCTAGTCATCATGTTCATACTTTTACGCATGCCACGCAATAACAATGGGATGCAAAGGAAGGATTAGTAGTCGATTCTGAAACTTAGACGCAGTCGAAACTAATTATGGACATGATTGCGAAGATTCGTCCAAAGTCTTGCATAACCCACAGTATTCTTAGTAATAATATATATTTCGTTGAGAATTTGTTGAATGATAAAATAATTATCTGATTTTTGCCAACTCAGGCTACGCTGGTCTCAAATTTTCCGCGTCATTGTCGCGAAGACAGAGTTATAATAAGGAGACATCAAAGAGGTCGACAAAGGTTTCATTCAAAACTATATTCCAGAGGGTTGTGACTATTCTGCACACAGTTGATGTAGTGAGTCTTATTTTTTCATACATGAGGTATAAATCACACTTAACGTTATTTTTTCAAGACAAGTGCATTTTGAGCGTTAATCATATCCGCTATGCTACCGATGACCAACTAACAGAAACCTGAAAAAATTTGGCTACATATCCTAACCCCAATATAAAGGCTAACTGCAAGCAACCTGAGCTAATGTAGGCTAACCGGAGTGCTACTTAGGCTAACCGGAGTGCTAGTGGTCTAACCGGAGTGTTAATTAGACTAACAGAGTGTAACATGGTATAATATGTCATGAGGTGTCTCCCTATTGCCTCCCAACATCACCTGAGTGCAGAATAGTCACTCCCTATTTCAGAGAGTTAGCGTCTTACAATAAACTATACAGGCGGCCATGAAAGCATACCGCGGGACACAAGAGCCTAGTCGTAATAATAGAAATTGCTGACTGCATTCGCAATGATTCAGTACAAATTAACAACAAACATGAGATGAATTTAAAGACCACCAGACAGTTGGCCCCCACGCAAGAGCACCCCAGGTTGTCATGGGACTGTTTTGGTGCCCATCTACTAATTTTTAACTTCAAATTCTAATTTTAAAATCACATTAAATCTAAAATATTTCGTACTTCTGCAAATTTTACTAATCCTTTGAGAAAAACTATCTCTTCCCAAAAAAATCACCCAAAAATTTACAAAACACCGCTAAACATAGCTTTGTGAAATGAGCAGAGGGTTTTTGGATTGCTTAAAACGCGAACGAGATATTCGATTTAAACCCAAGATTAGCGGTGGGTGGTACCAAATAAAGTTTTATGCGGGGAGGCCCTGCCCCGAGGTTCAAACACTAATCCTTTTTTACGACTGTTTTTGCGCATGCAAAACGGGAGTTACGGAATGAGTGGCGACTTGAAGCCACCCTTCCTTCATTTCTTCAGTCGATCAGATGTAAACTAAAGGCCGTTGACAGATGGTTGGCAGACCTACATGTAACGCTACTCTCAGTTTGACGTTGCGGTTTATTAAGACCGATGACAGACCATTGTACTTTAGGCGCTGATGGTTTTGTTTTGATGGGTATGTGATGATAATTTGAAAATCGATTGTGAACATATTTTATTTTTAGTTTACCTTAAATCAGGTGTATGTTGTTTCTGCCCTATAGAAAAATCAACAGAATTTTCTTAAGTTTGCATGTGACGGTGAAAGCGAAATTGAAAGCGAAGTTTGTGTAATCGCCAGCTGACAGAAGATTATCAGTGTCACGCGAATAAGGTCAACCTAGCCGATTTCAAAATAAATTTCATGCGACGCTTAATCTTCACAGCAATCAAAGAATGCAAGATCAAACTTATCATGCTCATGGCACTATCAAAACACATTCCGGAAATCGTACACGCTGTACAGGGAAAAGAGTGTACACACGCTAGCACGAAAACACGCAAACTTGAATTTGTCTGCTTGGAGCTTGCTTCTTTTACAACCAATGCAAAACAAAATGAAAAACAACGTAAATCCGTATAGATCTTTACAAGTGATGCACGTTCGACTTCGACGATTTAATTCGTCACTTGTTAAAGGGGCTTTGTCACGGATTTTAACAGATTTTTGAAAAGATAATAATAGTCTATTTTTATTACCAATTGCTATTTTAGAGCACCGAAAATGTTAACAAATGTCTTTAGCTGCAGATGGCTAAGATGGAAATGGATTACAGCTTGAAAAGGTTAGCTAAACTTTTCAAGTTGTTTCGGCACGTCTACAAAAAATTGATATTTGTAGCCGTAGTTAGATTTCTATCCACATTTTAAGGTTATGTCTTCCTTTAGATGTTCAAAGGTAATGATTTTCATGGGTTAAGTTGCCTACCACTACTTTCAGAACAGTTTAGACCAAAAAGTTACGAAATCCTCGTGACAGAGCTCCTTTAAGTAAAAGCGACAAGAACTCGCACGAACACATTAAACGATGACGTCATCGCTTAAAAAAACAGTCGTGGCCTCATAGGGCCCTTTGATTATATCACTTTTTAGCAGAAAAGGTAACACTTTCAAACACCTTCCATAGAAAGTGGCAGCCCTTTCACAAGGCACTAGAAATACTGCACCCCTTTCCTAAACGTTTTACTTAGATGAATTTTCTGTTTGAGATATTTTAAAAGGCCCTTAAAAATACCTAAATTACAGTTTTCCCTCACTTTTAAATTTTTTTAGTAAATTTCCTACCAGTAAAAAATGTACCCCTTTCAGGCAGTCTCTCAATGTAGCTCACAATAGCGAGTATTCCCCTCTCCCCCGTTTCTCCCATAACCTCACAGCTTTTTGAATTCTTCACTTTGCGGTGTTAATTTATGATTAGTATATCTCTCGCGCGCTTTAAAAGGCATGTTGAAGGGTGGAGTAATTACTATTTTTTTTGAGGCGGGGAGAGGGCGGGGGGTTGGTCACTTGCCTTATAACTGACACTCTCATGTCTCATGTCTTGGATATTGTTTGGGAAGGTTTAAGTGTTCGGCAAGCTCCCTCCCCCCCCCCCCCCCCCCCCCGTTTCAATCTCGTTCCCAGGGCTTTGAAATGCCCTGGGAACGAGGTTGCCCTCCCCCCACCTGAAACCGACCGCATGCCTACGATACTTGCGCCAATGTACATTTAATGACAGCGTTGGCACGTGACAATATAGACTACGCCTGCCGCAGTTGACTGAGTAAGGAGAATTCACATTCATTCGAAACACATTTCACGTTTTGCGCTGTTTTGCATCAAGAGAAAATGAGGGGACAGAGAGGGACTTTGAGGGCGTTGGCCGGGATATGTCGATTCCATTAAAGTTATTTTTAGAGATGCGGACGTCCACAACAACAACAACAACAACAACAACAACAACAACAACTTTTTATTTACCCCAATAAATTACAAGAAAGAAAATATATATAGTATAAATAATAAGTAATTAGGGGTCTGGCTGCCTGAAATAACTGTAGAGTTAAAAAGGGCAGGCAGCCAGTGTTACAATTATGTAATACAAATTTAGGTCGGTAAAGCACACAACAACACAGAACATTACAGAAACATTACAGAACATTACAGTGAGCAAAATGAAAAAAAGACAAAAACATATTAGAAAATCGATGAAAAAAATCGAGGAAAAAAATAGAGCAAAACAGCCTTAGAGTTGATCAATACAGGCGCTAGCTAGTATCTTTCGAGATACTCAACTTGCATTTTTTTCTTAAACACGGAAACGTATTTCCGGCTCTGAAAAAATCATTAGACCGTACAAGCGTGACATTTGTTTTGTCGACTGTTGGTCCTGTTGAATATTCAACATGTCTTTCCAAGTGGAATTTACAGGCGTTCAGATTTCGATATCGATATTGGCAAAAATAGTTTCGCTTGCATTGAAAGCACTCCGACGTTAACGACTTCTGAGGACGCTAGTGTTATAAGAATCGTGACCGGCCTACTCGGACTCCCTACCGTGGGCTTTTTATTTGCGACGTGTTTTGGTAGCCATTGTCTTCAAAGTTTCTCTCTCAGAACCGTGTCTTCAAATAACTGATTTGCCTCATAAGATATAGTAGGAAAAAGGAAAAGGAAAAGAAACAGGCCTTCGCTTACGCTTCATAATGTAGATATTATTTGGAGGCATTTCAAGTTGAATAGAGCATACAGGTCACAGGACTGCATGGTTTCCAGCAGTTTTTAGTTAGAAATTAACACCTTTCATTTGCTAAATATTTCGTATCCGTGCGATTTAATTTGGCTCGTTTCAATTTGCTAGATGTTTTGTAACCTCTCAAAATTTTTGCTCTGGAAGGACAAGGACTGAAACTTTTCGTGAAGATGAAAACTTGCAATTATATTTGCGACGCCGGACCTGACTGTTTATAATTTATGTTGTTGCAAGGTGTGTTGTGTCTTATCACGGGTGACATATCGGTATTCATCTATGTCCGGTTTATGCTTTCGCAATACTGTAATGTTTAATGGTCACGCAAATAAAGCTCAAGTGTTGTTGTTTAGTACTGACCCTAGCTGCTGTAGCTTTACAACGAGAAAGCTATAATTTTAATTTTATCTGTTTCCTGCATCAATTAGACCAAGCGCTTTGACACTTGAGCTCTATTATTTCCCTTACTCGTTACGTGATGTCCTGGCACCACATGATTGAAATGTAGCCCTCCCTCGCGCAACTTTGTTGACTCGTATTCTTCGACAAAATTCGATATTTCCTAGAGCCATTGGATTTGTGAGAGATTGTAGAATCTTCTGTTCCGAATAATCTCTTAAAAAAATACCATCCCACAAGTCGCTTTTATCGAAGAAACGTATCTCCACGCGGTCCGCCTTTGTTGTTCAAATTTCTCACGCCTTGGGTGACATGTGCGGACGTCAAGGGAAACAGGGCAGCGTCTAAAAATAACTTTAGTCAAATTGACATATCCCAAGGCCTTGACTGGGCGCGTCCCTCTCTGTCCCCTCATTTTCTCTTGTTTGCATGTAACTGGTAATGGATGGTCTTTATTCCTTAATACACCTGCAAGTTACATGTATGAATTATTGCTTGTCCCCTTAGCCTCTCTATATACAGCTTTCATGTAAATTATAAACAGTTTTTGGTTGAGGTTTTTGTGATATCCGGAATAATCATGGTCGAGCGGTAAGCGTTATTAGCAGAAGCCGAAGGCTGAGGCTGATAACACTTGACGAGACTTTGATTACTCCGGATACCACAAAAACCGAATTTAATAATTGTTTTATTATACATTGTTTAAAACAGACGATAAACGAACTGTCGAAGAAGCGAATCGACGAGACATGTTCTTACTTTGCTCTCCGTGTACTTGTAGACTCGAATTGGTGGTCGTGATTAAATACTAAACGTGTTATCTTGTGTGTTATATCGGTTTTTCAAAGAAGTCAAACATCGCCAAATAAACAATGTTTTTATTCTTACTGTGCGCGTTTTCCTTTATTTCCTTGCTTTGTTCAAGAGCGTAGACCTAACAACCAATTGTTACTAAAGACACCATGATTGTAATAAACTAAACAAAACTCACAGTGAAAATGAGGAACGTCACCTAAAGAAAAGTTCACGAGGAACTGATTGAAGAAAATTAGGGCAATGTTTGTCGTGGTAAAAAATGGAGAAAAGCGTCCCTGGAAGCCGGTGTGTGTAATGAAAAGTGTGGAGTCCCGTCCCCGCTAACTTTTCCGAAAGGAGCAGCTTTTAAAATACAGGAATGGCTCCGAGCTCCAAATGCACTGGGAACGAGTATGGTCAGCAAGCATCCCAGTTAGACTACGAGCTAACACCAATGACTCGTCTGCTCACGGGAAATGCCTGCATTGTTGGCTATAGTTTGGTCATTGAGTATGTAAAATATCATAGGCGTTTTCTTTATACGAGATTATCTTGTCAGACGGCAGTAAAAGGGCGGTAAACCTGTGTACTGCTGATGCGCTGCCAGGTGGACCGAGGGCCCAGAAAATTTTGAATCTGAGCTGTTTTAAATTCCATTTCCTGCATTTTGAGTCACTTTCATGTGACACTCATTCTATATTTACTTGCGAATTATTAGGTATTATTATAAACATACAACTTTAAATCGCGTCCCTTTTTTGTCATTTTAGACTGGCATTTATTGTGTCGCTGTCGCATATTCGTTCTTTCACCCATATCGCTTGTCGCTGTTCAGAAATTCCTGTGTCGCATAGGGCAGCGAAGCGTCATTCCTGAGAAAGGAACACCCTTGAGCAATGGAATGTTTCGTCCAAACGCATAATCATGAATTTATTTAGTTTCACAATGTAACTTGAATGTCTTGAATCATTGTATTACGCCTCGTATTCTTATTGTGTCTTAAGTAATATACAGATTTAGTATCGAGAAGATATGACCTAAAACAATTCCTAAGCTAAGACACAATAAAGGCATCTGGGCTAGTCTCGCATTTTACTATTCGTCACCCCTACGGGAAAATGTTGAAATCCGGGCTCAATGCCATTTCCTTCATTCCAATTCTGAGTCGACCACTTTCATGCGATAAAACGTAAACGTAAACTCTTTCATCAGTTTCATTACTGCGTCGGGAGACGGCTCTTTTTCCTTGTAGAATGTTTCTTACAAAACGCAGAATTATGAATATCATTATTCCATGTAACTTATGACCTGCTGGGCATTTAACGGAATTAAGCGTCCTGAATAATTGCTTCCTTGTATTCTAATTGCACCTGAAGTTAGACACTAAAAAACTATTTTCTGATTTTAAACACTGCTCATTAGCTTTTCTGATTTTAAACACTGCGAATTCGTATGAACTAAGACACCACCTAAGTCCCTTAAAAATTGTAAAATTTCAATGCGTGATGATAGCCTAAAATACAGCTTAATTTATGCATAGTCGTTAAACTGAAAAAAAAAGAAGAAACAAACTCTAAAAAAGGCTAACATTGCATCGTATTGAATACATCTTTGTTGTAATTTGATCTTCCAACATTGTTTAGAAGATTTGTTCGCCTTTCAGTGATAAACAAAGTCCAAAAAGACTAGTCTATAAAGCCAATGAAGCATTTACCAAATGACGCTAAGTAGTCTGCAACTGTCGTTACCACGGCCGTCAATAAATGTTAAAATATGTTTTACCGCTACAGCTGCTTTTGGGTCAGGTATCAGAGGTATGCTACTTTGCAAGAGTGGGTCTTTGCCAGACACCAAGAGAGCAATAAGCCAAGGAAGGTATCGAATGGGTGTATTCAGTCGAATTTCTTATAGAAACCAATGCAGTCAGTCCGCACAGAGCTCTATCAAATACAAAACCACCAGTCAATCAGATGCCACGCTACCATCGATACAAAATAAAATATAAGAGGTGCTGTCAAGGTGATACCAATCCACTGTAGCGCCGAGGCTGATCCGTCATTGTGAATATCTTTACATATGCCATTTTTATTTTCTGCTCGTAGTTCAGCGTCCTTGCAATTCTTTCCATAGTAAATCATTGGAAATCCAATTATTGCAATGATGACCAAGAAAAGAACGATACAGCATCGGGTTTCGGTGTCCATTGTCAACTGTCACTGTCGTCGCTGAGCGAGCCCAGCGTCCTTCCGTGTCAGTCACTTTGGCAGTCCGTAATGGTTCGCTTCCACGGCCGTGACAGATTAACTGACACACAACAACAATGGGGTGCAAAGGAAGGGTTTAAGCCCGGGGGGGGGGGGGGGGGGCGTATTCGAAGTATACATGACGGGGGATCCGACGTATTTTTTTGGGTCAAGTGATCTGTCACGTATTTTTTTTAGGTCTTAAAAACATACGCGTATTTTTGGGGGTTTTATCTCCGAGCGAACTTTTCGTTTCGGGTTTTCGTTGCGATCAGTGGATCAGAAAAATATTCATTCAAACTTTTTCTTTAGCGACCTGTGTTCCGGAAAACCGTTAATATTAAGTCTTGTATTTTTGGGAGTTGGAAATTTTGATGTTATGAATTTCTTTGGGTCTAAAATTTCTGGCTTGTGTATTTTTTTGGGTTTGCAATATGACGCTCCGTCGACCCCCCCCCCCCCCCCCCCCCCCCCCCTGGGGGTTTAAGAAGTATTTTTAGCAGTTATGTATGGCATGTTTCGTTCAAAACGCAGAATTATGAATTTAGGAGCTGCTAAAACTACTTGCTTCCAGTTTTACAATGTCTGAGACATTTAAGTTGCATCAAATGTCATGAATCATTGCACAGCTCGTATTCTAATTGCATCTCAAGTTAGACACTACATGTAATTTATTATCGATAAAACGATTTTCTGATTTGAAACAGTCTGCGATTTAGTATGAACCTAAAATACAGCTTAAATTCTGCATAAAAATAAATCAAAAGAAGAAAACAAAACAAAACAAAGCAAAATTTGCTAAAAAGATTTTTAAGGTCTCAGAAGTTCACCTTTGATGATAAACAAAACCGTTTTATAAGTTCAGTATGCTCTATAAGAAAATTTATTGTGAAATCGTATGCAAGAAAAGTAGACACTAATTAAATCGTCTGCAACTCTTGTTATCACGGTCATCAATAAATGTTTTAAAAAAACATATTTTACGGCTCCAGCTGCTTTGCAGTTGCGGGTCTTTGCCAGACATCACAGGGAGCAAAAAATCAAGGAAGGAATCGAAAGAATCCAGCCGAATTCTTCAGTGTAGAAACCAATTCAGTCAGTCCGCAGAGAGGCGCCATCAGCATCCACTGCATTCCGCTGTCACTATGATGCATGCGCCAATGATCATGACAAACGAAAAAGATGTTGCGAAGATGATGCAAATCCACAGTAACGCCACGGCTGATTCGTCATTGTGAATATGTCTGCATGTGCCATTTTTATCTTCTGCCCGTAGTTCAGCGTTCTTGCATCTCAATCCATAGTTAATCAATGGGGCTGCAAAAATTCCATCATAACGAACACTAAACAATTTGAAAAAATGAAGTATTTGTTCGCCATTGTAATCGGTCACTTTGGCGTCACTAAGCGACGGACCATTAGAAAAGTGATGGGGGGGGGGGGGGGGGGGGGAAACAAAAAAAATTCATGCAAGGCAAAATGTCCGAAAAAAAAATTATGCAAGCAAAAACCCAAAGAAAAAAATTCATGCACATGATTGGCCGCATTTTGATATTAAACTAGAATTATAATTCCTCTCGAAAAGTGTTTCAAAATGCACCAAATGGCATTAGAGCGTGTCTAGATTTTCAAATTTTCCCGGGGGAGGATGCCCCCGGACTCCCCTGCGGAAATAGGCCGCAGAACGCCGAACGCGAAACAAAATCACCGAAACAAGCATAACCCAACCAGAGTGCTTGCACTCAGTTAGCCTAACTAGCATTCCTTGCATTGCTTGTTTCGGTAATTTTGTTTCGCGTTTGACGTTCTGTGTTCTGCGTTCGGGAAATTACTTAGGGTTTTCGCGGGAACTTAATTTCGCGAAAATGGAACGGGCATATTTCGCGGGACTTAAATTTCGCGATTTGGCCAAAAAAACCCGTAGAATTAAGGAACTATATTTCGCGAAAATTGTCAAAATACTGAATGCATAAACAAACAGTCTCAGAATTGGCACAACTGATTTTGCATTCTGCCCAGGAGGTTGCCAGGAAATGTGACATGAAAGTGGACCGCAGATCTGTTTCTTTTTTCACGCAGTCTGCATTCGTGGTTTTGAAGGTTTTGAAAAAGGTCTCATGTGGTCGTAATGTATTCAGTGACATATTCAGTGAATCGTCTTATGGATTATGGATTATGGAGTTTTCCTCACTTAAGTGCCATTATAGGCGTTTGTGAGACTTAAAGCAATGCTTTTTGTTCCCAAAAAATTTCCTGGCAGCACTGTCAAGTCTGAGCCAGCATTTTTGTAGCAGCACTACACGAGATTGGAAACACATCAGTTGATTGCCCACAACAAAACCGCGCGTATTAATCGTCTTTGGTAAGTTGCATCTGTACATGTATATGCTGGCCGAGGAAAATTGACATCAGTAATAGCTGGGGGCAAGGAACTAAGAAGAATAGCTGGATCAAAAGTATTTTCTACATGCGGTTATATAACAGGAATACACGAATAGCACGAGAAGTGGCGCTTTGAATGATTCTATTGTAATTTCTTTCTTGAATCTGCCTGAATTGAGGAGTATCTTTACGCATCTTCGTTGCATTTTCTTCGGTAATATAGTCCTCGCTATGTTGCAAGTGTAGACGATTGCGAACCCGGAAAGCGACGCCCAGGAATATGCAAGCGTTTCGTCTTATGAAGATAAGAGTTTCGGCATTTTTGTCTTTCGATCATTGTTACCGCGAATTAATTAATTCTGGCGGGAAATACAAGGTTGCGCCACAGGCTTCCCAAGCTCAAAAGTCGTCTTTTTGATGTGTTTTTGAGAGCCCTTCGGCGGCCGACTCTACATACGTGGTGTATGCGACAGCTTGTGTATATAGAGAAATGTATGGGAACATGACGGATTCTCTAAAATCGGGTAAATAGCTATCTATTTTGAAATAAAGTTTACTGACCTCAAATGTGTCGTTTACTTGTGTCTTGTGCCGAATTTGAAGCCATTTCGACGCCATTTAGCGAAGTTATTCGAAGTCGTTGTGTCCCCTTGTAAATAGAAGGAAAGGCAGACCACTCCATCGATCGCTGGCCAAAGCTCACTCCACAAATCGCTCTCTCCTCAAAAGGAAAAGTCCCGAATCGCAATAAAATCAACAGTTCCATAAAGCCCAATAAATTTCACTCCACATACGTGTACTTCGGCGGTCGAAAGTCTCGTAAACTGAACGAGAAATTTTGCTTTAAATTCGCCTATTCGGCTTTCCAGATGTGCTTGTGACCGACCCCGCGCCAACGGTCGTTACTCATCCTCAACTCTGATTGGTCCATTTGAACCAAGTCACGCGCTGACAATAAGGATGAAACCAGATACTTGTCGTTGAGTAACGACCGTTGGCGCGGGGTCGGTCACAAGCACATCTGGAAAGCCGAATAGGCGAATTTAAAGCAAAATTTCTCGTTCTTTACGAGACTTTCGACCGCCGAAGTACACGTATGTGGAGTGAAATTTATTGGGCTTTATGGAACTGTTGATTTTATTGCGATTCGGGACTTTTCCTTTTGAGGAGAGAGCGATTTGTGGAGTGAGCTCTGGCCAGCGATCGATGGAGTGGTCTGCCTTTCCTTCTTTTTAGAACAGGAGACAACGACTTCGAATAACTTCGCTAAATGGCATCGGAATGGCTTCAAATTCGGCACAAGACACAAGTAAGCGACACATTTGAGGTAGGTAAACTTTATTTCAAAATAGATAGCTATTTACCCGATTTTAGAGAATCCATGATTTTCCCATACATTTCTATATATACACAAGCTGTCGCATACACCACGTATGTAGAGTCGGCCGCCGAAGGGCTCTCAAAAACACATCAAAAAGACGACTTTTGAGCTTGGGAAGCCTGTGGTTGCGCAAACCATGCTGTGGACCGAAGCAAGACAAAAACCACATTGGTAAGTTATATTACAAAATTTAGAAGTTATACACTAATTTTACTTTTCTTGGATTGAACTGCTGTTATATGTGGGCCGAATATTAACCTCGCACTAAAATTCTGTCTTACTTGGGTAGTCAGTTTTTATTGAACTGTTGTTAGACTATCTGTAAGCAGAATATTAACCTCGCCCTAAATTATTTTGTCTTACTTGGGTAGTCAGTTCTTTATTGAACTGTTGTTATCTGTAAGCGGAATATTAACCTCTCGCGAAATTATTCTGTTCTATCGGGGGTGGAAGCGGAATCATTGGACTCTGGATATTCATGATTCCCGTCTTATTTTACCTCAATGATTCATGATTCATTTATACATTTCATTCGATATTCATGATTCATTTTTCATTGTTTCATCCAGTTTTCCAGTTTCTGTTGTTTTTCGGTTAAATTCTCTGCTAGTGCAAAGTCTACTTTTCCAAATGGAGACTTTGCTAGCACGGAATTGTTATGCCAGAAACCGAAGTAAAATATTTTCTCTGATTTCTGTCGGTAACTTATTTCTAAAATCGATTCTAAAATATTCAATGTGTGTAACATACCTAATCACAGTCAAGTTGGTAAGGGATGAAGACGTAAAGCCAAGGGTGCATTCGCGTTTTTTGGTCTTTTCCTTTAGGGGGGTCTGGGGGCATTGTCCCCCAGAAAATTTTGAAAATGAGATGCTCAGAAATGCTATTTCCGGCCATTTCTGTGATATATTTGTAAAGAAGTTTAGTAGTTTACATCCTGTATTCACATGCCTCCAATATCAATGGAACTGATTCATGATTCCTTTAGCCATCTTTCGTTATTCATGATTCCCAAGTTTTAAACACGAAGATTCATGATTCCTACCAATTTTACAGCTATGATTCATGATTCATGATTCCGCTTCCACCCCTGATGTTCTACTTGGGTAGTCAGTTCTTTATTGAACTGTTATTATCTGTAAGCAGAATATTAACCTCGCGCTAATGTTTTTAACGTTAGTCTTTTTATGAACTGTCTGCTGAACTGCTGTACAATATTAATCTCACGCTTCGATGTTTGTAGTTTTTCTTATTTAGCCTGCAGACCTAGAGTTATAGTCACCAAAATCAACCCCGTGCTCCAGCTAATATCTGTTTCTGTTTTTCTTTCTCTCTAGGGAAGCCGTGAATATTATAAACTGCTAGAAAGCGTCTGGAAAATATTTTGATCAAGTTCGAAAAGGTGTTACCGCCAACACGTAGATGGTGCTAATCTTGCGAAATACGTTCTTTTAGCCCTGCGTAAATTCAATCTACCCTGAGCCTAATTTGCATTTTTTTCGAGGCCAAAGTTCGTCAGTTTCCATAGCAATAGTTTCCAATCACACTGAACAGAACCATATATAAACAAAACGAATTTGAAAACAGTTCGACATGTTCCTTTCCAACAAAGCAGAGCTAGTTTGACGACTGCACCAAGGATATCTTACAAGAACTGCAGAAAGATGATATTGATATTCAGAAGAAGAGAGCTCGAACGCCGAGACTTAGTAAACACTGAGTAAACTGACGTTTACGTTGTTCAAAAAACCATTTAATAGGGTATTAAATTTTGCGTGATTAATTTTCGCGAAAACCTTTTTTCACGGGTCTTTAATTTCGCGATTTTTTGAAAATCGCGAAAATTAAGTCCTGCGAAAATGAGTAACAATAAGGTACATCACAATCAGTGCTAACTTTTGGGCCCCCTCACCTCAAAATTCATTCCTACCGGCCTGACAGGTATATTAATTACACAATTTTTTCACTGGAAAGTAACGTTTAAGTATAAGCTCCGTATTTAATAAATCGAAGTAACACTGTTTTTAATTGTGCATTAAGCAGATTTAATCAAAAAAAAAAAAAAAAAAATTCGTGTATAGCGCTGCAGTCAAAGTCTTGCACAAGCAATGGCCCCCAAACAATTCTTGCAAGCCAAAAATCCTCCACCCCCCCCCCCCCCCCCCCCCCCCCCAAATCAGTTCTCTAATGGTCCGTCCCTAAGGGAGCCTGGCGTACTTTAGGGCCGCTACTAAAATTGAGATGTTTCACGTACCCAGTCACTGGTCACGCAACCCCCGGGACTCTTTAATCGTGAGCGATGAAAGGCGCCGGTATTTGCAGGCAAAGTTTTCAGTAGTATATAGTATAGTAGTATAACATTAAGACTGCCACTTTGCTTTTTATTCTTAGGCTATTTTTAGAACATTTTTTAATTCGATATTCAATTTTTCAGTGAGAACACTATTACCTTTTTTGAGCTTTTTAATTTTTTAAATATGTTAGCGGTATCTTTTTAAAGTAGTTAGTTTTTTTTTATAATTTATACATACTATATTTTATTTTATGTTATACAGGGTCCCCGTTGATACCAGTCCAGCGACTGAAGGGGTCACCCTGTTTAAATATCAATTGGTTATAAGTTTTACTTGCACACTTGTTGTTTGCAAATCAAACTCATTTTCATATGAAACGTTGTGCACCAAAACTTGTATTTTAACTGATCTCCTATAAGACTTTAAAATGTTTAAAGTGCTGAAAACTATAAAAGGAGACCTTTTTTCAACCAGTACAGCTTTGCCGCGGCCACTATCTTCGTGTTACGCAAGGTTCAAATTAGGAAATTCAAAATGCTGTACTTTCAAAGCGACATACACTACAGGACTGAAAACTTGCAAAACGATTTTTTTTTTCTAGGTCATCTTCAGCCTAGTGTAGAAAAAAATTAGAAGACCTCACAATATTGAGTTAAAAATTTTATGACGTCACATGCAAACCAAGACAGCGTGACAGTGAAAACCACCTGAATAGCGGCGCCAATATCTAATCAAGTCGCGGTAGATCAGACCAGCTATTAATTCAGACATCAACAAGTTATGAAAATTAATTAGTTTCGGCCTTCCGCGTCCCTAACATTTGATAGCAATAAATGCTCAAGTAATTTGAAATTGCAAACTAAAAACAAACCCAACATTAGGTACCTTGAGACAAGTTTTTTTCAAAGGTACTAGTCCATTAAGAAAGACAAATTGCCCAAGGTAATTTTCAATCCAGTGATTAAGCCAATAGGCAGCTGAGCTGGGTGCTCAATGTTGATGTTATCTCGGAAGACTAGATAAAAGGAATTGAGAGGTTTGTTTTGCTTTCAAAAGAATAGAACGTGTATTTGGAACTTTCGAGCTTAAATTCACCTATCTCACTATCGACTAATGAATAGCTCTCTTTTCCGTTTATTAAGATAAAAAAAAATTGTCAAGGGCAGGTGGGAGCTACAATTGTAGCTTCGATTCGAAAATTGTCTTATATATGCTAAATTTATTCCACTAGTTCTAAGCTCAGGAGTCATAATAAACAAGTTATGAAAATTTCTTTGTTTTCTGCTTGGGTTTCAAAACCGCACGTCAATTTCTTGTAATTTAATCTTCTAAAATCTAGCTATTTCATTCAACTTTACATTGTTTAGAAGATTTATAAAGTCTCAGTTCACCTTTCTATGGCGTTCCGTTACGGCCAAAATCTTGAAGTCACAAAATACACAATATAAAACGCGTATAAATATTATTAAACGGTCACAAATAAAACGAAGGTCGTTTACATAAAGTCAAAATGGCAAAAAATCAATCGAACCGCGCAAAACTTAATCGAACCTCGTGCAAATAAATCCAACTTGCACAAATATAAATCGAACTGTCTAAAAATAAATCGATCCGCCAAAAAGCAAATCAAACGCCTCAAAAATAAATCGAACCAAACGCAAATGAATCCAACTTGCACAAATCGCAATCGAACCAGCGAAAAATGGATTGAACTGCAACAGGAATGAAACCGCTCACACATGTTACACAAATGTCGACACCGCACATATCGAACTTGCACAAAAATAAATCGAAAGGTCAGCGGACCGGAAGTATAGTTTCACCGGAAGTACTTCGTCGCTTAAGCTCATACCCAGTATCTCACCGCCAGCATTGATGTTATTGTTGTTGTGAGTATGTCTTTTAGAAAGCAGCTCAGCGACTACGAATAAGGAGAATTCTATTGGTCATTGCAAGACCTGTTAGCCCTTTCTCTAGATGCCAACTTATCATTCGATTCTTCGATTCTTCGTGGCGGCCCAGCGAAATCCAGCTGTTACATGAAGTGCTTCCAAGAGGTCTTCCGAAATGTCGAGTCTTGGCCGACCAACACCTGATCTTACAATCCTGACACCCTCTCTAGTGGTTGACTGTTGTTCTTCCTCCTGGTGCAAAGCAAAATACGACAAGTTCACACAATACTGTCTTTGTTGACTGACAATGCGCAAGAGAATGTCGAGGTCAAAAAGCAGTTGTCTTTCGGAAGGATGGGACACTGGTATTCTTGACGACAAAACACTCAAAGTTCTCTCAAAAACCATCGAGACGTCAGGAAAGGAATTCCGCAGAATCGAAGGATAAGTTGGCATCGAGAGAAAGGGCTAACAGGTCTTGCAATAACTCCGAAAGAATAATGAGCTTATGAGCTGAGTAGAGCAGCTGAGCTGCTTGCTAAAAGACATACTCACAACAACATAACAGCAATGCTGGCGGTGAGATACTGGGTATGAGCTAAAGCGATGAAGTACTTCCGGTGAAACTATACTTCCGGTTCGCTGACCTTTCGATTTACTTTTGTGCAAGTTCGATAATTATGTGCGGTTTCGACATTTTTTTCGACATTTTAAGTTATGTAAACGACCTTCGTTTTATTTGTGACCGTTTAACAATATTTATACGCGTTTCATATTGTGTATTTTGTGACTTCAAGATTTTGGCCGTAACGGAACGCCATACCTTTCAGCGATAAACCAAAAAGTTTTCTTCAAGAAAAATAGTATACGAAGTCATTGAAGTATTTACCAAATGTCGCTAAATAGTCTGCAACTCTTGTTATCACGGTCGTCAATAAATGGCCGTTTTTATACTAGAGACGCGTTACCCGTCTGGACGAGCTTCGGCAAACATTTTGTAATTCGTCCGGTTATCCGTCTCTAGTATAAAGACGGGCACAAGACGCGTTACCCGTCTAGACGAGCTACTTTTCGAAACGCGTCTTGAACGACGGATTTCGAAAAGTAGCTCATCTGGACGGGTAACGCGTCTTGTGCCCGTCTTTATACTAGAGACGGATAACCGGACGACTTACAAAATTTTTGCCGAAGCTCGTCCAGACGGGTAACGCGTCTCTAGTATAAAAACGGCCAATGTTAAAACATATTTCACCGCTACAGCTGCCTTCGCTACACGAAGGCTGCTTTGCAAGAATGGATCTTTGCCAGACATCAAAAGAGCAATAAGTCAAGGAAGGTATCGAAAGAATCCAGTCGAATTTGTACAAATCAATGCACTCACTCAGAAACCACAATCTCGGGCAGCGGCTTATATACTCGGTTACACAGTGAAATGGGTGTCGGTAAAACGCCGACTCGGGGCCGGGGCCGGGGCCGGGGCCGGGGCCGGGGTCAATTATTTAATTTTTTTAAAAAAATTCACCGAATCAGGAAAAAAATAAAAATAAAAAATTTATATAAGCGTGTGGCGCATTTCGAGTTGAAAAAAGCATCTCCTTCACAAAAAAGCCGGGAACTTGATCCTTCCATAAGTTCAAAAGTATAAAAGAAGAAATTTTCGGGCGAGTGATCACTAAAGTGAACTGGCGAAAAATAAATTTTATTCCGCGGGCAAATCTCCTTAACAGGGCGCAAGTTAACTCTTTTGTAGCTTCAGGGTTTCGTCTCACTAAACGGTCCGAATAAACACCGCAAAAATATAAGGTACATGCAGAACCTTTACGTTCGCCGAGCCGTGGAATGTATCGTGACATTCAGTCTGGCAGTGTCGGCTTTGTACAAAATTAATCTTTTAGTTAAGATCTATGAAACCGTTTAGTTTCATTCAGTTTCCAAACGCAAAAGCCTTGAAGCTGAAGGTAAAGTCTCGCAGAATCTTTAAAATGTCTTTGTTGTGTAATAAAGTTAAATTTGACCGAGCTTCTGTAGTCTTCTGTCGGCCGGTTTAACTTCATGATCGCTCATGCGAAACGTCATTTCAAACTCTGATATTGACGCCGGAAATCTTGGAAACGTCGGATGTTTTGATTTCGATCATCGCGTATCAGTGCAAACCGTGGTAATTTAAAATGTATTCCCGCATTTTGGTCACACAAATTGGAGAGATGGCTAGATACCTCTATTTGTATTTTAACAGTACTGTAGAAACTTTAAGATTGCGGGACATGCGAGCTTCTCTGTCTAAACAAAACAATTCTGCTTCCTTGTAAATATTTTTTTTGAATACGAATGGCGGTTTTATTTTAACGATATAAACCTGAATTACTTTTCTCTTGCTACACAAACGCATCGGCATGTACAATATAATAAACCTGAAAAAGGTCATTCTTCTGTTGGCGAGGGAATCCCTTCTTTTATACTTTTGAACTTATGGAAGGATCAAGTTCCCGGCTTTTTTGTGAAGGAGATGCTTTTTTCAACTCGAAATGCGCCACACGCTTATATAAATTTTTTATTTATTTTTTTTTTTTCTGATTCGGTGATTTTTTTTAAAAAATTAAAAAATTGACCCCGACCCCGACCCCGGCCCCGGCCCCGGCCCCGGCCCCGGCCCCGGCCCCGGCCCCGACCCCGAGTCGGCGTTTTACCGACACCCCAGACAAACTGCAAGAGGTGCGACTAAGACGACGCCAGTCCACCATAACGCCGCGGCTAATGCGTCATTGTGGATATCTTTGCATGCGCCATTTTTATTTTCTGCTCGTAGTTTAGCGGTGGAGCATTTGTTTCCATAGTAAATCATTAGAGATCCAATTATTGCAATGATGACCAAGAAAAGAGCGATACGGCATTTTCCTGAGGTTTCCATTGTCAACCGTCACTGGCGAGGCTAAGCAAGCCCAGCGTCTTTTGCGGATGCTACTTCCGCGTCAGTCACGTAGGAAGTCCATTCACTTTCACTCCCGTGACAGACAAATGACTTATTACCAGAGATTAGTTAGCTGATAATTAAGCATACCACGCAACAACGATGATACACAAAGGAAGTGTTTCAGAAAGGATTTGTAGTCAGTTCTGAAAATATGAACATGATTGCGACGATTCCTCCGGACCCTTGCAACGCGCTGCATAACAACATTACTCTACTGGGACGCGATCCAATACACTCTATTTAGCACCAAAATAAGCACGGATATCGTAAAAATGCTATTAAGCCTCCCAAGGTTAAGTTCTTAGAGTTCTTTCTGTAATCTTTCAATAGAGCTTTCTTAATGTTAATCATCACGACCTACTAATTCCAGTTTTCACTCGTTAACCCTGCTTTCTACTATAAGCAAAGAACTATGTGTGTTGGACAAAACTAGTTGAAACATACGATTTTCACGCATTTTTCACAAATGTCCCGACTTGCAAGCGGGTTAAAATATCTTATCCCCCTCCCCCCCCCCCCCCCCCCCCCCTGCCCAATGTTGTTTCTTGAGGTTTGCAGGCTTTGTTTTAAAACCACTAAAGCATTAACAACATTGAAATGGGGGGAGGGGGTTGCAAAACGGAACTCTGTTGGCTAAATAACTGGAAATTTGCGACGTGTTTCAACAGTTTTGTCCAAGATTGTAGTTCCTATCCGGAACTTTTCAAGTCTCTGTTCGTTGTAGCACGTGACGTAACAATCGAGTTGTGTTCTTTGTAAAAAAGCGCACACTTCATTTGTTTTATTATTCCTCGATAAATGCGACATAGAATGCGAAAGTTTCAGGGAAGTCGAGTCAGAAATAAAAAGGCATACAGGGCGTCTTTTATTTCGATCGAGTCACTTCAAGCAAACTACGACAGCAACGTGAACGAAAACGTCACCAAACAAACATAACAAAAGGCTTTTAAAATGCTCATCAAAATAAGCAGAACAATAGCTCAGCACCTTCGTTTTAAATCTTGGTACATTTCCTAGCCGTTCTCTGCGAAACAACTATGTGAAATGACCTATAATTCTGCGTATTTTGGAGAGCGCGAACGGCAACGGCTAAATTTTCGTATTTCTATTTGCAGGGTCTGGAAGGGGTTTCACGTGATCCGTGAATTGACCGAAAAACAGAGCGTGAATCGGGAAAACTCATGGAATACAGCCGTGATTCGTGATTAAATATTCACTTTGACGCGTGATCCTGTTAAGTTGTAGTCCGTGATCTACCGATACACTGTCCTGAAAATCAAATAACTCTACACGTGTACATTTTATCTGTCAAGATTGTTCAAAATAGAACGAAAACGATAGTGTGGATGGAAAACGTTATCGGTTTTCGGGGCGAAAACTCCGTTTTAAAGTACGTATGCTCTGCCATTCATCTAGGGCCGATGCCGCGTTTCGTTTTCAAATTTATCAGGATTAGTGTGGACGGCGAAAATATTGAAAACGATACAAACAGCATAGTTTGGATAGAAAACTTTACTTCATTTTACGAAATCGCTAGAAGTAAAGGTCTGAGAGCAAATCCAGAAGTCAACTTCATTAGATTCGTGAAATCTGAAAAAAAAGTTACGTGATTCGTGAATGTACGGAAATTTAGCCCGTGACTCGAGATCCAGACCCCCCCCCCCCCCCCCCCCCCCCCTTCCAGACCCTGCGGTTGAACGTTCTCTTTACATATTCAACTGGAGCTATTTCTCGACTTCCGAACTCGCCTAGGACTTTAGGAACAGCACGACAGTCCTGACAGAGGAACACTCTTGAGAAATCGAATATTTCGTACAAAAGGCATAATCATGAATTTATTTAGTTTTACAATGTAACTTTATGATTTGGAATCATTGCCATGCACATCGCAAGTTATAAACAGATTTAGTATCGAGAAAGAAAAACCATTTTCTGATTTTAAACACTGCGATTTAAAATGACCTAAGACAATACCTAAGCCCCTAAAACTTGCAGCATTTCAATTTGAGGTAACCTAAACTACAGCTTAAAGTAACATAAAGAGACAAATCCGGCAAAATAAGAAAACATGCAAAACGATAAAAACTGCACGTCTTTCTTGTAACCTGATCTTCCAAAGTCCACCTATTCTATTCAACTTAACATTGTTTAGAAGATTTATAAAGTCTCAGTTCACCTTTTAGCGATAAACAAAAAAGTTGTTCTCCAAGAAAAATAGTCTTTAAAGTCATTGAAGTATTTACCATTAACACAGGACGAAATTCCAAGAATCCGTAAACGGAAACGTCACAGAAACATGTGAAACCGATCCGGAAACACGACGGATAACCGGTGTTTCCGTTAGCGGTTTCGTGACGTTTACTCACGTTTCCGTTGCTGCGTTTACAGCGGAACCGGACCACTTCTTGGCATTTCACGTTTCCGCAAGACGCAAACGTAACGAAAACATGGAGTTGCATATTTCCGCCATGTTTCAGAAATACGGAAACATGTGATTTCGTCCTGTGTAAAACTCTTGTTATCACGTTCGTCAACAAATGTTAAGACGTATTTTACTGCTGCAGCTGCTTTGGTTACACGTATGCTACTTTGCAATGGTGGATCTTTGCAAGACACCAAGAGAGCACTAAGCCAAGGAAGGAATCGAATGAATCCAGTCGAATTTCTTGTAGAAAACAACGCAGTCAGTCAATAAAGAGCTCTAACAATGCGCATGGGACAAAACCATTTCTCACTCAGAACCCATGTCAGCGGCTGCATCGCCGATACAACGGAAAAGTCTCGGGCACCTGATGGAACAGTAAAATAAAAGAGGTGCCATGAAGATGACGCCAATCCACTGTAGCGCCGCGGCTGATGCGTCATTGTGGATATCTTTGCATGTGCTATTTTTATATTCTGCCCGTAGTTCAGGGTTGCGGCATTTGTTTCCATAGTAAACCATTGGAGATCCAATTGCTGCAATGATGACCAAGAAAAGAACGATACAGCATTCGACTGAGTTCTCCATTGTCAACCGTCACTGGCGAGGCTAAGCAAGCCCAGCATCCTTTACGGCCGCTATTTCCGCGTCAGTCACGTAGGAAGTCCATTCACTTTCACTCCCGTGACAGACAAATGACTTATTACCAGAGATTAGTTAGCTGATAATTAAGCATACCACGCAACAACGATGATACACAAAGGAAGTGTTTCAGAAAGGATTTGTAGTCAGTTCTGGAAATATGAACATGATTGCGACGATTCCTCCGGACCCTTGCAACGCGCTGCATAACCACATTACTTTTTAGGGGTAAATCGTTGACAATTTGTTGAATGATAAAACAATTATCCTGCTTGATCTTGTGGAATATCTTCTGATTTTTGCCAACTCAGCCTACGCCGGCCTCGTCAGCAAATTTCGCGACATTTAACCATTAAGACATCGAAACGAGTCGATTGAAACAATTCTAGCTCAGTCCTCCTGCTCGTGTTTCTATGATTTATTCTCGCGCTCGGCTTGTGGTACGCGTTATCAGGATGAGAGTAGTGCATTCACTGCAGAAAATTCAGAATGAGCGGGAAACGGGACGAAGAGTTTAACTGATGCGGGACAGCGGATTGGGTCAAAACTAACGGACAAGTAGGAAGTAAAACAACAGAATGGAATCCTGAAAACAGGATGTATTCGATTAGCCGAGTTCACAGTGTTGTAGCAAAAGTTCAAAAAAGTTTTGCTGCCTTCGACTAAACACGTAACCTTAGATCCGTCCTAGGACGAACAAACCCAGACTGATTTTGTGATGAAACCCATGGCATCACCTTCAAGAACTGCGAGGAAGTAATTTTGTAAGAATCACTAGAAGGGCTATTTATCCGCACACCTTGGTATGGGACGTACACACAAAATGTATAGGGGACCGTGTTTACGCCACAAAATGTAAATAAAAAAATACTGTAAACAAGTTGGCTTGTAGTGTAATAAGGAAATATCACTAAACATATTCTTGCACGTTCTGAAATTCCTCCGCGTGCCACAAAAATGTAACTTCGGTAAGAGTAGTTCCAGGGGCCTTGAGTGACAAAAGAGCCGAACCAAGCCGTTCCAACACTGCGGTACAATAAAAAAATGATTACAGTTTTGTTCAGCAGTACAGTGCCGCTAGACTGTCTTAATGTTATTAATACTAAACCAATTTTACCTCCCACAAGAGTGTTCAAATGCTATCAAAACAACATTCAGGTTTTAGTCAAGTATTTCCGGTAATACGTATGCGCGCGTGTTCAATTTGCCACAATTACATTTGCGTAGTCTAGTGTCTAAACCACAAATTTGACTGCACACTACCGCTCGTCACGTATCGCTTTAAATAAAAACTGAAAACCCAAACTAAAACTTATAATTGCTTAAGAATAAGTTATTTTTGAAATGGATAGGATATCGCTTCACGTTACTTTGCAATTGGCCTTTTTCGTCTAGTCAGCTATCCATGAAGAGTACGGCATACTTCAGTTTGAACAAAAATTCCTCCTCGGCTGGTGGAAAACTTTGTAGTCATCCTTTGCCAACAATTTAGAGAGAACTGGCCTAGTGGTGTGTAACATGTGAAGTTAATATAATTTTTTTGAGTATCTTATCTGCATGCAAGACATTCTTCCGGCGCAAACTCACAAAAGTAGTTTGCGGCTTTTCGCGCGCAATTTAACTCTGCCGCAACAAAGGTGATGTGTGTATTGACCTGATCGACAAAATTTTAAGTTTTGACAAACTGTACAATACATGACTGAATTGCAACTGAATGGGCATACAAAACTTCTGTTGTTATGAAAACTAGTTCAAAGGACTTTGCTGAAGGGTTTTCACGATTACCAAAAGGTTAGTATTTTTTTTTAGGGAAATGTGAGTCGGAAATCGCGAATCAAGTTGAACACAACTGTTTTTCTTGAGCTGTTGCACATGCCTTGAGGTGAATTGCAGTGTTTGTCAATAAATAAACAATACCCTCTATTTAGCACCAAAATAAGCACGAATACCGTAAAAGTGCTATTAAGCCTCCCAAGGTTAAGTTCCCAGAGTTCTTTCTGTAATCTTTCAATAGAGCTTTCTTAATCATCACGACCTACTAATTCCAGTTTTTACTCGTTAACCCTGCTTTCTACTATAAGCAAAAAACTATGTGTGTTGCTAGTTCCTCTCCGAAAGTTTTCAAGTCTCTGTCCGTTGTAGCACGTGACGTAACAATCGAGTTGTGTTCTTTGTAAAAAAGCGCACACTTCATTTGTTTTATTATTCCTCATAAATGTGACATAAAATGCGAAAGTTTCAGGGAAGTCGAGTCAGAAATAAAAAGGCATACAGGGCGTCTTTTATTTCGATCGAGTCACTTCAAGCAAACTACGACAGCAACGTGAACGAAAACGTCACCAAACAAACATGACAAAAGGCTTTTAAAATGCTCATCAAAATGAGCAGAACAATAGCTCTGCACCTTCGTTTTAAATCTTGGTACATTTCCTAGCCGTTCTATGCGAAACAACTATGTGAAATGACCTATAATTCTGCGTACGTATTTTGGAGAGCGCGAACGGCAACGGCTAAATTTTCGTATTTCTATTTGGGGTTAAACGTTCTCTTTACTTATTCAACTGGAGCTATTTCTCGACTTCCGAACGCGCCTAGGACTTTAGGAACAGCACGACAGTCCTGACAGAGGAACACTCTTGAGAAATCGAATATTTCGTACAAAAGGCATAATCATGAATTTATTTAGTTTTACAATGTAACTTTATGATTTGGAATCATTACCATGCACATCTCAAGTTATATATACAGATTAAGTATCGAGAAAGAAAACCATTTTCTGATTTTAAACACTGCGATCTAAAATGACCTAAGGCAATACCTAAGCCCCTAAAACTTGCCACATTTCAATTTGAGGTAACCTAAACTACAGCTTAAAGTAACATAAAGAGACTGACAAATCAGGCAAAATAAAAAAACATGCAAACGATAAAAACTGCACGTCTTTCTTGTAACCTGATCTTCCAAAGTCCAGCTATTCTATTCAACTTTACATTGTTTAGAAGATTTATTTAGTCTCAGTTCACCTTTCAGCGATAAACAAAAAAAGTTGTTCTCCAAGAAATATAGTCTTTAAAGTCACTGAAGTAGTTACCATTAAAATGTCGCTAAAAAGTCTGCAACTATTGTTATTACGTTCGTCAACAAAATGTAAAACGTATTTTAGCGCTGCAGCTGTTTTTGTTACACGTACGCTACTTTGCAATGGTGGATCTTTGCCAGACTCAAAGAGAGCACTAAGCCAAGGAAGGAATCGAATGAATCCAGTCGAATTTCTTGTAGAAAACAACGCAGTCAGTCAATAAAGAGCTCTAACAATGCGCACGGGACAAAGCAGTTACTCACTCATCAGAACCCACGCTACCGTCGATACAACCGAAAAGTCTCGGGCACTTGCATACGCAGTAAAATAAAAGAGGTGCCATGAAGATGACGCCAATCCACTGTAGCGCCGCAGCTGATTGGTCATTGTGGATATCTTTGCATGTGCTATTTTTATTTTCTGCTCGTAGCTCAGCGTCCTTGCAATTCTTTCCATAGTAAACCATTGGAGATCCAATTGCTGCAATGATGACCAAGAAAAGAACGATACAGCATTCGACTGAGGACTCCATTGTCAACCGTCACTGGCGTCGCTAAGCAAGCCCAGTGTCCTTTAGCTTTGCGGACGCTACTTCCGCGTCAGTCACGTGGGGAGTACATTCAATTTGACGGCCATGACAGACAGCTGACTTCTTACCAGAGATTAGTTAGCTCATTTCTAAGCATACCACGCAACAGCGATGAGACACAAAGGAAATGTCAGAAAGGAATACTAGTCGGTTCTAAAACTTAGACAAGATTAAAACTTATTATGGACATGATTGAGAGGATTCGTCAGAAGCCTTGCAACGCGCTGCATAACCACATTACTGTTTAGCAGTAAATCGTTGACAATTTGTTGAATAATAAAACAATTATCCTGCTCGATCTGGCGGAATATCTTCTGATTTTAGTCAACTCAGCCTACGCCGTTCTCGTCGGCAAATTTCGCCACATTTAACCATTAAGAGATGAAAACGAGTCGATTGGAACAATTCTAGCTCAGTCCTCCTGCTAGTGTTTCTATGTTTATTTTCGCGCTCGGCTTGTGGAGCGCGTTATCAGGACGAGAGTACTGCATTCACTGCAGAAAATTCAGAATGAGCGGGAAACGGGACGAAGAGTTTAACTGATTCTGGAGGGCTGAATGGGGTCAAAACTAACGGACAAGAAGGGAGAAAAGCAACAGGATGGAAACAGGATGTATTCGATCCGCCGAGTTCACAGTAGCAAAAGTTCAAAAGAGTTTTGGTGCCTTCACGACTAAAAACGTACCCTTAGCGTCAATAGTATAAACTGGTTTGATCACGTTTTCAAGCCGATGGCATCTCCTTCAAGAACTGCTAGGAAGTTATTTTGTAAGATATTGAGTCTAACCCATTGAATCACTAGAATGGTTATTTATCCGCACACTTTGGTATGGGACACACTCACAACATGTATAGGGGACCGTGTACGCCACAAAATATAAATAAATAAAAAATATTGTAAATACAAGTTGGCTTGTAGTGTCATAAGGAAATATCACTAAACATATTCTTGCACGTTCTGAAATTCCTACGCGTGCCACAAAAATGTTACTTCGGTAAGAGTAGTTCCAGGGGACTTGAGTGACAAAAGAGCCGAACCAAGCCGTTCCAACACTGCGGTACAATACAAAATGATTACAGTTTTGTTCAGCAGTACAGTGCCGCTAGACTGTCTTAATGTTATTAAGACTGAACCAATTTTACCTCCCGCAAGAGTGTTCAAATCTAATTCTATCAAAACAACATTCAGGTTTTACTCAAGTATTTCCGGTAATACGTGTGCGCGCGTGTTCAATTTGCCACAATTACATTTGCGTAGTCTAGTGTCTAAACCACAAATTTGACTACACACTACCGCTCGTCACGTATCGCTTTAAATAAAAAATGAAAACCCAACCTAAAACTTATAATTGCTTAAGAATAAGTTATTTTTGAAATGGATAGGATATCGCTTCACGTTACTTTGCAATTGATCTTTTTCGTCTAGTCAGCTGTCCATGAAGAGTACGGCATACTTCCGGTTTAAACAAAAATTCCTCCTCGGCTGGTGGAAAACTTTGTAGTCATCCTTTGCCAACAGTTTGGAGAGAACTGGCCTAGTGGCGCGTAACATGTGAAGTTAATATAATTTAAGTATCTTATCTGGATGCAAGACATTCTTCCGGCGCAAACTCACAAAAGTAGTTTGCGGCTTTTCGCGCGCAATTTACCTCTTCCGCAACAAAGGTGATGTGTGTATTGACCTGATCGACAAAATTTTTAAGTTTTGACAAACTGTACATTACATGACTGAATTGCAACTGAATGGGCATACAAAACTTCTGTTGTTATGAAAACTAGTTCAAAGGACTTTGCCGAAGGGTTTTCACGATTACCAAAAGGTTACTATTTTTTTTAGGGAAATGTGAGTCGGAAACCGCGAATCAAGTTGAACACAATTGTTTTTCTTAAGCTGCTGCACGTGCCTTGAGGTGAATTGCACTGTTTGTCAATAAATAAACAATACCCTCTATTCAGCACCAAAAGTGCTATTAAGCCTCCCGAGGCTTCTCAGAGTTCTTTTTGTAATCTTTCAATAGAGCTTTCTTTATTATCATCACGACCTTCTAATTCCAGTTTTCACTCGTAAACCCTGCTTTTTACTATAACCAAAGAACTATGTGTGTTGCTAGTTCCTCTCCGAACGTTTTCTAGTCTCTGTCCGTTGTAGCAAGTGACGTTACAATCGAGTTGTGTTCCATGTAAGAAAACACACGCTTCTGTTTTGAACGATTCGCGCGCATGTTATCTCTCAAGTTGTGTGTGACCTTTATTAACCCTGGCTTTAGGAATTGGGCGCTTTTGTACTAGCATAGTGTTTCGTACAGCTGTGTCCAAGTTTTGCTGTATCTTTTCGAAACAAGCTGCACGAAACGTTGGTCGATGTAAGAATCTTTTTGCAGCGTTGCTGCATTTATTGTGCAAAGTAGAACTTGATAAGTCGGCTCCGTGTAATGCTCCCTGCAACGAAAACGCTTTGAGACATTTCACGGTAAGTTACATGACAGAGCAATTTAAATTTTTCTTGTAACTCCTATCGCAACATAAATACGAGACAAGTTGTAAGAAAGGTTGCCTAGTTTGACAGAAACTCAAGATTAGGAAAACTTTGCAAAAGTGGGAAATAAAAAAGAATGTAATAAATATATAAATCGGGGTTGACGCTGATTAAAAAGATTAAATGTAAAAAGTTTCGATCACTTCATTACGACCATAATATTTGTAAAAAGAATGTGTTTATATCGTTTTCAGTTTCACTTTTCTAGTTACATGAACGAAATTAAAAAAGCGAGTTCAAGTGTCTTTGGCTAGATAGAGTGAAGCGGTGACTTTTGGCAGGGGTGTTGCTAGGGCTAGGTAACATTGATTTCCCAACCAACTGGTTTTGGCCGAAGCAGGCACAGGAGCCCTGAAGAATAGAAGCTAGGCTGTAGGGGTACGGGAGGCGGAAGAAAAGAGAGTGAGAATCGTATACCTTAGGACGGATATCTTCCTAAGGTATACTTTTTTATATATATACGAATATATTTTATAAGAATATCAAGGCTGAAATTTGCGAAATTTTAAGAATATTTCAGAAATAAACCCGAGGCTGAGATTTTGAAAGGGGTAAAATTTTCTGTGTTGAAAATCTGTAAATATAATACAAAAAATTTTACGTTTTTAACTTAACCGTATAAAATCATCCCTTTCTCTAAACGGCAAAACTAGCCAGCAAAACGATAAAATCCTGCACTAGCCAAATGTCCAATACTTATGACAGTTCGATGAACGGTACATGTAATCATATCACCGTATCACCGACGCCACTTGCACTGGAGTGAGATCGTCAAACCGAGGCCATTAACGAAAGCGAGGCAAATGTGCGTCCAAACGAAATCGAGGCAATTATGCCTACAAACGAAATCTCGATTGTTTTTTAGCTACACAAGATTAGGGTTGCGTTCTCCTATCGTCGAACGCAAAAGAGTGTATACATTGTCGTCGATTTATAATTTAATTAACTGATTGAAGGTAAATGGATTTCTGAAGTACAGCATGATGCAATTTTCCTCGTCGTCAACTGAACGGAGCTACCGGTCCCAAATCGTTCTACTTTGAATACAAACATATCATTACCGATTAGCTGGACTTTAACAGGCGTTAACATATTTCTAAAGCTTTCAGTAAGATTACAAAACACGGAGACCTTAAGGCACCAATGTTTCCAAAAATAATTATAAGGCAAAGTTAATTTAATCGGATAGTTTGTTCCAGACCCGTTGACTATGAACAGAGAAGCCGAATGATAGATCCTATTAATAAAGAATTTTTATTAACACCATGTGCCCATGTATGGATATGTCTAAATTTCTCTTACCGCGGAAAGGTTTACGTTAAATAAGTTACCTTTGCAGTTGACAAAGAAAGCCGACAAGAGAATTGACAACATAAACTACATTAGTTTTGCCGGCTGCAAGACTGTTCGACTGCAATCAAAACTACATTCAGTTTTCCTCAAGCACATCCGATCATAAGCGACCTAAGTAAGCGTTTGTTCGCGTGTTCAGTTTACAACAAATTAAACCCAGCATTGTCCAGTGTCTAAACCACAAATTCGAGCAGACCCGCTGGTCACGTTTCGTTTAAATAACTGAAAATCCAAAATAAAATTGCAATGAATTAAGGCCCGTTCCAAACGCCGCTCCACTCATGTGCCGAACCTAACTGGTGAATTAAGTACGGCAGAAGAGCGGCGTTTGAATCAGTTTGGTCCGGCAGTTTTAATTAGGTTCGGCAAACAACGTTAGGTTCGGCAGGGTCTGCCGCACTATGCGGCATTGGAGCGGCGGCTGATTCATACGGCGTTCTTCTCATGTGCCGAACCTAATGCATGAATTACTGTGATGTATTTTCGATATAACAGCGCTCATGATTGGTCTAAAGTGGAGTGGCGTGACTAGGTCTGACCAGTCATGCATGAAGCACGACGGCATAAAATTCCGGGGAAATTACTTCGCTCACCGGGCTCGTATTTTGTTTATCTTTTAAATATGTTTCAGCTCAAGAGAAGCGGAACTTCATGGGAAAATTGTTTTGGTGGTAATTCCTTTTTGCTGTTTCCCCAATTTGTAAGATCAGATTTGGAGATTAGCATTTACAAACTAATTCTCGAGAGAAAACCAGTGTAAATAATATAAATCTCGCGGAATGAATTTGCTTTTCCGGAAATATTATTATTATAGCAATACTTGCGTAATAGTTTGCTGATTTCGACTGCAAAAACCTTTTATCATCCTCAACGCAGACGTTCAGTCAACATTATTATTGTTAACGACTTGTTTCCGCGAATTAAGTTCGACACAAATACGCCGTTTGAATCAGCTGTCGCTCCAAAGTCGCTCCAAGGTCGAACCTTACTGAGTTAGGTTCGGCACATGAGTGGAGCGGCGTTTGGAACGGGCCTAAGCTTCAGTGCCGGCAAGAAATCTCTTGCTGCATTGGAAATACTCTCTAATACAGCAAATCAATTCAGCCAGGCGTTGTGCACATCTGTGGCGTTATAAAAAAAACTGACCACAGCTCAAGGAATGACGTTATATGAAAGGAAATAAGAGTTTTATTCCACGTATTCTAGACTATGAGACGTTTTTTTTTTTTCCAAAATGTCTCAAAACATTTCGCGCTCATAACGATTCCGCGCGTGAGAAAAATGATAATTTAGACCTACAATGATAAACGTCCCCTAGTTTTAACCAGTTTTATTAGCAAAAAGTTTGCCTCTGGAAAACATATAACTAAACCAGGTGTTGGAATTGAACAAAACGCAAGTAAATTTTAATTTTCTGGATAGTAACTTGTGAGGAAGTCGGGATACAGGCAACAAATAGAAAATGATTACTCCACAATGTCGCACGTGCCTTGGGCAAATTTGTTCTTGCGTTATAGCGCGCGCTAACTTTTTGGCGGCGCGGAAATTGACCACGAATTTAAAAATAAAAATAGCTAGTTCCCTTATATTTGTGTACATAATAAGTTCCTTTCGTCATTGGTTTTACCTACAGATCCGTTTTGGGGTTATGATGGTTAAATAAAATTTAAAAAAAATGATGGCTGATGGCTATTATAAACGGCCTTGTCGTTAACAAGTTTCGTGCCTTTAGAGTGATATAAATGCACCATGTTTTATATGCATTATTTTTCTACCAAAAATTTGAAAGACGGTTTATACGTGTAATCATTGGTGCTAACTGATTTAGCCGCCATAATATTTTTAAGTTTCATATTATGAATAGTTAGCTATAACTAGAAGTTGGAAGTAAATTTGTAGTTATTTAGTTAGAGGTTGGAACTTCCGAGAACTTTAACACGTTATTATAAATCGTTTCTTTCAAAAGTAAAAAAAAAATCTTCCAAATTTATGATGAGCTATGGTCCTTATACTACTAGAAGTTTGCTAGTTTGCATGTGATGAAATAAAAAGCAATATTAAGGACCTGATTTATAACTTTTAAATATAAATGCACACCGACAAGCCTTATAGATCCCACAAAGCGCTTTAAGAAATATACCACATGATGGGTCCGAGATGGTTTCGCGAGAGTTTAGTGTTCTAATAACTACTAAAGCAATTTAAGTTCAGGCGTGATACAAAGTCGATAAAGAGCATCTCTTTTAGATGAGTTGTATTTCATAAAGCGTATTTTGCCGCGTCTCTACTGACGCGGTACAAAACGCTTTAAGAAATACATCACATGCTGAAGTACAGGGCAGGAATTTTGTTTTCCGTCGGTCTCTTATCTTTCAATTTCATTATTTCCTTCACTTTTTCTTCCTATCACTAACAACTGAGATAGGCTTTATGCAATTCATTTCTATATGAGGCGTAAAAGTATATTGGTCTCACCTGTGTCGTTTAGTAACAGCAACTCTAGAATCTGTTTTACCTCGCTTTTCACTTGTAAAATCTACTTTTAATCACGAAAAGACGAATTGTGCCCTTTTGGTTGTCAACGAGACGTTTTGTACTTTATGCTGTAGTGTTTGGAACTGACGTAACAATTGCGTTACGATAGTGCATTCGAACTCAAGCGCGCGCACATTATAACTGAGGTGCGAAATTAAACAGCAAAGCAAAATATTAGTGGAATCAGTAAAAGACAAAGAGCACATCTGGGATGTAAACGAAATGACAAGCGGGGATTTTTCACTCTTCAATGCTATTTGAACGGAGTAGTAGTAGGCAGAAAATTAAAAGGGTTAAGCTGTGACGCCACCTTCGTAGTCAAACTGTTCGCACCAGTACGTATAATTATTTTGGAGAGCGCTCATGAAGCGCGCTTCTTCCGTGCTTTCCAAACTTCTCGCGTGCACCATAACTCGATTGTGCACGCTAATAAAACTAACAACTGTTCTTTTTGACAATGGCAGTGGAATTTGGGCGACTCTGCTAGTTGTGTTATACTGTATTTAATAGTTAAGTCATGGGGCTTTAGTGCATATACTACTTTTTCGCGTGAGTATTTTATTTTTGCGTGATTGGTTTTAACTGTGCGGCGATATCTTCTCTTCTCTTACTGCTAAAATATTTGACATTTTGAACCTTATCACCTGCCGCGCGGTGGACATTAAGGCGTGTCCTGTGAAATACGCGCTCGCGGTAAATAACATGTCGTATTTCATCTTCCCTACTGCTCAAAGAAACATTTATTTTGGTGTCTGGTTCCTGGTGCCACGCCAAAAACACTATTAGCAGATTTAATTGCTTCTAATTCAGTATTTCATCGAGCTCTTGTCCTTGGTGAATGAGTGTGGTAGGTCTTCCCATTCAAACGGAAAAGGATTGTCCGGTATCCCAAGTGCTATTGTTAAATGCGGTGAGACTCAGCGTCATCGACATGATTGGATTTGCTGTGGTAACAAGGACCTCACAGCGTGACTACCTTATGTTCAGTTTTGATAAACAACCCGAGAATCTCTCCAATGAAACACTCAGTGCTCTGTTAGTCTGATGTCAAATGTTTTTGGTTAGACCTGCTTTCATGGTAGGCTAAACTGTTCTGAAATTAGCGTAGGCAACTTACCCCTGAAAAACATTATCTTTGAACATCTAAAGGGAGATATAACCTTAACTTGCGGAGAGAAATCAAACTAAAGCCATAAATATTTTTTTAAGATGCTCGGAAACAACTTGAAAAGTTTAGCCTAAAGTTTTCAAGTTGCAATCCATTTCCATTCAACCCATCCGCAGCCAAAGACGCTTGTTAACAGTGTCAGTGCTCTAATATAGCAATAATTATTGTTAATAAAAATATACCATTATTTTTAGGTTTCCTACGCCAAAAATGTAATTTTGGCTGTTCAAAAATCCGTTAACATCCGTGACAAAGCGGTCCTTTAATACCAGCCGTCTGGGTGGTGCATTTTATTGTTGTTCAGTCCACCACCATTTTGACAGCCGGATTTTAGCTAATGGGCTATGCCGTTCTACGGGCAATCAAAAATTGACACGAATCTTTGTATAGCTTGCAAATAAAAATATATTTGACGGCCTTGCGCACACATCGATTTCACTTTGTTGAACTTTCTGCTGAAAAAAAAATTACTCGAGTATTTTTTTCAGATTTAACCTCGTGGATTGCCGAGCAAAAGCGAAGGCAGCGAGGGTGAAGGAAGTTTTCCGTGTGGTAGTTTTTCTTCGCATTTCGTTTCTCATTTTATGATCCGTAGATTTTCTAAAAAAGTCCCTTCCATTTTCTTTTTCCAATATTGTTTTCTTTTCTCGCAGGTGGCGTCGTGGCGTTTAAGGTTGACTTGTTGTTCAGGTTTTGATGTTCCGTGGTCTGAGAAATAAAAGGGAACAATTTTTAAGTGTCAGAATGTAGGACACACCGTTACAAGTACGCATCGTATAGAAAAAAACACCTACTTATCTACCTAAAGTTTTATCTTCTAGGGCGATTTAAAAAGTTAAAACGTTTGGCAATTTTCTAAAAAAGAAATTGCTACAACGTGGGCTGTTTAGGCAGTATAACTTGTAGCGTTCTGCAGTGAAATGCAGGTTCAAAGAGGAGCACTGTTATAATTAACTATCCAGCTAAGCAATTAGCCATTTCATCGAAGTCTGAGTCAACTAAGCAAGGGAGAACTTTATATCTCCCTGGTTGTGTAGGCAAGCGTTATTTGAGAAGAACCCTTGGCATACCCGTTACAAAATTGACAGAAAAGACTGCTCTACTCTTTCAAACGCTTTTTTTAAACAGTGAGACTTATTACATTTTAATGCGTGTCTGTCATAGGGATTTTTTTTAATATTTTATAACTTGCAGTCTATTTCAGGCAGAAATATTGATTGCATGAGGTCAAAAAACCTGACACCAACACGACACGCGTGCGATGAAACCAGTATGGGCATAATCGCGCGCGCAAAATCGCTAAAATGTAAGCAAATCGGTAAATGGCAGCCATAAAAGGAAAACATCACAGAATCAGGGTGTGGTATTTTCCCTGTAAATCTTTTCCACAGCAAGTTATTTTAATAATTTATTCACTTCTGAAGCGAATTGTAAACCAGCGCTGGAACGGCAGAAATTGAGGCGTATGATGCCAGCAATAATTGGTTACAATTACGATTAAACAAGATAACCAGTTCTTGTAAAATGAGAAATTCTCTCAACGTACTGTTGTGCATGATATTCAGTGTTGTGACTGTTTTAGTAGTGGTGGGCGACTTTGCAGTCTGACATGTACTTAATATATGTTACCGTGACTTATGGCATTAACATTTGACTGATAAATAGTTTTGATATATCTTAGTCATGAGTTTATTTACGACTACATAACTCTGATCTGAACCGCCGATAACCCTGCATAGCAAACTAACAAGAAAGGAAAATACGCTGTTATCTCATGCAATATCTCGTGATATGATTGAAATAATTATCATATCAGCACGCTTGACACCAATATCGTTGTAAGCGTTTCCTTATTGCACAAAGGGTAACATGGTAGATCTTGTATTCATTGTTATTTTATGATCCATTTTGTTTGAGAGCAAGAGAAGCGCTGAAGATGATGGTCAAAGAAACATATCTTGGTATTAGGATGAAAATATTTCTCAGCTTAATTGGTGAACTTGATACGTTTAGCACAGGATTAAAAGCCGCATTTGAGCATTGTTTAAAGACCTTTTGACTTCACCATCTAATTTTGTTTGTAAAAATATTACACTGTTAAAGCCAGGTTGAAAAGGGTCAGTTTGTTTACGCAAATCTTATGTGTACTTTAACAAAAAAATTATTTTTAGGGTCCATTTTAAAATCGTTGAGTTAAATAATTCTTTAAATATTTACAAGGATCGTTCTTTATTCAGTTTAATACAAATTCCGTCTCATCTGCGATAATCGTTAATCTTCCATGGGGTCAAAATGATGCCTTTCGTAAAACGAGCAGGCAAAAGCTGTTTTAGCTAACTTTTAAGAAAACAAAAGCCCAGCTGAATTCCGGCGTGCCCCTTTTCTTGAAATTTCATGTCGATTGTTTTCTTTGTTGGCGCCAACAGCTAAATCAACACACTCCAGGCGTGTTCCTTAAACAGCAGATGTTTTCTAAAGTTTTCTTTAAGCAATTTGCGAGAAAACTTGTGCGTCTGTATACTGTCGTCAAAACAAACCGACCAAAATGATAAGAAAACAATCTGTTTTTTCGGCAAATTGGAAACAGAATATAAAGTAAACCATTAAAATCCACCAGGGAAATGTATTTACTTTAACACACAGCGATTTTTGTTTAAACCCCTGCAAAGTTCGACCAACATCGGTTTTATGACATATTTTCTTTGTTTCAAAGCAGTGAAAGGTGCTTTCACAATAGAGAGCCAATTTTAGAAGTTCGTATATAATGTTGCGGTGAGGAAAATATCCAAGAAGTAAACAAATGGATGAAATTCTATTCACGCCCAAACCAAACCCAAAATAACTGGCCACCGTGTAAAGATTTCACCTTTTCAACTCTGTGTGAGAAGGTTTATCAAAGATATCTGGCTTCGGATTTTTTTTAGCCAACCAACCTGACTAGATGTCATTTCAGCAAGCGACACTTGAAAGCGACTAATCGCCAACTCTTTACTTTTTCGATTATCTTCAAGTATAGGCAGGTGACGGAACGCTGAAATCTAAACAGATCCAGATTATGTCACGTCGGTAAAATCTTGTGACACTGTAGTGCTTGAACCATGCACTTTCTCCCCAGTTTAATTACAGAAAATGTATGAAAACGAGTTGGGTGAATTTTAATGCTGACCCTCATGTTGAAAGGACGCAAGGAGTAAAAAGATTCAAAAGACTAGAGTACTGGATAGTTTTCACAAACTTCGATTCTTAGCGAACCGTTTCCTCGGGAAAGAACTAAGGGTTGAATATGCATGTATCATTCAAGTTCATTGCTTCCATTTCCTCCCAAACATTCGAGTATAAATCTAATAAAGCTTTTAAACTGGAAGTCGAAAAATAGTGAAGGTATTTAATGGCGCCATTAAACAATTTCATATCTAAACCCTTGAATATGTATCCTCTTGCGATTAGTCGATTTTACTTTGCAGTGACCAGGAGACCAGTATCCTTGTGCAATCATCTGGAGATTGAAAAATAAATAAATAAATAAATAAATGGAATGTTACAGTGGCATTTCCACAAAGTGCCTCTTCGTCAACTGTTCCCTGATCGAAATGGAACTTAGAAGTGTTGGTTTTTGTTGAAGAAGGAAAACCCGAGAACCCAGAACTTAGACCGAATCACTCTACAAAATGTTTTACTTGGCTTGTTTTCCTCGTAAGATCAAGAGCCTTTCAAGAGCCATGTCTATTTTTGCCGATGAGTCACCTTTAAAAAATTTCCGTCTTTTAATACAATATCTGTCTGACGCACATTTATAAGCTGCAAAAACCCGAAATGTCAGTGGTTTGAACTTTTCTAAAAATAATTCTGTACAGGTAAACACTCGCTGAAGCCGCACTTAATCGTGAATAGTACAAAGTTCCGATATATTCCGGTGTGAAGTTAGGTAGGTGAATATGGTTTTTAACTGCCCATTAGTGTGAGATTAACGAAATCTTAACTTGAAAAGGCTTTGCCATAACGTCATTCTCAGGAAAATTAATTTTCGATATGCGCTTTTAAAATATATTTAATATTCTCCTTGAAATATATCTGTAAGCTCGATGTTAACACGGATCTGTTTAGTTAGAGGAAATAAAATCATTACAGACAAGAAATATTTAAGTGTTGTAAGGTTTCCGATTGCAATGAATTAAAGCTTGATTGTTTCTTTGCGATTATATTATGTCTTTGTCCTTTATAGATTAATACCTATTCATGTGTTAAGGAAAAAGGAAAGAGCAATTACTCACTAGAACCCCGGCGACAACTCAATAACGCCGGCGACAGAACATCGAAAGTGAGTTCCCTTCCTTCGAATGGAAATATATATTTTTTTTTTGCTTGCTAAAAGTATCTTTTTGCAACGAGTGCCAATAAATGTCAGTGAACCAAGTCTCGAAGTGATTAAGCTTGTACATATCGACCGCAATCTTGCGGTCATGAGGCATTAAGAAGGCTTATTCCATACCGTTGTTTTTTCAGACGTATAAACCGATTTAAATCACAAAGCCGAGTTTCAACTTCGTGACTTATCAACAACATCTAAAAGTTTCACGTGACTTCGAAAGCATGATACCCGTGTTAAATCGTGTTTTACATATAATAGTATTCAAAATCTTTAATTCCTCAGCATGAAAGTCTTACACCGGTGAAATTGACTCTACCATCTGTTTCAGAATTGTACCAATCAATTCTGAGGGGGAAAAAGTTGCAACATTTAAGTACATTATCATTTTCCTCTCGCTGTGGGGAGTCAGAGGAGAGGGAATGCTGTAATACGTAAATACAAAAATTGCACCTGGAACTACCATGGTTTAAAAACGGAATATTAAGTAGATTAGCAAGCAATGGAAAAGTTATCAAAGCTTTAAAAAGATTAGAACTTAGAACATTATCAACAAAAGGAAAAGTAGACTTTAAGGCATCAATTTTCTAATACCCTTAGAAAGAATTTCCTTAACTCTCGGTTTAAACAATAGCTTTTCCGCCGAAAAATGCTTCCAGAAGTTGCTTCAGTCATCAGCCATTTTTCGGTGTACTAATCTAGAGTCAGTTAATCTTCTGTAAAAATAGGAGTTTCTGGTCTGCTCTTGTCCGGTTGGGGGAAATCTCTAACTCTTATCTTCCACAAACATCTGAGAATTAAAAACGGGGGATAAACTCGCCCAGCTTGACCATGGTTAGGATTTACAAAGGATTTAATAACTTTATAAAACGCAGTTATTCTAGATCTAATTAATTCGCAATGAAAACAAATTCTTGCAAGCAATGTACGGCTTTCCGATTTGACAAGTGCAACGGTTTTTAATTTTTTCGAGAAGGAATTTTGCTTGTTGAGATGCAAAAATTATTGTTGGAGAGATCGCTGCGGTCTAGTACGGTTTCCTGTGTATTGTTACTGGGCTTGCTACACCCTTCCGTAAAATCACCACCGCTACAGATCATCTTTGACAAGCCAGAAGCAAAGATCGATCTAAATATAGATTCTAGAGGCAGTATGCTCTTTGATATTAAGGGAAGCTTTATTAGAATCACAATATTCCATTTGTAATTACACTTTATCTGTCAATAATTCACCAAAGGCTGCGTAGTTTAGTTCGAAAAGTCAATGGAGTCCAGCTCGACTAACTCGACTATTTAACTATATTATTTCAAGCCATTAATGTTAAGAGGGAGGAAGGATTGTCTAACGTCATAAAAATTCCTGAGGTTAATTGTTGCGTTTTGTATAACGTAAGATTGCGGTGAGCGAACAAAACTTGAACAAACTGTGATGTCCCGGGCTTCCTTCCTGTTCATGTGTTAAAAATTTAATTTTTTTCGCTCACAGAATCGAAATTTGTAGCTAGTTTGGATTGCGGGAACGACATGTAGCAATTGGAACGATTATAAATACGTAGATTTGACATTAACCGCTCTAAGAGAACCTCTGTTGCAAATCATTAAAAGAAGAATTCTCGCAGCGAATTTTAAATCGCTTGACCTGTAACATGGCAGAATTCCACGCAGTAATTCTGCATAGACGTTCAAACACGCTATCACGCAAAAAACAATCCTAGGTATCAATCTATCGAAATGCTAATGTAAGCTCAAACATTTTGTTTGCTTTCCGCGTCAAGGCTAGAATAAATGTAATTTAAATGATTACTTTACTAATCAATGACTTCGTGTCTATTGAATTCCAGTTTGGAAAAACATTTAGGCTGAAAGCTAAACCTAACCATGTCATTATCGTTATTAATCGTTCAACTACTGGAATTATTTTGTCTGTATCGTTCAATGATGAGAAAAATACATGCAACAAAGGAGTTAATTATTTTAACACCTAACGTAATCAGGTCCCCTAGCACTTCGCACCCATCTCTGTACACTTCTAAAATCTGCAAACTACCATTGTCCATAAAGAGATTTTGTAACGATTTAAATAAATGTTTTCAGATAGTTTCTTTTGGAATTGACTAGCAAATATTGCTAAAGTTCTGCCGCAGTAATCAGTTACGAATGGCACTTCACTGAAATGTACTTCAATTAAATCTTTTCTTTCGCTTGTTCTTGTCGGCGAAAGCGTTCGTCTTTTTCAAAGTCTTACTTTAGAGGCTTGCAAAAGCCTTAAGCTGACCTTCTTGAGTTGAGTAAATCTTGTCTCACCTTGAAACATTGAAAAGATGGCCTTATACTTTCAGTGGACTCTCTAATGTTTTGGACTCTCTCATGGATTCACTCTCTAATGGCTTCGACTCGATCAACTCTCTGATCAGGAAACCACCACAGCGTCGAGCCTTGGAAATCTGCGGGACGGGTTGAAATGCACCAACATGCACGTGCGGGATCTCTAAAGACCCATAGCGTGCGGTTGGACGAATAACACTCTGCGGTGCCGGAGACATTGGGAACTGTATTGAAGCTGCTATACAGGGTTCACTAGCGCTGATTCCTTGTGGAAAGCCGCTAAGTTCACAGTGGGGTGGGATTTGCAAGCTACGAAGCTGATGGCTGAATCCTTCGACGAACAAGTTGAAGTGATGGTTTGAATTCACTTTGCGCACAAAAGCAGGCTCGTTCGGTTTTTGTGGAGCGCGACACTTAAATCTCTTGGCTCGGCGCAGAAAGCTACCACTTCCAAACATGTCACCTGAGGCGGGATGAAGTGTCCAGTAGTTCCCCTTTCCTGGTTTGCCAAAATAGCTTCTAGGAACTTTTATAAAGCAATCGTTCAGGGACAAATTGTGTCGAATGGAGTTCTGCCACTTTTGTTGGTTGCTGCGAAAATATGGAAACCGCATCATGATATATTCGTAGATTTCGTTCAATGTTCTCATGCGGTACGGAGAGCTGTCGATGGCCATTGCGATCAACGCGATGTAAGAAAATGGCGGCTTTACTTCTTCGGAGAGATAAGGCTTGCTTCTTGACTGCATGGTGGACTTGCTTGTTATGTAGTTTCGCTTCGATTCAGGGCTTCTTATATCGGCGGCGAGCAGCGAGGATTGGATGGCAGTCTGTTGAAAATTTCCTGTATGGTACACCAGTGGAATATCAGAAGTTATTTCCTTGTGTCCGCTCATCGGAACCATCACTGTGTCACCACTCGACATGTTTCCTCCGTCTATTCCTGTCTGATCTTCAACACGATCCTTCCCGACTAAAGCGCCTCTTATGACCTGTAGCTCCATAGCTAACAAAAACTTAAACACCTCGCTCTTATCTCGGTTCTTAAGCTGCTTCCAGTAGCGAAATCCACTCAGCGAATTGTAGACCCGCGCGCGGAGAAGTTCTCTCTTGCAACACTCAACACTACCAAATGCAACTGGGAACTGGGGTCTCACACTTCTTCAGCATAACAGCTACTAAATCCTTTTATTTTGAACCTGCCAGAAGTCTCAAGACCACCCACAATCGGCGTGCAGCCAGTGTTTTTACAGCAAACGTTTTGCGGCGCAAAATCTTGTATGCTGTCTCTAGCTAGACCAGAAAGTCCTCAGATTCATGTAATGTGGTCGCGAGGGGTGTGCAATTACTTGTCAACTCGGCACATTTATATCTATCTACCCATCGTTTAGAGGCGGTCGGCAAACCTTTGATTACTGCAGCTCACATGTGGAATGTCTCCGACATCTGGCGTAAATTAACACTATCTGTCAACTCAGAGTAAATTCCGTTCACTGCACATTCCTTACAAAAACAAAAGAGTTCTCAAGTTGTTTAGGGTTGTTTTTCGCTTTGTTATTTTAACTAATTTTATAACATGCGGGATCAAAGTCTTGTATTACAGTCGCTATGAGAGCCAAATGCGACTGTTGTGATTCTAAAAGTTGTAAGACTGGTAAAATGTGCGTAATTCCGCGTATTAATTTCTATTTTAATCCATAGAAAGACGCATTTCAGGAAATGCACGTAGCCTTTAACTAAGTAAACAACAGATTAGATCTAAAAACAAATTAACAATTAAGCGGGCGATTAAAGCTCAGCGAGACCCGATAACAGATCGGCTATCGCAAGTCCGAATTTAAATGGATTAAAAGTGATTCTTTTTAGTTTTGTAGACTCATCTCAGGAGGTTCTTTGCCTAGCACTATTGTTCGTGGAAGCGTGTTTAGATTCGCAGCCGGGTTTAAATCAACACAAACCAGTTAGTGCCTGAGTGTTGTTTATAGATGTTTTCATGTAGCGTGTGTATTTGAATTAATGAGCGTAACATGAGTCGTTTATGGAAAAAAGTACTCGGTCTGACGCGTGCTCTTGACAGCCGCCAAGGAAATGGCCGAATACCTTCGCCAAAAAGGCGTGGGGTGGCAAAACAAGTTTGCTTAAAATAATCTGGGCATTTCCATACCAATTTTAGCGCATTGTTTCGGGTGTTTTTGCGGCAGGGTTTGTGTTTATAAACCGCTTTTAATTCACCCTAGCTGTGTCGAGTCGTTTGTACAAGCGGAATGCGTTGTATAAATAATCTGCAATGTGGTTTTGCAATAAAGTTATTCTCGCTCCTTCCCAAATCAGCAAATCAAACTGGCCGCGACACATTTATCTAAGCAAGCAATTTCGCCATTTTTTTTTTTTTTTATCAATGTGGAATCGCCCATGAAATTGTCCTCTAATGGGGCAATGAAATTGGTCGTCGTGGAAGATTGCAGTCCTCTGTATATTTTAGCGTTAAGCACAGCTTCTATCGCATAACTTCTTTTGAAGTTAGTTAGGTAAATACTCTCCTAGAGAGTAATTATCACGACCTATTGACGCACGAGTGAAATTAACAAAACGCGCGCGCGACCGTGCGGTGCAGTAAATGGTGTTAGCACATGTGATTAGATAATGCATATTTTGACTTCCTGACAAACAACCGAATTCCAGTCTTTTTTCTTCCTGAAAATGGACGCCTCCTTTGTTTTGAGCAGTTTCCGGCAACTGCAGAGTTTTCCTGTAAATGTTTTCACTTGTAATCGAGCCTAGGTTGCCTTGTGACTTGTAAAATCTTCGCTCTGAAAATGTCTTGGCTGTCCACGCGTTACCTTTGCCTCGTGGAATCGTCGCGCGCGACCTCGCGAAATGAACCTTCTCTGCACAGCCGAAAAAGTAAGTGTTGGTCGATGGAGGCAAATGTACATAAGATTTCTTTCATTTGTCGTCATATCCTTGCTGTGGTAAATTGCTTTGAAGTGGTGTAATCTCCACAAGAACTGACTGAATGATGTGTTGTTTATTTGAAACCTCAAAACCAGGATCAACCAAGTCAGGGAACTGTGTAGGCGAAAGGGAAACCGTTCTTGTTACACCCTTGCTAGAAATTTAGCTATAAATTGAAACTCCAAGCGGCCCTTAGTTTATTTAAAACGCATTTGAACGGGCGAATATAGTTCGCAATGTTCAGTTATATTTTCGTTTTTCTGGATATGATACGTGACTCAGAGCTGGTATGTTAAAAGGTTTGTGGTTTTGACAATCGCAGCGGCGCGAGCAGCAAGACTAAGGTAACCTCATTTGTTATACGTTTAACAGGCGCTTACATTTAATCGCTTGTAAATCTTGGATATATATCAAAATTGAAACAGTGTAACTGCGACTCTTCTACTGTTGTAGTAGAGTCAACAAGAATTTTTTTACGAGAAACATTACAAGATAGTGGCGGAGAATTCTACCTTAAGAGGATCTCATTCACCTTGCTATGTCTCTGACCGATTACCAAGACCATATTTAATCAGCTTTGCCTTAATTCTGCCCATTTTGGAGCCTTCAAGTCTCCAATTGCCGAATTATTAAAAGGCTTTCGGAACTTGCAATCGGTTGCCGGTTCAAAATTCCAATTTAATTTAAGTGAAGGAATTGAAATTAAGTTATAAGCTCAGCTTCACAAACAATCCGACCGCGGAAAATCCGAGGATTTGTATATGATACAAAAAATCGGGTCGTTCTAGATAAGTAAATCAAATTTAAGGTTATTTTGTTGTGATATTAGGTTTAAAGAAGACTTTGAAATAAAATTATTGTTACTCAAACGGTAATCCGTCATAGGCACCGGCTCAAGAAATTTCTATACTGTCGGGCAATTCTAATTTTACGCCAACATATATTTCACAATTCCACATTGGTAAAAGTAAGTTTTTAATATGTGTTACCTACAATCGGTCATAATTTGCCGCTTGTAAAGGCGTTTTAATATACATGATTGTAACGAAAGAGGTTTGACAATGACTGTAATATTTTCTTCAAAGATACACAAAAAATTTTTTTATATAAAATATATGTTGGGCACTGCGAAAGAAGATAGAGAGATGATTCAAATAGCATGATACATTTCGATTCCATTGATGTTTGGCGCCAGATAAACCTTCGTCAGCGGTGCAGCTAAATATGGAATAAGTTGAGCAACTGCGACAATCGGACTGTCGAAAATCTGATTAGCTTTAAACGTATTGTTAAATTCTACAGTTTAGATTCTGAAACATTTGAGTATAACAATAGGTTTTTGATCGATCAGACGATATTGTATCAATTTGTGACAGTTTTCAGTTCTAATGAGGCATTTTGTATCTGGAATGAAACATTTTAAATAGTTAAAAAGTTTAATCGTTTTTCTTCAGTATGATAGTTACTTTGAATAAACTTTACCTGTAATTTTTAAAATTCAAAGGTATACGAAAGCTTTGTATTACAACATAAAGTGAACGTACATGTGTTTTCCTGGTGTAGTTTAAAACCCCTGGTTGGAAAAAAATATAGTATATTCAACTACAAAAATCAAGAGATCAAAAACAGTAACAAACACAAACTTGAGCATCTCTTTTCTTTTAATTGTTTCTTTTATATAAATCTTAAGCAAGTGTCTGACATTGTACTATCACTGTATGTAGTATACGGTACATTTTTCATGCATTCACATTTGTCCATGCAAGTTATATAGTAATTTTTGTCATTTGCCTCTCAGTGAAACAAACTTTCTCCTCAGAATTGATCCTGAAATTTACAGAACTAGCTGGTAAAGCAAATTAAATTAAATAAATAAAGGAATGCAGTGACTAAACTTTCCTTTTTGCTAATGAAATGTTTTTATCTGATTACAATAATTAATATATCAACAAATTAAAATCGAAGGAAAAATTGCTCAACTTATGAACTTTAATTGTTTTTTGACTTAATCCTTAAGATAAGAATTTTGGTAGAAGAGATAAAAATAATCATTGTTACAAGTTCAATATCATTGTAGTATAATAAGATTAAAACAGCACATGAACTAAATCACAACTAAGAAGCCAACATGGCTGCATGACTTGAGAGCGAAGTAAATCCCTCTACCAATTTGGAAAATAAATTTTTCTTGCCTGCTTGCCTAAATTTATCTCAATGTATAATAACTACAGTTTCAGCTAGCTAGAAAGGCTAGATATTGAAAGCTTTGATTCAGAATATTAGTAATACTGAATGTTACTGAGAATGTACCAAGGCAGTCTTTACCGAAAGATCCACCGTCTGGGAGAATAGTGATTGCCTTTACTTCGAGTTAAAAATCCAAAACATGAGAAGCAATTCCTCGATTTTTCCAGAAAGTGTCGAGTGATGGTAACATTTGCCTTTTTTGGGAACACTACTATGACAAACCTTAATAATTCGTTGATCTTGTTGACTAAACTGTAGAAACACTTGATTACAGTGAGTTGAACTGAGATGAAAGACACAAATGGATTAATTCTGCTCATCATGGGTATATGTTGAATACAAACTCGCTCAGTGTTTATAATGTTAACCTTTTTGAAATCTATTTTGCAACTCAGTGAAATTCTCTCAGTAACTAATGAGAAGCCCATAAATTATCTCCCAGATTGTGAGGAGACTTTGAAAATTCCTTCGAGAATCGATCGATCGCGATGCATCGAGCGCGGCCCCGCTAAAATCTTCGACTGAAATCAGTCATTCCAGCATATAAAAATTCAGTGTTGTTGTTGTAATTCGTGTTCATGTGTAATCTAGTGAGGAAGAAAGCTTGTAAATCTATTCATACCGAGTGATTTAACCACAACAATAGCTTTGTGCCAATTTTAAAAATGTTTTGGTTTTTTAGACACCCCCTCGAAGAATTGTTGTTCGCTGTTTTAAGCGGGAGGCTTTCGGAACTCTTCTAAGCTTGTGGTTTCGCTGTAGTGAAAATTAGCTTCCTTGACTTCCCATTATATTCGTCAGAACATAAACAGACATACAGATAATCGATTTTTTCGGCATTTTCACTTCTGGGTTGTTAAAGTTTCCTTTATTTGCATGAGGGTCGAAATAACTGACTGCTGAGTCAAGAAAACAAACGGAAGACTGAAAATTATTAAATTTCAATGACCGAACAAGGCTGTCAGCGAGCTCTCGCTGGCTTGAAGCAAATTTCAATTGATTTGTAGCTTAAGTGAAGTTTTTACTTACCAAGAAGAGGTCAATTGGGTTATGTAGGGGTTTACTTATATAATTAAACATGTTTTTAAAAGTAGCCATAAATTGGTTAGTTATTTTCGTCAATGGATGAAGTCCCTTGAAACGGTCTGAAACCGGCTGACTAAGAGTGTCTAGCAGAAATAAATTATTCCTGAATGTGCTTGTTAAACCTTTAACATTCTTCATAAATAAGTTTGTTCTGACCGTAATCGACTTTAAATAATTACATTAACTGTCCCATAATGACAGAAACAAATTAATTAAAAATATTAAGAACAATATGAAGAACAATTATTACTGAGTGCATTGTAAGCAGAAAACTGCTTTAAACCCAGTATAATATGTTGAATGTTAATAGCGATTGATGTTGGCAGTTATGCACGACCTGAACTAAAGAACATTGGCAGATAATTCCAACACCACAGCAATTCTGGAGTCACTATCTGCCATTTTGCTTCCAGTTTATTGTACTCGAGATATCTCAGTGTTAATCTTTGTGTGTCTTTGCCTTCAGCAATAAGCCAGTCAATCTGACATACATGATATGTTAGTAAAAACCTTTTGGTGGGGTCTAGACTTGTTTCATTCCGGCCGTATTTTATTTCAAGGAGGGCAAACCACATCAGTGCAGTGGTTAAAATACTGTGTTAATGTTCAGAACGAGTCAAACTTGAAATGGTCGTTTTCAGCCCTGCTTTTCACGAATTTACCCCTCTCTCCGTATGAGAGATATTTAAATGAATTTTTGCGTTTTGTTTAAAAAGCCTAACAGCTCAGTTGAACTAAGACATTGAATAGTCTTTCATATATCGAAAACATTCGAAGTAAAAATTAATTCACCGCCTCAAACACTCCAGAATTGCTTTAAGAGATTACGTTTCCGCTTTGGAATATTTGTTTTGATTTAACTTCTTAATTTGTAAGCAGAATAAAGAGTCTATTCTCTAAAGCGAGATCCTCCTTTCGAAGTAGGAATTAGTATAAAAATCCCGGTGAATACTGACTGAATTAAGAATTCTATCAGCTTCTGTATTGTTGAGTACAAAATGGGGGGATATTTCAGTGCACAATACGAGAGGCACTACAAACGACAAGGACAACGTCGAGTCGGTAAAATTCACTGATACGTTTTCGATCCGTTTGCACAAATACATGATTACTGCTTTTTGTGTACCATTTACATACACAAACCGAAGTCTCAAAACGATATATGAAGGAATCGTTTTCAAATCGACAGTTAAACAGTATTTCATCTGAAAAATTTAAAATGCTAGAAAAGAGGATTTGCATTCTACGTGACCATGTGGTCTTTAGCAATGATGTGTTGACATGTTTAGAAACAGCCCGACCTAAATTATTTTTAAGTGTCTATGCATTCGAAAGTCATTCCATCGAAAAAATTCAGCTCAGAATCTTACCTTCGTTTCTTGCAGGGCTTTCTCGCTTCCGGAAAAAATGAAACAACAAAGAGATCGATATCAAGAGGAACAAATCCGGGGAATATTTCTTATATCGCCTGACAGTTGCACGCGCGAAGTGAATACCGATCGTCGAAAACGGAAGTTTCGTGATTTCGTCGAAGTCTTGATCGGAAAGGGCGGAGGTGTTTATTTGCAAAAAAAGCTAGTCAATTAGTTAAAACCGTATGTAGCAGTTTGAACAGAGTGCAGGTGCAGTCCTTCAGTTAATTCAATTTCATACATTGAGCTGAGAGGGCAGAAAACAATCGCAAACAGTGTAAAACAAGTTGTTTCAAACTAGTTATTTCGGCTTTCCCCTTTGCGTGAAACAAGTACAAAAGACCCCTTGTTCCTTCTCCTTGTCTCATCCAAAGATCAAAGTATATTAAGTTTCTTTCAATTCCCTAGCCAATATGTCAATAACTATTGAAACCTTTATTTCTTTAAGCCAAATGTGCACTTTAGAGTACTCGGTACACTTTATCATCTAGTCAAATCAACATCAAAATTTTCATTAGATCTTAGCAATACATGCACTGTACACACCTTGCATTTCCAAAGCAAGCGTTCCTTAGCTTTCCACGTTACCTAGACATTTCTTTTATTATTATTATTTTTTTTTTTGCAGGATTGGAATTTGTTGAAGAAGGGGCTTGTCAAAGCTCGCTTAACTACCTTACAGACATCAGGGCTCTGATCTGGCGAGTCATACTCTTCCTGTGTCTTGTGACTTTTGTCGATAGCAAGTCTTGTAGTTCAGATTAGCAAATCTTTCCTAAAGTGCTAGCTTTAACATTCTGCAGGTTGATTGAAAAAAACAGATAAATTCTACTGTTGTTTTGCGTTATATTTGGACCAGAAAGGAAAATAAAATAAACCAAATCCTTTTCAAAACAGAACACTGAAACTTCAGTAAACACCTCGCAAAAGGATTTTATTTGTTTAAATTTTTAGTGTAGCACATTTTTCCAGACATTTAGCATTGGTTTTGTATTTCACCTCTTATTGAGCCAAACTCTGTGACCACATTTCGTTTCATCTAATGGCAAAAGCAAACTCTTAAATACTAATTTATATTTTATGATTATTTGTTCAAAAGACTTTGACACGGGCCGTGGCAAACCCGTTCAGGCACGCGAACTTCTAATAACAAATTCTAATTGATTTTGATATCTTGTTAATTAATTAACACGACCATTAGAGACATGTGTGCTTTTTCAGTATTTGCAGTATTTATTTACAAAGATGCTTTGTGATACTCGTGGAGGAAGAGTCAAACTATTCTGGGCAACAAGAGGAAAGCACATGTTTACAATGTGTTGTACATACATGACCTGATCAAAACGAAACATTTTAATCTTCTCTTATAGTTTGATTATTATTATTATTATTATTATTATTATTATTATTATTATTATTATTATTATTATTATTATTATTTTCTCATAATGAAAGTGTAGAGGGAAAGCAGAAATTATTATAAAGATTTCTCACTATTTGGGGGGATACAAAGTGTTTTGCTTTGCAATGCTTACAATAATTAGGTTTTCATATTCCATGTGAAGCTTAAGGCAAATAATGTTAATCCTTAAAAATGTACGTCGTTAATTCAACTTGCTTAATCTCTGGATCATATATTTTTTAACATAATTTCTCCTTCTTTTTTCTTTCTCCTTTAAAAGCTTTTATCCCTCTGATTTCATGGCTATAACTTCCAGTTTCTAAGCCAAAACGCCATATTTTCATTTAGTTTCATTTTAACAATAAACTACGGTTTCCTTCAGCTGCACTTTCAGCCGATTTCAGCAGCCAACATTGCAAAATAACGGTCGATAAGCAGTGTTGTCTCTGGTCAAGCAAAGACATTACTTTGTCCGTTTTAACCCCAAATATTTCACTGAATCGTTTCTCGACTCTGTAAAGATTCTACATCGTTTGTTGATACTAAACAACAGCTAAAGACATTTGAAATGTTGATCAAGATTGAAACCTTAAAACCTCCATGTGCTTCATTGGTTTCAGCCTCTAGTCATATAAACCTACACTTAGGTATTTATCAGGCACTAAAAAGCGCAGCTGAATCACACAGGGCAGGTAATACTTATACCCCAATATACCTGAAAACATGTGCCTGATATACCCAAAATCTCCCCTCAAGATCATGCAAAATACCAGCGCAGTTTTTAGCGTGAAAATACCGTATACGCAATTTAAAAAGTCCCTGTGTACTGTATACCTAAAATCCCTGGCCGACCTTCGATCAGCGTACAGGAATTCAACGCGATCGCACGGGGAACACGTTCTTACCGTCTAGATACATTTCAAGGGATGTGTTGTCGAAAAGCTCAGTCCATATCGAAGCAGCAAGACCGCAATCTCCTCAAAAATGCGTTTTCCCTCAGTGGGAAAATTGGAACAATAACCTTATCAGTTAGAAAGCTTACAGAAAAAGATTTGATGAAGTGGCAAAAATGTCCCACGCAAGGCTGATTGATTTAGTTAGCTATAGAAGGGTCAAAGTGGGGAAAATTAGTGGGGAAAACTTGCTTACTGTGAAATAAAAGAATCTTGTGATGAGAGATAGACTTCGAACTGAGGAAACGAATGTCCATTAAAATCATATGTGAAAAAAATATTACCTCAATGTGGTGTTATTTGAATGAAAATGGGAATATCTGCACAGTTGCATGTGTTATTGGCATGAAAGTTTAAGCTCCAAGACAACGTTTTTAAAAAGAAACACTGTCATAGCAAGCATAACTACTACACAAGGACTCGACACAACCACTCAAACTTTGAGCTATGAGAGCAGTCATTTATATACTGAAGACGGCCAGACATCGGTATTTGAAGTAATGACTGATGAAATAATTTGCCTATTTCACAACATGTTATAGCCTTTTAAATGGTTTCAACTCTCTTTGTCGGAAAGAGTGTGCCTTGATTTCTCTTAATTTAAAGGGAATAACGTTCTGCTGCGAGTATGTTGGTGGCAGTTTAGGTTTCAAGGTAAATTTTGACCATTCAAAGCCATATGTAACGGTTGTGCAATAAGTATTGATGTCTTAGCTTACCCGATAAGCCACGTGCAAACCCGACAGACATGAATGAGAAGCGTGTTGAAAACTCGAGTTTGTTTGGGAGGAGTTGCGTGTGATAAAACCCATATGTGACTTTTAACCCGTTCCTCTATTCTCCAATATTATCTGTTAGAGACCAACTACATGTGTTTCACAATCTCTTTGGAAACACTCTCTGAGGCCAACAGAAGCTCTAAAGGTTGTGAAATACAGAACGTGCAAAGTAGCTCAAAGTCAAAGTGCCCGTCTTTCAAAATAGACTACAAAACTAAAAATATGATCAATTTCTAAACGTCATGGAACAAGTTTAAACTGATTATATTCGGTTTTGGTCAACCTAGAACACTGAAGTTTGCACTCAATCTTGCTCACATTCACCAGATTTGAAGAGGTCTGAGATTTATACTGAAACGCTTTTCTTGCTAAAAGTTAAAAAAAATTGAGAGGGGAAGCTAGATGAGATTAAAACTTAGTGAAAGTGGAGGCATTTCCGGGTAAAATACTGAGTTCAATGTGATGTGATGTAGTTTTATGAGCACTGTACAGAAACAACATAGCGACACAGCCCAGTGAAACGATAAAACCCGGCGACACAGGACAGAGAACTCAACAAAACTTTTGAACCAAACACAGCGACAGAACCCAGTTAATTTCAGGACAGAATCCGATGCAGATCGATAAACCCAACAAAATGACAAAACCCAACACAATTTAAATCATTTAATGCATACGAAGTCACTTTGAAAACAAGAAAGAGTTTCAGTTACTGTTAATTTGCTTTCCGGTATTATTCTATCAGTAATGAAGTAATCCTTCTTAATCCCAGTACAGTTAATATCCTTTCAGTCTTAAAGAAAAACCGCTCTTGATCTGTTTTTAAACAGAGCTGACGCAAACGTTACAGTACAGAAATTAGTGGTTTACATGTAAATGTCGTTTATTTGAGAGATCCTCAGATCAGCCTTACTTTCCGGTATTTTATTTTACTGGATCAAAGCTACAATAATATTTTTTCTGATCAAAGGATTTGACGTATTTGGTAAAGATTTGTCATTTCTGCATTTGAAAAGGAAAAGAGATATAATAAGTTTTAGAACAACTTTTTTTATGTTGTTTGATAATCATAAACACCATGCAAAGACCTTTTGGGTCCTTTTGATTCACTGATCCAAGACTACAGGCCCTTATTAATTGACAGTTCTTCTAATTTTTCATGCCACTCTACAATTAGCTGTGGCTGCAAGTGTAAAAAAATATATGGAGACACCAAGACCATATTCTTAGGGATATAAACCTTTCATTACTCCTAACCATTCAACTGATCAATTATATGCTTTAGCTTTCAGTGCACTTTTAACACTTGGAATATGTGGTGTGAGTGTGTGTGTGTTTTTTTTTTTTTGTAATACGTAGCGTTTTTTTTTTTTCAGCCTTCGCTTTCGAAGTACGAAACCACATCTGGTCTGCTTGTTGCAACATAACTTTTAGGGACGCAAACAAGTCAAAATGACTCCACATCCGACGATTAATTATTTTCATCTTGATTTACGCTCCTGGGGGTAAAGTGCTCTTTAGAAAGAATCTCGAAAATATTTTGACTTTTACCAGAAATCACCGTGTCTCAGCTTAAATACTGTTTTAATTATCTATTGCATGGTTCGGTTCGATCAAATCTCGGACCTCGGACCTCGGATCCCGGCGTATGAATACGTTGCACAATAATACCTTCCTTCCCATTTCTCTTCCTTCCTAATGTTTCTTCACCTAATTGTTAATTCATAGAAAGTAAGAATATCTTACCTGCTTCGACCTGCTGAGGTATTTTGCAAGTGAATAAGGGGCTTGTCTACCGATTATTTTTATCTTAGAGGTTATTAACCGTCGATATCTCTCCAATCTAATAAGAGGTCCTTCTTGTATATATTTCACCGCCCCATTTCAAGGGTTTACCAAACAACGCCTAAAAATGCCAAAGATTTTTCATTTGTTTACGGCCAGTGGCAATCCAGCTTTCGAGTGATAGCGTTTTACCAGGTGAAAAACATATTTCTCCAATGATAGTTTTCTTCGTTTACAAAAAGGATCAAGAGATAACAAGATTTGCACAAAGAAAATCTACTCATGCAGGAATCTGTATGGGCCAGTCGATAAATCAATCATTTCTATTTCTAGAAAGATAACATTTTCGTTTTGAAGGGAGTGTAAGTTGTATCAGGAAAAGATAATCTCGATCGATCCGGCGTACTTTCTTGTTTTTAAAATATTGACAGATTATTATTAAAACAAGTTGATTAAGTGCCACCTTAAAAACAACCATGAAATTTATTACGTGTGCGCGTGATTTTTAAGGGTTTCCCGTTTCATTTTCGGCCACCGATCATATCCGATACTTTCAAGCTACAGTATTTTGAAGCAACATTGCTTTCTCTCTGGAAAATAGAGTGAAAGGAAATCATTGCTGATACGAAATGCTTATAAAGTCATTTGGTTCGTCCCAAATCCTATAAGATTTTCCCGAAACGGAAGTTTAAGTTACAAATCTTTTTCTTTTTTTTTTGGTTAACAAAGCAAGGCAGACGGTTGTTACAATATACAAGCTTTTCATTATGAAAAGACGCAAATACCAATTCATTTGCGTCAGTGAGACTATTTTTAACTTATCGAGCCGGAAAACAAAGAATTACTTGCGAAGATTCAGCCGGACGTTGCCTCTTGTGGATTGCGATTGCCGAGGGAAGCTAAGAGTCTAAAATTAACCAGTAAAATTAGGCCTGAAAAGTAATGTTCTAGAAGCTACATGTTAATGATCAAGCTAAGAGGTTGGTATGCGCAAAAAGGAGAGAAAACATACGATATTTAGTTCAAACGACTTTATAGCGAAAGAAAACTGAAAACTAAATTCGAAATAGCCATGATAAGAGTTTCGAGTTTGGATACCACGCTGAACAGAGCGTACGCTTGCATTGAGCCGATGTCTGCCGAAAGAAACACCAAGACATCACTGTACAGTTTTCCAAACGCAAACTAAAAGTCACACAGACTTGGCGCTGGTTACAAGTTTATTGCTTCGGATTATAATTGCGGAAGTGCGTCAGCATTTGAGAAAAAAAATCATTTGTGCAGCATTAAAGATTATACCCCTAACCACATAAAAACAAATTACATCATAAGGTATTCCTAAAGAACTGAAAATAAAGACCATCAGTGTTCTATCTTTAAATTGAATTTCCTGTCGCGGTTTCTTATCTCAGAGACTCGCCGTTTTTGTAGCACATCACAGCAAACACGTACACTGGTGGCGGAAACGTTTTTTTGTATTTAATTTATTCTTAAAACATGCTGGAACAATCGTAATACAAAAAGGCTTTTAATTCCCGAGCGTGATAAACAAATAGTTTCTTCCTCCACGCAATACAGGCAAAGAGGGACATTAAATCTTGATGTATGTACCACAAAACTATCAGAACTAGCATTACACCAAAATATATGACAACAGGTAACGAGAATTCTTACTTCGAACTGAGGACTTAAAGGTTATTTGAAGTAATTCCTCTTCATGGTCTGTTTCTCTCCAGCGACACAGCGACATTAGAAATATTAACCGAGATAGGATCTTGTATTGCTTGCGTGTTACAAATTCTTAGAAGAAAGTGCACAACTTGATATTCTGGAGAAGAATCTTCAAGGCTCTGAAATTCGTCCCCCTTCCAGCCACAAAACGGAGAACAATCCCGGAAAATGCAGGTTTCATGAATCCTGACGGACGATAATGCCCCGTATGTCGTGGTGGGGTTATTTGCACACTTTGTGCTGTTCAGTTAGTTTTCAGGAAAAACACAATTTTTTTTCAACGAGTTTTTATTTGTTTTCTACAAAATTAAACGATTAATTTTCAGCACAATGATAAATATAATGACAAGGCAAAACGTTTACCTTATCTAACGCTACCGCACAAGACATACAACTTTTGAATGTAAACGGTGCTGTGAAATCCCTCCAACTCCTCAGTGTTCTGTTACGCTCTCCAAGAGTTGTTCAGTTCCACTTAGCTTTCCTTATTATACTAATTTCTCCGCATTCCAGCTTCAGTTTATTTTCCCAGTCTAGTCTAGTCTGGCAACAATGATCGAACTCACAGGTTTTTCATTCTAGAACTCACATTGTAGACTGTGAATTTATAAATACAATAGTTTTCGAATGACTTTAGAAAGTAAAAATATCGCGCAAAATGTGAAAAAAAACTGATCGAAACAAACATGCTATTTCTCAGAAAATCACATACAAAACCCGCGCTTGTATACCAGCGGGCAAGTATCACGTTTCCCGAGAAACGTGATCCCGTTATAATCCCGTGGTCCCACACTTGTCGCTAATAAATTCTATTAAAATTTTCCACACTTGCTACCGGTTCCACATTTTCGCGCGCTTGTTATTGGTTGTGAGTTTTGATTAGTTTATTTGTAAGTACCGAGCCAACAGACCTAGTCGTCGAAAATGTTCACCTTTCTTTCAGGAAAGATCTAGCCTTCCCAAATTTTAAGACAATTCTCGTATGTATCATCAATTAACTTGCTCTCCCAGAGCTTAAATTTTCAATAAACATCTTTGTGTAGTTTGTGCCATTTTTCAATATGCCTGCTTGGTGATTCGATCATGGACTTCCATTGCTCTTGCCCAGAGCCAAATGAGTCAAATCCAAGAATAACAGTTCCCAGGCCTCCACCGCCAAGATTTATCTCCGAATGATTGACAATTTTGAGCACCACGGTGGTAAGGGATATCTGGTCAGCGGACACATTGAAGTTAAATTTCTCGTTGTACACGGGATTGAGGCTGCGTCGTTTGACACGCGTGTTCGCTTTGGATAAGCGGGCGCCATCACAGTACAGTGCGAGCTTTACATACGGGTCTGCAGAAAAAGGAATGCGAAAGTTAAGGTGGCTATCACCGCCTATTGAGATAGCTACACCCCATGCTCATTTGCTAGTATCACCATTATGTTTGAGTTGTCTTACTTAAGTTTTGCTTTGTTTTTTATTCTTTCTTCATGTTTTATATATTATGCCCTGTAGACGCCTGCAATAACATACCTGTGCGGTCAGCTGTTGACTTTGGTAAGCCACGAATCTTTGTGACGGTTACAATAAGTCGGCCGCTGATTGGTCGAAAACATAGGGACACACACAGCTCGCCAAGGTCACCGGCTTCCATCTTAAAATTAAAGATAGAGAGCATTTTGATTGTTATTTACTCTAACTTTGAGCAATGCTCCCGAGAGCTTAGAAAAAGAAAATCTGTAAGCAAAAATAAGTTGATCTGCTATGCCAAGGTTAAAAGACAGAGCTCGGTTGCATAAAGCAACTTAAGATTACGTGGGATTTTCTACAACCAATCCCTACGTTCTGGAAGTTCTCCTTGCACGCTATTATTGATAAATCAACAGAAGGTGGATAAAAGAGTAGGAAAAGCACAATACGGGTGTGAAAAGTTCCATTTGGACACAAAGAACAGTTGCACAAAATCTCACTTTTAAAAACTTAAAAGTTGCTTCATGCAACCGGGCCCAGGGACGCATAATACGACAATTTCCTTATTTTATAGAAGTGTTTTAACTAGCCTGTGAGAAGTCCCTATTGATTTAGTTTCCTCTCGAATAGGACGAGAGAGAATTAAACGAAAACCACAAGAAGGATGAAAAATTGGCGGTGCGAAAACTGGCGGTAAGGCAGGAGATTTTTTCTTTCCTGTCTCTATTCCAGTTGCGCGCGGCCATTTTTTCTTTGCTCGGAGCAGCCTTTGTTTACTGAACGTCTGAAATTCGGCTGTTTTGTCAGGCGCCAAAATTGTGATTACAAATGGTTGAGATGTTTAAGATTTATAATTAGTGTTAATCAGTAAATTTAGTTTAAAAATTAAGTAAGAACAACGTGGCTGCACCGAGGGAATTTCTTCCCAGCAGTTTGTATGGCCAAACTGGGGAAGGAACTGCGAGAGCAAAGCCTCTAGCTTAAAACACAAAATAGGGGCAACCTTCGAAGCAACTTCGTTCCCAAGGCGCTTTCCTTGGGATAAAAGCTTCTTGCCTCCTGATAGATATGGTTACATGTTCGCGGGCCCCGTCTCCTGCATCTTGAATATTCATATCATATATAATCTAATGAACTTACCCCATAAGGATGTGGTGGTGCGAGGTACAGCCACTTGGTGATTGAAAACGAAGGTCTGTTCTCCATCAGCTTCAACTCCGACAAGGGGAAAAGGATTTCGCCTATAACGTCATCACCGTAACGGTCTTTGAATCTGTCGTGAAAGTTCACCACCCTAAACTTCAGCTCATATTCTTTAATTCTTTCTTTTGAAAAACCAGAGATGACAAATGTCTCGTTAAAAACAGGGTCTGGTGTTCCCTCGATGATTTTCGTTCGCTGCCAGCAAAATTGCTGCGGAAGTAGTGATATTTTCACCAAAGGGTTGATACCTTCTTTATTGTCCGTTATTGGAAGATCAACCGCTTTTATTACGTTCACTTGTAGTTCAGTCTTAGCGACATTGTAGTGAAGTGCAAAACGAATCTTCCCCAGTTTGCCATCTGTGTTGTCAGGTGAAGGTGTTTTATCTTCGCCTATGAAACCAACTTCATTCAAGTTTATCTCCTTTGAATTGCTTTCTGGCAAATCCAACCTTCTCTTTTCTGGTGTCGCTGATTTATTAGAGCCAGAGTTAGCTTTCTTTCTTTTTGCTGGGCTATTTTCCTCTCCAGAAACGCCAGAGTCTTTGTCCTGTTTAAAACTGTTCTCGTCTCTCTCGAACTCTTCTTCAGTCTTGTCCACGTTATCCTCAAGTGACGCATGCGTACTAGAGTCAGAGTCTTCAACATCCGGGACACTCACTGTCGACTTCTCACGTGACCTGTTATCTGTCTCGTCCCCAGATAGGGAGCTTTCATCATTGTAGTTCTTTCCATCGCCATTCACAACCTCGTTAGAATAGTTGCACAAACGATGATAATAATATTTTGTCGGAGGTGGACCAGTAAAACTGCGATTTTTGCTCTCTTGAACGTTCAAAGAAACAGTTTTCGGGAAAGAAGAATCGACAACTTTGTCTCCCATAACAACTTGAATCCTTTCCGAAGCTTCCTTCACGGCCTTTGCCCGTGAATTTTTCCCCGTTAAATTCTTGTAGGCACTGACGCCCAGAACAATAAACAGGTAGCCCAAGGCGAAGCCTACCAGGATTGGCAAAACTAGAATGCCAAAGAGACATAACAGTCCTGTGTTATTTGACGCAAAACGCGTCATAAAATTACCTGATTGTGGTTTGCTGCGAGGATCAAAATCTGAAAAAAAAAACAGAGAAAATTGAGTGTGTTTGATATCAAAGGAATATGGTGATTCAATAAATAGTGTTTAAATGTCATTAAACGAAAATATATTTCATGTTTACAAAGTGCCGCGATTAAGTTTTCGAATGCTGCTATATTTCACTGGTGTATCACGAAAATATATATTACAAAATCGCATGGAAATATGGCTATTTTATACCTTCTTAGATTAATGATCAATTAAAGTGTCCGAGAATGAGCAATCCCTGCATTTACGATCGCGTGTGACCTAATTTCGAACCCCCAGTCGAATGTTTGACGGATCTATTATTTGAAGCCTCGTAAAAAATTCAAGCGAAGATAATAAATTCACAGCAGCTAAAAAGGCAGTTATATAGCTGACATTAAAGCAGTGAAGCTAAGTTAGGATTTAATATCTTACCACGTCTTTTTCTATTATTATTTTGCTCTGCTCTGGACGACTTGTAATATCGCTTTGAGCTTGGCAGAAGTGGTGCCATGATATCTTCTCGAGTATGCACTAAACCAATCTAGATTTTTTCGAAGATTACCCTCCAACATTGCCGAGATATTGCATGTGATTTCTGCCTTTGCTTAAATTCACTTCTTGTTTCTAAACTCAACGACGAAGCGCGCTCATATTTCGATGAGACCAATTTTTAACGGGATGCATTAAAAAATGTCCTTGATCGCATTTTGAATATATGATTTTTCATTTGCATATGAAAAGACCAACGTGTCTGTTTTTGTTATTTTTTGGCGGAGGCAATTGCTTCACAGTTTACACAGGTGGAATTCAGTCGCTCATGGATACACTAACAGGGTAGACAATAAGCTACACTACAAAGGAGTTAAAAAACTGAATAAATATTTTCACGTCAGACCCGTAGCTGCATGTCAAGCGAAACTGTTTCCTTCACATTGGAAGTCTTTCACCGTAAAACTCTTAAATTAAAAGGGTTATTTGTGGAAACGTTCTAAGCGTGGCATGTTTGGTTGCCGAAATTTTTCAGCGAGTTGGTTTGCAGTTGTGACTTTTGAGTCTTCAAAATCGACGTACACCTCCTGACTGGAAGTAAGAGAAAAAGCACTGTCCAAACGAACAAATATTTCTATGTCATGATATGATAAATGTGACTGAAGCTGTATACATTAAATGTCAGTGTATATACCAATCGAAAATTTAGAATATAAAATTTGAATTTTGCTCCCTACGAAGCCCTATGAAAACACATCCACTTCGCCAAAGCGTAACAGAAATTAAGCGCGCCTTCGGCAGTTGCGCTCGTATTTCAGACACAAAGTATTTGAGTTTTTTTATTACATTTCTCAATACTATGAAATTAGTTTTAATTTTCTTTAATTACAAGTTATCATTTCTCTTCCTGGCAACAAATTAAGTATCGCCTTTGTAAGAGCGATGTTGAAAAAATTATATGGCGCCAAAATTTAGTAATTCACTGTGATTGGTCAGTCTGAAGTGAAATGTTTTGGCAATAACAGACAGCCATCTTTCGTTTACTGAATTAACTTTATAGCTGATTCCAAGAAGCCACTTGGACAAAACGAAGGAAATTTCTCCACTTTCCATTTAATCTTTGATCTACGAATTCTTTTACATTTACATTTAGTTCAATTTCACTTGAATCGCATTCCTTGCTTCGACCAGCAAACATGGTGTCGTGGCTAAATGGAACAAATCAAAGAATACTTTGATATCAAACTATACATTGAGTACCAGAGTTGAGCCGTCTTCATAAATCAACGAATCTGTAAATTTAATGGACGTAAAGTACTTAATCAAATGATTCTGAACAAATCGCGGATCAAAAGAACAATAGCCAAACAGCAAAACTAAAGCTAAAGCTTCGTTAGTGTCGGTCGATTTGAATTGTAACTTTATTCTCAAGTAGATAATTGTTTTTTGTGACAAGAGAATTGTTGCAAAGTATGCCTTAAAAGCTGTCATTTATAAAGAAAGGATTTGATTTTCAATGTGTCCAAGGAGGAGAATTAAATATAAGCGTTAAAATAAACATTTATCGCGCTGTTAAACGATCGAGCTTCTTTGTTTGACATTTGGTTGGCGCTGCAATCGTTCGTAAATTTAAAGCAAGCAATCATTATGAACTAATCAAGCGTTCTAACATTAGTTTAAGCTTGTTAAATCAAGCGTTTCTTACCCTTGAAAGTCGGTAGCGTCATGCTTGGGGAATGCAGAGATTGCCGCCATTTCATCATGGTGTCGAACAAAGGCTTCGGGCTTCTTCCACAAGTAGTGACGTCACCTTGGCCACCGGCAGCGACCAGCGGCTCCTGCCGTTTTTATCTCAAGCGCAGAAACTTACTGGGATAGAAATGTATCACAAGAAAACACTGAATTGCGCGAATGCGGGGTGACGACTTTCAAGGGTTACCTGAAAGCGATTAGAAAACCCATGCAAAATGTAATATCATTTTATATATCCCGGATCGCTAAAGCTAAGTATAATAAATCAAGTCTGACGATTTGATATTAGGCTTTGAGAAACGAATCATCCGTACTTAAACATATCATTTTTAACACTAATATGAGCTATATAACTGTCCCTTTTTAGGTAATCGGCGTTAATTTTTTTACACGGTCCAGTAAAACATAAGTGTCTATCATAGGATCCAGTTTCCTTCGAGCTCTAACGATCATGTGCCCGCGAGGCAATCCCGTTAAACATTAATTTGAAAATTGAAACAAAGAAAGGTAAATCAATATCTTTTTATTTATACCTACTCTTCAATGCTTGTTTTAAACACACAAAGTTGAAGCAAGTCCTCTTTGTTTCCATGGCAAATAGTCGTGTTATGACAATCGATATTCTGCTAGAAAATCACGGACAAGCGTCACTATGAGAAAAGCAAGCGAGGCCTCCAGCTTAGAACGCTTTTGTGTGCTTGGTGTTCCTGTGGTCGGGAACGACTTTTGCTCGTAACCTGTGGTGTGGAGTTGTTGAGGATGAACCAAAAATTATGACGTCACTGTTGCCATGGCATCCAAGAAAGTCCTCACGCCACGCGCAACACGTGACGGGGTGAAGTTCAAGTGGAAGATGCTGGATGTGGCCGGCGGAAATTTTAACAGGGTGTTCCCTTTAGATTATGGAAATACTGCCAAATGGAACAACACAATATACGCTGAGTAAGTATTGTTTAAACGTGTTTGGCTTGTTGGCTGAATAACGATAGCTTCAGAGGTAATCTTAGGGTGGTTTGACAGACAACAGGGCTGTGCATGCTATTGTAAATTTTGTATATTTACATCGGCAACAAATGCTGGTTCAATTTGTTTTTCAGTTAAAGTCCGGTTTGCAAGATTAATGTTTTTTAACTTAGCTTTTGCGTGACAAGTTCATGCACGCTACAAAACAGAACATGCAGTTAAATGACATCTTTAAAAAATTCTTTGGGACACAATAGTTGTACTTAACGTTAAAATTATATTGTTAACGCTTCGTGTAACAATTTACTGAGACAAAACACTTTGGAAATAGTGTGCAAAGGGACATAACTATTGAATGTAAAATGGGTATTGAATATAAAACTGAATGTGTTGAATTCTGAACTATAAAAAAGCCGCTACTAGTTTCTTTAGGATATTTGAATATTTTTACAGCTACGCCCCACCCTGCACTGAAATAGGTTTTCCACAAAAGGGCGGGAATACGTGCAGTATTGAAATGGTTTACCTCAAAAGAGTTTCTTTGGCTTTTTTAATAACTAATATCAATTCGTTGAAATATGACTATAAAACAATTACACCTTTATTTTGCAATACGAACCGGCCTTGCAATCACTTGATTTAGGGAAAACAACATTGTCGGGAGATGTTCTTTCCGTTCTGTTATGGCAGGTGGAGTTACAGGTGGCAATTAGTAGCGGTATTCTCTGGGTGTAACATTCGAATGGCTTTTTGCTTTCATATGCGGCATTTACAGAATTTAATATACTCAGTTGACTAGAAAAACAAGTTTAGACGAGAATCTGCTGTTGAAAAAACGATGAAACTAAAACTTACTTACTTATACCCTTTCGCTCCTGGTGGAGCATAGGTCCTCGGAAACAATTGCTCTCCACCGTGATCTGTTCTGTGCTGACCTTTCCAACTGCCACCAGGTGTAGCCAGCATTTTTCGCCTCGTTGTCTACCGTCCTCCTCCAGCTGTTTCTGGGACGGCCTCTGCTCCTCTTCCCCTGTGGGTTCCATCTCAGTGCCTGCTTGGTGACATTGCAGTTAGGTTTCCTGAGGGTGTGCCCAATCCAACCCCACTTTCGCCTTCTTATCTGGATGTTGATCCTTTCCTGCTCAGTTGTTGTCCATAGTTCTTCATTTGTTATGACCTCTGGCCAGTGGATGCCCATGATGGACCTCAGGCATTTGTTGATAAAGGTCTGCAGTTTGGTGGAGTTTGCTTTTGTTACTCTCCACGTTTCAGAGCCGTAAAGGAGGACCGACTTTACGTTGGTATTAAATATCCGTAGTTTGGTCTTTCTGGAAATCACTTTTGATCTCCAAACCGGTGTCAAGATGGCAAATGCAGTTCTTGCCTTTCCGATCCTCACTCGTATGTCCTGATCAGATCCACCGTCCTTGCTGATGTTACTTCCAAGGTACGCAAAGTCCTCCACCTCATCGATTTCATCCTCAGCTAGTTCTATTCTGTCTACATTCCTGGTGTTTACCCTCATCACCTTCGTCTTGGATTTGCTGATCCTAAGGCCCGTCTGCATTGAGATTTTTGCCAGTCTTGTTAGCTTGGATTGCATGCTCCTGTGGTTATGTGAGAGAAGGGCGATGTCGTCGGCGAAGTCAAGGTCTTCTAGCCGGGTCGTGAGTGTCCAGTGAATGCCATCCTGATGATTTTCTGTCGTCCTCCGCATTATCCAGTCGATGACAAGTAGGAACAAGAAGGGCGACAGCAAGCAACCCTGGCGCACTCCAGGGAGCATCTCAAACAGTTCTGAAAGAACTCCATTGTGGATGACTCTACAGGTGCACTTCTCATAGGTCTTCTGTATAAGAGTGATGTATTTGTCTCGGATGCCATAGTGGCGTAGCAGCTTCCACAACACTTCCCTATCAACGCTGTCGAATGCCTTCTCATAGTCCACAAAGGTTGTATAAACAGGAGAGTTCCACTCTAAAGACTGCTCCAAGATGATCCTCAGGGTAGCAATTTGATCTGTGCATGACCTATCTTTCCTGAACCCGGCCTGTTCTTCCCTCAGTCGTTTGTCTACCTCTTCTTTCAACCTCTCCAGAATTACCCTATTTAGTACTTTTCCGGCTGTTGACAGCAGCATGATGCCTCTCCAGTTCTTACATGGTTTACCTCAAAAGAGTTTCTTTGGCTATTTTAATAACTAATATCAATTCGTTGAAATATGACTATAAAACAATTACACCTTTATTTTGCAATACGAACTGGCCTTGCAATCACTTGATTTAGGGAAAACAACATTGTCGGGAGATGTTCTTTCCGTTCTGTTCTGGCAGGTGGAGTGACAGGTGGCAATTAGTAGCGGTATTCTCTGGGTGTAACATTCGAATGGCTTTTTGCTTTCATATGCGGCATTTACAGAATTTAATATAATTTGACTAGAAAAACAAGTTTAGACGAGAATCTGCTGTTGAAAAAACGATGAAACTAAAAGTTACATTCTTTAATAATGTTAAAGGTTGTATAGAGGACGAAATTATATTTGAATACTAACAATTACAGGGATGCTGTTTTGCGAAACTTCGGTGTCGAATTACAATAACAACATAAACTTGTAATGCTTTTTATTTGAAAGTAAAAAAGATACCTTTGAAGACATCTTAAATTTTGAAATAGTTTCTGTGCATACTCTACACCCAGACAACCAGTTTATAAAAGTGTTTTTATTAGAAATGAGTTTATTGCGCCCAGTTAACGAGTTATAGTGTTTGTAACACAATCTCAAAAACGTTTTGCTTATTATGCACGTGTAACTAAAAAAAAATCGTATTAAGAAGTGAACGATCCAATTTTTCGCAGAATATTTTACTCCACAGAATGTTTCCCCAAATCATTTTTTTTTTCTTCAGATCTCTCGGACCAGTCTCCTGACGACACGGACGTCATAACACAGGAAAACTCGACCGACATCACAACATTTCTTTTTCCCGCCATTGGCGCTCTGCTCATGCTTGTGTTTGGCGGGTTGCTATTTTCCAGCGGAACAGTTCTTGGTAAAACTAAAACAATGCCGGACAAAAAATACAAAAGAAAATTCGAACAACAGTATGGACGGAGGATGATACGTTTTCATAACATACCGGACAAGATTGCAAAAGAACCATCTTCTGTTCTACAACAAGAAAACAATGATATTGTCGATGCGGTAAAGAAACAATATCAAGATCTACCGCAGTACCAGCCGGTCAGCGGATTAGTTGGTAACATCGCGGGATTGCATGGGCAGACATGCACGGTGAACATTTGTAGACCGGAAGTGAAAGACAGAGGTATAAGCCCGATTCATTCTGCGACAAATGAATGCACCTCAGATTATGAACATCCCTCGTATAAAGACAAGGAAAGCGACACAGAACACGAAATTAATGTAAAGACAAAAGATGGGCTTTCTATCGCGCTTCAAGACAACTATTTTGTCGGCAAGGAGGATCACGCAGAGAGAAATCCCACTGCGTCAAGTGGTATTGGTACAAATTCTCCTGGCAGTTACGAAATTGACAGCTTAGAAGAGTTTCCTACAAGTGAAAATGATTCTGTCGATCTTGCCGAGACGGAACTTCCTGAGTTATGTCGCAAAGGTTTTTCCATTGGCAGTAACCGTCCGTTATCTGTACCAGCATTTGACAGAGGGGTGTACAGTGGGGGGCGTTTAAGTGTACTGGAACTGGAAAGCGTGCCTAGTTCCTTTTGCGTTAAAGGTTGTAACTGCTCCATTCATGGAACAAAAAATGAGAACGTGGAAGCTAAAATGGACAGCACTCGAACTAACAATGAACGACTCACTTGGGGCGATATTGCACTTACTGGAAATTTGGTTGGCGGAAAGGGAAGTGATGTTGACAAAACACGCAGGGACGTGTTAAGGTTTTCTACTCCTTCCGCAGAGATATCAGGTCCTTTAACTTCAGAGAATATGCGAGAAATAAATCAAAGTCCATTGCGGCGCATGGATTTAGAAAAGTGGCTACAAGATGTGGAGGAGTCCCGCAAAACGAACGTTAAAGTTTACGATCAAACGTTAGAGTTCCCGGACGCGAAAACAGAAAAGCTTCGCAAAGATTACTTGTCATCACGAGGCATAGGGTCTGTTTCGGGTCGAAGGCGAATGCGCGCACCTCTTCAAGAAAGCTTGCAGCTATTGAAAAAGTTGCAGCTTGTTTCAGATGATGATCTGTCTTTAAAGCAGGATCCAGTCCATTGTGGTGGTCGTGCAAGCTGTTTGAACACTGTGCGAGCACCAAGCTCACTGTGTCTGTGTGGAGGAAACTACGCAGCGCATTGTCAGAATGAGATAACCTCTGACCAGCCAGTTGCGCCAGAGAACATAATTCAAGACGTAGCTAAAACTGATGAGAGTTCTGAAATTGAGAAAATCAACTATCAGCTTGCTTTAACGAGAACCGAACGTGTCGCTAAAGGTGGAAGACAAAGTAGTTTAAATCTTATCCGCGCGTCTAGTGGAATGTGTATTCATGGCCCGTCGTGTCGATTTCATTGTCAGAACGTGAAAAATTTAGAATCGGTAACCGAATCTGGGATTCAACAGGAGAGAAGTGAAAAGTTTACTCATCAACAAGAACTGCATTCTGAACTAAAAGAATTAAGAGGAGCAAGCGTGTTTGGTGAGCTACAAGATTCACCCAAGATTAACAGTACAAATGATCAAAAAATTGGCAATAGTGTTGTAGAACAAAGCGACTTAATGAAAGCGGAGGGAAGCGAAAATGAACCTCGTGGAGCAAGCACCTTTGGAGATGCCCACTCGGCAAGAAATGAGATCACTGCTCTTAACACGAGAGGCGCAAGCAGTTTTGCAGAGCAGCCTCGAAAGCAGTTAATGGCTAATTACAGTCATGTGAAGGATGCGAACAGTACTCAATCATACCTGGGTGAAATAAGAGGCGCCAGCTGCTTTGCACCACTGGACGAAAGTATCGCGGGCACATCGAGCGTCACATTAAGCTTTGCAGTAGAATCTGACACCGAAAGTTTCCTTGCTGAGAAGTCTTTACCGGAGAGAAAAAGAACTGATGAACGAAAACAAAACTCAAAACGTTTTGATGAGCGCATTCTTAAAGTGGGTAAGGACACAACGATGATGTGCACACTTTTAAATGCACTCAGGCGAGATGGAGAACAAAAAAGAAAGGAGGTTGAAACTCCCAATCACAATATTATTCATCGTGTCAACAAAGAAAATGTCACCAGTGGTAAAGAAGCTTCAGTTGGGAGTCTGAAGTTTTCTGTTTTGTACAAGGGAGCTGAGTCTGCAACGCCTTTGCTTTACGTCACAATTTTGGGTCTGGAAGGTATTTTAAATGAAAGAGTCACTCCAGGACATGCTGTTTATGTAAAAGTATGTTTATTTCCTAAATTCACGACATGGCGACGAACTAGAACGCTCAATGTATCAGAGAAACTGGTTTTTAAAGATCATTTTATTATATCTGGCGTGACGCCTGTTGATCTAGAAGAAGCCATCCTTCGATTTGTCATTGTTTGCGTCGAAGATGAGAGAGTCATTGGTGAACTGGAAGTGCCTCTTGAAGAGCTGAAGTCACGTGACAATCTTAAAAGGACTTGCGCGCTTCATGCACCTTGCGCTATGGATGATGGGACTGCCGAGTCTGAACGAAAAATGAGCAACTTATCATAGCTGTTGTGTAAAAGAAGTTTAATGGTAACAATAACTTTCTCGCGTATCACAATACATACAGTAAACTTAACGAGAAATAAAATGAAAATGGCCAAAGAACAAGAGTGTTTACAATAAACTTGATAAAATAAAGAATATTATTTTACCCTCAACTCCTTCCATTTGGTCACGTGCATGTCCAATATGTTGCTATGTGGCACAGCAACCTACCAATTGGTTGATGTCGACGTGCAATGCTGACGCAAATTCAATTTTTAATTCATTCCGATCCTAAAGCAAGTATACTGCCAGGCGTTGATGGATTTCGCGCCAAAAATATGATCGCGTTGCACCGGCGCGCCGCTTGCGTCGCTTCTACCTGTACTGTCTGTCTGCACTGTCTACGTCCGAGGTCGATCGCAGCCGCTACGCTTTTCCTCTCTCTCCCTCTCGCGATCGACCTCGGACGTCTGAGAATCAGGCTAGCCCCTTGAAGGCAAATTTACACTAGGCGAAAAAGAGAATTGTTACGATAAAATGTCTTACAGAATCAAACATAAAATCAAACATAAAATATTCGAAGAAGGAGCTGCGAAATAAGAATAAAATTCATTCTTCTATTGCTTCCAGTTTCATTGGAGGATAATTAAACGCTTTATAGTATTCATCTTACTTAAATATTGTGCCATCGTAATAGGCCATTTCCGAGTTGCTTTTTGTCTCAGTTTCAACACGAGTCTTTGTGCGAACCTATTCAAATGAAAATGACTTTGATTTGTATGAAAATGGGCGTGCAGGTGAAACACATTTTCATACGAATGGTTTCGCACGTAGACTCGTTTTGAAACAGAGGCAAAGGGTAACTCGGAAATGGCCTATTGGGTTCGAAAAGTTGCATGAAATATTGTCCTTGCCTATTATTATTATTATTATTATTATTATTATTATTATTATTATTATTATTATTATTATTATTATTATTAAAAATATTGATAGTGATCGCTGTCTTATATTTCTATATAACATATTTTGCTTTTCATTTAACGACTGTATTATGGAACCGTTTATTTTTTTTTTTCGGGGGGCGGAGGGGGATTCATTTGTTGCTTGAATGATTATGCGCCGTGTCAGCTTCTTACAAAATTTCTACACCAGAACGAGATAAACGGTTGTATACTTGAATTAATTTACTTTTTTCACAGCACGCGATTAATTTAGTTTGTAAAATGTAAATTCAATTGAGAACAAATCAGAAATGGCGAGCAGATACGCCATCTCGAGATTTCACAAATGAAGCACGTGTTTCTCGCTAGAAGGCTAAGAAAAAGGTTTTTCTGTTTGGTCACTGATTTAGTCAGATCAAATATTTTGCATTTCCTTTCCCAAGAATTTCATTGTTGCACGAAGAATGCACCATTTCAAGCGAAGAAAAGGAATGACATAACCCTATTATCCATTTCTCACTTTTAAAGAGAAACTTTTGAAAACGTTTTGCGCCGGGTGCTTTTGGGATGATAATTTCTTTTCTAAAAATAAAAATAAATTAACTAAGGAATTCACTGCAAGACGTCGAAACTCGATGAAAAACAAACTGAAAGATTTCAAGCCAACAAAGAATAAGTCATAGTTGAGTGTTATTTACATGACATCGACCTTTTAAAACTCGATTAAAAATTTATGTTGTGAGGAAAGAGAATTGAAATAGGTTGAAAAAGCTAGATTGGGAACCTAAAACATAATTTGACATTGATTGAATAATAGTTTAATTTACGTAAAGGGAAATGTGATTTATTCCGGGATGAAATATCGTTCTTTCAGTGACGCAGAGATTGTTTTGAGTAAGTGGGTTTGTTTTGCATAACAACTGCTTCCACCACTGCAGAAGCAAACAAGGCCGAGTTACGCACGAGTGAATGTCAGTCACAAAAGCCTCTATAATTAGCTTTATTTAAATTCAAAACTCATCGAACTCCTCGACCCCGCGAAAGTCCAGGTCATCACAGTTTTCGACACGTCTTCATTCAGCTCAAGTTCCCGTTTGGTGGTTTCGATTTCACCGACCGACCAACGTTGTTCGAATTTTCAGCGCGAAAACACGAAACATGACTTAGAAACTTCAGATGACGGTAGGTAATACAGAGAAATGGCCTTTAAACTTTCGCGTTCTTTGAAGAAAGTTTCAAGTATTAACTATTCGTGATTTTGCTTTCAGGACTCGAGTGTTCTTGGCGTGATTCTTGGCTCAGTCCTTGGTTTTCTGGCCGGCGCAATAGTTGTTTGCGTTGGATATTTTGTCTACGCGAAACGATCCAAGACGTACCATCCACATGATGTGCGCGCGAAAATCGATTACTATTCAGCGGCCAGTCCCGAAGGTGCGTTTCTTGTCGCTCAAACTCGGCCAGTTCAAGTCCAGCCTAATGTATACACACTTGCTAAGTCATCCGCCGAAGCATATCCTGAAATAACGGAGTTAGACGACGGTGAACAGCAGAGAATTCGAATAACCAAGCCGTATGAAGCTGGTGCGATCACCACCATCGATGAAGACGGTGAAGATGTTGAAGACGGGAGCTCACTTGAGGGTGAGGCATCGACCGGCAACCATAAGCCTAAACTAACGAAGCGAATGAGCTTGCCTGCCACCTTAAAGTCAGAAGGATTGGTTCACCCTAGCCCAGAAGAATTCCTAAGAAAGAAAAGTTCGCATGGTGAGGAGGAATGTCGTCTTGAATTCTCGTGTTTTTACGACACGGCAAGCCGTGAATTGCACATCACTGTAATTCAAATTGTTGGAATTTCTACTCCAGACGAGAGTTTCCTCCGCCCGCCAAACTGTAGCGTGAAAATGCGCATCTTACCCGAGATGCTGTCCTGGCAATGGACAAGGAAAATTTCTCGTACAACAAATCCCGCTTTTAACGAGACTTTCATCGTGCCTGGTTTTGTTCATAATAAGCTGCGAGAGTGCACAGTACACTTTGTAGTGTTAGATTTTGATCACGTCCAGGACAATGTTTATGTGATTGGAGAAGTGTTCATGCCGTTATCCGAGCTAAGAGCCAACAGACTGGAGAAAATAATCAAAAGGGTAAACCCGCTTTCCTTCTAAATATTATTTAATAATATTTCAGTCCTAAATTCCGCAACGGAGCGCAAGAAAAAGAAGCCCAATATGTAAAATAAATCCACTCAAAGCAAACAGGAAAAAATTCCTTTAAATTTCACTGCTCATTAGCAATTTAAAAAGGGCTCGAGGCAACTCAAAAGAGTTGAAATACTTGCAACTTCAAATTTATTTATGAAACGAACTTAGAAATTTAAAATAATGAATATACCTATTACTGTTTTCAACAAGATTTATTCGTATTACATTGCGGAGGTCTTTCAGTGGGTTTTCGTAATTTTTCTCTAATCTTTTGCTATGTAAATATTATTTCGATCTTCAGCTAGCTTAGTCAAGCGAATCTTTTAAATGGAATTCTTGCACGAATTTCACCATTGCCTTATGTAAAAATCTATAAAAGTCAGAATTTTGCCCTGACATTCCTTGAAAACTTTGTTTTTCACAATGTGTCTACAATGGACTCGAGAGACAGTTTCAAAGAAATATATTTCTAACCTGCATATATTAATTATTGTGGTCAGTAATCTGGGTTTTGTTTATTAGGTGACGGCAAATAAAAATCATGTTAAATAATCGCTACGAGTTGTTTTATCTTGATTTTATGAAATTTTAATCCCTGGTTTGATCTTCCAGGTTGCGAAAATGAAAAACGCGGTGTAAGATGGATAATCGTTAGTAAATTCTGGCAGGTATAATCATCAACAATTATTTATGATTAGTCAGATTGCTTATTACAAACCGGAATTTTTTGTCGTGGATTTTTAAAAGTCAAATTCGATCTCGGTAAGTTGACCCCATGGTTCGGGTTACCCCAGTTTTCTCGAAATCAGTTAGCAAACGTCTTGTAATCTGCAGTCTAAATGAAACACGAAAACCCCTGCGAAGAAAGTCGAAGTTTAATTTTGCTGTGTTTTATTCACGTTATCCTTGCACTAGTATACGGTGTGGACCCTTGGTGTGAACGCAATGACTACATTTGGAGCGGCAAAAATAAAATGTGTTCCATCCCTGAAAGAATCAGCCGGAAAAATAAAAAAATAAACCACAGCATCATTTTAGAAGTGGGATCGGGATAGTTAGAGTGATTGCGGTGAACTCCTACGTAAAATCTGATTTGATTTCTTCACCACGGAAGAAAAAAATACGCCGTATAGAATTTTTAATGATAATTTATACTCCAAAATCAGAAATCCGCTGGGAGATTGGAACCTATTGCTACATATCGTGTAACCTTCACTGAGAAATGAAAGCTAACCGTAAGCAAACCATAGTGAAACTAACCGCAAGCAAAACAGAGTGGAACTAATCGCAAGCAGACTAAAGTGCTTGGTTTCCAGTCTCCCAGCGGATTTCTGATTTTGGAGTATCCATTCTAGTCACTACCTAATATATTTGGAGGCAGCAGGCCTACGGATGCTCAAAGGACTCCTTAATACTTAACGGCACAAAATTCTCCTTGGTAGTTTTCATACAGTTTCCTTAAATCATATTAAGAAAATTCACTTCTTGGTCAAAATGTTTCTAATTAACCACGTATACATTTAATATTTCAATCTATGTTTATCGTCTTATATATATTACGTGTCATTTTAAAATAAGCCACATGATCAGCCAGTATTGAGAGAACAAGAGAGCAACTTGAGAATTTGTGATAATTTGACCAGCCAATTTGAATATTCTGCCTTTCATCCTATAAGTATTTTCTTTTGCGGTTAACTAACCACAAAGGAAAGCTTAAATTAATAACAGTCTATCGCCTGTTTTGATAATGGGAGAAAACAAGAGAAGTTACAAATTTATATGATAGAAATTTCATACAAGGGTGAGGTCTCTCTGGCACGGTTTACGGGCGGAAAAAGTTACGAATCACGGATCACGGATATCACGAAAATAAGCAAGTGAGGAGTGTTTGAAGAAAGCAAAACCCAACGAAGACTAAAAACAAAGGGTGCATATTGGACATTGGATACCTTCATTGTCGTCTTTCCCCTTTTTCATGTTTGAATAGCCTCTATATGTCTTCCGGAAATCTCGCGGCTAAAATTCACGTGGAATAGAGCAGGGTGAAATCACGAATATCGATTATTCAAGTTCTTCATTGCCCCGCGAGTAGAATCTTCTTCGATCTTCTCGAAGAAGACTTTGCTCGCAGGGTAGTTCTCCATGAGCCACGCAAAAGCTTTGGGTCACGGATCACGAAGAATAATTTATTAAATTCTCGTTTCACGGAAAATAAATTCAGTTATTTAGGAATCATGAGAATACCCTGTACCCTCGAAGGTCAACAGCTGGAATATTTGTTTATTTACCTTTTCAAGTCATTGTCTGTTCGTGATTTTCAACTCCTGATTCCATTCAAGATACAGCAAAGCACTTCATAACACAGTAATATCGATAAAAACGCACTGGTCAAGCGGTATGTAGAGGATCGGCCAACGTTACAATCCTAATTTTACACGAGTGTGTTTAAAAAATCAAACCAAACGAGACTCTCACTGTTGCCGCTTTAATAATTTGCCGTATTTCCCGCCTGAATATTTGAATGCGGAATATATTTGAAATTTGAGATGATGCTTTCTGGCACGCGATACATAGATGGGCAAACGTGCGACATCGTTGCCCGTAATTTATTTTAGAAGAAAGCTTGCAATTTGAATTTAAGTCACAAATATGGAAAAAAACTATTCGCAACATTTAAAATAACCAACTTTCTCGTATTATTCTTAAATGCAACAAATGTTTGATTATCTGATTAGAGGCGCATTTCGGTACACCAGAAAAGTCACTTCCGGTAAAACTTCTGGCGTGACAAATTATGTTGTCTTTCCATTGATTTCATTGGTTAGTGAAATGAACCGGAAGCCAGACAGCCCGGCGAACGCGTAAAAACGGGAACATAATTTATTTTTAACTTTACCACTGTGATCAGCGAGCGCGCCAATATTCTCCGAAAATGTGACCACGTAGTTTCGAATCTATTTTCGCCAGGATCATAAAATATTTCTGCGTGTAAAAGCCAGGCAAGGGGATGTGAATGTTCTCGGTTCTGATTTATTTGTCGGCTGATGCCTAACCGTCAAGTTTCCTAAATGGTTAACCAAGGTTAGTACACTAATACTTTTGTGGCATAATTGTTTCAATCCTCAATAAACAATATTTACTGTCGATCGTAGAAAACAGTGCCTTTAACCCGTCTCTTTTCATTCTTTATTTCTAGTTGTTTTGGCTGTAGGATTGGGTCTAGTCGCTGGACTTGTCGTCGTGATTGTATACTTGCTGGTTCAGTTTTTCCGCCACCGTTCTCTGACCAACGAATATAAATATACAAAATTGACTTCTGATCCGCGAGTTCGCTCCCGCACGATTATCAAACAGGACATTCCGCCGTTCTATATTCCACAGTCAGTTCCCGTTCAACTTCAGCAGCCGATAAAAAGTGAGCGATCTGGCAGCATTTCAAAGGACGATTATCGAAATGGACAGACGTATCTATCGCCGACAGTTCACAGTGTCAACGTGAAAGGAAAAGCGGAAGATTGCAGCACAGCGATCCAACTGAACGCTATCAACACTGGGTCAATTTCTCCGCCTGGAGCATCTGTACAGCCCAGAACGCCAAAATCTCCGCGAAAAATTTCACCGCCGAAAAAACAGCAGCCACAAAAAGAAAACTTGTCACTCCCACAGCAACGGAAGGTCGCGGTTTATAAGAAAAACCCCGACAGCAATTTAGGGAAATTAGAGTTTTCACTCTATTACGATCAATCATTTCGTTTGTTGCAGATTTATGTTACGCGCGGCATAAAAATTGTGAATTCCGAGGACAATGTTCCGCCCGATGTTTTGGTGGTTGCATCGTTAAGTTTTAATAAAAATCAAATTTGGGAACAGAAAACCCGAATGGTGAAGAAATCAAATGATCCTCAATTTAATGAAAAATTGGAGGCACACGGGATCACTGCAGGGAAACTTCATGAAAGCACGCTACATTTTCAGCTCTTTAACGATCGCGCTAACAGAATAATCGGAGAAGTGGAGTACATTCTAAATGAGCTTCCCGCAAACAAGTTAACAAGTCAAACACTTGCCCTGGCTCCTGTGGAAATAGATGAAACAGACAACAATACTGAGGTACGTGCGGTCAAATAACACCCGGGATAACAACATCGTAAATGACTTTTTATTGCGTGACTTTTCCTGCCAATTTTATTTACTTATATTTTTTTCTTTTTCATGTCATAGTTTCGAATCAATTTCTCAAAATGCAGCTGTTTGGTACAAAACGTATTTAAGACATCGAGAATTTGATTATTAGGAAACCAGATATCGGGAACAACAAAGAAAAATCTTAATTAATTTAAATGGAGGTAATACAGAATGCAAAACAGTTAAACTTTCCTCGTTCCAATCTTTTGAAATTTCACAAAAGCTTCTCGCTTCATTGCGCACTCTAATGTTTAAATTGTCACAAACTTTTTGATCCTGACATAATCGTGAATCTGTCTTTCCTTTTTACCTTTCATTTTCCATTTTTTTTATGAATACAACAATTTTAAAAGGTACGTCAACTTACCTAAAATTTTGGCTTTATTATTTAAGAGGAAGAAAACACTTAATTATAGTCAGACGATTCTTGAAACAAAAAAAACATTCAAAAGTTCGAGGTTGTAGAAGACAATGAAATCACGTCAGAAGATCAACAAACGTGACGCAGACACTGAATTTTCCCGTTTGCTGGAAAAATACGTTATGCTTTGAAACACAAGCAACACTCTCCAATGATAATTCGCTCTTATAAGCATAGTTTTCTGCAAAAATATGTTAACACTCTCATATGACAATTCGCTTTGGTTTTCTGCAAAATATGGTATTTTCAGTTTCTTTATGTTCTCGCGTTAGAATAAAAGAGGGTTTATGGACAATGAAAGTTTAGATTTGCCCAATTAAATTAAACCATCCCACGCTAAAAGGGACTTTAAATCCTAAAAGCACTATTTATTATTTTTGTAAACTATAACCCGGGGAATGCACTCGACCTCATCACCGCATTAAAGGCGTTTACTGGAAGGTGGTGAGCGATAAAAGCAGCTACATAGCTACAATTTTCAAGTTTCACGCAGCAAAAACCTGCATAACTAGGGCCTTTGTTAAAACAGGAAACCTTCAAAATTATGATATATTACATTTAGGTTCAGTTATGACAAAGAAAAACATCTATATTACTTTTTAAGAGCTTTTAAAGTAGCTAGCAGACCAACATTTTTGACATTTCAGTGAATAGCTCTTTAGCTAGGCGCAGTTCGCAGATTCTTATGTATCATAGAAACAAAACACGTTATAGTTTAGGTATTCGGTTTTATTTTATAAGATTATCCTTCAATTTTGAGATAGGATTTACATTTTTTGGCTTTACCTATATCATCTTCTCTTTCATATTCTGCATTTTTTGCACTGTCATATTGCCGTACTTTCCCAAGCGATTGCATAGACAAAGAGTTTTCAATTTCCGACTCAAAAAACAAGACAAATGACATGTTCAAGTGAAAAGCTACCAATGTGCAGAATTCCAACACGTTTTATCTTTAATGCACAAAAGAGTAAAGAATGAATAATACTCAATCACAATAATGATTAACTGTTACAATTAAATAGGACACAACCCAGTACAATAGGTCATGTTCGAAATACGTATTAGATTTTCAACTTGGCCTCGAGGCATCTAAAGCAATTATTACTTCGTCAGTCAGTCTAAAGTAGTTTTTGTTGATTTATTAACCACTTGTTTGTAATTGACACCATATAAACCAGACATGCCTGTGTCAATTGTTTTTAAAGCAATTTATGTGGAAAATAGTAGCCCTTTGATTCACAATATGGCTGTTTCGAGTCCGCCTTATTTAACCCCTCAATTTTATGATTAAGCATCACCTCTCCTTTCGTGTTTAATGTCATTCATTTCTTTTCATGTGCGTTCTGATATTCTATAGTTCTACATCAGACACTGCCTACCTAGTTGAGCATTTGTCTTATTCAGGGCACCTTTCTGCTTGAAAATATGGGCCCTGAGGCCAAAATCCGAGGTAGAATAATGAGTGGTGCCTGCCTTTTCTTGAATGGTAATAAATCGTCAAGACGAGTACGGTGACAGTCACGCCAGTCACGCTAGAATTGTGCCTGCTTCACAAGGCAAGCAAGATTTATTTGAGTTGCAGTAGCAGTTTTGGTGTTACAGAAGAAAGTTTAATAAGGTGGCAATCTGGTTGACATTGTCTGCCTGAATGGATGAGAGTTACGGAGGAATCTAAGGGAAAAAAACATTAACATACAGCCCCAAGAGAATAGACTCCTTGGTATACAAAAAGAGTTATTATCTCGACTTTCTAATTTTCAATCTTCATTTTTTACTTATTTCTTCAAAATTCACTTGTCTATTTCCTCAAATTAACGAAAATGTTTCAAAACCAATTATAACATAAAGGGTTTTTGGGACTTTGCAATACAAACTTTTAAAAGAAATTGAGGATGACGTTAAACCTCGAAGAGACAAGGAAGAATGCTATACTGATTAAATATTAACAGTGCTTCTTTTAATCAGAAAGCTCGACTTGCTAAACCTTTTTAGGCGAATTTCAACGAAAACTCTTTAGCTGTCTTAATGTATCTATGTAGCAAAATACCTTCATCTATGTTGAACTTTATTGTCAGAGAAAAAAAATCACTTCCGGCTTGCTGACTGTGTTACACTACCCATACATGTTCAGAAAGCGTACATGTTATCGTAAAATGAATAAAAATAATTTATTACTATATTTAGAGAGAAGGCCACTTAAATTATCGCCAGGTTTTATGCGGGTCCTCTATTCAGGTCGAATTGGAATTTGGAAAATTTTGGTTTTTAACCAACTTTTGAAAACAGCCGTAAATTTGTCAGAAAAAAAAATTGAGTTATAACTTCCAACTTATACCCGTAAAAACAATGTGTTTCAAAACACTAGCTTAGAGCGACATGGAGCGAAATAGGTGTTTTGAAGTGATAGTTCGGAAAGAAGTGCTCAAGACTGAAAACAATTTCTGATATTGATGAGTTTAGCGCTTGCGTCAAGTCCGGCCACCTGTAAAGGGAACCAAGATCAAAACTTGCTGTGTTTAAGTGTTTTTGAGACACTTTCACTCTCTCTTATCTCATCCGGTTATTTCATCTAGAGCTCCTGTTTTGTCTACGAAAGATCAGTATGACGTGCGTGGACCATGTCATATTATATAATTAGTTCTAATGGGCGAATTTTTCTTTTGATTTTTTTTAGAAACTGTTATCTGATTTATTAACAACTTTTTAGAAGCTTTTCACAAGAAAAGAAAAAACTCAATCCAAATCTTGGTATAATAGACCGTTTTCGGGTTTCCTTTGTCTCTGTTTCAAAACTGGTCGTGCGAAACCATTCATATGAAAATGAGTTTCACCCGCGCGTCCATTTTCGTACAAATCAAAGTCGTTTTCATTTGAATGGTTTCGCACAAGGACTCGTTTTGAAAATGAGGCAGAAAGCAACCCGGGAATGGCCTAGTAAACAGAGTAAGGCCTCTCTCTCTCTCTCTCTCTCTCTCTCTCTCTCTCTCTCTCTCTCTCTCTCTCTCTCTCTCTCTCTCTCTCTCTCTCTCTCTCTCTCTCTCTCTCTCTCTCTCTCTCTCTCTCTCTCTCTCTCTCTCTCCCTCTCTCTTTGCGCGTTCAGTTTATTACCCCGTGAGAGAAATATTTGAGGCTCGGCCCGAGAAATTCCATTCTGATGACGTAGATCCATCCAGTGTCTCTGATTGGTTGTTATTTGCGCGCGAAAATTCATAACCTAGCAACAGCCAATCAGAGCTAAGCAATGAAGACAGAAAAGGGTTTTTTGTTTGAAGAACAGTGTAAATTGCCAGAATTAGAAAAAGGCATACAGATAGCATTGATACCTCGAACTAGTTTCTCTGTGGACTTTCCCTGCCGCGGTCTATGTACAATCTGCTATCTTGAAATTGCAGGGTTAAGAGAATTCATGTCTTTTGCAGGAAGCTGTGGATTCGTCCACTGAACTTGGCGAGCTGTCGATTTCCTTGTGCAACAACCCAACGGACCAAAAGCTTACAGTCAAGGTTAACTGTGCTAGAGCTTTACAGCCAATCGCAAAGGATGGGAAACTAAGTATGTGCTTCTTATATGAAGTAGATTTTGAAGTTCAAGCTAGAGAAGTTGACCAACTTTTCATTTTTTTCCTCCATTTTAGATCCATTTGTTAAAATCGAACTCACTTTCTGTGGAAGAAAGCTCAGCAGTCGCACGACAAAGACCGCACATAACACTCTGTCACCGAACTTCAGTGAAGTGTTTGTGTTCGACATGCACTCGGACAAACTACCACAAGTCACGCTGATCTTCAAAGTCAAGCATCGTGGTAGAATGCGTGACGTAGCGTTAGGCACGGTGCATCTTGGGTATTGCGTAAATGTCGAAAGTGAGTACAAACACTGGGAACAAGTCATGGAAAAACCTCATCTTGAAATCGAACAGTGGCATGCTATCCAGGAATATTTTGTTGAATGAATTGTTTTATTTTATAGAGACGTTTAGCGTTGTAACTGGTGTATTAAGAATTGAAAAAGAGTGGCTAACTATTAGAATACTCTCATTCTGATTGGCTACAAAACTGCAGTCTCTGTTAATAGATCAGTCACTGGGTTTGTGCAGAAACTATTGGACTGCTCGGATTTTGCAATATAAAAGTTTTGTGAAGAACATAAAATTTGAATTTTGTATCATACTTTCAAAGTTTTAAGGGTTAAAGTTTTGTATGGAAATACCATTTACTCTAGTTAGTTATTTAAAAATAAGCATTTGTCTGCTTATCACACCGTTATTGGGCAATTTATACAACACATTGGTTAGAGTTATTTATAGAAATCTTAATTGCAAAAATTGGATAAGAAAAAACGTAACTTGTCGAGCAACTTTTATCCATTCTGAGAGATCGCTGCATCTTTCGCTTGAAAACGTTTGGGTTAGCTCACTGTTTAAATAGTCACGTCTATAAAGTTGTCTTACTATCTTCGGAAGATTTCCGAGTGTTTCCCGAAGGCCGTACGAACGTTTCCGATTTTTTTTCGAGGATTTTCCGAGCTTGCAGAAGACTTCCGAGGAAAAATGGATAAATTTTGGCGCATTTAGCATAAAAACGTTACTGACGCGTCAGCAAACGTGACGACTTTTCTCAGTGAGAGAAAAGCTTGTAAATCACTCTAGTTTATATTAAACGTTAGTTGAATAAAGGACAAATTGTTAACAACCCCTGTTGTAGTAAAATTGCAAAAGAGAATGGTTAGAACGCAAGGGGGCATATTTTAACTAAATGATAGAAAAGAGCAACTTTTGTAAAAAAAAGAAAACAACTTGCAACTTCTTAAAAGCAACTTTTGGAGAAACTCCGAGCAACTTAAACGTGTTACCGTGTAATGTGTTATGTTTGACTCTGCAATAAACATTTCATTTGTATAATTCTCAGTTAAAAACAAATATCCTTAAGCTTCATAAAAGAGTGCGATAAAAAATAATTAAACTCAGAAGAAGATTTCATGTTAAGTTTAAATCTTTGAGTGTGAATACAAGTAATGGTAATAGGACTGAGTGGAGTCCAATTCGGTCTGTAATCATACGAGTGATTAACAAAATCGGACGACCGCGTAGCGGGAGTCCGATTTGTTTAATCACGAGTATGATTACAGACAGAATTGGACGACACGAAGTCCTTTTACCAATTAATCATAAGTATAACAAAATTCGAGAAAAAATTAGATAAAGCGAAGCCGTGCTGTCCACTCTATGGTCTACAGCTATCTTCAGGAAAATCACTTACTCAGCGACTACCAATCTGGCTTCCGGCCCTTACACTCAACATCCACCTGCCTAACTGATGTATCCAACAGACTGCTGCAGGGTGTGGACAGAGGTCAGATGTCTGGAATGGTCTTCTTAGACCTTTCCAAGGCATTTGATACTATTGACCACGCCCTGATGCTGAATAAACTGAAAGATCTGGGTTTTTCCGATGCAGCTGTAAATTGGTTTAGAGCCTATTTAAGTAATAGGACACAGAATGTATGTGTTAATGGTGTTGTCTCGGACCCTCAATCGATTGCATTTGGCGTTCCCCAAGGTTCTCTCCTTGGCCCGCTGCTTTTCATAGCATATATTAACGATCTTCCATCTGTAGTTAATAACTGTGAAATACAGCTCTATGCTGATGACACACTGCTATTTTACAGCAGCAATTCTATCTCTGATATTGAACATCATTTGACCGAAGACCTTGGCAGCATTGTTAGTTGGTTAGAAAGTAATTTTCTGTTTCTTAACTATAGTAAGACAAAGATCATGTTAGTTGGCACGCACCAACGCCTTAGCAGGGCAAATAGCTTTACTGTCCATGCGCGCAATAACATTCTCGGCAGAGTCTATCAGTTTAAGTATCTTGGAGTCATGCTTGACCCAACCCTCTCTTGGAACGACCATATTGACTATATATCCTCCAAAATATCATCCAGGTTGGGCATGCTGCGGAAAGCCCGTAGGGTCGTTCCTCGAGAGGTTTGCATCACATTGTATGAGTCTATGGTACTTCCATTGTTTGACTACTGCTCTGCTGTCTGGGGTGGCTGCGGACAGACTAACCGCAGCTATCTCGACAGGCTGCAGCGGCGTGCTGTTAGCATAATTGAGTCCAGAATTGTTCAGCAGTCTGAAGTTCGTAATACGCTAAGATGGCCTTCGCTAGAGGCGCGCCGCAATTATCAAATTTCTTTATTTGTTTTTAAGTGCCTGCATGGCCTAGCACCAGTTTATCTTCTTAACCAATTCTCCTTTTCTCGTGACTTCCATACTTACAATACTAGACATAAAGACCAAATCCGTTTACCTCTGGCTAAAACATCTAAATTTCAGAGCTCTTTTTTGTATAACGGTGCCAAAGTATGGAACACACTTCCGGCCTATCTGAGAAGTATAACTTCTCTACATACATACATACATAACTTTTTGTTAAGGCAGGTCTAGTAGGGCAACCATAAGGCTGGTGTGGACCTGCCATTTTTTTAAATCGAACAGAAACTTGTTAAGAATCCCAACTGGCAGGAGGCTGACCAGTTGGCTATATACAAAGCGTGGAGGAGTTGAATTCGGGACCACCGAAGACAAATCCATCTAGTGGCAGGGAGGAGGATTTGAACCCGGGACCTCCGGATTACAAGTCCAGCGCCCTAACCACTAGGCCACGCTGCTCTAACTAATTTTAAAACAAAATTGAAACAGTATCTTTGTAAATGGTTTTGCACTATTTCGCCTTTTTTCTGCTTGAAATGTAATTGTAATGAGTTTATGTAATGTGATGTAATGTTTTGAAATGTATGTCTTGTAAATTGTTTGCAGGCCCCCATTTAAACCAGCCTACGCTGAATTGGGTGGCCTGTTGAAATATTGCATATAAATAAGCCTACTAAGGACTTATCATCACTAATGAAGGCAAAAAAGCCATTCTTGAAGCTCACAACAAGGAACCAAATAAAGAGCGCGCGCATGCGCAGCACGCGAACTTTGTTATTGGACACCTTGTTATTGGACACCTTGTTATTGGACACTTTGTTATTGGACACTTAAGCCGCGCGCGCTCCAATTTGGTAAAAAATAGGGCGTGCTAAGAACCAATCAGATTTGAGAATTTTGTTATAGTTGTGATTAAAAATGTTTATTGCAAATGGGTCAATTGAAGCCATCTCTGCGTTTTCGGTTGCCACCAATCCTTCCCTGGTTTGATGAAGACCGCTGGCGTAGGGTGTGTTTTGTTATCGCTGCGATCGCTGGCGATCGAATGGTTTGATTAACGATAATGTGAAAACGTTCTTTTCACTATTGTTATCAAAGAGATATGAGGGTTTTTAGAAGATAGAATAAATTTTACAAAAGTGAACTTGACTCATTGTTTGTTTTTGTTTTTTTACAATTTGACCGCGAGTCCGAGTTTTCTATGAGCGAATAGAAAACGAGGGCGAGTAGGCGCTGGTCTTTGGATCGAACGGTCTGGGTTCGAGCCCTGGCCGGGGCACTGCGTTATGTTCTTGGGCAAGACACTTTATTCTCATAGTGCCTCTCTCCACCCAGGTATATAAATGGGGGTAACCCTGCGATGGACTAGCATCCCATCCAGGAGGAGTAGAAATACTCTTAGTCGCTTCATTCTACGGAAACTGGGATAAGCTGCGTCCTGATGTGTCACTAGGCTCGTATGCAGACTTTACCGTACCTCTATTAGTAAAGCATTGCAGTCCAAAACTTACAATTTTATGTACTTTAAGCCAAGAACAATTGTCCTTTAAAGAGCAATACGCGAGCGGTCGTGTTTTATCAGCGAATAGAAAACAGTGGGAGAACCAATCAGATTTCCGGATTTTCAATACAACAGGACTGAAGTTCTACTAAACTCCGTTGGGTCAAACTTCCAGTCTAGGGGATTGAACAATTTCTGTTTGATCTGTTTACTTTAAACTGCGTCAGCTCACCTTGGCATGAAACTTGGTGGAAACCTTCCGAGTGTCATTGTTTGTGGTTCGACGACTTTATTGATCTACAACGATATTATTAACTAACATTGACAGCAAATTAAGTAAAACGCTTTCTATCTGGTATTACTACAATCACATTTGCCCCTATTTTACATTAAAAAATCACCAACAAAATTGACACTTATTTCGTTCTCGCATAAAGTTCTTATATAAAACAATGTTATAATTAGAATTATGGTTATGGTGAAACGCAATTGGAAAGCTAGCTGTTTTGAATCAGGCTATGTACTATGTTATAGCCCAGCGTCACATTACTTAGCTTATACGATACATGGTTACTTAATGTTATCCATGTCGTTTGCTGGAGATTACATATAGCTGCGCATGCTTGATGTAAATATTCCAGTGAGTCTAGAAGAATTTACAAGGACTTGTACAAACACACCCTCGCCTAAGGCTTGTTCTCACGCAATCAACAATCAATATTCTTCTATCAAATCAGGCACTGCTGAGCACCGAACTCTGCACCAGCAGCTGTGCAGTTTCTTTCCTCAGGTACACTAATATTTGCAAAACAACGGCACTCGATCTCCCAGCAGATCTTTCCCTAGTCAGCTTAAACTATTTTGCTGTAATTTCACAGTATTCTATTGATATCCATTTTTTGTTTGTTTGTTTGTTTGTTTGTTTGTTTTTTTTTGGCTAATGTATCTTTTGATATCTCAATTCAGCCAACTTTTTTACTTTGCAAAGCTGTTTACTCTTAGCAACTCACATCAAAAAATGCAAAGAAAAACCACTAACAACCATCCCTCCGTTTTGACTGCTGATGATATGGTTTAAGGTATATGGTATATGGTATATGGTACACTACACAATGACCTGAATAAAATAACACTTTCAGCTCGCAATATAAAGATCCAACGCTTGTAGCTTATATTAGAAACTATGCATCTTGTAGTAGCTAGCGTTTTTATTTCATTCTTTTCCTGGTTCGGTTATGAAAGAAGATATCACTCGTCACCCCAGTTGAAGACTTTAGTAACAGTTTCTCGTCCTCCCTCCACCTCGCTGTCTGGGCCCTGATAGAACATCTTTTCTCCAAAGACCGTTGTACCAATGGGACGCAGTACTCGCTTTAGGTACCCATGTGCATACTTTCCCCTGACCCCTAACATATGAGGAGCCCAGCCATAAAAGCTTTTCAAAGGCGTCATAAGATTATCAGCCAAGTCGTGATCCACTATATCAGCATAACACGACACCCAAACCCCGTCCACGATCATGGTACCTTCCTGGGTAACTGGTGCAAAGGCCCCAATCCTTTCCGCTGTCGAGACCGCTACCACCTCGTCAAAAATGGGCCCCTTGCATTGTGAGACGTGAACCAGAATGTAGTCACCAGGTTTGATTTGGGATGCGTGTACTGATCGGCAGGTATGTTCTCCAAGGGGGCCTCGCAGTAGTCCGATTTTAAAAATAAGATGAGCCTCGCTGATGGACAGTTGAGTTTTGCCTCGAGTTGTGATGGTGTAATAATGACCTGTAAATAGAGAGAACGTAAAGGCTAAATTACACTCATAAATTAGCTTAGTGTCATGCAGTGTATCAGTATGCTGCGTCCCACCAACCCCAGTGTCGGATCCAGACCTTCAGTTAAGGAGGGGGCCCGCTTGACTATGGATGTTGAATTCTGCGAAGATAATTCCGGCACTTCAAAGAAAATGCGAAAAAATAAGGTGGGGGCCCGGTTCCCCCAGTCCCCTCTCCTGGATCCACAACTGAACCCCCCCCCCCCCCCCCACCCCTTCCCCACTCCCTCCCTTCTCCCCCGGAGGAGAGAACCAAGGAAAAAGGTGACGAGGAGATACGAAGTATTTTGGGAGGTTAAATTTGTTTGGAAACCGCGCGCGGTGGTGATTGCGCGTATGCCGTGTTAGAGGGTTAAAAAAACAACTTGATGTTATGCTATTTTTGGTGTTATTATTAGCTATTATTTCGAGGTATGAAGGGACAGGAATCTGTTTATGATAAATCTTACCTTTGTAGTCGGGTGCTTGTTCAAGGAAAGTGATAACCGGGCTGAAGACCACTGCTCCATTCTTAGTAAACGTCTTGACTGTGTCACCAATAGCCAGCTCACTGATGGGAATCTTCTTTCCAGATCTGAGCTCAACTTGAGACTTGGACGGGAAGCATGTTCCATCGCCAGACTGCTTGACATTCACATCGATAGTACAGGCAGCTAAAGCAAAAAAAAAAACATGAAGATGTTACTATGATCAGCTATCTTGAAATAAATTTACTTCACATCTGTATACTCTTGTAGTTTTTGGTGTTGCCACGCAGAATCACAAGGTTACTTGGGAAGGGAGACAGGAGCGAATCTAGGGGAAGCTGCAGGGGGTGCGCAGTCCCCCCCCCCCCCCCCCCCCCCCTGAGATGACTGGGGCAACTTTCTAATACAACTGGTATTCTGCAAATAAAAACAAAACTATATGCACCCCCTCTTAATAAAAATCCTGGTTTTTGTTCGCCAAAAAAGCAGCTAGCAAACGAACTGGTGACACTCGAAGGTAAATATTAAAGATATAACTCGAAGGTAACTAAAAGTGCTGGCCTCGGTTGTTCAAAGGATGGATAACGCTATCCACCGGATAAATCACTATCCAGTGGATAGCGTAGTTTGTTTTGTGAGCACTTATTCACTGGATAGTGATTTATCCGGTGGATAGCGTTATCCACACTTTGAACAACTGGGCCCTGTAGTGTAACAAATTAATTTTCTTCTGAGCGTTAGCCCCAGAAAGGAATATTTGGGACCACACGAGGCTAAAAAAAATTATTTGACCTCGATGCGTGGCGAACACGCGACCTCCGGATTAGGTCGCCATTGTCCAAACCTTCTCTTACTCTTGATGGAACCCTCTTACAGATAGTTGTTATCAAAATTAATGATAGTGTAAGAGATTAGTAATTTCCTTAAAGGATCGCAGAAGAGAAAAGAAAAACGGACCACAGAAAAAAAGGGAAATACAAACAATAAGCGTGTAAGAAAGTCAGAGAAACGTTATAAGGATCTCTCTAGTTCTGTTTTGCACCACAACACCCCACCTGCTCCCGACCTCTCCCTCCCTCCCTCCCTCCCTCCTTCCCCCACCCCCTCTTCCTGCTCCATTTTCGGATCACCACTTTTTTAATTCACCTCTCTCGTGATTCTAACATGTGTTTCACCACATACCTGTAGGAGCAGCCCACAACTGAGCAGAGATGAGACCTTTGTGACGAAGCAGACCTTTTCCTTGATGGAAACCGTTTCCGTTCCACAGAAGAACACTGCAATCGTCACTCGCCTCGCCGCCATTGATGTTAATGAACATTATGCCTACTTGGCCACGAAACGTTTCCGTCTCGTTGGACTCGATTGGTTCTCCATACGTTTTCTTGAGGTAGTTCAAAAGCTCGTCTCGATCATAGAAGTAATAGTACTTTTTCAAACCTTGCCTGCTCCCAGGCTGAGAGGTTGTGATGTTTAACACAGCGCTCATGCGCAGTATACATGTGGCGTTGTCCTCTAGACCTTTCCTATCGTCAGGCTGTTCAAAAAGGTATTGCTTCACATCAGCGCCACTGTAAACCCCGCCATAATCGATATTACCAAGATACATCCTTTTAAGGACTGAAAACTGCGGCAACATTCCTGCGAAAACAGTTTGCACAGAGGTTAATTAAGGTGGCTCGAAGGGGTTTAGATATTCCTGTCTTTGGTATTCTTTTGCAGCTACACCAATAACGTTGAGGTTAAAGTTTTAGTACAACTTTGTAAAGGTTTTACCAATGAACAAATTGCAGTTGCTATGACGGCACAATTCGTTGCCATGGCAACGTCATATGAGGTCAAAGATACCTTATTTTTTACCGTTTGAGGCTAATAACTTAAAAACTAGACGGTGAAAGTTTTTGTTTTTCATATATGTTTGCCTACTGGGCAAAACAAACAATCTAACAATGTTTAAAAAAATTCTGTAGGTAGGGTTCAGAGCCACCTTAAATTAGTGAAAAAATGACGTAGCTTCGAATCCTACCTACAGAATTTTTTAAAAATTTGCAAAAATTTTTCTTTTGTCAGTTGGATAAAAATACTTCAAAAACAAGAACTTTCACCGAGTAGTTTTTGAGTTATTAGCCTCAAAAGGTCCAAAATGGGGTATCTTTGACCTCATATGACGTTGCCATGGCAACAATTTTTGACGTCACAATGACGTAAATTTGTTCAATGGTAAAACTTGTAAAAGTTTGTACTAAAAGATTTTGCTAAACATTATTGGTATAGCAGGAATAGAACACCTAAAATGGGCATGTCTAATTGTGACTAAACTGTTATGAGCCACCTTAAAAGAGAAATTTTTCCCGGCAGTTGCGAATTTAAAGGAGAAGTTCACTCCAGAATGGCCATTTATTTTCTTTACGCCAATAAGAAGTTTATACAAAAATATGTTATTCACCAAAATTTCAGCTTCTAACGAGCGCTAAATCCCTACGAAATCTTCCTCTAAAGTAGCCCAAAATTCGACAACTGAATGCCGCCATCTTGGAGCTAGTAATGTATGCGTGACGTCAAAGAGCTCAGCCTGAAGTTTAGCGGGAAAATTTAAATACTCGAAATTCCTTGTTTCTTTGTAGTGGCTTTTGTTTGTCAAAATGCCTGTTTGTGCAACTCCATGTTTCTCAAACAGAGCTCCAAGAGATACAAAAAAACCTATCACCTTTTCTTTCCTTTCAGACAGGCATTTTGACAAACAAAAGCCACTTCAAAGAAACAAGGAGTTTGAAGTATTTAAATTTTCCCGCAAAACTTCAGGCTGAGCTCTTTGACGTCACGCATACATTACTAGCTCCAAGATGGCGGCGTTCAGTTGTCGAATTTTGGGCTACTTTAGAGAAAGATTTCGTAGGGATTTAGCGCTCGTTAGAGGCTGAAATTTTGGTGAATAGCATATTTTTGTATAAACTTCTTATTGGCGTAAAGAAAATAAATGGCCATTCCGGAGTGAACTTCTCCTTTAAAAATTGGAGCACTTAACGAACATCCCACTTCACACTTTCCACTTTCCACTCTCCCGCGCAGGCCTCCAGTCCCCCATCCCTATTAGGGATGGACCATTAGAAAAGTGATGGGGGGGGGGGGGGTGGGGAATTTTTGGCTTGCAAGAATTTTTTTTTTGGCCTATTGCCTGTGCAAGAATTTTTTTTTTGACTGCAGCGCTGTGCACGAATTTTTTTTTTGATAAAATCTGCTTCATGCACAATTTGCTATTGAATTTATTAAAAACAGTGCTTCTTTGATTTATTAAATACATAGCTTGTACTTTCCATTTATTTTATGACAAATTCAAAAAGTAACTGGCAGTTTACAGGTGTATAGTAAAAAATTGTGTAATTAATATACCTTTCAGGCCCGTAGGAATGAATTTTGAGGTGAGGGGGCCCAAACGTTAGCACTGATTGTGATGTACCTTGTTGTTACTTATTTTCGCGGGACTTAATTTTCGCGATTTTCAAAAATCGCGACCGGCAAAAAAAGGTTTTCGCGAAATTTAATACTTAAGTTTCGGCGTTCGAGCTCTCTTCTTCTGAACCAATATCATCATTCTGCAGTACTTGGTGCAGTCGTCGAACTAGCTCTGCTTTGTTGGAAAGGAAAATGTCGAACTCTTTTCAGTTTCGTTTTGTTATATGGTTCTGTTCAGTGTCATTGGAAACTATTGCTATGGAAACTGACGAACTTTGCCATCGAAAAAACAAATGCAAATTAGGCTAAGGGTACATTGAATCTACCCATGGCTTATTATTACTGTAATAAAAGAACGTATTTCGCAAAATAAGCACCATCTACTGACATGTTGGCAGTAACACCTTTTCGAACTTGATCAAAAATATTTTCCAGACTCTTTCTTCTTTCTAGCAGTTTATAATATTCACGGCTTCCCTAGAGAGAACGAAAAAGAGAAACAGATGTTAACTGGAGCACGAGATTGATTTTGGTGACTAACTAGGTCTAACTAGCTAAGAAAAACTACAAACATCGAATCGTGAGATTAATATTCTACAGCAGTTCAGCAGACAGCTCATAAAATGACTAACGTTAAAAGAGGGGGACATGGGGGTTTGCGGTGTTGCGGTGTTGCTAATTTTATTATGCGGTGTTGCGGTGAATAAAATCCCACCTTGCGGTGTTGCGGTGATCTCAAACCCTGCAGTGTGCGATGTTTGTGTTTTCAAACCTACGGTGTGCGGTGAAACAAAATTATTTGCGGTGTTGTAGTTTCTTTTCTGACCCTTGTCAGAACTAAATTTAGCTTCTATATCTTCATTAATCTGTGCTCATTTATTAAAAGCAGGTAACATTGTGTTTAATTTGTAACAAAATACAGTTACATATTGTCCAATTATTATTTAATATGATTTAGTACCCAATCCCAAGCCGTTTTCATTTATAACTAACTTGACCTCCGCCACCCGGATCGGCCGGCTTCAGTAAACGAGAAGATGAGCGAGGCTACATATACAAATCATGAAGATGTTAGGACTCAGTGTGTAGTCGATTGTGTAGTTTTCTTTTACAAGGAAAGAAAAGGTGGGGAAAATTATCGTAGTAAGAGCAAGTTCAGATGTCACGTCAACAGGGAGGAAAAAACTGAAAAAACTTTCCAAACCAAGAGAACGCATTTGGTAAGTTTGCAACAGACATGACTGTCGTTACTTCTTTAATATTCTCTGAGTCTGCATAATTTGAATTAGTCTTTGCAATCTAGGGTCGTCTGGAGGTCAGTCTACGCCAGTCAATATCCGATCCGAGGTCCTCCGACCCTTTAGGACCTTCTAGACCTTCTCAGTTCTATTTTCTCAAAAGATAATCGAACGCGCGAACGAAAGTAAAAGCGCAGGATACTTTAAATGAATGTAACAGGGAGGGGTGGGTAAATTTCACACGCTGCGCTCGCTCTTGCGTCCCTGCGCTCGCACTCGCGCGCTCGTTGTCATGATCTTCCGAGAAAGCACCCGTCTGTGGACAGACTAGTGATTTTTGAATTGATTGACATTGTTGTCGATTTAGCTCGATCGTTATGTCTCGCTGTGATTAGTCAATGCGGTGCTTTTCGGGAATACTGTCAGTACTGTTCATCTGGAATGGACCCGAATGCAGTTGCTCAAGTCTTGAATGGGTTCGATTACCGAATGGTTTGATTCCTAACGCCGAGTTATTTATCATTCTATTTGACTAAGTAAAGGTCTCCAACGTTCCCATACAATAATTTATCTCCTTCCGCCTTGATTCTCCCTGGATCAGTGCTGTATACCAAAAATATTCTGGAAAAAAGGTATTGGCAGCAGTCAGGGCAGTGTGCGAGACCCTGTTCACAAACCTTCCATTTTCTCAAGAGATCGTTGAGTGCGCAAACAAAAATAAAAGCGTGGTGACAATTAATGACCGCAAACGCATGCAAGGATGGAAAGGGGTGCTCCGCGCTCGTTCGGCTGAACTTCATTATTGGACCTTATTATAGGCAAAAGGGGAAACCTGATCTTTAAAACCTCCAAGGAAAATGCAACACGCGAAATAAAAAAAATATATTGCGGTGACGGTGTTTCGTCAAACATTCTTGCGGTGATGCGGTGTTTGCTAAATTTTTTTGCGGTGTTGCGGTGTTCGGAGTCCCCCAAAGTCCCCCTCTTAAAAACATTAGTGCGAGGTTAATATTCTGCTCACAGATAACAACAGTTCAATAAGAACTGACTACCCAAGTAGAACAGAATAATTTCGGTAGAGGTTAATATTCTGCTCACAGATAACAATAACAGTTCAATAAAGAACTGACTATCCAAGTAAGACAGAACAATTTAGCGCGAGGTTAATATTCTGCTCATAGATAACAACAGTTCAATATAGAACAGACTACCCAAGTAAGACAGAATAATTTAGTGCGAGATTAATACTCTGCTTACAGATAACAACAGTTCAACACAAGAAAAGTAAACTTAAAGTGTATAACTTCTAAATTTTGTAATATAACTTACCAATGTGGTTTTTGTCTTCAGTCCATAACATGGTTTGCGCAACCTTGTATTTCCAGTTATTTTGCCGCCAGAATTAATTAATTCGCGGTGACAATGATCGAAAGACGAAAATGCCGAAACTCTTGTATTCATAAGACGAAACGCTTGCATATTCCTGGGCGTCGCTTTCCGGGTTCGCAATCGTCTACACTTGCAACATAGCGATAACTATATTACAAAGAAAATGCAACTAAGATGCGTAAAGATGCTCCTCAATTGAGGCAGATTCAAGAAATAAATTACAATAGAATCCTTCAAAGCGCCACTTCTCGTGCTATTCGTGTATTCCTGTTATATTACCGCATGTAGAAAATACTATTGATCCAGCTATTACTGGTGTCAATTTTCCTCGGTTTGCATAAACATGTACAGATGCAACTTACCAAAGACGATTTATACGCGCGGCTTTGTTGTGGACAATCAACTGATGTGTTTCCAATCTCGTGTAGTGCTGCTACAAAAATGCTGGCTCAGACTTGACAGTGCAGCCAGGAAAACTTTTGGGAACAACAAGCATTGCTTGAAGTCTCGCAGACGCCTATAATGGCACTTACGCGAGGAAAACTCCATAATCCATAAGACAGACGATTCCTGAATATGTCACTGGATACATTTATACGACCACATGAGACCTTTTTCAAAACCGCTAATGCAGAGACTGCGTGACAAAAGGAACAGATCTGCGGTCCAGTTTCATGTCGCATTTCCTGGCAACCTCCTGGGCATAATTTTTTTTGAGGCCAAAGCTCGTCATGCAAAATCAGTTGTGCCAATTCTGAGACTAACTGTTTGTTTATGCAGTTCAGTATTTTAACAATTTCCTCGAAATATTAAGTAACAATAAGGTATTAAAATCGGCTGGCGAAATTTGCCGAACGCTTAACGCCGAACGCGAAACAAAATCACCGAAACAAGCAAAGCCATTACCATTATCGAGAGCTAACCATAAACATGCTAACATGGGCCTTTTTTTAGGCCAACCTGAGCGATATCCAAACTAACCGGAATGCTTTTTAGGCTAACCTAAGTGCAAGCACTCCGGTTGGGTTTTGCTTGCTTCGGTGATTTTGTTTCACGTTCAGCGTTCTGCGCTCCGCAAATTAGCCCTGCCGTGTTAAGATGGGCGGGAGGCCCATTTGAAAATCTAGACACGCTCTAATGCCATTTGGTGCATTTTAGAACACTTTTCGAGAAGAATTATAATTCTGGTTTACTATCAAAATGCGGCCCATCTTGTGCATGAATTTTTTTTCTTTGGGTTTTTCCTTGCATGAATTTTTTTTTGGTTTTTTCCCCACCCCACCCATCACTTTTCTAATGGTCCGTCCCTTACTCGTCCAACTTTCTAAAAGAATTACCATAATAATCTCCCCCACTCACCCCCTCTCCGCATAAAAATGTTAAGCAAGATCCGGATCCCCTCACTTGAAACGCAGAAGAGATTCGATGTAAATGGCGAATTTTAGCTCCCGATATAGGGTTTCCACCGTCGGAAACAGCTTGCGTTTTGGTCTGCTTGCGTCTTCGATAAAAGTTGAACATTTACACAAATTTCTTTTTTTTTAATTTAACACGCAAATAAAATTGCGCGACAGTAAGAGTCCACCCTAACGTGCAATGCCTTTCTGTCCTTTCAACGCAGGAAGGAAATTCGGCGGACGCGAGCGGCCATCGCGACGATGCGATAGTGCTTAGGCGTCTTAATTGGCAAAAGCCTCTGTAGCACACCTCAAACGGTTTTTGTGGCTTAAATATGGCTAACAAAACCGATTACTTTGGCAAGGTAGAGGTGGACGTGGCTGAATTAGCAAACTGAACGGTTTTCTAAACGGTTTTCAGGTTTAAATTGCAGCACAGAAATGATGTTGAAAAATGCTCTTCAATGTTGCAACCTCACTCGAAATTTGCGTATTTGTCAAAACTGAGAGCGCGAAATAGTGAAAATGTAATGAAATTGCTTGCGAAAGTATTTGACTTAAAGTAAAATTAAGAAAGTCTCGGGTCTGAAAGCACATCGGTTTTTAGCATGTTTAGATCCTTCTTCAAAAAGAGAAGGTATTGCAGCTGTTAAAATGAACAACAATTACAAAAAACGACGACGTAATGCTCTCGAGTGAACACTCGCCAGGTAATGGCGTGCTTGGCCATCGCTGTGGACTCCTATTAAATCAGTCATCAATGCACTGCCAAAGATTACAAGAAAGACCTAGCCGTGTCGAGTGATATTTGTATAGAGCCCCACTGCGGATTAACAAGACGCTAAGCTCTTTGCGGCTGCCGACGCCCTAATAACACCAGGCAGATCAAACCGTAAAATAAAACACAGCACAGATGATACTACTTACTTGTGAAAACCACAGGAATGACCAACACGAGCACTATCGCTATCAACGCCTTCATGGCGAGCTTTGAGCTGGGACACCGTCTGTTTCTGGGTCAGTAAAGATACGCGCTTGGGTAGCGAAGTTTCCTCAAGTGCTAAACTGAGCATCGAAGGCTTGCAGCAGTGTCCAAGGGTGTACATTCATCAATTATTAAGAATAGATAATTTGTTTTCGTGTGGTTCCCCTTAGCTACACAGGTGGCGCTATTCAGCATTTTGACGCGGAACTCGAAAGTTTTGCATTTCGCTGGAGGGCTTTTGGCAGGGAAGCACAAGCGTCGGGAACCATTGCCACTGAAAATGCAACTGAAAGACTGATTGTAATCGCAGCTAATAGCAAACAACTGGCCGAGCCAGTTTCCTTAAGCATGAAGATCCACACTTGAGTTTCCTTGAAAACTGGCACCATCTACATTAAGGGAAAACTGCTGTTATAAAATATTTAAATGATACAGTAGCCAGCAAAATAACTCTGAAAGAAAGTGATAATAAATCGCCTGCTACAATCTTGGACAAAACTGTTGTAACACTTGGGCAAGTATCCACTAATTTAGGAACCACAGATCCGTTTTTCAACCCCCCCCCTCAATGTTATCAATGCTGTCGTGTTGTGCAAACAAAGCCTGGAGAACCGCAAACCCATGAAACAACATTGGGTAGGGGGATAAAATACTTTCTTCCCGCCTGCAAGTCAAGAAACTTGCGAAAATGCGCTAAATGTGTTTCGTTTCAACTAGTTTTGTCCAAGATTGTTGGACCTGTGAATATGTGGTTGAGCAGTGTTGGCAGATTATTACTCAATTTTAAAACTGGACATCAAAGCCAGTATTCAATATCAACGGTTTTGAACGAGAGCCAGGGTTTACCGCAACACCCCGAAATGTTGGGATATTGAGCTGTGGTCTTCTCGACAGCTAATCTCTGAGCATGATCGGAAGAGGTCCTTCTTGGCAACCCTTCACTTTTGGTGGTCTCGCCCACATAAAATTTAACCACATAAATCTCGAGATGAAAGCGACCTTGCGGCCGTGTTCGCAGCCGGTGGCTATTAATGCAGTTTTAGTGTCCCAAAAGAACACAACCGTGAAAGGTTGATTCAATTACCATGCTAGTTTTCATGCGCGCCTTCGAAAACTATATTGCAATTATTTAAATGGTATTTTAATTTGGACCAAAAAAACTCTTAACAACAACTTGAGCCAAATTTGAGAAGGGAACGTTCTGCCAACTGTTAAAGCCTTGGCTCCCAGACGCTGCCACCCTCTGTCCATCGGTTATCGTCTGTATAATCACGTCAAGCTTGTCGTCTTAAAGACAGGTCATGCCACTAAGCAACAACTCTAATTAATTCAAGAGTTTTCACTCAGGAGTTATTTCATTGGTTTTATTTTCTGTTTTATTAAAAAGTCTCTATTTGAGGCGATTACAGAAAAGACCGAACGGTCTACAGCTAAAAATGTCAGTTACAGAGCAAACATGATACCTCTTTAGAAAAGAAAAATATTTTGTACAGAGCCGTTGGCCCGCAAAAGCAGCATGGTGTTTTCCCCTGTAGTTCGTCGTGAAACAAGCAAAAACAACTGGCTCCTTTCGCGGGCGAAGTCATTATATAACTATGAAACCTTTCTGGAGCCAATCGCACCTTGCATAATATTATAAAAGATTGTTTTACACTAACATAACTACATGTACAAGCTTGAAATGTACTTTACCGTTTGTTATCCCGAAAGAATCCTAAGAACGAAATAGTAACTCTCCTAAGTGATTTTCATACACTTCTTCTTATGCACATTCTGAGAATTGTACAGTACATAAATACAATATCTAAAAATTGACGATATTCGTTCTTCTCTTTAACAGTCTACTCTAAAATGTGTTGTTACTGTAATGAGATATTGTATGTTGATCATTCTTGGGAATTATGTAGTCTCCTTTACAGTCGTAAAATGGGTTGTCACGCAACAGTTGGTGGGGAGAGCGTTGCGTGACGACCCAAAAAACCGGCGAGGTTTCTACAGTTACATGAAGTATGAAACGTACCCTAAAACATGCCACAAAAATGGTTACAATATAAAAGAAAGACAAGCGATAAAATGGAAAAATACGCACCTAGAAATAAATTGTGACTTTTCAAATACAGTATAACTTATTTATGGATCAAGGCTGTTTTGAAGCCAACCGTTGAAGTTTTTGCTACATTACAATATTTACAAAGAGGCTCAACTCAGCGATGATAAGCTGTTCATCGGTGACTGAACAGTCGTTCGCACTTGTTTTAGTATGCAGTCATTTTCCATGGTCATGGTTTCCACAAGATGTCATCGTTCATAATTAGCGACCAATGGAGTTGAAGACTATTTTGTTTACGGTATACAGTCTGTGGCCACTGTGAGAGCAAAGCCAGAGCTGGGACTGCTTCAGATTGTTTTATTTCTCCACAATTGCAGCCACAAAGTGCGTGTCAGCGCTTTCCCATTTCCCAGGACTGTCTTCTTCATGAACAAACATGAGTGATTCTTCCTGTAAAGTCCACGGTGAGCACACACCGGTTTTACGTTGACAATAACTGTAGTACATAGCGCTCTGTCGAATTCTTGTCACAACCATATAATGGTGCTCGTCAACATAACTTGTCTCTTTGCTGACAATAACAGGGTACCCCCTCTTAAGGAGATCAATTATCACTTCTGTCCAAGGACCATTCTTCCCTTCGTGGTTTCCTCTGTGAAAAACCTTGAGCTTTCGTCCCAGGACTTCCCTGATTCGCGACATTTGGGCAGGGGAGGTTACACCTCCGCCGTGAGGTGAACAACGCGATCCAAGCTTGTGAAAGATTCTCTGCGTCACGTTTTCCACTAATGTGTCCATTGTTAGTGGCAGATGTCGGGGCAAACCTTCCAGATGGCTGTTAAAGAAATGAATTATTCAACTTGTAGTATTTATCTAACACATTATCAGTCATTCATTTTCACTTTCATCCAATAGCAACAACAAAAATAATCGAATCTTTTGAAATACCATAACTGAGTTTGAATAAAGTTGTAGCTGAACATAAGAATAACCCAATGTGTTTTCACTAACTGCAAAGATTATGAAAAGAAATTGAAGGTCAACTTGAATTGCTTCGGAATCAAATCTAAAGGAAATGTTGTGAAATTGAAATTTTACGAGGCTTCAGAACTTGTAAAACTTAATACACCGTACCCACGGAAGCCGCTGTTTTTCAATGACCTCATGGCAGTCAGTAACACGAATTGTTTTCTTTGAACTTTACAACTCGTGCAACCTGTTTTCTTCCAATCCGGCAAAGTAAAGCCAGTCAAATCAGCTGCACAGCAATTGTGTATTGTCATTTTCCTGAGCTTGCCACCGAAATTGATAAAGTTAGCTCTAAGGGTATGGTTTTGGTTTAGGACCGTCATTGGAGAGCCGCTATAAGTAACGACAACAAGTACTTACGGATAGCTTGAATTGGGAGCCCTCGCTGCCATGTTGTCAAAGTAACCAAGTATCTTTGCCCAGGCCACTGGGCCTGAACCCGTCATGCACTGGCCGTGTTGGTGCTGGCGGTACCTTGGAAACAACTCTTCATGAGGTATCCTGTAGTGTTTCTCAGAGAAAGTCCGCCTATGCCTGCTACTCCTGAGAATAATCCCGTAGTTTATAACCATTACTCGAGTCCCGCGGGTTCTCAGCTCTACTTTGAAGCGCACTTCCCTTCCTTCAAGATGTCTTCGCACGAAACCCTCGTCTGCGTCTACTTTGACTTTGATGAAGCGATCGCCCATCTTTGTCAGTTTGAAGAAACGTTTGCTGACCATAGTCATATCCAGAAAGCCTTCGCCTTCGCACATGCCACATAACACCCTGCAAAGTCGTTTCTGCCAATGTTTCTTCCAGTTCTTTGATTTCTTCAGATCACCGTCCCGAAGCCCGACGAACTTGATACGAACTTCACGGAAACCTTGACCGAGTGGAATCCGAACCGAGTCACCGGGGCGGAGTCCCAATTCCGCCTTGAAGCCATCTTCTGTCTCTTCCACTTGGAAGTTAAAATCAGTTTCTAGGCTGGTTGGTGTTGGTGTTGGTTCAGTTCTCAACGGTTCAGCTGTTGTCGTGAGTTGTGGTCTTACACCTGAAGGAAATTATAAGTCTTTTAAAAGGATGTAATCGGGACGCTAATATGTAAAAGACTCTTTTCAGTATACGGCTACATTGTGTGAAAACAAAAGTTCTGGTGGTGGTAACGATAATGACGCGAATTTATCTCGTTGATAATTTACCAGTGTGAACTGAGTTGTATGCCTGTAATCGAAATTAAAGCTCGGGGCGCCACAGAGAAGTCCCATTCGCTTGAATTGTGTTACATCGCAGTCAAAAAGCGGCTCTGAAGTCCGAAAGCCAAGATTCTCTTTTTAGAGCCATGATACAATACTGCAACACTGAATTTTTAGCCCTAAAGCCATAAGCCTCGGTTTGGGACCCCACCGCATGCTTAAACGCGGATGCACAAACCTGTGGCCCTCGAATTTCCGATTGAATTGGAATTTAGAAGTGCTGGTTTCTGTGCGGGGAGGAAAACCGGTGAACCCGGAGAAAAACTAGGGACGAAAACCAACCACAAACTCAACCCACGTACGACCCCGGGTCCAGGCATCGAACCCGGGCCACATTGGTACAAAGCGAGTGTTCTCACCACTGCGCTCTCCCTGCTCCCCTATTAGAACGGAATCTAGCGAAGAAGAGCATACTATTAGAGAACATTTACATATGTTACTTACCATTTTTCATTGACAGCCATTGGAACCTGTTCCATTCTGGCATCTTTTGAACACGGTCAGCGAGCTCGTCCCATTCCCTTTTCAAGCTCGGTAAAGAACGTGTAACTTGCTTGTCCAAATTCCTCCAGTTTATATTCTGTGTAATAAGAGATGATCACACTAGTCACATATAAGCTTCTCTATGAATTGTCTCATCAAATACGAGTTACATGTATGTCTGATATCATTAATCTTCAGCTACATAGACTGCAAAACAGTCCTTTTTTCTCTAAAATCGTTAACAGTCGCGTATCGAAGTTGCGAAGCGCCGATTGTCTCACTCTCAGCATTGACACTGGCTCGAAGACCGCTCAAACGTGTTCACAAAAAATATGGCTGTTTTGCAGTCTATCAGCTAAGGGACGGACCATTATGTATTTAGAGGGAGGGGGAGGGGGGAATGAAAAATCCTGAAAAAAATTGTTTGCAAAAGTAAAAAAGCCCAAAGAAATTGTTTCCAGACATGACAAATATTGTCTTCAAGAACATGTGACCGGAAAAATTGTTTGATCAGATCAGTTTACGACCCGCATGGTCTCAGATCTCACATGTAAAGCCGCTGTTCTTTTTTCGGCAAGTGCATTGATCCGTTTTTCTACATGTTATGTCACGCGCGGCTGTCGGCCTTTGCAGTAGCTTATCGCGTTATTTTTGGAATAGTTGTTTATCAGATCCATGTTACCGATTACGTTTACGTGTTGATCTTAAATATTATGACTAGTTAATCTCAGATAATCGGTTCTGGCCCATGTTGAATCCTGCACTAATCCAGCGGATAATCTGCCAAGCACGGCTTAACCTTCCATTATCCTAGTTAATCAGCCTACGCGTGTCTCGTCTCATATTATTTTTCCTAGATCTCTCAGTTGGTTTATTGTAAACCGTTTACTGAATTGCCATTTTAGTCTCTTTCGGTTAGCATTCAACGTTGACAGCATCTTATAAGACTCAGTAATGGTAACTTCTCTAGGTTAAATTATCCACTAGGCTCGATTACCAGCCGCTGTTCGGGGACTGAACAAAGATTGGACTCGAGAGAGCAGCGGAAATCGAGGCTAGCAAAAGTGGTATCGCAATTAATTCACTCCCAACCGATATGTGCATGTTCACATCACTAATTATGGCTGATGACAATGTTAGTCCCAGGTTAGAATTGAATAAACATTGATTCATTTAGTACATATATATTTGTCACTCACAGCAGATAGGAAAGAATAGAACTCGTTTTTACCCATATTTCATCCTTGGGTACATTTTAAGCATGTTATCAAATTTGGCCATTCTCAGCCTCAGTGTTCTTATAAAAAGGTTCTTATATACAAAAAGAGCGTGTACATCAGGATTTAGGGTTAGGACAATATGTATTTTTTTTATTTGATAATTTCCTCTTTTATCGTAATTTGACTGCATGTCAGTGGATTGCAGATGTTACAATTTAAGAACATTTTAGGCTCACATCTTCAAAAAAAAATAAGAACGTTCAGGCTCGGCCTAGAATTAGACGTTCTTATAAAAAAAGAGTGTACTGAGATACTCTCAGAAGTAACATTAAAAGAACCTAATGGCAACCAGGAAAAAGAATGAATATATTAAGTACACACCCAGGAGTTGGTGTCAATGCCCCTTGTTGCTGCTACAAATCTGTTGACATCAGTGTCTTCGCATGCCATAAGCCCGTCAGGTCTCAGTCGATACACTCTGTGGCAGCCATACCCATTCCGTCTGGCTTGTTCAGTTAACATATCTGAAGGGCTTGGTAAAGGTCCTTCTTCAGCAAGACGGTGATCACCAGTTTGTCTCGCTGTATAAATAACAAGGTTGTCATGAGTTACCATGAAAAATTTACTCTTTAACCAAAATAACTGGTCAATTAATTTGACAAAAATCAATTTAGGTACCAAAGTGATCTTGGAAAGATTTCTAAATAAAAGAATAGAATTTTGTGCTCAAATTGCAAAAAGCTCTCTTTGGGAAATGCCTGTAGAGATGGGTCCAACTGAGGATACCCAAAGCGACTGCATTCACAAGTAGAAGCTGTTTCAATACCATGGATCATAGGAGTGTTGGTAGTTAACTCCAGTTTCTGAGGCAACTAAGGGGATTGCTGTTTTCCCTGGATGGGATGGTAATCCATTGCAGGTTAACCCCCCTGCCCCCTACCCCCTACCCCCCCCCCCCCCCCAACATTTTGTCAAGTTGCCCTTACAGCTCACTGATCATACTCATTTTTCCTGTCAGAGTCACTGTAAAGGCCTGTTCACTCCCATGATTACTGATGCAACTCTGTTGCACTTTCCAATGTAACCTTTATTGCCCTTAAAGTGCCTATGAAGCGAAACTTTTTTTTACATGATTGAAAAGATTACTATTTGAAATGCACAATTCCAAAGTTTGAGAATTCTACGATAAAAATTGAGAATTTTACAAGCGTTGAAAGTTGCCCTTTTATGCCTTCAAAAATGGCTAATCGATCGCGCGGCCAAAATACCACGTGACATCAAGATGTGACGTCAGTTTGTTTGCAAATGTTCAAGCAAATATGGCCGACAGTAGGAAAGGAGAGGACGATTTTGTGTTGCTGGTGCACCAAATAACCAAGGTAGCCAAAACACATCATAAACCAGGGCATAAGAATGTACCAATTTTCGTCAGAGCAGGTTTTGAGTGGAAACAAGGTGCAATTTGTACGAAGAAATCGCGCTGATTCTCCTGATTTCAACCCCACTACGAAAGCATCGCTGTGCTCCAGTGCTCGGCACATTTCGAGAGCTCGTGCTACCAGGGAAGTTCATTTATGCTCTTTAACTTGGATTTAGCCGAGGGATGAAAACTGCAGTCTTTTGTGAAAAGGGACTTTTTCCTTCCAGCTTACGTGAGTGCAAGAAAAGACAAGGAAGCTAACAATTTCATGTTGTCGTTCCAAAATTAAAACCCCAGCAGCACGTGATGCACCTTATGTTTGCAGCGGTGTAGGAACATGTTTTCTTCGTTCGTGTTCACTTACCCTGTTCGAGTTTTGTATAGACACAATAGCTGTAAGCTTATTCCCGGTGGTCTAAAATAATGCCTGTAATGTTTTCGTTGTACAAAAGGAATTAGAGACTTGACGAAGCCTCCATGTATACCTCCTTTGTGTTGTTCTTTAGCATGATGGTTTGTTAGGGGAGTATTTGGTGTTGTAGTTTTATAAACAGTGTTGTTTCATTTCACTGAGAATAAACAATTTATAAATTGATATATTGATATACAATCTATGAACTACATATAACATCTTTCAAACTGGTATAATTTGACAGTAACTGTGCCATAAGGAACAGTGGCAGATATAAACTACATTGTATAATTTTTTTGGAAATATATTTTTTTAACCAATATATTTAACTCCACTGGCAGTTAAATTTATACTGCAGTCAATAACATTGTTGTGGTCATCTAAAAAAGATCCAACAATTTACTATGGCAGCTAAAAATGTTACGTCACATGAATGGTTTGTGTTTGGTGGATATTGATCAATTCCATTTTTGTTTCACTTTGCCATGTAGTGCCTTTTAAAAGTGTTTCACTCGGCTGCACAAAATATACCGGGAAACTTACTGCTGGGGGTAACCCTATGATGGACTAGCATCCTATCCACCTGAGAGGAGTGGAAATACTCCTAGTCTCTTCATACTACTGCTCAGGCTGGATGGGCCACTTGGCTCGAATGCAGACTTAACCTATTATCAGTTTAAAATGCCATTATTCAACCCTCCAAATTTATTTTTTCCCTAACTGCTTGTTTGGTTGCCAGTGAAAAATTTTAGTTGCTAAATTAAGTTCATGCTTTCAACCTTCTTCTTAATTTTCAGTTCCAATTTACATTGTCGTAGCCTGCGAACGCAGACGTATTTCCGGCTGTCGCTTGTCTCCGACGAAAACTAAATCTGCGTTCGCAGGCTAACATTGTAGTTGCCAGCTCCAAAATTTTAGTTGGCATGGCGACTAAAATGGTCTTAACTTGGAGGGTTGTTATTGTTTGATTAGGTTTTGAAATTAAGGGTTGCTTCAAGTATTATTTTCAAAAGGTACATCAAGGGCATATTTGTTACATTTGTTGTAATCCTTGTTGTGAATTTATGTGGTGGCCAATACTGTACAATCTCTACAAATCATTGAGTAACCAAACGACTTACAGTACTAAAAAACAGTGCTGTCCAGGACAAGCCAGATTGTCCTGAAGGACAAAGAACTTTTCATGCTTATTTGCCTAAAAGCAAAGGCATAGGTAGACAGGTAAGTGGTCTCCTAACTAAATTGTACTGAAAAGCAAACAAAGATGAGTATGCAAAAATCCCATGCAATCAAAATTTCAGAACTGCCTATCCAATGGGCAAGCTGGATTTTTTTTCTAGTCCCGCTATTATGGTGTGATGCAAGTGTAACTTTTTTTTTATGCCTCTTCTCACCACATGCTCAAGGCCCCAAGTGTAACACACATAAATACAGACTATAATTTTGTTTTATTTCAGTCACAATGCCTGTTATCATTAAATTGTTGTTATCTAATAAAACATATATACATGTAGATGTGAGTGTTTGACTGGAAAATCTACCACTCACGAAATTACATCAAGAGACTGTAGTGGCATATTTCTCCTATCCTCACAGGTGAGGAAATCTGTGATGTCATTTTGCACCACTGCACGGCTGCCGAACATTGCCAAATACCGGTTGAAAGATGGCGAGTGGTAGAGAATAAATTCAGTGAAGCCTGTATAACTCAAAGTTCAAATCATATTGTATGTCATATGACATATCTCATTCATGAGATATTGTTCTTGCCACCATGTAAATATGTACATTTGCAAGACTTGTCATACCATAAATGAATAAGACAAGTTCAATACATGCAAGTGAATAGCCAGCAATGTGTTTTATTTCAGTTAGAATTCCTGCTGTATATATTTCTATAATTGAGGCTGAGCCAAAAGACAACAACAAACAAAATCACATTTCTACTGATTGTCTATCCCACCCCATTTACCCATACAGCCAGTGCAGGATTCTCTGACTATAGGCAACTACCCACATGCATCTGCAAAAAAAACAACAACAACAAATGAGCCCAAATATCAATGTCTTATGCCATCAAAAATATTATCAGTTTTATGCTAAATTTATTTAGCTTGTTTATTTGTAATTGTAAAGAATATTTGGTATGTATGTGTCATTATTTCAGGTTGTGGCTAAAACATTAACTGTGACACAAAGTCCACAGTCCACTAAAATGTATTACCTGTTATGGGGTAAAGTATATATAGGGGTGGGCCACTGTACTAAGATCTGAAAAATATTATTCCCCTCATCACTTAAGTTGTAAACAATTTTTTTTGCACCGTAGGAATTGCCCTTTATGCACTATCCTGAACAATCGCTGCACGCGGAAAGAGGACAATATTGTCATGGATCAGAACCGTGAATAATCAATAATTGTAAAAGAATTAATGTATATGCTGTGGAATTGCCCTTACTCGTAGCAGATACTAGAATTACATTTATAAAAAACCTTCCAAACGGTACTGCCATGTGTAAAATGTTAAGAGCAGCACCAGCTTCGACATTGCAAGAATACTTGGTATCAGGGCGCCCTGCTTGGTATGAAACAACAAATGCTATCGAAATTATACAAACCATGAGTTTACTGCAATTTCTCTTTCGTTTCTGGCCTGCAACACTGCTGAAGTAAGGTCATAAAGGTCAGTTTCTTCGATCCTTCCGCAGTTTTCATGTCCACTTCGATATCGGCCAGTGCTTCGTCTTCGTACGGCTTTATTTTTCGCCGAAAAATACTTCGACATCTTTCCCTTCTTCCTCCAAAATATCTTCTTCGCCAGAACTATCTGATGGTTCCAAAAAGCTACTCGATTCAGGGTCACGAGACAAGTTTTATCTCTCATAAATTTCTCCTTTGCGACTGAAAATCAATGGGCGTAAACAAAGTTTGCAAACAAACTGACGTCACACGCTGGAATTTCGCGATAAATTCGGACCCAGTCCTCTAGACATTTTTGAAGCAAAAATAGCTAACTTTTGGCGCTTGTAAAACGGACAATTTTTATCGTACAATTCTTAAACTTTGGAATTGTGTATTTTAAATAGCAAACTTTTGAATTATGAAATAAAAAATTTCGCTTCATAGGCACTTTAAGCTCATGATGATTGTAAGTGTAATTTGTTGCCACAATATTTTAAAACCTCTGCGATATCCCGTGACAAATTGCAATGAAATCGCCCCTAGTTTACACGTGCAGTTTCCAACACAAGTTTGAGCCCAACAAAAGTTGCATTGGACAGCATAACAGAAATCGCATCAAAAGTAATTAGGCCTTAAGGTGGCTCGAAGGGGTTTAGATATTCCCGTCTTTGGTATCCTATTGCAGCTACACAAATAACGTTGAGGTTCAACTTTTAGTACAATTTTGTAAAGGTTTTACCAATGAACAAATTGCAGTTGCTTTGACGTCAAAATTCGTTGCCATGACAACGCCACATGAGGTCCAAGATACCTTATTTTTTACCTTTTGAGGCTAATAACTTAAAAACTAGACGGTGAAAGTTTTTGTTTTTCAAATATGTTTGTCTGCTGGGCACAACAAACAATCTAACAATGTTTAAAAAAATTCTGTAGGTAGGGTTCAGAGCTACCTTAAATTAGTGAAAAAATGCCGTAGCTTCGAATCCTACCTACAGAATTTTTTAAAAATTTGCAAAAATGTTTCTTTTGTCTGTTGGATTAGAATATATCAAAAACAAGAACTTTCACAGAGTAGTTTTGGAGTTATTAGCCTCAAAAGGTCCAAAATAGGGTATCTTTGACCTCATATTGCATTGCCATGGCAACGATTTTTGACGTCACAATGACGTCAATTTGTTCATTGGTAAAACTTGTACCAGTTTGTACTAAAAGATTTTCCAAAAAATTATTGGTATAGCTGCGATAGAACACCTAAAACAGGCATGCCTAATTCTGACTAAACTGTTATGAGCCACCTTAAGGTGGGAGGCAAGGTGGTTTAAAGGTTAGTGCGCTTGACTCTGGATCGAATGGTCTGGGTTCAAGCCTTAGTAGGGTCTGCATTGTGTTCTTGGGCAAGACACTTTACTCTTCATTGTGCCTCTCTCCACCCAGGTGTACAAATGGGTACCAGCAAATTTACTGCTGGGGGTAGCTTGGCGATAGACTAGCACCCCATCCAGGGGGGTGTAGAAATACTCCGAGTCGCTTCATGCTATGAGAACTGGGATAAGCTGTGGCTTGATGGGCAACTTGGCTCACATGTAGACTTTTAAATAGGCTTTAGAGCAACGTGTCTTGCACAAGAACACATCAGAATGACCCTGCCAAGCTCTTGGCTCTGACCCATCTATGAGCTAATCATTAGGCCACTGTGCCTCTTAAAGCTGTGTTAACAAGCTAAATACAGGAAGCAGCAAAACCTACACTGTGTACATACCAGCTGAAATTATCACATATTTTTCACCAGCTTTCCCGTTCAGTTTGGCCTCCCAATAAGCAACATAGTCATTTGGAAGATCCTTTCTAAAAATGGGCCTCAAACCCATGATATCCTCTTGACTGATAGCGTCTGATAGGGTGTAAAATTCCTCCTGCGTTTCCCAGGACACATTGTTATTATGCCATGACGTATTTGATAAGTCTGGAGGATGAGTGACCACAATATAATCGTCACCATAATTCCAGCTCATGTTCCTGTTTTTATTCCTGAAGGGTGGAAAATATATAAACAACATAAGTAATCAATAAACAACAAATTAAAACTAAATAGCCCAATTTCGATATTAATATTAATATTCAGCCTAAAACAATAGATATCACTATGACAGGGCATCTGACAGGATGCGGTGGTGCGGATCCGCATAATTCGCTGACTTCCGCATCTTCCGCATCTTGAGAACATTTTCCGCATAAAACAGAGAAATTTGTTTCATATTTATGATTAAGCAGCTGTTTTCTATCCTCACAAACAAAAATTTTCCAAGAAATTGATTATTTTGACACAGTTTTTCTCCCAAAATAGCAACGAAAACACGGCACTTCAATCGTGAGCAATTTTCAACCTCTAGGCGTTCCACATGTCTTTTCGGGATGGGCCTGGACACCAGTTGTCATCTTTCGCTTCCTTCGCTCATCCGGTCTATCGAAAAGTCTTAGTTACCTATAGCGTATGGATAAATTTGTCATCAGAGACCAAGAAGAAGGATCCCCACTTCGCTGTACACTTGCCACAAGTTGACCTCACGGGCTAGATGAGTGACGAATTAAGTGAAGCGAGCTTGAGGCCGCAAAGTGGCCTGTGAGCGACGTGCCATAATGAAGACGAAGGACTTTGTTGAAAATCTAATATCAGCAAAGGAATTAGAGTGAACCAGTATCCTGGAGTTTCTATGTAGATAATGGATTGTTATTTTGTTCAACGTGCAATGTTGTAGTAGATCACGTAGCATCTTGAATTGTATTGTTTATGCATACGAAGAAAATCAACTTCAGCCAACAAAACAATGGTTGCGTTATTTTCATTGAACATCACATAATTGATAATTTCATAACATAACAAATACAAGGAAAATAACTGGAAAAGCCCAAATACCAATCTATTTTTTTTTTGTTTAAAATTTGCCTGCGAGCAGACTCTTGGCTCTGGGGGCAGCTTGATTTCAGCTGCATGAAAAGATGTGACTTTTGGCGAGCGAAGCGAGCCAAAAATTTTCCGCATAATCCAACGTGTTTTCCGCATAATCAACATCCGCATAATGTTTCTGAAAATTTCCGCATAATTTGTTATTTTTTCCGCACCCTATCAAATGCCCTGCTATGAGGCTCCAGGGAATAAACCCCACAAACTCTATAGTTTATTCCCTTGAGCCTCATACTGACGTCTATTGTTTTGGGCTGAATTTTAAAATATCCAAATTGGGCTATTGACTTTGATTCATGAGGGTTACATGTAACAGTTTTGCGACTGACAAACCTGTGGCCCTCAGATTCCCAACTGAATTGCAATTTAGAAGTGTTGGTTTTTGTGGAGGGAGGAAAACTGGAGAACCCAGAGAAAAACCCTTGGAGCAAGGAGGAGAACTAACAACAAACTCAACCCACATATGACGCTGTCCAGGAGACAAACCCAGGCCACGTTGGTGGGAAGCAAGTGCTCTCACCACTGTCTCATATCCACTCCCCTACTGTAAGTAAGGGGTCACTTTTAAGTACAGTGAGTGAAACAATTAAGGCTGAAAAGGTATTTAAAAACATTTATACATGTATACATGTACAGCTGGTAAGTAAAGAAGGGATTTTTTTTCTGCAAACAATTCTTATCAGATTATAATGTATAATCAGTACTATAAATAGGGTTGAAAATATTGTTGATCGGCATGTGCCAACATCAAAAGATGACCAAAGAGAAGCTTAGGGATAAAAAAGCAATGCTTAGAAAACAAAGTGGAAAGTCTGAAAAATTAAACATGCAACGTAGAATGTGCATTTTCAAATTGTATTGCAGCAGCTCTTGTGAGCTTGTAATTCTAACAGTCCTCCGGTGTAGCAGTTGTGTTATTGTTTTGGGGGCTAGCAGCATCATTTTTGTTCTAATTGTTCTCTAAACGGTAGCGAACTATTCACGTGAGACCTTGCAAGAGATGCTACCCAACCCTTTCGGAATTCACCATTTACGGTTTAAAATGTTATAATGTGATTACTTAGTTAATCCAACTTTTGGATTAATGTACATAGTAGCCTCCAGACATGTACATGATGACTGATGTTACACACGTTGACACACTGGCTAATTGCCAATGGATATAAAGAAAAAGTCAATATAATGCATTACAGTTCAAATTTGACTTTTTCTTTACTTCTGATGGTTTCTGCAAGGCAAGTTGATGAAATGCCTTGTCCTGACGAGTAACTCAAAATTGCGGCAAACATGAAGATCATCAGAATTTGGCAATTTCACGCAGCAATAAATATTTCAAAAAGAGGACACCACAAGGTTTCTTTCTGTAGTGACATTTTCCATTGTATCTACTTTATAGCTGTGCTGGTTTAATTGAAATAGACCACCTCACTTTTTTAAAAATGAAGTTTGAATCTGACCTGTTTTCTCACATTTCATCAAGGTGTGAGATAGGGGGTATCCTTAATGTCTTGTTCATGAAAGTCAGTGTGATAAACTAAAAACACATTTCTATAACTGGCTGTGGTATTTGTTTGCTACAGAGATTATTCGTTTCTGTTTAATTTATCTTGAAGGTTGTGGTAAATTTAAGCCTTGACGTTGGTTGTTGCAAGTGCTTGTTTGGGTGAACCAAAAATCCTTAGAAACTCGAAAAAAATAAATGATCTGTTCAAGCAGATTGTGGTTTTAGTATAAGTACATTAAAGTCCTGCAACATACAAGAAATGAGCGAAATCTATTTCTCACGCCAGATCAGCCAGACCAGTTAATTCCAGAGACAGCCTCTTAATTCTAGAAAGATGGCTCACAGCAAGCACTTATAGTCATATTAGAGGGCCAATTCTCAACTGGTGGCCTTTGTGTACACTGTACTAAAGAAAAAAGCTAAAAGAAGCACTTCGTTTCATTATGCCATATGTGCATCTTGTTCATTTTAGTCATACTTTCAAAGGTTTAGGTATTTTGCTGTTTGTGAATGTCAAAGTTATACTTCACTTCCTGTACAGAGGCCACACCTTTTTGAAATGGAAACTTTCTACATTTTCACATCATACCCACAAAACACAATGGATTAAGGCAAAAAACTTTGTTGATTACTCTCACATAAAGAATCCAGCTCCACTAGTTTCGCATGCGCAATGATATATATTTCAAAGCAGGTGAACCCCCAAATAAAATTCACTATTTAGTGTTACAAAAAGCTTCAAAATCACTTGCTTCAAAATATAGTCTTCAGCCATTCCTTAGCAACTACTCTAGATCTGTAGTTAAGAGACTCCCACCTTAACCATTTACCCTGTCAAAGCACAAAATACAGTTGAATCCCGATAACTTGAACCCTCAATAACTCAAACTCCCGATAACTCAAACCTTTTTCGATTTCCCTCCAGGTCATATTCTTACTTATTTTACCCTTGATAACTCAAACTCCCGATAACTCGAACCTTTTTCGATTTCCCTCCAGGTCATATTCTTACTTATTTTACCCTCGATAACTCAAACTCCCGATAACTCAAACCTTTTTTGATTTCCCTTGAAGGTTCGAGTTATCGGGATTCAACTGTAACTACAATTATTATTCCACCATTGCGCCATTTCACCATGTTAGGTCAAAAGATTGAGCAAAATATGAATTGTTATTACACTGAAGAACAGGGCAAAAATACGGACAGAAAGCAACTAAAAGACCTAAACTAAGTGGAAAAAATAGCAGAATAATAAATCCCTTATTTGATGGTTAACATATAATACGTGCCAACATTTTGCTCATTGCTCATATTTTTCCTCAACCCTATGGGGCTCAGAAAAATAGTATGCAACTCGCAAAATATCTGCCTGTATTATATGTTAAACCAACGAATAAGGTGTATGTACCAGCTGACTGATGAATGAATAACTTGAGATATTTATTAATAGTGACTGGGAATAAGTTATCTTGAGCATCTTTATTACATCTTTCCTTATAGCAATTCTGGCCTCAAACAAGAATTTAACAGAACTGAACTTTTGTACATTTGGACCATTAACTGGCCATTTCTATCAGCTCAATTGTTTTTTTCCCATCATCATTCACCTAGATCTCTTTCATTCAACCCTTTGATCTCCCAACATTTTCAAAGGCTGCTGTATGTGTCTCACCATTCAGAGATCCCACAAGATAAACACAGGTCAAGGGGTTGATCAACTCTTAGATAATATTAATCCCCAATAACACTCAGTCAAACAATTCTTGACAGGATATCATTACTCATAGTGTTGATTTCATTTTGAGCCGAATCAAAATGCCACTCATGAAACTTAATCTGCAAAGGCAAATTGCTTTGAAAGGCTAAGTTTACCTTTTTATCTTGTTTAGGCCTAATTGAAAACATAAATAGGATACTTCTGTAGGTATGCAGAGCATTTCCCATAGTTTTACTGCTGTAATGTTTTAGGTATGGTGAAAAAAAATTTTTTTTTGTCCAGAGTGCACTTTAATGATGGCAAACTATTATTTGAGTTCAAAAGATTTTTGATCAAAGAAGCTTGTTGTGTGGGAAATCCAATTATAAATTCCCCTCTGTCCAATTTTGTGGTTATCACTGGGCTAAAAAACATTGGGGATGGGTTTGATTATATTAAAACCTTAATCTGGCTGGTTTCTGTGTTGAATTGATTTAGTCATCTGATTTACTTCTGGAATTCTAACCCAATATCCGTAAAAACCCGCAAAGTGAAATCCACTTATATAATTAAGAATAAAGCTCTTTCAGAAGGCCGAAAGCTTTTTATGCACGTGTAAATCGCCGCTTCTAATTCGACCTCTTTGCTGACATTAGCTTTTAAAGACAATAATTAGAACAAAAAGGCGCGTTTCTTTTTGAAACTAAAGAGCCGTCAAGCACAAAGCACGAAAAAGCAGTTAATCACATCACTGGGAAGCTTCTTCCGTTGTTAATGATAGAGTTGAATGCCAAGAATAAATTTTGAAGAGAAGAAGTCATTAAAGAGGTCCAAATCAGACCGGGCTACAGGTTGCAAGTGTCGAGGACCAATTATCCAACTTTTGGGCAAAAAACCAAGAACAAATTTTTACTCTCGGGTGCTTTAAAATTTGCACGGTTTTAACTTAGGCACTCATAACATTCATTACAATAACAACAGGTCTTTTGTACTCGTCAAACAGTGAAAGGACTTGAGCAATTTGTAGGCTAATTTCGTAGTCAATAAGAGTAATTAGGCAAGGCATCAAAGCAAGCGTTCATTGGCTGAGTGGCGGTGAAAGTTGTGGGGTTCCATCAGATACCATCAAGTGGCAAAGACGCAAACAGCGATCTACGCAACGCCGACATATTAAATTTGCCTTTTATCTTTATGACGATTTCTTCCGGAAAATAAAACATGGGTTTTACCGTGCAATTAAGGGCTTGGAATGCCTAAGCGGTGCCTTTTGTGTCCAGAGACTCAATGACACACACGAGCAAGCCAGCGAACAAATGGAAGAAAACAACGTTATTGTGTTCAAAGCTGCGGTCACTTTGAATTGAATTCGATTAATAGAAGTTCACTGCGTTGGTTAAAATACAGAAAATGTAGATAAAAACAAGCACCACAAGCTTTAGTGTAAAAGCAGGCTTAATATTTGTTACGACCCACGAGATGTTTACAAAACAGCTTTACGAAAGAAGAACACTCACCTATTTGATTTTTCGATTGCGTAGACGACAAGAAATCCCACCAAGAGCACCAGAATCAGGAGACAAATGAAAACACACGCGCGGGGAGACCTTCTTTGTTCACCTTCTCGGCATTCCACCACAACTGCCTCCGTATTTTCGACTTTCTTTTCGTCCTCCATATTGGCTTCATAGAGTTGCAACGTCTCGCTGATCGGCGGTTTCTCCATAGTGGATTTTGCCACCGCTTTTACCATGTTAAGTCCAAATCAGCTGTGAACGAACCAAAGTACGGAAAACCTCACACTCTGTGGATGTTGGAGCGATCGTAAATGAGCACGTTCGCCCGCTCGCTACATATTTTGTTAACCTGCGATATTTGATCTCTCCCTCTTGATCATGGATGTGTGAAATTGACAAGCCAATCATCAACTATCCGCAGCCGGAACCGGAAATTGAAAAATAACAAAGTTCCATGTCCCGCGCGCAACAGGGCTACTCACGCAGCAAATTGTGAGAAAAGTGCGCCGAAAAAATTCCATAGACATTATAAGAGTGTAAACACTTTACACAAAGGTATTTTGTGACAACTGTTTTTAAACCAAGAAACTGGTCGGAAACAATTGTAAGCTTGAAGACACTAGACACTAGGTCACGTGCTTGAGTATAAAACATTTGAATAACAGGAGCAAAGTTTGGAAAAATGAAAACAACTCTCAAAAAAAAAAAAAAAACCCGAGAAGTCTAGAGCACTCATCACTGATGTTGGATCAAACAATCTTATGAAGAAAAATATATGGTTTACCTTTTTTCTGTTTCTGCTTGAAAAGGGAATGTTTAAACTAAATCAAATACGACTTTTTTTAAATTCTTTTCAATGAAATTGGAAAAGGCTGTGTAGTTCAGTTGAAAGCCTTACCAAGTTTGCGTGCGAATGCAAATGTTTTTCAACATTCACAAAAATAGTAAACTTCCGCTGATTAACGATAAAAATTTTTTTTTCATTATAAATAATCCAATACGGCCATTTTTTAATGAAATAAGCTGGCTATAGTGGTCTATGGTGAAGAAAAATAAAAACAGGAAACCGACTTTGAAGCCCTGGCAGACAACACAGAAAATAAACACCATGTCAGAAGAGGTTCGAAAAATGTTTTGTTGCAAATTTAAAAAAAACTACGTTTCAGTGAACCTCAAGCGTTCTATCAACGTTTTTGCCATCAATATATCTTTGATACTCCATTTCTTCAAGAAAAAAAACAATTTTTGTCTGTGTTTTGAGTGTAAGGAAAAAATGATAAAAAATGGAAAGCAAAAAATAACTTACAACTCGGCTACTAAATGAAATGGGAAATATGTCTCGTCAAATCTGGTTTATAATCCTTCAATTGTGTTTATTGAAAATATCTGTGGACGGAAAACATTAAATTTTAAATCAGTAATCTAAGGTTGATCCTAAATTACCCTTGGCCTCGTTTATGTCAGTGGAGTTGAAAATAGAAATCACGAAAATGATTAAGCAGATATTTCAGTGGTAGATTCTCAATCTCTTAGGAAAATCTTAAAGGTCTTCGGGTAATCTGTGGATCTCAGATAATCTTTGATTCATTCTTTACCCCTAAACGAGGAAAATTGTTAGTGTTCTTTATTGCTGGCTCGACAGTGTACACAACACATTTGCAATACTGTAATATAATTGCCAAAATTCTGGCGTCCACAAGTTACTACATAACGAGTTCCATGTGTAGAGCCACTGAGTCCGGAAAAAATCACGCAACTAGCACATGCGGAAAATTATAATATATCTTGGGTTTCTTCAGCTTGGCTTGTATGTGATTTCTGAACTGAAACAAACAGCATATGTTACTAACAGTCTTCCACCATTTCTCGATTAAACTTGAATATCATATGATTTCCATTACTGTATGGTCAGTATTCTATCCCTTTTTCCAACTAAGTAGTATTTCATTTAAAAATCAATCAGCAGTTTTATGGACGATTTAATAAACTAGCGATAAATGAACTTCGCTATACCGCAAAGGGCATGCATAAGTACAAAGGCCCCACAAACCATCTGCCAGTTTGTTTGTTTTGTTAACTAAATGAAGTCCACATTGTCCTCCTAAAAAAAAGATTGAAAAAAAAAATTCTCAGTTGAGGATCAAACTTAACAGTCTTTATAGTAACTTTTTTTTACCTTCATCAACTCTAAAGAGAGACAGATTTCGTAAAGAGTTGCACAGAATTCAGAATTCAGTCTGCTCAATGTTTTTGCGTTTACGACGTACAGTTTTACTGGGAAAAAAGGTACAAACTCCCTTGTTCTCACATTTCTCAGCAACGCCTCAATTCGCTTGCCTGTGAAGTGTTACACGTGTATAAGACCGAATAAGAGGTTCCTGTTTAATAGTAGAGAGCCGACGAAACTATCCTTCTTCCTCAGCGAGGAAGCTCGTGCATGCAGCAACAAGACACTACATAACACATTAGCAACAAGCTGACACTAGAAAAATTTGATGAAAGATTTACCGTATATATACTGGCTATACTGATGAGAGAATACACGAACCATAGACTCACTCACAGTTCTTCCTTTCTCACAGAAGGAAAATTGCTTTAATAACGCAATCAGTGAAAGTCGATAGAAATTAACTGATTTCGCCTCATTTTTATTGCAGATAATTCATGGTCTGTTGTGCTAATCCCATACAAACTGTTAGGTTTCACTGCACCTTTCCTCAGGTACACCTTTGATCGATGGTCCGCCATTTTAAATCACTGATGACTGACTCACTTAGGGCCTCTTCACAAGAGCCCGGTAACCAGGCTGGCTCGGTTACCGCGCGGGATGAATTTTGTTGTCTGTTCATATGGGAAATTTCAGCCCGGTGACCGGGATGAGATTCAACAAACAAAACCAAAATGGCGCCACATAAACTTGTATCGTTCGAGACTATCATAGCTTTGTCGATTCTTATAACTTTACTAATAAAGCTAATTCGAATACATTTGAAGTGGAAATGACAAGGCAAAAGGCTCATATATGAAGAGGCCCAAGAACTGACCACCCCGTACACGCAGATAAAAAAAATGACAATTTTCCGGAAAACTACTTTTAGCTAGCATGTTTTTGTACAGTTTCTGTGTTTATTTTCCTGAAAATAGTCCAACCACACAACAGGAAATGGCGCGGAGCCGGCCGGCATGCGTGGACGTACGTGTGTCAGCAGCGGAAACGGTCCCAGTCTTCTTTCAGTCTTTAATCTCATAGTAATTGTGCTGTGGTTCTTGTTTATTTGCGAAATTTGATATTCTACAACATTTAATTCATTACCAATCGTGCTTTGTCTTTTCATTAAACACTCGGTTTCGACATCTTACAGTCCTATCAATTCGTTTGAGACTTTCTTTCGCCTTCCCCTTCGCTGTTCTACTCGACATTGAGGGTTTGCACATCTAGCTATTGTCGTTTGGTTAGTCAACACGGGGCTCTCCGTTCAGGACTGGGATAGGGAATAGACTGGAATTACCCCCTTCTCTCTCCCATCTGCTCACCAATTGGAAAGCCTTGCCCATACGCTTGGCACAGATCCATGAAAATAATTGACTTTGAAAATCGCCTGAAATTTTGTTGCTTTACTTTATGGATTATTCTGCCGTGCTGCTAGTTCAAATTTCTCCAGCGAAACAGTATTACAGCTAAATTAAAAGAACGCAGCCGGTGCTGGTATTTATTAGCTCTCTTAGGTTTTTCCTTGAATCCTGGTACAACTCAGCGTGAGTTGCAACAACATTGTTAAGAGTAAACAACGGAGTAAAACCTTCTTATTCCTATGTTTTCCCGGACCACTACATAATAACAACCTACGCGTTGCAAAATAAGCATATTACTCCTTTGGCGGCAGAGTGTTCTTTGGCACTTTATTGTAACTACTAATTGATTGCGAGGAGAGTGAGCGGGAAAGATTACAGCATGCCCCCTTTCTTATCTCCACCCGCCTCCCTCCTCCCACTCACGCGACTTATTTCTGTCTACTGACTGCTGCGCCGCGCGCCCTATTAAAAGAAAGATTGCCGGATTTGAAAACTGAATTAAAAAGGTTTATTACTGAACCAAGGTGACCTTGCTCATGCAGTCCATAAAACAACTTGATCATAAAAAAAAACTATGTTGTACAATTGGAGTCTAATTGGTAAATCTAGTCCTTTGATTCTTACTATGCTCTTACAAATGATCATTTCAACCAGTACACTGAAACAGAAAAGAACTCAGGATGTTTCGACAAGATAGAGACGTGTTACAACAATTTCCCTTCGATACTTTGTATCCGCGAGAACTCAGTCAGACTCCATACTTAATATTTTACGTATAGGAAGGAACTTGTGGTACACATGCAAGCCGCCGACGGAACGGTGGTCACGAATCATATTTATAACGACATGCATGACATGAACCCAGCGTGCTGCGGGCATATCACAAAAGCAGTTCTGTGTTCTCACTTCGGTTGAATTATCTCTGTTTATCGAACAACTGCCAGGTATTAATTGTGTTGGTTGTCTTTGATTTGTTTCTCACGGCTTTCACTGATGAAAATCTCGGCTATTTTCTGCTTTTGTTTTAGCCCTGTGTGACACCTGTGCGTAATTTATAAGGAAACCACTCAAGCAGTGAGGAGAATATGTTTGTCCTTTCATCAGGATCAGAATGTACACATAGGTTTTCCTCTCATGCGGAAAACATAAATTCTTCGACTTTACCTGACTAGGAAACACTTTGAACTCTCCAGAATAAAACTACTCAAATGAAAAGTAGCCAATTCAGATGTTAATTTTAATTTATTTCTTTTGCAGAAAACGTGGCAAAATCCCTGATTTTGACAAGAAATTTAGAATTTTCCCTTGAAAAATAGCAGTTTTACATGAGCTAAAATTCTTAATTTCATGTTTTAGCATGCTTTTCTGTATGTTTTGACCGCCCAGCCAACTAACCGTTGAACATGAGTAAAAACGTTGCCGTTGTTAGAGCTCAAAACAAACGATTGTACCCAACAGAATTCTTGGCAACTTTATTCTTTGCCCGTTTGAAGTTCACCGGGATGCATTTCCTCTCCGACTTAAATGGTTCGGCACACATGCACGTAATGGAATTATTTAATTGATTGTTCAATGACTGGAGTCCGGAGAAAATGTCCCAGACTGCCAACGGACATAATGGGCTAGTTTGAATTGGACAGTCTTAAAATCTTTATCCCACAATTATTTCCCAAATTGGACAGCACCTTGTCATACAGGCCGAGAGCTCATGGGACGAAATAAACGTATCTTATTAGACATTTTAATGTGTAGCATCGCTGTATGTTTTTATGAGTAGTGCAGTAGTCGAGTCAAAGTATAAATGAAAAGTAAAAATGTTCAGCGACTCAAGCTGTCTAATAAGAGATTTATTATCTAACGTTTCCTTTTTTCCCAGAATTCTAACTTCTGAATTTTGACATATTTTTGAGTATTCAAAGTCAATTTGAATTGGTAATAAATGCCCTGCAAATAGTTGTTTCAAAGAAGAACACATGCTATCCTTTGTGCACTCCACCCTAGTCCGCGACATCCAGCAGTTGGCTCTTCGCCCGCCCATCGGCTTGAAGTCTCCCGCCATCTACCTGGCGATCTACTAAGCCTGACTTGGGCTTGTCCCAGACCAGAGCGATTCCCCATTAACCTTATCTACATGTCAAGAAAAACAATACCCAGGGCAGAATATTGCACTATGTTTGAATCTTTTGCGTGGTGAGGAACAGGAGAACTACACGAGACTCGTTACACGGAATATCGTAAGATATTTGTACTCGTTTCCCCTCGTTATTTGTACTCCACGAAGCGCAGTTGGATAATAAAATCGCATTTTAACTAATTTACATAATATCACTTGCAAACAATAACTATTTCCATGGGGCACAGGAAACAGTTCCTAGTTTGAGTAGAATTTCTCTTAGTGGATACCCTTAAAGCACCAAAACCAGGATGAGTTAACACTGAAACCAACGTTCCAATACCACACATGCAGCAGGAGGAACTTGGCGCGAACGCGCGCGGGCGCACAAAGAGTTGGCTAAGAATCCCACCAGGAGCCCTTGATCGCACCAAATATCATTTCAAAATAAGGAATATCCCGCTGTCCTCAGTGATGAGCACACTGTGAGGTCTTTTAAAAAGGAAGTAACTAAAATAGGTATCCATGGCGTCGCCGTCCACAATACGTGTACGATGTCTTCCTGTTGAGAAAACGCTTCATTTATTGTTCTGAGTTGAGGTTCTAAGATCGTTGAAGCGACCAAATTAATTTTTTTCTTAATTTTTCTCGAATTACTGACGAAGATTCACTTACCTTGAATAAATTACAAGTTGTATTTATTGACTTGACTAAAATCAACCGGTAGCAATAATCTTGACAAGTATTGAAAGCTTGTCTCTAAGAGAAAACTGCTTTAATTTTAAGAAGTCAACAAACTGGGTAAACAAACTGACTTCTTTTTCTTTCGTTCTGTTCGTTATTTTTATTGCTGTTGTCAACTCCACGTTCGAATTCCCGTATTTTCAGTCAACCACGATTCAAAACAATCACCCTTTTCCAGCTGTGTAACTTGTAACGCCTGATTATTAATCGTGTACAACAGTTTTTCTCGTATAAACAGCCCGTCATTACAGCAGGCAAAACACGTCAGGATTTAAGCACGAGTCTAATTCAATTATTCAATTGTGCTTAGTGTTCCTCTAGGGAAGGTTAATTAATATTTTATTTTACGAAGGTGTGCATGATTGATAAGTTATTCAAACGCATGAGAATAAATTTATAGCGGATTGATACAATACACTTGATAATTTTTTCAGCTTCCTCGAGCCGTATAGCCACTCCTGGTTGTAAACCGTACTTTAAGGGTGAGTGTTTTGTGTTGTTATTAGTTCAATCACATTGTGTTTAGTATGTCGACAACAATTCATACAGGTTTACGTTTTAGCGGTTGCTGGAACGCAACAATATACTGAAGATGACTAACAACGGCAGATATTAAAGTCGGTTAAAAATATGTTTAGATAGTAGCTGGTTAAACCTTAAATTTATGACTATTTTAATTAATCTGTTCAAGTTTAGAATCGTCAAGAACTCCTGAGCTACGAACTTATCAAATTTGACTCACCAAGAAGTGATCAAATACCGTAAGAAAAGAAAGAAATTAAAACCCTCGGTGATGACGTGCGCTGCACGGTAAAATTTGTAACCCATATCGATACAAGGTATTAGGGAGGATTAAAAGTAAATTATTAATGGTAACAATATTGAGAAAAATAAAATTTATAGGTGGTTGCGAGTTTTGGTAATGGTGTATCGTTACTTTTTTTATCTCATCGTTTTTTTTTTAATAATGTGTTATTCACGTGGTTACGGAAGTTCAGTTTTGCAATCCATATAGCACTTGTTTTAACATGATACATAACACTTTAATCGGCGTAACAACTGTAAATGGAAGATATAACGTCATTAACATACGATATGTATAAGGCTAAATAATTTGACCAAGTTTAAGACAAATTTTAAGGTTTCAGCATATGTTTGAATTGTTAAACCTCTACAAACATCCAGTTTTTTTTAAAGACGTTTTTTTTTAGAGAAAACGGGATTAAAAAAAAAAAAAATACCTGAATCCGTCACCATGGGTGACATACAAAGGTGTTACGAATGTCCCACGCATCATCCCCTTTTTGCGTCCCGTGCAAAGCAACACAAGTTTATAATTCTACGTCTCTTTAATCGTATTTTTAATACAAACATTAGAGTTTATACTTTCGCAAAATAAATTACCCTTGGTATAAATGCGGAAATATGAAACCTTTACACAGAAGCCTTAGCTTAATCACCCCAGCCAAACAAAAGACTCGATCTGTGTGTCAATCGACCAAATGCAACGTTTATTTCGGTTAGTTCTGTGATCTGTGGAAATTGTGCAAAAGGGACGATATTATATCTAGTAAAGAAATCAGAGAAAACCAGCAGAATTTTTTTTCTTTTGAGCTGTCGACATGATGACTTGTAGTGCTGAAGAAAAAAAAAATGCTAATGTGGACAATTTTAAAAATTAGACACGAAGACAGGTGCGCCCTTTATGTTATGTTATGCGTTCTTTATGGTTTTACGAAAGTGTCTTTCTAACAGGCTTGCGGATCTTAAGCAACGTCTTCAACACTTCTTTTCGTTTATAAACAGCAGCAAGTTCAGCATTCCAGGGAAAATAAACAGCTGAACGGAAAACGTTCATTGACATTGATGTCTAAACTAAGCAGTATAAATTACGGTCCAATAAACAACGCGCGTATTCAAATGACTCCCGAAATTATTCAGGAGACGACGTTTTTGTGAGTATTTTGGGTTCTTAAGTAATTTATCCCATCCAATTTAATATTGTTTACTACTGATAGGAGCGAAGGGCACCAGTGCAGTGCACTTTGCTTCGTATTTAGCGGGGCTTAATTTAACAGAAAATGTTCAACGCCAAGTATTAAAACATACAGTGACACCAATTTGCCAGTTTAATGTGAAAATATTTAGCATACACTCAACCAATAATCAGCTGCAACCTCTTGCCGGCGCTACAAGGAACACAAAACAAAAGGAACAAAATGACACCCTTAGGACTGTTGCCATGGCAACAGTTTTGCCGCTGGTGTTGTCTCAATAAAAACTGAAATTCCTAGTTTTTGTCTTAAACCAAGAACCATCTAGCGTAGCCAATCCGATGATGGGAATTAAGACAACATGGGAACTATGTCTGTTCCAAGCAGGACCCTTTGTCTCACTTTAGAGGTTACAAATGGGGATATTTGTTTTTTTGACAGAGAGAGTTGAAAGAGTTGCTATGGCAACAATACTTAGGATGTCATTTTGTTCCTTTTGTGATGCACATTTGTGGTGCCAAGTTTCAAGAACACTGCTTCAATATTTCCAGAGATATTTTTTATTCAGTATTTTATAATTTTTAGTTGCAAATCTTATGACGTCATCACTTATCTAATTTGCATAATACAAAAATGACAATATCTCTGGAACGAAAAAAGATATTTCAAAAAGAAAAACAACATTCTTCTTTATTTCAAAAGGCCTTTCAAATAAGCGGAAAATATTTTTCATGTCATATACACTTTAATGGCTTGATGGTAAAAATAACCCTTCAGCCTTCTTTTTGTCGGTTGTCGTGGTTTCCTTGGAGTCAGCAAGTTACGTCGCTTGATGCTTGAAGACAACCGGGAAACAATTCCCTTTATGCCAGGTGACAAAAAAACAGTTGCGGGGACGCTCATCTACGCTGAAACTCTTTTATTAATACTAGTTGAGATGGGACCGCTTAACCTTTAATCAGTTTCCTTTAAATAAATGTTCTTCGATAGGCCGGCGATCGGCGACTTCAAGCTTTTATGTCCTTTTTACTTGCGGTAACAAAGCCAGTCAAACCTGTTCTTAATTACCTCCATGTGAAGGACAGCTCACTTGTTTCCAAACGAACCAAATATTCATAAAATTTTTAGCTCTGTAATACGGACATCGCCAGTCCTTGGTGACCGTATCGAAGAAGTTTGAATCTACTTTTAATATTCAGTAAGAATAACGTCTCTGGCAATTACCTAAGACCGCACACGCAGTTTCAGTTATTATTTATTGTATCCGGGGATAGTATGGCTCTGAGTTGAAAGGTAAGAGTTGGATGAGAGTTTTCCTCAACTCTCATGGAGCGTGAGTCGGCCAACGAGTGAAAACAAGACGGCTCTAATCTCAAGAAAATTCTGAGCATGTTTAAATTTGATGGCGGCCGTCATATCGAAACCTTTCATGAGTTTCAGGCCAAATGATGAGAACACGTGTTTGAATTTGGCGAGCGGGGGAGGAGGGGGTGTGGGGACAAAACTACCCTGGGTACCCCCGCCCTAGTACCCTGAATAGGGACTCCAACGTGGCTTGTTTTAGCTTTCAATCAGCTCAACGTTTCGGCCATGGCGGCCTTCTTCAGGACTGGAGCTTACACCAATTATACACTGGTCAACTTGTTTGTTAACGGCATACAAACTTTGTAACACTCTGGCCAATCACAATGGGCAAAGACAATCCAGTGAACCAACCAAAACTCGAAGCAAATAAATGTAGCCGGCACGAAGCGCGGGAAAACGTGCGCGAGCACTGAAGTCACGATTGGTTTTGGTATTACTTCTGATTGGTCGAGAAAGAGGCGCGAGTTTTTTAAGCCAATCAATAAGCGCAGTAATACTAAACCAAAGCAAACGCGAATTACTTTCGACACTCAAGTGAAAACCGCTCTATCTCAAATTGCTGGCTTCTTACGTGTTTTAAAACAGTCAAGTGTTCTATCCAAAAATATTCTAAGATATCAAACTGTTGGTTTGTTTTTGTGGCCTGTGGTAAAATCTGAGCGATGTTGATTTGCTCGAATTAATTTTAAAACAAATGGCAGTTTCGCCCACGTACTGCTCTTGGCATTTTAAGCCGGTGAACATGCTGTGTACACAACGTCAAGAAAAAAAAAATCCTGTCCCGCTAACCCGATATTGTATTCCACTGCCATTATTATTTGTCCTGTTATTCTAAAACTAATTTGTAAATTTGTTTAATCTAGTGTTAGTTTCTCTGCCTTGGTTGGAAGGATACTTCCAACGCGAGAATACTGTTAGTACACAATCATCATCATCATCATCATTATCTCACCTGTTCGACAGCCACAAGGAGTCGAAATAATACATGTTCTTTTAAAGATAAGTGTAATTCCTGAGGTATCTAACTCCCGGAGAAGGCTAGGTGCCATGCTGTGGAAAGCCATTTCAGTGCATTTTCTTTGCGGCGGAGGCTCAAACCAGCTAAAAATAAATGATATAAAAAGCCCAATATTATTCAAGTACCCACGTGTACGGTTTTGCTATGATAAAGTTGCATTCTAAAGTAATCACCGAAAAAGTCTGAAATGCATAGTGCAACACTATTTTAAATTCTGACGATCCAAGACACTGGCATGGTACAGATCCCTTCAGTTTTAGAAAGAAAACGTACAACATATACAATACTCACAGCTATATGGTTATATGCCTTGGCTATAAAGCGCTGCGTGCATGGCCCTGCAGAAGACTAGCTGTCCCTAGCTCATTTAGTTACACTTTTTTTATGACGCCTGGAACTGATTGACCTTTTTAAACAAGGTACTCTGTCAGGAACAAATTTGCGCGTTATTGTCCGCCGTATTTAAAAGTCACAAAATTTTTTTCTTCGGACTTTGTACCTGTGAAAATGAATGAGTAGTAAAATCCTTGAAAATGCCAAACAGGTCACCCACTGGCACGTAACTGAGGTGGTACCTCTTTGGGCCAATTTGGGCAAAAAGGCGATTTTCGCAGCTTAAGGCGTTTCTCTTGTAAATGTAATTCACCGGGCATTCTCTCTTTCTCTCGATTTTTTTCTAAAGCCGTCAACAAATTTCGTCTATCTTTGTAGGAAATTCAACCCAGTCAACCTCAAGGCTCGAAATAAGTGGAGAACATTTTGGTACTCATGCACCGACGTCCATTATGTATTAATCACAGTCAACTCTCTCAGGTACCTCTATAAGACGGACACCTGGTGTTGTTCCCGTCCGTGCCGTTTTTTTTCAGTCATTTTACTGTAGCTAGACTCCCTATAAGACGGACACCTCTCTAAGACGGACAGCTGGAGCCGGTCCCGATGGTGTACGTTTTTGAGAGAGTTGATTGTATATCTGCTTCAATTTAGATGTAAACTTTGATAACAGTTTCAGGTAACGTGCCAGCGAATACTAATTAGACAAGCAACACATAATTTTTGGCCGGTTTCGCCTTTTTTCACAGCCGTGGGCAACCAGGTGTAGTTAGTCGGAGCGCAGCGAAGTACAACTGACAAAAATCGGAACGACGAAAGTTTTCAAGAAGGGTAAATCGAACCACTGAAAGTTTTCGTCGCTCCAAATTTTTCCGGGTTTACTTAGTCGCCCGGACTAAGTGCTCCTGGGTGTCCAAGCTAAGGGTGCCTTTTTTCATTCTGGTCATGCAGAGCTCCCATGTCCCTGCTTTTTGGAGAGTCGCAAACCTGTGAGAGTAAGTCATTACTGCCAACGCGGAATTCAATTCATTGAACCAGTAGAACATTCCGGTACACATCTTACCAAGCTATGCAAGTTCGGTCATTCCTGGTTCTTCCATTAGCTGTTTTAAGTTATTCTGTAGAATGCAGTGTATAAATATCTAGTTGATGCTCAAAAATTCGTAAAATTTTGGTAAATTACGCTTAAGCTAACCTGCGTATAGGCATCTCCTATTTCCTTCAGGTATTCAGAAAGGAAATCTGAAAATATGAGACTCTCTCACGCAAGGCTATGTTTAAGCCACCCGTAAAAAGCGCGTGGAGAAACTTTACTTAGATCTTTAGATCTCTGAAGTTTTCTACCAAGACAGTACCTCTGTACAAACGCAGCACAGATGCATAGTTCACAAATCTGTTAAAATGCACGAAACTGGCCTCAAAAACACGAAAAATAAACAGGTGCATGAAGAAGGGAAATTGGCGCACAATTATTGATTCTTAATAACCTCAATACATTTTGTAATAACCAACTCTTTCACGGTTGACCAGTTGAACTAAAGTAAAATAAAAATATCAGCATTTTTTTTTAAAGATTCTTTTAGATTCCTCGTTCACGTTTCTTTCGGCTTAATCCCTTATTTTCAAAACATATTTTCAGGTGGATCTGACCCTTTGTCCTGTTAACAACCTGTTGTTGCCAAAACAGACGAAACGAAGTTTTCATATTAAAATTAAGTTGAATGGGTTTTTCAGTGCTTCGTAAAGCATGCAACCGAAAAACCATGTCGTTCACCGCACGATGAAAAATGATAAAGTTGATCTATGGACACTTATGGCAAAATACTATGAGTGTAGGTCTGGAAGGGAATCTACGACAACAGTCAAATTCGGACAAATTGAGATGAAAAGAGCTCGTTTTGGTTAAGATTAGAACAAGCTTCTTTTTACATCTTGATTAATAATGAAAGTTATCTAATGGAAATTACAGGTGTATATATCTATTACGGCTGGTGCCGTTTTGAAAAAAATGCGATTGATACAGGGCCTCGGCGGTTACCTGTCCAGAGACATTATTTTGGCTATTCTCTGACGCCCACGTGCCACAAGAGGACCACTGGCCATTGCCACACTTTGCAATCGCTCTGCTCTGCTCTAAGCGCGCGCACTAGCTAGCGGGAAACCTTCAAGTCACCAGTTTGTCATTTGCCTTGGTTTGGATTGATGTGGTAAACGACCGATCTAGCGCTCTTTGATTGAATCAAGGTAACGAGCAAACGCTAATAGCCAGTGTTAAATACGGACGCGTTCTTTAACGGCATTAGCAACAGCATCTGTCGATAAGGCTTAATTGTATAGGTTATTCATGGCTGCTACACAGTGGCGAATTAATTAATAACTTTACTCAATGACAAAAAGAGTAAACTGGCATTAATTCAACTGTAGGACGCACTCTTGTTTGGCGCAGACGTTTGATCTGTTTCTTACTAAAGTGGTAAGTTAAGAGCTGATGTTTTTATTAATAACTTGACCCAGTAGCCATGACCTCCTTTCTGTTGGTAATAGAAGCACGCCTTCTAGCCTCAGGTGGAAGTCGTGCAGGTCGGCAGTGTCCTCTAACCGGCTTTATCAAGCTCACCAAGCGAATTAAAATGCTGGGCTTTAATCTTTTGTTTTGCGAGTACCATCGATCGGATTAACTGTGGCGGTGTTCCAAATTGAACTCCAGTTGCGTTTCTAAATGAAGAGATGGCTAACATCGATAATACATCGATCTACAAATTCATCGCCTCTAAAACTGTTGATATGTAATAATTTATTGTAAAGTATTTTATAGGAGAAGCGGGGAAACGAAGACTAACAACGCGTACATGGGTTGAAAACATTAGCGAGAAGTACAAGCCAAAAAACGCAAGTTTAATTTCGCCATTTATCAGTACGTTTACCCGCATGTTCTCATTTGTCGAATTATATAACTCTTTCAAACAGGTTGACTTATTACAAATTCATTAGCAAATGGCGAGAATCCTAAAGGAATATAAGCTATATTAATTTTCGCGCCGCTGAAATGACGTCACGTTGTTATTTTTTTCTAGGTAAATCGCATTATCTACGCTTAAAAAAAATCGTACCTTTTTGTACCTGGAGCAAGTTCCGTCCTTAATTAATTTTCTTTCATGAGCATATTCCTTCACTGTGATTATTAATAATATTTTCCCTCTTTCGTTCACTCGCATGTTTACTATCAATACGGGGGACATATTTGGTTATGAAACCATCTACTCCGCGAATAAAATAAATTCATTATTTTATAAATTACAATACTAACAAGATAGGACATTTTATCCTGAAAGCCACAGGCTACAATCAACGTATTTAACACCTTTCAAAGACCATGCTTTGTGCACATGGCGTTTCGTCATTGGCACACTGTTTAGCACAATACCACATGAACGATTTCCCTGACCAGGGTTTTTCGAAGCCAAACTAGCGTAACAGGTAATGACCCGATTTGATTTCAATATATATTCTCAGTCCTTTTGTAAATAATGCCACACCTGGCCTGTTTTTAATTTGCGGCGAGAATTGATATAAAAAAATTTATATATATAAAGCCGCGCGCATGTACCGCTTGACAAATTAATTTTGATCTTTCTTTTTTAGTCATCAAATTATGACCGAGATGTTCGGCTCGAAAGATGACTTCGGTTGCCCGAAATATTCAGCGGCTGACAGCTACATTGGAATTTTTTCAGCCTATCGCGGACGAATTCAACACACGAACCTTATACGCAAAGGCCCGGATTCAACGGTGAGTTTACCGAGGGAGAGAGCCGCAATTTTATTTCACTGCGCTTATGTAAACACTATTGAATGCACACACGGTGTTGGTATTGTATAGCGATTAGAGATGTCAAATTGTGCCATTTTATACCTCAAAGTCGCTCTTTGTCATGTGCGACTCGAATACGGCCCGGTCAGAGCAAGCGGGGTCGTGGATTGCGGAAGAGTTCCCACCGATTGCGTTTGTGGCTCCTGCGTGTAACTTTATTTTTGAAAGTTTTTTACTGGTGTAAGCAGGTCCAACTGTTATCATATTAAATGGCCTCCACTGAGATCATAGCAGAAAGTTGCTCTGCCGTCCAAGGCTTTTTTTTAAGGCCGATTGCTGAACCTGCACCCGATATTTTAAAAAGAAAATGAGAAGAATTAAGGCAAACTGCCTGTGATTAATAAAAAGCTGTGATCATTAAGAAAATGTTGGCTATCGCTATTAAGTTTGCTTATCCAAGATGCGTCAGCTAAGAAGCTCATCAAACTAAATTGTTTTGACGGCGTAAATTGAAATGTATCTTATATGAATTTTACGCCGCGGAGCATGCCAAGCAAAGTTATTAATCTGATTGGACACAACTTGAGGTAAAATACACCCTAATATTTGGCATTTCCTTTCCCTGTGGCTTTTTTAATATCAGTTTTAGGCTGACAAACATAAGTGCTTCCGATGTTTACAAAAGAAAATCATACTTTTTTATTTTCACCATTTAATATGTACATTTCCCTGGTAACAATAAATTCGCCGATCGCAATGTAACGCTGAAAATGTCAAATCCTTTTCGAATTCGATCCTTTTGTTAGCGTATTGACTAATATAAAGGGCTATATAGATTCGAGCATTGAAAAGAGCTTGACTAATCTTCATAGCCGAGAGATTAACATTTTTGTCGCTGTTTATCTGACAGGAAAAAACAAGACAAATAAAAGATCGTTTCACCAAAATAGATACAGGGCCTAGCTTTATATTCTAATTGGAGCATTCTGGCGTAACAAGTATTAATAGGAAAGAAGTTTTCTTATCTCACGGGTGGAAGCTTTCATTATTATTAGCGCGCGAAAACAGTCGCAGATAAGGAAAGAGAGATATTACTTGATTAATTATCGCCAAGCTCTTGCATTTAAAATTCGCAGCTGCGTTCAATAATTCTATTCTTGTTTGACGATAGAAAAAAAAATATCACACAGTTACGCTTTTTGAATTAATCGAGCCTTAGAGCTTGTTAAGAAAGAGGAAATAAAATGTATTTTCATTGAAAAACGATCTTTCAGAAGTTGAAGAGATGAACTCGGGTTTTTAAACATCAGAGCTACTGAAAATATGAAAACAGATGAGATTAATTTCTTCTGTTTCTTTTATAAAGGCCGAGAAGCTGAAGATTAATAATGCGGAAAGAACAACAACAATTTCATGATTTCAGGACAAAATAAACCGAGATCCAGGCGAGACAAACCTTTTCAATTTCTTTTGTTGACAATTTTTGAATGCATAACAAATAAAAACGCTCGGGGATGGTCGATTGAAAGACGTTCCTTTATTAGTTTGGGAAAGAATTAATTGTAATCTCCAGAAAAACATTAATAAATGCGATGATTAATTCTACTGGCGCGTCGAACCGAGGTCACGTGGTCTTACTTAATTGGCGATAATTAATTACAATAAGAAATCGAATCTCTTTGGCGGGCAGTGCGCATGTCGTAATTGTTGATTTCAATGGAATGCCCCATCAAAGATGTGTCATTCGATGTTTGAACTCCAACTGGTCGAGTTATGTCTTCGCAAATTTCGTCGTCCAATACGTATCACTTCCAGGAAATAGGCTTTTTATGAAACCCCCGTGATTATTAAAATTCAATTTCTGTAGAGCGGAACGGTGGAGCAATGGAAAAGGGGTCATCTCAGCCACAACAGCACCAGCGTAGCGTTGTAAGTCCGTGTTTTGTCGTCGGCTGATTTGCATTTTCATTTGATAGCTAATCTATTGATTAATTAAAATGGAAAGTGTTTATGATCTCGTAGCCCGAGGTCGCGTTTCTTTCATTCGTCTCTTCCTGTGTTTGTAAAGTTGTAAAATGCTCTTGCAGTCAGCCGCCGATCGAGATGTACTGCGGACGGACCGTGAGACCAAGCGGGAACCATCATCGCCGCCGCACACTTTCAAGCAGCATCGCTCGTCGCTGTCGAGCGGTTCCGTGGAGAGCCGGATGGCGGAACTTGATGATATTCAACGGTCAATGGAAGTAGAGGAACCGGAGGAGGAAAGCTTTGAAGAGGAGAGGTTCAAGACGAGAGAACATTACGATACGGACTCTGATAGCGTCTCTAGTGGACGCGAGGCCGCAGCGTATCAACAAGGAGCTCGCGTGCAGAATCAACAGCCCCCTTCCCCAGTGGAAACTTACATCAACAACAGTGTCAGCGGGATAGACAGAATTCCTACTCACGAATGGACCTTTGAGGAGCAATTCAAGCAAGTAAGTGCTGCAGATTTCTTCCTAAACCCTTCAAGTGTTTGATTTTCTCGAGCAGAAATACTAAGCCGCAAGCATTTCTGGTTTTACATCTTGAGGACCGTCATTAATCAACTTTGCTTCGTAAAAAAAGTGACACATCTCAAGCGAATATTAATAATTATTGTTCCAAACAAATTCAGCTTTCGCGGCTTTAATCGATTTATTCATTCCCGTGTTGTATTGAAGTGAATTCCTTCGTTCAATGGCGCTCCGAGTTCCAATAAAGCTTATATTTTTAGTGTCTTTGTCGTTCGACGCTAATCTCTCTTTCTAAATCGCTCTTTAATAGAAACTGAGTTATGAGTAGCGGTGCATATTTTGCCGGCGTATTTGACACGACTATTTTGTTTCTTTGTGACATTTTGACAAGGATCATTTTTAATTTTCCGCGTTTCGGAGGCCGCTCCCAAGCGCGATCGTTGCCGTTCTCGGCCAAGAAAATAAATCCAGAACTCGGAATAAATTGCAAATTGCGACTGTAGGATTATAAGGGTGTGTAGAAGTTATGATACTGGTCTTGATAAAACGGTGATTTGGGAGTTTGACGCGCGAATATCGGCTTTATTGAATTAGTGGGTCATAGAATGTGTAGTTTTAATTAACCTATGATACAAATTTGCATACCGGGCTTATCACCTGGGCGAAATGAAATATAGTATTTGTCATAAGAAATTGAGATCGGGGGAAATTCACTCAAAGCTGGATAACTCGATTATTAAAATGGAAGTTCTGTTATAAGCAAGATTAAATGATGACACAAATGATTTTTTTCCTTGACTTTTGGCCGTAGGTTATGCAATAACTTGTTATTATCCGTAACCTACAAAGATACATATAAGCTACACAACAATACTGCCTTCAATTAATATTTAATAATAACCCAGAGTTAATATAGGTCCTTGGCAATTGGGAAGTTGGATTACAGCTCTTTTTTGGTGGCAGGTTGACCTGCCACCTGTCACTCATACAGCCTGTCAGTTTTAGCCCTAATGTATTTTTTGGCACGTTCTGATTGGCTACTAGGCTTGGGATATAGTGCAGTATTTACCCAGTTTAAAAATCGCACATGACCTTTACCAACTCTTTTAAAACATTCTATTTGGAAACAGAAATCTGGCAAGCTGGCTATTCACTGACTGGTTTGGTACAAATTGTATTGGTAGTTATTAAACTTGCTTTCTGTGAATAGCGGAGAATATTTACCCCACTTTGATAGATAATTGTTAAGTATTGGCAGATGCTACATCCTGTTTCTTTTCATGGACAAACAAGCCCCAGATTCAATTCTACACTGTAATTAAAACTCTAAAACTGCATAGAAAGAAAGAATGGTTCAGTTAAATTTCCTGGAGGTCGCTGTATCCCCTGCTGTTTTTCCATTTTATTAAATGATTGTAATTTGGCATGCAGTGATATTCGAGATACATATATTCTTGCATTATTTTTTTCCACATAATCGTTGGCTCAGTTTAATTAAGCCTTTAATCTTCTTACATATTTGTAACATATTCATCGTAGCTTCTCTTTCATTAAAAGCGTGGCCTTTAAAACTGAATTATTATACACTTTTTCCTGTTGTTAAGTAACCTGAAGCAGCCATGTGCTGTGAAAAAAATATAAGAAAAAAAATGAGAGACATGTTTTCTAATAATTAGCAATAATTTTTGAAAATTTCTTGACTTCATCTGAAAGTTCTAGAATTTTGTTTCGGTATGTTTCCCCTTGTACATTCCAATTGATTGTTCTGACTTGTGAAAGAAAAAAACATAGTCTAGAGTTCTCAAAAATTAAAAATGGTTTCATTTGGGGGTGATTGAAGGACAAAATTTAAAAGCAGGCTGTGTTCAGGGTTTTTGTTAAATGAAGCTTTTTGTTTGGGTTATCTTATTTTAAATTCCTGTCTCATTTATCAAACTTCTTTTAAATCAGGCTGTGGGGTATTACAGCATAATATCATTGTTGTCTTTATTGAGAGATATTTCTAGCTTGCCGTCTTACGTATGCTTTATCCATGTTACATATTTAATTAAGTTTAGACTACAAAAATTTTCAACATTTAATAAAATAGCTTATTCAGTATGACATGTGTCAAATATAACAGGGTTACGTTCAGTTGCTGTACAAAGGAGAACTTCAGTTGATAATGAGCTGTTTTGAATGTTTGATAAAAAGGAGAAAAAAGCAGCATGAGCTGTACACGTGCAATAAACTGCAGACAATATCATGATCCCATTTCGGCAAGATCAGTTAGTTTTTTTTTACAGTGAACCAGTTACTAACAAAAACAAATCAAGTTAGTATCTGAATTAAATCTGCTTTTTAATCCAAGTTCAAAATGCTAAATTCCAGTGCAGATTAGTTTTGATAGCAGCTTTGTGAACTGATATATTATTTTAACTACGTATGTGCACTTGGTGTAGGTTTAGTTATGCAATAGTCCCTTGAGGCTTATGAAATGAAACTGTTGTTTGTCGGAACAAAACGTGGACAGTCTGGCTCAAAATAAAGTTATTTCGTAGCACACTCAAGTAATTAATCAATATCGTGTTTGGAATGCTAAGAACCCCAAAATCTTAGTAAGCTAATGTTATTTGATTGATTTTGTAAATACTGTCTGGCCTGGGCAATGTTTATTTGAATCAGTACTTTCCCGTCTGTAACTTGATTAATTCCTTACGGTTTTTTTTAAATTCCTTAGGCCAAAATATCCAGCATTTGGCAAAGTCATCCTTGATACTTTGATGAAAATTTGCGTGATAATGGGGAATAATATATAGGGCATGCAGACGTACAAGTATAACATTGATTCTATTTTAAAGTGTTTAACTCAATATCATAAAATTAGTGCATCCAATGAGGATATAAAGTTTAATATTCAAGAATAGAAACTGTTTCACAGCACAGGGAAACAAGGTTTGAAAAGGGGCTTTGTCACGATTTTTAACAGGTTTGTGAACTGCCAAAATTTTTATTTGTGTCAGGAAATAATGGTCCATTTTAACAGGCATTTGCTATATTAGAGCACTTAAACTGTCAGCAAGCGTCTTTGGCTAAAGATGGCTAGGATAGAAATGGATTGCAACTTGAAAAATTGAGGCTAAACTTTTCAAGTTGTTTCCAGACGTCTTCAAAAAATCGATATTTATAGCCGTTGTTTGATTTCTCTCCGCAAATTTAGCTTACATGTATATATTCGATTTCCTTTAGATGTTCAAAGATAATGGTTGTCATGGGTTAGGGGTGCCTGCCACTAGTTTTCGAATCCATGGAATTGCTGTGATGTAGCTCCTCTAAAGATTGAAAAGGCTATTAATGATTTTTCGGGTACTTGAAACCAATACTTTAGAGTGGCAAATTATATAAATTCCCCTTAATTCAAACATCAAGAAAAACATCCTGTGGTGTTATATTAATCTTGGTCTAATGTGGCGTAGTGTAAATGCGTGCATTATTGTCATGTTTTCTGTAGAAAAAAGCACTTATTATTTTTTCAATTTACATAAATAGCTTAGATTTCTTCTGAAATGGCGACCTTTGAATGTTAGGGTGCTGACAGCCAGCCAAATAGTTCAAATTAACACTTGAAATTAGCAGACAATGCATATCTTGATAAGAAGCATAGTTAAAAATATGACTACAGTTCACTGGAATTTCAAAGGAGCCGGTGTCAAGCAAAAGCTACCACCTACTTCAAGCTACTTTACCAGAGTTTGCCGCATACTTAATTTGAAACTGATAACAATCGTGTAGGAAACGATCATGAAATGTATCAGCTACATACACGTTGCAATATTTTGCTATCTTCTTTAAACCATCATTTCATTGACGGCAACATTTACTTTGCATCCAATATCATCTTCACATTTGGCTTTCAGTTTCTGGTGTGGAATTCAACAGTTTTAACTTTAAAAAGTTAAAACTTCTGTTGATTTGCTGTAATTACAATGTGAAGAATTAAGATTGATTGATAGTGTCCAGCCAGCAGTTAATTTCCATGCTAGTTATAAAAATACATTTATGTCCCTGTGCAGTGGACCATTAACTGTAATCACCCTTATTTGTTCAGTGATATGTGTAAACATTTGAGTCATTACCAGGATCCTATGAATAACAATGTCATGTAATTTTGACTATTGTGGTAATGAAATGTATGGAACATCAAAGTAAGATCATGCAGTACACTGTAATTACATCGGGAAATAAGCCGATATAATCCTGGAGGCTTGAAATAAATTGTGATTTGTAAATTATAGCATTCATGTTGTTACCAATCAGCATTCTCTTCAGAACTTTCTGTCTAGACAAGACAGTTCTGTTTACAATTGGCGGATGCTGATCAAAGAAAAGCTGATTGAGTATGACTTCAATTTATAATTGAGTTCAGAGCTGTGGACCAAACAAATACTTGTACATGTAAAACTAACAATGAGATAAAGTAAAACTTTTATTTTAGAGGTTCAAGTCGTTATCAAGGTACATGACAACCTATGAGAAGGTAATACCCAAAATCATTTTTTTTATTGTAATTGGTCTGTGTGCTGTTCATGCTTGATTTAAACCATGCATGTTTTCAATTCTTATCAAGATTGAAACAAGGACAATTACAGGGCACGACTGATTATTTTATCCAGTGCAAAATTTAAATTTACCATTTGAATAGTTATGCGAGACCTTTTGAGGGGAAGCTTATAGGAGAGGGGAATGTTTGTAAACCCATTTATCAGTTACTCATGCAGAGTACAGAAAAAGAGAGGACTTTTAATGTTTAAGTTCTGTGTCACATGTTATCAGTTACTATAAAAAGGTAGATGTGGATGAATAACTTTTAACACTTCAAGTTACCTTGTTTTCTTGTTCTACCATCTAAGGAAAAGCGAGGAGGGGCTTTTTTAAGACAATAACTTTCAGAGGTGGGGGTGGGGAGCTTATTAAAGGCAGTGGGCTTAAAAGAGAGCAGGGCTTTGCAGAGCTTTTACAATGAACCCTTTATTATATATTGAAGAAGCTTCATGGCACACCCTAGCATCTCGTCAGAATGAAATATTGATTGTTGTAATTAATTTCCTTGAGCAGCTGTAAGTTACTTAACTTATGTTCTATTCAGACTTGTGATAACAGTGACCTCTGAGACAAGTTTTAATTTTCTTCTTTGCAACATATTAACTAAGTGTTTCCTCTTGAATATTAAAAACCAAAGTAATTGTATGTCGGAAGCAAAAATATCCGTGAGGTATATCATGTCTGAGTGCCCCAGTGAATACCATTAATAACCCAGCTAAGATTTCAACACATGCTTTAGTTGACTGACACTGAAGTAAATGCAATTTATTTTGTTAAGGCCTGAAAAGCAACAGCAGCATGCACTTTTTTCTAATGCCCATTTAAGTTACTGTCTGATATATATTATAAAAAAGCTCCATTGAATCTAGGAGGAATGGAGATAGCTAAGATGGAAGCCCTGATTACTGATGATGCAAAATTGTGCATTTTTATTCCTGTACACAGAGTAGAGTTGTCTGTTGTTTCCTACATGTTGAATGTGCAGGGCTGTGCAAAAATCTTTATTCAGTGGGTGTAGTGGTCTACATGAAGCAGGAATTCAATAGGAAAAGTGGTGTTTCAAATTAGAAACTTATTATGGTAGAATCAGCTCAACATTATTAGAATTTCATATTAGAATGTCTGTTCTACATGTACAAAAGGTTATGATACTCATTTGGTAACACAATCTCAAAAATGTGAAAGTGTACTCTTAAAGAGACAACTTAATCCTTGCCGTCATACTTTCAATTATTTTTAGTTTTGCACATAGAATTTTGAGCTTCTTATTATAAGTTATAAAGCATGTTTGAAGTAAATTTGAAAGTATCGCTGCTCGATATTAACATGGCGGCATCAAAAGTGCCACACTATTTTAATATCACTGTGCGTGCCCTTGTTTTTGAAATAAACTTTTGAAAAATACCCAAATCAATGGAGTGATTTTATTTTTATTCAGGTTTGATTATAAATTAGCTTTCAAAAACAATCCCTTGAAAGTTATACAGTTGCATGATATTTAATATTGCAACTTTTATTTACATGTGCACTATACTGAATGAGTTACAGTAGTCTGCAGTAAGGTGTTCAAATATCTTTTGCAGTGCTCCAAGCTACAGTGATATACTTGTGATAAATACTGACAAATTCTATTTTCATGCAAAATATAAAACATAAACACAGCAGGACACAGTATTTAGGGAAAATAGCTAATAAAAATATCACAAACTTCTTGTTTAAGTTGCTGTCTCACACTTTTAGACAAATTTGAAGCAAAAAATCTTGCAGTATTTTGGCAAGTGTTGCATTTCTTGTGAATATGCAATATAACTGATCTTCTGGTGTTGATTATAATCTTTACGTTTCAGTTTACTTGTGTGAATTTTAATTAATTTCTTTGAATAATTAGGTGTTTTGTAAATAGAAATGAATGTGTATTTTAGCTTGAGTTTTAACTTGGTAGATGTACACTGTATATGTACACTTGAAATATGGAGAAGGATAACTGAAAGTAATTTCTTTGCATTTCTGCCAGATCTTTGTCAGATAAGAAAAGATAAACACAAAAGCCATGGCTTACTGTTTGTTTACATGTGAAATGATAAATTATTATTGCTTTCATAATTTTCTTGCTTGCTTGTGACAGAAAAGTTGACAACCAGTAAATACTGTCGACCCCACTGTAGGTCCATTGAAATGTCAAGCTTTATTTCTGGGATTTTTGGAAATTATTTGATGCACTGTGCTTTACTTCAATGCCAACAATAATAATAAATTGTAAAAATAACAAGATTATCCAGTTTGATTCGTTTCATTAACCTTTTTAATTCAAACTAATACAAGTGAACTCATGAAGCCACTATGTTTTGTACATTTCTAGCCTGTTCCTCACAGAAACTCACACAATCTTTTTCACTGCTTATTGTTTTCAGCTATATGAGTTGGGCACAGAGCCAGAAAGGAAAGAATTTCTGGATGATTTATTTACCTTTATGCAGAAAAGAGGTGAGTTTCATTTGTTTAATTACAGCAGATTCTAGTAATAATGCCGCTTTTTGGCATTTAGTTTATTTCAAGAAACAACAATAGCATATAACACAGGAGACCCAACAGTAAATGTTTACAGGAACTGTAGGAAGTGAGGATGGCTAATGAAAGCAAGGATAGAAATGGATTGTAAATATGAACAATTCTGGGGTCGCCATGCAGCTCTCGTAAGGTCTCACATGAGTGGCTGAGAGAACAATAGAACAAACAACAAGAACAATGCCCCTAGCCCCCAAAACAATAGCAGCTGCTACACTAGAGGACCAGTAGAATTACAAGCTTACGAGAGCTGCGTAACTATTCCAATTCTGAGCACGAGCCGTATGTTTTCTTGTTTGGCTGGGATTACTTGCATTCTATAATTTAGTAACTTTTTTTATTTTACAAATTCTGCCAAGGCTTTTCGAGTTTCGTCAAATTTCCAGCAGGGGAAATGAAGTCTTTTTAGCTTCCATTTTATACTTTCAATTAATGCTTTGTGAAGAATCAGGTTAAAAAATAACCTCATGTCTGCAAGCCTCTAAAAAACTTACGGTTTTGTTTTCTCAATTTTAGTCAAGTCAAGTAGTTATTAAAACGTTCACAAACTCACCTCCAATTGGCCCCTCAAGCCCACAGCATCTTTTACATTGATCTTTGGGAATAAAATACGGTAATTTCAAAGTCTATAAAGTTTTGAAGGCAGATTTTTTTGCATTTGTTCGATGCAACGACGAAAAACGTGTCAAGTATCTCCCAAGTTTCCCGCCTGTTCTGGCCACCCGCGTCTAGAATCACCGCTTATGATTGGCTGATTTCTTTTTGTAAAATCACGTGTCGAAAATGTCCTTGCAGAATTTCCCGCCTTTTTATACAACCCACGTCGTGAATCGCTTGATTCCTTATGTGGTGTTTTTGTTTTCAGGTACTCCAGTGAATAGAGTTCCCATAATGGCAAAACAAACATTAGATTTATTCAAACTTTTTAAGCTGGTCGTTGAAAAAGGAGGACTTGTTGAGGTTGGTAATGACAAATTTCTTTCAGAATTTCAGGATGCTCTTTCGTCTGTTTTGTTTCAAAAACCTTCATGTTTTTTTTTTCTCCTTTCCAGGTTATTAACAAGAAAATTTGGCGAGAGATAATTAAAGGGCTTAGTCTGCCGGCATCAGTGACAAGCGCAGCATTTACTCTTCGTACACAGTATGTGGAAAAATATTTCTTAAAATAATACGTTATCCCAGTCTGTATAAACAAATAGTTCTTTTCGACCAAAGTAAAGCGTTAATTAAATCAGGTGGCATATAAACACTTCCGTGACTATACTTGCGTGTCATGTTGAAGTCACGCCAGTAACGCAGTTTGATCTCAAAACTTGTTTTAGAGTTAGACTGTACTGTTGTATAACCAATACAATGCAGCTTGATACAAAAGTCAATCCTTAATGTAACTTTTCTTTTTAATCACAGATACATGAAATATCTTTATCCCTATGAATGCTCAAAGAAAAAGCTGTCCTCTCCAGCCGAACTTCAAGCCGCAATTGACGGCAACCGGCGAGACAGCCGAAGATCGTTCGGTTCATTCCTGTCACAAGCCGTGCCTTCGGAAGGCACCCATGCCTACAACAGCCCTAGTCCTTCAACAACACCGCCTGCGTTTACAGCCAACAACAGCTCCCCGGGAATCCCTCACCGGTCGAGTCCAGGCCCCTCCGCATCTAACCACGATGTAAGTTAGTTTCAGGGGTGAAAACACGCTTTAAAAACTCTCTTTTCATAAATCAAATATATGTTTACTGGCGCGAAGATAGTGCTGAGATCTGTAGAAACCACAAAAAAGTATATATATGAAATCTCCTCTCAAAATCTGGTATATTTTTTCTTTTAAAGGTGCATGTACCTCCATCAGTGCATGGCAACAACGGCGTTGCTATGCTACACTCTCCAGGCGTAGTTCAGTACAGCCCTAAACGTTCCTCCAGCGTGACGGAAGTGACGTCGCGGGGTGTCTCCTCGTCACCATCGGATGCATCGCCATGCGGTTCACCGATCAAGAAATTCGCGGCTGTGAACGAGCGAAACAATAAACCAACACCAACACAACTGCCCTGGACACACATTAAAATACAAACTCAACCCAAAGGTAATATTAAACTTACATTAGTTTGCGATCCACCAACCTTTAGCTCCTATTTCCAGTAGTGATCATTGAGTTAATTTTGTTTAAGCTGCTTCCTCTACTCTTTCCCATCTAATGTATTTTGCGTTGTAAATCAAAGGTGGAAATTGTGGTTTTCAAGTTGCATCATCCAATGGCAAAAATCTAAACTGTTAATCCTACAAAGCTCTTCTTTTCACATATTCTAGGCCTAAAGAACATAAACCCCTATGCAGTGCTTTGTTTGTGAGATAAACCATTTTGAAATTTGTGAAGTCAGAATGAACGTCTTTCTTAAATGCCACAGAAAGGATATTTTCATGGCATTTTTCAATTTTCAGACGTGATGATATCTAAAAAGATCTAAAGTGAACACGAATGATATTGGTAGAACTTACTTTTCTGATTGTGCAATTCTCATTTCTGTGCACCAAAGAGGAACTCAAACATGACCGCTGACCGCTAAATATTGTTAATTTTTTACTCGGTTGTGAAAAACGCTACAAAGCTTTAATTCGGACAAACCATCTGTCTGCTCTATTATCTGACAGTTTTATGATGTTCCCTAGGCAAACAAAAAGATTTGTAACACTGATGAAAACTCACAATAGCACTGTCTGTCAAGTAACAAGTCTGGGTGTGTTTAACTCAGCACTCGATCTAAAGGCAAACGCGTTAATTTTTTGAGACCTCGCACCAAACCATTTCCAACGTGCTGTTCTCATTTTGTCGACAAGACAGTAATTGGTGCTGACTCAAATCTGCGTTTCATTTCGGTTTCTCAGGTGTGGCTCAAAGCGGCCAGTTCCAGTTCCCCGATCCAGAAAGATCATCACGCGGCCGCGAGCCGAGGCAATTACCGCTGACTCTCCTAGATCAAGTCAGCGACAACTCATTATTGGTGTCTGTAGAACTCAATGGCGTCGTATATCAAGGGGTCTTGTTTGCGCGGCAAAATCGACCGGATTCACCTAAAAGTAACGAAGACTACTAACTTAGCAACGTTATTTCTACTAGTCAAATATATATATATATATGCAATGTATAGGATTCGGAGCGGTTTTCTGTTAGTTGTTGTGAATCCAGAACATGTACGTATTCACATCTAGCAAATTACAGAAAGCGTAAGTAACCAATCAGAAATCAACCCGTGTCAATGCGGGAATCAACTGCAACCCGTGGCAAGTACGGAAAAAGCGCGCGAAATCAAAGTCACGATTGGTTTCATTTTGATGGAACAAAAAGTGTATGCGGAAGGTCGTGGGCTCAAATCCCTTCTCTGAGCTCAGAATTTGTTTTCTGAGTTCTCTCCACTGGTATCATTTCATTATCAGGAGCAAAAAAGCCCTGATATGTTTGCAATGATCCGTTTGAGAACCTTGCACGGGTTTTTAGCCCCTTTCAAGGAGCTCTGCTAACGTAAGAAACTCAGAGCTGCGTTCTCAACAGCCAGTCGAAAACCTCTCTATCTTCAAAGCTCGTTAGAAAGTAGTGTTTAGGAAAAAAAAATTCGTAGAATAAGACAATTTAACTGGCGCGTAGTTTAGTTAACAGTTTTAATAGAATTATTTTAGCATACTCCTTCGTTAAATTTGCACTCAACATGTACGTTAATTTCGAGCTGCCATTCCCAAATTAACTTATATCTCACTTACATGCTCTTACTTTACGGAATGTGATTTTCTCGGTCAAGCTTCCTTAGTCATACAAGAGAAAATTACTTACTAGGGAGTGCAGCGTCTTGTTCATGGTTATTTGAAGGAAGTGGAATACGCATAATAACCTGGTTCTTATTTGATTACTGATGTAATACGTCCTTCGTGATATTTTTTATTCAATATACTATTTATCGTCCCTCAAACCCTTAATTTTAATGAAAATGTTTAACTCTAAATTCAAGACGAAGAGAGCAATTTAGGTTAACCAAAACGTGCACAATGCCGTTTATTTTTAATCGTAGGCTTGTAACAAAGATGTTTGTGTGTTTTGAGACAAAACGTTTGATTGTGATATCTGGTTCCAGATTATTTTTCCTGCTCAGTTGATTACGGAAACCCAGAATTTGATTTCAAATAAATCGGAAAAGTTTGTCATATTTTGACTTTTTTTGTACTGTGAAATGTCGACGAAGATTCTTCGTGCCAGAATATACTATAAATTAATGTTTAAACTTAACTACGAAACATGTCTGTTGTCGAATCTTTCAATCGGGCTTGCTAAAATTTAAGGCAAACTTATTGCTTCTATAATAATAAAGTATCCATTCACTACTGTAAATACGTCACGCAATTTTATTTGCGATTATAGTATTTTCCTTGATTCCTGCCCTTAAAATCTTTTTCTAAAAAGCTGGTCATGTCGTTTCGTGTACGTATTGTTGAACTTTTTTAAATGAAACAAAGGAAACAGTCTTATTTAACGCCTTTTGTTCAAAGGATAATCCATAAGTGCTGCGTCGAGGGTGTTATTGCTGTGTATAAATTAAAGTGTGTTGTGAGGTTGGTTTCCCGCTTGGATGGGTGGTCACCACACGCCATTTGGTATAAATAAATTAAATATTTCTAGTACAGGTTGAGCCTGCGGTTTTTTCGATCAGTGTGGTTGCTATGTTACAAGCTTTGAGATTGGATAATAGGAATTAATAAATTACTTTCTGCTTCGGAGTGCTTCCACGATTTGTTTTTTTTTTTAATGAAAAGTTTTTTAATATTTCAAAAATTAAGAGTAGTAGCACCCTCGACTGTGTAGCAATTACGTGCCGCTTACATGGAGAATTAGCTGCGGACCTTTTTAATTTTTGTAATGGAAGGAAACTGGGCAGGCTGGGGAAACTTTTCCCGTCAAAGGTTTTGCAACAACTTTTTCCAGTCAAACAAAGGTGCCAATACTAGACTCTATTTATTCATCATATTATTGTGCACCATATTTTTACCACTTTTCCTGTCCAGAAAAGGATTTTTTGGCTGCCCACCTCTCTTCCTCTCGGTAAAAAAGGTCCATCGCTTACTTCCATACTGTCTTTTCGTGTCTTAGATTAACGACGCGCTATATTTGAAGTATGTATACTAAAGAAAATGTTTGCCCTGGTTTGAAAGTAGTTTGCACTCATTACGTGCCTAGATTGATTAGAAGTATCATCATTGGTTTTTGTTATTCTTTATAATGAGTAACTATTTTCACATGCCATGGTTAGCTCGTGTATTTGTAGGTTTATTTGTGCCACAGAGGAAACAGCAACCCATTTTGCCACACATAGCATTAGATTGCATTTCCTTTAGTTAGCAGTGAAGAAGTATTATGTAGCGAAGTCCAAGTGCGTTTTGAGAATACAGAAAATACTCATACTATAACAGAAGCCTTCAGTAACAAGGTTTGCTGTCTCTAATGAGAAGAATTCGTAATAGCAGGAGTTACTTTAGGCTCGATTTCCGCCGCTCTGAGCGCGGGCTCATTCCTCGAACAGCGGCTGGTAATCAAACCTAGAGTTACTTTCGGGACCTCTTGTTAATTTGGCCAGGACTTTAGTTTGTTCATAATAGCCATAATTCCACAGGGGTAGAGTAGACTGTGCTAAGAATGCGCACTTTTAATTGTGCTTCGATAGCTAGTATCATGTCGTAGTGTGTTAACAAAGAAAAAAAAAATGCCAAAAAAAATTTACACGTAAACGCGATGAAAATATTGTTTCGAGCCTTGAACGTTTTTAATATGAAAGGTTCCTTCTCGCTTACTTTGTTAATTAAGTTGTTCAAACACTATGGTGTTTTTTAATATATACTGAATGCATCGATCCTGTGTCAATATTTTTATAACTGAGTCGATAATGAAGGATTGTGTAATATGTACACTTATACAAATAAAAGCCAGAAAACTTAAGAAAAGTTTATTTGGTAGACAAATGTAACTTGCTTGCCACCAATTCTACGCAGGTAGCTCAAACCGTAAGATGGTGTCGTCCCTCAACCAGCATTTCTAGCTGCCAATTTTCTTAACATTCCCCCTTGATAACTTGATCTAAAGGGTAAACATCTCCTTAATGCCATTACGATGCCTCGGCTAACTGGAACAAAAATTGCCCTCTTTAAGAAGGTGGGGTTTTACAGTGAAACGAACTCAACCGGGGCCACCCAAAGGTTTTTTAGCTGATTACAAGACCAGTTTAGAACAAAAGAATTAGGCTTCCGTCATCAGCAGACCAATCACAGGTAAGGGGCAAATTTTACTGCTGATGAACGAACTCTAATTCTTTTGTTCTGAGTCAATCTTCTGATTGGGTAAAAAACGTTGGGTGGCCCCGGTTGAGTTCGTTTCGCTGTAAGAGAGGGAAACTAGACGTTGTTTGAACTGCTCTAGATTTTGGCCTCAATCTTTTAATCAATCTCCCTCAATCTTAGTTTCGCCCATTGAACTTATGAGACAAACACGTTTCAGGAGACCCAACAGCGTATGTTTCGTAGAGCAGTTTGATTTTAAGCCTTGATAGGTCTTACAGTGGTTCTGACTTTCAAGTCTTTCAATGGGTGACCCTTCAAGAAGTCCTTCTTCTTTCGGGTAATGTTTAGTCTGATGTACAAGGTGGTTCTCGGCTTTGAGAGTTGTGGACGCTTGTTATCCTTGTGAGTGACCAATGCAAATTAAAGCTACTGAACATGCAGCAGAACGTTCGTGTCGTGTTGCACGTAATTATGCTGTACAAGGCGGTTATAACCAGTTTGACTGAAAAAAAAAATGATTCACTGCGACTATGGCAATCACGCGTCACGAAAATACCCAGTCACCACCCTCTCATATGTGGGTTGAGTTTGTTGTTGGTTCTCGCCTTGCTCCGAGGGTTTTCCCCAGGGTACCCCGGTTTTCCTCCCTCCCCAGAAAAACCAACACTTCCATATTTTAATTCGATCTGGATAGAGGATCCACATGAAAACCAGCTTGGATGATGTGGTTTCTTCTCTAAAATGGTATTTTAGAAGAGGTGCCGGTTAGCAGAAGTTCGACTATAATACAAACTATGAAATAACGAAATTTTACCTGATTACTTCAAAACAAGGAACAGGATGAAACCGAGTCACGGCGACAGATTTCTTGGTGAGATAAAAAGAAAGTAAAAAGATAAAACCTTTCATGGGTTTGGTCCACTCATTTTATTATTTTATTCTAATAATTTACAAGTGCAGTTTGACATTCGTCACTGTTAAATTTATAAACTCTGGCCAATCACAACAAAGGCAAATAACACAACTGACCAATCAAAACTCAAAGCTAAAATATGACCGACACGTGCACCAAACGCGGGAAAATGCAACCTCGTTTCCAGCCCTGGGAACCAGGTTGGGGAAAATGTGCTGAAGCGTTGTTCACCTCGATCACGATTGGAGTTGGTTTGCGCTGTGATTAGTTAAAAAAAACTTTATCTTTTGACTCAATTTTATGGGATTCAATTTATTAGTAACAATGCAACAGCTTAGCAATAATTTCCTAGACAAGATAAATTTTTATATTAATTTCTCTCATTTATATTTTTATATTATTTTATTCCTTAGCATTCTTGGTAACTTCTCTTTCGTTGAGTCTTGTTCCGTCGTAAATAGTAAAATTAATGAATTTCAAATCCATAACAACTGGTTCAACAGATAAATCTCGCCAAGCGTGTCTCAATTTTCTTGGATAACGAAGATTCTTTGTCAAAATTTCTCTGAAAGGTTCTCTTTCCCGCAGCTTTGCTAGGTATGCGTTTTTCCAAATTGTTGTAGACTCAACCTCTGATGATCTTCGATGATTATTCGCAAGAACCTCTCGTTCATCGTCAGCAGAAGTTTTTGCCCCGCCGCGCGTGATCTTTGAACGTGACATCACGCGAGGACAAAAATCGCCCGAGGGAGTCCTGCTAAGGCTTCGGATGTAACTCATCCGGCTTGAGTAGCCACTGTCTTGGCCATGGGGTGATGACATCAAGCTTGCTTTTCTTGAACCGATCGACTTAGAAATAAATTCTTCATCTTCCGTCTCATCAAGAATCTCTTCCTCGCTATCGTTGTATTCGATTCTTCTCTTTTCATGCAAGGCAACCATCGCGCTAAACGAGTCGTTCCCACCACTTTTCAATTCGCTCGGGAAGCTGTCATGGTGTTCCATGAACGAGTCTGTTCGCTGAACAAGCTTCCAGCATTCCTTGCACAAATTAGGGCCCAGCAATTCGCAAAAATGTCTGCACGTAGAATCTCCCTGATCACGTTCCCTCCGTTCACAAAGAAGTTGACTGCGTGCGTCTCCGGATGCGCTCGGAACGCGGCTGTAAACTCTCTTGGCGTGAAACCGTCTTTCGTTTTGAGGTAAGGTCCCAGAAGGTTTTGTTTCGCGTCGAAAACGAGGATGATGAAACATCCACTCGGGATCGACGACTGGATCTTTTAACGTTATCACACGAAATTCGGTCGAACTAGAAATATTAGGAAAGCGGGTTCCTCGCGTAAATTGTCGCGGTTCTTCACAGCGAGGTCGCGTTAAAGTTACCATTATTGTGTGTGTCTACAGTTCTTCAACTTCCCTAACCTACTCATCTGGTCACATCTGAGGATAGTCACGTCTGTTACCGAGTTGACTGTAAATATAATTTTAGCTCTGTCTTTGTTTTTGTTATCTGTAAACGTTTGAAGAAGTTGTTCTTTCCACTCGATCAAGCAGACAACAAAACGTCTCGTGCATGGCAACAGTCACATCTGAAATTCCTGATCCGTGAAACCTAAAACTTAGTTTTAAATTACAAAGAAGCGGAACGCCAAACCAATTGTTCTCCTTGATTGACAATCTTGGGAACCGGAAAAGAACTTCTTGAATAATAACCATCTTCAGTTGAGGATCTTGTGAACGTGGATACAATGGCATGTAAAGACTGTATAACTTGTTTATTCAACCAATTTACAGAATAAAAGCTTTTTCCATCAAACATTGACTTAGTTTATGATACTTTTAAACGTGAACTGTGTCAACTATGAGAAGATTCCATTCCGCATAAGATTTAAACATTGGATTTGGAAGAAAGAAGAAATATTAACTTTCCGAGACTCGGCACATCAGTTAGACCCCAGAGCCCGCGTTACCCTTGCCCAGCGTTGGGAAAGAGATTGAGCCGCAGGTCCGGGATGACCGCAGCCCCTTCCCCCCCCCCCCCCCCCCCCATACCCCCACAATGGATGTGGCAGGGATATGGGTGGCAACCCCTGGAGTTCCCGCTTCCTGCTCCTAGGCTGAAAAAAAAAGAGACAAAAGAGTGCAAGAGGCAGGAGTTCCAGGGTGGCAAAACCGCAGTGAAACTCAACCTCGTTCCCCGCCGCCCCCACGAGGGAACGAGGTTGAGTGAAACTGGCAAAAAAATCGCGATTACATTTGAGACGCACTTCTACAAAAATGTGACGAAGATCGCTCGCCTCAATTAAAAAACCTTTGATATTTTTAACTATAAACCTTGTACATGTTGCAGATCATTCTGAATTACGCGCACCAATATTTTCAAAATGTGGGTAGTTTTCCACACGCTTGCATTCTTGTCCCCAGAGGACGCGATCCTTCTGGTCTGCGCCAGGAATCGAGACCTCTGGCCGCCTCCAAAACCGGAAGTCCGCGATTCACGGACTCGTTGTCAAATATGACAAATCTGATTGGCTGAAGAACACAGAACGAGTACTCTGTGCATGCTCAGAAATTAGGAGCGGCCAAGTGGTCTCGATCCCTGGCGCAGACCAGAAGGATCGCGGCCTCTGGGGACGAGAATGCACACGCTTGGTGACCCATACATTTTTTTACATTTCTGACAGCAAGTTACTCATATCTGACAGTTAAAATTTTAAAAATATCGACTTGAAAATTTTCGCACGAACGTCCTTAAGAGTGGCGGGACGGGACGGGACGGGAAGTAAGTTTTTCTGAAGTACATTTTTCAAAATTTTAGTATTGCTTTTAATTGTTTCTATGTTCGGGAGAATTTAGTAACACTAAGCAGCCCAAAGGGGGACCTAGGGGGAGGGTACAGTGGGTGCAAGAATGTTGCAGGACGTAGCTGAACGAGTACATCATGCAACATCCAAAAAGGTTGAGAGAAGTTGACCATTTTCAAACTTGAGCCAACAACACATGTTGCAACAGGTTGGCCAAACGTGTGCAACATGTTGTGTGCAAACAATGTTGTGATATGTTGCATTGAAATGTTGGGAGCATTTGGCCAGGGCTTGAGGTTCACACCTCTTAGCTGGAAGCACCAGTACAAGCAAGCCTTCGGTCAGATGGCTTTCTTATCTTACTGTCTTTTCAAATCCCACCTTAAACCAGAAAAAGGAATAGAAACTCAAGCACAAACACAAGCTATCTATTTGTACATGTTTATTATTTTTGTGCACAAAAAAGCTGCCTTTTAAGATCTAATGCCACCACTGCCTCCACCAGGACGGAAACTCTGAGTAGCGTTGATAGGCTGGGTTACTTGGAGGTTAGAAATGTTTCCAAAATCCTGAAAGAACCAAAGTAAGGCTGTATTAGAATGCTGCTTTGCTGTTTAGTACAAGACAAAGCTGTAAATCTATTTCTTATGGAGACTGCAAGAGAAAAAAGTGTAGCTAAACTTAAAATTCCAAGTCAAAGAAATGGAAAACTACTAAAAGTCTGTTATTATTTTAGATCAAGAAATGAATATTTAAAGAAAAACTGGTCTTAACAGCTAATTTATACAAACTACATGTATGACTGTAATTAAATGAAACATAATTTATTTGAAATACAGTCAGTACTCTTGTCTTCATTGTCTGGTTTACTAACTTTGTACGTTGAGAGAACAAAACAAAAGGAGGAAACACAGGGCCACTTGAAAATACTTCCTAACTAAATTTACTTTTCCTGAACTTGAAAAATACTTTTTCCTTGACCAAGCAAACTTGTTGTTTTTAACCCTACCAGTAATACAAGAACTACTAGGTCATAAAGTGCTTTGGAAATACCAGTAGATAACTATGTAACAAACTAACAACCTTTTTCACTCTGATGAAGATGGACAGAAACCACCGAAAATTTAGTAAAACCAAAACAGATCACTGTAAGGACCTGTTCAAAATTGTCTTCAACAAATCACAATTTTCAAAGACATTGTATTTATAACTCTGCCAGACGTTCAACTTGTCATTTGTTCACAAAAAGGATGCCGTGTCCAAACAATCACTTACCAGGACTTTCAACATTTCTTTGGTATCTGGGTCAACTTCAATGATGTCTTGCTCAATGGCCGACACCTGAATAAAGAAACCATATCCAAATATGAATAAAGCAATAAAACAAAACACTCCGTCATTGTACCATTTTGTATTGGTTATCACTTGCTGACATGAAACTGTGCCATGACCAATCAGAGATGCTGCATGGATCACAGATCTTGGTGAAACGCATTCTTCAAAAAGAAACTTTTTGAGTCAAATCTTGGCATCTTTCAAATGGGCATAAAACTGAGCAGACAAAAAGGTATCTAGTTTTCCTTATGCAAGATAAGATTTTGCAATGCAATGCTAATCTTTAGTCTAGTTCTAGTTCCTTCTCACCTCTGGCACATAGTTGTCCCTTCGTTCACGTTCTTCCTCCTGCAATTTGATAGAAATTCCCCGTACAGCACCCTTCTGGATACGCTTCATCAGATGGGTGACAAACCTGTGCACAAATAATAACAACAAAAGATTAATGAGCTAATGTTTTCATTGAAACACACAGACTAAGTATTCTGCATTGCAATGGAATACATTTTATTCTTTCAACTTCCCTAGTTGTTACTAATTAAATTAAATAATAATAACAACAACAAATTTATAGAATAAACACAATTACTAGTGTCCCCAGAAGTTTCCATTGTAGCCCTTGAATAAATAAACAAAAAATATTGTAATGAACAGAAACTTGTTAAAAATCCTAAATGGCAGGAGACTGACCAGTTGGCTTTTTACAAAGCATGTTGGAGTTGGATTTGGGACACTGAAACAAATCAATCTAGTGACGGGGAGGAGGATTTGAACCCGGGACCTGTGGATTACAAGTCCAGTGCCCTAACCATTGGGCCATGCTGCCTCCATCGAGAATATGTATCCAAAAATTTTTACTTGTTCAACAACAGCTTTTGAATAACAGCTTTTACGAATCAACATACTGGACTACAGTGCAGCTGTCTGTCTGGGTGTAACCAGAACCCATAAGGGTTGAAACGTGTAACTCCCTACAATTTGTATTGTACAAAGCGTTTGCACATTTGTTTCCATAAGTATCATATTTGGAAAGTCACGAGAAAAAAAATCAACCACTCAAAATTACAATATCTGAATTAAATTCACAGCACACACTAGCTCCCACCAAATGGCATAATCTTGTTTCTAAACAAGCTCGATTGATTTGAGTGAAATTAGGTTAAATCCTTCCATTTCATCGTCATTCAGTAGTCTGGAGAATTTAATTTGGATACACTTGATGAATTTCTTTAGTTTAGATTGTAAGTAATTTCCGCCTTTTTGGTCGGAATTTACTGCAAAACTTACCCCAAAACCGAAAATGTTGTTGTGCATGTCGTTAGGAGTATATAGTATTCATGTACAAAGTCTTTGTATTTCCAAATATGGTACTTGGCAAAACTGAATATTCAAACGCTGTGAGTGCGTGTTACCCATTTCTTAAAAGTTTCTGGTGGAACATAAGCTGAAGGCCACAAAATGAAGTAGCTATCACCTGAGGGTTCTGTTATAATTCTCAAAAACTGGATATTTATCTGGCTCATCAAAAGCTACACCAGGTAAACAGTGCTGCTTTTAAGTCTCACATTAAATTAAATATCTTATTAAACATTTTAGTGTGTAGTATCGCTTTATATTAACATATACTCGTTTCACACATTGTTTGTACTCCACGAAATAGAGTTGGATAATAAGTGCATGCATCTTGACCACAAAGGAAAGCAAGTCTTACCCAGCAATTTTGTTCTTCAGTTTCTTGCTTGGAATGATGGCAATATCATCACAAACTCGCTTGTTTGTATGGAAGTCAAGAGTCAGGCGTGGATAATATTTCTCGATTATGACCCTGGCGGCCTTCTTAACAGTCTTGGTCCTAACGCGACCCTGCAGGCATGACAATGTTCTTTGTTAATAGAATATTTAACCCACTATTTTGCTAGATACTTACATATCAACTGGAGAAATGTTTGCTAGTGCATCAAAATCTTCTGGTTTTCAAGTAGTACAGAAAAAAAAAAAACTTTGCAAAACAATTCTTCAGTATGAAAATGGAATAAAAATCTCTCTGATCATTTAAAGTTGAACTGTGTACTTGGTAACACCATGAATGCCAGAATGGCATCCAATTCCCCATAATTGTTAGGTATTCCAAAAGATTTACAACTTATGTAAAGACTACAGAAGAAGCGAGATGTTTCAATTGATAATTTTAGCCTTATTGATCAACATTTTTAACACAATACACGGGACTTCTCTTTGAAGTAAAGCTCACACTGAAGCCATTATTTTCTGAAGCGCATGCAACGGGAAAACTTCACAGGAGCATTGAAATCCACGGGTGTGATCGTGTTGTGGATTGGTCGAATATTTTTGCGTTGCACGGAGGTTGTGATGTAAACAACTTTTATAAGGCTTAACCCACAGAACAGGATAACCCCGTAACAACACAATTTAATTATCGATGGCCTTAAACTACATGATCACACAAATCTATAACAATGTTCAGGAGAAAAAAGGGTTCGTCGAACAGCTTATCCTCTGACGTAAAACTACAGGTAATAGCAAAAGCGATATTTTGACTGTACTGCAAACTCGTGGTCCAAGTACAGACAGTAATATAATAGATAGGTCATCGATCTTTACGAACTGCAGTGGAAATATAACGTAAAAGGTAAATTTAATAACGATGGCACCGGATTGTTATCATAAATTCAGAAACCCACCATCTTGAATCGAGGAGAAAGAGAGAGGACGATACCACAGTGCTTTGCGAGTTTAGTACATTCGCAACCGCTGCCCTTACGTTCAAATATTTGCAGGCTCCTGTAGAGTTGCATGAAATTTGTGGAAAAAAGATTGACAGTACAGTCCGACCTCTATTTTAAAAGCGGCCACCCTCGGGACTTTGAAAAGTGGCCGCTTAATATATGTTGGCCGCTTAATAGAGGTACAATATAAATTGGATAGGGATGGCAGTTAACACGATTTTATTGACTCTGCATAGCAAAATGCTTTTAAAACGTGAACATTTATGAAAATAAATCCAAAATTCATTGTAACAAAACGTCAAGTGCATTTCCAGCCCATGCATAATTCTAGCTCTAACATAGAGGGCACGTAGTTGAAATGTAGAGTATTTCTTCGGGTTGATAATGTACAGAAAAATATGCAAAACACCGTTGACTAGTTTGTTAGGCCTGCAGTTCTTGTTTTCTTGTTGTTATCAGTTGTCACCTTATATCATCTGTCACCATTTCGCTTGGTAAGATAATTTGCTGGCCGCTTAATCGAGGTAAAAAACCATATAAATAGTACACTTGTGACAGCAAAAAGGTGGCCGCGGCCGCTTAATAGAGGTGGCCGTTGAACAGAGGTATCAAATACAGCAGTTTACTGACAAATAAATCGGGACTTTGGAAAGTGGCCGCTTAATAGGTGGCCGCTTAATAGAGGTCGGACTGTACTAGTTTAGGGTGACTTTATTGGTTGCTGAGAGTTATACGGCAAACTAGTATTCAGACTAGTATTTAGGTAAAGATCTCGCCGAGCTTCTCGGCAAGTTTTTAGCTGCCGCGATTTTGCCAGTATACTCGCGCCGAGATCTCGCCATGGATCGTAACGATCCGTGGCGATATTTCGGCCTTCTCGGCGAAATCTTAGCATTCTCGGTAAGATCTCAGCAATCTCGTCGAGATTACCGAGATCTTGGCGAATTCTCGAAAAAAAAATTGGACGTTAGATACAAACGTTTTTACAGTACAGTAAACGGTGTATATCAATCAGAATCGAAAAAAAAAAGGCAATTTAACGCCAGCTTCTGCCGGTGTCCCAGCAGATTTGGACCCCCTGGTCCAAATCCGCTAGCGGATATTGACCCCCTGGTCCAAATCCGCTAGCGGATATTGACCCCCTGGTCCAAATCCGCTAGCGGATATTGATCCCCCGGTCCAAATCCGCTAGCGGATATGGACCCCGGGAGTCCATATTCGCTAGCGCAAGTCCCTTCTTGCTAAAAGTAGAGTCGGATTGACACAGGCAGATAGTCAAATTCTCATCGTTTCTAAGTCATCATCAAGAAAGACTCTTGCCTGCGAGCAGGCTCTCTTTGGTGGCAGCGCGCAAGTGGCGAAGCCGCGAGTTTCGGCGAGGCTCTCTTTGGAGGCAACGCGCGAGTGACGAAGCCGCGAGTTTCGGCGAGCGGAGCGAGCGACGACTCAGCGGCTCGCCTCGCTCGCCAAAACTCGCGGCCCCTCTCGCGCTGTCGAAAAGACTCAGTCTCCGCGGTCTTCTACGACACTCTCAATTCCATTGACTGCGAACTGACGTCAGTAAGGAAATACGAACAAATCGGGGTGGGGGGGGGGGGGGGGGTTGGGGTGTGAGATTATATGGGTCGATTTTGTCGCATGTGGAGTGCAGGGTTAAGCTCGTGATGGGTGACACTTGTAATGAAAGTGAGGTAAAGTTGACAAACATTCTATCATGCAGGCAACGCAGATGAGAAACTAGACTGCGTAGAGCTTTTTCAACTTTATCCTACAATTTTTGCGTCGTACATGACAATCGCAATCAAATGCCGCCAAAACGACCCGAAGAATACAGTACCAAGGAGCATCGATGCTTGAACGTTCTCGCCATTATTTCACCACCAGCGAAAACGGCTCTCATGCAACACTGCGTGCCTATCTTGTATCTCAATGTTGATGCTTTTTTAATTCTCACGACTTCTACCGACTTTTGTGTTGTCATCGCATAGTTAATCGATTAACTATGGTCATCGTAAGGAGAAACTAGATTTTGATCACCATCGGGGGATTTACAGGGAAGAAAAAATAACTACAAATACAAACATTCCATTTATTTATCCAATATAAGTAATTTGTATTATTGACGCGCGCTTGTTTAAGACGTTGATATCTTACGGGCTTTTATTCATATCTATATATCTATAAAATAGTTATGTACAAGAAGTAGTCAAATTATATTAACACCGATATTGATTATTCATTCCATTATCTACACAACTAAACAGTTCTCATAATTTTACCTTGAAATAGAAAACGAGTGGACAAAATATTCAAGCCAGGCGTGCGTTCCTTTAGCTAACTTGCTATCAGGCGTTCTTAATTCAAGACCTCGTAGCCCTCAGCCTTTCCCCGAAGCACGTAAATCTTATTATTGTACACAATCATTGTTCTTCCACAAACAGTAGCTCTTTGTAAAAAGTTTGTAATAACAATTTCGAAAGGGGTTATTATATTCGTCGAATTAAAACAAGCATACGTCCCGTAATTTTGATAAGGCTCTCCTATCCTCGCTGGTTACAATCTCCCGGGGGGAGGGGGGGGGGGGGAACTCCCATATGAAATGGACGGGGATGCTCGTCGTCTCGCTTAGGGGTGTAAATTTCGGATTTTGGTCTCGCTTAGGGTGTTCTGGGCAAAATGTCATTATTTTTAGCCGTCAAGGTCTCGTTTAGGGTTGCACGCGAAGAAATAACACAAAAGAAAGAATTTTGATTCGTTATATTTACTCTTTCAGGGGTCTGCACAACGTTCGGTCACACCCAGATTGGTCTCTTTTAGGGATTAAATTCAAAATTTCCGACGAGCATCCCCGTCCCTTCCATATGGGAGTCCCCCCCCGGGTACAATCTAATCTTTACAATATTATTTTACTTTAGTGTTGATCGAACAGTCGCTCAACGAGGGGAATCTTGGATTTAAAATGCTCCTCATGAAAAATAATACTACATTTCTTTTTCCGATATTAACGACTGATTTATAATATTGAATATGTTTCATTTCCAAGCTAACATGTTGTCGTAAACATGAGATGCTCTACCATGCAGGACAAAATTTCGCCAAAATTTGGATCAGTTTTCAAGTTTACCCTTGCTCTTTTTAGTATTATTACCTTTGTGTTATTTATCTATCATTTCTAGCTTTCCTTTCGGTACATCACAAAAATAATATTCGATTGAGGATACCTGAATTATTGTTTGCGCGTTTTTCATTTTGATAAACAAATCGGTTAAATTCCGAATTTTGTATCAAATACATTATATGAATGGCAGCTCAGTAATGAAAGGAACTTTTCAAATTTTATATTGTGCAAGTAAGTGACTTTTCTTTGCAGCCGTCATGGGATGTATTTACTAGCGCCTTCCGCTTGATATTGATTTCAACAATTTCATCCCAGGAAATGAGCCCAATTGAAAAGCATCGGAAGATTTTGACCTAAACTAAAACAAAATGCATTCACTCCGCTCAAATATAGTTGGCTTCATCAAAAAGCGACCACAACTTCGAGTCCTTTGTTATCTAAGTTCCTTTCATCTTCTGCAAGAAGCATTTAGAAGAGAGACGAGCTTAAAGGTGACTACAATCTGATTAAGTATATACCACACGAGTGAATAGCGCTTTCCGCGCGCGCTGATTGGTTAACTCGGAGGTGATTAGCAAAGTATTATTCACCTCCGAGTACCCGAAGAGAAACAAAATGGCTTCCAGTGTCGCTTTGGGTACCGAAAGTAATGTTTTGGTCCGCTAATCATTCCGCTTGTGTGGTATATACTAAAACAATTATTCACCTCGGTGTCGGTGAAAGTGGTGGATATTAACCTCGCCGCTTTGCGGCTCGGTAAATATCCACCACTATTCATCTCCACTTCGGTAAATAATTGTTTACTATTCGTCATCTCAGTCCTTTCTATCATATACTATTTAGAGCGCATCTAGCTGTTGAAATATTTGGATAATGTAAATAGCAAAAGTAAGGTGACATAAGCATTTTAGTGTAAACTTTAAAAAAGTTAACACTCTACCTAACAGAGGAACATTTTTCTGTGGTCGTTGTTCCAGAAGCTGTTTTCCTGGGAGAGGGGAGTTTGAATTGAAGCGAATTCATACTTGTCTTAGGACTCGAAGATTTTCCATTTTAGTTGTGCAATTGTCCAGCCATGAACACTAATGACTATGCTATTCGCAATGTTATATCGACGTAATATCCTGTTGCCTGGCAACTCAGCAAACCAAGGAAACCTTGAAATCGATCGTCACAACCAGGTTCCTGGAGTACGCTGATTAGAGGCAAATTTCATTGCCAGGGCGAGAGGGCAAGCAATTTTTACGAGTTGAATTGTTCCCTGTTATTCCCAAAGCGCGGCGTAGTTACCATAGTAGACAAGAGAGAGCGGGCCCCCGGCCGCGAATAGCTTGGTACCAGTAGGATCATAGCAGTGAGTATAGATAGCGTTGCTACGACAGACTAGAGTGTGCTCAATCATGTAGTCATCAAATGGATCCTGTGGGTTTTCTCGCTAAAATATAAACAGATTTGGCGTTAAAAATGTACTGTTCCCTTGTATTTATCGCCACTAAAATTTGATGGTTAATTGTAAACGTCTAACCATTTGTGCGTCTGTCTGTCTGTTGTCTGCCCTTCTGCCTGTCTGTCGAAAGGGGGGGGGGGGGTTACTTACTGTAGAGCAATGCTGTGTCTGTCTGTCTGTCTGTCTGTCTGTCTGTCTGTCTGCCTTTCTTTCTGTGTCCACCTGCCTGTCCGTCTGTTTTGTCTGTCTGCCTGTCTGTGTCCACCTGCCTGTCCGTCTGTCTGCCTGTGTCCACCTGCCTGTCTGTCCGTCTGTCTGTCTTTCTTTACTGTCTGTCTGTCGGACTGGCTATCTGCCTCTCGCTAGGTTAAATGTACAGTTTGTTCAATTAAAACGAAACTTTCTTACCAGCCATCCTTTTCCTGATCTAAAACAGATCATTGAATCACTGTCTGCATGTCCCAAGAACTGATAAGCTCTCATATCAAAGAAGAACAAAGAACCAAACCCTGTACCAACAGTCAAGAGTAGATCCCGGAAACTCAAGGAGCGTACACCTGAAAAGAGAGTAAAACAAACTGAAATATAACTAACTTTGAGACTCCACTCCGAGTACGAGATTTACCAGTAGAGGGAGTGCACGTGCGTGTGATTGCCATTTTGGCGGGAAAACGTAACGTCCCGTTCCCGTGTTCGATACTTTGGTGCCATATATTTGCTGCTTTTCTTTTGAGATATTCAACTGATATGCAAACGAAAAATAATTTTGTTATCACCTGAACAACTTTGTGAATGAATGATATTTAAAATAGAGGCAGTATACTTCTGGTGTCAACGAATTTTTTCAGAGATTCACAACTCTCGATTTCTCGAGAACAGTTCGTCTTTTGCTGTTTGGCATCATAAAGAGAGGCTTTTCAGGTGCCTCTGCCCCACTCCACCCCTCCTGGGTACTGACCTGCTCCTGGGTCACGTGACCCTATATATCCTACAGCTGTTCCACACCTTGGGTCGTAAAATGACACGTGTGATTGCGAGCCAACAGCAAACAGTCTATTGTCTTTTTCCAGGGCCAGACATACTGTTTCCACGGGATATTTCAGTGAAAACGTACTTTTCTAAAGTCAGAAAAGAAACGAAAAAAATTAAATACACTTTAAAAAGGAATTTATAATGATCACTGCAAGGAAAATTCTCATCTTATAATTTTGTTTTGTAGTAAGCCTCCATACATGCAGCTATTTTTGCCCTCAGACCCAAAGCTGGCGTGCGTTTCTCAAAAGTCCCGAAAACGTCGCAGGCCTGAAAGTTCTTGGGACTTTTGAGAAACGTATGCCAGGCCTGAAACAAGACCTTTTATTACAGAGTACAGCAGTATGTTAACCTGCATGGGTGCGCACAAATGCAGACTGCAGACTAGCACTCCGGTTAGCCTGAATAGTGCTCCAGTTAGCCTAAATAACCCTCTGGTTAGCCTGCCTACGGTTAGCTCTCAATAACTCTAATGGCAACACGGCATTTATATACTAAGAAGTCTGCTGGTCTGCAGTCTGCATTTGTCGCACACCGAACCTGCATGTACCTGCACCAAGTAACTATGCCTTCCATTAAAGCTAAGCGAGGATCAGTGCAAAGTGGAGATTGCTACATTTAAATGATATACAATGGAAGCGCAATTTCTTGAACATTGTAGTGTTAGATGTAGTCAGGCAGTCAGAGGGAAACGGCATTTAGCTCGAGTTATTGGGAAGTTCAAGAAATCGAGTGTTTGAAAGATTGGATTTCACTTGACTAACTAAATCAAATGCAATATTTTTTGTTATTCTATCAAGTTAATACCGCTTGGCATGTGTTCATGTCCCAGAGATGTGCATATCCACGTGCAGATAATGCAACTAGAGTCTGAAATTTAAAAAAACAACAACAACAGCAGTAAATTAGTCAAGGCCAAAAATGTAAAGAGTAAGTGCACACACATGTACAGCAGTAAGTACACCTGCACAGTGTTAAGGAGGCTCACAACGGTTTCCAGCGCTTTCCAGCTCTTAAACTTTGATGGGTCAGTACTACAAATCTTTATCAGTTGCTGCTACAATAATGATATCAAACAAATGTCCAATCATTGCTGAATAAGTTGTGGTCATTTTCATGACGTCATTGGTTACTATAGCAACAGTTTTACCTGTTAAAAACACCCTTAATTCTTCCTTTATGTGCTTATAACTCAAAAACGAGTCTGGTGACCCCCCTTTTTTATTATTGAATAATGATTGGCATGTAAAGATGCAACTTTTTGCAAACTTAAAAAAATTTCTCCGGAGCGGTTTCAGAGCCACCTTAAATTTTCGAAAATTTAAGGTGGCTCTGAAATTAAATTTTCGAAAATTTAAGGTGGCTCTGAAACTGCTCCGGAGAAATTTTTTTAAGTTTGCAAAAAGTTGCATCTTTACATGCTAATCATTATTCAATAATAAAAAAGGGGGGTCACCAGACTCGTTTTTGAGTTATAAGCACATAAAGGAAGAATTAAGGGTGTTTTTAACAGGTAAAACTGTTGCTATAGTAACCAGTGACGTCATGAAAATGACCACAACTTATTCAGCAATGATTGGACATTTGTTTGATATCATTATTATAGCAGCAACTGATAAAGATTTGTAGTACTGGCCCATCAAAGTTTAAGAGCTTGAAATTGCTGGAAACCGTTGTGAGCCTCCTTAAAAGACAGGGCAATAAAGCAAAGATCTTACAATAGGCCTCCCTAGTAATCAAGGCCACTTTTCATGGTTGAACTGAGATGCTCTGTTTTAAACGGAACATGTATCTTTCATGCTTCAGTTGAGATTATTCTGTGAAAAGCTAAAATGGCATACACCTGTACTCACTGCAATAGAATTGCTCAAAACCTGAATCTTGAGATTAAGAAGTTTTTTGCATATCAGACTCTTTATGAATGAAGAATGCCAAGAATCCTGCCCGATTTTTTTTTTTTTTGGGGGGGGGGGGGTAGGGACAGGTTGGGAAGTGTGGCAGAAGAGTTGAACTCACAACTCAGGGAACAAGACCAGGAGGTATTACATGTGGGACCACAGGATTTTAAGTTTTGTTGCACACTCACCACTTAGGCACATTGCCTTCATGTGCCATAATCAAATGCTTACACTCAAAATACTCAGCACGTGCTGCCTAGAATTCCAGAATACTTTTGATTGATGGCGAACAGATTACATTATTCATTTCAAACATTCAAATTTAATTCGAATATTGTAAATCATCCAGCCATGAACACATGAACCTGTCAAAAACAACCAATCACATTGGTTTATTTTTTACCTGTTCACGGTTGGAATGGACATTCAGGCACTGAGTATTTTGACTGTAATAAAGGGACATAAAGAATTTCCAATTCCTTAAATACATGCACCTTCTGCAATGGTTTAACACATGATATGCACAGATATTTTGCGAGTTGCGTAGTAAAATACGAGCAATGAGCAAAATATCCACCCATGTTATAATATTAAAATAGAATAAGGGATTTATTATTCCAGTATTTTCTTGCTAAGTTTGGGTCACTTAGTCTGGCCACTTCCCTGCTACATGTATGCTTTCCATCCATATTTCGGCCCTGTTCTACAGTGTAATAACGTCATATTTGTTGCGTTCTTGTGACCTGACATGTACATGTAAAATGGCGCAATAGTGGAATAATAATCAAATAAAGATGGCGAATAGCAAGTAATTTAATTCCACCTGCAATAAGTACCGAATCTGGGAAAGTGAACATATCCTTATTTGATATTTTCCTAGTTCAATTTTAAAATAAATTTTAGGACGCTTCTAATAACTGGTCAACCTTAACTTAGTCATCAGTTGGCCAAATCCTGAGGGTGACTGCTTAATAGAGGTTTGACTGCAGTGAACAAATTCTGATTTATTTTTTTCTTTATTTATACCTGCGAGTATCCCTCATAGACAAGGTCCCTAATCTTGTCTTTCCCATACATCAGAGGTAAAGCGCTGTATAGTTTGTTTGCAGGGGACTTGATACAAAGTTTAAACTGATTGTCTTCTGAATGATAGGCTGGATCCTGAACACACCATAATGCAATGCTACCATCTCGTGATCCTACAGAAACAGAGATAACACAATTAAAATTGGTAAGTGCTGACAAGGTCCCAAAATACATGTACATGTAGAGATAGTTCGTTGTTGCCACAGATATCAGTTTTTAAGGGGGGTGACTCTTAACTACCAATTTGTTTCTAAGGCAGGTTTCTAAATTTTGCCATATTTTGGAAATCAGACCTCATAAGGATAAGCTTTTTACACGAGTTTGTTCTATTGAAGATTCCTCCAAGAGTTTCAAGTGACGGCCTTATTTAACATGACACGTGACCAGAACAGAAAAAACCCTAAAACTCAAACGGCAGATGGATTTTAAAATTAAAATGAGCGCCAATAGATAAAGAACGTCCACATGTGTAATTTGATGTATTGTTTTTGTGAAATTTGCATTATTATAAGAGTTATGGCGTAATTAAACACTCGTATTTACAGACTTTCAACAGTAACGTTGCCTTTTTTTGAGTAAATGGTAAAAGCATATGTCAGATTCTAAAGACGGCAACGTTATCTCTGATTCATAAAAGAAATCGGAACTTTACATGTACCTTGTTTCCTTGGAGTTTTAGGGATTTTAAATATTAATGCGCGGTTTGGGACTGGCACTAGTTTCGCACGCGCAAACGATATTATTTTTCAAAGCAGGTGTACCCCGAAATAAAATTCACCATTTAACGTTACAAAAAGCTTCAAAATCGCTTGCTTCAAAATACAGGTCGTCAGCAATCCCTTAGCAACTGCTCTGGATCTGTAGTTAAGAGTCTCCCCCCTTAAAATACCCTAACTTTTTTCTGATAAAAATAAAATTTCCCTGACCAATAAATCCAAAATGTCATATTTAGTCCAGCAGCTTCCAGCCTCTGCTTCCAAAAGAAAGACATCGCTGAGATAACATTGGCCTGGTGAAATGTTTCTTCCAGCCTTCAATGGTATAAAATCAGAGGTCTTATAATTTCAATTTTCCCTGAATTGTCTTCATCATGATGTTGATTTTCTCTGACTCAAAATACAATTCCCTGACCTTCAAGAATTTTATTTTTCCCTGACCATTTCCTGAACTGTGACAACCCTGTCCAGTCAACTCTCGCCTTGCGGACACCCCGCTATTACGGACACTCGCTATTACGGACACCCTGCTATTACGGACACTCGCTATTACGGACAAAATTCAGATCCCCAGCTATAGAGGTTTGACTGGAAATGACTCCCGCTATTACAGATTGTCGCTAATACGGATGCTAGACGAAGTCCCAAGCATGTCTGCTATAACAAGAGTTGACTGTACATGCAGTAGCCCAGATTGTAGGTGCCTACATGTAGTTCACTCTTGTTTGAATGTACCTGTTGCTAAGTGAAAATCATCAATCCATTCCACAGAAAATATCCAGTCAGTATGACCCTTGAAGATAACAAACAGAAATACATGTAGAATTATAAACTTAAAAACAAAATAGTATTTGTTTGGTTTACTCAGATCAAATAAGACTTGATACTGTAGTTTACAATATTGTACACAAAACTGATGACTTAAATGTCATGGTACACTTGAAAAGCACACAAAAAGCTAAGAGAGGATCATGTATACTGTAGCAGTTCTCGCAAGGTGCAACATGAATGGCTCGCTGCCCTTTGAGAGAACAAAAAAACAAACAACAGAAACAATGCCCCTAGCCCCAAAAAACAATAGCAACTGCTACACTAGAAGAACAAGCTTACCAGAGCCGCTTCCCGTCTACTGAAGAGAGACTGAGGGGGAGGGTAATTAAAAAAACTGAAGGGGGTACAGCTCTTAACCTTAATATATATACTGTATGTTGTGGTTCAATTTTATCCTTGGTTCAAATTTTATTTTCCTTTGTTTTTGGGTATGGTAATGTATGATAATGAGTTTTAAACAAAGGAAAATAAAATTTGAACCAAGGATAAAATTGAACCACAACATATACACAGCTGACTAATAAAGAAAGTTGGTGTGACTGCTAACGCTGATCAGCACAACTACAATGTACCTACCTCCCCTACACACATTGGATCAAATGTTGGTAATCTGTACACAGCCAAATGATTTGGGTTTTGACCACTTGTGGCTAAAAATGTTCTTGTAGGGCTTATTTTTATGCTGTGTATCCCACAGTTGAATTCAGGAATCTCGCTGTTAGGGCTTCCCTCTAAAACTGGAATGGAGAAACTCCAGTCTGACATCATGCCCAGAACAAGAAGCTAATAAGAGATACAATACATTAAGTCAACATTAACAGTGGATATAATCAAAACCAGAATGTAAGGCATTTTTCTGAGTACATACATGTAATCTCCTCTGGGATGTGAATGATATAATTACTTTGATGCGACAAACATTGCCCAGTTCTATCATGTGTGATATCCTTAGTTATTATCTGAGTGTGAAATAATTATTTTCTTTTTTGGTCTACCATTCATTTATTGGACAATCTTCAGCATTATTAATGTACACCTCCCATCAGCAAACACTCTTGGGACCTAAAAAAGTGTCCGCTTAGGAGAGGTTAAAAATAAAGTGTTTGCACTTAGGGTGCTTTTGGTTGACCTTATTCTGGAATAAGAATAAACAGAATAACCCAGGATATTCGATTGATTGAGTCGCTATATTCCAATTTCGGGACACATGGAATGTATTTCAAGACAGTATTCAGGGAGCAAAATACAGGGAATAATCCAGAATTATAATGATGTCACTGCTTCCTCGCCTCGCAGCCTTTCTTCAAACCAACAAAAGAAATGGCTAGCGCCGGCAGCCATCAAATACATGAGTTGTTACTCAAACTAGAAAATGATACTCCTGGAGTTGGCTGGGAAGAGACACTTGTCCTCACTTCCTTGTATAAAGAATTACAAAAAGAAACAAGTCTGTGAATTGATTGTCATCTTGGTGTTATACCATGGGCATTATTCCAGAAACGGAATATCATTTTATTGATGTACAGATGGAATGGTTATTCTAAAATAATCCGGAATAATTTATATCAGGGGCTTCAAAATGTTTTGAAGTAGGGTCAGCAACTACATGTACATGTACATGTAGAAGAGTAGGCGGCTGTGACAATGCCAAACTTGTTTGTTGTAAGCTGATTGGTATGACCAGAGTAACTGATGACATATAATTAAGCTGGCAGAACTGTATTCCGGAATGGGGTAAATCGAATGCAACCTTAGCTGGAACCATGCCAACGTATTCACTTAAGACTGGTTTCACTAGCAATGGTGTCGAATCTTGGTCATAAGCGGGGTCATACCTGTAAGCTCTACAGAATTGGAATCGGAAGAATCAGAACGCTTTCTTTTTCAAATCAGACTCCAACTCCATCACTAGAGTAAACCAGCCTTTATGAGAAAGAGGTGTCCAGTCTTGTACATGTAGCAATTGCAGAATACCCAGACCACTTTTAATGGCACAAATCTACTGCTCCCACAGTCCCACTCAGTCAAAAACAAAATCATTGCAGTCAAGTTAGTTAAACGACTGCTCCCTCAGTGCCGTAGTCGATGAATAGTGAAGTCTGAGTTAGTTAACCGAGCATTCCCGTAGTGCCATAGTTAACAGGGCTATCACTTAGGGCCAGGGGCCGGGGAATTTTCCTGGCTACTGCGAGTTTGAGCCCCGGCTACTTTGAAACAAAACCACTGGAAAGTGAAATTTAATATATCAAACAATTTTGGTCCCCCAGCTACATTTTTCATTTCCCTGCCTACTTGAAATATTAGTGACAACCCTGGTTAAATGACTGCTCCCGCAGTGCGGCATTAGCAGGCTTGTTTTGGCTCATGGATTATAGAATGAGGTACACATATATTCATGTGTAGTGGGCTTGTTTCAACTCATGGATTATAGAACGAAGTATATTCATGTGTACACCTGTAGCACACTTGTTTCAGCTCATGGGTTAGAGAGCGAGGTATATTAATGTATAGCGTGTTTGTGATTAGTAACATGACATTGATGTGTTCGATTAAGCAACAGAGTTTGACGACTATGCAGTGCTTCAAGCTCAAGTTTTCCAGAAGTCGCCTTTTGGCGACTTCCTTTTGTAAAATGGTCGCCGCTAGCAAAATTTTGGTCGCCAAAAAGGAAAGCGTTTTTAAAGCAGGACACCTTATGTCACCGTACATGAAGTAATACCACTGACCATTATGAGCCGAATTAAAATCGTTCGAAGAACGTTCCGACGTAGTTATTTTTGTTTGCATAGAAGAGATTTTTTGTTGAACTGTTCCAATTATCATGCAGAAAAGTAAATAAAAGATTAAAGAAACAGGTAAGGAAGATAAACATGCAAAACAAGTTTAATTCTTGTACAGTACACTAAAACAATGGAAAGGAAATGTGGTTTGCAAACTTTTTTGAGGCGGTTCCATGATCGAAGGTATCAAAACACAATTAGGAGTCTGAGCAATGATGTATCCTTAATTCAAACAGATAAGTAAGATAGGCGATTGAAGTAGTTGTAACGGAAAGTTTTGTGGTCAAATTTGTTTGGCTTAGTGATTGAACTGCAAAAAAAAATGTTGATGCGTAGCCAGCCCTTTGCATTACAGTGGTCGCCAAATTGGCGACCTGTGTGGAAAATTTAGTCGCCAAATTTTATTTCCACTCGCCATGGCGACCAAAATGGTCGCAGCTTGAAGAGCTGCTATGGGACTGCAGGCCTACAGGAGCAGCATTTCAACATGACTGTGGGACTGCGGTTGCAGTCTCTCTGAGTAAGATATTTTTGGCCCAGGTATTCTGCAATATAGCCATGTCTAAATGATGGATGACTCAGTACATGTATATGCCAGTTTTGACTGGAGTGTACTGAATCAATGAAAATAATATTTCATTGATAATAAACACCCCTCAGTACAAGAGCAGTGGATCAATAAATCACAGTAATTCTTATCAGGTTGATGTCTCACCTCATTTGATTTTGTGCCACACACCACCTTCTTTTCGTCTAGCCACTGTGATGCAAATACTTTATCTGTTCTTCCTAAGGAAAGTTCCCTTTCTTTCAACAACGTTGGTATATGTCTCGTTGTAAGATCCGTCACCAACGATCCATTAAGTGATGTTTTGCTGATTTGTCGAGTTCGCACATGTTTGAACAAAGACATCCTAGATGGAAGCGATCGTCCTCAAAAAATAGCCAACCATTGACGCAAACAGTGTAAACGGTCAGCAAGCTTTTCCATTGTATAGACACTTCGCTATTTTTTACAAGGCGTCCACAACTGATCAGGATTGAGAGCATATACAAGACGAGACGAAAGCTGTGCACATATCGCTCACAACTCGACGGGAACCACAATTTCGTGAGATGTATATAAATCCAGCTGATATTAAAGTGACAAAATTATCCTTTACGATCACGTACAAGGCGAACAGCGAACAACGAACGTGATGGAGTAAAAGAACACGTCAGTGCATCAACGCCAGAACATTGAAACGTTGATCTTGGAACGAAAAGAAAGGCAAGACAAGAAAACTGAGAAAAGTTCCTCTTGGGTTGATCAAAACGAAAAACGCTACTAAAACAAACTCAAGAGGAACTCAGCTTCTTGTCAAAAACAATGTCGTAGTTGCTCGCAGTCTTCTTTTGAAAAACATGCGCAACGCGCCATGGCGCGGGATCTGGCGCGGCTCTACCCAGTCTCCCTGGCCCGGTCGGTGGAGTGAGGGGGGCCGAGTGGGGGCAGTCCGTTGTTTTCTGTTTTGATTGCCAACAAGAGAAAATAACATGTTGCCAATTAATCCAATTCTCAGTTTCAATTGCTTTTTTTTTTCTTCATATCAACTATAAATAAAATATATTTTTCAGCAGAATATTCCAGCAAATTTTCTCGGAGATTCACTACTGAAACTGCAATGAAACTGAAAGTTACAGTCTGTAACACCACAAACACTCTTGAAAATTACAAATGAAAAAATGAAGAAAGTAAACAGAAAGTCTTCTTGAGTGAAATCACTTTCTGACTTTTCTGATTTTGAGTTAAGCGTTTTTGCCACTACAAGAATTTTCGATGAATCAGTTTTCTTTTTATCAAATTTTCCGTCTAAATTCGTTACAATCTGATCGCTTTTTTGACAAAGAGAACACTTAGTGAGTGAATTTATCCATTGACTTTCTTATGTAAGCTATGTGAGCTATTCTGACGTATGTTCGGAAATGTTGTGAAGTACTGGGAGGGATCGTGAATTGTGAATGGTGCCTCAAAATTTTGCAGTGCTCGCAAAATTAGGCTTCTGCTCGAAATGCTCGCAAAATTTCAGTGGATGCTCGTTTGCTCGTGCTCGCATGCTCGGTTCAGTGGAGGTAGTTTTGAAAATGTTCGTTCGTGCTCGCAAAGAATAACGCTGTGCTCGCATGCTCTCAATGGGGTTTGTAAAATGGACCAACATTTTCGCTGACCGTGTTGAAGTGCCTTTTACCAGTCTGCGATACATTCCTCATTATTTCTATAAAATCCCACTAGAAAGGGTAAAGTGTTTTCGTGGCAAGTTATATGATAACATACGTTTAAAATTCTTTAATGAAATAACAGCCAAATATAGTATTTTTATATTTTTATCTTTGTTTCTTTGTAACAGCATTGATCCTGCTGTATGTCGAGCAACTGCTGCTTTTGTTTTTCATGCAATGTCTCTTAGGCATGAAACTTTGTTTTCCAATTGATTATTATTTCTGATTCTATTTTATATATCTTTATAATTTCTTAAGTATCACTAGGTAATGCCATGTATTTTGTATGGAAATACCTTATTAAATTGTTGTTGTTGTTGTATAATAACTACGAACAATTTATATTATTAAATTTCCCGCGGTTTTTGGCACCCGCAGAGCAGATGTCACGGAACTCTGACAAAACTGGTGTGACTAGAATCTTCCTACTTTTGGTCAAAAATTAAATCGATAGAGAATAATGCGATCTATTAGCTTAATATTTAAGTGCTTAATGTCAAACCAAAGAGCTAAGGCCGATCAGACACTTTCTTGAAGCGAATAACAAGTACAAGAATGGAAGGTATCGAATTTGACCACAAAATCACCTCGGCTGGCAGAGTGATCTTCGGGTCACGTATCCGGTTTCCTGTTAAGCATTCGCGTTTCCTGACAATTTGAGCCGGGTTCAGTGAAGCTATGTAAAATCAACATAGCTTAGAGCGTTTTCAATCCACGCCTTGAGATACTCTGAGCTGAGTTGAAACCAAGCAGATCACTGAAGCTCTTAGCCAAAGTGCTATTCGCTTAGTGACTACACATTGCTAGCGTTTGGACATCTCGCTTCGGGTGACAGACATAGTTAATTGTGGCGCATTTCCATAGCTCACGGCAAAGTTTTTCTCCTGCTCGATCGATCACGTAACGTACTTGACTGTTGTTTTAAACTACAAAAGGGTTCGAAATGGCAAAGATTAGTTCAATCGCTTTTCTGTGCGTGTTGCTATGGCGGTGTTCTGTTGGACAGCAGTTCAATGTTAGCCAAGGCCAAGGCGAGACACAGGAAGGCCTCCCAACAAAACGACAGCAAATATTAACTGGGTAAGTCTCTGTATAACACATGCCAAAGGCCGATCTCTCTCCTTTACCTGAGATGATTTATTTATTCGAAGATATTTTGCGCGTGCGAATATACATTCAGTGTTTGCACGAGGTTTTACTGGTATGAAATGGTTTGAACCGCGTTTGATAGAAATATTGTTGAACAAAACAATGTCTTGTGTTACAGAAACTACAGACGGCCGTTTGGCAAAGTACAACCTTATGACATCCACATTCACTTTTGATATCATACATATGCCAATTACAAGCGTAACCAAGTCAAAACTACTTGCAGTTTTGATGTCCTTCCAAATTTCTATTCATCAAAGCTCGATTCATGTAGCGTAGAAAATGAGAGATTTCGTTCCCATGTGGAATCACGGTTTGAGTTCATGAACTGCCGATTGATTTCCTCTCTAATGGCTCTGTAGCATTGATGTAGTTTGATGTTTTGATGATTTCACTAGGCCAAATGTGTGTGGCGGACGAATAAACCCTCAATGCTGCCCCGGATGGCGACAAAGGACTTCTGTTGGTCTATGCATCGTGCGTAAGTACTTTTAACTATTTGTTGTTATTTATCTGGTTGTATTTGGAGCGGTTTTTGCTTCCATTGCAAATGATCTTTATTTTCTGACTCCGTCAAATTGAGAGAAAAAGAAATTGACTAATTAAAACACTGGTTCCCTGCCTCATGGGCATTTTCTCAGGCTGTGTTCCATGCTAGATTTTCCTTTTTTGTGGTTTGACCTGAAGCAGATTTCTAATGTTGGTTTCCTATTTTGTAAAATCGCCTTCTCGCACCTTGTAATTTAATTTATTTCGAATTCCAAAAAACCGCGATAAAGCAGCGCTCGATTTTATGTCCACTGCCTTGCCGAGTCGAAACACAGACTGCGACGAATGTTATTGGTCGCAAAGTAATTATCTCAGCGTTCTGCTGCGAACTGTATTTTAAATACTGTTTTATAGTTCAAAATAAACATAATATCGGACTTTCCAGGGAATATTATGTATATACAGTCAAAGAAACTCAGTTTTCACTTCAAGGGCTAGAGGTCACTAATGACAGATCACTTCCGGTAGCTGGATACAGACTCGTTTTTCAGCCCAGGTAATTCAGACGAACAACGCTAAAAGTATCAGACGTGAAGAATAGTCGGATTCAGTTTACTTTGTCTGTAATGGAAATGATCAACTGTTCAAAATTTGTTACGGCATTTAATTTTATCAAACGGCGAGGAGAGTAAACTAAATACATACGTATTATGTAAGTCAAAGCGTTTACTAGCCGCTGTGTACAGCCGCCCCCTCCCCTCAAAAAAAATCGGGGAGGGGGCGGCTGTACACAGGCTAGGCGTTTACTCGGTTTGGTTTAAATACACAGTTCAAAAGGACGCCCCTTGGTGTGGGGGTGGTGCAAGAACTGTGGCAGGGATGTACTCCTGTTGTAACAAAATCCCGCCAAAACGCTAAACAGCAGTCTGTTATAATTCTACATTTAGTTTCCTTGAAAATACAGAATAAAAATCAAGTAGTTATTTACCAAGCAAAAAATAAATTCAATATGGCAGCAAATTTTCTTTTCTTTTTTTCTGTGTTGTTTTTGAGGTCAAACATAATCGCATCGATTTCTGGGTAATAGCTAGAGTCAGAAGCCAGACTGCAAGTCCGAGACAGCTTCTTAGTATCACAACAACTGAGAATAATTAAATTAATAACTGTCAACAGTTTTCATAATTATCATTCCATGGAGGATTTCCAAGATTTCAGTCTGCCGGGTAAAACTTAATACTACAATCATTTTTCCCAATAACGTCTGACATGTCTCGAGCATTGTCTTTTACACGTCTCCAGAATTCCATTAAAAGATCAAAATTATTAAAGACAATATTCTACAGGAGAAGCGGTAGTACGATTTTACTTTTTCAAACTTATCTGTCATTGAAATCCAATCGTCGAGGAATTCTATAGGTTATCGTTCTATCCGTTTTGGTTCATCTCTCCTGATATGATAGCTAGTGGATTTGCATCTAATAGATAATCACTTAGCTAAAACCAGGGAGCTTATAGTTTTATATTTCTATAAGTTGCTTCCCCTGGTGAATTCGTTGTTTAATTCTTATGAGCTTGAAGGGTTTGGAATGGTGCTCCTATTGCCGTTTATTTCATCTGTTTTGACTCTTTCCAATTCGGACCACCCCCCCCCCCTCCCCCCCCCCCCCCCCCAATTTTTACGAATTCCACATTATCACGAGTAAAATTGTTTGGTTTTACCGTTTTCTTATGTGACGAGAGAATTTAGGTATTCCCCGTCACAACATCGCCTGTGAAAACGGATACAATTTGAAAATCATCTGTTACTGAAATGTTTCTCGTAAAATATCGTTATAAGTTAGATGCGCTCGTGTTACACGTTACGCTTTCCGTGTAGCGTTTGGACAATGACAACAAAATAGTTGAAAAATTAAGAGCAAAAATGAAAACTGTACGAAATTTGGAATGTGTTGATGGACATTCAAGTTGAACGAAATATGTCACGATCGTAGGCTCTTCAACTAGCAGAAAGTCGTTGCCAAAAGTAAGAACCGATTCCCCTTTTCGCTGGGTGTTGGCCTTATCGCGGACGCAGCTTTCGGTTTTTATCCACCTGCAGGTCCGTAAATAAGACTCCTGATTGACTGATTCTGAAATAAGGTATGGTGATATGAATTGAAAACAAACACACCGTGCCCTATCTTTTAGGGCTGGGCGTATCATCGTCGAGACGTTAACTTTGTGTAATTAACCTCTCTTAATTAATTGGCCACACTTCAAACGACAAATATCTCGCGCATCAGTTGTTAGCCCGCATTCACAAAAGAGTTTCTCCCTTGGAACACTAACTAAATTAAAACAATCTTATATTATTTCAAATGTCCATTTTGATTTGATTGTGAAGGTTTCGCAGAAACAGCTAAAAACTTCTCCATAAGTCATAAAACTTTCATTAAGGGTGTGTGGCAAAAAACTGTTACGTTCATCAAATGTTTTTATGCATAGGCTTTTCACAGAAGCCCTCCAATTTCTGCTAATAATGAAAGCCACAATAATGCCGGCCTCTCTTTTCCTTTTGACATAATTAAGTTTATAAACGGAAGTAATTCTCGCCCACCCTCGCCTGTTGAATTGACCGGCTGTTCTAAAGATCATATTTGATTATCTTCAGTTTTATCACGAAAGGCGCGTCCTTCGTAACTCGATTTTTTTTAAAAATGAAATCAGATTTCGGAAATGTATTGACACACAGTGATAAGCAAACACGTGGCCTCTAACAAAAGACAGCTGAATACGCTTCACAGAATTTTCTATACTATCAAGAGGTGCAATCTTATGGAGCCCATTAAGTGCCTTTTTTGCGGCTTTTTTATTGATGAAGAAAAGGTCGTAACATAAGAACTGGTTCGTCTCTCATAGCTTCTGGCGCTTAACTCCGGTTTCTGTAGCATGAAGCGGCTCTAGGAGTAATAATTGCTACTCCCCTTGGATGAGATTCTCGTCTGTCGCAGGTTACTTCCCAGCATTCTGTCAGGTTGCCCCAACAATTCGCCTGTACCCATTTATACTCCTGGGTGGAGAGAGGCATGGTGAGAGTAAAATGTTTTGCACAAGAACACAACACAATGACCCCGGAGTCCAGCGCAATAACCATTACGCGACCGCGCCTCCCATTGGGCCTACAGTATGAGTCACTAAAAAGGCGCGAATTGGGTCGCAAAGAAAAGGCTCGAAAAGAGCAATTGACATGTAATCTCAAACGTCAGATCCCGCATAATGATCGGAACCACAGAAATTTAACAACACGGTTGACTGTTCTCGAAGATGTTCTACTCTGTCTAAAGGAATAAATATTAAACGCGAAGGTCACAAGATGGGATGAGTAGGAAAGTAGAGTCCACACTTTGTTTTTTGTTTTATGCGGTAGTCGAAGTTCAGCCCATCAAAAGCATATATCCCACAACGTTTATTGAAAATTCTTCTTCCGTCAGTAAGTTCAAGGAAGCTATGCAAGATCTTCTACTCGAGTTTCAGACTCTATATACGATAGACGAAATGATAAACTGCCTTAACCTTTATGAATGTGTGCGAGATCAGAGCTAAACGTACGATGTCTCTCATCAAAGCTATCGATCTTCTGCAATGGTTCATCACTATTACCTCAGGTTAATTGTTCTCAGTGCAGCTAGACAAGATATGAGAGAGATTAAGCATGACGTTATACGGCAAACGTGAGCTTGGCTTTCATTTGTTCTCTTTTTATCGAATTCTAAAATAAATCCCTCAGAAAAGTAGGGAAAAAATCACACATTCACGACAAACACAAACCTACTCATTTCCGAGTACAAACGCGAAACAGCAGACGGCAGACGTAGAATTTTTGCCGTTCGCGGGAAAAATAAACGTCATGCTTAACCTAGCCTGTTCCAGGCTCTCGGTAGTTGGGGGCGAGCGAAAAAAGCGGGCAAAGGAAAAAACGAGGGGGAGACTAAGGCGAGCGAAGGCTTCGCTCGCCTTAGTCTCCCCCTTGTTTTTCCTCGCTCGCCCGCTTTTTTCGCTCGCCCCCAGCTACCGAGAGCCTGGAACAGGCTATGCTTAACCTCTCTATTAAGCCCAAATTTACCGGGACTTTTAAAAAAATAAAAATACATAACAATAAATTTCTATAGCGCCTTTTCTCTGCGATTCAAAGGCGCTAGTAACATTAAAAAGACCGCTTAAAGGAGAAACAATAAACTAATTACAAGTCAGATGTTCTAAAAAGGCTCGTTTAAAAAGTAAGGTTTTAAGTTTACGTTTAATGAAATATCAACAGTTTACGCATTTTTTAAATATACTTTATACTTTTACGTACATTATACTTTAACTTGCGTCAATAGTGTAATTAGAGTTGACAGGACGTTTTCTGTTGGAAGCAATAGAAAACGTGCCTTAATACTTTGTGGTTTGGTGCTAACATTATTGTGTTTTTGTTTGTTTTAGCCTTGTGCCGATACGGCTGCGGTACTGGAGAGTGTTTTAGGCCTGGCGTCTGTCGTTGTCCAAACGGCGCATATAGTCCGTCATGCAGTGGGGTCCAAGCGCAAGGTAAAATGGTAGACAACAGGAGGCCATGTTTACGATAGCCGCCATGATTGTTAACAAACTACTTGCAAATTAGTCATGAAGTCTTTCAGTAAGGGAGGGGGGTGGGTCAAGCACTGAAAAGGAGGACATTTTTCAGAAAGTAGGTCAAATCTGGCAGTAGGTAATCGCATGCTGTCCAGTCCACAGACATCCCAAGCATTTATATCAGTTTGGCCTCGTTATCCCTTGCTTTCAGCTCTGAAAACAAGCAGCAAAACGAATAATATCTTTAATCAAGTGATTTTCGCTTTTGCTACAAATCGTAGTGTTACGTCGTTCAGACATGTGCGTTTTGCACTTGTTGTGGTTTTAGTTTGTTATGTTTAATACAAATTTTCTTTCACAGGGGATCAGTGCAACGTGCTATGTTTCAATGGCGGAACTTGCAACAAAGATAATTGCACCTGTAAGAATGGATTCACTGGAAAGTTCTGTCAATCACGTAAGTTCCTGTTAACGACGATGTCCAGTCTGCTGCTGCTGGCGATATGGATTGTAAGAGAAAGATTCTAAAGCTATGTCCCCATACATGAGAAAACGCTAAATCCAAAGACAGCAATATAATTGCGCGTTGCGCATTGTCTAACTTCTCAAAGACGCAGTCAAGAAGAAAAGGGAAATCTGGTTTTTGGCCAAAGTGGCTCGCCTTTTTGGAGCTTATTTCGGTTTCTGTAGCCTCAAGCTTCTAGAAGTATTGCCACTCACTACTGGATGGGATGCTAGTCCATCGCAGGGCCATTTCTATTTTGGCAACTTTCAGGCTAACAGGAGCGTTTAAAAAACTTGTACCCTTATAATGTAAACGAGATTGCAAGGCGTTTATTTCTATTCTTTTCTTAAAGCAATTTGCCAGGAAAAGTGTCTTAACGGAGGTCGCTGTGTTGGGCCAGACAAGTGCGCATGCCCTTATGGCTTTACTGGAAACCGCTGCCAGCAAGGTAAAAAGATTATGCGTGTGTTGCCGTACTATGCCGAAAAAGGGCTGCTGAAGGTTAGCACGATGATTCTTCTGTAAAATGACACTGCATATGTAAAGGCATTGTTTTTGGAAATAGACAGCTATGTTGAGTATATGCCGGAAGTTGGTAGCAGTTGCAAGATTTACATGAAAACGTACTCTAAATCTCCCGTGACGATCGTCAAAGGAATTGTGATTCTCCCTCTTTTTAGCGTTAATCCTGAAAATTTGTAGTTCAGTCAATTTATGCCAAAACACAACCTAGGGACCACAGTAAGCGCTTCAACCCTTGCGAACCTAGCGCAGTATCCATTGGACCACTGTGCTTAGCTCTCATTATCCATATTAACGTTAAATTTGTTTTTGGTTTAGATTACAGGGTTGGTCCGTGCTATACTAAAGTCAGAAATCGAATGTGTCATAATCAGCTACAGGGCGTGGTGTGCACGAGGCTCACGTGCTGTGCTACCATTGGACAAGCGTGGGGGAACCCATGCGAGCGCTGTCCTGCCAAACCAGGTACGTTAACTCAGTTTAGTGGTTCTTATTAACTAATAAATTCTCTGTAATGGTCTCAACGAATTTCTCGTTTTACTTTTGAGGAAAATTCACTTTTACATCAAACGAACTTTTGCCCTAACGATTTTCCGGTGCTTAGTTTTAGCCTGGAGGGAGAAAGGAATTGTGAACTTTAGATTAACGGTTAGGCTCGACTTGACCACTGCACGTTTTACTTAGGAATGGCAGTAACTTTTACACTGTTTACTGTACTTTATATTTATATATGTTGATTCCTTGGTTTTGTTTTATTTTGTAGAGCCTTGTGACAGAGGATTCCTTCCAAATTTTCGCAGCAAAGCCTGCCAAGGTATTCTCAAGTTTCTATTGGATTGCTTTCCAAAACAGTACATTTAATCAATGAAATTATTAAACTCAATATACAATAGCTCATTCAATCTTCTTCTTTGTCCACTAGACATTGATGAGTGTAAAGCCATCCCAAAGATCTGTGCGGGTGGACGATGTATTAACACTGTCGGGAGCTTCCGCTGTGAATGTCCCAAAGGCAAAAAACTTGATGTCGACTCACAAAAATGCGTCGGTAAGTCTATCCTCTTGCATATATCCATTTGGTAAAGTAACACCTAGCACTTGAAACCAATGGTGGTGTGTGTTTGTTGAGCGTAGTTTAAGAAACTGCGGTCACGAATTTATGAGAAGAAATTGACAGTATTTTTTCCCAAATTTGCCGTTCGAGATCTGTCATACAAGTTATAATCACCCTTGCCAATTTTCGGTTTATTAGTAATTCTAGCTTAGAAAACTATAATTTTTATGTTTCCTTCAATTTAAAAGCAAACTTGTACCTCATATCGCGACATACTTCCTTTAGAATTTAGAAGAGAAGCATCGCTGATCAGAATAAAGAAGATGACATGTTTTTGCCTAGAGTTCTGGCTAATGTAGACAGTGAACAGCCTTTTTTTTATGCAAGATAGCGAGCGAGTGCAATGTACAGGCGAAAGTGCGAGCTGTGAGAAGCGTGGGTGCCGAAAGAAAAAGCGAATCGCAACTTGCGGCTCTTACATCGCCCTCGCTCGTTCGTACCCCTGTTTATTTTTTTATAGTAAAAGAGAGAATTCTTGCAGTCTGTGATTAACGTATTACACTATAGACGTCCGCCCGTCGCATGTATCTTGCGGATAAATCATAGCATATACATGTATGCGTGGTTCATTCAGGTTCTTCGCTAAAGAACAAGCACCAGGTGCTTCTCTTGGCACACCGCACGCCCCATCCATCTCTTATTCCTTTGCGTGATTTTTTTCCTAATTTGCTTGTTTAGTTCTCTTGTTTCTCCCAGGCAAAAAAAAAAAAATGATATTTTCTTGGTTATTTACTCATTTTTCTGCAGATAAAGATGAATGCACTGAGATTCCTGGCATCTGTGCAAACGGCCGGTGCGAGAATACAGACGGTGGTTTTAGATGTGTTTGCAACGAAGGATATATTCTGAATCAGGACAAAAGCTTCTGTATAAGTAAGACGTGTGTAGCCATTTGAAAAAAAGCCTTTATAGGTCAAGGGCGTTAAGTAGCCGATTTTTTTTTTACAGTATACCTGTACACCTGTACTGAACCGATATTTCCCTCAGTTTCTGGGTTTTCATATTTGTCTCGGGCTGTGATGTGTTTTGTTTATCGTATTTCTAAGCTGTCGTGATTGACCTTCAGAGATCAAAATTAAGGGGAAATTCCTGACGTTTTTGCTTTGAGACACTTACTCCTAGGCTTGTCTCTTGTAGCCTCGACAAAAAGTTGAGTCTTGTTACTTGGTGACCATGGGCAACGGAACGAATCCCTAAAGCTTTACGTTTTCTTATTTTGGAGCCAAAAACAGTATTTTGTTTACGCTGGAGGTCAGAAACCTTTTGCGGTGTTGTTTCCCTGTTCTGAATTTAAGAATAAACTAAAAACATGTTTAGTTCTTACGGTATCGTTTATTTCTAGGCAAGAAATCCGGATATTGTTACCAGCGAGTGGTAAATAATTACTGTGTTGATCAGTCGTCCAGCAATACCACCAAGCATGACTGCTGCTGCTCCAAGAGGACGCCAGCGGGCTGGGGACCACTCTGTGAACGGTGCCCCATCCAGGCAACACGTGAGTAACACGTGGCTAATACGTGATCCAGGTGATCCACGTGATCACGGCGAGCGGGTCTTTCCGCAGACATCGTCTCCCCGTTGTGATAGTTGGAGCTTGAAATATGACGCTTTTACATATGTTTCAAGGCACAATCATAGTCTTTTTGTCCCCGAGCAATATTGAGTCTTCTGATGATGGTAAAGCAACAACTCTTAGTAATCACACAACACCTGGCAGCTGTCACAAAACGGTTTTCCCTACAGTCATAATTTATACAAAAGAGACTTCTTTGGCGTACTCCTCACTAAAGTGGAGTATAACTTTGTAGGAATACGGTATTATACTACTCAGCGAAATCTCCATTTTCCACTTTTCATATTCAAACCGCAAATCATTTTTCTCGCTCTAGAGTTTTTTTATCCCATCGTATTCAGTTCACCACAGGAAGAACTGACTGTAACCTGGGTTTTATTTTTCCTTTGCAGCTGAGTACACGACGTTGTGTCCGAATGTTTCCATACCAACTGACAAGCCTCCAGGTTTGTTATAATATAACAAAGTTATCAGACTGATTGTGCAATAACAGTCACTTTGGTTTATAGTACCATACCTATTTGTGACGAAGGGCTATTAATTTTATCGGCTTAGCTCATAGAAAATCGTGTTGTAGATTTTAATTATTGACTTGCAACCAGGTCTGATATTTCAGTGCTCTTATGTTCTCACTATTTAGTCTAGCTTCGTTATAACCTGCGCGTTTTCGGCATGTACAACTCACAAGAGGAGAGGGTCGTACAGGGGTATTCTTGTGACGCGTGATTAGCTGATTTTATTTTCCGTGAAACGTGAATTTAATAAATTTATTCTTCGTGACCCGTGACCAGAAGGTTTTGCGTGACACGTGAAGAGCTTGAGTTAATAACCGATATTCGTGATTTCACCACTTAATTGACTTTATTTTGCATGATTTTGAGACGCGAGACCTCAAATGTGATCTCCGTATAATTATCGTAACGTCAAACACTCTTTGTAGAGTAAGAACAGGATAAAAGAGTATGTTTCTTTCTTATTTTCGTAATTTCTTAATCAATTTTGATTCAAACACTATTTGTAGCGTAAGAACAGGATAAAAGAGTACTTATTTTCGTGATTCGGGAAAATGAAATTTCAATATCCGTGATCCGTGATTCGTTATTTTTTTCGTCCGTGAATCGTGTCAGAGACCCCCCCCCCCCCCCCCCCCCCCTGTACGACCCTCAGAGGAGCTTGATAATCTGTAATAATTTATTCTTTTAAGGTTGTCAAAAATGGCTTTTTTATTTCAAATGCAACGGTGCCATTGTATGCAAAACGTTTCCTGTCTTCCCGACAAACGAGAATAGATCAGCTTCGGAAAATTCAAGAATAATAATTTACATGATTTACGTTATAGTAAGCAGAAGCGAGTTTAGATTCTTGATTCTCTTTTGATTTTCTCCTTTCACTGTCGCGAAACATGACAAATGAACCTTTTATTTCGTATCAGTTGATGCGTGTCAAGGCCAAGGAGATCTTTGCCCTAATGGGAGGTGTATAAACGTGCCTAATGGCTACCAGTGCGTGTGTAACCAAGGATACGTCCTGGGGCGAGGCAACAAATGTCTTGGTAAGTCTGACGCAACACAGTAACTTTCCCGCCATAATCAATTGGAAATAGGCTGCGTCAAGATGACTTGTTTTGTACTTTTTCCCGCCAAAATTAAGAAAGCAGCGCGTTAAGAATGCAAACGACTTTTTGTTTACCATCATGATCATAAGCTTTTACATGATACAGTGCAATGAGGTGTAAGCATAAGACAGATTCAATAAGCCTGTTTCTTTGTAAATTTACTTTATTTTGTCGTAGTAAAAGTAGCCGCAATAACGTTTAGACCCTTCATACTTCAAAAGTATTTATATGGGACACATATAATAATTTCAAAAGCGAAACATGTTTTGAAATAAAACGTACGACGAGCAATTTTCAAACTTGAAACGTAAGAATGACTTTGTAATTCCCGCAATTAATATTTGTCCCAAACCCCAAGGATTCTTCATTTTACTTGGGGTTGTTCTGATAATAAAACCGGAATTAAACGCCCCCAAATAGGCCTCGACAATTTCTCTAGTTATTAAAGTACAAATCGTATTTTACAGATAAAGACGAGTGTTCTGCGGATTCACTGCTGTGTAGGAATGGTCGGTGTGTTAACACCGACGGCAGTTACAGGTGCGAGTGTAATTCTGGGTTCCAGGTCTCCTCTGATAAAAAGAGCTGCGTACCAGGTTTGTCTGTAGTCATTTAGTAGAATTCTACTAGACAAGGAAACTAATGCTAATACGACAATCTGATTGGTTGAGCTACTATCAGCCTTTAGTATACGAGTTCACGCGACCTCAAATGTGTAAAAATTAATTCATACATTTATGATGCGGTAATAACTGGAAATCGTTCACTGAGAATTCTACTAAAACAACATGACTATTCACTTTCGATTGTATGAGGTGATAGACTGTCACCCCCTAGAAATTTCGAGCTCATAATCTTATTGTTAACTTTTATTTCATTCTCGCATATAGACTCAAAAGTTTAACTCAGATTAACACTCAAATTCTACTCAGATCTCTTCCTTGTGCGTCTGTTTTAAAGATGTTGTTAATGGCGGACTTTTAATGACAATAATCTTTTAATAAGAAACTTCCAATTACATACGTGGTCTTCAGAAAGGTCCTAACTGAGGTAAAAAATGCAAAATTAGAAAAAAAGTCAAAACTTATTCACCCTATAAAGACTCTCCCTTTATCAAAGAGTGTTCACAATCCCTTTCGTTAGTTTTTATTGTCCTGGTTTGAAAAATCGGAATAAATAATAGACGTTGGCTATCTCCTATTATTAAAAACTAGCAATGGTATATTGCAATTCCTGAGTTTGATTGGCTAACAGGCAATGGTATATGAGCTCATATACTATTGACCACAAATTTCGTAGCCGATATGCGTCAACAAAAACAGCTAGGGAACTCAAAAATTGCAATTCTTTTGGGCGTTTTCAATAAAACAATTATTCAACTCGCGCTTGTTGGATATGAGATCGTCATAGCCAACTCGGCGCTACGCGCCTCGTTGGCTATCTACCATCTCATATCCAACGCGCGCTTGTGGAATAATTGTTAAGTATCCTGTTCTAAGTTCCGGGTGGACCAACAACGCCCTAGTCCATTTGCATGATGTCTTAAATTATTTTAAATCAGTCCAAGATAAATTTACACCACAGTATCTAAAACTTCTTGTCTAGAGGCGACCAGCAGCACCTTGGCT